>JASWHV010000003.1:93125774-94375774 GCA_030760725.1 Neostapfia colusana
AGTGTATTGGAGAATTTGTTTAAATTGGAAATTCATATATAGTGTGCAAACAGAAATCTGAATACAAAAGTTAGAAATCATATACATATGCTTAAAAGTGCACGTAGGCCAAAAATCAACACATCTAGGATAACCACAACACTTAGAAATGTGAATGACTTTCTTAGATATGTATGTGTGGTTTGTATGAAGTGAAAGTGTGAACTATGTCTTATGAATTGTTGTTTTTATTTTGCTATGTGCATTGGCATGCGTAGAACCTGCCCCAGAGCAAGTTCTCCCCTTCCAAGACCAAGATTTTCCATTCTCAGAGCAGCAGGAAGAAGGCAAGTGTCCTTGACCACTTTGATCATATACTAGGATGTGTAGATAGAATTAATTGCATTGTCAATTGAAATATGAAACCCATGCTAGGAAGTTTCCCCAGAATTGCATTACCTTGTTTCCTTGTAGCTTGGGTTGGGATTTATTTTATCATGTCATTTATTTATATGCTTATGCTTAGCCATGCTTAGAATGGGATAATTGGGATATGAGATCATCAATTTATTTACCTTACTCTTGAATGAGATATTATGAGTTATGTAGAGGTAGGGATCAAGGCAAGTTGGATGATTTGGTTGGTGCTGGGTGCACGAGACTCGGGTTTGTGTTTAGTACTTGCCTGGATCCTAAGGACCGGTTCATGGAGCATGTAACCTGGCTTTACCGTGCCAACTACATACTGAGATGGGGCAGCTTGGCCAATTAATTAGGTGTATCCCCGGCGTAGTATGGGTGTGTTGGATGATGCGGGGAATAGGTGTCAGCTGGACTACCATATGAACCGCAAGGCTCAAGAGGGGGCCACTGCAGCGGGGTTGGAGCCTCTTGTATGCTGTTAGGGGTGAAACCTCAGTGAGCCCACGCTCGTCGGGAATCCCTTTGTAAAGGCTTCGTAATGATCTCCTGGCTACACACCTGGGAAGTGTGAATGTGGTTCGTGGCCACTGGCATAATGGAGGTTCTTTTAGTCCACCCGGCAACGGGGGATGAAATCACTACATGTGGGTACAGTGGTGCAAATTCTGCAGAGTCAAAACTGTCATGACAGCTGTGCTCACGGTGAAGAGCGGCTTGGACTTATTCATGATTAGAGGATGATGACTTTGGAAGTTGTGGATGTTAAGCGGGGAGCTTAACATTGGAAATGATGTTATGGTTATTCGATTATGATGATGGGTTAGGAGATTGGGACCATTTCACCTCTGTAGTAATGTAGGTGCTTAATAAGCTAAGGTGATAGGTATTAATTGCGTAGTGCTTTAACCATGAGTTCAACCTCTCCTTGTTCTAGCCATGCATGACATAACTTTCCCACACTTGCTGAGTACCAACGGTACTCAAGCTTGCATATTTGTTGGTTTAAATTGCTGCTCAGGTCAAGGGGATGATGTGGTGTTCAATGACCAAGACTTCGGACCCGAAGAAGGATTCTAGGTTCATGGAGTCCCCCGGGCAACGCCTGTGATGGAGCCCACAAGAATAATATTCCGCTGCTATTTTATTTACATGTTATGAACTTATTATCGTCCATCGAGACGTATGCTTTGTAAAACATATTTATATTCGACACCTGGCTTGTAATAAATGATGCTTCACTATTTGTCATCACATGTATGAGAAAATGATCCTGGCATACATGTGAGATTCACTCGGTTGTTTTTCGGAGAAACCGGGTGTGACAGTGGTCCCCTCAAGATGACAGCTCCAAGGCAGGGAAATAGGGATCCCTCGGAGCAGAAGTTCAATGGCAAGGGGAGTTATGTGACATGAAACCTGAGGAAGGTTGATGCCTATAGCTCTAGCAAAAAGGCAGCAGACAAAAGATTTTTGAGCAACTTTCACTCGGACTACTACAGTTCGGTGTACCTCCAAATGAAGACTCCAGTGGTCCACAGCCAATGGATCGACTGGACATATTTTAAAAGGAAGAGTTGTGAAGCCTTTGAGGAGGTTATAGAGGCTACAGAGAGACACGGTCTCAAGGACTTGCTCTCCTTAAGATACAACTGGAATGATGAGATCATTGCCCAGTTCTATGCAACTTGCCACTTTGCCCATGATGGAGAAGACAAAGTGACTTGGATGACACATGGATCCAAGTACACAATTTCTTATACTTAGTTTGCCAGACTACTACATCTTGAGAACACCGGTAATGATGAGATTGTGATTCACAATCTCGGTGTTGTAGAGAAGGACAAGATGGAGTTCCTCTATGATACTCGACTCCCATATAATCCTCCCTCCACCAAGAACATGAAGCCCTTCTTCATTGTTCTCAACAGAGTGCTCCGGAAGACCATAGCTCTGAAGGATGGAGATGCAGGGAGTGTCCAAGGCTACTTAAGAACCTTGATGGAAGTAATCAGCAGGAGGAAAAGATTTGATATCTTTGATTACATTTGGAATGACATGGTAAACATATCCTGCACACCAAACCGCTCCTGTGGCTATGCACCATACTTGATGTTCATGATTGAAAAAGTCACGAGAATTGAGTTTGTGAAGGATGTGGAGCACACTGCTCTAAGGCCTCAGAAGCCTCCTCAGGCCTCCCTCCCAGCTGCCCCCTCACCTGGATCACCTGAAGAACATCCAGAGAGAGCTCAAAAAGATGCAAGGCCTTCATCCAAGACTAGGGCCTCTCCACACAAAGGGTCCTCTAGTGGAATTATGAAGTATTTGTGTAACACCCCAAAATCTGTAAAAGGAGGGAATTTAAAAATTTTGGACATATTGCATGTGGTGCAGAAATTTAAATTCAAACTGGAATTCATATTCAAATCAAAATAGAAAAGGAAAGGAAAAAAAAAGAAAACCTCAGCCGGCCAGTGGGCCGAAACCCGCCAGCCGGCCCTCTATTCCCTCGCGCCCTCTCTTCCTCTCACTGACACGCGGGGCCCTCGTGTCATCTCCTACCTCCGGCGCGCCCCAACCGACCGGACTCTTCCCCGCGCCCGATCGCAACCGAACTCCGGAAACCCGCGCCCCTGGCCTGAATTCTGGTCCAGGACGTCTCCAACTCGATCCCAACCGACCACCGCCCTCCCTCGCCTATATAAACGTCGACATCGCCCTGTTTGTTTCCCCCGATCGGCCGTTATTCTCTCCGGTGAGAACCGAAGATTCAATCCCCGTTTTCTTTCGATCATTGCACGGATTATCTGATCTAACTCGCTGATCGTGCTCCACCGCCCCCAGGGAGCCCTGCACGTGAAGGAAACGACAAGTTTCGCGCCCTAGCAGCTGTTCCGACGTGCACCAAGGATCGTCGCCGTTGAAGCTCGCTGCCGACCGACTTCCAGGACCTCCAAGTGTTGGAAAACCCCTCGGTGAGCGTCCCCTACCCCTCCGCAGCCGATCCATGCAAAAAGATGCGAGTTCTAACGTGTAGCGGAAAAAGCCGAGGCTGCGCCGGCGAGATCGCCACCCCCGCCGCCGCGCGCCGCCGCGCGCGCGGGCTGGCTCCGGCCAAGGCGACGTGGCCACTTGAGGGCCGTCTATTTTAAATCGCACGGTAGAATCAAAACCTGCGCGTACCGGTTCGGCGATCTAATCTGAGCCGTCTGTTTTAAATCGGACGGTCCACGTTAGCCCCGCGTTATAAAGGCCGGGATTCTTATGCGCTACCCCCTGGGGATCTCGGAAAACACGAGCTAGCCCCGGAAACTTCTGATCTAGCCCCTGGAACTTCAGAAATTCGTGTAAATTCAATTAAAAATCAGTTTTAGCCCCTGGACTTAATAAAAATTAGGAAAACCCCTCTGTTATGTGTAGTTAGACCCCTGGAAATTTATGAATCAATAAATTAGACCCTGTAGTAGGGTGGATTTACCTTTTTGACCCTATATGATATTAAATTCAGAAATTTGAATATGTGATTAGGATTTAAATTTAAAATGTGAGGCAAACACATTGTAAATTCAAATTTAAACTCTACTAGCACTTGGAAAACTTTAGAATGAGATAAAAATAGATTTTAGGCTGAAATGAATTCTGCCTAAATGATATTCACATTTATTAGTTCTAGAAACATATTTTAGGCTAGGAAATAATTCTAAAAACTAGTAAAATAAATTTAACTTGTTCCACATCAGAGAGGAAGTTCAAAGATATATTATTGAACATTTTAGATCAGAACCTATTCTGTTTAGATGATGTGTCTTACTATTTTCATAATAAAATTCACCTTTAGGCATAGAAAACAAATCTGAAAAATATAGGAAAATAGGTATGCATAATTAGAAAATGATAAATGAAGTCTCCAAATCCAAAAACTTCAGTTTAGGATTTGGTAGAAGATCTGAAAACCTAATTGGAGTAGGAAAATACCTTTTATACAAACTTTGTGGCTAAGAAATGTAATAATTAAATATAAAGAATTTATTCAAATTGGAACTTCATATATAGTGTGCAAATAGAAATCTGAGCATAGAAGTTAGAAATAATATACATATGTTTAAAGGTGAATGTAGGCCAAAAATCAACACATGTAGAGTAACCACAACACTTAGAAATGGGAATGACTTTCATAGGTATGTATGTGTGGTTTGTATGAAGTGAAAGTGTGAACTATGTCTTATGGATTCTTGTTTTCTTTTGCTATGTGTATTGGCATGAATAGAACCTGCCCCAGAGCAAGTTCTCCCCTTCCAAGACCAGGACTTTCCATTCCCAGAGCAGCAGGAAGAAGGCACGTGTCCTTGACCACTTTGATCCTATACTAGGATGTGTAGCTAGAATTATTTGCATTGTCAATTGAAATATGAAACCCATGTTAGAAAGTTTCCCTAGAATTGCATTACCTTGTTTCCTTGTAGCTTGGGTTGGGAATTATTTTATCATGTCATTTACTTATATGCTTATACTTAACCATGCTTAGAATGGGATAATTGGGATATGAGATCATCAATTTATTTACCTTACTCTTGAATTGAGATATCATGAGTTATGTAGAGGTAGGGATCGAGGCACGTTGGATGATTTGGTTGGTGCTGGGTGCACGAGACTCGGGTTTGTGTTTAGTACTTGCCTGGATCCTAAGGATCGGTTCATGGAGCATGTAACCTGGCTTTACCGTGCCAACCACATGCTGAGATGGGGCAGCTTGGCCAATTAATTAGGTGTATTCCCGGCGTAGTATGGGTGTGTTGGATGGTGCGGGGAGTAGGTGTCAGCTGGACTACCATATGAACCGCAAGGCTCAAGAGGGGGCCACTGCAGCGGGGTTGGAGCCTCTTGTATGCTGTTAGGAGTGAAACCTCAGTGGGCCCACGCTCGTCGGAAATCCCTTTGTAAAGGCTTCGTAGTGATCTCCTAGCTACACACCTGGGAAGTGTGAATGTGGTTCGTGGCCACTGGCATAATGGAGGTTCTTTTAGTCCACCCGGCAACGGGGGATGAAATCACTACATGTGGGTACAGTGGTGCAAACTCTGCAGAGTCAAAACTTTCATGACAGTCGTGCTCACGGTCAAGAGCGGCTTGGACTTATTCATGATTAGAGGATAGATGGATTTGGAAGTTGAGGATGTTAAGCGGGGAGCTTGACAATGGATATGATGATTATGGTTACTTGATTTTGATGATGGGTTGGGAGATTGGGACAATTTCACCTATGTAGTAATGTAGGTGCTTAATAAGCTAAGGTAATAGGTATTAATTGCGTAGTGCTTTAACCACGAGTCAATCTCTCCTTGCTCTAGCCATGCATGACATAACTTTCCCACACTTGCTGAGTACCAACGGTACTCAAACTTGCATATTTGTTGGTTTAAATTGCTGCTCAGGTCAAGGGGATGATGTGGTGTTCAATGACCAAGACTTCGGACCCGAAGAAGGATTCTAGGTTCATGGAGTCCCCCGGGCAACGCCTGTGACGGAGCCCACAAGAATAATATTCCGTTGCTGTTTAATTTACATGTCATGAACTTATTATCGTCCATCGAGACGTATGCTATGTAAGACTTATTTATATTCGACACCTGGCTTGTAATAAATGATGCTTCACTATTTGTCATCACATGTATGAGAAAATGATCCTGGCATACATGTGATATTCACTTGGTTGTTCTTCGGAGAAACCGGGTGTGACAATTTGGCTGCCATTTTTAGTTCTTGCCGCAAAACTGAGGTTGTCGGTACCCGCGATATGGGGTACCCCCGCGCACAGATGAAAATGCCTAAGGATCTCGCCCTTCTCCGCAGGGAGAGCTCCGAAGGCGCCACGCGTCCAGCGAGGCCGGAACTCCCTCTCCTCAGAGGAGAGCTCCGGGCTCGCCACGTGGCCTGCAGAAGCCGGACCTCCCCCCTCCGTGGGGGAGAGGTCCGAAGGCGCCACGTGTCCAGCGGAGCCGGACCTCCCTCTCCTCAGAGGAGAGCTCCGGGGCCGCCACGTGGCCGACAAAGCCAGACCTCCCCCCTCCACGGAGAGAGGTCCGAAGGCTCCACGTGTCCTACGGGGCCGGACCCCCCTCTCCTCTGAGGAGAGCTCCGGGCCCGCCACGTGTCCAGCAAAAGAGCGCTGCCTACCCTCGAGCGGTAGGCAACGGGCGTAAAGACGCCCCATACCTTGCCCGTACAAGGTATTCAAGGCCCGCGCTTTCCCAAGACGCGGAGACACGGAGCACGCCTCTGTCAGGTGCCGTGAGATCTTCTGCAGGCTCCGGCAACGCCGACTCCGGCGATGCAGGCTCCAACCAGCGTGAGATCTTCTGCAGCGATAAGCGTACCCCACAGGGGTGCGCTAGCTGCAGTAAGAGTGCTACTGCGCAACCCAACTGCTAGGGACGCACCCCATTCAGCGACCCAGCAGTGGATATGCTAGGTAGACCGCCTCGTCGTCGCCGCCGCAAACCCTCGACTTCGGCGGGGACGACACTCCGGTCAACCGGCTGTGTCGCTGACGCGCACGCCAACGGTTGACGGGCAGACGGCGGATTCCAGTTCCACCAGGCCTCCGTCGACGGACCTGAGGACAGAGCTGGAACGGTGCCACTTGGGCCAGGATGCCCGGGTGTACCTCGAGCGACGTCGGGAAAGGCGTCGCAACCAAGAGGCTAGAGACAGCATGACGTCGGGCTCGACCAGCCTGAAGAACAGATCTTCGCCACGCGATCTCTGCCCTAGGAATACGCCGCGCAGCATATGCCACAGCCATATGCCTTGCAAACGGCGTCCCCGGTCTATAGCGCAGCCTTGCCCATACCGGGGTACACTGTGCCAGCGGCGAACCAAGCGTTCGTGGCACCAATACCTGCGGCAACAGGAGCAGGATGTGCGGCCCTAGCGCCCCATCTTCGCTTCGCAAGGTGGCCGCGCAAGTTTCGGCCACACCTGGCCGAAAAGTACGACGGCAACGTCAACCCGGCAGAGTTCCTCCAGATCTAGTCCACCGCTGTACTTGCCGCATAAGGGGATGAGGCCATCATGGCCAACTACTTCCCCGTCGCCTTGACCGGCCCAGCCCGGTCTTGGCTCATGAACCTCCCCCAGGGTTCCATAACTTCCTGGGGAGAGCTCTGCCGGTAGTTCGTCACCAACTTCGGCAGCTCCTACACCCGTCCCGGCACGGAGCTTGACCTCCACGCCATCAAGCAACAACCTGGGGAATCACTGCGCTCCTTCATCCAGCGGTTCTCCCAGGTACGCAATACCATCCCGCATATTCAAACTGCTTCTGTGGTGGTGGCGTTCCGGCAGGGTGTTCGAGACAAGAAAATGCTTGAGAAACTCGCGACCAGAGAGGTCCGCGATGTCTCCGAGCTCTTCAGCCTGGCGGACAAGTGCGCCAGAGCAGCCGAAGGGCGAAGCTGGCACTCTCGGCCAGCCTCTGAGTCAGGAGGGCAGCCCGGGTCCGGCGTTGCTTCCTATGGAGGTGGCAAGAAGGCCAAGAACCGGGGGAGTGGCATGATGAAGTCATCGGCCGCGGCTCCCGTCGCCGCAGCAGCGACACCCAGTGGAACTCGGGGGCCACGCCCCGACAAAAGGCAGCGGCAGTCGCCAGCCCCAGATGGTGACCAGGGCAGGCTATGCCCTGTGCATGGCGCCGGCAATCATACTGCTGCCGAGTGCTGGATATCCAGAGGCTCGCAGAGCGCTTCCGCAAAGGGAGGCAGCAGAGAGCTGAGGGCCCGCCCCTCCCTCAGAGGGAGGGCAAGCAGAAAGTCGACGCCTCAGTCAGCGCCGGCCACCAGGTGGGGTTTCAGGAGCCTCAGCGCGTCATGAAGACAGTGCACAACAGTGAGGACTCCAGCTACGATGGTGACGGGCCGGGGCGGTAGCCAACTGTGGATACCCCGGAAAGTCAGTGGAGGCTGCACTGTTGCGGCGTCAACCCTGGAGAAGCTCCAAGTAACCGCAGCAGCCCAAGCACCAATCCCAACGGTGCAGGATCAGGCCAGCCCCACCCGAGAGCATGCCTCCGTGCCTCGGTCCTACCTCCTGGGGGCCGCCCAGGGTCTGTCAACCCCTTGAAGGCCTTGCCAGAAGGGGAAGACGCCTTGGGTCTCCCAAGAAGAGTCCGGGTTCTCCTACCCCTTGAAGTCCTTAGCCAGAAGGGGAGGGTACCCCGGGGTGCCCAGGAGAAGCCGCGCAGGACCTGATCCAGCGTGAAGGTGACAACCTCAGTGGAGACTGCACTGCTGCGATATCAACCTTGGAGGAGCTCCAAGTAGTCACAGCAGCCCAAGCACCAGCCCCGAGGGTGCAGAACCGGGCCAGCTCCACCCGAGTGCATGCCTCCGTGCCTCGGTCGTACCTCCTGGGGGCCGCCCAGGGTCTGTCAACCCCTTGAAGGCCTTGCCAGAAGGGGAAGACGCCTTGGGTCTCCTAAGAAGAGTCCGAGACCTCCTACCCCTTGAAGGCCTTAGCCAGAAGGGGAGAGCTCCCCGGGGCGCCCAGGAGAAGCCGAGTAGGACCTGATCCAGCGTGAAGATGACAACCTCGTCGACGAGGCTCGGCTGCAGGTGACACCCCACAACTCCCTCTCCTCAGAGGAGAGCTCCGGGCTCGCCACGTGGCCTGCAGAAGCCGGACCTCCCCCCTCCGCGGGGGAGAGGTCCGAAGGCGCCACGTGTCCAGCGGGGCCGGACCTCCCTCTCCTCAGAGGAGAGCTCCAGGGCCGCCACGTGGCCTGCAGAAGCCGTACCTCCCCCCTCCGCAGAGAGAGGTCCGAAGGCTCCACGTGTCCTGCGGGGTCGGACCCCCCTCTCCTCTGAGGAGAGCTCTGGGCCCACCACGTGTCCAGCAAAAGAGCGCTGCCTACCCTCGAGCGGTAGGCAGCGGGCGTAAAGACGCCCCATACCTTGCCCGTACAAGGTATTCAAGGCCCGCGCTTTCCCAAGACGCGGAGACGCGGAGCACGCCTCTGTCAGGTGCCGTTGCGCCCAGTCGCATCACAGACTGGCGCGCGGTGTCAAAACCTGCCAGCCAATAAACACAGCGACAAGACATCCCCTGCCGCCTCCGCCGTCATCAACCACTACGACTAGCAGGCGACATGGGCAGGGCGGCAGGACGAAGACTCAGAAGCCTTCGCCAGAGACAACTACCGACATAACTGCGGATACGATAGTCAGCAGGCAATCTCCCCGGGACCACGTGTCGGGTCCCGGGCCCCCCTTGTAAGCCACGTGAGCCTTGGACTATAAAAGGCTCGGGTAGGCAACGTTAGCAAGGGTTTGCACTCCCGCAACTCATACGCTAGGCATAACTCATCCTCAAGCTCAGGACTCCGGTTCTGAGCAACAAGCAATACAGCGAGCTCCTCAGCTCGCCGTGGACGTAGGCTTTTACGCTCCGGCAGCCTGAACCACGTAAAACTCGCCATGTCAAGCTCCTCCTTAACTCGTCCCTACGCTCAAGCTCTCCGTAAGTGACTAGCCCCTCCGAAAAAGAACCTCCGCGGGCTTCCCAGAGCAGGTCCGGGGGAAGTGTCGACCACACACTTCGACAGAGGTGAAGCTTCATAAGATGAACAAGGCAAGAAAAGAAGAAATGAGATACATGAAGGCCAATGTCAAAGAAATATGCCAAAAACTGGAGATTGAGCCCATTGGATCTCCAGTCATCTCAGAGGACTCTGCATATGACTTCACAGAGCTTCCTCCTCTCTCTCCATCAGAGCGTGCCTACTTTGGCACGACGAGTGGTTCCTCTCCTCCTCCTCCTCCTCCTCCTCCTCCTCCTCCTCCTCCTCCTCCTCCCCAGCCTGATGATGAAGATGAAGAAAGGACAAACATTGAGGAGTGAGCCGGCGACAATAAGTAGATCCCTCCTCTCCTTCTTTTTGGTGCCTTGATGCCAAAGGGGGAGAGATTGAGGGGGAGTCTTAGGTCGTAGGCTCGTCGTAGGGCTCTTTTTTTTATGTCCTAGCGTAAGAAATGAGCTTTTGCAAGACCCATGCTATTATTATGCTGTTGTAAGACTTATGCTACCATTATACTTTTGTAAGACTTATGTTGTCATTATGCTTTTTGTGAGATGACTATGTTATGCTTATGATTAATGGTGTATGTTTAAAAATGCTATGTAGGATTGAGACTCTTGATGGTGTTATGATTATGCTCATTATGATATCACATCAAAATTATTGCTCACACACATAGTTCTGCACCCAACCATAAAGAGTGCACATATGTCTTATGTCTACTTTGCCTATTTTGTCCAAAGCTCATATATGCACACTTTATGAAAATCTAAATTCTTATTGTCTTATTTGTGTGATCTAAATTGGTTTTCATCAATCACTAAAAAGGGGGAGATTGAAAGTGCATCTAGGCATCCCTTGTGGGTTTTGGTTGATTTATGACAAACAAATGAGACCCTAACAAAATTGTTGAGATGAGCGCAGGTTCTTAAAAAAAATTAGGAAGAAAGCGCAAAAAGAAAGGAGAAGGAGGATCCAAATTGATAAGAGCTCAGGAGCTGAAAAGATTAAATTACTTAGTATAGAGTGTGTTGGAGAAACACACCCCAAGAGCTCAAGTGAAAGAAATCACACTAACTGCACAAAATCAGCATGTCCGGACTAGTCCGATTTTGTCTCTGGATAGACAACGGACTAGTCCGCACTATTACGGAATAGTCTGGTATCTTACAACACTTAGTGTTTTCTACACACCGCACACCGGATTAGTCCGGAGTCAACCACGGACTAGTCCGAACATCGCAAACCCTAACGTAACCATTGGAAACCCTACTATAAAAGGAGGTGTACGACCATACCAACATAACTCTTCGACCCCCTGCACCGTCACACCTCCCAAGAGCCCAAAATTCACATCTCTCCACACATTCTAACCCAAAAAGGATCAAATCTTTGGGGGTTAGCAATTGATCAAAGGAGAGACTTGTTCTACACATCTTGAGCTCTTGGGCTTGATCTCTCGCACACTCTTGTTTGTTAATTGTTCATCTTTTGAGTGTGTTTGGTTGTGTTCATTCATTGTAATTCTTGGGGAGCCCTCAACTTATCAGAAGGCCCCTTGAATGATTTATTTGTCCTTTGTGATTAGTGGAATAGAATCGACCTCCGTGGTGATTCGACGATGGTAGGGTTGGTGAAGACCCGATCCTTAGTGGACTCCTCAACAGGGACGTAGATTTCATTCGTGGAATCGAACCTCAGGATAAACACTTGTCTCCTACTCTTGTTTGTTTATTGTTTATCATATTCTAGTGTTTAATTAATCTTGTGAAATTTACATTGAAGCATTAAAACTAAAGTTGATCTCTGTCATTCATTGTTTCACTTTGCAATACATCTAAGTATCAAATTAATTTCCGCTGCATAAAGTACTAGAAGTGAAAATATTGATCAATTTTGATATCTCTAGTCCACGAATACCGGACTAGTCCGCACTCTACCGGACTAGTCCGATTTTCCTGTATTTGATAAACCTACCAAGTGTTTTAGGGATCAACAAAGCATCAAAAAGCCTATTCACCCCCCTCTAGGCTACATTCACACACTCTTGTTCTTATACTTCCGCCCAAAACGGAAAGGCTGGACGTTCTATTCGAATGATCAATAATGTCATTTGGTATCTTCTTTTCCAAGCCAATTTACCGCCACGTTTTTGGGTCGAAGCCCTCCTCACCGCCACATACATCATCAACATACGGCCTAGTAAACCTCTAAACTTTTACACTCCCTACCACATGCTCTTCGGCCAGCAGCCATACTATTCACACATGCGTGTGTTTGGTAGTCTTTGCTATCCTAACCTTCATGCGTAGTCTTAGCACAAGCTTTCTCCTCGCTCTATCGCATGCATCTTCCATG
Organism: Neostapfia colusana; assembly: GCA_030760725.1. Classification (NCBI taxonomy): domain Eukaryota; kingdom Viridiplantae; phylum Streptophyta; class Magnoliopsida; order Poales; family Poaceae; genus Neostapfia; species Neostapfia colusana. Next base: position 93,138,106 of record JASWHV010000003.1, read on the forward strand.
GATATCCAACAGAGCATAAAGGTTACAAGCGCATGGACATTAAAACTGGTAAGATCATCATTTCTCATCACGCCATTTTTTATGAAAACACATTTCTATCTATTCCCTCTCCATCATCACCAGCCAAAGTACTTCATTCGACTGTCCATGCACCTGTCCTAGTCCCAGGACCACCCACCGCAGCTGACTTACCCTCCACTCGACATGCACCGGTCTCTATTCTCCACAATAAACCATCTCTCCACTCATCACCGTTTCCCGATCGTGCTCGCCCTTCGACAAATTCTGACAGCTCTGGGACTATTACTCCTGAAACACTCCCAGGTGCCTCTGAACATCCCATGATAACTAGAGCTAAGCATGGTATTTTCAAGCCCAAACATCCTCTAAATCTTCATGCCAATGAAGTTATCTCACCTATACCAAAATCTTACAAATCTGCCCTCAAGGACCCTAACTGGTATAATGCAATGAAAGAAGAATATGATGCATTGTTGATGAACAATACTTGGGTTATTGTACCAAAACCTGCAGGAGTTAACCTTGTTACAGGTAAATGGATCTTTCGACATAAATTAAATCCAGATGGCAGTGTTGCTCAACACAAGGCTAGATCGGTTGTTAAAGGATTCACTCAAGAAAACGGTGTGGATTATCAAGAAACTTTCAGTCCAGTCATCAAGTCTGCAACAATCCGACTTGTCTTAAGCATTGCAACATCTTGCTCCTGACCCATGCATCAAATGGATGTCAAAAATGGCTTTCTCAACGGCCGGCTTAATGAGACCGTTTACTGTGTCTAGCCTGCCGGTTTTGTGGATTCTCTTTATCCTGATCATGTATGTAGACTCAACAAGTCATTATACAGCCTTAAACAAGGCCAAGGACGTGGTTCCTTGGATTCAAAGCATTCATCACAAGACTCGGGTTTCATGCTTCAAAAGCAGATTCTTCGCTGTTTGTTCTTCATGACAAGTGTGAGACTGCTTACTTACTCTTATATGTTGACGATATCATTCTCACATCAAATTCAGGGGAGTTCCTCAGAAGCATAATCGGGAGCCTATGTAAAGAATTTTCCATGAATGATCCTGGTCCTCTAAACCACTTTCTTGGTATTCATGTTCAGCGCACAAGCGATAGGATTTTTCGTAGCCAAGAAAAATATGCATTGGATATTCTTCGCCGTGCCATATGACCAACTGCAACTCAGTGAAGACTCCGGTTGAGGTCGCATATAAACTATCGGCAACCGAAGGAAATTTGATCTCCAATCCATCTGAGTACCGTTGTCTAGCTGGTGCCCTCCAGCACTTAACATTAACCAGGCTGGATCTCACTTACGTTGTCCAGCAAGCATGCCTTTTCATGCATGCACCGAGGGAGCCACACATGCTACTTATAAAAAGAATTCTACGATCATATCATCAAGTTGGTCTCTACTAATCTCATTGTACTCGGATGCCGATTGGTTCGGCTGTTCCGGACACAAGGCGCTCCACTTCAGACTTTTGTGTATTCTACCACGACAACTTAATCACTTGGTCGTCTAAAAGACAATCAACCGTCTCACGATCAAGTGCCGAAGCTGAATATCGCGGGATCGTCAATGCTGTCTCAGAATCAACATGGCTTCGACAGCTTCTTTTTGAACTTCATCGACCTCTGCACAAGTCAACGATCGTCTTCTGCTGACAATATAAGCGCCATGTACCTGTCATCTAATCCAGTGCAACATCAATGCATAAAACATGTGAAAATTGATCTGCATTTCGTCCGCGACAAGGTTCAATTGGGAGAAATTAAAGTTCTGCACGTTCCTTCGTCACTCCAATATGCAGATGTTTTCACAAAAGGGTTGCCTTCTCAACTGTTTGTAGTTTTTTGAACCCGCCTGAAAGTCAATGAACGTTCCAACTAAGGGGGTATTAGCAGTTTGTTAGGATATCCATAACTTCCTCCCGCATTATATGCTCATAATGCACGACGTGAGTCGTGTGCATGCACGCCATGCATGATATACGCCGTACACATCGCATTGCCATGCACGGTTGTAATCTCGGCTATTTAAGCCGCTCACGAATGAATATAATGATCATCGCTGAGTTCATTTCTAACATTCACTTACGATTATTCTTGGAGCGGGTACTCGCGGGGCGTAAAAAGTAACCCATGAAGGCGTCTAAAATACTGCCCTACTAATATGGCTAAAGCTCATAGTTGGTGCAGCAGTGCGTGTGGCCAACTGAATCTCATTAAATTTGTGTAGTGGTCTAAACAAGCTTTTTTCTGTTTTTTAGTCTTGTTTGGCATGACTTATTAAACAGTTTTTTTTGTAAAAATAAGCATGAGCTATGTTAAATTCTTTTCAACAGTTTATTAGTTCAGCTACTTTTCAAATAAGATAATTTGTAACAAGTTTAAACTGTGCTAAACATACCTTACACTAACATAATAATCCGCATAAGATGGTAGTGGCACTCGTTACGGAGTCACGCACAGTAAATCCGTCATAAAATCCTGCCAAACTCCATGATTTGCTATAAAAACTGATATGCTGCCGAAGAGCTTTGTCCAGGCAAATCAAGGAAATGATCAGTGCAATCGAAGGTAGTGGGTTGGTTGGTGGTGGCGATGCTGTGTCAGCACTCAGCAGCAGGTCGCATGTGCAACCTGGTCAGCGATGTCAAAGGACGAGTCCACTTATGTTCAGCCGGGAGCTGGAAGTGGTACATGCACCCGGACCCGGACCCGGACCAGATTCCCGTCCACGTCCATACGCCCGTCGACTTCTGCACCCGCCCTGGCGCCCCCGGTACCATCTCCGGCTCGACTCACCGCCGTCCGATAGGATCTTCTTCGCCTCCGGTTCTCTGGTGCGTGAAAAATGTGTGCGAGGCTGTAGCAGCTAGCAGCCCCACGACTCGGTGTGCGTGTATATACTGAGCAACCCCGTGTGGACAGGACCAACCCGAGGCATCCTCCTGATTCCATCCGCCGCGGGCAGCATCCGCGATTCGAATCGGCTGAGCGCACCGGCGGCGGCGGCGGATCCCCCGGCACGAAGCAAGGTGAGTCCGCCACCCCCGCTTCTCGTCTCATCACCCGCTGGCCCCATTGGCCGCCGGGTCGCGTCGCCCCTGTTCCTCCGCTTCGCTGAGCCATCTCCGGCCGCCGACGCCTTGCCGATTTCTCTGCCTTCTGAAATGTCTCCTTGCTACTACTACCGACCGAGCGAGCAGGAGGCTTCAAGCGAGATCCATCGCGCCGTACCCGTGGCAGCAGCGGAATAATCCGGTAGCATCCAGGATTTTGGAGTTTTAGCCAGCCGGCAGAGCTGTGGGTTCCGTAGCGTCCGCGTCTGGATCACCTCTCCGCTGGCCCTGTCCTCTACTTACTTCAGTGTTTAGGTGCGCCCTGCCGATGTACCGACTTTCCATTTTTGGTGCGATTTTGCAGTTCCAATCAGCACACGAGCAGACTCGAACCTCCACTCCAGATCGTCTTGCTTTTATATCCTCGAGTTAGTAGGAAGGATGCCTCAAAGAGTCAGTCGGTCAGGTGTTTCACCCATAAGTTTCACTTCGTTCAGAAAAGGTTTTAGGTTCTACTCCTGTTCCGTTCTGCAAAATGTTGCGTAGCTAAAGTTTTTTGGCATATGTGGGACGCCGGAGGAGGAGGGTTGTGACTGGCCAGGTCACGACGAACCTCGTCAGCTGCGGCGAGCAAGGCATGACGTGCCTCGTCGACCGCTGCGTGCACGTGTTGCCTCGGTGGTAGCGAGACGATCGGCCTCCGCGGTTAACTCGGTCACGAGGGCAACATCCTGTACAGCTGCTTGGGCGTCGTCGATGACATTGACGTCAGGGCGTTTGTGGATGCCATTAGATCACAATCTAGATGACAATGTTTTTAAGTCGCCTAATCGACCCTAGTGGCCTCAGGGGCGACTAGGTCGACTAGGGCGACTAGTCGTCGACTAGGGCGACTAGTTGACCCCTAGTCAGCCTCCAAGTTGTCCATGTTTTTTTAGCAGTTTCTAATATATATATATATATATATATATATATATCCATATATATAATACTATGGTAGCAGTAAGCCAGTAGTACACATATAGATTGAGCATGTAATACACATATAGATTGAGCATTGCAATTAGCAAACAAATCTTCCGATCAGTAACAGTTAAGTGCAAAATTAGCTTAGAAAACAGAAATTGCATACTAGACTGAGGTTCTAGATTTATAAAAATTGTTGTCTATCAAATTGAGGCTTTAGATTCTAGACCTAATGAACAAAATGTACACATAATTGTTCAGTATCATAATAAACAAGATGGAACAGTCAATAGTCTATTAGGAGAGAAAATACTCTCAGTTCAGTGCAGATGTAAAACAGGACTTTCAGTTCAGAATTCAGATCAGCAACAAAATTTCATATCAACAACAAAATTTTATATCAGCATTCAGCAACATTAGAAAAAAAAAGAAAGGGCAGCCCGGTGCATGTAGCTCCTTCTTGCGCAGGGTACGGGGAAGAGTCCGACCCACTTGGGTCTTTTGTACGCAGGCTTTCCCTACATTTCTGCAAGAGGCTGTTTCCAGGACTCGAACCCGTGACCTCATGGTCACAAGGCAACAGCTTTACCGCTGCGCCAAGGCACCCCTTCATTCAGCAACATTAGAAAGAGACAATAAAAACAGCAATAGTTAAATAAAATAGACAACAACAATATTTAAGTTCAGTTCAGCATTAAGCTAACAACAGGACTTTCAGTTCAACAACATTTTTCCAAGTCGTCCTGGTCGCCCTGATCACTAGTCGTCCGATTAGTCGCCTTGATCGGCCGACTAGTCGGACGACTAGTTTCCTAGTCGAGCTGATCGTGTCGGTTGACCTGATCGCACGCCAACTACCGATAAGGACGACTAATCATGACTAATCGTGATTAGTCGGACGACTTGAAAAAAGTGCTGGATGGCTGGTGGTCAGATCTTGGACGGCGGCGGTCGGACCACGGGCAGGCGGCGACTAGGGTTAGGGTTAGGTGGACGACGCAGGCGGACGCCACGTGTCGGGGCTGGCGGTCCGACCGCAACAGGCCGCGGTCGGGCAGCGAGCAGGCGCCGCCTCGGAATGGCGGCAGCTAGGGTTAGGTGGACGACGCGGGCAAGCGCCACGCTTTGGTGGCGGTCGGACCGCCGTTGAGCTAGCGGTTAGACCGCGGAGGGGCGGCGCGCCGGGAAGACGGCGGTGCGGCGAGGGGAGGGAGAGGGTGCGCGGCCGTGGGTCATGGCGGCGGCTAAGGCTGCAGAAGAGAGGTCCTAGGGTCGAAACCTCTGAGATACCATGATAGAATAATGGGGGAAATAATGATTAGATTGATTAAACCCCAAGAGGTGAGTACATATTTGTAGGTGGTCAGGGGACCTCCCTTGGTACAATAGGCAAGGTGGTATTATTATTATCTAACATCCGATTGTAAATTTGCCTTTCATGCCTCAGCTCCTTCTGAGTCCAGGGTTTATCGGATCCTGAATCTCTGCTAACATGAGTATTAGAGGAATAAATCTGGACTGAATTGGATGATCACATCATGAGGGTACGTGGTACATTATATAGATGGATTAGGTGAGAGGGAAAGAATAAACTACCCCTAACCCTAATCCCTCACTAAAGACAAAAATACCCCTCTGTTAACCACACAATTACAGAGTCTAACAAATGAGGCCAAAGAATGAGGTTTATATTTCTTACCATACTGCTATTGGTGACTTGTAGCACTGAATTGTATTATATGCTCTATCGTCAAGATTTAGAATCAGATGGGGGACGTTGCAAAGGACTTGACAGCCGGGACCGTCGGAGGGGCTGCCAACCTCATCGTCGGCCACCCATTCGACACCATCAAGGTGAAGCTCCAGAGCCAGCCGACCCCTGCCTCTGGCCAGCTCCCCAAGTACAGTGGCGCCATCGATGCTGTCAAGCAGACCGTTGCGGCTGAAGGGCCGAGGGGCTTGTACAAGGGGATGGGGGCTCCGCTCGCCACCGTTGCGGCCTTCAACGCTGTCTTGTTCAGTGTGAGGGGACAGATGGAGGCTCTCCTGAGGTCAGAGCCCGGTGCTCAGTTGACTGTGAAGCAGCAGGTCGTCGCCGGTGCTGGTGCCGGGGTCGCAGTCTCGTTTTTGGCATGTCCAACAGAGCTGATCAAGTGCAGGTTAGTAGCACCAGAACAATTTTCATATCTCCAGTCTTTACTTGAGTTGTATGTTGTGATGACTGCAATGGTGGTTCTTTTCTTCTTGTGTCAAAGTCATGATATGGTCCTTCTATGGAATGCATTTTCCTGCTTACCTTAGGCACCATACATGTTAAGATACTGAATTGTGATACATTTAGGTGCTTATCAGTTCATCCCACTAAAATCACCTATAATCACGCCTGGCTGCATCAGCATAAGTGTCTGCTTTAAGTAATGATATATAGTGTTCTAGTGAGAAGTCATAAGTTGGACTGGTGAAACTCATTTTTCCCATTGCAAATAATGAAATAAGGGCACACTTTGGTCACTTCTTTTCTGAGCTTATGTTTTTCTTTTGCCGAGTCCAACGGAGCTGATCAAGTGCAGATCACGGTACTATACCTATTTCATTTCAACATCCTTTACTTGAATAATTGGATATCTTTGTCTAGTGAGAGCAATGTTCATGGTGGGCTTTTAACATGACCTTAACCTATGAAAGTCTTTTTCCTCTATGAAAGACTTTCCCCTCTATGAAAGGCCTTTCCTTGCAGATTTTTGTTTTATGGCCTTTCCCTTCAGATTTTGGGCATCATACGAGATGTGCTCCAGTGTTTATGATTTCAGTTACATGATATATCATGCTTAGCTGGATTAGCATGAGGTTTTGCCATTTATGAAATAGCGGTCAGTTGAAATATCACTAGCATCATATCATGTCTAGTTAGATCAGCAGAAGCATCTGACATTTATGTAATGCTCATCCAAATACCATAAAATTGGACGGCTGGAAAAACTCATTTGTATCAATACAAACACATATATTCAGAAACATACTTTGTGTGCTTGTGTCTTTACAGTTTACAAATCACGCTCTCATAAGTTTCTGCAAGTCAGGTGAATGTATAGTTGATTTTTTTTAGAAAAAAGAGAATATTGTATCAATATTTTAGCCCCTGCATCGAGGAATGCATATATAGCTGTTACACTGCCTTATTACAATCGGAACAAATACAAAAAATGGTAGGACCCTTCAAGTTAAAGTTCAAAAGCTCCATGATTATTAAATAAACTAAAAAAAGTATTACTGAAACGCCAGTCAATAGAGGTGCAAAGCTCCATCACATTTGATTCAAACACATGACACCCACTTTATTCGTCGTATTTGTTCCTGGTCGCATGGATCTTGAATTCATGGTGATTTAAACTAAATTGAGGGACTGTGCTATCACATGTTCTGCATTGTACATTTTATGTTTCACGAAATATTTTCAAGAACGATGAATGGTGCTAGGCGATGACACCAACTTTTGATTATACCATTTTAGTGCTTCTGAAATTCCCCCCTCTTGCAGGTTGCAAGCTCAAAGTTCCTTAGCAGAGGCAGCGGCTGCTTCTGGCGTTGCTCTACCGAAAGGACCCATCGATGTGGCAAAGCACGTCGTTCGTGACGCTGGCGCGAGAGGACTCTTCAAGGGCCTCGTCCCCACAATGGGCCGCGAGGTCCCGGGCAACGCGGTGATGTTTGGCATGTACGAGGCCGCCAAGCAGTACCTCGCTGGTGGCAAGGACACATCCAACCTTGACAGGGGCTCCCAGATCCTGGCCGGAGGGCTCGCCGGCGCAGCTTTCTGGCTTTCAGTGTACCCTACCGACGTGGTGAAGAGCGTGATCCAGGTGGACGATTACAAGAACCCTAGGTACTCAGGGTCCGTCGACGCTCTGAGGAAGATCATCGCTGCCGATGGCGTCAAGGGCCTGTACAAGGGGTTCGGACCTGCCATGGCGCGCAGCATACCGGCCAATGCCGCAACATTCGTGGCGTACGAGATAACAAGATCAGCTCTAGGTTGATTGCTGTTTCAATTACTGTTGCCCCACCGTCACATTACCATCTCTTCTCCTGGCATGGATGGATGCAGCAACTCCTCGGGAAGCATTCAGAATGGCAGCAATTCTTTTTTTCAGAACCTTCTTGGCTTAAAATTTTCATGTCTTACAGCAACGGCGACACTGTTCAATAAGCAAGGAAATTTGATGACGGCCTCCTCCGTTTATTGTATGTGTGTACTGTGCAGTGAGTGAGTGGCAGCTGGAGTGGTAATAGTGGCCTCTTCGTACTGGTTGGCTGGGAGCGGATTGGCCATCCGACGGTGATTCGGTGGTGCGGGAGTGGTGGCGTTCTTCCGTGATTGTGATAGATTTTGGTGCTGGTTGTTGTTGGGGTGTGGCGTCTGGCGGTGGTGCGGGAGTGGTGGCGTTCTTCCGTGATTGTGATAGATTTTGGTGCTGGTTGTTGTTTGGGTGTGGCGTCTGGTGGAGCGTCACACTCGTCACCCTTTTGGCTTTGTCCTCTCTTTCATGCTTCTTGTCCTGATTTTTATTCCCTTCCCTATACATTTCTCTTTGTTTTAGTCTCATGTGTGGTGCGGTATATTTTTAGTATCCAGTTTCTGCGCTGGTTGTTTTTAAGCAGCCAGCTGAGCCATTCATGCTGCGGGGTGGACTCGTGAGGCGAGGAGGAAAACAGGGAGTAGGCACACCCGTCCCTGGGCTTCCTCTCCATTGCAAAGCTCCTCGCCCGCCTGATCCTATTACGAATCCTTTGCAGGTCACTCCCTGTGTTTTTTTTTTTGTTGTGAAAGGAGTAAGCCTAGTGGTTAGGACTACCTCTAAGTAGGGGTGAAATCTGATTGGCTATTTTTTGGATCATCCGATATCGATTGCTAATCGAATGTGATTCAAAAAATTCGGTTAGTTCAGTGAAAAAAGTTTCTGTTATGAAAAATTGGTAACCGAACGTGATCTAAAAAAAGTCATAACAACACAATTTGGTTGCGTCGTTACTTTGGTTTGGTTTTACGGTTACCCATATTTTAGTGCACATCATAATTGTTTAGACAAAAATAACAATAAACACATAAAAAGAGCAATAAACATATAAAAATGACATGTATAACATTGATGACTGGAGATTGTCAATATTAGGTTGGGCCATGAGAGAAAATTGGTTGAGGATGGAGATTGATACTATTGGGTTTTGTTTTTTATCGGTTGTGTGGTAATGTGGGTTAAAATTTCAGTTGATTCGATTAATATGACGTTAAAATCAAATAAAACTAGATTAACTATAATATGAAAAAATAAAACTGAATTTAATAAAAAAATTAGTTAACCGTATATTTCTGTTTGGTTTTGTTTAGCGACGGTTAACCACGCGCACTACGAGAATGCTAACAGGTAGCAAGGACACATCCAACCTCAGCAGGAGGTGCCGCATCTTGGTCGGAGTGCTCGCCAGGGCAGCTTTTTGGCTCTCGGTGTACCCGACCGACGTGAACTTGGTGAAGAGCGTGATCTAGGTGGACGACTACAGTAACCGGAGGTACTCGGGGTCCATCGACGCGCTGAGGAAGATCATCACTGCCGACGTTGGCAAGGGCCAATACAAGGGGTTCGGACCCTCCATGGGCAAGCAGCGTGTTAGGAGATAAATCTGACCGTTTTCATATATAGGAGAACCGGGTTGTATGAAGAGGTGCCCTAGCACAGGCATTAGTGTGTGAGAGTGAGGATTTAGACCCGTCTTGAATCCAGGCAATGATGTAATCGATGGTAGTTGCGTGCATGCAGAGATGATGCACGTGACGATGGTCGTGTCATGCCTGGTGTTAATTAGCCTTAATGACGACCGCAACGATGATGACGACGGGGAGGTGAAGCATCAACCCAACAACACAACATACCCGCCAATGCCGCGGCATTCGTGGCGTACGAGATAACAGGATCAATGCTAAGTTAATTGCTGATTTCTTGGAGTACCATTGCCCACTGCCATTTCTTCTCGCATGGATGCAACAACGAGCCTTGAGGAGCATTCAGAATGGCACCAATCAGGGCCCGTCCTAGGCTAGTGCGCGAGGGGCGACCTGCTTCGGGCCTTCAAAAATTAGGGTCTCTCAGCTGGAGGTACATTTATTACATAAATACTCTAAGTAATGCACTACTACTATGCTAGTTCTTTTATAATTCTAGTCCAATCAGAACCAGATAGGAAAATAAGTCAAGCAAGCTTGAACATGAGGCCGAAGCCCACTTCCCTCCAGTCCCCTCTTACAATCCGTCCGGCTCCAGCAATCAACTCTACACATAGGCCTATCCAAAACGGTCCAGCTGCCCCTGCCAGCAAGCTTGTCTTTTATTTCCTAACGGGCCCGCAACCGTCAATGGCATTAGACTTGGACAATACTATGACAATTGCTAATCAGGAATGCTGCTTAACTCCGTAGCTAGAGACAACTAGATATGATAACGGCTAAAAATCCACGGATATTGTACTCATATACCTGTACCACTAGATAATATCCATACGCGAATCGGTACCCATTACCATGGGTATATCCATCACCCACTATTCAAGTCTTGCTCATATAAGTAGTCTTATTAAGTAATCAATCTCCACAATCAAATATTAACGAAAATATATAGGCCCTATTTGGCACAGGTTAAACTTGTTAAAAAAGCAGCTTGTTTGAAAAGTTGCAGAATAGCAGTTGTCGACACTTCCCCCGGGCTTGCACTGGGCAGCCCGCGGAGGTTCTTTTTCGAAGGGGCTAGTCCCTCACGGAGAGCTTGAGTGTTAGGAACGAAGGAAGGAGAAGGTTGACACAGGGGTTTTTTACGTGGTTCAGGCCGCCGGAGCGTAAAACCCTACGTCCACGGTGAGCAGAGGTGCTCATTGTATTGCTTGGTGCTCAGAACCGGAGTCCTGAGCTTGAGGATGAGCTAAGTGCTAGAGTCAGGGTGTTGAGCCAAAATGTCGAACCCCTTGCAACGTTGCCTACCCGAGCCTTTTATAGTCCAAGGCTCGGGTGGCTTACAAGGTGGGCCCGGGACCCGACAGGTAGTCCCGGGGAGATTGCCTGCCATCTACCGTATCCTGCAGTTACGCCGGTAGTTGTCGTTGGCGAGGGCTTCTGAGACGTCGTCTTGCCGCCCTGCCCACGCCGCAAGCTAGGAGTAGTGGTTGATGACGACAGGGGCGGCAGGAGATGTCTTGTCGCTGTGTTTATTGGTGTAGAGCCTCTGACACGGCGTGGCAGTCTTCACTGCGATGCGACTGGGCACAACGGCACCTGCCAGCGGCGTGCTCCGCGTCTCCGCGCCTTGGGAAGGCGCGGGTCTTGAATACCTTGTACGGACAAGGTATGGCGTGTCTTTACTCTTGCTGCCTATCGCGCGGGGGCAGGTAGCGCTGTTCTGCTGGCCACGTGGCGGGCCCAGAGCTCTCCTCATAGGAGAGGGAGGTCCGGCCCCGCTGGACACGTGGAGCCTTCGGAGCTCTCCCCGCGGAGGGGAGAGGTCCGGCTCTGCTGGCCACGTGGCAGGCCCGGAGCTCTCCTCTGAGGAGAGGGAGGTCCGGCCTCGCTGGACACGTGGAGTCTTCGGAGCTCTCCCTGCGGAGAAGGGAGGTCCGACTCTGCTGGCCACATGGCGGGCCCGGAGCTTTCCTCCGAGGAGAGGGAGATCCGGCCCCGCTTGGACACGTGGAGACTTCGTAGCTCTCCCTACGGAGAAGGGAGGTCCGGCTCTACCGGCCACGTGGCGGGCCCGGAGCCCTCCTCTGAGGAGATGGAGGTCTGGCCCCGCAGGATACGTGGGGCTTTCGGAGTTTGCCCCTGCGGAAGGGGCAAAGTCCTTAGGCGATTCCCCCTGCGCGCGGGGGTACCCCATATTGAGGGTACCGACAACAGCTTAAGCTTATATTCTGCTTTTAGTTCTTTATGAGAAGCAGCTGAACTTATAAGCTGTAGGAGAAGCTGGCTGTTTGACACACCCTCAGCTTATTTTTTGTAAAAAAGCTGGTCCAAAAGTTATGCCAAACAGGGTCATAATGTTACTAGCTCTAAAATATTTAAAAATTAATGACCACAAAAAATAATTTATTTTTTCTATTATAATAGAAATTTACTTTCTTATTAATCAACATTATGTTACATGGAACACACATATCAATATTTGGGTATGGTAAGCGGATATGGATAACACATTTCCTTACCCGATAAAAATATTCTTTAGATTTTATCCGTTATCAAAACCATACCAGCAGGTATAAATTCTTACCTAAATCCATACCCATCAGATAAAATATCCGTAGGTATGCCGGTAATGAATATGCATTGTCATCTCTAGCTGCAACACAACATACGAAAAAACCCGACAAAGTGGCAACAACAGTCGCTTGTTGTGGGCAACACAACTGATGAAGACGACGAGACGGCTACAACAATCTGGTGCCAAGCGACAATCCAAGTATCCCTGATACCTACTTCGACACCCAACACCTGATCAAGACGACGAGACGGCTACAACGATCTGGTGCCAAGCGACAATCCAAGTATCCAACACGCTGATACCTACTTCGACACCTCAAATCCCCTAACTACTATTCTAATATCTGCCCTAAGTTCATCGCTGCATGATAGATTAATTAATTTAATCAATTATATCTACGATTTCACAACATCATGTCGACTAGAGAGTACGTGAGGAGAAAGAGAAAAACCAAGGATGGGTTCTTAAAATCACAAAAGGAGTCACAATTGAATGGTTGAGTCACTTTATACATGAAGAAGAAATTATAAGACGAGGTTGACATTGATAGCATCAAAAAATGTTAGAAGAAACTTATAAGTTAACATAAACAAATAATTCTATATGACTGTTTTATTTTAATATTTTATTTACTTACTGGTAACTATAAATAATTAAAATTTAAATTTTATAGAGGGTCTCCGCTTTTTAGATTCACTGCGGACCCCCCCCCCCCCCCCAAATTTCTGGACCGGCCCTGGCAGCAATTCTTTCTCAGAACTTCCTTGGCTGAAAGTTTGTAGCAATGGCGACACTATTTAATACTCCCCCTGATTTGAAATATTTGACGTTGTTTAGTTTAAAACTGAATCAAACAGCGTCAAGTAATCCACAACGGAGGGAGTATGCAAACAAGTAATCTTTTATAAAGTTCTGCCCTGTTGATTGAATGTGTGGAGTGAGTGATGGAGTGGTAATACTTATCGTAGTGGTTGGCTAGGAGCAGATTGGCCATCCAACTGTGATCCGGTGGTAAGCCTTAAAATGAGATAAGAGTTCATCGTGGTCACAAAACTTTTCATATGCTTGTGTAAACAAACATTTCAGATTCCAAATGTGGTTGACGATTTGCCAGGGTCACCGTCTCCTTCGTTCATCCATGCCCGACGGAGCTGATCAAGTGCATGTCACTTGTATTTTTGTGCTGATTAATATTGGTGCACTGTAACTAACAAATTTTTGAATTTTCTGTCCTTATTTGTCGGTGTATCAGACTTCCGACTAGTAATTGAATGTATCGCGCGTTCTACCTTGAGGTGGCCTAGCTAGAACACAAGAAAGATTATCCTGGTTCAGGCAAGAATACCTTACGTCTAGCCGGGGTGTCTCGCTTGTTCTTACTCAAGAATGGGGTTGTTCTGCGAGAGCCTGCCTCTTCGAACCGGCAAGTCTCTCTATTTATTCTCTCTCTCTCCTTCATTCTCTCTCTTCCTCATCCCCCTCTGTGTTGCAGAAGGGAGGTGAGTCGTGGGCACAAGACGGCTTGTCTTGTCACTCGTTTTACGTGACACTTGATGGTGTCGCCGTACTCGTAGCCTACTGCTGCTCCTGCTCACGTCTCGTCGCTGGGGAGTGGTCCATATCGAGGCGCATGCGCGCCCCCGCTACACTCCTATTTTGTCCCGTTGGAGGTGGTGGGCATTCAATGCTGGAGCCAGGGGGTACTGGATTACCCTTCCACTCGGTTGAGGCAACGTCTGCCCCTGCATTGAAGGCCACCTGCTTCTCTCCTTCCCGAGGTCAGGCTCGGGTTCTCCCCCGGGGGCTCGGAGTTTCTTTTCGGGTCGACTTGGGGATGAGTCTTTGCGTCTTGCCCAGGGGTCGGCTCTGGGCTTCTCATCGTGCCTCCTCCCGAGTCCATGCTCGGGCCATCTCCGTCATCCCTCGTGCGATGCTCCCTTGAGACTTCCCCGGGATTCTAGGTCCAGAACCCCGTCAGTAGCCCCTGAGCCCCTGACCAACCTCAATGATCGATCGGAGGGGGGGGGGGGGGGGTTGAACTCCAATCGGCCTCGCACCTGCATAACAAAAAACAAAGAGCAACAAACAAGAAAGGTCATTAGTACTCGACTTATCTAGATAGCCGTGACATGTGAACCTCCAGCGGTCGGTCACGACCGTGGGTCATCCCCGCCGGGGTCCTGCGGCAAGCCCCCAGGTTCCATTTTTGAGGGACCGGATTGTTGTTTATGGCGAGTTTGCCTCGCTCCCCCATCCGCGAGCCATCCGTGGCTCGGAGGGGTCGGGTCGATCGGGGGCTTGCCTCGATGGCCCAACCCCTGAGCCTAGTGAGATTCCCAATGAGTGTAGCGGAGTTAAACCCATTCGCCCCATTCGTTTTGGACGTTCGGAACCATCGGCCCTGATTCGCGCCGAGGGGCTTTCTGGTCGAGGCTTCGATGCTCGCGTTTCATTGATTCCTAGCTCGAGACATGTGCGTGGTTCCTGAGGTCTTCATTGGCTCGGGCAGCTCGCTGCCAACCCTTGGAGGGCTACCTCGGCGCTTGCAGTGCTGGGGCTCGACTACAAGCTCAAAAGCGTCGGGGGGAATTCATCCCACCCAAAATTGTCTTTTTCGTGGACTGCTTCGCATCGCTTGTCCCTCACTCGGGATCGCCGCAGGCGGCTCCTGAGCCATCTGTAACACCCTCAAATTCATTCCTATGGATTGCACACATTTTTCATGTAGAGAAGCATTATAAAGGAATCATAGAAATGGATAAAGAACTATAGAAACGGAGAAAGAACCATAGAAATGGAGAAAGAACCATAGAAATGGAGGAAGGAACCATAGAAATGGAGAAGGGCATATAGGAATGGAGAAATGGGACATAGAAAGGAGAGGGGAATGTAGAAATGGAGAGTGAGCCATAGAAATGGAGAGGGGAATGTAGAAATGGAGTAAGTGACATAGAAATGTTGAGGAATGGGAAAAAGATAGCTGAAATGAGCCAAATTCAATTTCCCCAAATTTTCCCCCAAATCTCCAAATTCCCCAATTCCCCAATAAAGGGGAATTTTCCCCACATTTGAGGAAAATCCCCCACATTGCTGCCGCACCCAATTATTTGGGGAAAAGTTTGTTAGGATTTTGCTCCAATTGGAGTAGGATTCTCCCCCCTCCTCCCCTTATAAATTGAACCCAACCCCCTCCCCCCCCCCCTGGCCGCAGTCCCCCCTCCCCCTTTCCTTCCCCCCCAAGTCGGCTACTTGGTGTCCCTAGCCCCAACTCACCGAGTTGCCCCCCCCTCGCCGGAGTTCAGCCGCCGGTGAGCCCTGCCGGTGAGCCCCGCCGACGAGCCCCGTCACGCCTCGCTGTCGCCGGAAAAGAGCCGACGATTTGTCCTGCCCTAATCATCCGTAGAAAAACGTCTCACTGCTGCCATTGCTAGAAGGAAGACCCTGCCACCAAGGAGGGAGTGAGGTAGGTCTTTGTTACCCATCTTACGACGTCGTCACTGTTTCTACGCATCCGTTTTCCTCGCCCCTTTCGAACATAAACTTTTTCGTGTGGACAAATCACGTTTTGATCGATTTTTGATGGTGGAATTGATCTAGATCTTGAGTCAAGATCATCACTACGTCCATACTTCATCCCAGCACCCTTGTTAATCATAAAACCCCATGAAAGCCGTTAAAACATGCAAAACATGTACAAACCGGATTAATAAAACAGCACCATAGGATTTGCATTCATCTACTCCATTGCATCTTGAGTAAAGTTTGTGCATGATGATTGATTGCTGTGAATTTTGTATGTGCGTGATCGTGAGTAGAAGAACAAGCTCAAGAGGCCATCTACGAGGAACTACAGCACCAAGACTTCGAGATGCTCGAACAACAAGAACCACGGGAGCAAGGCAAGTGCCCCTTGACCATATTGATCCCATGTTTTGAAACTGTTTTGTTTACGAAAACTCGTACGCTTGAGTCAACTTGATGCGACACTCTTTTATAGGAATTTGCTAGTTTTTTTAACCATCCTTGTCGCTGGGAAAGTTGATGAGTCGGGTATGGTCATTTTTCCTTTTTGCTTTGCTTAACATACGGGATACGGGAAGCTGAAATAAAACATGTCGAGCTACTGCACTCATGTGAATAATGATGATGAGAACTTGAAGATGTTAATGAGCATGGAATCGGAGAGATCTAGGCAAGCTTGGTTCGTGGATGTTGCTGAATGAGATGGTGGTTTACTTGCCGTAGACCTAAGGACCGGTTCATGCCAGCACATGCCAGGAAAACAGTGCCACCACAAGGCCAAATATGGGTGCGGTTTAGCTGATTAATTAGGTGTGTTGCTAGCTTTTTATGGACCGTGGATGGCGTGGGGAATGGGAGTTGAGGAGGACTGCCCTGGGAACTGCATGGCACAAGAGGGAGCCCGTGGGTGGGAGAATGGTGATTCGAGCCTGCCGGTGAAACCTCAGTGAGTCCATACATCTAGTAGCCCCTTTGTAAAGGCTATTTTGTGATCTCTTGGCCATACACCGACGGTTTTGTACTGGTATAATGGAGGTTCTGCAGTCGCCGACGGGTGACGAAATCACGAACTTATGGATAAAGTGGTGCCACCTCTGTAGAGTGTAAAACTATCATGATAGCCGTGCTTCCGGTCACAAGCACCTGGCCAACTCACATGATTAGAGGGAAAACTTGGGATGGATATTTGGTATGTTTATGGTATGGTCATTGGGATTGGTTTTGGGACTGTTTCGAGTCATAAAAATGAGTTTGATTTCTGTTATATGAATATGAGATGGTTATGAATATTTATGAGCATGAGATGAACTTGAGAAAGATTAGTGGTAGATTGAGACTTTATAAATGGTGAATTATGATGGAGTAATTTTGCTGTTTCACTTGGGTATATATATTGGGATTAAATTCATCTAGACTTAGTTGCTGTTTTTATCATGTTTGTGAAATAAAATTTGCTTGCTGCAATGAGCCTTTTTATTCCATACCTTGTTGAAAGCTACATGTCGTACTTTTCCCGCACTTGCTGAGTACAACATGTACTCATCCTTGCATTATCATATAAACATCAGCAACAGGAGATGAGTATTTCGAGGACCATGTGGAGTACTAGGCATGCGAACTACCGTCAACATGCCTGTGGAGTTGAAGATTGGAGCCTGCTGTTTAGTTATTTCCGCTGTCGTTTAGAGACTTCCGCTCAAGAATAGGATAGACATTCATGAGTGAAACATTGTGTCATTGTAATAAAGTACTTAAACACTATTTATTCGTGGTTATATTCTGAATTCAGTTTGTGGATTACATGTGTATGTGTGATGAACATCCTGGGCACACATATGCATTCACTTGGTTCTATTTTCGGAACTGGGTGTCACAGATTTGCATCAGAGCCACGTTGACCGTAGGACGCAAGCCTAGGTAGAATGGACACTCTAAAACACATAGGCGCATCCCTCTAAACTGTTATTTTCTAAAATTGCTTGCGGCTGCACTTTACTTGTCAATTCAGCCACCGCAAAGTGCTATTTTATGCCCTCATTTCTCTTCTTTTGGACAACAACTCTTTTGCTTTCTTGCTTCATAGCTTCTGAAGTTTTGAAGCTATTTTCTTCCTTCTCTAAAGTTTCTCATGTCTTATTTATAAATGCTGGTCACTAGGAGCACATCACGCATGATAACTCGTCCACCACCACTTGGGGGTGCTCTTAATCCCATTGAGGTGTCCGATGGACCATATTGGGAGGAAGTGAAGAAGGAACCTCATGATGAAGATGAATTCAATAGCTCTATGCATGAGGAAGAGGACCCGGAATAGGTGGAACCATTCGAAGACGACATGGAGGATGATCCACAAGAACGGCATTGGTACGCACCTCAGGAGGAGTTTCACGCGGGCTTACACCCCGTGGAGCCCCATGAAACTATGATGAAAGGAGATGAACCCGAGGAGGAGCCACCCCTTGCTGAGACCAATAATGAAGGTGATGAATGGACCAACCATTCAGATCAAGAATTTTGGTCTGATGGAATGGAAGGAGGACACACATCTAGGGAGCTCAAAGAATTTCTGGATTGCTGCAGCCTATACCCGGAGTATCTCCACAAGAAATTCCCTCATCGTGGATATGAAGAGTGGAAGGCTGATGTAACCATCCTATCTAACGGTAGGGTTGTCACTCGGCACTTCACACCCACATGGAGAGCTACAAGGGCAGAAGCTATCGATGATGCTGCATGGGAAGCACTCACCGGACTGTGCTATGCCTTCCATGAGCAGCTTGAGGGTACCACTTTTGAGCTGCACCCGTGTTGGAAGAGTGGCACAAGGGAGATCATTGGACCCCATGTGACAGCCCTTTCCACCCCATAGGCTGCTGAAAAGTCACAAAGGTTGCTCGTGGAGTTAGGAAACCGCTACGCAAGCGCACAAGAAGAGATCCGTTACCTCCGCAAGAAGCCGTACTTGCTGGAAAAAATGAGGAGACTTGTGCCAACGCGGGAGCGAATGGAGCACCAGCGTCATCTAACCCTACGTGGACTGCCGACTCACCATGGCGTGCGCCCATATATGGACCATCCCCGTCACACGGCGAGAACAACACCGGTTCTCACGATTAAGTTTAGGTTTCCATTGAATAAAGCTGTAATAGGAACCTTTAGATCGTCGTAAGTCAAATAAGGGTAGCGTGCTGAACTTTTGTGATGATTGCTTGTATTTGTGTGCAAGGTGTGAGTTGTGGGACGCTTCGGCGAATGTCGACATACACATATAGTGGAGAGATGTGAGACGCTTCGGCACGTGTTCACATCCTCATATAGGCTGAAATTAATAAAATAAGATACTTAGTTCATACACCCTGATGCATATAGTTGGGAAATCGCTTCATTCAAATCTGAATTCTAGCTCCTACAAATATAGTATGTCCGAAAGTAAGCCTTAAAATAAGGGGGGTAGACTTTCTTGCCAACCTTATCATCTTGGATTCCTAAGGGATTGACATAATACTTGGAATGGACTAGTTAAGCAAGCACAACAGAGTGATTCAATGTGCTGAAAGGATCGTGCAGTTGACGAGTGAGCACGGTACTCGTATTGAGTTCGAGGCAGCCCAACCTACAATGGAGAAAGCAGTGCTGAACCACATCGAAGAAGCGACATTGGAAAGCATTCCGGTGATTCAAGAATATTTAGATGTGTTCCCGGAAGAACTTCCAGGTATGCCACCTGACCGGGACATTGAATTTGCTATTGATTTAGTACCCGAAACTGCACCTATTGCAAAGAGGCCGTATAGGATGCCCGCTAATGAACTAGTGGAGCTCAAGAAGAAAATTCAGGTGCAGCTAGAAAAGGGTTTTATATGCCCAAGCTCGTCACCATGGGGAGCCCCCGTGCTCTTCGTAGACAAGAAGGATGGGACCCAAAGAATGTGTGTGGATTATAGGTCTCTCAATGAGGTGACGATCAAGAATAAATACCCGATGCCCCGTATAGAGGACCTGCTCGACCAAATGAAAGGTGCTCGAATTTTCTCCAAGATTGATCTTCGGTCGGGATACTTCCAGCTGAAGATTAAGTCCTCCGACATACCCAAGACTGCATTTTGAACACGGTATGATTCGTATGAATATACCGTTATGTCTTTTGGGTTAACGAATGCACCCGCATACTTCATGTACCTCATGAATAAGGTCTTCATGGAGTACTTGGACAAGTTCGTCATAGTTTCATCGATGATATCATGGTGTATTCGAAAAGTGAGGAAGAACATGAAGAACACTTGAGATTGACATTGCAGAAACTGCGAGAGCATCAATTATATGTCAAGTTCAGCAAGTGTCAATTTTGGCTAAGGGAGATATCGTTCCTAGGCCACATCATCTCCGAGGGAGGAGTATCGGTTGATCCCGTAAAAGTGGGAGATGTTTTAAAGTGGAACCAACCGCAGAATGTGAGAGATATTCGGAGTTTCCTTGGGATGGATGGATACTACCGCCGGTTCATAAAGGATTTCTCCAAAATAGCGAAGCCTATGACTGAATTGCTAATGAAGGGAAAAGCATTTTAGTGGAGACAAGTGTGCCAAGAAAGCTTTGAGGAGCTCAAGAAAAGACTAACCACAGCGCCGATTTTGGTATTGCCGGACGTGAGCAAGAGCTTCGACATATATTGTGACGCATCAAGACAAGGGCTTGGATGTGCGCTCATGCAAGACGAACAAGTGGTAGCCTATGCGTTGAGGCAACTAAAGAAACATGAGCTGAATTACCCCACACATGACTTGGAACTTGCAGCCGTGGTACATGCCTTGAAGATTTGGAGGCATTATATCCTTGGCCACCGATGTGAGATCTATATGGATCACAAAAGCCTCAAGTATATATTCAGGCAAACGGATCTGAATTTGAGGCAACGTCGATGGTTGGAACTCATCAGAATTATCATGTTGGAATCAACTATCACCCCGGAAAGGCCAATGTAGTAGCTGATTCGTTGAGCCGAAAGGGAGCATGTCACCAACTCACGGTTCGGGAGCTGCCGCCTGAGCTGCGCAAGGAGTTCGAATGGTTACATCTCGGGTTCTTGAACGAGATGGAAGTGATAGAACTCAACTCTTCGCTGGAACAAGAGATACGAGATGGCCAAGCAACGGATGAGGAAATCAAGGAAATCAGGGAAAGAATCCGACAAGGCATAGAAAAGGACTTCAAGGAAGACGAGAAACGCACGCTTTGGTTAGGGAAAAGGATTTGTGTGCCTAATATGAAGCACATCCGCGACACGATATTAAAGGAGGCACATGACTCACCTTATTCCATACATCCCGGCTGTACAAAGATGTACAAGGACCTGAAAACTTGCTATTGGTGGGATGGTATGAAAAGGGACATAGCTGAATATGTTGCCTTATGTGACACGTGCCAACGGGTGAAGGCCGAACATCAATGACCCGCTGGACTGTTGCAGCCATTGAAAATATCCGAGTGGAAGTGGGAAGACATCAGCATGGATTTCATTGTCGGATTGCCACGTACTCGGTCTGGTTACGACTCCATTTGGGTTATTGTGGACCGATTGACGAAAACAGCCCATTTCCTTCCTGTTAGAACCACGTACCGTGTCACAGAACTAGCCGAGCTGTATATGGAACAAATCGTGTGTCGCCATAGAGTTCCGAAGAGGATAGTTTCAGATCGGGGTTCTCAATTTAACTCTAGGTTCTGGAAGAAGCTGCATGAAGCCATGGGTACACGGCTGAATTTCAGCTCCGCTTATCACCCATAAACTGACGGGCAAACCGAGAGGACAAATCAAATTTTGGAAGACATGTTGAGAGCTTGCGCCATGAAACATGGGCATAGTTGGGATAGGAGCTTGCCGTACGCTGAATTTTCATACAAAAACAGCTATCAAGCTAGCTTGAAGATGTCACCTTTTGAAGCATTGTATGGTAGAAGGTGTAGAACGCTGCTGTTCTGGAATGAGACCGGAGAGAGCCAAGTGTTTGGACCCGAAGTGCTGCAAAACGCCGAGAAGCAAGTCCAAACGATACGAGAAAACTTGAAGGCTGCTCAGTCACGACAAAAAGGTTATGCGGATAATAGGCGAAGAAAATTGACCTTTGAAGTAGGAGACTTCGTGTATTTTAAGGTATCGCCTATCCGAGGTCAACGGCGGTTCAACGTCAAGGGCAAATTAGCACCTCGCTACATCGGGCCATTCATTATTTTGTGCAAGCGAGGAGAAGTAGCCTATCAACTAGAGCTGCCAACTCACCTCTCTGACGTGCACGACGTATTTCACGTATCCCAACTCAAGAAGTGCTTAAGAGTACCAGAAGAACAAGTACCGATGGATGAGCTCGAGCTTCAAGAGGTCTGACCTACGTGGAGCACCCCATCAAAATTTTGGACGTGAAGGAAAAGGTCATGAGGAACAAAGTGATCCGTTGGTGCAAGGTACAGTGGAGCCATCACACGGAAGCCGAAACTACATGGGAGCGTGAGGAAGACCTCAAGGCAGAATTCCCTAATCTATTCTCTACTCTATCGAATCTCGAGGGCGAGATTCAGTTTAAGGGGGGTAGGTTTGTAACACCATCAATTTCATTCCTATGCATTGCACACATTTTTCATGTATAGAAGCATTATAAAGGAATCATAGAAATGGAGAAAGAACTATAGAAATGGAGAAAGAACCATATAATTGGAGAAAGGACAATAGAAATGGAGGAAGGAACCATAGAAATGGACAAGGGCATATAGAAATGGAGAAATAGGGCATAGAAATGGAGAGGGGAATGTAGAAATGGAGAGTGAGCCATAGAAATGGAGAGGGGAATGTAGAAATGGAGTAAGTGACATAGAAGTGTTGAGGAATGGGAAAAAGATAGCTGAAATGAGCCAAATCCAATTTCCCCAAATTTCCCCCCAAATCTCCAAATTCCCCAATTCCCCCCAAAAGGAGAATTTTCCCCACATTTGGGGAAAATACCCCACATTGCTGCCGCACCCAATTATTTGGGGAAAAGTTTGTTAGGATTCTGCTCCAATTGGAGTAGGATTCTCCCCCCTTCCCCCTTATAAATAGAACCCAACCCCCCCCTGGCCGCAGCCCCTCCCTCCCCCTTTTCTTCCCCCCAAGTCAGCGACTTGGTGGCCCTATCCCCAACTCGCTGAGTTGCCCCCCCCCCCCCCCCCTCACCAGAGTTCAGCTGCCGGTGAGCCCCGCCGACGAGCCTTGTCAAGCCTTGCCATCGCCGGAAAAGAGCCGACGATCTGTCCTGCCCTAATCATCCGTAGAAAAATGTCTCGAGGCTGCCATTGCTAGAAGGAAGGCCCTGCCACTAAGGAGGGAGTGAGGTAGGTCTTTGTTACCCATCTTACGATGTCGTCGCTGTTTCTACGTGTGACATCCTCATCTCTGGTTTCTGCATGTATTCATTTTTCATGTAGAGAAAACATTTTAAAGGAAGTGGGAACAGAGGAATTATCAAATAGATAGCTAGTAAGAGCCGAATCCAGTTCATAGAAAGCGCTGAAGACAACTTACCGCGGCCGCTGGCCACGTGGCGTGTTCGGAGCTCGTCCTTGCGAAGAGGGGAGAGGTCCGCCGCTAAAATGGCTACGTGGCAGGTTCGGGGCTCATCTCCGCCAAAGGGGAGAGGTCCGACCCTGTGGGACACGTGTTACCCTCAGAGCTAGCCTCTGCGGAAGAAGCAAAGGCATTTTCCGCAGGACACATGTCACCTTTGGAGCTAGTCACCACGGAAATCAGAGGACCAGTCGCGCGGGATACGTGTCGCCACCGGAGCTTATCTTCGGGAAACCCGATACTATTGGACACGTGTCAACCTTGGAGCTCGTCTCTGAGGAAAGAAGAGAGGAAAGGTCCGGCACTGACACATGGCGTGTGCGGAGCCACCTCCGAATAAGAGAGGAGGTCCCGACCGCCAGGATACGTGGCGCACGCGGAGCTCACCTCCGAAGAAGAGGGAAGTCTTGCTCGCTTGACACGCGGCACCACCGGAGCTCGTCTCCGCAGAAAAGGAGAGACCAGGCCCGATGGACACGTGGAGCCTCCGGAACTCATCACCGAGGAGGTAACGACTTCTGGAACAGTTTTTGGAATCTGTACGCGTAGAAATACTGGAACAGAAACCGACATGAATTCTACAATGTTACCGCACCAAATCAACTAAAGATAAGCTGTTAGAATCCAACAACGATCTGAATAGGACTCTTATTCGGGATACAATCAGATTAGGACTCCTCTTCCCGATTATAAATATAACCCATAACCTATGGCCGAAACCACAAACTTCTTTTCCAACTCCTGAGCCGACGACTTAGAGCCCTAAGTCCCAACCCGCCGAGTAGACCATCGCCGGAGTGCAGCAAAGAAGATCGCCGGAGGAAAGCCCAGCGATCTGAGGAGGACCTCGAGACCGAGAGGAATGCAAGGTAGGTCTCCAATACCACCTTACGACATCGTTGTATTCTTTTTGCATCTGTTCTTTGATTCCTTTCGAACAGAAGCCTTCTCGTGGACAGATCACTTGATGATCAGGTTGATCTAAACGGCAAGATCATCGCCACGTCCACCTTTGATCCGAACACCTCTGTCCATGCAAGCCATGCAAGAACACGTGCAAACCAATAAAACTAATCATAGGATAGCATGCATGTGCATCATCGCATCTAGTTTAAGGTTTGTACATGATATTGATTGCTGTGAATCTTGTATGCACATGATCCTACATAGCGGGACAAGCTCAGGGAGCTGTCTACGACGAGCTGCAGCAACAAGGTTTTGAGATCCAAGGACAACCGGAACCGCAAGAACAAGGCAAGTGCTCCTTGACCATATTGATCCTATGTTTTGGGTGAAACTGTTTTATTTTGCGAAAAGGTGTGTGTGCTAAGTCAAACATGATGGGAAACCCTTTTATAGGAGTTTACTAGCTTTGGTTAAACCACCCTTGTCACCAGGGAAGTTTATGAGTCGGGTATGGTTTTTGTTTTATGCTTCGCTGAGTCTATGAGATTGGGAAGCGAGATAGATGTGTCTAGCTAACTGCA
The DNA here is from genome assembly GCA_030760725.1 of Neostapfia colusana. Classification (NCBI taxonomy): domain Eukaryota; kingdom Viridiplantae; phylum Streptophyta; class Magnoliopsida; order Poales; family Poaceae; genus Neostapfia; species Neostapfia colusana. The sequence continues at coordinate 93,163,067 of JASWHV010000003.1, forward strand.
CTCGTAGTGATAATGAGAAACTGATGATGTTAATGAACGTGGTCGGAGGGAGATCTAGGCAAGTCTGGGTTTGTGAATGAGGTAGCATGAGATGGTGGTTTACTTGCCGTAGATCTAAGGACCGGTTCATGCATGCACATGCCAGGATAACAGTGCCACCACAAGGCCAAGTATGGGTGTGGCTTAGCTGAGTAATTAGGTAAGTTGCTAGAGTGTTATGGACTGTGGAAGGCGCGGGGAATGAGAGTCGAGGAGGACTGCCCTGGGAACTGCATGGCACAAGAGGGGGCCCGTGGGTGGGAGAATTGGAGATTCTAGCCTGCCGGTGAAACCTTAGTGAGTCCATACATCTAGTAACCCCTTTGTAAAGGCTATTTTGTGATCTCTTGACCATACACCGACGGTTGTGTACTGGTATAATGGAGGTTCTGCAGTCGCCGACGGGTGACGAAATCACAAACTTGTGGGTAAAGAGGTGCAAACTCTGCAGAGTCTAAAACTACCTACAGTTGGGTATATACACAAACAACCTAAAAACGAGAGGAAAGACTCCATGATAGCCGAGCTTACGGTCACGAGCGCCTGGCTAAACTGCCATGATTAGTTGGGATGGTTATTGGGATGGTTCTTGGTTATGGTTATTGTTTTTGGTTATGGTTTGGTTTTGGGACTGTTGAGTCCGGGTGATAAGATGGTTGCATGACTGTTGAGTCATGGCAACGAGATTGGTCTCGGTGTGAGACGAAAGTTGTTTATGAGATGAGATGGTAGCAAATCCGGGAAGGTATTCGTGAGATGGTAGCGAATACGAGGAGGTATTCATGAGTAAGAAATTGGTTAATGTTCGGATGTAACACGGAAAGTGATGGAGGTATGTTGGTAATTTAATACATGCTAGGATTACATTCATTTAAAGTTAAGTTGCTGTTTTATCATAGTTTTATAAATCTGCTTTTCTGCAAATGAGCCTTTTTATACCTACCTTGTTATGAGCTACATATCATGTGTTTTCCCGCACTTGCTGAGTACAACATTGTACTCAAACTTGCATTATTATCTCCTCATCAGCAGCAGGAGAAGACTACTATGAAGACCGAGTGGAGCATTAGGGCGTGTGATCTATTCTCAACCTTGCCTGTGGAGGGAGTAGAGATGGAGCCACTTCTGCCTATATTTGCTTCCGCATTAGCTAAATCGCTTCCGCATTAGAATAAAGACTTCCGCTGCACAGAAATAAGGCTTCCGCTGTGAACATGAGTCCAAGACTCATGAGATATTGTAATAAACTCTGTTATTCGTGGTAATATATAATCTGAATTCAGTTTGTGGAACATATGTGTATGTGTGATGAACATCCTAGGCACACATATGCATTAGTTCTCGGTTCTGTGGTTTTCCACAGAATTGTGGGCGTCACACTACGCATCCGTTTTCCTCGCCCCTTCGAACAGAAACATTTTCGTGTGGACAGATCACGTTTTGATCGATTTTTGACGGTGGAATTGATCTAGATCTTGAGTCAAGATCATCACCACGTCCACACTTCATCCCAGCACCCTTGTTCATCATAAAACCCCATGAAAGCCCGTTAAAACATGCAAAAACACGTACAAACTGGATTAATAAAACAGCACCATAGGATTTGCATTCATATACTCCATTGCATCTTGTGTAAAGTTTGTGCATGATGATTGATTGCTGTGAATTTTGTATGTGCGTGATCGTGAGTAGAAGAACAAGCTCAAGAGGCCATCTACGAGGAACTACAGCACCAAGACTTCAAGACGCTCGAACAACAAGAACTACGGGAGCAAGGCAAGTGCCCCTTGATTAGAGGGAAAAACTTGGGATGGATATTCGGTATGGTTATGGTATGGTCATTGGGATTGGTTTCGGGACTGTTTGAGTCTTGACAATGAGTTTTATTTCGGTTATATGAATATGAGATGGTTATGAATATTTATAAGCATGAGATGAACTTGAGAAAGATTAATGGTTGGTTGAGACATGATAAATGGTGAATTATGATGGAGGAACGTTGCTGTTTCACTTGGGTATATATTGGGATTAAATTTATCTAGACTTAGTTGCTGTTTTTATCATGTTTGTGAAATAAAATTTGCTTGCTGCAATGAGCCTTTTTATTCCATACCTTGTTGAAAGCTACATGTCATACTTTTCCCGCACTTGCTGAGTACGACATGTACTCACCCTTGCATTATCACATAAACATCAGCAACAGGACAAGAGTACTTCGAGGATCATGTGGAGTACTAGGTGTGTGAACTACCGTCAACATGCCTGTGGAGTTGAAGATGGAGCCTGCTGCTATTTAGTTATTTCCGCTGTCGTTTAGAGACTTCCGCTGCAAGAATAAGATAGAGATTCATGAGTGAGACAAAGAGTCGATGTAATAAAGTACTTAAACACTATTTATTCGTGGTTATATTCTGAATTCAGTTTGTGGATTACATGTGCATGTGTGATGAACACCTGGGCACACATATGCATTCACTTGGTTCTATTTTCGGAACCTGGTGTCACACCATCCGCTGGCCGGCCTATGAACCCGGGACTTTCGAGCCTATTATGCGGGCTGGAGACTTACCTTCCTCCCGCGGTCGTGTTGCCTTCCATTTCCTCCGGGTTCTACTGGGGTTGAGGAGGTGCCACTTGACTCTGCTCCCGCACCGGGTTTGTGATTTCACACCACAAACTCTGGTGGTTGCTGCTGGTGGGACCTCTCCACCTCCTGGGTTAACTCTGCCATGGGGAAAACGAGGAGGCACCGCTCGAATCAGTTCCCCAGTCGCTTTAAGCGATTTTAATCTAGGGGCGAATGGGCGGCCTCGCGGCAGTTTCCCCCTCAAGGTGGTTCGAAACGTCGTCCATGCCCTAACGGTTGCCATACCGGACGTCGTTTTGACGCCCTTATATTTCTTTCCTACGGGATATCTCACACGGGCTCGCTTGTATTTCTTTCGTGTTTCTTGTCTTCCGCAACACTCTGCCTTATCTTTGCCTCCAGCCAAGAAAAAAGACCCAACTTTTGTTCACCATGTCTGCGTGGATCTCCTCTCGCACGAGCTCGAGCCAGATCTCCGAGTTCACCGTGCGTGGGTTGCTTTCGTCGAGGAGGCCTATTCTGTCCAGCTCCCCGAGGGGGAGAGCATTCCCGCGCCGTGCGATGACGAAGTTATCTCCTTTCTCGCGTTCCACACACGAGGATTTGGGTCTCAACCTATCCCTTCTTCCGGTGGCTCCTCGGTGAGTACGGCGTCGAACTTCATCCGCTAACACTGAATGGAATTCTGCATATGTCGGTGTTCGTCACTTTGTGCGAGGCTTTCCTGAAGATGGAGACAGATCTCAATCTATGAAAAATTTTCTTCTGGATGCATGCCTCGGCGAATGATTCCTCATGTCCCGAGCTTGGTGACGCATGTCTTCAACTTCACGGGCAACAGACGCGCTATTTTTCCATCTCCCTCCGATCCTCGCTCAAAGTCCGGCATCGTAGATGGTTCTATATCCATAGCCCATCGCCGGCGCTTCCACGCTTCTCCGACAACCCCTAGGTTCAGAATCCCTCCTCATGTGAGGGCATTTCTGATGGAAAGGCAGCCACGCTGGCGCCGCTTCTCGCCCGGCTGGAGGATCTCTAGGGGAGGGGCCTCACCGGTGGTGCCCTTCTCCGCGTCTTCGTAGAGCGGAGGATCCAACCCCTCTAGGTCCGAGGGCACCCGATGTGTGGGTATCTTGGTCCCTTGGATCTAACGAGGGGGTGGGAGGTGGACCTCTCTTCATCGGAGGTGGCGGAGAGGATGAAGGACCTTACCGGGGCGGCCCCTACAGATGATGACGTCCATGCCGTGCTTTCCCTGGTCGCGACGGCGCTCTTTGCGTGTTCGTGCTTTGACCCGCGCGGAGTGTCTAGCCTCGCACCCGACCTGATGCGCGACCACGCTCTTTGCACGTCCGTGCATTGACCCACGCGAAGTGTCCGGCCACGCGCCCAACCTGATGCGGAGGAAGCGGAAGGTGAAAGGTGGACCATCCGCCCTTCCGGGTCCGACTCCATCCATCAAGGTTGGGGTGATACTGCACCGCTCCAAGAGGTATTGGCTTTTCTCCTGTTGTGTCGGCATGGGGTAGCATGGGCGTGTGGATTTTTCACCATCCCCCGTGGCGCAGGAAGCTGGATCCAGACGCCAACGTTCTGGTCGGCAAGCCGGCTGAGGTAGTTCGTCCAACTTCGGTTGTGAGGCAAGGGCAGTCTCCCTCTCCAGCAGCGGGCTCTGAAGCAGATGTGGCCGGGGCTGCAGGTGCCGCCAGGACGATTGCGAACCTGGCACCGCCGCCTCCCGCTCCTATCGAGGTTGATACGGCTCCCAAGGGTTCGGGACTTCTGTCGTCAGTGGCGCCTGGCGGTGAGGCGAGCGTGGCAAAGTCAGTCGCGGCTCATCACGCCGTTCGGCGGGAGGAGCCCTTACCGACCCCTGGGGAAATTGCAGCCACGCCTGCTCGGGGCTTGGCTCCGGTCGTGACCCCGCGGGATCCGACACCGCCAATCAGCCGAGAGGGTATTGTTCCCGCCTTGGGCGTTTCTCCGTCCGAACTTGCGCGGTGGGAGCAAGCCTGCGCGGATGTCAAGAGTTCTTGTGCCGAGCTCGCGTCTGCTTGGGCTGGCATGATGACTGGGTATGAGTGCGTGGGTGGCACGCTCGATCGACTTCAGAAAGCCGCTCCCGGCGGCCAAGTGGCGTCTTGGTTACGCCCCTGCTTTGTCTGCTTGGTTTGTTTTGTTATGTTTATTGAGCGTTTTGCACTCTTTGTAGGGGTTGATCCAAAAGTCATGTCTCGCCCGGGAAGGCGAGCTTCGTCAGATGGAAGCAAAGTCCGTACTGGCGGCGGCGCAGGCGGAGCTTGCTCGACTCTGCGCGGAGGCTGTTCGAGCTGCTGAGAACAAAGCGACAGCAGTTGCCCACGCGCTGGCGGCGGAAGCCAAGCTCGAGAGGGCTCGTGATGCAACCCAAGCTGCCTTCGACGAGGCGGCCAAGGCGCAGGCGCCTGCGGAGTCCAGCGCCGAGGAAGCTCGGGTGGCTCGGGACGCTGTAGTTGCGGCGGATCGGTAGCTATTCAGTAGGCCTTCCCCCTCGCTCTTGGTTTCTTCCGGCATCTCTTTACCCAACTTTGTTTTGTTTCTTCAGAGACGAAGAGTCTTCTGGCCGAGGCGGAGAAGGCGCTCGGAGACCGGTACGCGGAGCTTGTAAGCCTTTGTTCCCGACTTTCCGAGGTCGAGGCGGATCTGCAGGGGATTCGTGCCACTGTTACAGCCACTTGCGACCTGGTTCTGGGTCCATCTAACAACGCCTCCTCAGACAAGGACTTCATGAAAGGCCGGCTGAAGAAAGTCTCTGAAGACCTCGGCGCGCTTCGGGCTGGCCTTGATAGCCTTCGGAACGCTGGGCGCTCCGTCTGTCGCGCGGTGCTCAGCGAGTTCTCGGAGTAGAGGCTTGGTGCGGAGCTGACATCAGTCGGGGATCTTCTTGTAGCTCGTGTCCTATGGGAGCGCCAAGGCAGTCTGCGGGGCTCGGATGGACTTTGCGTGGTTCTATCACACTACCCTAGGATCGACCTCGAGACTGTTGGAGAGGGCTTCTCCGACGGCCCTTCCGATGAGGAGCTGAAGGATCTTCTTCGACGGGTCGGGCTAGTGGTCCGGTCCCTGCAGGAGATGGTCCCTAACGACTACGTCCAGCAGACGAAGGAGGTGGAGTGGCAACGGCTGGAGTAGTTCATTCGTAATCTTGTAGCTTTTACCTCTTTTGTATCAATGCTTTTGTCAAAGAATGATCAGAGAATGGGGGGGGGGGGGGCAAGTCTTCGACTTATCTTGTTTGCTTGTTTGTGCCATTGCTTTCTCCGGGCGCTCTCGTTAGCTGCGGACTTGATATCTTTCGTGGGAGGGAAGGCACGGGCTCTTTCGATTGCGTCTCATTTGGACCGTGGTTGCGCTCTGGGTTGTCGTTGTCCCTTGGCCATTGGTCGCGCGGCACAACTCGGGAGGAAAAGGTCCTGGGCACTTTCTCCATTATACCTCATTCGGATCCTGGCTGCGTTCTTGGTTGTCTTTGTCACTTGGGTTGTCGTTGTCCCTTAGCCATGGGTCGCGCAGCTCTGGACTTGACACGATCAGGTCCTTTGGGGCGAGCTTCTGGGGCTCACGCGGTTTGAGGAAGGAAACGTCCTCTTTGCCTCGCTTGGATAGCGACTCCGTTTGTGGTTGTCGTTGTCCCCTAGCTGTTGGTCGCGAGGCTCGAGGGAGAAGGGGCTCAGGTGCTTCACCCGTTATGAGCTTCTGAGGCTGCATATGGTCGTGTGTTTTGTCTGTTGTACCTCGTTCGGACCCTGGATGCGTTCTGGGTTGTCTTGTCTCTTGGACATGGGTCGTGCGGCTCCGGACTTTGACAGGGCTTTGTCCTCTGGCGCAAGCTTCCGGGGTTTGTGCGGTTTGAGGAAGGAATTGCCCCCTTTGCCTCGCTTGGTCTGTGGCATCGTTCAGTGTCCATTGTCCCTTAGTCGTTGATCGCACAGCTCAGGGAAAAAGGGCCCGGGCACTTTGTCCTCAAGGTGGTTCATATGGTCGTGTAGCCCTTGAGCGTAGCGGGGCAGGAGATCTACTCTCTCTGTTGCGCAGCGTTCTCTGAGGTCGACCAGTTGCTGACTCCGCATCAGGGCTCAACCTCCTTATGCGTAGAATTGCCTGAGTTGCTCGATGTTCCTCGCGTTGGGGAGAGGATTGCCGTTGATGTCAGTCAGGCGGTAGGCGCCGAGCCGAAGGACGGTAGAGGTGATGCACGGGCATTCACATGGGGAGTATAATTTTTATTTGTCTTTGTTATTCGCCGCTTGTTTGACGACGCCGTGTCGAACAACTTTGCCTTGATCCACTAAGTGAACTTGTCCACCACGACAAAGAGGACGGTGAATCCCCCAGGCACCCTTTTGAAAGGGCCGAGGAGGTCGAGCCCCCACATAGCAAAAGGACACGTGAGGGGGATGGTTTGAAGGTTCTGGGCTAGGGCGTGTTTCTGCCGGACGAAATACTGGCAGCCTTGACATGTACGCAAGATTCGCTCGGCATCGGACCCGGCGGTCGGCCAGTAGAAACCCTGGCGATATGCCCTCCTGACCAGGAACCTTTTGGATACAATTGCAAAAAGGGCTATTTAAATGCAAATTCAAATTTCAGCCACATTCATCACTTGGATTCAAAAGTTGACTTCATATTCAAACTCAGCACATTTTTTGAGTTAGTCCACCAATTTTCATCCTCATTGGGGTTCATCTTGTCGGAAGCTATATTTGGATTAATTCAAAAACTGAATTTGAAATTCAAATTCAGTTGTGAATCAAATTTAGCTAAAGCAACCTCAATTTGAGGAAATCCAATTCAACTCATGACTTGGGAGTGAAGTCTACACTTTAATAGTGAGTAGATGAGATCCTTGCATTGAAAACAAAAGAAAAGAGAGAAGGGGGAGAGAGGGCCCACATGTCAGCCCCACAAGCAGAGTGAACCGCCTCTGTTCTTGGGGCTGTTGCCGAGAGCGCGTCAGCGCGTGTTGCAATCTCACCCCGCTAAACCCACGCGCGCGCCAGTGCTTGCTACCGATCAAGTCTCGCTCTCTCCTATCGCCCACGTACGCTGCACTGTCGAAGCTTCCTTCTCTCCCAGCTCGTGCCGCCTCTGTTCCGCTCCCGCGCATGAAGAAACCACCGACGGCCGCGCCTCTGATTTTCCATCATACACGGTGCCCGATCACCGGTTGCTTGAGTGCTATACAGCAAAAGGGAGCGCCAAGACATGCTCTAGCTGTTCCCTGTGCTACACCGAAGCTTTTGCGCTCTGTTGCTGGCAATTCAGCCGTCGCCACACCGGGAAGAAACCGGCGGAGCATCGCTTCGGCTCACTGTCGACAGCCCCCTACGGCCACCCTCTCCTTCAACTCAATACACAAGAAAGGTGCATGGGCAGCCCTAGATGGTGTAGATGCAAGCCGTTTGGCAAACGATCCACCGTGTATCATGTATTTTAGAAACTGCCGAACCCCAGTGCAACGTACTGAGCTCGGCTGAAACCAAAAATTTGATTTACAAGTTTAACCAATGATCAAGCTAGCTTGCAAGTAGCTTCTAAACCTCCTAGCGTCCCTTTTCGAGGAAGAATCAAGTATAACCATCAAGAAATGACCGAGTTCTAGCCATTTTCATAGCCGCCGGGGCCAAACCGTCTCAGATCACTGTCGAGAGTGGATTTGCAAGCATTTTTAGCTTCCGAGGCTGCTCATTTCGTGTTCCTCGTGATCCACTGGTGCTCTACGAGCAAACCGCAACCCTTCTTCTGCCTCATAGCGTGAGAACCACATCGCCAGAACCCTAGCCGCCGCGGTTGCCGGCCCACGGACGTTTCCACTCACCGCTGGCGAGCTCTGACCCCCGAGGCGAGTTCAACGTCGCGAGTTAGGGCTAGGCGGCCATTTTCAGCCCTGGGGGTGGACGGGAAGTCACTTCTGGTGATCCTTGCCGGAGTGCGCCACTGCCGAACTCTCTGGCGTGAGGAAGAAGAAGCATCCACGTGGTGGGCCCGCGGTTAGAGTTTTAAACATTCCTAAGATTTTCAGATTTCAGTTCAAACTTCAAATGCCCATAACTTTTGCTAGGATGGTCTAAATTGAGTGAACCAAATTTTGTTGGATTCAGCTCACTGAGTACTTTCCAGCAAAATAAGTTTCACATTCATGAAACCCATTATTTTTTCAGAATTAATTCCCTAAAGTTTAATCTGTGGGGAATTTTATCTGGAGAATGTCTTTATGGAAAATTCTAAATTTGGGTGGGATGTTCATTTGAAAATCCTTGACTCACAGGAAAAATTTCAGAGCCATCCAAGTTCATTTAGTCCCCCGAATGGTGTGATTAAGTGAACTGCCCTGAAAAAATAGAAAAATGTACAGAAATATTTTCAGAATTTTTTCAAATCTTGATTAGGGCATAACTTCCTCTAGGATTCTTCAAATTACATGAAACCAACTCCATTAGAACCATCTCAAACTCTAGTTTTCAGAAAGTAATGGTTTGATCCATGAAAATTCCTGGAAATCCTTAGAAGCTCTAGTAATGACCATTTAGACTTTTATTTGTGCAGAGCTCAAATGAGCTTTGTTTCAAATAAAATTTGGTCAAGTCTCTAGTTAGGCTCTTACCAAGCCACAGTAAAAAGTTTAGAGCCAAATGGGATGTCTAGCTTGAGTTATAGTCTTTGTATAATAAATTCAACACATTTGCATTTAAATTTGACATATCGATTGAATTGATTACGTGTAGTCGCTGAATGCGAGGAGACCCTGGAGATACTGGACTTCATACCTCCAGAGGAGACCCTAACCCCTTACCAGCAGCAACAAGGCAAGCCCTAGTTTGCATTTAACAAGTTTTATCAATATTTTGCTTTTATTCACTTAGTTTGAAGTATGAATGTGTATTACGTGTAGGATGATTGAAACTCTAATTGCATAACCAGAATCTCCTAAAAGAGAGTGAGGGTAGTGTCAAAGTCCTCGAGTATATCATGCTTTGCTTAATGTTTATAGACTTTGGTACAAGTCGAGTACTTGGAATCTACTCGCGAGTATAGGGTTTGTTACACACGGGATTGGTTCGAGATGTGAGACAACTTTAGCAAGAAAAATGAGACTAGGCAGGGGCTAGGACGTAACAATAGGAAGTCTTGTGTGCGTAGCACTGTCCGTGTCGATTGAGGGCCGATCCGTGTGTGGCCCACGCTGATCAAGTTTGAATGTACCGAAGGCATATCGAATATATGGATCCGATAAACTGATGTAACCTACATCTCCAGGCGTCAAGGCATAACACACCGATTTATAGGTGTAGGTTGAGGGTATCAAGGTGGAAATCCGCTAATAGGCATAGAGAGATGCTCCCTGTAGGGAACCTCCTGTCCGTTTGGTTGTGACCGGTTCGACGTTTGGGCTGTTTGGTGAAAGGTTGTTCCGTACGACATCGAGTGAGCGTACTGTGCAGCTCCGCGGATGGGCGTACATGACGTGCTATTTGGGTATCCCTGCAGGTGTATATCGAGTCGATTCACCGTCCCTTGTGGTAATGAGTACCACTTGGTCACTGAGTCATGACGTAGGTTAAATTATGGAATGTTGTGATTCAATACTGCTGATATGTATAACTTGTATTGCTACATGTGTGCCACCAAATATTATTCACTAAATTTCATATTCATGAACATTAACTTTTGGCTAAAAGGTGAACTATGGATGAACTCGTAGGCGTGTCCGTTTGCTGCAAACTTTCATCCTATATTCGAGTATGACTTACATGTAGCGTTTCATGTGTAGGAGAGTCGGTTAAGACTTGCTGAGCCATCGTGCTCACGGTTGCTGCTATGAGTGTTGGCAGGTGAGGAGTACCCCACGGACTCAGAGTACGAGTCCACCGGCGAGGGCTATCCTCTGTCGGGGGCTACGACTGTGTGGGAGCCGTACACGCCGTGCTGAGGCTGAGTGGAGCTAGTGTGGGTTGTCCATAGGGCCGAACAACCAACTTTTGCTAGTTAGGTGTTGGCGTGAGTTGTTTAAATACCTCCCGCTGTAGTGGACTCTGTAAGGAGTTGTAATTGAAGAGTGTACTACTTTTGTACAAATTCAGTAAGTTTCAATGTAATACTATGTTTCTTATTGTGTGTGCTGTCGGGTATCGCATCATGCGGCACCACCCTCTGTGATCCTGGAATGTACGGATTTCGGTCCATCACAGGTTGGCATCAGAGCTGCTTAGGGGATAGCACACTAATTAAGGACAGTATTATGGGAAGACCTAGGGTTACGGTGAGGAATCACTAGTATGCCCAAATAAGGACTATGTTAGTATAGTTACCTAATGTAAAAGCCCAAGAAAAGGGACTTGCAAAAATTTTCATCACCTCACAACACCACAGCTTTTGTTGTGGATATCTTGTGAAGAATTGTGAAGAGCAAGTAACCTCCATCAAAAGGGTGATTAGAGGGGAAAGCCCTAACTTTCACAAAGTAGGATTTCTACACATGAACATGAGAGGTTGAGCTCACCCCTAGAACTTAAATAGTCTTGGGAAGGTTCAGGCCAAATTTCATGCCAATCCAACACTTTTTGAGGCACTTTTGGAGGCATTTGAAAAATAGGCCAATTTGAATGTAAATTTAAATTGCAGCAACTTTCATCACTTGGATTCAAAAGTTGGCTTCATATTCAAACTCAGAACATTTTTCTGAGTTAGTCCACCTATTTTCATCCCCATTGGACTTCATCTTGTAAGGAGCCCAATTTGCAATAATTCAAAACTGAATTTGAATTTCAGTTCAAATGTGAAGCAAATTTAACCAAACCAAATCCAAATTTTGGAAACCAAATTCAAACTATGACTTGGTGCTTAAGTCTCACAGTTAATTGTGAGTATCTGGGGATATTTTCAGCAAAAACAGCAAATGAAAAATTGGAAAAGGAATTAGAGGGGGAGGTCCACTTGTCAGTGACTGTGATCAGCAGGGAACCGACTCGGTGGTCGTCGGTCAGCCGCCGGGACTGGTTGCTGCCTCACGGCCTCACCAGCGCGCGCCTGGATTAGCTCGCCCCCTCCCGATCACCACGTGCACAGCACAAACCGAGTTCGCTGCCTCCCTTGCCTGCGCTGCTCTGCCCAGCGTCCGCGCGCGAGAAAAACCTGCCGCAGCGTCCGCGCCTCTGAGCCCCAGCGTGCACCCGTGCTGATCATCGAGCACCCGTGGTCCCTGCAGCAAAAAGAAGCGCCAAGGCGTGCTTTAGCTGTTCCCCGTGCTGCTCCAGCAAGCTACACTCGATTGTGAGAGGTGTAAGCCGTCGAAGTCGAGAAACCGGGAGGAACCGGCGGAGCCGTGCTTCGGCTCACCGGTGACAGTCCCATCCGGCCATCTTCGTCGACCGCGTTTTACACAAGAAAGGTGCATGGGGATCCCTAGATTGTGTAGCCATGAACCATTCAGCAAATAACCCATCGGGTAGCAAGAATTTTAGAAAGTCCCGAACCCTAGTGCAACTGACCGAGCTCGGCAAAAACCCAAAATTCAGCGTACACGCTGAGTCAATGATCAAGCTAGCTCGCAAGTAGCTCCTACACCTTCTAGTGCCCCTCCTCGAGGAAGAACTGAGCAAAACCGTCCATGAATGGCCGGGTTATAGCAGTTTCCATAGCCGCCGGTGCAAACATGGCTCGGGTCACCGTCGAGAGTGGGTTTGCAGACATTTTTAGCTTCCGAGGCTGCTCACGTCGGGTTCCTCGTGAACTACTGGTGCTCCCCGAGCAAACCATAAACCTTTTCATGCCTCAGAGTGCGAGAACAACCTCGCCGGAGCCCTAACCTCTGCGGTGGATGTCGCACGGCCGTTTCCGGTCACCGCCGGCGAGCTCCGACCCCCGAGGCAAGTTCCACATGGCGAGATAAAGCTAGGCGGCCAGTTCTAGCGCTGGGGGCGGTCAGGAAGGCGGTTCCAGCGAACCTCGCCGGAGTACACCGCCGCTGAACTCGCGGGCGCGCGTGAGGAGGAAGAAGGTGGGTGGTGGGACCCACCCACAGAGTTTAAACATTTTGGGGATTTTCCAGTTTTAGTGCAAACTTCAAATGCATAGAACTTGTGCTAGGGACCTCCAAATTCAGTGAACCAAAATTTTCTGAACTCAGAATTTTGAGTACTTTCCAGAAATACAAATTTCAGCTCATGAAATTTAATAGTTTTCCAGAATTAAATCCCTAAAATTTAAACTGTTAGGAGTTTTATCTGGAGAATTACTTTATGAAAAATTCTGAAATTTGACTGGAAGGTTCATTGGAAAATCCTTGAGTCACAGTGAAGTTTTCAGACCCATCCAAGTTCATTTACTCCCCCTAATGGGGTGATTAATTGAACTGCCCTGAGAAAATAGAAAAATGTACAGAAACATTTTTCAGATTTTCTCAAATCTTGTTTAGGGCATAACTTCCTCTAGAATTCTTCAAATGACATGAAATTAATTCCATTAGAACCATCTTAAATTCTAGTTTCCAGAAAGTAATGGTTGGATCCATGAAAACCCCTGGAATTCTTTAGAGGCTCTAATATTGACCAAATAGGCTTTTATTTGTACAAGGCTCAAATGAACTTTTTTTCAAATGAAACTTGGTCAAGACTCTGGTTAAGATCTTACCAAGCCACAATAAAAATTTTAGAGCCAAAGGGGAGGGCAGCTAGAATTATAGTAATTACTCATTCAATTCTAAACATTGCATTTGAATTGACATGTAGTATCTCGTTAACGTATAGTCGCTGAAGGCGAGTAGACTCCGGAAGTGCTCGACTTCCTTCTTCCGGACGAAGCCCTAACCACTGACCAGCAGCAACAAGGCAAGCCCCGGTTTGCATTAACCCCTTTTATAAAGTTTTGCTTTGTTTACATATCTAGTGTGAAGTATGAATGTGCATTAGGTGTAGGATGGATGGGACCCCACTTGCATAACCAGAATTTTCCTATAAGAGTGAGGGTAATGTCTAAGACGTCGAGTAGACAGGCTATGCTTAATGATTCATAGGACTTCAGTACAAGTCGAGTAGTTGGAATCTACTCGCGAGTTAGGCTTGGGACACACGGGATTGGTTCGAGTGATGTGAGATCACTTTAGTAATGAAAATGAGACTAGGCAGGGGCTAGGGAGCAGCGAGAGGAAGTCTTGTATGCGCAGCCCTGTCCGTGTCGATTGAGGACCGATCTTTGTGCGGCCTACGCTGATCAAGTTTGAACGTACCGAAGGCATATCGGATATATGGGCCCCGATAAACCGATGTATCCTAAACCTCCTGGTGTCGAGGCATAACGCACTGATTTATAGGTGTAGGCTGAGGGCTGCAAGGTGGAAATCTGCTAACGGGCATAGATAGATGCTCCGTGTAGGGAACCTCCTGCTCGTTTTGGTGTGACCGGTTCGACGTTTGGGCTGTTGGGTGAAAGGTTGTCCCGTACGACATCGAGTGAGCGTGCTGTGCAGCTCCATGGGTGGGCGTATGTGACGTGCTCTTCGGGTATCCCTGCAGGTGTATATCGAGTCGATTCACCGTCCCTCGCGGTGAAGAGTACCACTTGGTCACTGAGTTGTGACGTAGGCTAATATATGAAACGTGATGATTCAATATTGCTGTCATGATATAATTGTATTGCTACTTGTGTGCCACCAAATATTGCTTACTAAATTTCAGATTCATGAACTGTTAACTTGTGGCTAAAAGATGAACTAAGGATGAATTTGTAGGCGTGTCCGTTTGCTGAAATTTGACCGTCCCATGTTCGTTGTACCCTACATGTAGAGTTTCATGCCTAGGTGAGTCGGTTAAGTCTTGTTGAGCCATCATGCTCATGGTTGCTGCTTAAGTGTTTTCCAGGTGAGGAGCCACCCACGGACTCGGGTTACGAGTCCACCGGCGAGGGTTACCCTCCGTCGGGGACCACGGCTGACTGGGAGCCGTACAGGCCACGCTGAGCTGGAGGAGTGCAGCTAGTGTGGGTTGCCCTAGGGCAGGGAAACCGACTTTTGCTAGGTAGATGGGCGTGAGTTGTACAAACTTAATTTCCGCTGTGTAATATGAACACTAGTTTGTAACTGAGTAGCGTACTACTTGTACATTTCAGTTGGTTTTCAATGTAATACAATGTATCCGTATGATGTGTGCTGTCGGGTGTCGCATCGTGCGGCACCACCCTCTGCGATCCTGGATGAGAGGATTCCGGTCCGCCACAGGCTAGTATCAGAGCGGCATTAGGGATAGCACATTAATTAAGGACTGTATTACGGGAAAACTTCGGTTTACGGTGAGGATTCGGTAGTTTGCCCAAGTAAGGACTATATTAGCATAGTTACCTAAAGTGGCAAGACTAACATATGTGTTATAATTCTGCATTTTCATTATGTAACGACGCACCTACGCTCTGGTAAGAATGGTAAGGAACGCCACCGAAAGGGGTTCAATTTCGGTTAGCTCCCCTGACGAGGAACATGGTTCAGGGATTGATCTCACAGCTTGGTGTGAGACGTCAATATGAAACTCTTGGACTCTTCATGTTCCTGAGTTCATATGAAACGCTGATCCCTAGCGTGCATTAGGCAAGCAAGTGGAGACCCCATCGCGTGGTCAGTAACGCGAGAGTGTGTTCGTCTGGAAATAGCCCAGGAGGACATACGCAGCGCTTGCCATCGGCGTGCCCTGCAGGGCAGTAGGTGGTATCTGTTGGGGTGATAAAATTCCCAACCGTGACGACCCGTTCACACTCTACTCAGGTTCCCCGTCGTATGGTATTGAAACACGATCACGTACCTTCAGACGTGGCTTAACTCAAGGACGGCCGTATGACAATGATACGGGCGTTTGTATTTACTTTCAAATATGGACCTGCCTGAAATGAAAATAACCTTTGAGTGCATCATTATTGTGTGGTCTTCTGCAGGTACTAACCACATATGTATCCCGTGTAGTATACGTGTGCGAGAGCCCGTTTAGTGCCACAACTGAGACATATATGCCGGTATAATCCGGTTAGGATTTTCCTTTTGTGAGGAACGTAGTACCGAAATATCATAGGCATGTGCATGAAAGATAATGATAACAAGGAACAAAAATCACTAAGTTTCAACATTTAGGACCCTGGTTGGGTAGAAAAATTTAGCAGTTGATCCGTGTAGTCAAAGGGATGGAAAAACAGAGTGCTCTGTTTTGAGCAGCAAGTTGCTGAACTTTGACAGAGCATAACTCACATATAAACTAGCAAATGGAGGTGTAGGATATAGTTCTGGAAACCTGTTTAAGAACTCTACAACTTTATTGTAGACTTACAGGGCTAAATCACACCTTAATATGGCTTAAATCCCAGAGGATTGTAAACTGTCCAGAACCAGGACAGATTTAAAACACTCTCTGGACTGTTCTGTTTTTCAAGCATAACTTCCTGTAGAAAATCTGAAATTATCATATGATACATCTTTGGAAAGGGTAGGAGATGTGTTACATCTTTGTAATTCAAAGTTTCTGTATTTGCAGCACGGAATTCAGTGGAAAACAAGAATTGAAAACAGCAACTTCCAAGGGAGATGCTGTTAAAATTCTTCAAGAAATTGTGTTGAATTTGAATTACCATAACTTTTAAACCAGAGCTGATCTGAGGGCAAATAAATACTCGTTGGAAATATACTGAAGTTATCTTTAACTTTGGTATTCAGCTTGAGTCATGAAAATGCCCAGAACCCGATCAAAATCTGGAATATGTAGAAACTGGTCATTCTGACAGAGGGATGACAGTTGAACTCAATTGAGAGATTGTTGTACCCTAGGAAGCTTAAGTACTTCCAATGGGGTAGAACGTACTCATGAGAGGTTATATTCAACTAATGAAAGATTTGAGTATATGTCTTACTCAAGTTTCCTTTGCTAGAGACCATGTTTGTGTCGTATTGAAGATAAAAGGGTAGTATACGTGATGACAAAGCGATTTCAACGTCTCGTAGTGACCAAACCAAGTTGAGATGAACTTCCAAAGGGGGAGTCCATCACGTTGGATTTAACTAGCTTGTATTTGGTCTGGTAATGGTGTAGCTTGTGCAAAGTTATTACATTATCTACATACGAGATGTATCGCATGTTTTACTGTCATTATGGTTATGCCCATTTTATTGGACTGCATGAAATTTGTTGCGGGACTGATGTTTATTGTCGTATGGTTGCATATGGTTCGCACTCGGACCACGCATGAGGTTGGTGGCTCTATCCAGCAGGGGGGTGATGACTCCCAGCCACCTGCCTACGATAGCACCCCGCAGCAACAACGACCACTGCCACCTCCGCTTACCCTACCGGATGTGATAGCGGCACTGGTGGGGAATCGTGAGGAGCAGACCGACCTGCTCCACACGATCATGCAGAATACGTCCCAGGCGGGGGGGGGGGGGGCGTCAAGAGAGAGGGCCCCGTGAGCCTCGTGAGCCCCGTACTCAGACTTCATGAGTACGCACCCTCCGGTGTTCACAGAAGCAGCAGAACCACTGGAGGCTGACAACTGGCCGCGGACAATCGAGTCCAAGTTCGGGCTGCTCTAGTGTACGGAGCGGCAAAAGACTTTTCACGGCGCAGCAGCTTCACGGTGCCGCTGGTGCGTGGTGGGCGAACTATGTCGCCTCACGTCCGGCTGGCCATGCCGTGGAGTGGGAGGAGTTCCGGGAGGCATTCCGCGCCTACCATATCCCTCCCGGGATAATGAAGAGGAAGTTCCAATAGTTCTTGGAACTGAAGCAGGGCGGAAGGAGTGCCCATGACTACTCCCGTGCCTTCAACCATCTGGCGCAATATGCATCAGATTACGTCTCCACCGAGGAGAAGAAGCGGAAGCACTTCTATCGGGGTTTACACCCCGAGATGAAGACGCATCTCGTCCAATGCAATCGCGGCACGTTCAATGATCTAGTAAACACCGCGATCATGCAAGAAGATGCTCAGCGGGAGTTGGCGGCTGAGCAGCGGAAGCGCAGCACTCCACCCAGCAGTGGGGGTGGCGCTTCCCAGAAGTACCGCATGGTGTATCGGACACCATCCGGACAGCAGTGGCATCCGCCGGCGCGAACGCAGCAGTTCGGGGGTCGTTCTTTCCAGTCACCCCCGTTCCGACCGCCAATGCCACCACCGCGACCGCAACAGCAGACGACACCCCAGGCATTTCACCGCCACAACGCGCCCCGGGTTTCCGTCCGCCGATCAGCGGAGGACCGCCCCGCTACACTTGTTTTACGTGTGGCCAGGCGGGGCATTTCTTGAAGGACTGTCCCCAGGGGCAGCAGAGCAGCGGGCAAGCCCAGTTCCAGGGCGGTGCTCGAGGCCGACCTCCGGTCAAGAAGGTTGGTCAGCGGACTGGGGCATTCGCAACCTCGACAATGAGGACGCCCCAAAGGGAGACAACTTGCTGACGGGTACGTTCACTCTCAACGACCAGGCAATCATCATATTATTTGATTCGGGTGCAACCCACAACTTCATAAGTGCATCATATGTGGTTAAGCATCAACTGGAAGCCTTTCCCACCGAGTGTTCTTATATGATCTGCTCACCAGGAGGAAAGATTTCAGCAACTATGATGATTCCGAAAGCACCACTGTGCTTAGGTGGGAAGATATATCCCACCACTATGATTATTCTTGAGGGACAAAAGATTGATGCAATCTTAGGGATGTCATGGCTAATCTACCATGGCGCTGTCCTGGAAACATTATCACGGACGGTCCACCTCAACTCCCCACTACACCGTCCGCAGTCCCTCCTATTAGACAATCCAGTCCGAGAAGTTTCAGCAATCAATAATACTGAAGCTCTCAAGTTAGAGGACATCCCCGTAGTCCGGGAATACCCCGACGTGTTTCCGGATGAACTTCTGGGCATGCCACCTGAGCGGGATGTCGAGTTCAAGATTGAACTTGCACCCGGGACTACGCCCATATCACGGAGACCATACAAAATGGCTCCGAACGAGCTGGCTGAATTGAAAGAGCAGCTCAATGATCTGTTGAGTAAAGGTTTCATTAGGCCGAGTTCCTCGCCTTCGGGATGCTCGGCGCTGTTCATATGAATATCTCATCATGTCTTTTGGTCTCACTAATGCTCCAGCCCATTTCATGTATCTCATGAACTCGGTGTTCATGCTGGATCTGGACAAGTTCGTGGTGGTGTTCATTGATGATATCTTGGTTTACTCCAAGACAGAAGCAGAACACGCCGAACACTTGAGGATCATTCTTCAACGATTGAGAGACCACAAGCTCTACGCCAAGTTCAGCAAATGTGAGGTTTGGATCAGCCAGGTGCCATTTTTGGGACATATCATCTCAGCGGAAGGCATTGCGGTTGACCCAAGCAAAATCGAGCAAGTGCTGAAATGGAAAGCTCCCACTTCAGTCCATGAAGTAAGAAGCTTCCTCGGTTTAGCGGGATACTATCGGAGATTCATTCCAAGCTTCTCCAAGCTTGCTAAGCCGATGACAGAATTGCTGAAGAAGGGAACAAAATATGTTTGGGACACGGCGTGTGAAGGAGCGTTCCAAGCATTAGTGAAGCATCTCACAACAGCCCCGGTCTTAGCTCAACCGGATACAACCAAGCCCTTCGACGTGTATTGTGATGCGTCCGGTATTGGGCTCGGCTGCGTGTTGATGCAGGAAGGACGTGTGTCGCATATAGCTCACGCCAACTTCGGAACCATGAGCAGCATTACCCAACTCATGATCTTGAGCTTGCTGCTGTGGTGTTGGCACTGAAAATGTGGAGGCACTATCTCCTGGGGAACTTGGTGCATCTCTACACCGACCACAAGAGCTTAAAGTATATTTTTACCCAGAAGGAGCTGAATATGAGGCAAAGGAGGTGGTTAGAACTAATCAAAGACTATGATATTGAGATTCATTACCACCCCGGCAAGGCGAATGTGGTTGCCGACGCGCTGAGTCAGAAGTCACATGTCCATAACCTCACCATTACACCGGTGGAGGAGGAAGAGCCGAGTTTATACTTGGTTCCTTATGGACCACTCTACAATCTTGCCCTCATCCCTACTATTAGGGAGGACATCATACAGCTCAGAAGACTGATAAGGGTATGGCACATCTCCGGAGACGGATAGACAACGGGGAGATCAAATGTTTCTGGAAAGATGATGAGGGGACGCTATGGTTCAATACCGCATAGTCGTACCCCGGGATATGGAGCTTCGGAAGAAGATTCTTGATGAAGCTCACTTGTCCAAATACTCCATTCATCCGGGCAGCAACAAAATGTACAAAGATTTGAAAAAGAAATTTTGGTGGACACGGATGAAGCAGGAAGTGGCTAAGTACGTATCCGAGTGCGATACGTGTAGACGAGTGAAAGCTGATCATATGAGGAAATCAGGGCTGCTGCAACCCCTGAAAATCCCAGCATGGAAATGGGAGGATGTGAGCATGGATTTCATTGTGGGATTACCCCTAACTTCCAACAAGCATGATTCCATTTGGGTGATCGTTGACCGGTTAACCAAGTCGGCTCACTTCATTCCCGTGCATACACATTTCCTTGCCAACAGATATGCGGAGTTATATATTGCAAGAATCCTATGGTTGCATGGAGTACCCAAGACCATAGTCTCAGACCGAGGTGCATTATTTGTATCTCGCTTTTGGGAGCAGTTGCATGCTGCTTTGGGTACTACGCTGATTAGAAGCTCCGCCAATCACCCTCAGACAGATGGCCAAACCGAGAGGGTGAACCAAGTACTGGAATACATATTGAGAACATGCGCCATCCACCACGGTAGGAACTGGGATGATCACCTAGCGTTGGCGGAATTCTCGTACAATAACGGCTATCAGGCGAGTATCAAGATGGCACCTGTAACACCCCAAAATCCTGTCAAGAGGGGAATTTAAAATTTTTTGGACGTATTGCATGTGTTGCAAAAATTCAAATTCAAACTGGAATTCAAATTAAACTCAAAACAGAAATGAAAAAGAAAAAGAAAAAAAAACAAACCTTCCCGGCCAGTGGGCCGAAACCCACCAGCCGACCCACCCAACCCCCGCGCCAGCCCGCAGCAGCGCGCCCGCGCCCCCTCTCGCAGACAGGCAGGACCCACCTGTCATCCCTAACCCCCGCTCATCCGAACCCGGGACTGTTTCCCCCGCGCGCCCGCGATCGCAACCGACCGGAAAACCGCGCGTTCCCAGCCGACTCCCGGTCCCAGAAGACTCCAGCTCGATCTAAACCAACCCGCCGCCCTCCCCCGTCTATAAAAACCCCGGCATCGTCCCGTTTTTCCCCATGATCCGCCGTTTTTCTCTCCGGTGATAACCCGAGCTTCTCCGGCGAATTCTGCTCGATCTACGCTCGGGAATTCTGATCTAACTCGCTGGTCTTGATCCACCGCCTCCGGGGAACCTTGCAGGTGCAGAAAACTCGGTGGTTTGTGGCTCAAACACAGCGCCGACGAGCCTCGCCATGAATTCACCTCGGACCTCGTCGCCGACCGCTTTCCAGGACCTCCGAGCTCAAGAAAACCCCCGAGGTGAGATCCCCGACCTCCCCTCTACCGATCTATGCCATAAAATCACAGTTCTAGGAAGAATTGACGAAGATCCGAAACTCTCCGGCGAGATCGCTGCCTCCCGCCGCCGTGCGCCGCCGGGCAGCACCGCCCGCGCTCGATCAGAGCGACGTGGCCGCTTGTGCGCCGTCTATTTAAAATCACACGGTAGCGTTTAAATCCCCGCGTACCGGTTCGATGTTATAATCTCAGCCGTCTGTTTTAAATCGGACGGTCCACGTCAGCCCCGCGTTATAAAGGCCGGGATTCTTACGCGCTACCCCCTGGGGTTCTCGGAAAATACGAGCTAGCCCCGGAAACTTCTGATCTAGCCCCTGGAACTTCAGAAAATCATGTAAATTCATTTAAAAATCAGTTTTAGCCCCTGGACTTAATAAAAATTAGGAAAACCCCTCTGTTATGTGTAGTTAGACCCCTGGAAATTCTTAAAATAATATAATAGACCCTGTAGTGGGGTGAGTTTACCTTTTTAACCCTATGTGATATTAAATTTAGGAATTTGACCATGTGATGGATATTTAAAACTTAAAAGATGGGACAAACACATTGTAAATTCAAATTAAAAACTTTCCTAGTACTTGGAAAACTTTGGAGTGAGATAAAAATAGATTTTTGGCTGAAATAAATCTGTCTAATTGATTATCACATTTATTAGTTATAGGGACACATTTTTAAGTAGAGAATAATTCTGAAAATTAGTAAAATAAATGTAAAATAGTTCACATCAGAGGAGAAGTTCAAAAATATATTATTTAATATTTTAGACCCAAAACCTATTCTGTTTAGATGAGGTGTCTTACTATTTTCATAATAAAGTTCATATTTAGGCATAGGAAATAAATCTGAAAATATAACAAGCTAGGAATGAATAACTAGAAAATGATAAATGAAGTTTCCAAAATCCAAAGAATTCAGTTGAGGGTTGGTAGAAGGTCTGAAGACACATATGGAGTAGGAAAATACCTTCCATGCATACTTAGTAGCTAAAATGTGTATCAATTGAATATAAGGAATTTATTTAAATTGGAAATTCATATATAGTATGCCAACATAAATATGAATACAAAAGTAGAAATCATATGCACATGTTTAAAAGTGCATGTAAGCCCAAAATCAACACACATAGAGTAACCACAACACATAGAAATGTGAATGGCTTTCATAAATGTGAATGTGTGGTTTGTATGAAGTGGAAGTTTGAACCATGTCTTATGGATTGTTGTCTTCTTTTGTTATGTGTGATGGTATGATGTAGAACCTGCTCCAGAGCAAGTTCTTCCTTTCCAAGATCAGGACTACCCATTCCCAGAGCAGCAAGAAGAAGACAAGTGTCCTTGACCACTTTGATCCTATGCTAGGATGTGTAGATAGAATTTTATTTGCATTGTCAATTGAAATATGAAACCCATGCTAGGAAGTTTCCCTAGAATTGCATTACCTTGTTTCCTTGTAGCTTGGGTTGGGATTCATTTTATCATGTCATTTATTATTATGCATATGCTTAGCCATGCTTACAGTGGGATATTTGGGATATGAGATCATCAGTTTATTTTACCATACTCTTGAATGAGATATTGTGAGTTATGTAGAGGTAGGGATCAAGGCAAGTTGGATGTTTTTGGTTGGTGCTGGGTGCACGACACTCGGGTTTGTGTTTAGTACTTGCCTGGATCCTAAGGACCGGTTCATGAAGCATGTAACCTGGCTTTACCGTGCCAACCACATGCTGAGATGGGGCAGCTTGGCCAATTAATTAAGTGTATCCCCGGCGTAGTATGGGTGTGTTGGATGGTGCGGGGAATAGGTGTCAGCTGGACTACCATATGAACCGCAAGGCTCAAGAGGGGGCCACTGCAGCGGGGTTGGAGCCTCTTGTATGCTGTTAGGGGTGAAACCTCAGTGGGCCCACGCTCGTCGAGAATCCCTTTGTAAAGGCTTCGTAGTGATCTCCTAGCTACACACCTGGGAAGTGTGAATGTGGTTCGTGGCCACTGGCATAATGGAGGTTCTTTTAGTCCACCCGACAACGGGGGATGAAATCACTACATGTGGGTACAGTGGTGCAAACTCTGCAGAGTCAAAACTGTCATGACAGCCGTGCTCACGGTCAAGAGCGGCTTGGACTTATTCATGATTAGAGGAATGATGGCTTTGGAAGTTGTGAATGTTAAGCGGGGAGTTAACATTGGAAATGATGTTATGGTTATTTGAATATGATGATGGGATGGGAAATTGGGACCATTTCACCTGTGTAGTAATGTAGGTGCTTAATAAGCTAAGTTGATAGGTATTAATTGCGTAGTGCTTTAACCATGAGTTCAACCTCCCCTTGTTCTAGCCATGCATGACATAACTTTCCCACACTTGCTGAGTACCATCGGTACTCAACCTTGCATATTTGTTGGTTTATATTGCTGCTCAGGTCAAGATAATGAAGTGGTGTTCAATGATCAAGACTTTGGACTCGAAGAAGGTTTCTAAGTTCATGGAGTCCCCCGGGCAACGCCTGTGACGGAGCTCACGAGAATAATTATTCCGTTGCAATTTATTAACTTATTATTGTCCATCGAGACATATGCTATATAAGACTTATTTATATTCAACACCTGGCTTGTAATAAATGATGCTTCACTATTTGTCATCACATGTATGAGATAGACGTATCCAAGGACCCTATTTTCGTAAAAACTATTTTACAAATGTGTGTGTTGAAAGGTGTTATTTAATGGGGACACTTTCTTCATCTTACCCCAACTTTCATTCAAAATAGGATTTTTGTTTAAAAGTTTATCTAACCTAAGTTTAAATGCTTTTTGGTTTTAGATGGTTCGCATGATTCGCACCGCTCGCAAGTCCACAGGAGGGAGAGTTCCCGTAGTTGCCCTTGCCCAAAGAGAGGAGAGCCGTCCGGTGATGTACCTTTCCTACGGATTGGCAGTAGGAGGCTTGTTGTGCCGTCTTCGACGTATGCTCCAAGCCGCCGGCAATACGGGAAAGCTAATCATACACTATAGCTCCACCTGGACCATCCGTGAGAAGAGGGAAGAATGGAGTTCAGAGATGAGGATTATCCACGAAAATCAGCTGCACAAGATCCACCGCTCTCCAGCTTGTCGAGCGACACAGGTCGATGTGGAGAAGGATGTCACCTGGGAGGCCATCACCTGCCAGAGTCACATCTATCGTTGACACCTGGACAGAACTGAGTACATGTATGTCCTCCAGCGCGAGAGTGGTACAACGGAGTATAAGTATCCACCAGTGCAGCAAGTGACTTCCCATGAGCACATGGACCTGTGCTTGGAGGATGCTGCTATGCTCAGCACTCGACTGCAGGAGTGCCAGCAGGAGCTTCAGGATGTTTGTGACACCCTGAAGGAGACAGAGGTTTGCTTCGAGCCTGCTTGAGGGTGAGAGAAAGAGGAGATGGGAATAAACTGTGTGTCACCGTGAATGATACATGGACTCCTGACTCCCCAGATCGCTGAGCGATCAGGCGTCGTTGCACTTCTCCACCAGCAGCCTCCCCACCCAAAGCAGAGTCAGAAGGCAGCCGCAATAATGAGGAAGATCCCGAGGAGCCAGCTCAGGAATACGAGTAGTGTAGAGTCTTTCCCTTAGTTAGCAAGATGTCGAATAGTCGAGTCGTTACCTTAGTTAATGGTGTGTTAATGCTTGGTGTGTGACGTGAGTTGTGGAAGTCATGAGCAATTGTCCACAGCCTCGTCTTCAGATTGTTTTGCTTTGGTGTGTGAACCCACATGAAATAATAGTGCATTTATTCTTGTCTGAGACATGAACCCTCCGAAAAGTATAACAAAGCCTCAACACTTCAAAGTACAAACAAGTGAAAGTAGTAAGATAATACGTAATGCTTTAAATTAACATTTGGTTGATCATGCTAGATGGCCGGAAGAGGAAAGGGTCATGCTGCCAACCCTGCCAACAACAATGATGAGGCCTGCAACCCTCATCTTTCTGGGAGCCAAGACAGGGGTGGACGCCGTGAGGGAGTTGATCCCATCCACCAAATGCTTGAGAATCAAAATCAGCTCATCCAGAACCTGACTCAAGTGGTGGCCAACTTGCATCAAGTTCCACCTCCACAAGCTGCACCACGCCAACCAAGGTTGAGTGAGTTTCTAGGAACTCAACCTCCGAAGTTTGCAAGTGCTGCTGAACCTCTGGAGGCAGATGATTGGCTAAAGACCATTGAGAGCAAGATGAGGATCATACAGTGCCAAGGGTATGAGAGGGTGCTGTTTGCCTCTCACCAATTGCATGGACCTGCTGCTGATTGGTGGACCACTTACGTGGCTGCACATCATGACCCTGAGAACATCACTTGGGAAGAGTTCAAGTGTAGCTTCCTCAACCATTACATACCAAGGGATGAACTCAAAAACAAGAGGAAGGAGTTCTTGGGGTTGCAGCAAGGAAACATGACTGTGAGGGAATACCTCACTAAATTCACTCAACTATCCCGTTATGCCCCACGGGACATAGAGACTGATGAGCAGAAACAGGATTGCTTCGTGGAAGGACTCACAGCAGAAATGCAGTGTGCAATGTCCTCCAACGAGTATGAAAGCTTGCAAAAGATGGTGGACAGAGCATTTGTGGTAGAAAGGAAGCTGAAGTCCTTGGAAAATGAAAACAAGAGGAAGGCCGGGTGGTCACACCAAGCCTCAGGGAGCAACACCCGCCCACGTCTGATGCAGCAACTCGCAGGGCAGACGAACCGTGCTGCGGTATCCTACTCAGCACCAAGAGGGTACAACCCGAACTACAGGCCTCCGGCAGCACCAATACAGCCACAACGTCAGTTCGTACAGCAGCCTCGCCCTACATATCAACCTCGACCAGCAGTGCAAGGACCCCCAAAACAACCCCAAGACAACAAAGGCCAGGCACCTAAGGTTGGGGTGCAATGTTTTAACTGTGGTGAAGCGGGGCACTACGCCCATAAGTTCCCAAAGAAGAAGCCCGCGCAGCCGCAACAGCAGAATGTGATGCGAGAACGGGTGAACCACGTGACCATGGAGGAAGCGCAAGAGGCACCTGACGTGGTAGTTGGTAAGTTTCCTGCCAATTTACACATTGCAACCCTGCTGTTTGATTCTGGTGCTACCCACTCGTTCATTGCTCAAGGGTTTGTTAAGAAGCATGATCTAGCAACAACACAAATGAACCATATGCTAGCAGTAAACTCTCCAGGTGGAGAAATAAGGACAAGACAAGTGTGTCCCAAGGTGAATCTAGACATTAATGGGGTAGTATTTACTGTCAACCTCATAGTGATAGATTCCCAAGGGATCAATATTATTTTGGGCATGGATTGGTTGACCAAACATAAGGGAATCATCCATTGTTCGACAGAACGGTGGAACTAACGCACCCTAGTGGCACAAGAGTAAAGTTTATAACAATACAAGGGCCTAGGAGGGACGTTAAATTAAATCAAGTTGAGGTGAAAGTGGAGGAGATCAGGATTATCAGGGAATATCTAGATATTTTTCTGGAGGAGTTGCCAGGTATGCCTCCCGATCATGAAGTGGAATTCGCGATTGAGCTAGTGCCTGGAACAGCTCCGATATACAAGAGACCTTATCGGATGGACTCCAAGCAGCTGGGAGAACTCAAGGATCATTTGGGAGAATTGACGGAGAAGGGGTATATTCGTCCTAGTTCCTCACCATGGGGAGCTCCAGTGATATTTGTGCCCAAGAAGGACGGAACCCAAAGGTTATGCGTGGACTACCGTGCCTTGAATGAGGTAACCATCAAGAACAAGTACCCATTACCCCGCATTGAAGACTTGTTTGATCAGTTGAGGGGAGCTTGTGTGTTCTCGAAAATTGATCTCAGGTCGGGATACCACCAACTTAAGATAAGGCAATCTGATATTCCCAAGAAAACTTTCATATCTCGGTACGGACTGTATGAATACACTGTCATGCCTTTCGGGCTAACTAATGCCCCGGCATACTTCATGTATCTCATGAACAAGGTATTCATGGAATATCTGGACAAATTTGTGGTGGTTTTCATAGATGACATTCTCGTCTTCTCCAAAGATGAAGAAGAACATGAGAAACATCTAAGGTTGGTGTTGCAGAGGCTGAGAGAACACCAACTATATGCCAAGTTGAGCAAGTGTGAGTTTTGGCTGAAGAGAGTTTCCTTCTTAGGACATATAATCTCGGAGGGAGGAATCTCCGTAGATCCCGCCAAAATCAAGGATATACAGAAGTGGAAGACCCCTGAAAATGTCGGGGAAGTTCGAAGCTTCTTGAGATTGGCTGGATACTATCGACAGTTTATTGAGGGATTCTCTAAGATCTCGAGACCCCTTAGAAAACTGTTGGAGAAGGGAATCACATTCACATGGACGCCGCAGTGCGAGACGAGTTTTCAGGAGTTAAAGGAAAGATTGACAACAGCCCCAGTGCTCGTTATGCCAGATATGCAGAAGAACTTTACGGTGTACTGCGATGCCTCTGGAAACGGGTTGGGATGTGTTCTCATGCAAGAAGGGCATGTCGTGGCTTATGCATCTCGGCAGCTCCGGAAGCACGAGAAGAACTATCCTACACATGACCTAGAACTAGTCGCAGTGGTACACGCGTTGAAAATTTGGTGGCACTACTTGATGGGGAAGAGGACAGAGATATATACGGATCATAAGAGTTTAAAGTACATTTTCACACAGCCAGATCTCAACCTCAGACACAGGAGATGGTTAGAGCTAATCAATGACTTTGATGTGGGCATCAACTATCATCCTGGGAAAGCAAACGTCGTGGCAGATGCTTTAAGTCGGAAAGTGCAGGTCAATAAGTTGAGCTTGAAGGACACGCCTGCAGAATTGAAGGACGAGGTTATAAGGCTCAATCTATTCCTGGTGAATAGTGGTGAAGCCATCGCCATGGAAGTGGACTCCACACTAGAGCGAGACATACGCGAGGGTCAAAAGAATGACGAGAAGATACAAGAAATCAGACAACTCATCAAGGAAAATAAAGCCCCTGGTTTCAGAGAGGATGAACAAAGAACGGTGTGGCACGGGAAAAGAATCTTTGTGCCAGAAGTAAAGAAGATCCGTGAATTGATTTTGAAGGAGGCTCACGATTCTGACTATTCCATTCATCCTGGGAGTACGAAGATGTACCAGGACCTCAAGAGCAGGTATTGGTGGTATGGCATGAAGCGAGATGTCACGGAACATGTTGCCCTATGTGACACATGTCAGTTGGTGAAAGCAGAACATCAATGACCCGCGGGATTATTGCAACCACTCAAAGTGCCTGAATTGAAATGGGAAGAAATCAGTATGGATTTCATAGTGGGATTGCCTAGGACCCAATCAGGATATGATTCGATATGGGTCATCATTGATAGGCTAACCAAGGTAGCTCATTTCATCCCCGTGAAAGAAAGCTACAGCGGATCCAAATTGGCAGAATTTTACATGTCAAGGATCATGTGTTACCATGGAGTGCCAAAGAAGATAGTGTCGTATCGAGGGACACAGTTCACCTCAAGGTTTTGGCAGAAGTTGCATGAAACCATGGGAACCCATCTGAATTTCAGCTCTGCCTGTCATCCCCAAACTGACGGGCAGACGGAAAGGACCAATCAGATTCTTGAGGATATGCTGAGGGCGTGTGCACTTAAAAACAATCGGAGTTGGGACAAGAACTTACCGTATGCGGAGTTTTCCTATAACAACAGCTATCAGGCAAGTATGAAGATGCCACCGTTTGAAGCTTTGTACGGGAGGAAGTGTAGAACTCCACTATTTTGGAACCAAACAAGGGAAAGTAAAGTGTTTGGTCCCGAAGTACTACAAGAGGCCGAGGCGAAAGTGAGGAAAATTCGCAACAACTTGTGGATAGCACAGACACGACAAAAGAGCTATGCCGATGTACGGAGAAGAGAGCTCGTTTTCAACGTGGGAGACTATGTCTATCTCAAGGTGTCCCCTATCCGAGGACTTCGTCGGTTCAAGGTGAAAGGGAAGTTGACACCTCGATACATCGGACCCTTTCAAGTTCTGGAGTGGAAAGGCGAAGTGGCGTATCAACTAGAATTACCGGCTCGCCTATCGGATGTGCACGATGTATTCCATGTGTCACAGCTCAAGAAATGTCTGAGAACGCCTGAAGAGGTGTTACCCATGAATGAGGTTGAAGTAGCTGAGGATCCGTCTTATGCCGAGCAACCATTCAAGATTTTGGAGACAATGGAACGCCTCACAAGAAATAAAAGAATCCGGATGTGCAAGGTGCAGTGGAAGCATCACTCAGAAGAGGAAGCCACCTGGGAGCGGGAAGATGAGCTTAAAGCACAATTTCCGGAATTGTTTTCTTAGAAACGCCAATCTCAAGGACGAGATTTCTTTTAAGGGGGGTAGAGCTGTAACACCCCAAAATCCTGTAATTGACAAAAATTTAAATTTTTTTGGACGTATTGCATGTGTTGCAAAAATTCAAATTCAAACTAGAATTCAAATTAAACTCAAAACAGAAATGAAAAAGAAAAAGAAAAAGAAAAAGAAAAAAAAAACAAACCTTCCCTGCCAGTGGGCCAAAACCCACCAGCCGGCCCACCCAACCCCCGCGCCAGCCCGCAGCCGCGCGCCCGCGCCCCCTCTCGCAGACAGGCGGGACCCACCTGTCATCCCTAACCCCCGCTCGTCCGAACCCGGGACTGTTTCCCCCCGCGCGCGCGTGATCGCAACCGACCGGAAAACCGCGCGTTCCCAGCCGACTCCAGGTCCCAGAAGACTCCAGCTCGATCTAAACCAACCCGCCGCTCTCCCCCGTCTATAAAACCCCGGCATCGTCCCGTTTTTCCCCACGATCTGCCGTTTTTCTCTCCGGTGAGAACCCGAGCTTCTCCGGCAAATTCTGCTCGATCTACGCTCGGGAATTCTGATCTAACTCGCTGGTCTTGATCCACCGCCTCCGGGGAACCTCGCAGGTGCAGAAAACTCGGTGGTTTGCGGCTCAAACACAGCGCCGACGAGCCTCGCCGTGAATTCACCTCGGACCTCATCACCGACCGCTTTCCAGGACCTCCGAGCTCAAGAAAACCCCCGAGGTGAGATCCTCGACCTCCCCTCTACCGATCTATGCCATAAAATCACAGTTCTAGGAAGAATTGACGAAGATCCGAGACTCTCTGGCGAGATCGCCGCCTCCCACCGCCGTGCGCTGCCGGGCAGCGCCGCCCTCGCTCGATCAGAGCGACGTGGCCGCTTGTGCGCCGTCTATTTAAAATCGCACGGTAGAGTTTAAATCCCCGCGTACCGGTTCGATGTTATAATCTCAGCCGTCTGTTTTAAATCGGACGGTCCACGTCAGCCCCGCGTTATAAAGGCCAGGATTCTTACGCGCTACCCCCTGGGGTTCTCGGAAAATACGAGCTAGCCCCGGAAACTTCTGATCTAGCCCCTGGAACTTCAGAAAATCATGTAAATTCATTTAAAAATCAGTTTTAGCCCCTGGACTTAATAAAAATTAGGAAAACCCCTCTGTTATGTGTAGTTAGACCCCTGGAAATTCTTAAAATAATATAATAGACCCTGTAGTGGGGTGAGTTTACCTTTTTAACCCTATGTGATATTAAATTTAGGAATTTGACCATGTGATGGATATTTAAAATTTAAAAGATGGGACAAACACATTGTAAATTCAAATTAAAAACTTTCCTAGTACTTGGAAAACTTTGGAGTGAGATAAAAATAGATTTTTGGCTGAAATAAATCTGTCTAATTGATTATCACATTTATTAGTTATAGGGACACATTTTTAAGTAGAGAATAATTCTGAAAATTAGTAAAATAAATGTAAAATAGTTCACATCAGAGGAGAAGTTCAAAAATATATTATTTAATATTTTAGACCCAAAACCTATTCTGTTTAGATGAGGTGTCTTACTATTTTCATAATAAAGTTCATATTTAGGCATAGGAAATAAATCTGAAAATATAGCAAGCTAGGAATGAATAACTAGAAAATGATAAATGAAGTTTCCAAAATCCAAAAAATTCAGTTGAGGGTTGGTAGAAGGTCTGAAGACACATATGGAGTAGGAAAATACCTTCCATGCATACTTAGTAGCTAAAATGTGTATCAATTGAATATAAGGAATTTATTTAAATTGGAAATTCATATATAGTATGCCAACATAAATATGAATACACAAGTAGAAATCATATGCACATGTTTAAAAGTGCATGTAAGCCCAAAATCAACACACATAGAGTAACCACAACACATAGAAATGTGAATGGCTTTCATAAATGTGAATGTGTGGTTTGTATGAAGTGGAAGTGTGAACCATGTCTTATGGATTGTTGTTTTCTTTTGTTATGTGTGATGGTATGATGTAGAACCTGCTCCAGAGCAAGTTCCTCCTTTCCAAGATCAGGACTACCCATTCCCAGAGCAGCAAGAAGAAGGCAAGTGTCCTTGACCACTTTGATCCTATGCTAGGATGTGTAGATAGAATTATTTGCATTGTCAATTGCAATATGAAACCCATGCTAGGAAGTTTCCCTAGAATTGCATTACCTTGTTTCCTTGTAGCTTGGGTTGGGATTCATTTTATCATGTCATTTATTGTTATGCATATGCTTAGCCATGCTTACAGTGGGATATTTGGGATATGAGATCATCAGTTTATTTTACCATACTCTTGAATGAGATATTGTGAGTTATGTAGAGGTAGGGATCAAGGGAAGTTGGATGTTTTTGGTTGGTGCTGGGTGCACGACACTCGGGTTTGTGTTTAGTACTTGCCTGGATTCTAAGGACCGGTACATGAAGCATGTAACCTGGCTTTACCGTGCCAACCACATGCTGAGATGGGGCAGCTTGGGCAATTAATTAGGTGTATCCCCGGCGTAGTATGGGTGTGTTGGATGGTGCGGGGAATAGGTGTCAGCTGGACTACCATATGAACCGCAAGGCTCAAGAGGGGGCCACTGCAGCGGGGTTGGAGCCTCTTGTATGCTGTTAGGGGTGAAACCTCAGTGGGCCCACGCTCGTCGGGAATCCCTTTGTAAAGGCTTCGTAGTGATCTCCTGGCTACACACCTGGGAAGTGTGAATGTGATTCGTGGCCACTGGCATAATGGAGGTTCTTTTAGTCCACCCAACAACAGGGGACGAAATCACTACATGTGGGTACAGTGGTGCAAACTCTGCAGAGTCAAAACTGTCATGACAGCCGTGCTCACGGTCAAGAGCGGCTTGTACTTATTCATGATTAGAGGAATGATGGCTTTGGAAGTTGTGAATGTTAAGCGGGGAGTTAACATTGGAAATGATGTTATGGTTATTTGATTATGATGATGGGATGGGAAATTGGAACCATTTCACCTGTGTAGTAATGTAGGTGCTTAATAAGCTAAGGTGATAGGTATTAATTGCGTAGTGCTTTAACCATGAGTTCAACCTCCCCTTGTTCTAGCCATGCATGACATAACTTTCCCACACTTGCTGAGTACCATCGGTACTCAACCTTGCATATTTGTTGGTTTATATTGCTGCTCAGGTCAAGATAATGAAGTGGTGTTAATGATCAAGACTTTGGACCCGAAGAAGGTTTCTAGGTTCATGGAGTCCCCCGGGCAACACCTGTGACGGAGCTCACGAGAATAATTATTCCACTGCTATTTTATGAACTTATTATTGTCCATCGAGACATATGCTATGTAAGACTTATTTATATTCGACACCTGGCTTGTAATAAATGATGCTTCACTATTTGTCATCACATGTATGAGAAAATGATCCTGGCATACATGTGATATTCACTTGGTTGTTCTTCGGAAAAACCGGGTGTGACAGCACCATATGAAGCTCTCTACAGTCGCAAAGGCCGCACCCCATTGAACTGGTGCGAGTCCGGTGAAAGGTCACATTCAGGGTTGATGTGGTGAACGACGTTGAAGAGCGCGTTCGGATGATTCAAGCTAACTTGAAGGCCGCTCAATCCCGGCAGAAAAGCTACGCTGATAAGAGGCGTAGGCGGCTGCACTTTGATGTCGGGGAGCACGTGTACCTACGTGTATCTCTGACGAAGGGCGTGCACCGGTTTGGTGTGAAGGGGAAACTCACTCCCCGATTCATTGGACCCTATGCTATCACCAAGAAGTGTGGACCAGCGGCGTATAGACTGGAGCTACTGTAAAAGTCCCAAAACTTGTAAAGGAAAAACTTTAGTGATGAATAAAGTTCAGTTGAAACCCAAGAAATGGGACTTGCAAAAACTTTTGTAAAACATGTGGAGATGGTCCTGAGCAAGCCTAGGCCTTCAAGTTTCCTTTGTATTTCAAATGATCATGTGACTCCAAAGGTGGCCATTTCCAAAAGGAGAGTTTCCAAACTGTTGGTTCAAAACCTCATTTGCAGGGGCCAACTCAAGGATCAGATGGCATATTTGAATTCAGCAGGTCCAAATTATGAGGCAGGCAAATTTTGAGCAAATTTGGAAGTGCTTTGATATGTGTATCAAAGGGACTGGAAAATTTCATCAAAATTTGAATTCAAATTTGAAACTGAGGCAAAACTTGTCAAATTGCCAAATGGCTTTTGAATTTGAGTTCCTCATAGCTGAGTTTGCACTAGGCCAAAAATTTGGAGATATTTGAGAGAGGAACTTGTGGGACCCATTGTCATTGAGAGGGGGAGATGACTTACTGCCTAAGTCTCAATTCTCTGTTTCACTCGGCCACTGAACCGACGAGGGCACAGCGCCTCACACGACCGCCTCACACCACTGCCGTCCTTACCACGCACTTTTCTCGCCGAGCTGCTACCGCACGGAAGAAAGCGCTCGGTTCCTCGACGCCCGGCCAGCCCAACGAGTCGCACGCCGCACTGAGCCTCTCCACAGCATCACCAGACCTCACTGAACGTGGCCGACGCAAGAAACCGGAGCTAACCCCATGGAAACCCCGACATCGAGCTCAGTCCTCCTCCAAAGCACCTAGGGAAGCCGCCGCGACAAGATCACGTCGCCCGGCCACCACAAAGCATCTTCCATCGATTTGCAAAAGCAAAAAGGTGCGCCTGTAACTCTTCTTGCTTCACAGCAACGCTGGCAGCTTGTCACAAATCGTGCTCACCGGAATTTGGCTTTTCCTGCAGACATGCAATATGAACCATATGCAGGAAATCGGGAAAATTAGGGTTACACGGTGCACCACTCCTCACCAGACTTAGAAGCCTAGTTGTGGACGTTCGTGCGAGCACGTGGGATCAAGAACTAGGAAGAACCGTCGAGGAAACCGTCGGTTCTTCGAGTTTTTTGAATTTTCACCGAAATCGACCTAGGTCGCACGGTGAGCCCCTAGTTGCCGACGTTTCTCGCAAGATCAGAGCCTTGTACGTTGCTCCCTAGGTCATGGCGATGCTGTAGGAGCTAACCGAAGCAAGGTTGGAGCATTACAACGCCATAGCGACGTCACCGGAGTCGCCTTAGCCACTGTCACCGTCACACCTAGGGTTCCGGCCATCCTCGATCAGAGATGAGACCAGCAACGTGTTCCTCGCAAGAGAATATGTGGGGGCGGCGAAAATCAGTGAATTCGGAGCACGCGAACCCTTCCCGGCGAGCTCGGCGGTGGGGGTCGCTCGGGCAGCCGAAGGTTGAAGATGACCGGGGGTCCCGCATGTCAGTGACAAAATTTTAAAACGCCGATCCGCTGCATCCCCGGGATCCAGTGTGGCTGCGCGGGAAGGGGTCTGTGGCCCCGTGTGGCTCAGCTCCAGCAGTTGACACGTGTGCCTGGGACCCGGGGTCAGAGTTTAAACATTTCTCGGGTATATTTGAATTCCAAATTCAATTCAAACTTTAGAGCCTAATAACTTTTGCTAGGAAGCTCCAAATTTAGTGATTCGAATTGGGTTGGATTCAGGATGAAAAACTCAGTCCAAATCTGCAACCCAAATTGCATGAAAACCAATAGAAATGTCTGGAAAATTCTTTAAAGCTTTTCAGCAAAAGAATTTTAGAGGGAGTTTGGTTCATCCAAAAATCCCCAAATTTCGTCAGAATATTCTATAGGATGTTAGTAAGCTCCTGTAAAAGTTTCAGCTTATTTGGAGTTTATTTAGTCAGGATAATTCTGATTTCAAGTGTCTGTATTCAAATGAATACAGAAACATTTTCAGGGAATTTCCAAAACTTGGAAATTCAGTTCTGTGCATTCCTTAGCTCCAAAAATTCTAGAAAATTCATGCATACTCCCTGAGTTATGTATGAAATTTTAGTTCACTTTAATTTGCATGAAAGTGCAAATTTATTCGGAATTAATTTCTTTTCCCTAAATGCTTAGGGAATTGTTCTGAGTGATCTACTTAGTCAAACATTCTGAATTTTGGTCCAGATTACTTTCATGTGACAAGGAACTCACAAGAAAATTTCCAGCTCCATTGGAGCCCTGGATCAGTAGTGTTCGGTTCAACCCCCTTAGATGATCAACACACAAGTGATGAAACACACTTATCACTTGATCATAGTACTTTAACCCAAACCCTAACCACTAGCACCAGTATCATTTTAAATTCTTAACACAGGGTTCCAGTTTTAAACTTGTCTTTAGTACTTATTAGCAAAAGTTTTACAATTAAACATATATGCATATTCATAACGTGTAGTGACTAAACATGGAAAAGTGAAGCAGAAGTTAAGCTTGGATCAAGGAGCAAGAAGGGCAGGGATTAAGATTCAAGTCATCAACAACTAACTTCATTTATCTGACTTTAGTCACCTGCAAAACCAAGGCAAGCTCCGGTTTACATTTAAGTTTTTTTCTAAAGTTTTTACTTTGTGCACTACTATGGGTCTAAGTTTGTATGTGCATTAGGTCAAGGATGTTTTACACTCCAAATGCATGACCAAATGAACCCTGGAGTTAAGGGTAGAAAGGGTCACCGCTGTAGAATAATGCCGTGCTAAATAGCTAGGACATCTGGCAGAAGACGAGTAGTGGGAATCTACTCGCGAGTTATAGACGGGATTACACGGGTGTAGTTGGAAATGAGGCAAACTAAAGTTTACATTTCTAAGGATGAGACCGGGCAGGATGGTTAGGCAGCGACAATACGGGGTCTTGGTCGAGTAGCTCTGCCTGTGTCGGTTAAGGAACGATGCGTGTGCGGCACCCAGGAGCTGGTATTGAGTTGTGTACCGGATGCTTACTGGCATATGGGAACCAGGAAACCGATGTACCAGGTTCACTGGGTTGTAGAAGCATACCACATCGTCTCGTTAGACCTATGAGCCCGAGACGGCGCGACCGGTTCTACAGTCTAGTGTCCTGTGAAAGGTTGCCACATATGACGTAATGAAGGACGCCAGAATTGGGTCTTCAGAGGCGGGCATATGTGTCGAGTTATCCGGGTAGTGTTTGATTCGAATCACCGCCCATTGGGGTTATTGATTACCGCTTGCTCCCTGTGTTGTGACGTAGTAATCAAGTTGTGTGGAAATTGTTTGCAAACTTTTAAATGCTGTTATGATAAATGGAAATTGCATGAAAACCATGTTTGAAGTAGCGATAGAGCAAACTAAAGTTATTTTCCACCTTGGTACAAGTAACACTGGAATGAAGCGTTTCTTGTTTGATTGTGGAGTTCCAATGTTGCTGGGCGCAAGGTCACTACTATTATGGCTAAAATCTGAAAGTTAAGGATGAACTCGTAGGCAAGTCTTTTTGCAAATGACATGTTTAAGTCTTAGGTCACTTTCATGTAGAGTTGCATGTCTTAGGAGAGACGGTTAAGTCTTGCTGAGCCTTTGTGCTCACTCTCGCTATATGAGTGGTTTTGCAGGTTAAGACGATGCTCATAAAGAAGGTTGTCCAGTGAGACTCGGAAACGTCCGAGTCGGGTAACACATGGAGGACCTAGCCGCTGCCATGTCTTCGTGTTGCTAGCGAGAGGAGTCCGCAGGCTGGACCTCTTCTCGAGTGCTTCTTAGATATTCGATGTGAGCTGTTTATAGACTTCCGCTGTAGCTATTTTATGTAAATTATTTGCAAAGGATATTGTAAGCTTTCGCTTTTGATTTATGTAATACAGTGTTCCTTATATGTGTGCTGTTGGGCGCCGCTTAACACGGCACCACCCTATGCGATTCCTGGGCGAGGTGCCCTGTCCCAGTGAACGGGACGGCGGGCCCTGTCAGCGTGGTATCAGAGACGCATTGGCAATAGCTCACGGAGTAAGGATCGTATTACCACAAAAACTTAGGATACGGTGAGGAAACAATATTAGGCCCACATAAGGACTATAGTAGTATAGTTACTTAAAGTGGCATTGCTAACTTACTTGTTATAATTCTGAATTTTGATTATGTAATGAAGCACCTACGTTCAGGTAAGCATGGTAAGGAACGCCACCGAAAGCGGTTCAATTTCGGTTAGCTCCCCTGACGAGGAATGTGGTTCAGGGAAACGTCTCACAGCTTGGTGTGAGACGTTAATATGAAACTCTTGGACTCTTCATGTTCCTGAGTTCATATGAAACGCTGATCCCTAGCATGCATTAGGCAAGTAAGTGGAGACCCCATCGTGTGGTCAGCAACACGATAGTGTGTTCGTCTGGAAATAGCCCAGGAGAACATACGCAGCGCTTGCCATCGGCGTGCCCTGCAGGGAAGTAGGTGGTATCCGTTGGGTTGATAACATTCCTAACCGTGACGACCCGTTCATGATATACTGGGGTTCCCCGTCGTGTGGTGTAGAAATACGATCACGTACCTTGAGACGTGGCTTAACTCAAGGACGGCCATATGGCAATGATACGGGCGTTTGTATTTACTTTCAAATATGGAACAACCTGAAATGAACAACCTTTGAGTGCACCACTATTGAGTGTTCTTCTGCAGGTACCAACCACGTACGTACCCCGTGTAGTACACGTGTGTGAGAGACCGTCTTAGTGCCACTGATAAAACGGATATGCCGGTATAATCCGGTTTAGGATTTTTCTTTGGTAAGGCTACGTAGTACCGACATGGTTCTTACGGTGCATCGACACCGTACTGCACGTAATAACCTCTTCCCTAGTAAGAAATGATTCATAAACTAACTTTCAACTAAAAATGAAGTTTGAAACAAGTATTAGTTACTGAACTCTTATTTTGAGCTAAGATTCAAATGAGAGCATAACTAGGTGTCAAAGTTTTCAAAAACAGAGTGCTCTGTTTCTGGCAGGAATTCTTGCTGGAATTAACAAGGCATAACTCTGAGTAGCTTGACCCAATTAAGGTGTATGATACAGTTCTGGAAAGATTTTCAAGTGCTCTACAACTTCTTTGTATACCTCCAAAGCAAAATCACACGTTAAGTTGGTGAAAAGTCCAGTTGAAGGCAAACTGTTCAGAACCAGGACAGTAGCAAAAAGCTCTCTGGACCTTTCTGTTTTTAAGCCATAACTTCCTGTAGAAAAATTCTTAAGGCGCCTATGATATACCATTGGAAAGGTACTAAAGTTTACTAAAACTTTGGTATTGAACTCAAGTCAAGAATCTTTGGATAACTTGAGTAAATTTTGGAGTTTGTGTGAGCTGGTCAGAGTAGTCCAGCTGATTAGTTTAGCGTACTTAAGATTTGTTTAAAACATGAATGTGGTTATGCTTTCCTAAAGTCCATGACATGTTCATGTTTTACTTATTTTTACTTACTACTGAGATAGAATTTTGATTGACTCAAAATTTTGTTTCATGCAGTATGGTACGCGCACACTCTCAAATGGAGATTGGAGGTTCAAGTCGAGGTGGGAATGACTCGACTTCATCACAAGAGCCATCGCCAACCGGATTGGCTGAAATTATAGCGAAGACGAATGAAACTCTCCAAACTCTAGTTCAGAAAGGCATAAATAGAGAAGCTCAGCATCACATGCCAACCCCGCTGGAGCATGGTGGGCAGAATACCTTGCTGTCCAACCCGCAGGGCATCGTGTCACATGGGCGGAGTTCCAGGATGCATTTCGTGCTCGTTTCATTCCTGCGGGCATAATGCAAACAAGTCATGAGGAATTCTGGAATCTAAAGCAAGGGGAAATGAGTGTTATTGAGTATGCAAAGGAATTCAATTGCTTAGCTCAATATGTCCCTGATTATGTGAAGTCACCAGCCATGAAAGGTTATCATTTTTATCGAGGGCTGACTGCTAGGCTGCGATGTGAGTTGGCTCAGGTTAGCCAGGAGAATTTTGATGAGTTTGTTAGCTGTGCTATCACTCAGGAATATTATTCCAATCTCTACTTTAAAGAAAAGAGGGAGAGGGACTCATCACAGGATGAATGCAATCATCTACCTCAGAAGTATCAGTGGGTAATCCGTTCACCTTCCGGTCGAGACTTTCCACAAAAAGTGCAGTCATTCTTGGAGTATGACGACTCGTATACTCCACAGAGGTCTTATTCACCTCCACCGCAGAAGCAACTTATTTCTCTTGCACCTCAGTATCAACATGGTGCACCAGAATGTTATTTCCCTCAAGAGGTTGAATATGATCACGATGATTTCTCAGCTGAACCGAGTAGTGTCCCACTTCATATTGACCCCCACTTCATATTGACAATGAACTCAACATCAATGAAGCAACTGAACCGAGCAGCAACATTATGTCTGCGGGTCCAGTTCCAAAGAGTGATCTCGGACAGCAAAGAAAAGCTATGTCCAAGGTGGGAACGGTTAATTATGTGTCAGTCGATGATCTGCCAAAGGGAGGACCTGTTCTTGCCGGCAGGTTCACCTTAAATGACAAGCCGGTTGTCATTTTATTCGACTCTGGTGCAACACATAACTTCATTAGCAGGGCGACGGTGATCCGGGATTAGATCTCTACAACTATCACAAAAGGTTCTTACCTTATTCATTCGCCAGGTGGAGACATATCGACTAATGAAGTCGTTTCTCGAGCACCACTTTGTTTGGGTGGAAAATTTTATCCTACCACCCTCATTATTCTCGAAGACCAAGGAATCAATGCCATATTGGTAATATCATGGTTTACCTTCCATAAGGCTGTTCTGGACATTGAGAACAGGAGTGTTCACTTGGACTCTCCAATTCAGGGGCGTCAAACATTGTATCTCAGCAAAGCGGTTTCCAAAGAACCAGAAGTATGTAATGCCGAGGCTTGTAAGTTAGAAGACATTCCGGTAGTCCGTGAATATACGGACGTGTTTCCCGAAGATCTTCTAGGCTTACCACCTGAGCGCGAGGTGGAGTTCAAAATAGAGTTGATACCGGGAACCACGCCGATCTCTAGGAGACCATACAAAATGGCTCCGAATGAACTAACAGAACTGAAGGAGCAACTCAAGGATCTGATGGACAAGGGGTTCATCCATCCAAGTTCATCACCATGGGGTTGCTCAGCTTTATTTGTGAAGAAGTATGATGAGACGCTGAGGCTATGCGTTGATTATCGTCCTTTAAATGCTGTGACAATAAAGAACAAGTATCCACTACCAAGAATTTATATTCTTTTTGATCAGCTAGTGGGTGCTAAAGTCTTCTCCAAGATGGACGTAAGGTCGGGATATCATCAAATTAAGATTCGAGCTGAAGATATCCCGAAAACAGCATTCTCGACAAGATATGGACTCTATGAGTATCTTGTCATGTCATTTGGGTTGACCAATGCTCCGGCTCACTTTATGTATCTTATGAACTTGGTGTTCATTGCCGGAGCTGGATCAGTTCGTCGTGGTATTCATCGACGACATCTTGGTCTATTCCAAATCAGAAGAGGAACACGCTAAACATTTGCATATTGTGCTCCAACGCTTGAGAGATCACAAGCTCTATGCAAAGTTTAGTAAATGTGAATTCTGGATCAATCAAGTGCCGTTTCTTGGGCATAGTATTTCAGCAGAAGGCATTGCTGTTGATCCAAGCAAGATTGAACAAGTGCTGAAATGGAAGTCTCCAATATCAGTCCATGAAGTTCGTAGCTCCTTGGGTTTGGCGGGATATTATCGGAGGTTCATTCCGGGCTTCTCAAAAATCTCCAAACCTATGACGGAGCTACTGAAAAAGGGCATCAAGTATGATTGGAGCAAGCAATGTGAGGAAGCTTTTCAAGCGTTGGTGAAACACCTCACAACAGCCCCGGTTCTAGCTCAAGCGGATACAACCAAGCCCTTTGATGTCTATTGTGATGCATTCGGCATCGGGCTTGGTTGTGTACTCATGCAAGGAGGACGTGTGGTCGCATATGGATCACAGCAATTACGGATTCATGAGCAACATTATCCAACTCATGATCTCGAGCTTGCTGCCGTGGTATTGGCTTTGAAGATGTGGAGACATTACCTATTGTGAAATCTGGTTCATCTCTACGCCGACCACAAAAGTTTGAAGTACATATTCACTCAGAAATAGTTGAATATGCGACAACGGCGATGGTTGGAGCTGATTAAAGACTATGAGATTGAAATTCGTTATCATCCGGGCAAGGCAAATGTGGTTGCCGATGCACTCAGCCTAACCTGACCATTTCGCCAATAGAAGAGGAAGAACCAAGTCTCTACTTGGTTCCATATGGAGCTTTACATAATCTGGCTCTCATACCCACAATAAGAGAGGAGATCACGGAAGCTCAAAATAAAGACAAGGGCATGGCTCATATCAAAAGGTTGTTGAAGAACGGGGAGATGAAATGTTTCCGGCTAGATGATGAAGACACCCTATGGTTCAAGGACCGGATAGTCGTACCCCGTGATATGAGGCTGCGGAAGAAAATTTTGGATGAGGCTCACTTATCC
Source organism: Neostapfia colusana (assembly GCA_030760725.1). Classification (NCBI taxonomy): domain Eukaryota; kingdom Viridiplantae; phylum Streptophyta; class Magnoliopsida; order Poales; family Poaceae; genus Neostapfia; species Neostapfia colusana. The sequence goes on from JASWHV010000003.1 coordinate 93,205,114, forward strand.
AAATTTTCTATTCATCTAGGCAGCAATAAAATGTACCAAGACCTCCGGAAGAAGTTTTGGTGGACACGTATGAAACGTGAAGTTGCAAAATACGTTTCAGAATGTGATACGTGTCGAAGGGTTAAGGCCGACCATGTGAAGAAGTCGGGCTTGTTGCAACCTCTACAAATACCGGCATGGAAGTGGGAAGACTTGAGTATGAATTTCATCGTTGGGTTGCCGATGACCTCCCACCACCATGATTCAATTTGGGTAATCGTTGACTGATTAACCAAATCGGCACGTTTCATTCCGGTGCATACCAGATACACCGCCAAGCAGTATGCGGAGTTATACATAGCACGGATCTTGTGCCTACATGGAGTTCCCCGGACGATCATCTCCGATCGAGGCGCGTTGTTTGTTGCTCGTTTCTGGGAGCAGCTACACGCATCCTTGGGAACTAAATTGATTCGAAGCTCCGCATATCACCCTCAAACCGATGGGCAAACTGAGAGGGTGAATCAAATACTTGAAGATATGCTGAGAGCATGTGCCATCCACCACGGTAAGAACTGGGATGATCACTTACTGTTGGCAGAGTTCTCATATAACAACGGGTATCAATCAAGTATCAAAATGGCACCTTATGAAGCTCTCTACGGCTGGAAGTGCCGCATACCCTTGAACTGGTGTGAATCTGGCGAGAGAGTTATTTACGGGATTGATCTCGTAAATGAAGCTGAAGAGCGGGTAAGGCTTATTCAAGCAAATCTTAAAGCCGCTCAGTCCAGACAAAAGAGCTATGCGGATAAGAGGCGTCGTCCTCTGGAATTTCAAGTTGGGGACCACGTATATCTCCGCGTATCTCCTATGAAGGGCATTCACCGGTTCGGAGTGGAAGGGAAATTAGCTCCGCGTTTTATCGGTCCCTTCGCCATCATTGAAAGGTGTGGACCCGTGGCATACCGTTTGGAGCTACCGGCAGCCTTAGCCGGAGTTCATAACGTCTTCCACATATCTCAGTTGCGGAAGTGTTTGAAAGTTCCAACGGAGATTCTCATGGGAGACATAGCAGATTTGAAGCCGGACCTCACGTATGTTGAGCATCCAACCCAGATAGTTGATGAAAAGACTCGCGAGACCAGAAACCGGACGCTGCGATTTTTCAAGGTGCTATGGGAAAATCACACATCCAATGAAGCTACGTGGGAAAGCGAGGAGTATTTGCAACGTAATCATCCGGAGTTATTAGAGGCTTGTATTCCGTAGTCATCCTCCCCGCATTGTTCTTAATCACGAATCTTGGGACGAGATTCTTTTTAAGGGGGGAGGAATGTAAAAGTCCCAAAACTTGTAAAGGGAAAACTTTAGTGATGAATAAAGTTCAGTTGAAACCCAAGCAATGGGACTTGCAAAAACTTTTGTAAAACATGTGGAGATGGTCCTGAGCAAGCCTAGGCCTTCAAGTTTCCTTTGTATTTCAAACGATCATGTGACTCCAAAGGTGGCCATTTCCAAAAGGAGATTTTCCAAACTGTTGGTTCAAAACCTCATTTGCAGGGGCCAACTCAAGGATCAGATGGCATATTTGAATTCAGCAGGTCCAAATTATGAGGCAGGCAAATTTTGAGCAAATTTGGAAGTGCTTTGATATGTATATCAAAGGGACTGGAAAATTTCGCAAAACTTGTCAAATTGCCAAATGGCTTTTGAATTTGAGTTCCTCATAGCTGAGTTTGCACTAGGCCAAAAATTTGGAGATATTTGAGAGAGGAACTTGTGGGACCCATTGTCATTGAGAGGGGGAGATGACTTACTGCCTAAGTCTCAATTCTCTGTTTCACTCGGCCACTGAACCGACGAGGGCGCCACTGAGGCAGCAGTCACCACCACCTCCCGAGCTGCTCAGGGATCGATTTTCTTTGATCTTATTGCCTCCACCGGGAGCACAGCGCCTAACACGACCGCCTCACACCACTGCCGTCCTTACCACGCGCTTTTCTCGCCGAGCTGCTGCCGCACGGAAGAAAGCGCTCGGTTCCTCGACGCCTGGCCAGCCCGACGAGTCGCACGCCGCGCTGAGCCTCTCCACAGCGTCGCCAGACCTCACTGAACGTGGCCGACGCAAGAAACCGGAGCTAACCCCACGGAAACCCCGACATCGAGCTCAATCCTCCTCCACAGCACCGAGGGAAGCCACCGCGACAAGATCACGTCGCCCGTCCACCACAGAGCATCTTCCATCGAGTTGCAAAAGCAAAAAGGTGCGCCTGTAACTCTTCTTGCTTCACAGCAACGCTGGCAGCTTGTCACAAATCGTGCTCGCCGGAATTTGGCTTTTCCCGCGGACATGCAATATGAACCATATGCAGGAAATCTGGAAAATTAGGGCTACACGGTGCACCACTCCTCACCAGACTTAGAAGCCTAGTTGTGGACGTTCGTGCGAGCACGTGGGATCAAGAACTAGGAAGAACCGTCGAGGAAACCGTCGGTTCTTCGAGTTTTTCGAATTTTCACCGAAATCGACCTAGGTCGCACGGTGAGCCCCTAGTTGCCGATGTTTCTCGCAAGATCAGAGCCTTGTACGTTGCTCCCTAGGTCGTGGCGATGCTGTAGGAGCTAACCGAAGCAAGGTTGGAGCATTATAACGCCCTAGCGACGTCACCGGAGTCGCCATAGCCACTGTCGCCGTCGTGCCTAGGGTTCCGGCCATCCTTGATCGGAGATGAGACCGGCAACGTGTTCCTCGCAAGAGAATATGTGGGGGTGGCGAAAATCAGTGAATTCGGAGCATGCGAACCGTTCCCGGCGAGGGCTCCGGCGAGCTCGGCGGCGGGGGTCGCGCGGGCAGCCGAAGGTTGAAGATGACCGGGGGTCCCGCATGTCAGTGACAAAATTTTAAAACGCCGATCCACTGCTTCCCTGGGATCCAGTGTGGCTGCACGGGAAGGGGTCTGTGGCCCCGTGTGGCCCAGCTCCAGCAGTTGACACGTGTGCCTGGGACCCGGGCTCAGAGTTTAAACATTTCTCGGGTTAATTTGAATTCCAAATTCAGTTCAAACTTTAGAGCCTCATAACTTTTGCTAGGAAGCTCCAAATTTAGTGATTCAAATTGGGTCAGATTCAGGATGAAAAGCTCTGTACAAATATGCAACCCAATTTGCATGAAAAGCAATAGAAAATTCTGGAAAATTCTTTAAACTTTTCAGCAAAAGAATTTTAGAGGGAGTTTGGTTCATCCAAAAATCCCCAAATTTTGCCAGAATATTCTATAGGCTATTAGTAAGCTCCTGTAAATGTTTCAGCTCATTTGGAGTTTATCTAGTCAGGGTAATTCTGATTTCAAGTGTCTGTATTCAAATGAATACAGAAACATTTTGAGGGAATTTCCAAAATTTGGAAATTCAGTTCTGGGCATTCCTTAGCTCCAAAAATTCTAGTAAAATTCATGCATACTCCCTGAGCTATGTAGGAAATTGTTGTCCACTTTAATTTTCATGAAAGTGCAAATTTATTCGGAATTAATTTCTTTTTGCCTAAATGCTTAGGGAATTGTTCTGAGTGATCTACTTAGTGAAACATTCTGAATTTTGGTTCAGATGACTTTCTTGTGACAAGGAACTCACAAGAACATTTCCAGATCCATTGGAGCCCTGGATCAGTAGTGTTCTGTTCAACCCCGTTAGATGATCAACACACAAGTGATGAACACACTTATCACTTGATCATAGTACTTTAACCCAAACCCAAACCACTAGCACCAGTGTAATTTTAAATTCTTAAACAGGGTTCCAGTTTTAAACTTGTCTTTAGTACTTATTAGCAAAAGTTTTACAATTAAACATATATGTATATTCGTAACGTGTAGTGATTAAACGTGGAAAATTGAAGGAGAAATTAAGCTTGGATCAAGGAGCAAGAAGGGCAGGGATTAAGCTTCAAGTCATCAACAACTAACTTCATATTATCTGACTTTAGTCACCTGCAAAACCAAGGCAAGCTCCGGTTTGCATTTAAGTTGTTTTCTAATGTTTTTACTTTGTGCACTACTATGGGTCTAAGTTTGTATGTGCATTAGGTCAAGGATGTTTTACACTCCAAATGCATGACCAAATGAACCCTGGAGTTAAGGGTAGAAAGGGTCACCGCTGTAGAATAATGCCGTGCTAAATAGCTTAGGACATCCGGCAGAAGACGAGTAGTGGGAATCTACTCGCGAGTTATAGACGGGATTGCACGGGTGTAGTTGGAAATGAGGCAAACTAAAGTTTACATTTCTAAATATGAGACCGGGCAGGATGGTTAGGCTGCGACAAGACGGGGTCTTGGTCGAGTAGCTCTGCCTGTGTCGGTTAAGGACCGATGCGTGTGCGGCACCCAGGAGCAGGTATTGAGTTGTGTACCGGATTCTTACTGGCATATCGGAATCAGGAAACTGATGTACCAGGTTCACTGGGTTGTAGAGGCATACCACATCGTCTCGTTAGACCTATGAGCCCGAGACGGCGCGACCGGTTCTACAGTCTAGTGTCCTGCGAAAGGTTGCCACATACGACGTAATGAAGGACGCTAGAATTGGGTCTTCAGAGGCGGGCATATGTGTCGAGGTATCTGGGTAGTGTTTGATTCGAATCACCGTCCATCACGGTTATTGATTACCGCTTGCTCTCTGTGTTGTGACGTAGTAATAAAGTTGTGTGGAAATAGTTTGCAAAGTTTTAAATGCTGTTATGATAAATGGAAATTGCATGAAAACCATGTTTGAAGTAGCGATAGAGCAAACTAAAGTTATTTTCCACCATGGTACAAGTAACATTGGAATGAAGCGTTTCTTGTTTGATTGTGGAGTTATAATGTTGCTTGGCGCACGGTCACTACTATTATGGCTAAAATCTGAAAGTTAAGGATGAACTCGTAGGCGAGTCATTTCGCAAATGACATGTTGAAGTCTTAGGTTACTTTCATGTAGAGTTGCATATCTTAGGAGAGACGGTTAAGTCTTGCTAAGCCTTTGTGCTCACTCTTGCTATATGAGTGGTTTTGCAGGTTAAGACGATGCTCATAAAGAAGGTTGTCCAGTGAGACTCGGAAACGTCCGAATCGGGTAACACATGGAGGACCTAGCCGCTGCCATGTCTTCGTGTTGCTAGCGAGAGGAGTCTGCGGGCTGAACCTCTTCTCGAGTGCTTCTTAGATATTCGACGTGAGCTGTTTATAGACTTCCGCTGTAGCTATTTTATGTAAATTATTTGCAAAGGATATTGTAAGCTTCCGCTTTTGATTTATGTAATACAGTGTTCCTTATATGTGTGCTGTTGGGTGCCGCTTAACACGGCACCACCCTATGCGATTCCCGGGTGAGGTGCCAGTCCCCGTGAACGGGACGGCGGGCCCTGTCAGCTACCGGCATCTCTTGCTGGTGTTCATGACGTTTTCCATGTTTCACAACTGTGAAAATGTCTGAAGCATATGGCTGCTGTTCCCACTGAAGCCATCGGCGAGCTGCAACCGGATTTGATGTATGAAGAATATCCGGTGTTAATTATTGATGAGAAGGCCCGGACCACGCGTAGCCGAATGTTGTGGTTCTACAAGATACTCTGGAGCAACCACACCGCTGAAGAAGCGACGTGGGAGAGCGAGGAATTCCTTCACTACATTACCCGAAGTTCATGGCGTCTCAGCACGGGTGATTTCCTATTACATCACTGTCTCTTCTTTTGTAATCTCGGGACGAGATTCTTTTAAGGGGGGAGGGATGTAAAAGACCAAGAAAAGGGACTTGCAAAATTTTTCATCACCTCACAACACCACAGCTTTTGTTGTGGATATCTTGTAAAGAATTGTGAAGAGCAAGTAACCTCCATCAAAAAGGTGATTAGAGGGAAAGCCCTAACTTTCACAAAGTAGAATTTTTACACATGAACATGAGAGGTTGAGCTCACCCCTAGAACTTAAATAGTCTTGGGAAGGTGCAGGCCAAATTTCATGCCAATCCAACACTTTTTGAGGCACTTTTGGAGGCATTTGAAAAAGAGGCTAATTTGAATGTAAATTCAAATTGCAGCAACTTTCATCACTTGGATTCAAAAGTTGGTTTCATATTCAAATTCAGCACATTTTTCTGAGTTAGTCCACCAATTTTCATCCCCATTGGACTTCATCTTGTCGGGAGCCAAATTTGCAATAATTCAAAACTGAATTTGAATTTCAGTTCAAATATGAAGAAAATTTAACCAAACCAAATCCAAATTTTGCAAATCAAATTCAAACTATGACTTGGTGCGTAAGTATCAATTGTGAGTAGCTGGGGATATTTTCAGCAAAAACAGCAAATTAAAAATTGGAAAAGGAATTAGAGGGGGAGGTCCACTGGTCAGTGACTGTGATCAGCAGGGAACCGACTCGGTGGTCGTCGGTCAGCCACCGGGACTGGTTGCCACCTCAAGGACTCACCAGCACGCGCCTGGATTAGCTCGCGCCCCCTCCCGATCACCACGTACACAGCACAAACCGAGTTCGCTGCCTCCCTCGCCTGCGCTGCTCTGCCCAGCGTCCGCGTGCGCGAAAAACCTGCCGCAGCGTCCGCGCCTCCACGCCCCGGTGTGCACCCGTGCTGGTCATCGAGCACGTCCCTGCAGCAAAAAGAAGCACCAAGGCGTGCTCTAGCTGTTCCCGTGCTGCTCCAGCAAGCTGCACTCGATTGTGAGCGGTGTAAGCCGTCGAAGTCGAGAAACCGGGAGGAACCGGCGGAGCCGTGCTTCGGCTCACCGGTGAAAGCCCCATCCGGCCATCTTTGTCGACCGCGTTCTACACAAGAAAGGTGTGTGGGGATCCCTAGATGGTGTAGCCGTGAACCATTCAGCAAATAACCCATCGGGTAGAAAGAATTTTAGAAAATCCCGAACCCTAGTGCAACTGACCGATCTCGGCAAAAACCCGAAATTCGGCCTACACGCTGAGTCAATGATCAAGCTAGCTCGCAGATAGCTCCTACACCTCCTAGCACCCCTCCTCTAGGAAGAACTGAGCAAAACCGTCCATGAATGGCCGAGTTATAGCAGTTTCCATAGCTGCCGGTGCAAACACGGCTTGGGTCACCGTCGAGAGTGGGTTTGCAGACATTTTTAGCTTCCGAGGCTGCTCAAGTCGGGTTCCTCGTGAACCACTGGTGCTCCCCGAGCAAACCGTAAACCTTTTCATGCCTCAGAGTGCGAGAACTACCTCGCCGGAGCCCTAACCTCTGCAGTGGACGTCGCACGGCCGTTTCCGGTCACCTCCGGCGAGCTCTGACCCCCGAGGCAAGTTCCACATGGCGAGATAAAGCTAGGCGGCCAGTTCTAGCGCTGGGGGCCATCGGGAAGGCAGTTCCGGCAAACCTCGCCGGAGTACACCGCCGCTGAACTCGTGGGCGCGCGCGAGGAGGAAGAAGGCGGGTGGTGGGACCCACCCGCAGGGTTTAAACATTTTGGGGATTTTCCAGTTTTAGTGCAAACTTCAAATGCATAGAACTTGTGCTAGGGAGATCCAAATTCAGTGAACCAAATTTTGCTGAACTCAGAATTTTGAGTACTTTCCAGCAATATAAATTTCAGCTCATGAAAATTAATAGTTTTCCATAATTAAATCTCTAAAGTTTAAACTGTTAGGAATTTTATCTGGAGAATTACTTTATGAAAAATTCTGAAATTTGGCTGGAAGGTTTATTGGAAATCCTTGAGTCACAGTAAAAGTTTCAGACCCATCCAAGTATATTTAGTCCCCCTAATGGGGTGATTAAGTGAACTGCCCTGAGAAAATAGAGAAATGTACAGAAACATTTTTCAGATTTTCTCAAATTTTGTTTCGGGCATAACTTCCTCTAGAATTCTTCAAATGACATGAAACCAATTCCATTACAACCATCTCAAATTCTAGTTTCTAGAAAGTAATGGTTGGAGCCATGAAAACCCCTGGAATTCTTTAGAGTCTCTAATATTGACCAAATAGGCTTTATTTGTACAAGGCTCAAATGAACTTTGTTTCAAATGAAACTTGGTCAAGACTCAAGACCTTACCAAGCCACCATAAAAATTTCAGAGCCAAAAGGGAGGGCTAGCTAGAATTATAGTAATTGCTCATTCAATTCAAAACATTGCATTTGAATTGACATGTAGTATCTCGTTAACGTGTAGTCGCTGAAGGCGAGGAGACTCCGGAAGTGCTCGACTTCCTTCTTCCGGACGAAGCCATAACCACTGATCAGCAGCAACAAGGCAAGCCCCGGTTTGCATTAACCCCTTTTATAAAGTTTTGCTTTGTTTACATATCTAGTGTGAAGTATGAATGTGCATTAGGTGTAGGATGGATGGGACTCCACTTGCATAACCAGAATTTTCCTATAAGAGTGAGGGTAGTGTCTAAGACCTCGAGTAGACAGGCTATGCTTAATGATTCATAGGACTTCGGTACAAGTCGAGTAGTTGGAATCTACTCGCGAGTTAGGCTTGGGACACACGGGATTGGTTCGAGTGATGTGAGATCACTTTAGTAATGAAAATGAGACTAGGCAGGGGCTAGGGCGCAACGAGAGGAAGTCTTGTGTGCGCAGCCCTGTCCGTGTCGATTGAGGACCGATCCGTGTGCGGCCCACGCTGATCAAGTTTATACGTACCGAAGGCATATCGGATATATGAGCCCCGATAAACCGATGTATCCTAAACGTCCAGGCGTCGAGGCATAACGCACCGATTTATAGGTGTAGGCTGAGGGCAGCAAGGTGGAAATCTACTAACGGGCATAGAGAGATGCTCCGTGTAGGGAAACCTCCTGCTCGTTTCGGTGCGACCGGTTCGACGTTTGGGCTGTTGGGTGAAAGGTTGTCCCGTACGCAATCGAGTGAGCGTTCTGTGCAGCTCCACGGGTGGGCGTACGTGACATGCTCTTCGGGTATCCCTGCAGGTGTATTTCGAGTTGATTCACCATCCCTCGCGGTGAAGAGTACCACTTGGTCACTGAGTCGTGAAGTAGGCTAATATATGAGACGTGATGATTCAATATTGCTGTCATGATATAATTGTATTGCTACTTGTGTGCCACCAAATATTGCTTACTAAATTTCAGATTCATGAACTGTTAACTTGTGGCTAAAAGATGAACTAAGAATGAATTTGTAGGCGTGTCCGTTTGCTGAAATTTTACCGTCCCATGTTCGTTGTACCCTACATGTAGAGTTTCATGCCTAGGTGAGTCGGTTAAGTCTTGTTGAGCCATCGTGCTCATGGTTGCTTCTTAAGTGTTTTTCAGGTGAGGAGCCACCCACGGACTCGGGTTACGAGTCCACCGGCGAGGGTTACCCTCCGTCGGGGACCACGGCTGAGTGGGAGCCGTACACGCCGCGCTGAGCTGGAGGGTGCAGCTAGTGTGGGTTGCCCTAGGGCGGGGCAACCGACTTTTGCTAGGTAGATGGGCGTGAGTTGTACAAACTTAGCTTCCGCTGTGTAATATGAACACTAGTTTGTAACTGAGTAGTGTACTACTTGTACATTTCAGTTGGTTTTCAATGTATTACAATGTATCCTTATGATGTGTGCTGTCGGGTGTCGCATCGTGCGGCACCACCCTCTGCGATCCTGGTAAAGAAGCACCTACACTGAGGTAAATATGTAAGGAACACCACCGAAAGCGGACCAATTTCGGTTAGCTCCCCTGACGAGGAAAGTGGTTCAGGTTATAGGTCTCATAGCTTGGTGTGAGACATCAATATGAAACTCTTGAACTCTTCATGTTCCTGAGTTCATATGAAACTCTAGTCCCTGGCGTGCATTAGGCAAGAAAGTGGAAAAATCATCATGTGGTCGGTAACGCGATAATGTGTTCTTCTGGAAATAACCTAGGAGGACATACGCAACGCTTGCCATCAACGTGCCCTGCAGGGCAGTAGGTGGTATCCGTTGGGTTGATAAATGTGACACCTGGTTCCGAAAACAGAACCAAGTTAATGCACATGTGTGCCCAGGATGTTCATCACACATACACATGTAATCCACAAACTGAATTCATAATATAACAATGAATAAATAGTGTTTAAGTACTTTATTACATCGACTCTTTGTCTCACTCATGAATATCTATCTTATTCTTGCAGCGGAAGTCTCTAAACGACAGCGGAAATAACTAAATAGCAGCAGGCTCCATCTTCAACTCCACAGGCATGTTGACGGTAGTTCGCACGCCTAGTACTCCACATGATCCTCGAAGTACTCTTGTCCTGTTGCTGATGTTTATGTGATAATGCAAGGGTGAGTACATGTCGTACTCAGCAAGTGCGGGAAAAGTATGACATGTAGCTTACAACAAGGTAGGGAATAAAAAGGCTCATTGCAGCAAGCAAATTTTATTTCACAAACATGATAAAAACAGCAACTAAGTCTAGATGAATTTAATCCCAATATATATATCCAAGTAAAACAGCAACATTCCTCCATCATAATTCACCATTTATCAAGTCTTAACCAATCATTAATCTTTCTCAAGTTCATCTCATGCTCATAAATATTCATAACCATCTCATATTCATATAACCGAAACCAAACTCTTTGTCAAGACTCAAACAGTCCCCAAACCAATCCCAATGACCATACCATAACCATACCGAACATCCATCCCAAGTTTTCCCTCTAATCATGTGAGTTGGCCAGGTGCTTGTGACCGGAAGCACGGCTATCATGATAGTTTTACACTCTGCAGAGGTGGCACCACTTTACCCACAAGTTCGTGATTTCATCACCCGTTGGCGACTGCAGAACCTCCATTATACCAGTACACAACCGTCGTTGTATGGCCAAGAGATCACAAAATAGCCTTTACAAAGGGGCTACTAGATGTATGGACTCACTGTGTAACACCCTCAAAATCCATTCCCTGCATGCATACATTTTTCATATAGAGAAACATTATGAAAGAAGTGGAAATGGAAAAAGAGTCGTAAAAATGGCGGGGAACGGGAAAGAGACAGCTGAATGAGCCAATTCCAGTTTGCCGAGGTGCGCTGTCGACCCTTCCCGTGAAATCCCAAAACTCAAGCAAGTGGAGCTACAAGTCACACCGAGAAAACGAGAGGGAATTTAAACTTTTGAATTTAAAGGTGTGAGCTCCAAGCCTAAACTTTAACTTGCAAAAATTCCCAAACACGGAGATCTAAAGCTATCATTTGGTTCTCCACACATCCAATAATAGACAGGCAAATTTTCAGAGCATTCGAAAAGGATTTCCTATTTGTTGGAATTTAAACGGGAGAAAATTTGAATTTGAATTTAAATCTCAGTTTCAAATTCTGACTTCACCGAAATTCAAATTTGAGTGCTCCGTTGTGTTGCTCACATTTCTTTTAGCCCACCCTCCGAGTTTGATGAAATTTGGAGCTCGTTTGCTATTTTAAACAGAATTGGGGATAAGAGGGGAGAAATGGGGCCCACATGTCAGTAGACTTAACCCTCAAGTCTTCTGTTTTTCGCTCAGACCGCACGCACGCGCCACACCTCCGACTTCCAGCGCCTACCGATGTACTCCCAATGCCACCTCCTGCTGGATCGTCCTTTACTTGTTCCGATCACCACAGCGAGTGCTGCAACGCCGTTTTGCTTCTCTCTCTCTGTTTTTCCTCCTGAGCAGAACCCTGCCGCTCTTCTTCTCCCCATCGCACAGCAAGCACCGGAGCCCGATTGCTTGAGCCCCCAACAGCAAAGAGCTGCGCCCAAGGGTGCTCTAGCCGGCCAGCAACTTTCGCCCCACGGCCCCGAGCTCGTTAGCACCGAAAATCAGCAAAGAATCTACAGCTCTCGGGTAAACGCTGAAAAACCGGAACTGATCACCGTGGGCAGCCCAAACCAGAAGTGGTCACGCCCAAGCAAGCCACCCCATCGGTGCACCTACAAGCCTAGTTGCTCACCTCCGAAGCTCAGCCCTAGCCATTGATCACAGAGGGAGAATTTCAAGTTTTTCTCCCGGGCGGCCGAAACTGACCTTGAGGTAAGGAATTGCAAAATTCGTCCTCAATCCGTGTTGGTTATGTTTCAAACTTAACACACAGTATCTTAACTGTCTAGCACACCTCCTCCATTGATTTTAGACCGAGAAATTGAGTGTAGAGCGAGGAATTCGAGTTCTTTTCGAGAGTATACCGCTGGACCATATCGGGCGCACGGTACCGATAGGTTTGGAGCTCTCCCCGGCTTGTCTAGACATCATGTCGGTCTTCTATACGATCCCCTGGTGCTTTAGAGCCTAAGAACTGACCATTTAGTGGAGAATTCACCATGCACAACCTTGCCGGAGCCCTAGGGTTTGCTGTTGCCGGTGCGCCCTGTTTTCCGGTGAGTTTCAGCCGCCGGCGACCTCACCAAAGTGTTCAGCGTGGGGGAAAATGGGGGGGGGGCAGCCAGCAGGGGGTCCGGAGGTGGCTGGGAAGTGTCTTTCCGGCGACCTCGCCGGAGGGAGCCGCCACTGCTCTGTTTGGCGCGAGGCTGAAGGTTAGGGATGACGAGTGGGACCCACTGTCGGCATTTAAACATTTTCCAGATTTTCCCAATTCAGTACAAACTTTGGAGAGCCATAACTTTGTGTAGGCGTGTCCAAAAATTGTGAAATAAATTTTGTTGTATTCCTCTCAAATAGTACTATCCAGAGGTGCAGTCTAATATTTATGAAAATCCCTGGATTTGGCTCATTAATCCATTTAAAAAAAATTGTATGAATTTTAATAGGAGTTCTGTTAATTTGAAAATTGCCAAATTTGGGCCGGACATTCTTCCAATAGTCCTTGAACTCTAGTAAAATTTTCAGAGGCATTGGACTCCATTTGATTTGCCAAATGTTGTCTGAATCCTCTATGTCTCTGAAAAATGGGAAAATGAACAGAGACATTTTCAGACTTTTAACCAAGTTTAGAAAATTCATATCTCTGTGTAGGAAGCTCCAAAAATGGTGAAACCAAGTCCTATGGACTCATGAGACTATAAAGTTTCTGAAAAACCAAATTTGGAGCATGACAAGACACTATAATTGCCATAGGAATCCAGAGAACCCAATAGTAAGAAAATTCCCAGGCCACATCTTCCATCAACTTTGTCTGAAATTTTGCAAGCCATACCTCTGTATGATCTATGGTCCACTGTAAAAATTTCAGAGCAAATTTAGATCATATTCTCCAGTTTTCTGCTGGTTCTTTCCACTACCTTTCTTATGTCCATTATAAATAGATCTTTGCATTTTCTTCAACAAACATCCACTGCCCACCTAAAGATATCCTCTGTTTTTGTCCATAACAGAGATTTTCACTCACCTTAGAGTTGGTCTAAACCATTCTTATTTTCTAAAAAACTTTTTGATTTATAATGCCTTTACTTGCAACATAAAACTGTGCATATTCATATCGGTAGGGAAAACGACGAAGGAGCTCGACGAGGAACTTGACTCGGAGCAGCATGTTGAGGCTTAACTCATCGCCAAACTACTGACTGTAAAGTAGAAATAAACATGCAGCAACATAAGGCAAGCCCCAGTTTGCATTTAACAGCTTTTAGTTATATTTTACTTTGTATCACTTTTATGGGTCTAGTATGTATTGTGCATTAGGTCAAGGTGATTGATACTCCAAATGCATGACCACAAAACCTTGGAGTTACAGGGTAGAACAGGTTACCTTCATGTAGATTCTGCTAGGATTAAGTTGTATAGGATCCGGTACAAGTTGGGTAGTTGGAAGCTACTCGCGAGTTTAGGATGTTGGTTCAGCGGGGTATCATTCTAGAGAATGAGAGTTCTGGAATGGAAAATGAGACCGAGCAGAGAGTAGGAGCAGCAGGACGTTGGGCCTGTGTGGCTGTAGCTCTGTTTGTGTCGGTTAAGGACCGATGCGTATGCCGCCCTGCTGAGCAAGTTTGAACAGTACCGGATGCATATCGGATATATGGGACCCGATAAACCGATGTAACTCGGGTACTCTCGTGTCGAAACTTATACGGACGTCCTTTGGGGGTTGGTGTCAGATGTGTAAACCTGCTAGCGGAGCAACTTCGACGTGTTCCGTGTAGTGGCCCTTCTGATGGGTCAGCGGAACTGGTTCGGCATCGGAGTGACGGGTGAAATGTTGCTGCATACAACGTAAGAAAGAGCTCGCGTGAGTCTTTCCAGGCGGGTGTATGTGTCGTGTATTCTGGGTGTGTCCTGATTGCAATCACCGTCCCTCGCGGTTATATGAGTACCACTTGTTCACTGCGTTGTGACGTAGTAACAACTTCCAGATGAAGTGAAATGAATCATTGCTGTCGTGAAGTTCTTAAGTTCATTGTATTGCAAACCATGTATGTTATAGTGTAGAGCTTACTAAGTTTATGTTCCACTTTGGGCATCACCACATCGGAGGAAAGCGTTTCTTGTTTGATTGTGGACTTCCGATGTGAGGGCTGCCTAAGGCATAATAATCTTCTGCTATAAACCTGAAAGTAAGGATCAACATTTAGGCGTGTTGTTGTTGCATCATATTTTTCCTATGTTAGTAATCCCTGCATGTAGAGTTTCATGGTTAGAAGTGTCGGTTAAGTCTTGCTGAGACATCGTGCTCACGGTTGCATTATTAGTGTTTTGCAGGTTATAAAATTTGCTATGAAGATGGTTGTTCGGTGAGCCATCAGAGACTCACCGGAAACCCTGCCGCTGCACTCATCTTTGTGGAAGCTAGTAAGAAGCGTCCGCGGGCTGGACGTCTTCTCTTTTGCTTAGTTAGGACCGAGAGTAAGTGTGCACCAGAAACCCTGCCGCTGCACTCATCTTTGTGGAAGCTAGTAAGAAGCGTCCGCGGGCTGGATGTCTTCTCTTTTGCTTAGTTAGGACCGAGAGTAAGTGTGTATGTATATTCCGCTGCGAGTACCCTCGTGGTACATTATTTTGTAAAAGACACTATGTTGATAAATAAAAGACTTTGTACGTTTATGGTTCTTTTCGTGTATGCTTCTGGGTGCCGCATTGCACGGCACCACCCAATGTGTATCCTGGAGTGTGGATCCTGAAAGGGGTTCCCCACAGGCGTGGTAGCAGAGCCGCATTGGGAATAGCATGCATGAAGGAGCTTATTTTCGAAAACTTAGAAGTATACAAGTGAGAAACATATAGTATGCCCACATAAGGACTATAAGTAGTATAGTTACTTAAGCTAACAGTGTGTTAATATTCAGTATTTCAATTCTGTAACGACGCACCTACGTGCAGGTAAGAGGTAAGGTACGCTACCGTAGGCGGATCAATTGCGGTAACTCGCCATACGAGTAATAGTATGGAATGGTACACCATGGCTTGACACGGTAGTTAATATGAGTCTCTGAACCTCTCTATGGTTCTGAGAGCATATGAAAACGCTGATCTCCAGCGTGCTTAGGCAAAAGTGAGAATACCCCATCGTGTGGTAAGCAACACGATAGTATGCAACTCTTGAACGTTCAATGTTCAAAGGGCCATACGCAGCGCTTTCCATCGGCGTGCCCTGCAGGGCAGTAGGTAGTATCCGTTGGGTTGATAACATTCCCAACCGTGACGACCCGTTCGCGCTCTACTCGGGTTCCCCGTCGTGTGGTGTTAAAACACGACCATGTACCTTGAGACGTGACTGCCATACGGGCCGTATGTTTTTACTATGATATGGACCTGCCTGAAATGGAAAACCTTTTTGTGCATCACTATTGATTGTTTTTCTGCAGGTACCTTAACCACGAGTAGAACATGTCGTTTAGAACACATGTGTGAGTGATTGCTTTAGTGCCACCATTTGAGATGTATATGCCGGTGTAACGCCGGTTAGGATTTTGATTTGGTGAGGAACCGTAGTACCGTAATATGTTTTAACTGCATGAAAAGAATGTTTTCAAAGAAAAAGAGTAATTTTGGAGTCTAGGATTCCATTAGGGGTTACTGAACTCCTAAATTGAACTAAGAGTCAATTGGGAGTATAGTTTCCATCTCAAATATTTAGAAACCATCTCCCCTGTTTCACCAGAATTTTAGCTAAATTTGAACAGGGCATAACTTTTGTTTGGTTTAATCAATGGAGGTGAGGGATACATTTATGGAAAGGTTTTGAAGTCTTCTACAACGTTTCTGTAGAACTCCAGAACAGAGTTCCCCTCCAAATGGATGAAAATCTCAGAGGAGTGCTAACTGTCCAAAAACAGGGCAGACCAAAAATGCTCTCTAGAATTTTCTGTATTTCGACCATAACTTCTTGTAGAAAAATTTGTAAGGGTCATGTAAGACATTGTTGGAAAGTTTTTGATATGTGCTACGACTTTGTAGTTCAAAGTTTTTCCAGATTTGGGGTAGAACTTTAGGAAATCTTGCGGACAAAACAGACACTTTCAGAGGAGGTGCTGTCAAAATTGTTCCAGATTTCTGTCAACTTTGAAATATCATAATGTCTGATCCAGATCTGATATGAAGGCAAATAAATACTCGTTGGAAAGATATTGAAGTTATCAAAAACTTTGATATCCAACTTGAGTATGAAACTTCCATTTTCATAATCAAATTCCGGGATTAAGGCCAAATGGTCAATCTGAACAGAGCATTGTTCATTGCCCATGTAACTTGAGACTTGTTGTGGACATGAAGGTTTTTATAATTCTCTAAGTTCCATGACATAGTCATTAGTTATCTTTCATCATTCTTTGTTGTTGGTTTAAGAGTTTGACAAACTTCAACAATCATTGGTTATATTTCGGAATTGTCAAAACCTTGTTTCCTTCACGTATGCTGCACTGTTGATGTGATATTTTTGCGGTTAATAGTTTTGAGTTCAAGTGGAGTACATCTTGGATATTGACCATAAATTTCTCACTCTTGCAGTATGGATCATACTCATTCCGGGTATGAGGTTGGTGGTTCCAGTCGGGATGGAAATGATTCGTCGCAGCGACGATCACCGCCATCATTAACCGGACTGGCGGAGGTGTTGGGAAGAATGGCTGAGTCTCTTGAGTTGTTGGTGCAGCAAGGCATCCGACAAGAGACCTCACAGCAAAACCCCACACTGAACACTTATTTGGATTTTCTAGCAAGACAACCACCGGTATTCTCTGAAGCTAAAGAAGCCTTGGAGGCAGATCATTAGCTCCGAGTGATTGAATCTAAATTGGGAATGCTCCAGTGTGACGAATATGAGAAGGCTTTATTTGCCGCTCAGCAACTTCATGGATCCTCTGGGGCTTGGTGGTCTGAATATCATGCTAAGATCGCTGAAGGTCATCGTGTGACGTGGACGGAGTTTCGTGAGGCTTTCCGTGCACGTCATATTTGTGAGGGCATCGTAAAAACCAGAATTGAAGAGTTCTATGAACTCAAACAAGAAGGCATGAGTGTCATGAAGTACTTTACGGAATTTAACTGTTTAGTATAATATGCATCCGCTTATGTGCATAACAAGACGATGAAGTGTCATTACTTCTTCCGAGGCCTCGATGTGAAGCTTCGGACAAAAGTGGCACAATGCAATAAAGGGAATTATAGCGAGTTAGTCAATGCCGCTATGATTCAAGAAATAGCTGAACTCGAGCATAAGGAAAGTAAGAGGAAGATAAAATTATCACTGGCAAATACGGGTGATTATCATCAAGAACAACCGGTGATATATTGCTTACCATCCGGGGTGGAGATTCAGTCCTTTGACAGACCACCACAGATGCAATACTGTCCATATTCACCCATGGAGGTTCAGCCACTGATACAACAGCAGCAAATGAGTGTTTGTGCACCCCCACTTCAACAAGGTGCACAAGAATACCAATCACTTTCATATTATGAAGATCCTGAGCTCGCATCGTACGACACTCGTAGCGAGGTAAAGCATATTCCTCAGGAAGGTCAAGTGACCCAGCAAGGCAGCAGTCACATGTCATCTCAAGCTGCAAAGAAATTCCATGGTCGGTCAAGGAGAACAGCACTGAAAGTCGAAAATATAAACTATATGGCAGTTGAAGACGTTCCCGTAGGAGAACCCGTGCTGGCGGGCATGTTCAGCCTACTGATCAGCCCACACTCGTGTTGTTCGACTCGGGTGCTACACATGATTTTATCAGCAAAGATTATGTGGATAAGCACCAAGTACCATCAACCACCTTGGCCGCATCTTATCAGATTAATTCACCGGGAGGTAGTAGGACAGCGGGCAGAATCGTTGCTCGAGCGCCTATATGTTTGGATGGGCGGATATATCCTACTACACTCATCATTCTAGAAGTCTTGCGGATTGACATCATCTTGGGAATGGCTTGGTTGACACATCGCCAAGCTATCTTTGATATTAGTTCACGAACGGTGCAGCTGAATTCAAAGAAGCACGGGCAACACACGTTGATTCTGAGAAATGTTGCACCAGAAGTCAGTGTTGTCCACACCGTTGAAGCTAAGAAACTGGAGGACATTCTAGTGGTCCAGGAATATCCGGACATGTTTCCCGATGATCTACCGGGCATGCCGCCCGATCGTGAAGTGGAGTTCAAAATTGAACTAGCACCGGGAACCACACCCATATCTCAGAGGCCGTATAAAATGGCACCAAAGGAACTCGCGGAACTGAAGGAGCAACTGAATGTTTTGTTAAGCAAAGGCTTCATTCGACCCAGTTCATCCCCATGGGGATGCTCCGCGCTGTTCGTCAAGAAAAAGGACGAGACTCTGAGGTTATGTGTGGACTATCGTCCGCTCAATGCCGTAACTATCAAGAACAAGTATCCACTACCACGTATCGATATGCTTTTCAATCAACTAGTGGGTGCTAAGGTTTTCTCGAAGATGGATCTTCGGTCCGGATATCACCAGATAAAAATCCGGGCGGAAGACATACCCAAGACGGCATTCTCAACGAGATACGGGTTATATGAGTATCTCGTCATGTCATTCGGGCTCACTAATGCTCCGGCCCATTTCATGTACTTGATGAATTCAGTCTTCATGCCGGAGCTGGACAAGTTCGTCGTGGTCTTCATCGATGATATTCTGGTATATTCTAAGTCAGAGAAAGAACACGCCGAACATCTGCATATTGTGCTCCAACGCCTACGGGATCACAAACTGTATGAAAAATTCAGCAAGTGTGAGTTCTGGATCAACCAAGTACCATTTCTTGGGCACATTATTTCTGCGGAGGGCATTGCAGTTGATCTGAGCAAGATCATCCAAGTGCTGAATTGGAGTTCACCAAAGTCAGTCCACGAAGTCCGTAGTTTTCTCGGTTTAGCTGGTTACTACCGGAGATTCATTCCAAATTTCTCCAGGGTCTCTAAACCGATGACGGAACTTCTGAAGAAAGACAAGAAATATGTGTGGAGTGAAGCATGTGAGGAGGCGTTCAAAGCATTGGTAAAGTACCTCACAACAGCCCCCATATTGGCGCAGCCCGATACAACTAAGGCATTTGATGTTTATTGCGATGCATCCGGCATCGGCCTTGGCTGCGTGCTTATGCAAGAAGGGCGAGTGGTCGCATATGGATCCCGGCAGCTTCGGAATCATGTGCAGAATTATCTGACACATGATCTCGAGCTAGCTGCTGTGGTTCTTGCTCTAAAAATGTGGAGGCACTATTTGCTTGGAAACTTAGTCCACCTCTACACCGACCACAAGAGTTTAAAGTACATCTTCACACAAAAGGAGCTAAATATGAGGCAGCGAAGATGGTTAGAGTTAATCAAGGATTATGAACTGGAGATTCATTACCATCCTGGAAAAGCGAATGTGGTTGCCGACGCACTTAGTCGGAAATCACATGTGCATAATCTAACCATCGCTGCAATGGAAGAAGAAGAACCGAGCCTGCGCTTGGTTCCTTATGGGTCATTGTTTAACCTTGCCCTCATTCCTACAATTTGTGATGAAATTGTAGAGGCTCAAAAGAAAGATAAGGGCATGGCCCATATCCGGAAGAGAATAGACAAAGGAGAAGCTAAGTGCTTCCAGAAAGATAATAATGGTACGCTATGGTTCAAGAACCGTATAGTCATACCGAGGAACATGGAGCTTCGTAATAGGATATTAGACGAAGCTCATTTATCAAAATTTTCCATTCATCTGGGCAGCAACAAAATGTACCAAGATTTGAGAAACAAGTGTTGGTGGACACGGATGAAGCGGGAAATAGCTAAATTTGTATCCGAGTGTGATACGTGTCGAAGGGTGAAAGCAGATCACATGAAGAAATCTGGGTTGCTGCAGCCCCTTCATATTCCGGCATGGAAGTGGGAGGATGTGAGTATGGATTTTATTGTCGGACTGCCGCTCACATCTCGAAAGCATGATCCAGTTTGGGTAATCATTGACCCATTAACCAAGTCAGCACACTTCATACGGTGAATGTGAGATGCAATGCCAAGAAATATGCGGAGCTATACATTGAATGAATATTATGCCAGCATGGAGTTCCAAGAACAATAGTTTCAGATCGTGGTGCACTATTCGTTTCTGGATTCTGGGAACAGCTGCACGCATCTTTGGGAACCAAATTGCTTAGAACCTCCGCATATCACCCTCAAACCGATGGGCAAACTGAGAGGGTGAATCAAGTCTTGGAAGATATGCTAAGAGCATGTGCCATCCACCACGGTAAGAGCTGGGATGATCATTTACCGTTGGCAGAATTCTCGTACAACAACAACTATCAAACGAGTATCAAGATGGCACCGTATGAGGCTCTCTACGGCCGGAGATGTCACACGCCGTTGAATTGGTGCGAATCCGGTGAAAGAGTAACATTCGGGATTGACCTTGTCAATGACGCCGAAGAACGAGTTCGGGTCATACAGGCAAATATAAAAGCGGCTCAATCTCGATAGAAGAGCTATGCAGACCAGCGACGTCGACCGTTGAACTTCAACGTCGGAGAGTACGTATATCTCCGCGTATCTCCAATGAAGGGAGTTCACCGATTCGGTATAAAAGGAAAGCTCGCTCCCTGGTTTATCGGTCCATTTGCTATCACGGAGAAATGTGGACCCGTAGCTTACCGGCTTGAGCTACCGACGAATCTCGCTGGGGTGCATGATATATTTCACGTCTCTCAGCTTCGAAAATGTCTCAAGAATAGCACTGCTGTCCGCAATAAAGATCTCGAGACATTGCAACCGGATCTCTCCTGTACCGAGCATCCAATCCGGATTATCGATGAAAAGTCTCGGTCCACAAGGAATCGGACACCCGAATTCTATAAGGTATTATGGAGCAATCATACCACGGAGGAAGCAACATGGGAGAGTGAAGAATACCTCCGTTCGAACTACCCGGACTTGTTGTCCGCTCATATAAGGTAATTCCTTCTCTACCGCTTCGTGTCTTCTTTATGAATCTCGGGACGAGATTCTTTTTAAGGGGGGAGGGATGTGAAATCCCAAAACTCAAGCAGGTGAAGCTACAAGTCACACCGAGAAAACGAGAGGGAATTTAAACTTTTGAATTTAAAGGTGTGAGCTCCAAGCCTAAACTTGAACATGCAAAAATTCCCGGACACGGAGATCTAAAGTTATCATTTGGTTCTCCACACATCCAATAATAGCCAGGCAAATTTTCAGAGCATTTGAAAAGGATTTCCTATTTGTTGGAATTTAAACGGGAGAAAATTCGAATTTGAATTTAAATCTCAGTTTCAAATTCCGACTTCACCGAAATTCAAATTTGAGTGCAGAGTTGTTTTGCTCACATTTCTTTTAGCCCACCCTCCGAGTTTGATGAAATTTGGAGCTCGTTTTCTATTTTAAACGTAATTGGGGATAAGAGGGGAGAAATGGGGCCCACATGTCAGTAGACAACCCTCAAGTCTTCTGTTTTTCGCTCAGACCGCACGCAAGCGCCACACCTCTGACTTCCAGCGCCTACCGACGTACTCTTGATGCCACCTCCTGCTGGATTGTCCTTTACTTGTTCTGATCACCACAGCGAGTGCAGCAACGCCGTTTTGCTTCTCTCTCTCTGTTTTTCCTCCCGAGCAGAACCCTGCCGCTCTTCTTCTTCCCACCGCACAGCAAGCACCGGAGCCCGATTGCTCGAGCCCCCAGCAGCAATGAGCTGCGCCCAAGGGTGCTCTAGCCGGCCAGCAACTTTCCCCCACGGCCCCGAGCTCGTTAGCACTGGAAATCAGCAAAGAATCTGCAGCTCTCGGGTAAACGCTGAAAAACCGGAACTGATCACCGTGGGCAGCCCAAACCAGAAGTGATCACGCCCAAGCAAGCCATCCCATCGGTGCACCTACAAGCCTAGTTTCTCACCTCCGAAGCTCAGCCCTAGCCATTGATCACAGAGGGAGAATTTCAAGTTTTTCTCCCGGGCGGCCGAAACTGACCTTGAGGTAAGGAATTGCAAAATTCGTCCTCAATCCGTGTTGGTTGTGTTTCAAACTTCACACACAGTATCTTAACTGCCTAGCACACCTCCTCCATCGATTTTAGACCGAGAAATTGAGTGTAGAGCGAGGAATTCGAGTTCTTTTCGAGAGTATACCGCTGGACCATATCGGGCGCACGGTGCTGATAGGTTTGGAGCTCTCCCCGTCTTGTCTAGACCTCATGCCAGTCTTCTATACGGCCCCCTGGTGCTTTAGAGCCCAAGAACAGACCATTTGGTGGAGAATTCACCGTGCACGACCTCGCCACAGCCTAGGGTTTGCTGTTGCCGGTGCGCCCTGTTTTCCGGCGAGTTTCAGCCGCCGGCGACCTCACCAAAGTGTTCAGCGTGGGGGAAAATGGGGGGGGGGGAAGCAGGGGGTCCGGAGGTGGCTGGGAAGTGCCTTTCCGGCGACCTCGCCGGAGGGAGCCGCCACTGCTCTGTTTGGCGCGAGGCTGAAGGTTAGGGATGACGAGTGGGACCCACTGTCGGCATTTAAACATGTTCCAGATTCTCCCAATTCAGTACAAACTTTGGAGAGCCATAACTTTGTGTAGGAGTGTCAAAAAATTGTGAAATAAATTTTGTTGGATTACTCTCAAAGAGTACTATCCAGAGGTGCAGTCCAATATTTATGAAAATCCCTGGATTTGGCTCATTAATCCATTTAAAAAAATTTTGTATGAATCTTCACAGGAGTTCTGTTAATTTAAAAACTCCCAAATTTGGGCAGGACATTCTTCCGATAATCCTTGAACTCCAGTAAAATTTTCAGAGGCATTGGACTCCATTTGCTTGGCCAAATGTTGTTTGAATCCTCTACGTCTCTGAAAAATGGGAAAATGAACAGAGACATTTTCAGACTTTTAACCAAGTTTGGAAAATTAATATCTCTGTGTAGGAAGCTCCAAAAATGGTGAAATAAAGTCCTATGGACTAATGAGACTCTAAAGTTTCTGAAAAACCAAATTTGGAGCATTACAAGACACTATAATTGCCATAGGAATCCAGAGAAGCCAAATAGTAAGAAAATTCCCTAGGCTACATCTTCCATCAACTTTGTCTGAAATTTTTCAGTCCATACCTCTGTATGATCTATGGTCCACTATAAAAATTTCAGAGCAAATTGAGATCATATTCTCCAGTTTTCTGCTGGTTCTTTCCACTACCTTTCTTATGTCCATTATAAATAGATCTTTGCATTTTCTTCAACAAACATCCACTGCCCACCTAAAGATATCCTCTGTTATTGTCCATAACAGAGATTTTCACTCACCTTAGAGTTGGTCTAAACTATTCTTATTTCCTAAAACACTTTTGATTTATAATGCCTTTACTTGCAACATAAAACTGTGCATATTCATATCGGTAGGGAAAACGACAAAGGAGCTCGACGTGGAACTTGACTCGGAGCAGCAAGTTGAGGCTTAACTCATCGCCAAGCTACTGACTATAAAGTAGAAATAAACCTGCAGCAACATAAGGCAAGCCCCGGTTTGCATTTAACAGCTTTTAGTTATATTTTACTTTGTATCACTTTTATGGATCTAGTATGTATTGTGCATTAGGTCAAGGTGATTGATACTCCAAATGCATGACCACAAAACCTTGGAGTTACAGGGTAGAACAGGTTACCTTCGTATAGATTCTGCTAGGTTTAAGTTGTATAGGATCCGGTACAAGTCGGGTAGTTGGAAGCTACTCGCGAGTTTAGGATGTTGGTTCAGCGGGGTATGATTCTAGAGAATGAAAGTTCTGGAATGGAAAATGAGACCGAGAAGAGAGTAGGAGCAGCAGGACGTTGGGCCTGTGTGGCTGTAGCTCTGTTTGTGTCGGTTAAGGACCGATGCGTATGCCGCCCTGCTGAGCAAGTTTGAACAGTACCAGATGCATATCGGATATATGGGACCCGATAAACCGATGTAACTCGGGTACTCTCGTGTCGAAACTTATATGCCGTCCTTTGGGGGTTGATGTCATAGATGTAAACCCACTATCGGAGTAACTTCGACGTGTTCCGTGTAGTGGCCCATCTGATGGGTCGGCGGAACTGGTTCGGCATTGGAGTGACGGGTGAAAGGTTGCTGCATACAACGTAAGAAAGAGCTCTCGTGAGTCTTTCCAGGTGGGTGTATGTGTCGTGTATTCCAGGTATGTCCTGATTGCAATCACCATCCCTCGCGGTTATATGAGTACCACTTGTTCACTGCGTTGTGACGTAGTAACAACTTCCAGATGAAGTGAAATGAATCATTGCTGTCATGAAGTTCTTAAGTTCATTGTATTGCAAACCATGTATGTTATAGTGTAGAGCTCACTAAGTTTATCTTCCACTTTGGGCATCACCACATCGGAGGAAAGCGTTTCTTGTTTGATTGTGGACTTCCGATGTGAGGGCTGCCTAAGGTATAATAATCTGCTGCTATAAACCTGAAAATAAGGATCAACATTTAGGCGTGTCGTTGTTGCATCATATTTTTCCTATGTTAGTAATCCCTGCATGTAGAGTTTCATGGTTAGGAGTGTCGGTTAAGTCTTGCTGAGCCATCGTGCTCACGGTTGCATTATTAGTGTTTTGCAGGTTATAAAATTTGCTATGAAGTTGGTTATTCGGTGAGCCATCAGAGACTCACTGACACGACCCCTTTGGGTCCTGTCGAGCCAGGATCACGCTGAGGGGTGCTGCGTTGCACAGCACCGCATAACACACGTCAAAGGTACAAAGCGGAAGCGGAAGCTTTATTACATAAACAAGTTTATCAACATGTTTACATCAAAATAAGTTTAGTCCACACTCGCGGGCGTAGACTAAGCATCAAGTGCACGTTCAGCCCTCGAACGTGTCCTTGCTAGCACACACGCACACTAACTCTGCGGCGTGCACGACTCCCACTCGACGGGGTTCCCCTCCTGGGGTTCCGTCTCCTCTTCGGGAGTCCCTTCCTCATAGAACCCTGCAAAAGCTTCAAACACAAGCAGTGAGCACGAAGGCTCAGCAAGTCTGACCCGTCTTACCTAAACATGAAACTTCTACATGAGGGTGATGGGTTGCATGAGGTAAAAATCATTTGCAAGGACTCGCCTAATTAGTAGAACCTTACTTTCAAGTTTTAGCAGCAGGTTGTGGAGAACCTTACGCTAAGGCACATGAGAGAGCCGCAATCAAACAAGAAACGCATTTCTCTCATGTACTTTGCCCAAAGTTGAAAAGAACTTTAGTTAGCACTAAGCTACAACATATCATTAACAATCAATATCCAACTTTCAATCAGCAACATTTTAACATGTAACTAGCCTGTTCTTTCTACGTCACGGTACAGTGAACAAGTGGTACTCACTGACCGCGAGGGACGGCGATTATAATCGATTTACACCTGCAGGGTTACCCGAACAACCCGTCACGTACGCCCGTACTCGATGTTGCCTACAACAACCATCACGGACGCCGTACGCGACTACCTTTCACCCGTTAGCCAAATATTGAACCGGTCCCATCGTCCCGAGCAAGAGGTCCCTGCACGCGCATCTCTGTGCCGCCAGCTGATTTACACCTCGAGCTCTCAACCTACCCTCTGAACGACGGGCAATGCCTCAACACCCAGCTACCCGAGTTACATCAGTTTCCCGGTTCCCATATAGCCGGTAGGTCTTCGGTACTGTTCTAGCTTGTTCATCAGGCCCGCACACGGCTCGGTCCTCAATCGACACAAGCGGAGCTACAGCACACAGGCCCCAAAGTCCTGCTGCCCTTACTCTCCGCTCGGTCTCATTTTCTTGCCATGTGTGTCATGTGCTATCTCTACCCGAGCAATGTGCCTCTAGCCTATTCTCGCGAGTAGCTCCAACTACTCGACTTGTACCGAATCCTACTCTATCCTAGCAATGCAGTGGCTAACGGGGTTTGCAATCCTAAACCCCAACCCATGGTTTTCTTGGCTATGCAGTGGGGTTTCCAAACAAGACTCTGATGCACAACATAAAGAAAACAAATATGTGCTCAAAACAATAAAAATTTATAAAATGGTTAATGCAAACCGGGGCTTGCCTTGCTGCTCTTGGTCGTAGGCTAGCTGTTCCTCCGGAGTAACGAAGTCTAGGACTTCGGGTTCCTCCTCGACCTTAGCGACTACATGATAAGAACAATGTATGTATTAAGTTAATGCATTTGTATTAAGTTGGAAGTTGTGAAGTCTATAACTTTTGCTAGATAGACCTAATGACTGTGAAACTTTTACTGTGGCTTGGTTACAACCTAAACAGAGACTTGGTCATGTTTTAGTTGCAGCAAAGCTCAATTGAGCCCTCCACAATTAATTATGTCCTTGACCTTAATTAAAGGCTTTTAGGGTGTTCTAGGTATTTTCATGAAACAAACTATGACTTTCTGAAAACTAGATTTTCAGAGGGTTCTAATGGAATTGGTCTCACTTAATTTGGAAGTCTCTAACTAAAGATATGAGCTAAACAATTTCAGAGAAAATTCTGAAAATGTTTCTGAACATTTTCTATTTTCTCTGGAACAGTTTTACTAATCACACCATTAGGTGGACTAAATGAGCTCAAATGGATCTGAAATTTTTATGGTAGTTCAAGGATATTTTGGTGAACATCTCAGCAAAATTTCAGGATTTTCCTCCAAATGATTCTCCAGTTAAAATTCCTAACAGTTTAAACTTTAAGGAATTAATTCTGGAGAATTAAGGAATTTCATGAAGTGAAACTTGATTTTCTGGCAAGTACTCAGAGAGCTGAATCCAGCAAAATTTGGTTCACTCAATTTGGAGCTTTCTAGCCAAAGTTATAAGGATTTGAAGTTTGAAGGAAAATCTGAAAATCGGGGAAAAGTTTAAACTCGCGCGTGGGCCCAGGGGACACGCGTCGCACGCCGAAGCGACAGCACACCGCGGCCCACAAGGCTTTTGCGCGCCAGCACACCCGATCCCGGCCGCAGCCGGATCCCGATTCAAAATATCGGCCGCTGACAGCTGGGGTCCACCCCCTTCTTCAACCTCGCGACACCCGCGCTCCGCCGCCGAGGGACCTCGCCGGAGAGCTCGCCGCTGGCTGCTGTACAGCTTCAAACTCCTTGATTCTGGCCGCCCCTGCCTACTTTTACTTGGGGAACATGATCCGAGGGTCAGCTGCTCATGACAACGGCCGGAGCATGGTCGGCGACGAGCCGCCATATCGGAACGACTTCGGCCATGTCGGCTGATGCTCCTAGTGCCTCAGCTACTTGGGAAATCGGTCGGAGAGCATCAGTGGACCTCAGAGAAGGTCGACATGAACTCGGGGCAGCTCGGGGAAGGCCCGAAATAGGTCCTCACCGTGCGCCCGATACCCCCCGTGCGTTCCGCCATTAGTAGACCTTGAATTACGCCGGGCACAGAAGTTCTCCGGCCCAGAGTTGTGAAGGCAACTTGTGCGTCACCGTGTCTAGTTCGTGTGGGAGTGGCCTGAGGCCCTCTAATCCTTTCTAGAGCACGAATTAAACAGAATCGTACCCGAGGGTCGTTCTGCACACAGAAAGGGGAAAAATGGAAATTCGCCGCCGGTGAGCAACCACTCGAGCTGTGGCTCGGGGATGAGCAGCACCGATCACTTGCGCGTCCAAGGGTGCCTTGGCTCGGGCGTGACAACGCCCAGGTTGGGCTGTCCACGAGAGCCCGAGGTGCGGCGGTTTCCAGTTCCGAGTTTGATCTTTCGGCACAGCCGATATCACTCGGTTTCAATTGATTTCCAGCAATGGGGAGGATGGAGGATGGTTGCTAGTACCTTGCTGGGACCTTGGAATGGAAAGAGGGAGCTGCGATCGGCTTGATCAAGCAGGAACTCGAGCGGCGGCGATGGCAGTGGAAAAACAAGTCGTGTGCGTCGGCAGCTCGAGGAATGGCGACTGAAGCACACCGGGGAGGGAATAAATAGCCCGGCGGTCTGGTCTCCGGCTTGGGGCACGCAGCAGGAGCTGGCGCCGGCTGCCCCCTTCGGTGGCGCGCGCGCACAGCTGCCGGGAACCGACTGAACTGTGGTTCAGTCGGTTTGCTTTGAGGCAGAGGCTGACATGTGGGTCCCACTTCTCTTTTAACCTCTGAAATTTATTCCTAACAGCTGTGGTAAACAGTGAACCCTATTCTACCCTTGGCAATTCAAACTATTCACCCAAGAGCCATTTGAATTGATCAAAGTTCAAATGAGGTTTGGTTTGAATGAATTTCAGCACAAGTGCAGTTTGAAATTCAAATAAAGTTTGAATTTCTCCCCCTTAGCTCATGTCAAGATCAACTCCAAATGGAGTGAAAATTGGTGTGTGAGCTCACAAAAATGTGCTGAGCAAGAATATGCCTTCCACTTTTAAATTCAGTGGGTGAAAACAGTTTGAATTTGAATATGTTTTCAAACTGCCCCTTTCCTATCTACACCCAAGATGACCTCAAAAATGTTTTGAATTTGGGTGAAACTTGGCATGGACATCCTTAGCAAAGTGTAGGAGTTTTCATATGTCCAGCCCATCTATATCACATGTGGGAAGTACCACTTTTGCAATGTGTGAGTTTGTTCCCTAATGAGCATGTTGATAATTGTTACTTGCTCTTTATTTGTGTTCATCATTCTTCCTCAAATGAGGTGTGTGGTGTGGTGATGAACACTGCAAATGAGTGTCAAAAACTGAGGCCCTTACATTCCTCCCCCCTTAAAAGAATCTCGTCCCGAGATTATAAGGTGAAATGAGAGAGAGGACGGTGGAAAATTACCGAATATGCGACGTGAAAAAGTCGGGGTAGTTAGTGCGAAGGAATTCTTCGCCCTCCCATGTCGCTTCGTCCATGGAGTGATTACTCCATAGAACCTTGTAGAACCACAACGTACGGTTGCGTGTGGTTCGGGCCTTTTCATCAATAATCTGCACCGGTGCCTCCCGATAGGTGAGATCCGGTTGCAGTTCTTCAATGTCTTCCAGCTGAACGGTAGTTGATAGCTTGAGACACTTCCTCAGCTGGGAAACGTGAAAGACGTCGTGCACACCGGAAAGTGCTTCTGGTAATCTTAGCCGGTATGCCACCGATCCACATCTTTCGGTAATCTGGAATGGACCGATGAATCGGGGTGCTAACTTTCCTCTCACCCCAAATCTGTTTACGCCCTTCATTGGAGACACTCGTAGGTATACGTGATCTCCAACTTCGAATTGTAATGGGCGCCTCCTCCGGTCCGCATACTGTTTCTGTCGGGATTGAGCGGCTTTTAGGTTCGCTTGAATTAATCGAACCTTTTCTTCCGCGTTGTTGACAAGATCAGTCCCGAAGGTAACCCTCTCGCCAGATTCACACCAGTTCAGTGGTGTGCGGCATCTCCTGCCGTATAGCGCCTCGTAGGGCGCCATCTTGATGCTGGCTTGGTACCCATTGTTGTACGAGAACTCGGCTAATGGCAAGTGATCATCCCAATTCTTGCCGTGGTCGATAGCGCAAGCTCGTAGCATGTCTTCTAGGATTTGATTTACCCGCTCCGTTTGCCCATCCGTCTGCGGGTGGTAGGCTGAACTACGGATCAGCTTCGTCCCCAAGGCAGCGTGTAGCTGCTCCCAAAAACGGGACACAAATAAAGTGCCCCGGTCCGATACGATGGTACGGGGTACGCCGTATAAGCATAGGATCCGTGAGATGTACAGTTCAGCGTACTTCTTGGCGTTATAGTTGGTGTTGACCGGGATGAAATGGGCAACTTTGGTGAGCCGATCGACGATTACCCACACAGAATCATGTTTCTGTAAGGTGGTGGGTAAACCGACGACGAAATCCATGCTCACGTCCTCCCACTTCCAGGCAGGAATGCCCAGTGGTTGCAGCAGTCCCGGTTTCCGCATGTGGTCTGCCTTCACCCGTCGACATGTATCACACTCGGACACGTATTTTGCCGTCTCTCGCTTCATCCGTGTCCACCAAAACTTTCTCCTGAGTTCTTGATACATTTTGTTGCTGCCGGGGTGAATAGAAAACTTTGATAAGTGAGCCTCATCAAAGATTTTCTTCCGTAATTCCGGGTTTCGGGGTACGACGATCCGGTCCTTGAACCATAGGACGCCGTCTCCGTCCTTCCGGAAACATTTCAACTCCCCACTGTCTACACGTCTCCGCAAATGTGACATGCCCTTGTCATTCTTCTGGGCTGCCGCTATCTCTTCACGGATGGTGGGGATCAAAGCTAGGTTGTAGAGAGCTCCATGTGGAATCACATGTAGTGGTGGTTCGCTCTCTTCCAACGGTGTGATGGTCAGATTATTGACGTGTGACTTGCGGCTTAGCGCGTCTGCCACAACGTTTGCCTTGCCCGGATGATAATGGATCTCTATCTCATAATCCTTTATCAGTTCTAACCATCTTCGTTGCCTCATGTTCAGCTCCTTCTGAGTGAAGATGTACTTGAGGCTTTTGTGGTCGGTATATAAATGTACGAGGTTACCGAGTAGGTAGTGCCTCCACATTTTCAGTGCAAGTACCACGGCAGCGAGCTCCAAATCGTGAGTTGGATAATTTTGCTCATGGTTCCTAAGCTGTCGTGATCCATACGCAACCACTCTTCGGTCTTGCATCAGCACACATCCGAGCCCAATGCCGGATGCATCGCAGTACACATCGAACGGTTTTGTTGTGTCTGGCTGCGCCAAAACCGGTGCTGATGTTAGGTGCTCGACTAAAGCCTTGAATGCTGCTTCACATGCTGGACTCCAAACATATTTGGTAGCCTTCTTTAGCAGCTCTGTCATTGGCTTGGCAATCTTCGAGAAGTTCGGAATGAACCTCCGATAATATCCCGCGAGTCCGAGGAAACTCCGTACCTCATGAACAGTTCTCGGGGATTTCCAATTCAGCACTTGCGTGATTTTGCTCGGGTCCACAGCGATACCCTCCGCCGAGATGATATGCCCGAGGAAAGGCACTTGCGATATCCAAAATTCGCATTTGCTGAACTTTGCGTATAACTTGTGATCCCGCAGCCGTTGCAAGACTATACGCAGATGTTTCTTGTGATCTTCCTCCGACTTGGAATATACCAGGATGTCGTCGATGAAGACCACGACAAACTTGTCCAGCTCCGGCATGAACACCGAGTTCATTAAGTACATGAAGTGAGCTGGAGCATTGGTGAGGCCGAAGGACATGACCAGGTACTCATAAAGTCCGTACCTTGTCGAAAAAGCTGTCTTTGGAATGTCCTCAGCCCTGATCTTAATCTGATGGTACCCGGATCTTAAATCCATCTTGGAAAAGACCTTTGCTTCGACCAACTGATCAAACAACATGTCGATCCGTGGCAACGGGTACTTGTTCTTGATGGTTACGGCATTTAATGGACGGTAGTCCACGCAAAGCCGCAACGTTTCATCCTTCTTTTTGACAAATAATGCCGAACAGCCCCATGGCGAGGAGCTCGGCCTAATAAAACCCTTCTCCAGAAGGTCCGTGAGCTGAGTCTTCAGTTCAGCCAACTCCTTGGGCGCCATCTTGTACGGCCTTCGGGATATTGGCATGGTTCCCGGTGCAAGTTCAATCTTGAACTCCACCTCCCTATCGGGTGGCATCCCCGGCAAATCATCCGGGAATACATCAGGGAATTCTCGGACCACTGGAATGTCTTCCAATCTGATGGTTGTGGCTTGATAGACACTTGGAAGTTTTATTTCTGGACTGTCCAGAAATAATGAGTGAGAACCGTGCACTCCTGAGTTTAAGTGCACGACTCGGAGGACGGTGTCTAAAACAGCGCCGTGGCGGGTTAACCACGACATCCCTAGGATGACATCGACCTTCTGTCCCTCTAAGATAATGAGAGACGTGGGGTACACTCTACCCGCTAAGCATAATGGTGCTTTGGAGACCATTACGCTTGCTGAAATCTTCCCACACATGCTGAGCTCGTCCCTCCACCGGAACGAGTGCGTATGGAGTTCCCTCCATAGCCTGTACGTGTAGTTGGCAGAAACGTGACATAGTGTCACGGGCTGCCACTTGCCACATCCCTTCCGGTTGTCTTCCTCTCACCGTGACGGTGAATGGCACCCAACCGGGTGGCGTAGGCCCTGCAGAAACCTCGACATGGATCGTCCACGTCTTGTTCCCCTCTTCGCCTTCTTCCTTGGCGAAGTATTGCGGCATCTGGTTGTACCCGAAATATTGGAGCATTAGCCACAATGCTCCCGGGTAGCCGCTACGGTCAGAACAGTGGGAAACTACCCACCCGTTCTCCAACCGTTTATCTGCTGCCATCTGTAAAAATATATTTGAGAAATGTCAAATATTTATTTAAACAGTAAACCATTGAGTTATAACATAAGATATGTCATTGAACCCTCAACACTTGGAAACATAGTTCAAATTTTCAAACAAATTTGACTGCTGATCTGCTGTTCCCATGACAGCCCTGACCAGTTTCCATATTAATCTGATTTAGGCCAGGTTAAAAGCAAAATCAGTCCTGGAGCTCAACATCAAAGTTAAAGTTAACTTCAATAGCTTTCCAGAAAGTATTTGGTTGGCCTAAGATCTGTCCTGGTTCACAAGTTATGAGATGTCAAAGTTAACAGAATTTCTGGGAACCATTGGACAGCACCTCTCTGCTTTAGGTACTGAATTGATCCAAGAATCCCAGTTAATTCTGTTCCTAATCTGACAAAACTTTCTGTTACAAAGTTGTAACCCATCTCATAAGCTTCCCAGAACCACCTCATTTTCTATTTTTGGATTTTTATGCAGGAAGTTATGCTTAATTTACAGAGAGTCTACAGAGAGTCTTTACTACGTCCTGTTTTCTGGACAGTTTCAACTCTACTGTATTTTTCGAGTGGTTAAGGGATGAAACACCTCTGGAACTCAACAGAAAAGTTGTAAAGCTCCTCCAAAGCTTTCCAGAAATGTATCATACGACCCCAACCTCGAAAGAACTCAACCTCTAACCTCTGATTAACTTCAGCCTTGATTTAGCTGAAAACAGGGTGCTCTGTCCTTAACATCCTATAAGTTGAAAACTTATTAACTTTGAATGTCCTGTTCAAGGGAAGGAGTTACATCAAGTTTTACTACTTTGGATCAAAACCTTCAAGTTTTTAAATGAAGTTGTTCATTTAGTTGGGTGTGACGTCGATGCGTCACCAGATCATGTCGGTACTACGTCCTCACAAAGAAAAACCTATACCGGATTTAGCCGGCTTCGTTAGTTCAGTGGCACTACTCGTCACTCGCACACGGATGCTACACGTCTACCGTTTCGTGGTAAGGCTACCTGCAGAAATTCAACCAATCATCAGACTCGGCGGCACCCCGAGCCCGGAATCCATACAGTTGGTACACCCGGCCGTCATCACTCGCCCGGATGTTCTCAAGCCAAACACGCCTTGAGTTACGTGTTCACGTTTCAGACCACGTGACGGGGTCTCCCATGTTGCACCACGCACGCCAGGGACAGACGTTGCTCGAATACCCCAAACGACATGAAGAGTCGTAGAGGATATCAAAGCGGGTCGGGTTACCTGCCACCCGTGGGGCTCCACCCTTCAGCTTGTGCGCACTGGTGGACAGCGCTTACGTGCACCCCCCAAGACATGGACGTCCCGAGATGCACGATTTTCCGACATAACAAATAGGTTACTAAGCCACTTTCTATATACTAATAACATCCTTATACGGGCTACTAACTCGTTCCTCACTGGATTTTTTTTAAAAGGGAGACCTTTGTACTGTGTTAAACCTCAAGCGAGCTCTGATACCACGCTGACACGACCCCTTTGGGTCCTGTCGAGCCAGGATCACGCTGAGGGGTGCTGCGTTGCACAGCACCGCATAACACACGTCAAAGGTACAAAGCGGAAGCGGAAGCTTTATTACATAAACAAGTTTATCAACATGTTTACATCAAAATAAGTTTAGTCCACACTCGCGGGCGTAGACTAAGCATCAAGTGCACGTTCAGCCCTCGAACGTGTCCTTGCTAGCACACACGCACACTAACTCTGCGGCGTGCACGACTCCCACTCGACGGGGTTCCCCTCCTGGGGTTCCGTCTCCTCTTCGGGAGTCCCTTCCTCATAGAACCCTGCAAAAGCTTCAAACACAAGCAGTGAGCACGAAGGCTCAGCAAGTCTGACCCGTCTTACCTAAACATGAAACTTCTACATGAGGGTGATGGGTTGCATGAGGTAAAAATCATTTGCAAGGACTCGCCTAATTAGTAGAACCTTACTTTCAAGTTTTAGCAGCAGGTTGTGGAGAACCTTACGCTAAGGCACATGAGAGAGCCGCAATCAAACAAGAAACGCATTTCTCTCATGTACTTTGCCCAAAGTTGAAAAGAACTTTAGTTAGCACTAAGCTACAACATATCATTAACAATCAATATCCAACTTTCAATCAGCAACATTTTAACATGTAACTAGCCTGTTCTTTCTACGTCACGGTACAGTGAACAAGTGGTACTCACTGACCGCGAGGGACGGCGATTATAATCGATTTACACCTGCAGGGTTACCCGAACAACCCGTCACGTACGCCCGTACTCGATGTTGCCTACAACAACCATCACGGACGCCGTACGCGACTACCTTTCACCCGTTAGCCAAATATTGAACCGGTCCCATCGTCCCGAGCAAGAGGTCCCTGCACGCGCATCTCTGTGCCGCCAGCTGATTTACACCTCGAGCTCTCAACCTACCCTCTGAACGACGGGCAATGCCTCAACACCCAGCTACCCGAGTTACATCAGTTTCCCGGTTCCCATATAGCCGGTAGGTCTTCGGTACTGTTCTAGCTTGTTCATCAGGCCCGCACACGGCTCGGTCCTCAATCGACACAAGCGGAGCTACAGCACACAGGCCCCAAAGTCCTGCTGCCCTTACTCTCCGCTCGGTCTCATTTTCTTGCCATGTGTGTCATGTGCTATCTCTACCCGAGCAATGTGCCTCTAGCCTATTCTCGCGAGTAGCTCCAACTACTCGACTTGTACCGAATCCTACTCTATCCTAGCAATGCAGTGGCTAACGGGGTTTGCAATCCTAAACCCCAACCCATGGTTTTCTTGGCTATGCAGTGGGGTTTCCAAACAAGACTCTGATGCACAACATAAAGAAAACAAATATGTGCTCAAAACAATAAAAATTTATAAAATGGTTAATGCAAACCGGGGCTTGCCTTGCTGCTCTTGGTCGTAGGCTAGCTGTTCCTCCGGAGTAACGAAGTCTAGGACTTCGGGTTCCTCCTCGACCTTAGCGACTACATGATAAGAACAATGTATATATTAAGTTAATGCATTTGTATTAAGTTGGAAGTTGTGAAGTCTATAACTTTTGCTAGATAGACCTAATGACTGTGAAACTTTTACTGTGGCTTGGTTACAACCTAAACAGAGACTTGGTCAAGTTTTAGTTGCAGCAAAGCTCAATTGAGCCCTCCACAATTAATTATGTCCTTGACCTTAATTAAAGGCTTTTAGGGTGTTCTAGGTATTTTCATGAAACAAACTATGACTTTCTGAAAACTAGATTTTCAGAGGGTTCTAATGGAATTGGTCTCACTTAATTTGGAAGTCTCTAACTAAAGATATGAGCTAAACAATTTCAGAGAAAATTCTGAAAATGTTTCTGAACATTTTCTATTTTCTCTGGAACAGTTTTACTAATCACACCATTAGGTGGACTAAATGAGCTCAAATGGATCTGAAATTTTTATGGTAGTTCAAGGATATTTTGGTGAACATCTCAGCAAAATTTCAGGATTTTCCTCCAAATGATTCTCCAGTTAAAATTCCTAACAGTTTAAACTTTAAGGAATTAATTCTGGAGAATTAAGGAATTTCATGAAGTGAAACTTGATTTTCTGGCAAGTACTCAGAGAGCTGAATCCAGCAAAATTTGGTTCACTCAATTTGGAGCTTTCTAGCCAAAGTTATAAGGATTTGAAGTTTGAAGGAAAATCTGAAAATCGGGGAAAAGTTTAAACTCGCGCGTGGGCCCAGGGGACACGCGTCGCACGCCGAAGCGACAGCACACCGCGGCCCACAAGGCTTTTGCGCGCCAGCACACCCGATCCCGGCCGCAGCCGGATCCCGATTCAAAATATCGGCCGCTGACAGCTGGGGTCCACCCCCTTCTTCAACCTCGCGACACCCGCGCTCCGCCGCCGAGGGACCTCGCCGGAGAGCTCGCCGCTGGCTGCTGTACAGCTTCAAACTCCTTGATTCTGGCCGCCCCTGCCTACTTTTACTTGGGGAACATGATCCGAGGGTCAGCTGCTCATGACAACGGCCGGAGCATGGTCGGCGACGAGCCGCCATATCGGAACGACTTCGGCCATGTCGGCTGATGCTCCTAGTGCCTCAGCTACTTGGGAAATCGGTCGGAGAGCATCAGTGGACCTCAGAGAAGGTCGACATGAACTCGGGGCAGCTCGGGGAAGGCCCGAAATAGGTCCTCACCGTGCGCCCGATACCCCCCGTGCGTTCCGCCATTAGTAGACCTTGAATTACGCCGGGCACAGAAGTTCTCCGGCCCAGAGTTGTGAAGGCAACTTGTGCGTCACCGTGTCTAGTTCGTGTGGGAGTGGCCTGAGGCCCTCTAATCCTTTCTAGAGCACGAATTAAACAGAATCGTACCCGAGGGTCGTTCTGCACACAGAAAGGGGAAAAATGGAAATTCGCCGCCGGTGAGCAACCACTCGAGCTGTGGCTCGGGGATGAGCAGCACCGATCACTTGCGCGTCCAAGGGTGCCTTGGCTCGGGCGTGACAACGCCCAGGTTGGGCTGTCCACGAGAGCCCGAGGTGCGGCGGTTTCCAGTTCCGAGTTTGATCTTTCGGCACAGCCGATATCACTCGGTTTCAATTGATTTCCAGCAATGGGGAGGATGGAGGATGGTTGCTAGTACCTTGCTGGGACCTTGGAATGGAAAGAGGGAGCTGCGATCGGCTTGATCAAGCAGGAACTCGAGCGGCGGCGATGGCAGTGGAAAAACAAGTCGTGTGCGTCGGCAGCTCGAGGAATGGCGACTGAAGCACACCGGGGAGGGAATAAATAGCCCGGCGGTCTGGTCTCCGGCTTGGGGCACGCAGCAGGAGCTGGCGCCGGCTGCCCCCTTCGGTGGCGCGCGCGCACAGCTGCCGGGAACCGACTGAACTGTGGTTCAGTCGGTTTGCTTTGAGGCAGAGGCTGACATGTGGGTCCCACTTCTCTTTTAACCTCTGAAATTTATTCCTAACAGCTGTGGTAAACAGTGAACCCTATTCTACCCTTGGCAATTCAAACTATTCACCCAAGAGCCATTTGAATTGATCAAAGTTCAAATGAGGTTTGGTTTGAATGAATTTCAGCACAAGTGCAGTTTGAAATTCAAATAAAGTTTGAATTTCTCCCCCTTAGCTCATGTCAAGATCAACTCCAAATGGAGTGAAAATTGGTGTGTGAGCTCACAAAAATGTGCTGAGCAAGAATATGCCTTCCACTTTTAAATTCAGTGGGTGAAAACAGTTTGAATTTGAATATGTTTTCAAACTGCCCCTTTCCTATCTACACCCAAGATGACCTCAAAAATGTTTTGAATTTGGGTGAAACTTGGCATGGACATCCTTAGCAAAGTGTAGGAGTTTTCATATGTCCAGCCCATCTATATCACATGTGGGAAGTACCACTTTTGCAATGTGTGAGTTTGTTCCCTAATGAGCATGTTGATAATTGTTACTTGCTCTTTATTTGTGTTCATCATTCTTCCTCAAATGAGGTGTGTGGTGTGGTGATGAACACTGCAAATGAGTGTCAAAAACTGAGGCCCTTACACTCACCGGAAACCCTGCCGCTGCACTCATCTTTGTGGAAGCTAGTAAGAAGCGTCCGCGGGCTGGACGTCTTCTCTTTTGCTTAGTTAGGACCGAGAGTAAGTGTGTATGTATATTCCGCTGCGAGTACCCTCATGGTACATTATTTTGTAAAAGACACTATGTTGATAAATAAAAGACTTTGTACGTTTATGGTTCCTTTTGTGTATCTGCTGGGTGCCGCATCGCACGGCACCACCCAATGTGTATCCTGGAGTGTGGATCCCGAAAGGGGTTCCCCACACTTCCCTGGGCCGCGGGACGCGTGGCGCCCGTGGAGCTCACCCCTGCGGAGAGGATGACATTCGGCCCCGCGGGACACATGTCACCCTCGTAGCTCGCCTCCGAGAGGTCCAGCCCCGCTAGACACGTGTCACCCTCGGAGCTCGCCTCCGAGAGGTCCGGCCCCGCTGGACACATGTCACCCTCGGAGATCGCCTCCGAGAGGTCCGGCCCTGCTGGACACGTGTCACCCTCGGAGCTCGTCTCTGAGTGGTCCGACACTGCTGGACACGTGTCGTCCTCGGAGCTCACCTCCAAGGAGAAGGGAGGTCCGACACTGCTGGACACGTGTCGTCCTCGGAGCTCACCTCCGAGGAGAAGAGAGGTCCGACGCTGTTGGACACGTGTTGCCACCGGAGCTCGCCTCTGTAGAGAGGGGAGGCCCCGCCCCGTCAGACACGTGGCGCACGCGGAGCTCGCCTCTGACAAAAAAGGAAGGCCCCGCCCCACTGGACATGTGGCAGGTCCGGAGCCTGCCTCTGAAGGGAAGCAAGGACCGGCCCCCACTGGACACGTGGCAACTCTGAAGCTCACCACTGCGGAGATACGAGATCCTTAGGCAATTTTTCTTCTGTGCGCGGGAGTACCCGGTACGGAGGATACCGACACAGTTTCCCCCACGTTGCTGCCGCACCAAATCAATTGGAGATAAGTCGTTAAGATCCAAAACAAATTGAATAGGACTCTTATTTGAGCTCCAATTGGAGTAGGACTCTTATTTCACCCCTTATAAATAGAACCCAAAACCCTTTGGCCGCAACCACGTACCTTTTTCTTTTTCCACCTCCCTAGTCGACAACTTGGAGGTCCTAGCTCCCAACTAGCTGAGTTACACCCCTTCGCCGGAGTTCAGTCGCCGGTGAGCCGCCGACGAGCCCCGTCACACTTTGCCGTCGCTGGAAAAGAGCCGGCAATCATAAGGAAGTAAGGTAGGTCTTCGTTACCTATCTTACAACGTCGTCGCATCCATTTTCTTCTCTTCCTTCGGACAGAAACTCTTTCGTGTGGACAGATCACGTTTTGATCGATCTTTGACGGTGGAATTGATCTAGATCTTGAGTCAAGATCATCACCACGTCCACACTTGATCCCTACATCCTTGTTCATCATAAAACCCCATGCAAGCCATTAAAACATGCAAGAACATGTATAAACTGGTTTAATAAAACAGCACCATAGGATTTGCACCATTGCATCTTGAGTAGAGTTTGTGAATAATGTTTGATTGCTGTAAATCTTGTATGTGCGTGATCATGAGTAGAAGGACAAGCTCAGGGAGCCATCTACGAAGAACTGCAACACCAAGACTTCGAGACGATTGAGCAACAAAAGCCATAGGAGTAAGGCAAGTGCCCCTTGACCATATTGATCCCATGATTTTGAAACTGTTTTGTTTGCGAAAACGTGTATGCTTGAGTCAACTTGATGGGACACCCTTTTATAGGAGTTTACTAGTTTTGTTAACCATCCTTGTCGCAGGGAAAGTTGATGAGTCGGGTATGGTTGTTTTTCCTTTTTCCTTCGCTTAGCTTACGGGATACGGGAAGCGAAGTAGAACATGTCTAAGTACTGCACTCATATGAATAATGATAATGAGAACTTGATGATGATAATGAGCATAGAATCAGGGGAGATCTAGGCATGCTTGGTTCGTGGATGTGGTAGAATAAGATGGTGGTTTACTTGCCGTAGATCAAAGGACCGGTTTATGCCAGCACATGCCAGGAAAACAGTGCCACCACAAGGCCAAATATGGGTGCGGCTTAGCTGACTAATTAGGTAAGTTGCTAGATTGTTATGGACCGTGGAAGGCGCATGGAATGGGAGTCGAGGAGGACTGCCCTGGGAACTGCATGGCACAAGAGGGGGCCCGTAGGTGGGAGAATGGTGATTCGAGCCTGCCGGTGAAACCTTAGTGATTCCATACATCTAGTAGCCCCTTTGTAAAGGCTATTTTGTGATCTCTTGGCCATACACCGACGGTTGTGTACTGGTATAATGGAGGTTCTGCAGTCGCCAACGGGTGATGAAATTACAAAC
Source organism: Neostapfia colusana (assembly GCA_030760725.1). Classification (NCBI taxonomy): domain Eukaryota; kingdom Viridiplantae; phylum Streptophyta; class Magnoliopsida; order Poales; family Poaceae; genus Neostapfia; species Neostapfia colusana. Next base: position 93,245,664 of record JASWHV010000003.1, read on the forward strand.
TTGTGGGTAAAGTGGTGCCACCCTTGCAGAGTGTAAAACTATCATGATAGCCGTGCTTACGGTCACAAGCGCCTGGCCAACTCACATGATTAGATGGGAAATTTGGGATGGATGTTCGGTATGGTTATGGTATGGTCATTGGGATTGGCTTTGGAACTGTTTGAGTCATGACATTAAGTTTGGCTTTGGTCATATGAAAATGAGAATGAGTTTTGGTTACGGTTATGAGAATATGAGATGGTTATGGATATTATGAGCATGAGATGAAGTTGAGAAAGATTAATGGCTGGTTGAGACATGATAAGTGATGAATTATGATGAAGGTATGTTACTGTTATAACATGGTTATGATGGGATTAAATTCATCTAGACATAGTTGCTGTTTTTATCATGGTTATGAAATAAAATTTGCTTGCTGCAATGAGCCTTTTTATTCCCACCTTGTTGTAAGCTACATGTCATACTTTTCCCGCACTTGCTGAGTATGACATGTACTCACCCTTGCATTATCACACAAAACATCAGCAACAGAAGAGTACTTCGAAGATCATGTGGAGTACTAGGCGTGCGAACTACCGTCAACTTGCCTGTGGTGTTGAAGATGGAGCCGCTGCTGTTTTAGTTGATTCCGCTATCGTTTAGGGACTTCCGCTGCTAGAATAAGTTAGAGAGTTCCACTGCAAGAATAAGTTAGAGATTGATGTAATAAAGTACTTAAACCCTATTATTCATGGTTATATTCTGAATTCAGTTTGTGGATTACATGTGTATGTGTGATGAACATCCTGGGCACACATATGCATTAGCTTGGTTCCGTGTTTTACGGGACCGGGTCTCACAGATTGGTATCAGAGCCAGGTTGACCGTAGGACGCAAGCCTAGGTAGAAGTCACATATTTGCATCAGAGCCTCATTGACCATAGGACGCAAGACTAGGTAGAATGGACACCCTAAAGCATATAGGCACACCCCACTAAACCGCTATTTTCAAAAATTGCTTGCTGCTGCACTTCCTTGTCAACTCAGCCACCGCAAAGAGCTATTTCTAGCCCCTCCTTGTCTCTTCTTTTGGACAGTAACACCTTTGCTTTCTTGCTCCATAACTTCTGAAGTTTTGGGAGTTATTTCTTCCTTCTCTAAAGTTTCTCATGTCCTATTTATAGATGCCTGTGATCAGGAGCATGACATATTCACCACCACGTGGGAGTGCACTTAACCCTATTGAGATGTCCGATGGACCACCCCCGTCACACGGCGGGACAGCACCAGTTCACATGATTAAGCTTAGGATTCCCATTAAAAAAGCTGTATAGGAACGTTTAAATCGTAGTAGCTGGAATAGGAGTGGTGTGTTGAACTTTTGTGATGATTGCTTGTGTTTGTGTGCTTGAGTGTGAGTTGTGGGACACTTCTACGAATATCCACATCCACACCTAGTGGAGAGATGTGAGATGTTTCGGCATGTGTTCACAACCTCATATAGGTTGAAATAATAAGAGAAGATATTTAGTTCATACACCTTGATGCATATATCTGGGGTATCAATCTAAACTTCTCTTTTCTAATTCTACTCAACTCTCTCTCACAGATGGTGAGGGAAAATGCCAGCCGTCAAAGGAGGAACGTTCGTGGCAACCAGGAACCACAAGAGGATGGCCACGTTGAAGTTCCTAACCCTAGGGATGGTGAAAACAACCTTGAACGGTTAATGGCTATGCAGAACCAGCTCATGCAAACCATGATACAAACTTTGGGACAGCTGGAAGCCAACAACAACAATCCTAATCCCGTTCCTGCACCACCACCCCCACCACCGCCACCACCACCGGTTCACAACAGGTTGGGAGAGTTAATGAGGACTCGACCGCCTACTTTTGCACAAGCTAATGGTCCCATGGAGGCTGATGATTGGTTGAAATCCATGGAGAAGAAGATTGCTATTGTTCAGTGCAACGATCGGGAGAAAGTTCTCTTCGCATCGCACCAACTTATGGGAGCACCCGCTGATTGGTGGGACGCTCTTTGCAATGCTCATGACAACCAGGAGACTATCACTTGGATTGAATTCAAGGAGAGTTTCCGCTCTCATTACGTCCCTGCTGGAGTCATGATGCTTAAATGGCAAGAGTTCAAAGGTCTCCGCCAAGGAAAGAAGAGTGTGAATGAGTACCTCAACAAGTTCACGCAGCTTCCAAGGTATGCTCCAGAAGACGCCAACTCGGATCAAAGGAAACAATACGTGTTCATGAGAGGATTGAACAATGAGATCCAAGTTCAGCTGCTCAATAACGATTATGCAAACTTCCAGAAGCTTGTTGACAAAGCTATAGTGGTTGAGAGCAAGATCCGTGAGATCGAGCAAGAGGGCAAGAGGAAGATGCCATACCAGCCACAAGGGAGCAATGTACGTCCCCGTTTCATGCCCCCAGCTGGACCACAGTATAGCTCGTCAGCTTCTACTTTCCGCCCTGCAAACCCACCTCGCCCTAATCAACCACCGCAGCAACGTTCTATTATGCAAGCACCTCGTGTGCCTTTGCCTTCTGCGCCCCATCCCAACACGGGTGCCTATTCTCAAAACCACCCTCGCTCCAACATTCCTGTTGTCTTGGGCAACAAGGCATGCTTTTCATGCGGAGAGGCGGGACACTTTGCAAGTCAATGCCCAAAAGGCCCTGGACAGCTAAGCAACGTGCCCAAGCAGAACCCACGGCCGAACGGAGGAGCTACGCAAGGTAACCGTGGACAGCAGAACTACGCTCGTGGCAACGTGAATCATGTCTCCGCTGAGGAAGCGTAAAAGGATGAGGACGTCGTGATTGGTATGTTCCTTGCCAACTCCAACCAAGCCGTTGTTTTATTTGATCTCGGAGCATCGCATTCATTCATATCATCCAAATATGTTGCCAAGTATAATCTGCCCATATCACACATAAAACATACTATGTTGGTTAATTCTCCCGGTGGAGAGATGAGGACTAATATAGTATGTCCGGAAGTAAACCTTAAAATAAGGGGGTAGACTTTCTTGCCAACCTTATTGTCCTGGATTCCCAAGGGATTGATATATGACTTGGGATGGATTGGTTCACAACGGAGTAATTCAATGTGCTGAGAGGAGCGTGCAGTTGACAAACGAGTACGGTACTCGTATTGAGTTCGAGTCAGCCCAACCGGCAACCGAGAAGGCAGCGTTGAACCACGTCAAAGGAGTAACATTTGGAAGCATTTCGGTGGTTCAAGAATTTTCAGATGTGTTCCCGGAAGAACTTCCTGGTATGCCACCTGACCGGGACATCGAGTTTGCCATTGATTTAGTACCCGGAACTGCACCTATAGCGAAAAGGCCATATAGGATGCCCATTAATGAACTAGTGGAACTTAAGAAGCAAATTCAGGAGCAGCTAGAAAAGGGTTTTATTCGCCCAAGCTCGTCACCGTGGGGAGCCCCCGTGCTTTTCATGGACAAGAAGGATGGGACCCAGAGGATGTGTGTGGATTATAGGTCTCTCAGTGAGGTGACGATCAAGAATAAATACCCGCTGCCCCGTATAGAGGATCTGTTCAACCAAATGAAAGGTGCCCGAATTTTCTCCAAGATTGATCTTCGGTCGGGATATTTCCAGCTGAAGATTAAGCCCTCCGACATACCCAAGACTGCTTTTCGAACACGGTATGGTTCGTATGAATATACCGTTATGTCTTTTGGGTTAATGAATGTACCCGCATATTTTATGTACCTCATGAATAAGGTCTTCATGGAGTACTTGGACAAGTTCGTCGTGGTTTTCATCGATGATATCATGGTGTATTCAAAAAGTGAGGAAGAACATGAAGAACATTTGAGATTAACATTGCAGAAGCTGTGAGAGCATCAATTGTATGCCAAGCTCAGCAAGTGTCAATTTTCGCTAAAGGAGATAACGTTCCTAGGCCACATCATCTCCGAGAAAGGAGTATCGGTTGATCCCAGAAAAGTGGGAGATGTTCTGAAGTGGAACCAACTGCAGAATGTGAGGGATATTCGGAGTTTCCTTGGGATGGCTGGATACTACCGACGGTTCATCAAGGATTTCTCCAAAATAGCAAAGCCTATGACTGAATTGCTAATGAAGTGAAAGGCGATTCAGTGGACACAAGTGTCCTAAGAAAGCTTTGAGGAGCTCAAGAAAAGGCTAACCACAGCGCCGGTTTTGGTACTGCCGGACGTGAGCAAGAGCTTCGACATATATTGTGACGCATCGAGACAAGGGCTTGGATGTGTGCTCATGCAAGAAGGACAAGTGGTAGCTTATGCGTCGAGACAACTAAAGAAACACGAGCTGAATTACCCCACACATGACTTGGAACTTGCAGCCGTGGTGCATGCATTAAAGATTTGGAGACATTATATCCTTGGCCACCGATGTGAGATCTATACGGATCACAAAAGCCTGAAGTACATATTCACGCAAATGGATCTGAATTTGAGGCAACGTCGATGGTTGGAACTCATCAAGGATTATGATGTCGGAATCAATTATCACCCTGGAAAGGCCAATGTAGTAGCTGATGCGTTGAGACGAAAGGGAGCATGTCACCAACTGACAGTTCGGGAGCTACCGCCCGAGCTGTGCAAGGAGTTCGAATGGTTACATCTAGGGTTCTTGAACGAGATGGAAGTGATAGAACACAACTCTTCGCTGGGACAAGAGATATGATATGGCCAAGCAACGGATGAGGAAATCAAGGAAAGAATCCGACAAGGCATAGAAAAGGATTTCAAGGAAGACGAGAAGGGCACACATTGGTTAGGGAAAAGGATTTGTGTGCCTAACGTTAAGCACATCCACAACACGATATTAAAATGTAAAAGCCCAAGAAAAGGGACTTGCAAAAATTTTCCATCACCTCACAACACCACAGCCTTTGTTATGGATATCTTGGGAATACTTGTGAAGAGCAAGTAACCACCATCAAAAGGGTGATTAGAGGGGAAAGCCCTAACTTTCACAAAGTAGGATTTCTACACATGAACATGAAAGGTTGAGCTCACCCCTAGGACTTAAAAAGTATTGGGAAGGTTCAGGCCAAAGTTCATGCAAACCCAACACTTTTTGAGGCACTTTTGGAGGCATTTGAAAAAGAGGGCAATTTGAATGTAAATTCAAATTGCAGCAACTTTTATCACCTAAATTCAAAAGTAGGCTTCATATTCAAACTCAGCACATTTTTCTGAGTTATCCCACCAATTTTCATCCCCATTGGAGTTCATCTTGTCAGGAGCTAAATTTGCAATAATTCAAAACTGAATTTGAATTTCAGTTCAAATATGAGGCAAATTTAGCCAAACAAATTTCAAATTTGGGAAACCAAATTCAAACTGTGACTTGGTGATTAAGTCTCACGTTCAATGGAGAGTTGCTGAGATATTTGCAGCAGAAGGGGGAGAAAGAATTAGAGGGGAGAAGAGGGCCCACTGGTCAGTGAGTCACTTAATCGTGCAACCAAAGTCACCGGGGCTCTTCTCTCGGGTCTGACTCGAAGCAACCGACACACCTCTGGGTGACACCGCGTGAGCCACAGAGCATACCTCCTGCTTTCCCCCTCGAGCTGGCGAGCTGCTCCCGAATTGATCACCCCCGAGGCAGTCGGCCGCTCACAGCACCGTCAAACCGAGGCTCGGTTCCTATCCGCACGAGGAGAGAACCGCGCTCAGACCGCCGTTTGCATTCAATCAAGAACCCGGAAAAACCACCGCGCACAGCGCCTTCTGAGCAGCAAAACCACACCGGTCGCTCGTCCTCTACCTCCTCGGCGCAAAAACGTTTGGGTTCAGCCCTTCCAACCCTAGCTCAGCGGGTCTTGGCAACAACCGAGGAAACGGCCGTAGCTCAGCTCACGGTGATAGCCCAACCAAGGGGCTTTCACACCCGAGCTAGGACACCCAGAGGAGCGTCGGAGCCCTCTGCTACTCCTCGCCGAACCTCAACTCAAGCCGTGATCGTTCGAGCAAGAATTTGGCGATTTACTCTCGTCTCGTGCAAGGTGACCCCGGGTGAGAAATCCTCAAAATTTGATCAAGATTCTTGTTTGTAGGCCACCAAACCGTGCACACATGAACTAGACTGGCTAGCGTTCAATTTCCCTTCACAACCCTAGCTAGAAAACGGACGAGGTGCGAGGTATTTATGTCTTCCCGAGGTCAACCATGGCAGCATGGATCGGGCGCACGGTGAGAACCCATTTGGAGGTGTTTTCATGCGCCGGTCCTTGCTTGCCGTGCCTCCCTAGCACCCACTGGTGCTTTAGAGTGGATTGGCTGAGTTGTTGGCGGGCTAGGACTGCCGGGCGACGGTGCCGAACATCTCCCGAAGCCGTCGCACGTCGCCGGCACAGTTCCGATCCCCTAGCGCTCAACCCGAGCCCACAACCGAGTTCCCCGACCCCAAAAACCCCCGGGCGGCGAGTCTCCGGCCGGAAGATGGCCCGGAGCGCAAAGCCGGCGAGGCGCTGCTTCGGTCCGGCGAGGTGGGCGCGCGCGGGAAGAGACGCCGGTGGTTGAAGAAGGGTGGGGCTGGCCCACCTGTCAGCGAGTGTATTTAAAAACTGGGATTAGCTGTGGCTTAGGATCCGGTGCAGCTACACAGATAAAAACCCCGTAGCCTGGTGTGTCCGCAAATCCTATTGGCTGCAGTTTAAACAGTGGGCCCAACAAGAATTTGCAATAGAAAACAATTCCAGATTCATCCCAAACTTTAGAAATTCATAACTTTGTGTAGGAAGCTCCAAATCCAGTGAACCAAATTTTGCTGGACTCATCTTTTTGAGTACTTTACAGCAATGCAAATTTCAGATCATGAAAATTAATAGTTTTCCAGAATTAAATCCCTAAATTTTAAACTGTTAGGAATTTTATCTGGAGGATTACTTCATGAAAAAATTCTGAAATTCGGCTGAGAGGTTCATTAGAAAATCCTTGAGTCACAGTAAAATTTTCAGACTCATCCAAGTTCATTTAGTTCCCCTAATGAGGTGATTAAGAGAACAGCCCTGAGAAAATAGAAAAATGTACAGAAACATTTTACAGATTGTCTCAAATCTTGTTTAGGGCACAACTTCCTATAGAATTCTTCAAATGACATGAAACCAATTCCATTAGAACCATCTCAAATTCTAGTTTCCAGAAAGTAATGGTTGGGGCCATTAAAACCCCTGGAATTACTTAGAGACTCTAATATTGATCAAATAGGCTTTTATTTGTACAAAGCTCAAATGAACTTTGTTTCAAATGAAACTTGGTCAAGACTCTTGTTAGAACCATACCAAGCCACCATAAAAATTTCAGAGCCAAAGGGGAGGGATATCTAGAGTTATAGTAATTATTTATTCAAGTTTACACATTGCATTTGAATTGACATGTAGTGTCTCGTTAACGTGTAGTCGCTGAAGGCCAGGAGACTCCGGAAGTGCTTGACTTCCTTCTTCCGGACGAATACCTAACCACTGACCAGCAGCAACAAGGCAAGCCCCGGTTTGCATTAACCCCTTTTATAAAGTTTTGCTTTGTTTACATGTTTAGTGTGAGGTATGGATGTGCATTAGGTTTAGGGTGGATGAAACCCAAATGCATAACCAGATGTTTCCTAAAAGAGTGAGGGTAGTGTCTAAGTCCTTGAGTAGACAGGCTATGCTTAATAATTCATAGGACTTCGGTACAAGTCGAGTAGTTGGAATCTACTCGCGAGTTAGGCTTGGGACACACGGGATTGGTTCAAGTGAGGTGAGATCACTTTAGTATGAAAATGAGACTAGGCAGGGGCTAGGGCGCAGCAAGAGGAAGTCTTGTGTGCGGAGCCCTGTCCGTGTCGATTGAGGACCAATCCGTGTGCAGCCCACGCTGATCAAGTTTGAATGTACCAAAGGCATATCGGATATATGGGCCCCGATAAACCGATGTAACCTAAGCCTCCGGGCGTCGAGGCATAACGCACCGATTTATAGGTGTAGGCTGATGGCAGCAAGATGGAAATCTGCTAACGGGCACAGACAGATGCTCTGTTAGGGAACCTCCTGCTCGTTTTGGTGCGACCGGTTCGACCTTTGGGCTGTTGGGTTAAAGGTTGTCCCGTACGACATCGAGTGAGCATGCTGTGCAGCTCCACGGGTGGGCGTATGTGACATGCTCTTTGGGTGTCCCTGCAGGTGTATATCGAGTTGATTCACCGTCCCTTGTGGTGAAGAGTACCACTTGGTCACTGAGTCATGACGTAGGCTAATATATGAAACGTGATGATTTAATATTTCTGTTATGATATAATTGTATTGCTACTTGTGTGCCACCAATTATTGCTTACTAAATTTCAGATTCATGAACTGTTAACTTGTGGCTAAAAGATGAAATAAGGATGAACTTGTAGGCGTGTCCGGTTGCTGCAATTTGACTGTCCCATGTTCATTGTTCATTACATGTAGAGTTCCATGCCTAGGCGAGTCGGTTAAGTCTTGTTGATCCATCGTGCTCACGGTTGCTACTTAAGTGTTTTTCAGGTGAGGAGCCACCCACGGACTCGGGTTACGAGTCCACCGGCGAGGGTTACCCTCCGTCGGGGACCACGGCTGAGTGGGAGCCGTACACGCTGCGCTGAGCTGAGGAGTGCAGCTAGTGTGGGTTGCCCTAGGGCTGGGCAACTGACTTTTGCTAGATAGGCGGGCGTGAGTTGTACAAATTAGACTTCCGCTGTGTAATAGAAACACTAGTTTGTAACTGATTAGTGTACTACTTTGTACATTTCAGTTGGTTTTCTATGTAACACAATGTATCCTTATGATGTGTGCTATCGGGTGTCGTATCGTGCGGCACCACCCTCTGTGATCCTGGATGAGCGGATTCCGGTCCGCCACAACCTGGTATCAGAGCGGCATTGGGGATAGCACAGTAATTAAGGACTGTATTACGGGAAAACTTAGGTTTACGGTGAGGATTTGGTAGTTGCCCAAGTAAGGACTATATTAGCATAGTTACTTAATGTGGCAAGACTAACATGTTTTATAATTCTGAATTTTAATTATGTAACGACACACCTACGCTCTGGTAAGAATGGTAAGGAACGCCACCGAAAGCGGTTCAATTTCGGTTAGCTCCCCTAACGAGAAACGTGGTTCAGGGATAGGTCTCACAGCTTGGTGTGAGACGTCAATATGAAGCTCTTGGACTCTTCATGTTCCTGAGTTCATATGAAACGCTGATCCCTAGCGTGCATTAGGCAAGTAAGTGGAGGCCCCATCGCGTGGTTAGTAACGCGAAAGTGTGTTCGTCTGGAAATAGCCCAGGAGGACATACACAGCGCTTGCCATCGGCGTGCCCTGCAGGGCAGTAGGTGGTATCCGTTGGGTTGATAATATTCCCAACCGTGACGACCCGTTCATGATATACTCGGGTTCCACGTCGTGTGGTGTTGAAACACGATCAAGTACCTTGAGACGTGGCTTAACTCAAGGATGGCCGTATGGCAACGATACGGGCGTTTGTATTTACTTTCAAATTTGGAACTGCCTGAAATGAAAATAACCTTTGAGTGCATCACTATTGTGTGGTCTTCTGCAGGTACTAACCACATATGTATTCCATGTAGTAAACGTGTGCGAGAGACCGGTTAGTGCCACAACTTGTGATGTATATGTCGGTATAATCCGGTTAGGATTTTCTTTTTGTGAGGAACGTAGTACCGACATATTATAGGCATGTGCATGGAAAATAATGATAACAAGGAATTAAAATCACTAAGTTTCAACATTTAGGACCCTGGTTGGGTAGAAAAATTTGATAGTTGATTAATGTAGTTCCAAAGGATTGAAAAACAGAGTGCTCTGTTTTTGGCAGCAAGTTTGCTGAACTTTGGCAGGGCATAACTCACAGATTATTAAGCCAATGGAGGTGTGGGATATAGTTCTGGAAAGGTGTTTAAGAACTACACAACTTTGTTGTAGACTTCCAGAGCTGAATTACACCTTAAGAGGGCTTAAATTCCAGAGGGATGTAAACTGTCCAGAACCAGGACAGATTCAAAATACTCTCTGGACTGGTCTGTTTTTCAAGCATAACTTACTATAGAAAAATCTAAAATTGTCATATCATACATCTTTAGAAAGGGTAGGAGATGTGTTACATCTTTGTAATTCAAAGTGTCTGTATTTGCAGCACGGAATTCAGTGGAAATATGAGTTGAAAACAGCAACTTCCCACAGGAGGTGCTGTTGAAATTCTTCCAGAAATTCTGTTAACTTTGAATTACCATAACTTTTTAACCAGAGCTGATTTGAGGGCCCATAAATACTCGTTGGAAAAATACTGAAGTTATCTTTAACTTTGGTATTCAACCTGAGTCATGAAAATACTCAGAACCAGATCAAAATCTTAGATATGTAGAAAATGGTCATTCTGACAGAGGAATGACAGTTGAACTCATTTGGGAGGTTGTTGTACCCTAGGAGGTTTAAGTACTTCCAATGAGGTAGAACATACTCATGAGTGGTTATCTTCAACTAGTAAAAGAGTGAGTATATGCCTTACTGAAGTTTCTTTTGCTAGAGGCCATGTTTGTGTCGTATTGAAGATAAAAGGGTGGTATACGTGATGACAAAGTGATAGTAACGTCTCGTAGTGACCAAACCTAGTTGTGGTGAGCTACCACAGAGGAGGTTCATCAAGTTGGATTTAACTAGCTTGTATTTGGTCTGATAATAGTGTAGCTTGTGCAAAGTTATTACATTATCCGTATACGAGATCTGTCGCATGTTTTAATGTCATTATGTTTTACGCCTATTTTATTGGACTGCATGCAATATGTTGCGGGATTGATGTTTGTTGTCGTATGGTTGCAGATGGTTCGCACTCGGACCACGCACGAGATTGGTGGCTCTAGCCAGCAGGGAGGCGATGACTCCCAGCCACCTGCCTACGACAGCACCCCGCAGCAGCAACCACCACCGCCACCTCCGCTTATCCTAGCGGATGTGATAGCGGCACTGGTGGGTGGTCGTGAGGAGCAGACCGACCTGCTCCGCACGATCATGCAGAATACGTCCCAGGCGGGGGGGGGGGGGGGGCGTCAAGAGAGGGGGCCTCATTTGCCCCGTGAGGTGACGTACTCGGACTTCATGAGTACGCACCCTCCAGTGTTCGCAGAAGCCGCAGAACCACTGGAGGCCGACAACTTGCTGCGGACAATCGAGTCCAAGTTCGGGCTGCTCCAATGCACGGAGCAGCAAAAGACTCTGTTCGGGACGCAGCAGATTCACGGTGCCGCTGGTGCGTGGTGGGCGAATTATGTCGCCTCACGTCCGGCTGGCTATGCCGTGGAGTGGGAAGAATTCCGGGAGGCGCTCGGCGCCTACCATATCCCTCCCGGGATAATGAAGAGGAAGTTCCAAGAGTTCTTGGAGCTGAAGCAGGGCGGGAGGAGTGCCCATGACTACTCCTGTGCCTTCAACCATCTGGCGCAATATGCGTCAGACTACATCTACACCGAGGAGAAGAAGCGGAAGCACTTCTATCGGGGTTTACACCACGAGATGAAGACGCATCTCGTTCAATGGAATTGCGGCACCTTCAACGACCTCATCAATGCCGCGATTATGCAAGAGGACACTCAGCAGGAGTTGGCAGCTGAGCAGCGGAAGCGCAGCACTCCACCCTGCAGTGGGGGTGGCGTTCCCCAGAAGTACCGCATGGTGTATCGGACACCATCCGTGCAGCAGTGGCATCCACCGGCACGACGTCAACAGTTCGGGGGTCGTTCTTTCCAGGCACCCCCGTTCTGACCGCCGATGCCACCACCGCAATAGCAACAGCAGCAGCAGCAGCAGATGGCACCCTGGGCGTTTCCACCGCCACAACGCGCCCGCTACACTTGTTTCACGTGTGGCCAGGCGGGCCATTTTGCGAAGGACTGTCCCCAGGGGCAGCAGAGCAGCAGGCAAGCCCAGTTCCAGGGCGGTGCTCGAGGCCGACCTCCGGTCAAGAAGGTTGGTCAGCGGACTGGGGGCGTTCGCAACCTCGACAATGACGACGCCCCAGAGGGAAACAACGTGCTGGCGGATACGTTCACTCTCAACAGTCAAGCCATCATCATATTATTTGATTCGGGTGCAACCCACAATTTTATAAGTGCATCATATGTGGTTAAGCATCAACTGGAAGCCTTTCCAACCGAGTGTTCTTATATGATCTGCTCACCGGGAGGAAAGATTTCAGCAACTATGATGGTTCCAAAAGCACCATTGTTCTTAGGTGGGAAGATATATCCCACCACTATGATTATTCTTGAGGGGCAAAAGATTTATGCAATCTTAGGAATGTCATGGCTAAGCTACCATGGCGCTGTCCTAGAAACTTTATCACGGACAGTTCACCTCAACTCCCCACTACACTGTCCACAGTCCCTCATCTTAGACAATCCAGTCCGGGAAGTTTCAGAAATCCATAATACTGAAGCTCTCAAGTTAGAGGACATCCCCATAGTCCGGGAATACCCCGATGTGTTTCCGGATGATCTTCCGGGCATGCCACCTGAGCGGGATATCGAGTTCAAGATCGAGCTTGCACCCGGGACTACTCCTATCTCCCAGAGACCATACAAAATGGCTCCGAACGAGCTGGCTGAACTGAAAGAACAGCTCAATGATCTGTTGAGCAAAGGTTTCATTAGGCCGAGTTCCTCACCTTGGGGATGCTCGGCGCTGTTCGTGAAGAAGAAGGATGAAACCTTGAGGATGTGTGTGGACTACAGGCCGCTCAACACCGTCACAATCAAGAATAAGTACCCACTGCCCCGCATTGACATTTTGTTTGATCAACTTGTGGGTGCAAGTGTGTTCTCCAAGATGGACCTTCGCTCGGGATATCATCAGATAAAAATCCGGGCAGAGGATATCCCGAAGACGGCCTTCTCGATGAGATATGGCTTGTATGAATATCTCGTCATGTCTTTTGGTCTCACTAATGCTCCGGCACATTTCATGTATCTCATGAACTCGTGTTCATGCCGGAGCTGGACAAGTTCATTGTGGTGTTCATTGATGATATCTTGATTTACACCAAGACAGAAGCAGAACACGCCGAACACTTGAGGATCATTCTTCAATGATTGCGAGACCACAAGCTCTACGCCAAGTTCAGCAAATGTGAGTTTTGGATCAGCCATGTGCCATTTTGGGACATATTATCTCAGTGGAAGGCATTGCGGTTGACCCAAGCAAAATCGAGCAGGTGCTGAAATGGAAAGCTCCCACTTCAGTCCATGAAGTCAGAAGCTTCCTTGGTTTAGCGGGATACCATCGGAGATTCATTCCAAGCTTCTCCAAGCTTGCTAAGACGATGACAGAATTGCTGAATAAGGGAACAAAATATGTTTGGAACACGGCGTGTGAAGGAGCGTTCCAAGCATTAGTGAAGCATCTCACAACAGCCCCAGTCTTAGCTCAACCGGATACAACCAAGCCCTTCGACGTGTATTGTGATGCGTCTGGTATTGGGCTTGGCTGCGTGTTGATGCAGGAAGGACGTGTGGTCGCATATGGTTCATGCCAACTTCGGAACCATGAGCAGCATTACCCAACTCATGATCTTGAGCTTGCTGCTGTGGTGTTGGCGCTGAAAATGTGGAGGCACTATCTCCTGGGGAATTTGGTGCATCTATACACCGACCACAAGAGCTTGAAGTACATTTTCACCCAGAAGGAGCTGAATATGAGGCAAAGGAGATGGTTAGAACTAATCGAAGACTATGAGATTGAGATTCATTACCACCCCGGGAAGGTGAATGTGGTTGCCGACGCGCTGAGTCGGAAATCACATGTCCATAACCTCACCATTACACCGGTGGAGGAGGAAGAACCGAGTTTAAACTTGGTCCCTTATGGATCGCTCTACAACCTTGCCCTCATTCCTACTATTAAGGAGGACATCATTACAGCTCAGAAGACTGATAAGGGTATGGCACATCTCCGGAGACGGATAGACAACGGGGAGATCAAATGTTTCCGTAAGGATGATGGGGGACGCTATGGTTCAATAACCGCATAGTCGTACCCCGGGATATGGAGCTGAGGAAAAAGATCCTTGATGAAGCTCACTTGTCCAAATACTCCATTCATCCGGGCAGCAACAAAATGTACCAAGATTTGAAAAAGAAATTTTGGTGGACGCGGATGAAGTGGGAAGTGGCGAAGTACGTATCCGAGTGTGATACGTTTAGGCGAGTGAAAGCTGATCACATGAGAAAATCAGGGCTGCTGCAACCCCTGAAAATTCCAGCATGGAAATGGGAGGATGTGAGCATGGATTTCATTGTGGGATTACCCCTGACTTCCAGCAAACATGATTCAATTTGGGTAATCGTTGATCGGCTAACCAAGTCGGTTCATTTCATTCCTGTGCATACACATTTCCATGCCAACAGATATGCGGAGTTATATATTGCAAGAATCCTATGCTTGCATGGAGTACCCAAGACCATAGTCTCAGACCGAGGTGCATTATTTGTATCTCGCTTTTGGGAGCAGTTGCACGCTGCTTTGGGTACTAAGTTGATTAGAAGCTCCGCTTATCACCCTCAGACAGATGGCCAAACAGAGAGGGTGAATCAAGTAGTGGAAGACATGTTGAGAGCATGTGTCATCCACCACGGTAGGAACTGGGATGATCACCTACCATTGGCGGAATTCTCGTACAATAACGGCTGTCAGGCGAGTATCAAGATGGCACCCTATGAAGCTCTCTACGGTCGCAAGTGCCGCACCCCATTGAATTTGTGCGAGTCCGGTGAAAGGGTCACATTCGGGGTTGATGTGGTGAACGACGCCGAAGAGCGCGTTCGGATGATTCAAGCCAACTTGAAGGCCGCTCAATCCCGGCAGAAAGGCTACACTGATAAGAGGCGTAGACCGCTGCACTTTGACGTCGGAGAGCACGTGTACCTCCGTGTATCTCCGATGAAAGGCGTGCACCGGTTCGGCGTGAAAGGGAAACTCTCTCCCCGTTTCATTGGACCCTATGTTATCACTGAGAAGTGTGGACGAGCGGCGTATAGACTGGAGCTACCGGCATCTCTTGCTGGTGTTCACGATGTTTTCCATGTTTCACAACTGCGGAAATGTCTGAAGCATACAGCCGCTGTTCCTACCGAAGACATCGGCGAGTTGCAACCGGATTTGACATATGATGAATATCCGGTGGGAATTATTGATGAGAAAGCCCGGACCACGCGTAGCCGAATGTTGTGGTTCTACAAGATACTCTGGAGTAACCACACCGCCGAAGAAGCGACGTGGGAAAGCGAGGAATTCCTTCGCTCAAATTACCTGGAGTTCATGGCGTCTCAGCACGGGTGAGCTCCTATTACATCGCTGTCTCTTCTTTTGTAATCTCGGGACGAGATTCTTTTACGGGGGGAGGGATGTAAAAGCCCAAGAAAAGGGACTTGCAAAAATTTTCCATGACCTCACAACAGCACAGCCTTTGTTGTGGATATCTTGGAAATACTTGTGAAGAGCAAGTAACCACCATCAAAAGGGTGATTAGAGGGGAAAGCCCTAACTTTCGCAAAGTAGGATTTCTACACATGAACATGAAAGGTTGAGCTAACCCCTAGAACTTAAAAAGTATTGGGAAGGTGCAGGCCAAAGTTCATGCAAACCCAACACTTTTTGAGGCACTTTTGGAGGCATTTGAAAAAGAGGCCAATTTGAATGTAAATTCAAATTGCAGCAACTTTTATCACCTAAATACAAAAGTAGGCTTCATATTCAAACTCAGCACATTTTTCTGAGTTAGCACACCAATTTTCATCCCCATTGGAGTTCATCTTGTCGGGAGCTAAATTTGCAATAATTCAAAACTGAATTTGAATTTCAGTTCAAATATGAGGCAAATTTAGCCAAACAAATTTCAAAGTTGGAAAACCAAATTCAAACTGTGACTTGGTGATTAAGTCTCACATTCAATGGAGAGTTGCTACGATATTTGCAGCAGAAGGGGGAGAAAGAATTAGTGGGGAGAAGAGGGCCCACTGGTCAGTGAGCCACTTAATCGTGCAACCAAAGTCACCGGGGCTCTTCTCTCGGGTCTGACTCGAAGCAACCGACGCACCTCCGGGCGCCACCGCATGAGCCACAGAGCACACCTCCTGCTTTCCCCCTCGAGCTGGCGAGCTGCTCCCGAATTGATCACCCCCGAGGCAGTCGGCCGCTCACAGCACCGTCACACTGAGGCTCGGTTCCTATCCGCAGGAGGAGAGAACCGCGCTCACGCCGCCGTTTGCATTCGATCAAGAACCCGGCAAAACCACCGCGCATAGCACCTTCCAAGCAGCGAAATCACAACGGTCGCTCGTCCTCTACCTCCTCAGCGCAAAAACGTTCGAGTTCAGCCCTTCCAAACCCTAGCTCAGCGGGTCTTGGCAACAACCGAGGAAACGGCCGTAGCTCGGCTCACGGTGACAGCCCAACCGAGGGGCTTTCATGCCCGAGCTAGGACACCCAGAGGAGCGTCGGAGCTGTAAAAGCCCAAGAAAAGGGACTTGCAAAAACTTTTTATCACCTCACAACACCACAGTCTTTGTTGTGGATATCTTGTGAAGAATTGTGAAGAGCAAGTAACCTCCATAAAAAGGGTGATTAGAGGGGAAAGCCCTAACTTTCACAAAGTAGGATTCCTACACATGAACATGAGAGGTTGAGCACACCCCTAGAACTTAAAAAGTCTTGGGAAGGTTCAGGCCAAGTTTCATGCAAATCCAACACTTTTTGAGGCACTTTTGGGGGCATTTGAAAAAGAGACCAATTTGAATGTAAATTCAAATTGCAGCAACTTTCATCACTTATATTCAAAAGTTAGCTTCATATTCAAACTCATCACATTTTTCTGAGTAAGTCCACCAATTTTCATCCCCATTGGACTTCATCTTGTCGGGAGCCAAATTTGCAAGAATTCAAAACTGAATTTGAATTTCAGTTCAAATGGGAAGCAAATTTAGCCAAACAAATTTCAAATTTAGGAAAACAAATTTCAAACTGTGACTTGGTGAGTAAGTCTCACATTCAATTGTGAGTAGCCGGGGATATTTTCAGCAAAAACAGAGATGAAAGATTAAGGGGGTATTAGAGGGGAGGGACCCACATGTAAGAAGCCTTCACTTTGAAGTTTTCCCTCGGGTGATATTTTCTTCGGCTGAAGCCTCGCGCGCGCGCCAGCGCGATCGCACCGGCGCCCGACCGCCTCAACCGGTGCCACCTCCTGCTCGAGGGAGAGGCTAAGGGCGCAGGGGAGATGCCGGGATTGAGTAACCCCGCGACCACATGCAGTCCTCGCACTCTCCCTTCTCCCTCGCTCGACTGAGACACTCCACCCCGGCCGACTTCGCTGATCACCGGCGCCCGGGCAGCACAGGCGCCTTCGTGCCTGACGAGCTACACGAAAAAGGTCCGCTCCGAGGTGCTGATCACAACCGTACTGACCTCGCCCTCTCTCTCGCACGCTCGGCAGAGAATTTGGTGGATTAGTGCGTCGGGGTGTTTAGAACCGAGCCACACGAAATACGGGAATTCGTAGCAAGTGCGCCACTACTCCCTAGACCGAGCTAAAGACGTGATAGACTCACCCACGCGTCTCTAGGATCTAAAACCCTCGAGTTTCATCGAGTCTGGGCGATGTTCTTCAAGATTTTTGCATCGGCGCCGATTTTCGTCCTAGGTCGCCAATGAACTCGTAGTTGCGGCCTCTGTTGAGCTGATTTGAGTCCACGCCGGTGTATAGGAGGTCGCCACGGTTCTCTGGGGAGAAAGACCGAAGTGTTTGAGCTCTCCTAGCATGAGAGCAACGTTGCCAGACTCCAACCGCCACTGCCGCCCGTCGCCGATAGGTTTCCGGTGACCGGAGCCCCCGTCCGACTTTGGGGATGAGTTGCCCGCGGTCCAAAAGGGGGAGGCGGCAAGTCTCCAGGCTGGGGAAGGCAGGAAAGTCGGGGTCCAAGGAGCCCGCCGGAGATTACCACCGCAGCGAGCTGTTGGCGCGAGGAGGACGACGATACTGTGTTGTGGCGCCCGCACGCAGAGTTTGAACTTTTCCAGGAATTTTCAGTTTTAGCTCAAACTTTAGAAATTCATAACTTTGTGTAGGAAGCTCCAAATACAGTGAACC
Source organism: Neostapfia colusana (assembly GCA_030760725.1). NCBI lineage: Eukaryota > Viridiplantae > Streptophyta > Magnoliopsida > Poales > Poaceae > Neostapfia > Neostapfia colusana. Next base: position 93,263,842 of record JASWHV010000003.1, read on the forward strand.
AAATTTTGCTGAACTCGGGATTTTGAGGACTTTCCAACAATACCAATTTCAGCTCATGAAACATGATAGTTTTCCAGAATTAAATCCCTAAAGTTTAAACTGTTGGGAATTTTATCTGGAGAATTACTTTATGAAAATTCTGAAATTTGGCTGAGAGGTTCATTGGAAAATCCTTGAGTCTCAGTAAAATTAGGACCATACCAAGCCACCATAAAAATTTCAGAGCCAAAGGGTGTAAAATCCCCAAAAGTGGTAGCACGAAAATTCAGCTCATGTACACTTAGGAAAAATGAGGGGAATTAAAACTTTGAATTATAATGGTGTAAGTTCAAAGTGGGGGTTTAGACTCCCCAAAAACTTCCACACCTGGAGATCTAAATTCATAACTTGGATCTTCATAGTCCAAATATTCAACCTTCCAAATTTCAGCTTATTTGGAGGAGTTTTAATATTTCTTTGGGATTAAAAGGAGGAGCCTTTAATCTGAATTTTAAATTCAGTTTCAAATTCCAATTTCCCCAGTTTGAAAATTTGGTTTCACAAATGTGTTCTCCACCTTTGAATGAGCAGCCATGCCAAAAATTGGAAAATTTGGGGCTGGTTTGCTATGTGCTTGGGACAAACCAAAGTGGAGAATTCAAACTCCATTTCAAATTCAAAGGGATCAAACACAATTCAAATTTTACACCAGAATTCAAACCATTTGAATTCTGCAAATTTGAATCATGACTTGGTGTGAAAGTCTAGTCTTAAATGTTGAGTTGCTGGGGTAAAATATCAGAGAAAATTTGGATAAGAATTAGAAATGCTGGGACCCCTTGGTCAGCCACACACAAGAGCTGCCGCCTCAGCCGACTGCGGTCGAACAGCAGGGGGCGCGACATCTCCCGGTTCCGACCCACGCCCAAGGTGCGCCACGCCACCTCCTGATTCTTCCGCCTACTTGATCATCCGCTCGTGCCACAGCCCCAGCACCACTCCCTTGCTCTGTCGGCCGTTTACCGACGTGCTTCCTCCTTCTCTGCTCGAGCACGCGAGCGAAAACCGCCGCGCTAGGCTAGTCGCTCGGGTTCCTGGTGTTGATCGTCTTCCGACAACACCAGCGCGTAGCTGAGCTAACCATCAGCTCCGCCAGAGCCTCCTCGACGCTTTCCAACAGTTCCCAGCTCGTGACGGACCCTCTATACCGGCGCCGAACCATTCTGCTCCGAAGGAAAACAGAGCTCGACGTCGCTGCCATGGTTCCCCGTCTACCAGCCGACTCCGACTCCCCAGCGCGACGGAAACCACCCAGAGGTGCGTCACGAAGTCTAGTTTCTCATACCGATGCCTTTTGGTACTTTACCACCGCCGGTTAGCCGGAATTCAGAGATTTCCGACGATACACGTGGAAGATAGCTCGAGACCGTTTTGGGAAATTCTTCCCACACGCTGAATCATCGGGTCTCCGGTCCTAGACACAGCTACTAGATCCCCTAGCGCCTCCCCACGCTGAAGCATGGCGCAAACTATCCCCTCTGCAAGCCTAGCGACGAGAATCCGTCGCCGCCGGCTGAAACAGTTCGGTTCACCGTCAAACTACACCTTTCACGAGTTTTCACCCACTTTTGTATGCAAGAACGTGCTCCTCACATCACCCTGATGCTTGCGGTGCTCTCCCCAACCGGAATACTCGCATGCTACGCGAGAACGACGGCACCGGGGTGAGGTTTGCCGCTGCCACCGTCGGGGAGGTATTCCCGGACATTTAGCGCCGCCACCGAGCTCACCAGAGTGTTCCTCGTCGGATTTTGGGCACAGGCGGTGAGGATTGATCCGTATAAGACAACGTACAGCCGTTCCGGCGAGGCACAGTCGTTCCTCCGGCGAGGAGGCCGGCCGGTCGTGAGGTAGACGAAGGTGAAGTTCTGCCCCACCTTTCAGTGGCACTGGTTAGGCGCCGGATCGGTTTGCGGCTCGGGATCTATCGTGGCTGTGCGGGTTAAACAACGTAGCCCCGGTGTTGCCGAAATTTCACTGGTCCGATTTAAAACAGTGGGCCCAGTTCCAATTATTTGAAGTTTCTGTTAGAGAAATAATTCCAGGAATTAGCTGATCTTTCCAAGCTCATAACTTTGTGTAGAAAACTCCAAAAAGGGTGAGACCAATTTTGTTGGAATCCACATGAGAAGTACTTCACAGAGGAACAAATTGCTTGCTATGAAAATGCCCAGGAATTTCTGTAGAATTATTTTTATTAAATCTGTTAGGGATTTATTGCAGGAGCAATTCTTTATGAAATATTCCCAAATTAAGGCAGCTAGTCCTTTTCACAGTTACTGATCTCCAGTAAAAAATTGGGATTCATTGGAGTTCATTTGCTAGGCTAAAATTCCTTCCCAAGTTCAGCCCTTATTCAAAAATTCCAATTTAAACAGAAACTTTTCAGAACTCCTGTCCAACTTCAAAAATTCATATCCCTCTGTTGGTAGCTCCAAAAATGGTGAAACAAATTTTGTTAGAACCATGGAGACTTACCCTAATCATATAATCCACTATTAGCTATGTCAAAGCTCCTGAATTGGGCTCAAAATTCAGAGAAGCATTGTACTTGTATGAATTTTAAAGACTACATTGTGCAATGACATGTCTCCAAATTTGGCTCAAATCATCCTTAGAGAGTCAAGTATTCCCTGTAAAAATGCCAAAGCCAATTAAGGATCCTAAATAGCAGTAGCTATGAATAGAAGTTCAATTCTTATAAATCATTAATACTTACACATATATTTTGTTACATTTCATAATAGTGACCGAAGTTGAGGACGCACTGGAGCCCTTGGACGTCCTCCCACCAGAAGCTGACTTCCCCTTTAACTCGCAACCAGGCATGCCCCGGTTTGCACTTAAGTACCTTTTATAAAGTTTTTCATTTGTATCACTTATGTCTAGGTTGACATGTATGCATTAGAGTTAGGGTGATTGAAACCCCACTTGCATAGCCTTTTAAATCCTATAAAGGGTTGGGTAGTTTACAAACTCGATGAGTAGAGAATGCCATGCTAATGTTTAGGATCTCGGTAGAAGTCGAGTGGTTGGAAGCTACTTGCGAGATAATACTTATCACATGGAATGAAAAGAGGTAGAAAATGGCTTGAGTTATAAAAATGAGACCCAGCAGGGGGGATAGGATGCAGTGAGCAGAGGTCTCACGTGCATAGCCCTGTTGGTGTCGGTTGAGGACATTCCGTATGCGGCCCTGCTGGACAAGTATCGAACAGTACCGGATGCACACTGGCATATGGGAACCAGGAATCCGATGTAATTGGTTAAGCTGGGTTCCGAGGCTTTCCCAACCGTAAATAGGAGTGGGTTGAGGGTAGCAAGGTGTAAATCTGCCAATTGGCACAGTCACACTCTACGCGGGGACCTCCTGCCCGTTACGGATGGACCGGTTCGGCATTTGGGTTGCCTTTGAAAGGTTGTTGCATACAACAGAGTAAGAAGGGGTGTGGAATCACGCTTCTGAAAGTGGGTGTACGTAACGTGTTATCTGGGTGTCTCCTGATTGCAATCACCGTCCCTCGCGGTTATTTGAGTACCGCTTGTTCGCTGTTTCATGACGTAGTAAGAAGTGAAGTAAGTCAGTTGAATGATAATATGCTGTGATGATATATTAATGTTTTGGGAACCATGTCTGCTGTAGATGTAGAGCTAATTAAGTTTACTTTCTGCTTTGGGCATCACCACATCGGAGGAAAGCATTTCTTGTTTGATTGTGGACTTCCGATGTGAGGGCTGCCTAAGGCACATGAATTTGCTGCTATAAAACTGAAAGTAAGGATCAACTTATAGGCGTGTCTTTGTTGCAAAGTCCATTCTCCTATTTTACGCATCCCTGCATATAGAGTTCCATGCCTAGGCTAGTCAGTTAAGCCTTGCTGAGCCATCATGCTCACGGTTGCAATATTTGAGCTGTATGCAGGTGAGAGCTATGAGGAGGGGTCTGATAACGAGGAGATGCCCCCGTCGGGGTACACGGCCGAGCTGGAGCCCTGCACGCCGCCGTGATTCTCCGGTTCATTGCTGCTAGTGTGTAGCGTCCCCGGGCTGGATGGCTGCACTTTTGCATAGTTAGGATGAGAGGCTACTAATGTACATTACTTCCGCTGTATAGTAATATTTTGTAAAAGACTTCCGCTGCTTTATATCAAATAAAAGTTTGTATGTTGCTCTCTAATCTTTTCGTGTGTGCTGTTGGGTGCCGCATCGCACGGCACCACCCTATGCGATCTTGGAGTGGGTGAACCACGGGGTGGTCCCCACAGGCGTGGTACCAGAGCCGCATTGGGAATAGCACGCTCGAAAAGAGCTTATTTTGAAAATTTAGAAGTAGTCGAGTGAGGATTAGTCGCTAAGCCCACATAAGGTCTATGATAGTAGTAGTTATTTAGGTGGAAATACTAACATACTTGTTATACATTCTGTAACGACGCTCCGACATCAGGTAAGAGGTAAGCTACGCCACCGCAGGCGGGTCAATTGCGGTAACTCTCCATGCGAGTAATAGTATGGAAGGTTATACCGTGGCTTGGCACGGTAGTTAATATGAGTCTCTGAACCTTTTCCATGGTTCTGAGAGCATATGAAAACGCTGATCTCCAGCGTGCTTTAGGAAAAAGTGAGAATACCTTATCGTGTGGTAAGCAACACGATAGTATGCAACTCTTGAACGTTCAATGTTCAAAGGGCCATACGCAGCGCTCGCCATCGGCGTGCCTCAACGGTCATGAGGCAGTAGGTGGTATCCGTTGGGTTGATAAAATTTCCAACCGTGACGATCCGTTCGCGCTTTACTCGGGTTCCCCGTCGTGTGGTGTGAAAACACGACCATGTACCTTGAGACGTGGCTTGACTCAAGGATGATCCGTATGGCAATGATACGGACCGTATGTTTTTACTATGATATGGAACTGCCTGAAATGTAAAAACCCTTGTGTGCACAATTATTGTGTGTTCTTCTGCAGGTACACTAACCACGTTAGTGCATGACGTATAGAAACCGTTTGTGAGTGACGTCTTTAGTTCCACCATTTGACATGTATAAGCCGGAATACCGGTTTAGGATTTTTCTTTGGTGAAGAAACGTAGTACCGACTGCATAAAAGGTTATTTTCAAACAAAAGAGTGAAAATGAAGTTTAGGATTCCATTTAGGGGTTAGTAAACTCCTATATTGAACTAAGAGTCAATTGGGAGTATAGATTCAGTCTCAAAAACTTAGGAACAATCTTCCCTGTTTTTGGCAGAAATATTTTTGAACTTGAACAGGGCATAACTTAATATTGGTTGAACCAATGGAGGTGTGGGATACCATTATGGAAAGGTTTAGAAGTCCTCTACAACTTTTCTGTGGAGCTCCAGAACAAAATCTCCCTCCCAATGGGTGAAAATCTCAGATGAGTAGGTACTGCCAAGAAACAGGGCAGGCCAAAAATGCTCTCTGAAAATTTTCTGTATTTCAACTACAACTTCCTGTAGAGAAATTTCTAAGGGTCAAGTAAGACACCGTTGAAAAGTGCAGGAAATGTGCTACAACTTTGTTGTTGAACGCTAGTCCAGATTTTGCCTCTAAGGTGGGCAAAACTGTTGGATTATCCAGACTGGTCAGCTGGACCAGAAGCTGGACGAGGCACCATGTTGAAAATTTTCAACCAAACAACTAGGTTTCACCTTTCGATATCCAGCGGCTGTTGTAAAACAGCGAGTTGGAGTCGAAAAGTTTATACATTCAACACATCATTCTGAGCGAGTGCATGCTTGAGTCCAGTACAATAGCAAGGAATTACGCATGCTAACACACTTAACACCCCGTGGTGACCCCGATGGTCAAAATGAACTTTTGAACCCCTAAAGTTCAATACTTTGGAACTCGATCGTGTGACACGGTCCAGGGATGTATATGTTGCATAAAGTTTATACTTTATCCATATGTGTGACTATTATGCATACTGTTTATTCCATTCTCGCATTAATATTGTATAGACTGGATGAAATAAACCAACATGTGCTGATCATTTGAATGATCTGAATGCAGAATGGTGCGGACACGTTCAACGCAAGAGGAGGGAGGTCCGAGTCAAGTTCGTGGTGATGAGTCTCCACCTCCGGAGCAAACCACAACGCAGCAGCAACCACCTCCTCCACCACCAGAACTTCCAAGGAATCTTGCGGAGGTTCTCGCCGCAGTGCTCGGCTCGTGCGACGAGCAAACCGAGCTGCTGCGGATGTTGGTGCAGCAGAATGCGTGCCATCAGGGAGGACGCTAAGACAATGGGCAACACCAGCCCCAACAAAGTTCATATTCAGAATTCATGGCGATCCATCCACCGGTCTTCACGGAAGCCGAAGAACCTTTGGAGGCGGACAGCTTTATCCGCACTCTGTAGGCGAAGTTCGGGCTGCTACGATGCACCGGACACCAGAAGGCGCTGTATGCAGCGCAACAGCTTCAAGGAGAAGCTGGTACATGGTGGGCGAACTACACCGCCTTCTTACCGGCTGGCCATGCCGTCACGTGGGCAGAGTTCCGGGAGGCATTCCGCGCCTATCACATACCTCCCAGTGTGATGGAAATGAAGCTCCAGGAGTTCCTGGCGCTACGACAGGGCGAGAGGAGTGCTCATGATTACTCCAGGTTATTCAACCGGCTGGCACAGTATGCGCCAGGGTTTGTGGGGATGGAAGACAACAAGCGCAACGCTTTCTTCCGGGGCCTGAATTCAAAGATGAAGGTCCATCTCGCCCAAAGCAATCGCGGCACATTCAACGACCTCGTTAATGCTGCGATTCTACAAGAGAATGCTCAGCGCAAGCACGGTTCTGATAAGAGGAAACGCAGCACGCTGACGAGCAGCAGTGGTGGGATGCCACATAAATACCACGTGGTGTATTGTTCACCATCCGGTCAGAGATGGCAGCCACCGGCGCCACCGCCTCAGTTTCGTGGTCGGCAATATATTGCGCCGGGCTTTCGACCGACGTATCCACCACAGCAACAGCAGCAGCAAAGGATGGTCCCGCGTGCGCCTCAGTTTCAACAGCGTGCACCGGGATTCCGTCCTCAAGTCGGCGGGATCCCGACACCTTACACGTGCTACACGTGTGGTCGTGTCGGGCACATTTTAAGAGACTGCCCCAAGCCACGACAGGGCAGGGGTGCATCACTGTATCAGGGTGCTAATCAGCCCCGCAACCAGCCCAAGAAACCAGCACCAAAACCCGTCAACGTCCACCACTTAGCCATCGAAGACGTGCCGGAAGGCGAACCCGTCCTCGCTTGTACGTTCTCCTATTTAGATCATCCCGTAGTCATACTTTTTGACTCTGGTGCCACCCATAATTTCATAAGTCAGTCTTATGTTATTAAATATCAACTGCCTATCATTTCCACAAATAATTCATACTTTATATGTTCTCCGGGTGGGAAAATAACAGCTGATAGAATGGTCTATAGAGCACCATTACAGTTGGGTGGGAATCTATATCTGACTTCTCTGATCATGTTAGCGAGTGAAAAACTTGATGTCATTTTAGGAATGTCATGGCTACATCGCCATGGTGCTGTTCTTGACATCATTCCACGTGTGGTTCGTTTAAACTCTCCACTCCATGACCCACATGTTCTTATTCTTGACCATTCGGTTCAAGAAATCCCAGCTACATATAACACGGAAGCCACGAAACTTGAGGATATTCGTGTGGTCCGTGAATACCCGGATGTCTTTCCGAATGATCTTCCGGGCATGCCACCCGAAAGAAATGTCGAGTTCAAGATTGAACTTGTACCGGGGACGACACCGATCTCACGGAGACCATACAAGATGGCCCCGAATGAGCTAGCTGAATTAAAGGAGCAGCTCAATGATTTGATGAAGAAGGGTTTCATTCGACCGAGTTCCTCGCCATGGGGATGCTCGGCGCTGTTTGTGAAGAAGAAGGATGAAACCTTGAGGTTGTGCGTGGACTACCGACCTCTTAACGCCGTCACCATCAAGAATAAATATACACTGCCCCGCATCGATATATTATTCGATCAACTTGTGGATGCAAGTGTATTTTCAAAGATAGATCTTCGCTCTGGATATCATCAAATCAAGATCCGAGCGGTAGATATTCCGAAGACGGCCTTCTCGACGAGATATGGGTTGTATGAATACCTCGTCATGTCCTTTGGTCTCACCAACACCCCGGCACACTTCATGTATCTCATGAACTCAGTGTTCATGCCAGAGTTGGACAAGTTTGTGGTGGTGTTCATAGACGACATCTTGGTTTACTCCACGTATGAAGAAGAACACGCCAAACACTTGCATATCATACTTCAACGATTGCAAGACCATAAGCTTTATGCCAAGTTCAGCAAGTGCGAGTTTTGGATCAGCCAAGTTCCATTCCTTGGTCACATTATTTCTGCAGAAGGCATTGCAGTTGATCCAAGCAAGATCGAACAAGTGCTGAAATGGAAGTCCCCCACATCAGTCCACGAAGTCAGAAGTTTCCTCGGGTTAGCAGGATATTATTGGAGATTCATACCCAACTTCTCCAAGCTTGCTAAGCCGATGACTGAACTATTGAAGAAGGGGGTCAAATATGTTTGGAGCTCAGCTTGTGAGGAAGCTTTCCAAGCATTAGTGAAGCATCTTACAACAGCCCCGGTGTTAGCCCAACCGGATACAACCAAGCCCTTCGACGTATACTGTGATGCGTCTGGCATCGGGCTTGGCTGTGTATTGACGCAAGGAGGAAGAGTGGTCGCCTATGGCTCACGTCAACTTCGTAACCATGAGCAGCACTATCCGACTGATGATCTTGAGCTCGCTGCTGTGGTGTTGGCATTAAAAATGTGGAGGCACTATTTGCTTGGGAACTTAGTGCACCTCTACACCGACCACAAGAGTCTGAAATATATATTCACTCAAAAGGAGTTGAATATGCGGCAACGGAGATGGCTAGAACTGATCAAAGACTATGAGATCGAGATTCACTACCATCCCGGTAAGGCAAGCGTGGTTGCCGATGCCTTAAGCCGCAAATCTCATGTCAACAATCTGTCCATCACCCCACCTGAAGAGGAGGAGCCAAGTCTGTACTTGGTTCCATATGGGGCGTTATATAATCTTGCTCTCATCCCAACCATAAGAGAGGAGATTATGGAAGCTCAGAAGAAGGACATGGGAATGTCGCACATTCGGAGAAGGATGGAGAATGGCGAAATGAAGTGCTTCCGAAGAGATGAACATGACACTCTATGATTTAAAGACCGTATAGTGGTACCCCGTGACATGAAGCTTCGGAAGAAAATCTTGGACGAAGCTCATTTGTCCAAGTATTCTATTCATCCGGGCAGCAACAAGATGTACCAAGATCTGAAAACCAGGTTTTGGTGGACACGGATGAAAAGAGAAATCGCAAAGTACGTATCTGAATGTGATACGTGTCGGCGTGTGAAAGCCGACCATATGCGTAAAGCCGGACAGCTGCAACCATTGAATATTCCGGCATGGAAGTGGGAGGATATCAGCATGGACTTCATTGTTGGTTTACCTCTCACATCTCACAAACATGACTCGATTTGGGTGATAGTCAATCGACTAACCATGTCGGCTCATTTTATCCCCGTACATACAAAGTACGTGGCCAAGCAATATGCGGAGCTGTACATTGCAAAGATCTTGTGTTTGCATGGTGTTACCCGCTCCATCATTTCAGATCGCGGTGCGCTGTTTGTCTCTCGGTTCTGGGAACATCTGCACGCGTCATTGGGGACCAAACTGATCCGAAGCTCCGCGTATCACCCGCAGACGGATGGTCAAACTGAACGGGTGAATCAAGTGCTTGAAGACATGCTACGCGCTTGTGCCATCCACCACGGCAAGAATTTGGACGATCATTTGCCACTGGCGGAGTTTTCTTATAACAATGGCTCTCAAGCTAGCATCAAGATGGCGCCGTATGAAGCTCTCTACGGCCGGAAATGTCGCACACCCCTCAACTGGTGTGAGTCCGGCGAGCGAGTTATCTACGGCATTGAACTTGTGAATGAGGCTGAAGAACGAGTGTGAGTAATACAAGCCAATCTTAAGGCTGCTCAATCTCGTCAGAAGAGCTATGCGGATAAAAGACGCCACCCTCTCCACTTCGACATCGGGGACCATGTTTATGTCCGTGTGTCGCCGATGAAGGGAGTTCATCGTTTCGGAGTGAAGGGTAAACTTGCGCTGCGGTTCATTGGTCCGTTCACCATCATTGAAAGATGCGTACCCGTGGCCTATCGCTTGGATTTACCGGCGTCGCTCGCAGGAATTCACAATGTCTTCCACATTTCTCAGCTGCGGAAGTGCCTCAAACCCTCAGCCGAAATCCGCACCGAAGACATAGAAGTTCTTCAACCGGACCTCACGTACACGGAGTATCCGATCCGGATTATCGATGAAAAGACTCGCGCCACAAGAAACCGGACCTTATGGTTCTACAAGGTCTTGTCGAGCAACCATACCGCTGATGAGGCGACATAGGAAAGCGAGGACTATTTACAAACATATTATCCCGACTTGCTATCATCATATACCCGGTAAAAGTTTTCCCCACTTTGCATTTCTTTTGGAATCTCGGGACGAGATTCTTTTTAAGGGGGGAGGGATGTAAAATCCCCAAAAGTGGTAGCAAGAAAATTCAGCTCATGTACACTTAGGAAAATTGAGGGGAATTAAAACTTTGAATTATAATGGTGTAAGTTCAAAGTGAGGGTTTAGACTCCCCAAAAACTTCCACAACTGGAGATCTAAATTTATAACTTGGATCTTCATAGTCCAAATATTCAACCTTCCAAATTTGAGCTTATTTGGAGGAGTTTTAATATTTGTTTGGGATTAAAAGGAGAAGCCCTTTAATCTGAATTTTAAATTCAGTTTCAAATTCCAATTTCCCCAATTTCAAAATTTGGTTTCACAAATGTGTTCTCCACCTTTGAATGAGCAGCCATGCCAAAAATTGGAAATTTTGGGGCTGGTTTGCTATGTGTTTGGGACAAACCAAAGTGGAGAATTCAAACTCCATTTCAAATTCAAAGGGGTCAAACACAATTCAAATTTTACACCAGAATTTAAACCATTTGAATTCAGCAAATTTGAATCATGACTTGGTGTGAAACTCTAGTCTTAAATGTTGAGTTGCTGGGGTAAAATATCAGAGAAAATTTGGATAAGAATTAGAAATGGTGGGACCCCTTGGTCAGCCACACACAAGAGCTGCCGCCTCAGCCGACTGCGGTCGAACAGCGGGGGTGCGACAGCTCCCAGTTCCGACCCACGTCCGAGGTGTGCTGCGCCACCTCCTGATTCTTCCGCCTACTTGATCATCCGCTCGTGCCACAGCCCCAGCACAACTCCCTTGCTCTCTCGGCCGTTTACCGACGTGCTTCCTCCTTCTCTGCCCGAGCACGCGAGCAAAAACCGCCACGCTAGGCTAGTCGCTCGGGTTCCCGGTGTTGATCGTCTTCCGACGACACCAGTGCATAGCTGAGCTAACCATCAGCTCCGCCGGAGCCTCCTCGACGCTTTCCAACAGTTCCCAGCTCGTGACAGACCCTCCATACCGGCACCGAACCATTCTGCTCCGAAGGAAAATAGAGCTCGACGTCGCTGCCGCGGTTCCCTGTCTACCGGCCGACTCCGACCTCCCCAGTGCAAGGGAAACCACCCAGAGGTGCGTCACAAAGTCTAGTTTCTCATACCGATGCCTTTTGGTACTTTACCACCACCGGTTAGCTGGAATTTGGAGATTTCCGACGATACACGTGGAAGATAGCTCGAGACCGTTTCGGGAAACTCTTCCCACACGCTGAATCATCGGGTCTCCGGTCCTAGACACAGCTACTAGATCCCCTAGCACCTCCCCACGCTGAAGCATGGCGCAAACCATCCCCTCTGCAACCCTAGCGATGAGAATCCGTCGCCGCCGGCTGAAACAGTTCGGTTCACCGTCGAACTACACCTTGCACGAGTTTTCACCCACTTTTGTATGCAAGAACGTGCTCCTCACATCACCCTGATGCTTGCGGTGCTCTCCCCAACCGGAATACTCGCATGCTACGCGAGAACGACGGCACCGGGGTGAGGTTTGCCGCTGCCACCGTCGGGGAGGTATTCCCGGCCATTTAGCGCCGCCACCGAGCTCACCAGAGTGTTCCTCGTCGGATTTTGGGCACAGGCGGTGAGGATTGAGCCGTCTAAGGCAACGTACAGCCGTTCCGGCGAGGCACAGTCGTTCCTCCGGCGAGGAGGCCGGCCGGGCGCGAGGTAGACGAAGGTGAAGGTCTGCCCCACCTGTCAGTGGCACTGGTTAGGCGCCGGATCGGTTTGCGGCTCGGGATCTATCGTGGCTGTGCGGGTTAAACACCGTAGCCCCGGTGTTGCCGAAATTTCACTGGTCCAATTTAAAACAGTGGGCCCAGTTCCAATTATTTGAAGTTTCTGTTAGAGAAATAATCCCAGGAATTAGCTGATCTTTCCAAGATCATAACTTTGTGTAGAAAACTCCAAAAAGGGTGAGACCAATTTTGTTGGAATCCTCATGAGAAGTACTTCACAGAGGAACAAATTGCTTGCTATGAAAATGCCCAGGAATTTCTGTAGAATTGTTTTAATAAATCTGTTAGGGATTTATTGCAGGAGCAATTCTTTATGAAATATTCCCAAATTTGGGCAGCTAGTCCTTTCATAGTTACTGATCTCCAGTAAAAATTTGGGCTTCATTGGAGTTCATTTGCTAGGCTAAAATGCCTTCCCAAGTTCAGCCTTTATTCAAAAATTCCAATTTAAACAGAAACTTTTCAGAACTCCTGTCCAACTTCAAAAATTCATATCCCTCTGTTGGTAGCTCCAAAAATGGTGAAACAAATTTTGTAAGAGCCATGGAGACTTACCCTAATCAGATCTTCCACTATTAGCTATGTCAAATCTCCTGAATTGGGCTCAAAATTCAGAGAAGCATTGTACTTGTAGGAATTTTAAAGACTACACTGTGCAATGACATGTCTCCAAATTTGGCTCAAATCATCCTTAGAGAGTCTAGTATTCCCTGTAAAAATGCCAAAGCCAATTAAGGATCATAAATAGCAGTAGCTATGAATAGAAGTTCAATTCTTATAAATCCTTAATACTTACACATATATTTTGTTACATTTCATAATAGTGACCGAAGTTGAGGACGCACCGGAGCCCTTGGACGTCCTCCCACCAGAAGCTGACTTCCCCTTTAACTCGCAACCAGGCAAGCCCCGGTTTGCACTTAAGTACCTTTTATAAAGTTTTTCATTTGTATCACTTATGTCTAGGTTGACATGTATGCATTAGAGTTAGGGTGATTGAAACCCCACTTGCATAGCCTTTTAAATCCTATAAAGTGTTGGGTAGTTTACAAACTCGACGAGTAGAGAATGCCATGCTAATGTTTAGGATCTCGGTAGAAGTCGAGTGTTTGGAAGCTACTCGCGAGATAATACTTATCACACGGAATGAAAAGAGGTAGAAAATGGCTTGAGTTATAAAAATGAGACCCAGCAGGGGGGATAGGATGCAGTGAGCAGAGGTCTCACGTGCGTAGCCCTGTTGGTGTCGGTTGAGGACCGTCTGTGTGTGGCCCTGATGGACAAGTATCGAACAGTACCGGATGCATACTGGCATATGGGAACCAGGAAACCGATGTAATTAGTTAACCTGGGTGCCGAGACTTACCCAACCGTAAATAGGAGTGGGTTGAGGGTAGCAAGGTGTAAATCTGCCGGTGGGCACAGTCACGCTCCACGCGGGGACCTCCTGCCCGTTACGGATGGACCGATTCGGCATTTGGGTTGCCTTTGAAAGGTTGTTGCATACAACAGAGTAAGAAGGGGTGTGGAATCACGCTTCTGAAAGTGGGTGTATGTAACTTGTTATCCGGGTGTCTCCTGATTGCAATCACCGTCCCTCACGGTTATTTGAGTACTGCTTGTTCACTGTTTCATGACGTAGTAAGAAGTGAAGTAAGCCAGTTGAATGATAATATACTGTGATGATATATTAATGTTTTGGGAACCATGTCTGCTGTAGATGTAGAGCTAGTTAAGTTTACTTTCTGCTTTGGGCATCACCACATCGGAGGAAAGTGTTTCTTGTTTGATTGTGGACTTCTGATGTGAGGGCTGCCTAAGGCACATGAATTTGCTGCTATAAAACTGAAATTAAGGATCAACTTATAGGCGTGTCTTTGTTGCAAAGTCCATTCTTCTATTTTACGCATCCCTGCATATAGAGTTCCATGCCTAGGCTAGTCGGTTAAGCCTTGCTGAGCCATCATGCTCACGGTTGCAATATTTGAGCTGTATGCAGGTGAGAGCTATGAGGAGGGGTCCGATGACGAGGCGATGCCCCCATCGGGTTACACGGCGGAGCTGGAGCCCTGCACGCCGCCGTGATTCTCCGGTTCATTGCTGCTAGTGTGTAGCGTCCCCGGGCTGGACGGCTACACTTTTGCATAGTTAGGATGAGAGGCTACTAATGTACATTACTTCCGCTGTATAGTAATATTTTGTAAAAGGCTTCCTCTGCTTTATATCAAATAAAAGTTTGTATGTTGTTCTCTAATCTTTCCGTGTGTGCTGTTGGGTGCCACATCGCACGGCACCACCCTATGCGATCTTGGAGTGGGTGAACCACGGGGTGGTCCCCACAAAGGGGAGGGCTAGCTAGAGTATAGTAATTACTTATTCCATCTGAATTGACATATAGCATATAGTTAACGTGTAGTCACTGAAGGCAAGGAGGCTCTGGAAGTGCTCGACTTCCTTCTTCCGGATGAAGACCTAACCACTGACCAGCAGCAACAAGGCAAGCCCCGGTTTGCATTAACCTTTTTATAAAGTTTTGCGTTGTTTATAAGTCTAGTGTGAAGTATGAATGTGCATTAGGTGTAGGATGGATGGAACCCCACTCGCATAACCAGAATTTGCCTATAAGAGTGAGGGTAGTGTCTAAGACCTCGCGTAGACAGGCTATGCTTAATGATTCATAGGACTTCGGTACAAGTCGAGTAGTTGGAATCTACTCGCGAGTTTAGGCTTGGGACATACGGGATTTGTTCGAGTGATGTGAGATCACTTTAGTAACAAAAATGAGACTAGGCAGGGGCTAGGGCGCAGCAAGAGGAAGTCTTGTGTGCGCAGCCCTGTCCGTGTCGATTGAGGACTGATCCGTGTGCGGCCCTTCTGAACAAGTATTGAACGTACTGAAGGCATATCGGATATATGGGCCCCGATAAACCGATTTAACCTATACCTCCGGGCGGCGAGGCATAACGCACCGATTTATAGGTGTAGGCTGAGGGCAGCAAGGTGGAAATCTGCTAACGGGCGTAGAGAAATGCTCCGTGTAGGGAACCTCCTGCTCGTTTCGGTGCTACCGGTTCGACATTTGGGCTGTTGGGTGAAAGGTTGTCCCGTACAACATCGAGTGAGCGTGCTGTGCAGCTCCAAGGGTGGGCGTACGTGACGTGCTCTTTGGGTTTCCCTGCAGGTGTATATCGAGTCGATTCGCCATCCCTCGCGGTGACGAGTACCGCTTGTTCACTGTGTCGTAACGTAGATAATGTATGGAATGTTATTATTCAATTCTGCTGTATGATATAATTGTATTGCTACATGGGTGCCACCAAATATTGCTTACTAAATTTCTTATTCATGAACTGTTAACTTGTGGCTAAAAGATGAACTAAGGATGAACTTGTAGGCGTATCTATTTGCTGAAATTTACTATCCATTGTTCATTGTACCCTACATGTTGAGTTTCATGCCTAGGTGAATCGGTTAAGTCTTGTTGAGCCATCGTGCTCACGGTTGCTGCTTAAGTGTTTTTCAGGTGAGGAGCCACCCCTGGACTCGGGGTACGAGTCCACCGGCGAGGGTTACCCTCCGTCGGGGACCACAGCTGAGTGGGAGCCATACACGCCGCGCTGAGCTGAGGAGTGCAGCTAGTGTGGGTTGCCCTAGGGCTGGGCAACCGACTTTTGCTAGATAGGCGGGCGTGAGTTGTATAAATTAGACTTCCGCTGTGTAATAAAGACACTAGTTTGTAACTGAGTATTGTACTAGTTTGTACAGTTTCAGTTGGTTTTCCTATGTAATACAATGTATCTTTATGACGTGTGCTGTCGGGTGTCGCATTGCGCGGCACCACCCTCTGCGATCCTGAATGAGCGGATTCCGGTCCGCCACAGCCTGGTATCAGAGCTGCATTGGGGATAGCACAGTACTTAAGAACTGTATTACGGGAAAACTTAGGCTTACGGTGAGGATCCGGTAGTTTGCCCAAGTAAGGACTATATTAGCATAGTTACTTAAAGTGGCAAGACTAACATATGTGTTATAATTCTAAATTTTCATTATGTAACGACGCACCTACGCTCTGGTAAGAATGGTAAGGAACGCCACTAAAAGCGGTTCAATTTCGGTTAGCTCCCCTGACGAGGAACGTGGTTCAGGGATAGGTCTCACAGCTTGGTGTGAGACGTCAATATGAAACTCTTGGACTCTTCATGTTCCTGAGTTCATACGAAACGCTGATCCCTAGCGTGCATTAGGCAAGTAAGTGGATGTAAAGGTCCCAAAAATATGAACACAAAGAAACTTAGGTTTGCACAAAGTTAGTTCATATGTAGGAAAAATGGGACTTGTTTAAACTTTTTCACATGTGATAATACACATGAAAGCTCCCTCTACACAAGTTCAATGGTTATTTGAAAACATGGAACAAAAAGGAATTTGAAACCAAGTAGGGAAGTACCCCTATGTGGGAGAGAGCTAAATTCAGATTTTGGAGCAAGTTGGTTCCACTCAAAAATTCCAAATGAGATTAACACAATGGTTTTTAAAACTGTTGTATTAAAATTCTCATTTGCAGCAGCCAAATCAAGTATCAGGTTTCATATTTGAATTCTTTAGGTGCAAATTAAGGGGTAGGCAAAGTCTCATGAATTTTTGAAGATGTTTGCTACCCATTTTTCCAAATAGACCTAAATGTGTAATGAATTCAAATACCTATTTGAATTTGGATGAATTGTGCCCAATTATTCAAATGCAGTTTAGTTTTCAACTCCACAGTTGAATTTCATCATTTGCAAATTGTTGGGATATTTTGGAGAGATAAGGGGGAGATGGGACCCACATGTCATATGTACCAAAATATCTATACAAAAGAGTTGGGTCTCTGTTTTGCTGTCTTCAGGGGAGCGACAGCAGCTGCTCGGGACAGCACACTCGCCGCTGGTCGGCCGCCCCTGCAACCGACTCCAGCGCCGATACAGCCCCCCCCTCAGCGCCCTCATCCATCCACAACGTGCTCTCCCTCTGCTCACGGACAGAGCAGCGAGGCTCTTCCTCTACCTCACGCCGAGCCGAGCGAGAAAACCGCCGCCATCACCGATCGCTCGGCAGCCAGCTCAAACGGGCGCGAGCAGCAGCTGGTCAGTAGCCAAATAGCACCGGCGCAGCTCCCTCTTTCTCCTCAACGCGTCCCTGACCGGTGATTGTCTCTCCAACCCCGGGAGCAACGCGGCCGCGCAAAGGCCGAACATGACCCGATGAGGAGGCTTCCGCGGGCAGCCCAACCTGGCGCTTGTCACGACCAAGTACCGGCGCTCCGGGACGCGCCAAGCTACCGTGCTGCTCTCCTCCCAACCTCAGGCCATGTCGTGAAGCTCCGCGAGAGAATTTTGAAAAGTTTCTCCGGCGTACCCGAATCGACCTTCCGGCACGGTAATCCCAAATTCCCCCTCAATTCTCAATCTTTGTTCGTCACAGTTTGCACGAAGGGTCCAAAGTAGTAGGCGATCCTTTGCTCTTCACGGTTCTAGCCTCAAACTGCACCTAGAGCGAGTATTTCGGGGTTTTCTACCGGCAACCGAACCGGGGGACCGCGGTCACACGGTGAAAGCAGGTTTGCCATCGTTCCCGAACGCTTTTGAGGCTAGGTCGAGCTCCCTCATCATTCACTGGTGCTGTAGCACCGTTTTGCCGAGCTTTTAACTCACTAGGATGGCCGGCCGACGTCGCCGATGAGGTGCCGGGCTGCCGCAACGTCGCTAGCTACCGTAGAGGCTTTGCCGGCTCGGGGAAACCTCACCATCGTGCTCAGCAGGGCAGGTTAGGCCCTGGCGGCGAGCAAGGGCTCGGGCAGAGGCCGGGAGATCAGTTTCCGGCGATCTCCGGCGAGGGCGGCGGCGCGGGCACCCTGAGCGCGGGAACTGACCCGAGGTGGAAGAAGGGGTCAGCGGGCCCAGTCGTCAGTGAGAGAAAGTTTAAAACCCTGATCTTCTGTGGCTGTGGGATCCGGTATGACTGCACAGAGGAATATGTGTGGCCCCATGTGTCGTTTTTTCTGTGAGTGACACGTAGCCCGGACCCACCGTCAGCGTTTAAACATTTCTAGAATTTTCAGTTTCCAGTTCAATCTTTGAAGAGCCATAACTTTGTGTGGGGATGTCCAAAAATTTTGAAACAAATTTTGTTGGATTCCTCTCAAAGAGTAATATCCAGGGGTGCAGCCCAATAATTATGAAAATCCCTGGATTTGGCTCCTTAATTCATATAAGGAAAATCTTGTAGGATTTATCCCAGGAGTTCTATGTGTTGGAAAATTCCCAAATTTGGGCAGAAGGTTCTTCCAAAAATACTTGAACTCCAGTAAAATTTTCAGAGGCATTGGACCTCATTTGCTTAATCAAATGTGGTGTTAATTCCTTATGTCTCTGAAAATTTGAAAATAGAACAGAGCTCATTTTCAGATTGTTCCCAATTCTTGTGAAGCTCATATCCTTGTGTAGGAACCTCCAAATTTAGTGATTCAAATTGGGTTAGATTCAGGTTGACAAACTCTATCCAAATATGCAACCCAATTTGTATGAAAGTCCTTATTTAATTCTGGAAAATTCTTTAAAACTTTTCAGCAAAAGAATTTTAGAGGGAGTTTGGTTCATCCGAAAACCGTCAAATTTTGCCAGAATAATCATTAGGATGTTATTGAACTCCTGTAAAACTTTCAGCTCATTTGCAGTTGAATTATGTTGGAGAATTCAGATTGCAATGTACTGTATTCAAATGAATACAGAGACTTTTCAGAAATTGTCCCAGAGCTAGAAAAATCATTTCTGGGCAATTCTTAGCTCTAAAAATCCTAGAAAAATTTATGCAGACTCTATGAACATAAGTGAAATTGTAGTTCATTAAGTTGGGAATGAACATGTGAGTTAATTAAGAATTAATTTCTTTGTACTTAAGTGCTTAGGGAATTAACTGAATAAAACCCTCAATGAAAAGTGTTCATTTTTGGTCCAGAGCACTTTCATGTGACCAGGAACTCACATGCAAACTTTCATCTCAAATTGAATCTTGAGTCTCCCTGTCCTTGTCTTCCTTTCTATTGGATGTGAAGAACAACATGGGGGTTAGTGTGGAGATTGTGGGAGACACAATGTCCTTTCACTTTAGCTGCAATTTAGCAAGCTAAGTCCCTTTGTAATATATGACTTCCTGGAAAAATTTCGAAGTCATTAGAGATTAGGATCTTTAGTTATGTCCAGATCATTAGAGCTCATCTTATATGGCATTAGGAACTTAGCTAGAGATGTAATGAAACAGCTAAGGTAGATTTAGTCTCTTTGAGTTCTTTGCACAACAGAGGCAACAACATCATCCTAGGATCTCTACACAGCCTCTGTTCTTAAGAAGTTTTAATCCTTAAGTCTTTAAATTACATTATAAAATACTATGCATATACATGTCGATAGGATTCACGATGAAGGACATCGACGGAGCCATCCCTTGACGTGTGGATCAGTTGAGCAAGTTCAGAAAGATCAAGGGATTGAAGATCACTAACTTCTATTATATACTACCCTACAAAGCAGGCAAGCTCCGGTTTACATTCACTGTTTTATAAATTTTTATTGTTTTGAGCACTTACTTGAGTATTATGATTCCTTGCATCAGAGTCTTGTTGGAAACCCAATTGCATAGCCAAGAAAACCCTGGTTTGGGTTTAGGATTGCAAACCCCGTTAGCTACTGCAATGCTAAGATAGTGTAGGATTCGGTACAGGTCGAGTAGTTGGAACTACTCGCGAACATAGGCTAGAGGCACTCGACTCGGGTAGAGATAGCACATGATACACATGGCAAGGAAAATGAGACCGAGCAGAGAGTAAGGGCAGCAGGACTTTGGGGCCTGTGTGCTATAGCTCCGCTTGTGTTGATTGAGGACCGAGCCGTGTGCGGGCCTGTTGAACAAGCTAGAACAGTACCAAAGACCTACTGGCTATATGGGAACCGGGAAACCGATGTAACTCGGGTAGCTGGGTATTGAGGCATTGCCCGTCGTTCAGAGGGTAGGTTGAGAGCTCAAGGTGTAAATCAGCTGGCGGCACTGAGATGCGCGTGCAGAGACCTCTTGCTCGGGACGATGGGACCGGTTCAATATTTGGCTGACGGGCGAAAGGTGGTTGCGTACGGCGTCCGTGATGGTTGTTGTAGGCAACATCGAGTACGGGCGTACGTGACGGGTTGTTCGGGTAACCCTGCAGGTGTAAATCGATTTTAATCGCCGTCCCTCGCGGTCAGTGAGTACCACTTGTTCACTGTACCGTGACGTAGAAAGAACAGGCTAGTTACATGTTAAAATGTTGCTGATTGAAAGATGGACTCTGATTGCTAATTATTTGCTGTAGTTTAGAGCTAACTAAAGTTTATTTCAACTTTGGGCAAAGTACATGAGAGAAATGCGTTTCTTGTTTTATTGCGGCTCTCTCATGTGTCTTAGCGTAAGGTTCTCCACAACCTGCTGCTAAAACTTGAAAGTAAGGTTCTACTAATTAGGCGAGTCCTTGCAAATGATTTTTACCTCATGTAACCCATCACCCCTCATGTAGAAGTTCCATGTTTAGGTGAGACGGGTCAGACTTGCTGAGCCTTCGTGCTCACTGCTTGTGTTTGAAGATTTTGCAGGGTTCTATGAGGAAGGGACTCCCGAAGAGGAGACGGAACCCCAGGAGGGGAACCCCGTCGAGTGGGAGTCGTGCTTGCCGCAGAGTTAGTGTGCGTGTGTGCTAGCAAGGACACGTTCAAAGGCTGAACGTGAACTTGATGCGTAGTCTACGCCCGTGAGTGTAGACTGGACCTATTTTGATGTAAACATGTTTATAAACCACTTTATGTAATATAAACTTTGCTTCCGCTTTGTACCTTTGATGTGTGTTATCCGGTGCTGTGCAACGCAGCACCCCTCAGCGTGATCCTGGCTCGACAAGACCGTGGGGTCGTGTTAGCGCTGGTATCAGAGCTCGCTTGAGGTTTAACGCACTACAAAGGTCATCTTTTTCAAAAATCCAGTGAGGAACGAGTTAGTAGCCCGTATAAGGATGTTATTAGCATATAGAAAGTGGCATACTAACCTAATTGTCTATATCAGAAAATCGTGTATCTCGGGACATTTATGTCTTGTGGGGTACACGTAAGCGCTGTCCACCAGTGCGCACAAGCTGAAGGGTGGAGCCCCACGGGTGGCAGGTAACCCGACCCGCTTTGATATCCTCTGCGACTCTTCATGTCGTTTGGGATATTCGAGCAACGTCTGTCCCTGGCGTGCGTGGTGCAATTTGGGAGACCCCGTCACGTGGTCTAAAACGTGAACACGTAACTCAAGGCGTGTTTGGCTTGAGAACATCCGGGCGAGTGATGACGGCCGGGTGTATGAACTGTATGGATTCCGGGCTCGGTGTGCAGCCGAGTCTGACGATTGCTTGAGTTTCTGCAGATAGTCTGACCACGAAATGGTAGACATGTAGCGTCCGTGTGCGAGTGACGTTTAGTGCCACTGAAATAACGAAGCCGGCTAAGTACGGTATAGGTTTCTCTTTGTGGGGACGTAGTACCGACATAATCTGGTGACACATCGACGTCACACCCCATTAAATGAACAACTTCATTTAAAAATTGAAGGTTTTGATCTAAAGTAGTAAAACTTGATGTAACTCCTTCCCTTGAACAGGATATTCAAAGTTAACAAGTTTTCAACTTATAGGTTGTTAAGGACAGAGCACTCTGTTTTCAGCTGAATCAAGGCTGAAGTTAATCAGAGGTTAGAGGTTGAGTTCTTTCGAGGTTGGGGTCATATGATACATTTATGGAAAGCTTTGGAAGAGCTTTACAACTTTTCTGTTGAGGTCCAGAGGTGTTTCATCCCTTAACCAATCGAAAAATGCAGTGGAGATGAAACTGTCCAGAAAACAAGACAGATGCAAATCTCCCTGGATGTTTCTGTAAAAGACTTATAACATTCTGTAGAAAAATCCTTAAGGATCATAGGATACACCGTTAGAAAGGTTATGAGGTAAGGAACATTGTTGTAGTTCAAAGTTTGTTCAGATTCCTATTGTATTTGCATATACAACTGTGATAAAGCCAGCCACATACAAAGGAGATGCTGGCAAATTTTATCCAGGAATTCTGTCAACTTTGAAAAAAAAAATCATAACTCCTGATCCAAATGTGATATGGAAGCATGTGAATACTCGTTGGAAAGATATTGGAGTTAACTTTCACTTTGGTACACAATTTGAGTGATGAAAATGCTTCTAACTGGATCAAAGTGTAGATTTAGTGCATCAAGGTCTGTTCTGTACAAAGGAGGAAAATGAGTGATATCGTGCAGGCTAGTACAAGTGACGTGCCCTAAAAGTACCGGTTGGTGTTCCGAGCTCCATTCAGTGAAATGGAGGCCCCTGTATGATTAACTCCTTAAAGGTTGATTGCTGGTCGAGTAACACAACTTGCACCACCTCCAGAGCAGCAGCATCAGACGGTGGTTTGTACTCCATCGCTGCAGCTATATGTATCTAGGTCCAACCACAAGTTAGAGGAGAACCGGAGAGACATCCATGATCTAATTGTGGTCGGATGGACCATTGTGCTAGGTATTGTCTGGAGGGAATTCAAGGGTGCGGGTCATCATATTAAAAATGTTTAGACCCGTACCGATATCTGCGGAAAAGAGGGCAGACAAGGGGCAACATTCACTATACAGTGAGTGATGATGTTCCAGAATGAGGAGCCGTGTTAGCAGAGATGGTTCTCTGAATCGGCTACTGGTATTAATTCTCTTGGACTTAGGTGCCACACATAGCTTTGTTAGTCCCTCTTTTGTGGCTCAACATCAGCTCCAAACCACTTTTACAAAGAGGTAATACCTCATATCTTCGCCGGGGCAGCATTACAAGAAGTGATGTTGTTTTCCGAGCACCTCTTTGTTTGTGGGTTATACTATAACCCACAACCCTCCTTATTCTTGGGGTCTGAAGATCGACATTATTTTGGGGATGTCGTGGTTGAATTACCACAAAGCGGTTCACAACCTCAGTTTTGAACCGTTAAGCTCAAACTCCCCGCGGCACGGTCTTCATACATTAGTTCTGGGCGCCAGTCGGCAACAGATTGCAATATAGAACCACTTGGAAACTGTTAGATAGAGGGTAGTCCGGTGGTACGTAAATTTCAGGAGGTGTTTCCCAATTGTGTAGGATCGAAGAGCACATGAAAAGCTACCAGAGGGGGGTGAATGGTAGATTAAAACTTTTCGCAGCGGAAACAACAAAAACCCCTCAGCAAAAATCAATCGGTTAAAGAAACCGTGTGTGCAAGTGTTTTCAAACGTGTTCAACCGTGATAAATCCAGTAGAGAGGTAGAGAATCAAGTCACGGATCTAATGCAACAAGAATCACTTGAAAACACGAAGTAAAACTTGAGATACGATCAAAACATTAAACGAAGATCAATTTGTTCTACCCGATATAAAACAGATCTACAATGCTGCAAAGAAACTCATGTATCTCAAAATCTACAGATCCGAAGCTCGTGAAAATTTCAAAGATGATAGATAATTGAGTTGTGAAGACAACCCAAAAAGAATCACATCAATCAGATCTGTAAAACTCAAGTTATGAACGAAACACCGAAGCAACATCGGTCTGTCCAGAAACTCGGCGAGAAAGACTTGACGAAAAACAAGTCGGACGAACAAGGCACAAAAGCTCCTCAAAACTATGAACTTTATTCAATAGAAACACAAGAGGAACAGCCCAAAGTTCTCTATCCATGAGAGCTCTGGCCTCCCTTGCTTTTATAGCCAGCCCTCAGGCTAAACAATCCAATCTAGGACTCCTACTCCTAATTGGACTCGTATCCTAACTTACCATAACTGCTCAGTACTCTCCTATTCGCAGATAGAAGCAATCGTGAGACTTCCAAACACCTTAGGAACGTCCTAAACATTCCTAAAACAACTCAACTTCGTGCCTAGCATGAAATCCTATCATAACCAACTCAAATCTTCCATATTTGAGTCATATCCGACTCAGCCTCACCCTGAGTACGCAATCCAGCCGGTTGGACCTTTTCGACCAATTCTTTACGTCCACTTCTCTTCATCACGCCTTGGAACAATGTTGCCACGTCCATGCACTCCTTGCACACGTGCAAACACCTTCCAACGACGTACACGCAACCTTCATATGCACTGCCCTTGATCCAAACATGCTGCGCGACCTCCTGATCAACTCAACCACAGCTCCTCCCGAACTTGGTTGTTGGAACCTCATCTCCTCCCTGAGACTAGTCCAAGGATCCCGTCACCAGCCATGTCTTGAACTCAAGCAACACCTGCACATGAATAAACAACCAATTCTTCCGAGCACAAGTCCTCGACTTGACTCACGTTAGTTCGAAAAACATGACACCTTACATGAGCACGTCACATAAGCATGTTGCAAACCATATCAAATGATAACAGCCATAACCACCAAAACACACCAAAAACTTAGCAAATTAATACTAAGAAAACCTTCCCATAAAGCAAGTTTGAAACATTGCGAGTTAAAAGCAAAAACAAGACGCTGCAGTTCTACGAGTTGAACTTCACGGGAGCTCCCTAAAAACAAGCTCCGGACCTCACAGAAGCTCTCCGGACCTTGCGTTGGACCTTGCCAACACTTGGCGGACCTAACAAAGAACTTGTCGGACCTTGCCACAGAAGAATGTTTTGGCAATATTCAAAACTTTGAATGTTAATGCTAACTTTTATCCTAATTGCCAATGTATTCAGCACACATAGGTCTCAAAATCTCCCCCTTGATGAATGCATTGGCAACACCAATTAAAATCTGAACATTGGCTTATGAAAAGTTTTGAAAAGCTTTGAAAACTCATTTATCCCCCTTTATTAATTTCTCCCCATTTTTTAAAATCAGAGAAGGAAGAAAGTGTATAACATATGCAAAGTGTAAAAAAAAATCTCTCCTTATACATATTTCTCCCCCTTTGACAATGTATGCAGCAAGGTTCAAAAGAGAAATTTTTAAATGTTATGAGCATATTATAACATATACATACAAAACAAAGCTCATCCAAGTCATACTATCAGGTTACTTACACTATCACATCAATGAGATACATAAAGTAGTGTAAACCATGCTAGAGATCAAATGTATTTTTAGTTTAAGCAAGTCATGATCTCCCTTACTCAACTATTTCAAAACCTGAAAACATGACACTTGTTGCTGCATTTTTATTATTCATAATCATTTAAGTCACAAAGTTGATCATATGATATCTGCAAGAGATTATATGCCGCATCAGCCTTATTCTAACCAACCAAGCCAAGCCTATGTCATTTGACAATCAGAAGCTTAAGGACATGGTTTTAGTCATACACAATTCCTTCCAAGTTCATATCTTAGTGCAATGATAAGCAATCTCAAAAGAAGTGCGATGCATGCATATTCTCTTGATCTTTTCTCAATTTTTTATTTGAAAACTCAACATGTGAGCTGATCACTTGATTAAATTTTTTATGATTAAAAGCACTTGTGAGCACGCAACAAGTTCAAAACAGCAAGAAAGTTCGATCATGACCAGATTTAGTGTAAGTAATTATTCCAATTACTAGTCATGGCAAAAACTACAAAATATATAACATGAGTAATGTAGTAAGAACTTTCAGCCTGTAAAAGGAATCACAAAGTCATATATGTATGAAATACTATGCTCATATTATTTTAGTTTCAGATTCACACATAGACTTTCAAAGTTTCAAAAACTCCCCCTCAATTTAAACCATGAGGATGCATAACCCCTATTTCACTACAAATGAAACAAAAACGAGTGAAATCCAAAGGTTTTGTAAAAATATCAGCCAATTGTTGTTCGGTATCGACATGGTGAAGCACAATGTTTCCTTTTTCAACATTATCACGAAGAAAATGATACCTAATGTCAATGTGCTTAGTTCTAGAGTGTTTCACGGGGTTTTTAGCAATACAAATTGCACTAGTGTTATCACAAAACAGTGGAACACTATCTAAATCAACCCCATAGTCCTTAAGTGTTTGAACAATCCAAAGAATTTGTGAGCAAGCGCTAGCCGCAGCTACATATTCAGATTCGGCTGTGGATTTTGCAACTGAACTTTGTTTTCTAGAGGACCAAGTAACAATTGAATTACCAAGAAAATGACAAGCACCCGAAGTACTTTTCCTATCAATCCTACAACCCCCAAAATCAGCATCCGAAAAAGCTTTCAAAGAAACGGTTGAGGAAGAAGGAAGAAAAATGCCAAATTCTTGAGTTCCATGTAGGTACCTGAGAATCCTTTTGATGGCTTGGCGATGTGAAGCACGTGGAGAAGCTTGAAAACGTGCACAAAGACATACGCTGAATTGTATGTCCGGTCTTGACGCCGTGAGATACAAAAGTGATCCAATCATACTTCTGTATTCTTTTTTATCGACCGGATCACCATCTTCGTCAAGTTCAAGTGTTGTTGCTGTTCCCATTGGTGTCCGAAGAGGCTTGCATTTTTCCATGTTGAAGCGCTTAAGAAGGTCCTTTGTATACTTAGTTTGATGCACAAAAGTTCCTTCTTTTGTTTGCTTGATTTGCAGCCCCAAAAAGTATGTGAGTTCTCCCATCATACTCATCTCCAAATTCTGAACTCATCATAGCTGAAAACTTGGACATGAGATCATGAGAAGCACAACCAAAGATAATATCATCCACATACACTTGAACGAATAATGAGTCATTGCCATGCTTAAGTACAAAGAGTTTTATCAACCTTGCCCATGGTAAACCCCTTTTCAAGTAAGAATGTTTTTAACCTATCATACCATGCTCTAGGGGCTTGTTTTAGACCGTACAAGGCGTTGGACAGTTTGTAAACATGATTAGGAAAATTTGGATTTTCAAAACTTGGTGGCTGCTTAACATAAACCTCCTCCTCTATGTAGCCATTAAGAAAAGCACTTTTAACATCCATTTGATATAACTTGAAACCTTTAGATGCAGCAAATGCTAATAAAATTCTTATAGCTTCTAATCTAGCAACAGGAGCAAATGTTTCATCAAAATCTAGACCTTCAATTTGAGTGAAACCTTGAGCAACCAACCTAGCTTTATTCCTAACCACAACCCCATCCTCACTTTGCTTATTTTTAAATACCCATTTAGTTCCAATTAATGTGTGACCTTGAGGTGGAGGTACAAGTTTCCAAACATTATTTCTTTCAAAATTTTCTAACTCTTCTTGCATGGCATTAATCCAAGATTCATTAGTGAGTGCGTGTGATATTCCTTGGGTTCAAAAGAAGCAACAAAAGCAGAATGAGCATGAGAGTTTGGATCGCAAAACCTGGAACGAGTGACTCGTTCATGCAAGCTTCCAATGATTTGTTGTGGAGGATGTCTTTTGAGTACTCGGAGGGGAGTAGACACTTCACAAGCACCTTCTTCTTCATGTTCGGACCTTTGATTAGGAGAGCTTGTTGATTGAGGAAGGTCCGAACCAGCAGTAGTGACTGTTGGTGCTGGTTGTGGTGCAAAATCAGCAGCTTGATCGTTATTTACTTCCGAGTTTTCTGGCAGCAGCACCACTTCTTCATCTTCTTCAATAAAAAAATACTCTCCCCCTGCGGATATGGATCCGGACCTGCAATATCGGAGCTAGTACTTGGGCTAGCTTCATCAAAAGAAACCTCGCAAGTCTCCACAATTTTGTTAGTGTCAAGTAAAAGCACACGGTAGCCTCTAGTATGAGATGGATAACCAAGAAACATGCCATCAACAGATCTAGCTTCAAATTTATCAAGATTACCATGTTTCTTAACAAAGCATTTGCAACCAAAAACCCTTAAGTGTGTAACACTAGGCCTATGTCCAAACCAGAGCTCATATGGGGTTTTTCCAAGCTTAGCACGCAAGAAAACACAATTTGAGACATAACAAGCGGTTGCAATTGCATCAGCCCAAAATTTCCTAGGAGTTTGATATTCATCAAGCATAGTCCTAGCCATCTCAACTAAGGTCCTGTTCTTTCTTTCTACGACACCATTTTGTTGTGGTACATAGGGTGAAGAGTATTGATGATCTATTCCATTTTCAGCACAAAAGTGATCAAAGGATTGGTTTTTAAATTCAGTTCCGTTATCACTTCTAATTGCTTTTAATGATCCTGGGTGATCAATAGATAATCTAAGAAATAAAGTTCTAAAATGACTAAAAGCTTCATTCTTAGATGCCATAAAATAAACCCAAGAATATCTGGAATAATCATCAACAATCACAAGCACATACCATTTACCTCCGAAGGATTGAACACGTGCCGGACCTACTGTGTCAAGATGTAAAAGTTGTCCCGGTTCAGCTGTCTTGGTCATTGTGAGAGGAGCATGTGAACCTGCAACAAACTTAGCATGTCTACAAGAAGAGCACACAATATCATTGTCCTTTTTAAGCTTCGGCAGCCCACGTATGCGATCGAGAGCACTAACACGAGTGAGATGATAAAAGCCTATGTGACCAAGTCTACGATGCCAAAAATATAGATCCTTTGTATCATTAGCAACTAGACACCGATGCTTAGAAGTTGACAAATCAAAATCAGCTTTAAAAACTCTTCCAAACCTAGACATGTTAAACAAAAGCTCACCTTTTGAATCTACAACCTTGCAGCAATTTTTAGCAAAGCTAACCTCTAGATTTTCATCTAGCAATTGTGAAACCGAAAGCAAGTTGTATTTCAAATTTTTAACAAGTGCCACATCTTTCAAAGTGTAGAGATTGTTTACTCTAACCGAACCTTTAGCAATTATGGGAGTAGAAGAGTTATCGGTGAAAGTAACATTTTCTACACGTGACACAAAAGAGAGAGAGGAGAACCATTCTTTGTGGCGTGAGCAACCTGAATCCACAATCCAAATGTTCTCCTTCCTCAAACGTGAAACCTACACAGCAGCACAATACGTCGATGACTATCACACCCGGTTTTTCCGAAGAACAACCAAGTGAATATCACATGTATGCCAGGATCATTTTCTCATACATGTGATGACAAATAGTGAAGCATCATTTATTACAAGCCAGGTGTCGAATATAAATAAGTCTTACATAGCAAATGTCTCGATGGACAATAATAAGTTCATCACAAGTAAATAAACTAGCAGCGGAATATTATTCTTGAGGGCTCCGTCACAGGCGTTGCCCGGGGGACTCCATGAACCTAGAAACCTTCTTCGGGTCCAAAGTCTTGATCATTATACACCACCTCATTATCTTGACCTGAGCAGCAATATAAACCAACAAATATGCAAGGTTGAGTACCGATGGTACTCAGCAAGTGTGGGAAAATTATGTCATGCATGGCTAGAACAAGGGGAGGTTGAACTCATGGTTAAAGCACTATGCAATTAATACCTATCACCTTAGCTTATTAAGCAACTACATTACTACACAGGTGAAATGGTCCCAATCTCCCAACCCATCATCATAATCAAATAACCATGACATCATTTCCAATGTTAAGCTCCCCGCTTAACATCCACAACTTCCAAAGCCATCATCCTCTAATCATGAATAAGTCCAAGCCGCTCTTGACCGTGAGCACGGCTGTCATGACAGTTTGGACTCTGCAGAGCTTGCACCACTGTATCCACATGTAGTGATTTCATCCCCCGTTGCCGGGTGGACTAAAAGAACCTCCATTATGCCAGTGGCTATGAACCACATTCACACTTCCCAGGTGTGTAGCCAGGAGATCACTACGAAGCCTTTACAAAGGGATTCCCGAAGAGCGTGGGCCCACTGAGGTTTCAACCCTAACAGCATACAAGAGGCTCCAACCCCGCTGCAGTGGCCCCCTCTTGAGCCTTGCGGTTTATAAGGTAGTCCAGCTGACACCCACTCCCCGCACCATCCAACACACCCATACAACGCCGGGGATACACCTAATTAATTGGCCAAGCTGCCCCATCTCAGCATGTGGTTGGCACGGTAAAGCCAGGTTACATGCTCCATGAACCGGTCCTTAGGATCCAGGCAAGTACTAAACACAAACCCGAGTCTCGTGCACCCAGCACCAACCAAAACATCCAACTTGCCTTGATCCCTACCTCTACATAACTCAAAATATCTCATTCAAGAGTATGGTAAAATAAACTGATGATCTCACATCCCAAATATCCCATTCTAAGCATGGCTAAGCATAAGCATGTAAATAAATGACATGATAAAATAAATCCCAACCCAGGCTACAAGGAAACAAGTTAATGCAATTCTAGGGAAACTTCCTAGCATGGGTTTCATATTTCAATTGACAATGCAAATAATTCTATCTACACATCCTAGTATAGGATCAAAGTGGTCAAGGACACTTGCCTCCTTCCTGCTGCTCTTGGAATGGATAGTCTTGATCTTGGAAAGGAAGAACTTGCTTTGGAGCAGGTTCTACTCATACCATCACACATAGAAAAAGAAAACAACAAGTCATAAGACATAGTTGACACTTCCACTTCATACAAACCACACATTCACATTTATGAAAGCCATTCACAATTCTATGTGTTGTGGTTACTCTATGTGTGTTGATTTTTGGCTTACATGCACTTTTAAACATGTGTATATGATTTCTACTTTTGTATTCACATTTATGTTTGCATACTATATATATGAGTTTCCAATTTAAATAAATTCCATATATTCAATTACTACACCTTTTAGCTACCAAGTATGCATGAAAGGTATTTTCCTACTCCATATGTGTCTTCAGTCCTTCTACCAACCCTAAACTGAATTCTTTGGTTTTTGGAAACTTCATTTATCATTTTCTAGTCATTCATACCTAGTTTGCTATATTTTCAGATTTATTTCCTATGCCTAAATGTGAACTATATTATTAAAATAGTAAGACACCTCATCTAAACAGAATAGGTTTTGGGTCTAAAATATTAAATAATATATTTTTGAACTTCTCCTCTGATGTGAACTATTTCACATTTATTTTACTAATTTTCAGAATTATTCTCTACTTAAAAATGTGTCCCTATAACTAATAAATGTGAATAATATATTAAACAGATTCATTTCAGCCAAAAATCTATTTTTATCTCACTCCAAAGTTTTCCAAGTACTAGGAAAGTTTTTAATTTGAATTTGCAATGTGCTTATCCCATCTTTTAAATTTTAAATACTAAACACATAGTCAAATTCCTAAATTTAATATCACATAGGGTTAAAAAGGTAAATTCACCCCACTACAGGGTCTATTATATTATTTTAAGAATTTCCAGTGGTCTAACTACACATAACAGAGGGATTTTGCTAATTTTTATTAAGTCCAGGGGCTAAAACTGATTTTTAATTGAATTTACATGAATTTCTGAAGTTCCAGAGGCTAGATCAGAAGTTTCCGGGGCTAGCTCGTATTTTCCGAGAACCCCAGGGGGTAGCACGTAAGAATCCCGGTCTTTATAACGCGGGGCTGACATGGACCGTCCGATTTAAAACAAACGGCTGAGATTATAACATCGAACCGGTACGCGGGGATTTAAACTCTACCGTGCGATTTAAAATAGACGGCGCACAAGCGGCCACGTCATTCTGATCGAGCGCGGCCGACGCTGCCCGGTGGCGCACGGCGGCGGGAGGCGGCGATCTCGCCAGAGAGTTTCGGATCTTCGTCAATTCTTCCTAGAACTGTGATTTTATGGCATAGATCGGTAGAGGGGGGGTCGGGGATCTCACCTCGGGGGTTTTCTTGAGCTCGGAGGTCCTGGAAGGCGGTCGGCGATGAGGTCCGAGGTGAATTCACGGCGAGGCTCGTCGGCGCTGTGTTTGAACCGCAAACCACCGAGTTTTCTGCACCTGCGAGGTTCCCCGGAGGCGGTGGATCAAGACCAGCGAGTTAGATCAGAATTCCCGAGCGTAGATCGAGCAGGATTCGTCGGAGAAGCTCGGGTTCTCACCGGAGAGAAATACGGCGGATCGTGGGGAAAAACGGGACGATGCCGGGGTTTTTATAGACGGGGGAGAGCGGCGGGTTGGTTTAGATCGAGCTGGAGTCTTCTGGGACCGGGAGTCGGCTGAGAACGCGTGGTTTTCCGGTCGGTTGCGATCGCGCGAGCGGGGGAAACAGTCCCGGGTTCGGACGATTGGGGGTTAGGGATGACAGGTGGGTCCCGCCTGTCTGCGAGAGGGGGCGCGGGCTGGCGCGGGGGTTGGGTGGGCCGGCTGGTGGGTTTCGGCCCACTGGCCTGGGAGGTTTATTTTTTCCTTTTCTTTTTCTTTTTCATTTCTGTTTTGAGTTTAATTTGAATTCCACTTTGAATTTGAATTTTCGCAATACATGCAATACGTCCAAAAAATTTTAAATTCCCCTCTTAACAGGATTTTGGGGTGTTACAGCTCTACCCCCCTTAAAAGAAATCTCGTCCTCGAGATTGGTGTTTCTAAGAAAACAATTCCGGAAATTGTGCCTTAAGCTCATCTTCTCGCTCCCAGGTGGCTTCCTCTTCCGAGTGATGCTTCCACTGCACTTTGCACATCCAGATTCTTTTATTTCTTATGAGGCGTTCCATTGTCTCCAAAATCTTGGATGGCTGCTCGGCATAAGACAGATCCTCAGCTACTTCAACCTCATTCATGGGTAGCATCTCTTCAGGCGTTCTCAGACATTTCTTGACCTGTGACACATGGAATACATCGTGCACATCCGAAAGGCGAGTCGATAATTCTAGTTGATACGCCACTTCGCCTTTCCTCTCCAGCACTTGAAAGGGTCCGATGTATCGAGGTGACAACTTCCCTTTCACCTTGAACCGACGAAGTCCTCGGATAGGGGACACCTTGAGATAGACATAGTCCCCCACGTTGAAAACAAGCTCTCTTCTTCGTACATCGGCATAGCTCTTTTGTCGTGTCTGTGCTATCCTCAAGTTGTTATGAATTTCCCTCACTTTCGCCTCGGCTTCTTGTAGTACTTCGGGACCAAACACTTTACTTTCCCCTGTTTGGTTCCAAAACAGGGGAGTTCTGCACTTCCTCCCATACAAAGCTTCGAACGGTGACATCTTCATACTAGCCTGATAGCTGTTGTTATAGGAGAATTCCGCATACGGTAAGTTCTTGTCCCAACTCCAATTGTTTTTGTGTGCACATGCCCTCAGCATATCCTCAAGAATCTGATTGGTTCTTTCCGTCTGCCCATCAATTTGGGGATGATAGGCAGAACTAAAGTTCAGATGGGTTCCCATGGTTTCATGCAACTTTTGCCAGAACCTTGAGGTGAACTGTGTCCCTCCATCCGACACTATCTTCTTCGGCACTCCATGGTAACACACGATCCTTGACATGTACAACTCCGCCAATTTGGATCCGCTGTAGCTTTCTTTTATGGGAATGAAATGAGCTACCTTGGTTAGCCTGTCGATGATGACCCATATTGAATCATATCCTGATTGGGTCCTAGGCAATCCCACTATGAAATCCATGCCGGTCTCTTCCCATTTCCATTCAGGCACTTTGAGTGGTTGCAATAATCCCACGGGTCGTTGATGTTCTGCATTCACCAACTGACATGTGTCACATAGGGCAACATGTTCCGTGACATCTCGCTTCATGCCATACCACCAATACCTGCTCTTGAGGTCCTGGTACATCTTCGTACTTCCAGGATGAATGGAATAGTCGGAATCTTGAGCCTCCTTCAAAATCATTTCACGGATCTTCTTTACTTCTGGCACACAGATTCTTTTCCCGTGCCACACCGTTCCCTGTTCATCTTCTTTGAAACCAGGGGCTTTATTTTCCTTGATGAGTTGCCTGATTTCTTGTATCTTCTCGTCATTCTTTTGACCCTCGCGTATTTCTCGCTCTAGCATGGAGTCCACTTCCATGGCGATGGCTTCACTACTATTCACCAGGCATAAATTGAGCCTTATAACCTCATCCTTCAATTCTGCAGGCATGTCCTTCAAGCTCAACTTATAGACCTGCACTTTCTGACTTAAAGCATCTGCCACGACGTTTGCTTTCCCAGGATCATAGTTGATGCCCACATCAAAGTCATTGATTAGCTCTAACCATCTCCTTTGTCTGAGGTTGAGATCTGGCTGTGTGAAAATGTACTTTAAACTCTAATGATCCGTATATATTTCTGTCCTCTTCCCCATCAAGTAATGCCGCCAAATTTTCAGCGTGTGTACCACTGCGGCTAGCTCTAGGTCATGTGTAGGATAGTTCTTCTCGTGCTTCCGGAGCTGTCGGGATGCATAAGCCACGACATGCCCTTCTTGCATGAGAACACATCCCAACCCGTTTCCAGAGGCATCACAGTACACCGTAAAGTTCTTCTGCATATCTGGCATAACGAGCACTGGGGCTGTTGTCAATCTTTCCTTTAACTCCTTAAAACTCGTCTCGCACTGCGGCATCCATGTGAATGTGATTCCCTTCTCCAACAGTTTGGTGAGGGGTCTCGAGATCTTAGAAAATCCCTCAATAAACCGTCGATAGTATCCAGCCAATCCCAAGAAGCTTCGAACTTCCCCGACATTTTCAGGGGTCTTCCACTTCTGTATATCCTCGATTTTGGCAGGATCTATGGAGATTCCTCCCTCTGAGATTATATGTCCTAGGAAGGGAACTCTCTTCAGCCAAAACTCACACTTGCTCAACTTGGCATATAGTTGGTGTTATCTCATCTTCTGCAACACCAACCTTAGATCTTTCTCATGTTCTTCTTTATCTTTGGAGAAGACGAGAATGTCATCTATGAAAACCACCACAAATTTGTCCAGATATTCCATGAATACCTTGTTCATGAGATACATGAAGTATGCCGGGGCATTAGTTAGCCCGAAAGGCATGACAGTGTATTCATACAGTCCGTACTGAGATACGAATGCTGTCTTGGGAATATCAGATTGCCTTATCTTAAGTTGGTGGTATCCCGACCTGAGATCAATTTTCGAGAACACATAAGCTCCCCTCAACTGATCAAACAAGTCTTCAATGCGGGGTAATGGGTACTTGTTCTTGATGGTCACTTCATTCAAGGCACGGTAGTCTACGCATAACCTTTGGGTTCCATCCTTCTTGGGCACAAATATGACTGGAGCTCCCCAAGGTGAGGAACTAGGACGAATATACCCCTTCTCCGTCAATTCCCTCAAATGATCCTTGAGTTCTCCCATCTGCTTGGAGTCCATCCGATAAGGTCTCTTGTATATCGGGGCTGTTCCCGGCACCAGCTCAATTGCGAATTCCACTTCACGATCGGGAGGCATACCTGGCAACTCCTCCGGAAAAACATCTGGATATTCCTTGATAATCCTGATCTCCTCCACTTTCACCTCAACTTGATTTAATTTAACGTCCCTCCTAGGCTCTTGTATTGTTATAAACTTTACTTTTGTGCCACTAGGGTGCGTTAGTTCCACCGTTCTGGTCAAACAATGGATGATTTCCTTATGTTTGGTCAACCAGTCCATGCCCAAAATAATATCGATCCCTTGGGAATCTATCACTATGAGGTTGGCAGTAAACACTACCCCATTAATGTCTAGATTCACCTTGGTACACACTTGTCTTGTCCTTATTTCTCCACCTGGAGAGTTTACTACTAGCATATGGTTCATTTTTGTTGTTACTAGATCATGCTTCTTAACAAACCCTTGAGCAATGAACGAGTGGGTAGCACCAGAATCAAACAGCAGGGTTGCAATGTGTAAATTGGCAGGAAACTTACCAACTACCACGTCAGGTGCCTCTTGCGCTTCCTCCATGGTGACGTGGTTCACCCGTCCTCTCATTACATTCTGCTGTTGTGGCTGCGTGGGCTTCTTCTTTGGGCACTTATGGGCGTAGTGCCCCACTTCACCACAGTTAAAACATTGCACCCCAACCTTAGGTGCCTGGCCTTTGTTGTCTTGGGGTTGGTTTGGAGGTCCTTGTACTGCTGGTCGAGGTTGATATGTAGGGCGAGGCTGCTGTACGAACTGACGTTGTGGCTGTATTGATGCTGCCGGAGGCCTGTAGTTCGGGTTGTACCCTCTTGGTGCTGAGTAGGGTACCGCAGCACGGTTTGTCTGCCCTGCGGGTTACTGCATCAAACGTGGGTGGGTGTTGCTCCCTGAGGCTTGATGTGACCACCCGGCCTTCCTCTTGTTCTCATTTTCCAAGGTCTTCAGCTTCCTTTCTACCACAAACGCTCTGTCCACCATATTTTGGAAGCTTTCATACTCGTTGGAGGACATTGCACACTGCATTTCTGCGGTAAGTCCTTCCACGAAACAATCCTGTTTCTGCTCATCAGTCTCTATGTCCCGTGGGGCATAACGGGAGAGTTGAGTAAATTTAGTGAGGTATTCCCTCAGAGTCATGTTTCCTTGCTGCAGCCCCAAGAACTCCTTCCTCTTGTTTTTGAGTTCACCCCTTGGTATGTAATGGTTGCGGAAGCTACACTAACTCTTCCCAAGTGATGTTCTCAGAGTCATGATGGGCGGCCACGTAGGCGGTCCACCAATCAGCAGCAGGTCCATGCAATTGATGAGAGGCAAACAGCACCCTCTCATACCCTTGGCACTGTATGATCCTCATCTTGCTCTCAATGGTCTTTAGCCAATCATCTGCCTCCAGAGGTTCAGCAGCACTTGCAAACTTTGGAGGTTGAGTTCCTATAAACTCACTCAACCTTGGTTGGCGTGGTGCAGCTTGTGGAGGTGGAACTTGATGCAAGTTGGCCACCACTTGAGTCAGGTTCTGGATGAGCTGATTTTGATTCTCAAGCATTTGGTGGATGGGATCAACTCCCTCACGGCGTCCACCCCTGTCTTGGCTCCCAGAAAGATGAGGTTTGCAGGCCTCATCGTTGTTGTTGGCAGGGTTGGCAGCACGACCCTTTCCTCTTCCGGCCATCTAGCATGATCAACCTAATGTTAATTTAAAGCATTACGTATTATCTTACTACTTTCACTTGTTTTTACTTTGAAGTGTTGAAGCTTTGTTATACTTTTCTGAGGGTTCATGTCTCACACAAAAATAAATGCACTATTATTTCATGTGGGTTCACACACCAAAGCAAAACAATCTGAAGACGAGGCTGTGGCACCAAGCATTAACACACCATTAACTAAGATAACGACTCAACTACTCGACATCTTGCTGAACTAAGGGAAGGACTCTACGCTACTCGTATCACTGAGCTGGCTCCTCGGGATCTTCCTCATTATTGCGGCTGCCCTCTGACTCTGCTTTGGGTGGGGAGGCTGCTGGTGGAGAAGTGCGACGACGCCTGATCGCCCGGCGATCTGGGGAGTCAGGAGTCCATGTATCATTCACGGTGACACATAGTTCATTCCCATCTCCTCTTTTTCTCGCCCTCAAGCAGGCTCGAAGCAACGCCTCAGTTTCCTTCAGGGTGTCACGAACATCCTGAAGCTCCTGCTGACACTCCTGCAGTCGAGTGCTGAGCATAGCAGCATCCTCCAAGCACAGGTCCATGTGCTCATGGGAAGTCCCTTGCTGCACTGGCGGGTACTTGTACTCTGTTGTACCACTCTCGCGCTGGAGGACATACATGTACTCAGTCCTGTCCAGGTGTCGACGATAGATGTGACTCTGGCAGGTGATGGCCTCCCAGGTGACATCCTTCTCCGCATCGACCTGTGTCGCTCGACAAGCTGGAGAGCGGTGGATCTTGAGCAGCTAATTTTCGTGGATAATCCTCATCTCTGAACTCCACTCTTCCCACTTCTCACGGATAGTCCTGGTGGAGCTATAGTGTATTATTAGCTTGCCCGTATTGCCAGCGGCTTGGAGCATACGTTGAAGACGGCGCAACAAGCCTCCAACTGCCAATCCGTAGGAAAGGTACGTCACCGGACGACTCTCCTCTATTTCGGCAAGGGAAACTACGGGAACTCTCCCTCCTGTGGACTTGCGAGCGGTGTGAATAATGCGAACCATCTAAAACAGAAAGCATTTTAAACTTAGGTTAGATAAACTTTTAAACAAAAATCCTATTTTGAATGAAAGTTGGGGGTAAGATGAAGAAAGTGACTCATTAAATAACACTTTTCAACCCACACCTTGTAAAATAGTTTTTAAGAAAATAGGGCCCCTAAATACGTCCATTTCTACCTAGGTCCACGTTCCTATGGGCAACCTCGGCTCTGATACCACTTCTGTCACACCCGGTTTTTCCGAAGAACAACCAAGTGAATATCACATGTATGCCAGGATCATGTTCTCATACATGTGATGACAAATAGTGAAGCATCATTTATTAGAAGCCAAGTGTCGAATATAAATAAGTCTTACATAGCAAATGTCTCGATGGACAATAATAAGTTCATCACAAGTAAATAAACTAGCAGCGGAATATTATTCTTGAGGGCTCCGTCACAGGCGTTGCCCAGGGGACTCCATGAACCTAGAAACCTTCTTCGGGTCCAAAGTCTTGATCATTATACACCACCTCATTATCTTGACCTGAGCAGCAATATAAACCAACAAATATGCAAGGTTGAGTACCGATGGTACTCAGCAAGTGTGGGAAAATTATGTCATGCATGGCTAGAACAAGGGGAGGTTGAACTCATGGTTAAAGCACTATGCAATTAATACCTATCACCTTAGCTTATTAAGCAACTACATTACTACACAGGTGAAATGGTCCCAATCTCCCAACCCATCATCATAATCAAATAACCATAACATCATTTCCAATGTTAAGCTCCCCGCTTAACATCCACAACTTCCAAAGCCATCATCCTCTAATCATGAATAAGTCCAAGCCGCTCTTGACCGTGACCACGGCTGTCATGAGAGTTTTGACTCTGCAGAGCTTGCACCACTGTACCCACATGTAGTGATTTCATCCCCCGTTGCCGGGTGGACTAAAAGAACCTCCATTATGCCAGTGGCTACGAACCACATTCACACTTCCCAGGTGTGTAGCCAGGAGATCACTACGAAGCCTTTACAAAGGGATTCCCGACGAGCGTGGGCCCACTGAGGTTTCACCCCTAACAGCATACAAGAGGCTCCAACCCCGCTGCAGTGGCCCCCTCTTGAGCCATGCGGTTTATAAGGTAGTCCAGCTGACACCCACTCCCCGCACCATCCAACACACCCATACTACGCCGGGGATACACCTAATTAATTGGCCAAGCTGCCCCATCTCAGCATGTGGTTGGCACGGTAAAACCAGGTTACATGCTCCATGAACCGGTCCTTAGGATCCACGCAAGTACTAAACACAAACCCGAGTCTCGTGCACCCAGCACCAACCAAAACATCCAACTTGCCTTGATCCCTACCTCTACATAACTCAAAATATCTCATTCAAGAGTATGGTAAAATAAACTGATGATCTCACATCCCAAATATCCCATTCTAAGCATGGCTAAGCATAAGCATGTAAATAAATGACATGATAAAATAAATCCCAACCCAAGCTACAAGGAAACAAGTTAATGCAATTCTAGGGAAACTTCCTAGCATGGGTTTCATATTTCAATTGACAATGCAAATAATTCTATCTACACATCCTAGTATAGGATCAAAGTGGTCAAGGACACTTGCCTCCTTCCTGCTGCTCTTGGAATGGGTAGTCCTGATCTTGGAAAGGAAGAACTTGCTCTGGAGCAGGTTCTACTCATACCATCACACATAGCAAAAGAAAACAACAAGTCATAAGACATAGTTCACACTTCCACTTCATACAAACCACACATTCACATTTATGAAAGTCATTCACAATTCTATGTGTTGTGGTTACTCTATGTGTGTTGATTTTTGGCTTACATGCACTTTTAAACATGTGTATATGATTTCTACTTTTATATTCACATTTATGTTTGCATACTATATATATGAGTTTCCAATTTAAATAAATTCCATATATTCAATTACTACACCTTTTAGCTACCAAGTATGCATGAAAGGTATTTTCCTACTCCATATGTGTCTTCAGTCCTTCTACCAACCCTAAACTGAATTCTTTGGTTTTTGGAAACTTCATTTATCATTTTCTAGTCGTTCATACCTAGTTTGCTATATTTTCAGATTTATTTCGTATGCCTAAATGTGAACTTTATTATTAAAATAGTAAGACACCTCATCTAAACAGAATAGGTTTTGGGTCTAAAATATTAAATAATATATTTTTGAACTTCTCCTCTGATGTGAACTATTTTACATTTATTTTACTAATTTTTAGAATTATTCTGTACTTAAAAATGTGTCCCTATAACTAATAAATATGAATAATCAATTAAACAGATTCATTTCAGCCAAAAATCTATTTTTATCTCACTCCAAAGTTTTCCAAGTACTAGGAAAGTTTTTAATTTGAATTTGCAATGTGTTTGTCCCATCTTTTAAATTTTAAATACTAAACACATAGTCAAATTCCTAAATTTAATATCACATAGGGTTAAAAAGGTAAATTCACCCCACTACAGGTTCTATTATATTATTTTAAGAATTTCCAGGGGTCTAACTACACATAACAGAGGGATTTTGCTAATTTTTATTAAGTCCAGGGGCTAAAACTGATTTTTAATTGAATTTACATGAATTTCTGAAGTTCCAGGGGCTAGATCAGAAGTTTCCGGGGCTAGCTTGTATTTTCCGAGAACCCCAGGGGGTAGCACGTAAGAATCCCGATCTTTATAACGCGGGGCTGACGTGGACCGTGCGATTAAAACAGACGGCTGAGATTATAACATCGAACCGGTACGCGGAGATTTAAACTCTACCGTGCGATTTAAAATAGACGGCGCACAAGCGGCCACGTCGCTCTGATCGAGCGAGGCCGGCGCTGCCCGGCGGCGCACGGCGGCGGGAGGCGGCGATCTCGCCGGAGAGTTTTGGATCTTCGTCAATTCTTCCTAGAACTGTGATTTTATGGCATAGATCGGTAGAGGTTGGTCGGGGATCTCACCTCAGGGGTTTTCTTGAGCTCGGAGGTCCTGGAAGGCGGTCGGCGACGAGGTCCGAGGTGAATTCACGGCGAGGCTCGTCGGCGCTGTGTTTGAACCGCAAACCACCGAGTTTTCTGCACCTGCGAGGTTCCCTGGAGGCGGTGGATCAAGACCAGCGAGTTAGATCAGAATTCCCGAGCGTAGATCGAGCAGAATTCGCCGGAGAAGCTCGGGTTCTCGCCGGAGAGAAAATCGGCGGATCGTGGGGAAAAACGGGACGATGCCGGGGTTTTTATAGACGGGGGAGGGCGGCGGGTTGGTTTAGATCGAGCTGGAGTCTTCTGGGACCGGGAGTCGGCTGAGAACGCGCGGTTTTCCGGTCTGTTGCGATCGCGCGCGCGGGGGAAACAGTCCCGGGTTCTGACGAGCGGGGGTTAGGGATGACAGGTGGGTCCCGCCTGTCTGCGAGAGGGGGCGAGGGCGCGCGGCTGCGGGCTGGCGCGGGGGTTGGGTGGGCCGGCTGGTGGGTTTCGGCCCACTTGCCGGGGAGGTTTATTTTTTCATTTTCTTTTTCATTTCTGTTTTGAGTTTAATTTGAATTCCAGTTTGAATTTGAATTTTTGCAATACATGCAATACGTCCAAAATTTTTTAAATTCCCCTCTTAACAGGATTTTGGGGTGTTACAATGACTCAATACTGGGGTTAGTTAAAAGACTTTTAGGAATCCAGTACTGAGTCACACGACGTCCAGCAGGAATAACACGCGAAAGCTGAGAAGGTACAGCAGGTTTATGAGCCAAACATCAAAATTTTTTGTTCCCAACTACTGACTTAGAAGATGTGTTATATGTAGCACAAAAACAGTAGGTCCGGGAGCAAGTTTTTGACTCATTACAGCAGGTTGCAAGCTCCGAACATTCGGTCTAGCAGATTTTGCTTGGTTGTTATGTGATCTAGCAAGTATTCTTTGTTTCTTATCGTGTTTAGCTAGTCTATAACAAAAATTCATGACATGACCATCTCTACCACAGTAGGTACAATGAAAAATAACCTTATTATCATGTCTAGATGAGCAAGCAACACGTTTATTAGAACCCGAATGGGACAGTACTCCTGCAGATTTGAAAATCACCTCTTTTTGTCTAGGAGCTGTTTGAATCAAACCGCTTCCTAATGACTTTACAACTTTAGGTGGGTGTGCCTTAGCATGAGCATGAG
This sequence comes from Neostapfia colusana, assembly GCA_030760725.1. Taxonomy (NCBI): domain Eukaryota; kingdom Viridiplantae; phylum Streptophyta; class Magnoliopsida; order Poales; family Poaceae; genus Neostapfia; species Neostapfia colusana. The sequence continues at coordinate 93,306,431 of JASWHV010000003.1, forward strand.
AATTAAAACCTAAACCCGTTTTATCATTACAAGACTTGGAAGAATTCAGCAGCAAGTTTAGGTTCTTATTTGCATTAGAAAACCGATCTAGTGTCGTATGTATGTCATCAAGTTTATTGGACAGATCAAAGCAGTTTTCACATGAAGTTTTTCCTTTTAGTTTGCAATTTGAACAATATTTAACTTCATGCACACGTAAGCATTGTTCAAAATAGAAATCTCATTCATAGCATCATTTAGTTTCTTATTCAGATCATTATATGAAGAACAATGCAAATCAATTGTAGAACAACAAGCATCTTTCAAATTTTTATCATTAAGTGCAGCAAGCTCTTTATTCTTTTCAATTTCAAGTTCAAGTTTATCAATTGTAGATGCGTGTGCACTTCTTAAAGAGGTTAATTGTTCATAAATCAAATCACATGAGGAACAAGAATCATCACTAGGAATCAAAATTTTTAAACGATTAATTTCATATTCTAGTGATTCAATTTTAACAGCATTGTTCCTAAGTTTCTTATTCTTTTTCTTTAATATAACAGTGGCACGAGAAATAGCATCACACATTTCTTCGCAAGTGGGACATACCTCTTCATCATCGCTGTTGTGTTCTGCCTCCTCGGAGCTTGAACTTGACTTGCTCGCTATGCAGCACATATTTGCCATAGCTTCTTCATCTTCATCACTACCGGTGTCCACATCACTTGAGCCGAAATCTTGAAGTGCAGAGATCATACTATGCACTATGTTGCGCATTGATAAATCTTTCTTCTTCTTATTCTTTGCAAACGATTTCTTCGGCCTTGTTTGCTTTTCTTCACGTGAAGTCGGACCTGAAAGGTTAGGGCACTCCGTACGAAAATGTCCTGTCTTACCACATTCAAAACATCGTTGAGGTCCGGAGCTTCCTCTCTTTCTAGTTCTCACATTTTGCAATGCTTTTGAGAACGGAGTAGAGATGAGTGCAAGCTCCTCCTCTGGAAACTCTTCAATCTGTTCAAGGGTTAGAGAGGACAGCAAAGAGAGTGCACCACTAGATGATGATTGACTAGAACTAGACATGTCACGTTGCGAAACAAATGCAATAGAATTTTTGGGATTTTTACGTGAGATGATGTCAATTTCATGAGTTTTCAATTTAGAATAAAGCACATCTAAAGTAAGAGAACTCATGACAGTCGATTCACGAATAGATGTAACTTTCATCTCCCAAATTGACATAACTAATGCTCCTAATAATTGTCTAGCATTTTCAGCATCTGAAAAGTTAACATTGACACTACGCAAGTTGCTGAGAGTTTTATTAAAGCGAGCAAAAAGGTCGTCAATTGACTCACCGGGTTGCATCTCAAAACGCATGTATTCTTTCTTGAACATATCTTGCCTTACCTCCTTGATCGTATTGGATCCTTCATGGTAGTCACAAAGAGTTTTCCAAACATCATATGCAGATCGGAGGTGTGCAACACGGTCGAAGTCGCTTTGAGTCAATCCTTGGATGATCAAGTTGCGAGCCTTGTTGTTGTTGTCAACATCTCTCATGTTCGCAGCCCTAACTTGATCGTTGGTTGGTACATCAAAGTTCCGGTAGACCTTTTCCCATATGACGAAGCCTTGCACCTGTATGTAGGCCTCCATCCGCGCCTTCCAAACCTGAAAATCGATGCCATTGAACACACAAGGTTTTGCGGAGTACTTCTCAATGATGGTTAGTCAAAACACGTGCCAATCACAAAGATTAGAGCACCTTGGCTCTGATACCAATTGTAGGATCGAAGAACACGTGAAAATCTACCAGAGGGGGGTGAATGGTAGATTAAAACTTTTCGCAGCGGAAACAACAAAAACCCCTCAGCAAAAATCAATCGGTTAAAGAAACCGTGTGTGCAAGTGTTTTCAAACGTGTTACTGTGACAAATCAAGTAGAGAGGTAGAGAATCAAGTCACGGATCTAATGCAACAAGAATCACTTGAAAACACGAAGTAAAACTTGAGATACGATCAAAACATTAAACGAAGATCAATCTGTTCTACCCGATATAAAACAGATCTGCAATGCTGCAAAGAAACTCGTGTATCTCAAAACCTACAGATCTGAATCTCGTGAAAATTTCACATATGATAGATAATTGAGTTGTGAAGACAACCCAAAAAGAATCACATCAATCGGATCTGTAAAACTCGAGTTATGAACGAATCACCGAAGCAACATCGGTCTGTACAGAAACTCGGCGAGAAAGACTTGACGAAAAACAAGTCAGACGAACAAGGCACAAAAGCTCCTCGAAACTATGAACTTTATTCAATAGAAATACAAGAGGAACAGCCCAAAGTTCTCTACCCACGAGAGCTCTGGCCTCCCTTGCTTTATAGCCAGCCCTCAGGCTAAACAATCCAATCTAGGACTCCTACTCCTAATTGGACTCGTATCCTAACTTACCATAACTGCTCAGGACTCTCCTATTCGCAGATAGAAGCAATCGTGAGACTTCCAAACACCTTAGGAACGTCCTAAACATTCCTAAAACAACTCAACTTCGTGCCTAGCACGAAATCCTATCATAACCAACTCAAATCTTCCATATTTGAGCCATATCCGACTCAGCCTCAGCCTGAGTACGCAATCCAGCCGGTTGGACCTTTCCGACCAATTCTTTACGTCCACTTCTCTTTATCACGCCTTGGAACAATGTTGCCACGTCCATGCACTCCTTGCACACGTGCAAACACCTTCCAACGACGTACACGCAACCTTCATATGCACTGCCCTTGATCCAAACATGCTGTGCGACCTCCCGATCAACTCAACCACAGGTCCTCCCGAACTTGGTTGTTGGAACCTCATCTCCTCCCTGAGACTAATCCAAGGATCCCGTCACCAGCCATGTCTTGAACTCAAGCAACACCTGCACATGAATAAACAACCAATTCTTCCGAGCACAAGTTCTCGACTTGACTCACGTTAGTTCGAAAACCACAACACCTTACATGAGCACGTCACATAAGCATGATGCAAACCATATCAAATGATAACAGCCATAACCACCAAAACACACCAAAAACTTAGCAAATTAATACTAAGCAAACCTTCCCATAAAGCAAGTTTGAAACATTGCGAGTTAAAAGCAAAAACAAGACGCTGCAGTTCTACGAGTTGAACTTCACGGGAGCTCCCTAAAAACAAGCTCTGGACCTCACAGAAGCTCTCCGGACCTTGCAGGAGCTCTCCGGACCTTGCGTCGGACCTTGCCAACACTTGGCGGACCTAACAAAGAACTTGTTGGACCTTGCCACAGAAGAATGTTTTGGCAATATTCAAAACTTTGAATGTTAATGCTAACTTTTATCCTAATTGCCAATGTATTCAGCACACATAGGTCTCACAAATTGTTTACCGGGCATACCGCCCGAACAGGACATAGAGTCCAAGATTGTACTTGCACCAGGAACGCCACTGAGTTCATGAAGGCCGTACAAAATGGCACCCAATGAGTGAGTAGAGTGGAAGACACCGCTGAATAACCCTGAGCAAAGGTTTTATACGACTGGGTCGTTACCTTGGGGTTATTCAGCATTGTTTACAAAGGAGAAGCATGAAACACTACGTCTTTGTGTAGTGCTCGTCTGCTTAACAATGTGGCAATCAAGAACCAGTAGCCGTTACCACAGATCGACGTATTGTTTGATCAGTTGGTCGAAGCAAAGATCTTTTCCACAATGGATTCAAGATCAGGGTACCATTAGATTAAGGTGCGGGCTGAGGATACTATAAAGACAGCTTTTCGACGAGGTACGGTATTTATGAGTACCTTGTTATGTTCCTTGGTTCCACCAACGCTCCAGCTCACTTCATGTATCTAGTGAACTCGGTATTCATGCCGGAGCTGGAAAAGTTTGTCGTGGCCTTCATCGACGACCTGCTGGTTTATTCCAAGTCCGAGGAAGAACACGAGAAGCACCTGTGTATAGTCTTGCAAAGGCTGCGGGATCATAAGCTATACGTGAAATTCAGCAAGTGCGAATTCTAGATATCAAAAGTATTCTTTTTCTCGGGCATATCATCTCAACGAAGGGTATCACTGTAGGCCCGAGCAAGATCACTCAAGTGCTGAATTGGAAATCCCCGAGAACTATTCACGAGGTACGGAGTTTCCTCGGACTCGCGGGATATTATCGGAGGTTCATTCCGAACTTCTCGAAGATTGCCAAGCCTATGACGGAGCTTCTGAAGAAGGCTACCAAATATGTTTGGAGTCCAGCATGTGAAGCGGCATTCAAGGCTTTAGTCAAGCACCTGACATCAGCACCGGTTTTGGCGCAGCCAGACACAACAAAACCGTTCGATGTGTACTGCGATACATCCGGCATTGGGCTCGGATGTGTGCTGATGCAAGACCGAAGAGTGGTCGCGTATGGATCACGGCAGCTTAGAAACCATGAGCAGAATTATCTACCTCACGACTTGGAGCTCGCCGCCGTGGTACTTGCACTAAAGATGTGGAGGCACTACCTACTCGGTAACCTCGTACATCTATATACCGACCACCAAAGCCTCAAGTACATATTCACTCAGAAGGAGCTGAACATGAGGCAGCGAAGATGGTTAGGATTGATAAAGGATTACGAAATAGAGATCCATTATCACCCTGGCAAGGCAGACGTAGTGACGGATGCACTGAGTCGCAAGTCACGCTTCAACAATCTGACCATCACGCCGTTTGGAGAGAGTGAGCCACCAATACGTGTGGTTTCCCCTAGAGCTCTCTACAATTTAGCTTTTATCCCCACCATCCGTGAAGAAAGGGTGGCAGCCCAGAAACAGGACAGGGGCATGTCACATTTGCGGAGACATATAAATAGTGGGGAGTTAAAATGTTTCCGGAAAGACGGAGACGACATTCTGTGGTTTAATGGACAGAATAGTCGTACCCCGTAAACCGGAATTTGGAAAGTAAATTTTTGGATGGGGTTCACTTGTTAAGGTTTCTATTCACCCCGATTCATCGGTCCATTTCAGGTTTTGAGAAGATGTGGCTCCGTTTCATACCGGCTGGAATTACCAACAATATTTCCCGGTGTGTATGACATCTTCCATGATTCTCAGCTGAGGAAGTGTCTCAAGTGTTTAATCACTACTCAGCTAGGGAACATCGAGGAACTGAAACCAGATCTCACGCATCAGGAGGGACTAGTTCAGATCATCGACATAAAGGACCGAACCACACACAATTATACGTTGTGGTTCCAGAAAGATTTATGGAGTGGTTACTCCAAGGTTGGAGCGACATGAGAGAGCGGAGGATTTCTTCACGTCAGTTATCCCGACTTTCGACGTCGCACATCCTATGATTTTTCCACCATCCTCCCTCTTATTTTTATCTTATAATCTCGGGACGAGATTCTTTTAAGGGGGGAGGAATGTAAAGGTCCCAAAAATATGAACACAAAGAAACTTAGGTTTGCACAAAGTTAGTTCATATGTAGGAAAAATGGGACTTGTTTAAACTTTTTCACATGTGATAATACACATGAAAGCTCCCTCTACACAAGTTCAATGGTTATTTGAAAACATGGAACAAAAAGGAATTTGAAACCAAGTAGGGAAGTACCCCTATGTGGGAGAGAGCTAAATTCAGATTTTGGAGCAAGTTGGTTCCACTAAAAAAATCCAAATGAGATTAACACAATTGTTTTTAAAACTGTTGTATTAAAAATCTCATTTGCAGCAGCCAAATCAAGTATCAGGTTTCATATTTGAATTCTTTAGGTCCAAATTAAGGGGTAGGCAAAGTCTCATGAATTTTTGAAGATGTTTGCTACCCATTTTCCAAATAGACCTAAATGTGTAATGAATTCAAATACCTATTTGAATTTGGATGAATTGTGCCCAATTATTCAAATGCAGTTTAGTTTTCAACTCCACACAGTTGAAGTTCATCATTTGCAAATTGTTGGGATATTTTGGAGAGATAAGGGGGAGATGGGACCCATATGTCATATGTACCAAAATATCTATACAAAAGAGTTGGGTCTCTGTTTTGCTGTCCTCAGGGGAGCGACAGCAGCTGCTCGGGACAGCACACCCGCCGCTGGTCGGCCGCCCCCGCAACCGTCTCCAGCGCCGATACACCCCCCCTCAGCGCCCTCATCCATCCACAACATGCTCTCCCTCTGCTCACGGGCAGAGCACCGAGGCTCTTCCTCTCCCTCACGCCGAGCCGAGCGAGAACACCGCCGCCATCACCAATCGCTCGGCAGCCAGCTCAAACGGGCGCGAGCAGCAGCTGGTCAGTAGCCAAATAGCACTGGCGCAGCTCCTTCTTTCTCCTCAACGCGTCCCTGACCGGTGATCGGCTCTCCAACCCCGGGAGCAACGTGGCCGCGCAAAGGCCGAACATGACCCGATGAGGAGGCTTCCGTGGGCAGCCCAACCTGGCGCTTGTCACGACCAAGTACCGGCGCTCCGGGACGCGCCAAGATACCGTGCTGCTCTCCTCCCAACCTCAGGCCATGTCGTGAAGCACCGCAAGAGAATTTGGAAAAGTTTCTCCGGCGTACCCGAATCGACCTTCCGGCACGGTAATCCCAAATTCCCCCTCAATTCTCAATCTATGTTCATCACAGTTTGCACGAAGGGTCCAAAGTAGTAGGCGATCCTTTTCTCTTCATGGTTCTAGCCTCAAACTGCACCTAGAGCGAGTATTTCGGGGGTTTTCTACCAGCAACCGAACCGGGGGACCGCGGTCGCACGGTAAAAGCAGGTTTGCCATCGTTCGCGAACGCTTTTGAGGCTAGGTCGAGCTCCCTCATCGTTCACTGGTGCTGTAGCACCGTTTTGCCGAGCTTTTAACGCACTAGGATGGCCGGCTGACGTCGCCGATGAGGTGCCGGGCTGCCGCAACGTCACTAGCTACCGTAGAGGCTTTGCCGGCTCGGAGAAACCTCACCATCGTGCTCAGCAGGGCAGGTTAGGCCCTGGCGGTGAGCAAGGGCTCGGGCAGAGGCCGGGAGATCTGTTTCCGGTGATCTCCGGCGAGGGCGGTGGCGCGGGCACCCTGAGCGCGGGAACTGACCCGAGGTGGAAGAAGGGGTCGGCGGGCCCAGTCATCAGTGAGAGAAAGTTTAAAACCCTGATCTTCTGTGGCTGTGGGATCCGGTATGACTGCACAGAGGAATATGTGTGGCCCCGTGTGCCGTTGTTTCTGTGAGTGACACGTAGCCCGGACCCACCGTCAGCGTTTAAACATTTCTAGGATTTTCAGTTTCCAGTTCAATCTTTGAAGAGCCATAACTTTGTGTGGGGATGTCCAAAAATTGTGAAACAAATTTTGTTGATTCCTCCCAAAGAGTACTATCCAGGGGTGCAGCCCAATAATTATGAAAATCCCTGTATTTGGCTCCTTAATTCATATAAGGAAAATCTTGTAGGATTTATCCCAGGAGTTCAATGTGTTGGAAAATTTCCAAATTTGGACAGAAGGTTCTTCCAAAAATACTTGAACTCCAGTAAAAGTTTCAGAGGCATTGGACCTCATTTGCTTGGTCAAATGTGGTGTTAATTCCTTATGTCTCTGAAAATTTGAAAATACAACAGAGCTCATTTTCAGATTGTTCCCAATTCTTGTGAAGCTCATATCATTGTGTAGGAACCTCCAAATTTAGTGATTCAAATTGGGTTAGATTCAGGTTGACAAACTCTATCCAAATATGCAACCCAATTTGTATGAAAGTCCTTATTTAATTCTGGAAATTTCTTTAAAGCTTTTCAGCAAAAGAATTTTAGAGGGAGTTTGGTTCATCCAAAAACCCTCAAATTATGCCAGAATAATCATTAGGATGTTATTGAACTCCTGTAAAACTTTCAGCTCTTTTGGAGTTGAATTATGTTGGAGAATTCAGATTGCAATGTACTGTATTCAAATGAATACAGAGACTTTTCAGAAATTGTCCCAGAGTTAGAAAAATCATTTCTGGGCAATTCTTAGCTCTAAAAATCCTAGAAAAATTTATGCAGACTCTATGAACTACAGGTGAAATTTTATTTCATTAAGTTGGGCATGAACATGTGAGTTACTCAGAATTAATTTCTTTGTACTTAAGTGCTTAGGGAATTATTCTGAATAAAACCCTCAATGAAAAGTGTTCATTTTAGGTTCAGAGCACTTTCATGTGACCAGGAACTCACATGCAAACTTTCATCTCAAATTGAATCTTGAGTCTCCCTGTCCTTGTCTTCCTTTCTATTGGATGTGAAGAACAACATGGGGGTTAGTGTGGAGATTGTGGGAGACACAATGTCCTTTCACTTTAGCTGCAATTTAGCAAGCTAAGTCCCTGTGTAATATATGACTTCCTGGAAAAATTTCGAAGTCATTAGAGATTAGGAACTTTAGTTATGTCCAGATCATTAGAGCTCATCTTATATGGCATTAGGAACTTAGCTAGAGATGTAATGAAACAGCTAAGGTAGATTTAGTCTCTTTGAGTTCTTTGCACAACAGAGGCAACAACTTCATCCTAGGATCTCTACACAGCCTCTGTTCTTAAGAAGTTTTAATCCTTAAGTCTTTAAATTACATTATAAAATACTATGCATATACATGTCGATAGGATTCACGATGAAGGACATCGACGGAGCCATCCCTTGACGTGTTGATCAGTTGAGCAAGTTCAGAAAGATCAAGGGATTGAAGATCACTAACTTCTATTATATACTACCCTACAAAGCAGGCAAGCTCCGGTTTACATTAACCGTTTTACAAATTTTTATTGTTTTGAGCACTTACTTGAGTATTACGATTCCTTGCATTAGAGTCTTGTTGGAAACCCAATTGCATAGCGAAGAAAACCCTGGTTTGGGTTTAGGATTGCAAACCCCGTTAGCTACTGCAATGCTAAGATAGTGTAGGATTCGGTACAAGTCGAGTAGTTGGAACTACTCACGAGCATAGGCTAGAGGCACTCGACTCGGGTAGAGATAGCACATGATACACATGGCAAGGAAAATGAGACCGAGCGGAGAGTAAGGGCAGCAGGACTTTGGGGTCTGTGTTCTATAGCTCCGCTTGTGTCGATTGAGGACCGAGCCGTGTGCGGGCCTGTTGAACAAGCTAGAACTGTACCGAAGACCTACCGGCTATATGGGAACCGGAAAACCGATGTAACTCGGGTAGCTGGGTATTGAGGCATTGCCCGTCGTTCAGAGGGTAGGTTGAGAGCTCGAGGTGCAAATCGGCTGGCGGCACTGAGATGCGCGTGCAGAGACCTCTTGCTCGGGACGATGGGACCGGTTCAATATTTGGCTGACGGGCGAAAGGTGGTTGCGTACGGCGTCCATGATGGTTGTTGTAGGCAACATCGAGTACGGGCGTATGTGACGGGTTGTCGGGTAACCCTGCAGGTGTAAATCGATTATAATCACCGTCCCTCGCTTTCAGTGAGTACCACTTGTTCACTGTACCGTGACGTAGAAAGAACAGGCTAGTTACATGTTAAAATGTTTCTGATTGAAAGATGGACTCTGATTGCTAATGATTTGCTGTAGTTTAGAGCTAACTAAAGTTCATTTCAACTTTGGGCAAAGTACATGGGAGAAATGCGTTTCTTGTTTGATTGTGGCTCTCTCATGTGCCTTAGCGTAAGGTTCTCTACAACCTGCTGCTAAAACTTGAAAGTAAAGTTCTACTAATTAAGCGAGTCCTTGCAAATGATTTTACCTCATGTAACCCATCACCCCTCATGTAGAAGTTCCATGTTTAGGTGAGATGGGTGAGACTTGCTGAGCCTTCGTGCTCACTGCTTGTGTTTGAAGCTTTTGCAGGGTTCTATGAGGAAGGGACTCCCGAAGAGGAGACGGAACCCCAGGAGGGGAACCCCGTCGAGTGGGAGTCGTGCTCGCCGCAGAGTTAGTGTGCGTGTGTGCTAGCAAGGACACGTTCAAGGGCTGAACGTGAACTTGATGCATAGTCTACGCCCGTGAGTGTAGACTGGACCTATTTTGATGTAAACATGTTCATAAACCACTTTATGTAATATAAACTTTGCTTCCGCTTTGTACCTTTGATGTGTGTTATCCGGTGCTGTGCAACGCAGCACCCCTCAGCGTGATCCTGGCTCGACAAGACCGTGGGGTCGTGTCAGTGGAGACCCCATCGCGTGGTCAGTAACGCGAGAGTGTGTTCGTCTGGAATTAGCCCAGGAGGACATACGTAGCGCTTGCCATCGGCGTGCCCTGCAGGGAAGTAGGTGGTATCCGTTGGGTTGATAACATTACCAACCGTGATGACCCGTTCATGATATACTCGGGTTCCCCGTCGTGTGGTGTTGAAACACGATCACGTACCTTGAGACGTGACTTAACTCAAGGACGGCCGTATGACAATGATACGGGCGTTTGTATTTACTTTTAAATATGGAACTGCCTGAAATGGAAACAACCATTGAGTGCATCATTATTGTGTGGTCTTCTGCATGTACTAACCACGTATGTATTCCGTGTAGTAAACGTGTGCGAGAGACCATTTAGTGCCACAACTGAGACGTATATGCCGGTATAATCCGGGTAGGATTTTTCTTTTGTGAGGAACGTAGTACCGACATATCATAGGCATGTGCATGAAAGATAATGATAACAAGGAATTAAAATCACTAAGTTTCAACATTTAGGACCCTGGTTGGGTAGAAAAAATTGATAGTTGATCAGTGTAGTCCCAAAGGATTGAAAAACAGAGTGCTCTGTTTTGGTCAGAAAGTCTGCTGAACTTTGACAGAGCATAACTCACAGATTATTTAGCCAATGGAGGTGTGGGATATAGTTCTGGAAAGTTATTTAAGGACTCCACAACTTTGTTGTAGACTTCCAGAGCTGAATCACATCTTATGGTGGCTTAAATCCCAGAGGAGTGTAAACTGGCCAGAACCAGGACAGATTTAAAACACTCTCTGGACTGGTCTGTTTTTCAAAGCATAACTTACTATAGAAAAACATAAAATTATCATATCATACATCTTTAGAAAGGGTAGGAGATGTGTGACATCTTTGTAATTCAAAGTTTCTGAAATTTCAGCACGGAACTCAGTGGAAACCAGAGTTGAAAACAGCAACTTCCTAGGGAGGTGCTGTTGAAATTCTTCCAGAAATTCTGTTGACTTTGAATTACCATAACTTTTTAACAATAGCTGATATGGGGGCAAATGAATACTCTTTGGAAAGATACTGAAGTTAACTTTAACTTTGGTATTCAACTTGAGTCATGAAGATGCCCAGAACCAGATCAAAATCTGGGATTTGCAGAAACTGGTCATTCGGACAGAGGAATCACAGTTGAACTCATTTGGGAGATTGTTGTACCCTAGGGGGTTTAAGTACTTCCAATGGGGTAGAACATACTCATGAGTGGGTATCTTAAACTAGTGAAAGATTGAGTATATGCTTTACTCAAGTTTCTTTCGCTAGATACCATGTTTGTGTCGTATTGAAGATAAAAGGGTGGTATACGTGATGACCAAGCGATAGTAACATCTCGTAGTGACCAAACCTAGTTGTGGTGAGCTTCCAAAGAGAAGGTTCATCAAGTTGGATTTAACTAGCTTGTATTTGGTCTGGTAATGGTGTATCTTGTGCAAAGTTATTACATTATACGTATACGAGATGTATCACATGTTTTAATGTCATTATGTTTTACGCCTATTTTATTGGACTGCATGCAATATGTTGCGGGACTGTAACACCCCAAAACCTGCTAAAGAGGGGAATTTAAAAATTTTTGGACGTATTGCATGTGGTGAAGCAATTCAAATTCAAACTGGAATTCAAATTTAAATCAAAACAGAAAAAGAAAAGGATAAGGAAAAATAAAAACGGCCAGTGGGCCGAAACCCATCTCAGCCGGCCCAAAACCCGCGCGCGCCAGCCGGCCCAAAACCCGCGCGCCCCCCCTCTCCCTCTCTCTGACACGCAGGGCCCGCGTGTCATCTCCTTCCCCGCGCGCCCCCAACCGACCCCACTACTCCCGCGCCCGATCGCACCCGCCGCTCCCGAAACCCGCGTTCGCAACCCCGATCTTCGGTCCCAGACGCTACTACATATCTAAACCGACCCTCCGCCGCCTCTCCTCGTGCATTCAACGCAAGGGAACTCGCCGATTTCCCAGTGCCACTCCATCTTTCTCTTCGGTGAGAACCGATCATCCCCCACCGAAAAACCTTCGGATCTCTTCGCTTTTCGCTGGACTAACGAGCTTGCCATGTTCCACCGCCGCCGGGGAGCCTGCAGGTGAAGGAAGCGACAAGTTTCATGCCCTAGCATCAGTTTCGACGAGCACCGAGGAGCAGCTCCAACCATCATCGTCGCAGAGCCGAATTCCGACCTCCCCAAGCCCGAGAAACCCCTAGGTGAGCTTCCCCTACCCCTCCGCAGTCGATCCGTGTGAAAAACTGCAAGTTTTAGCGTGTAGCGGCAAGGAACCGAAGCTGCGCCGGCGAGATCACCGCCCCCGCCGCCGCGCGCGCGGTCTGGCTCCGGCCAGGGCGATGTGGCCCCCTGAGGCCCGTCCATTTTAAATATTGCGGTCCCGAATAGATCTAACCCATACTGCTTCGTGTTATAATCTCAGCCGTCTGTTTTAAATCCAATGGCCCACGTCGGCCTCGCATTATAAAGGCCAGGAATCTTACGCGCTACCCCCTGGGGATCTCGAAAAACATGAGGTAGCCCCAGAAACTTCTGATCTAGCCCCTGGACCTTCAGAAATTCATTTAAAAATCAGACTTAATAAAAATTAGGAAAACCTCTCTGTTTTGGGTAATTAGGCCCCTGAGAATTTAGGAAATAGCAAATTAGACCCGCAGTAGGGTGGGTTTGCACTTCAGACCCTATAGGATATTACATTCAGAAAATTGAACATGTGATTAGGAGTTAAATTTAAATGGTGATGCAAACACATGTGCAAATACAAATTTAAATTTTCCTAGCACTTGGAAAACCTTTAGAATGAGTTAAAAGCTGATTTTAGGCTGAAATGAGATTTGACTAAGTGCTGCCTACTTTTATTATTTCAGGAAATACATTTTTAGGCTTGGAAATAATTCTGAAAATGGGTAAAACAAATTTAAGTTGATCCCCACCAGAAGGGAAGTTCAAAAATATTTTATTGAACAATTTAGACCAGAACCTATTCTGTTTAGGTGATATGTCTTACTATTTTAATATTAAAGTTCACTTTAGGCATAGAAAATAAATCTGAAAATATAGGAAAATAAGTATGCATAAGTAGAAAATGTTAAATGATGTATTTAATTTCAAAAACTTCAAATTAAGATTTTGTAGAAGATCTAAAAACCTATTTGGAGTAGGAAACTTTCTTTCATGCAAATTTTGTGGCTAAGGAGTGTATTAATTAAATATAGAGAATTTATTCAAATAGGAAATTAATATATAGTGTGCAAATAGAAATCTGAATACAAAAGTTAGAAATAATATATATATGTTTAAAAGTGCATGTAGGGCTAAGATCAACACATCTAGGTTAACCACAACACTTAGAAATGTGAATGACTTTCATATGTATGTATGTGTGGTTTGCATGAGTGAAAGTGTGGACTATGGCTTATGGATTGTTGTTTTCTTTTGCAATGTGTATTGGCATGAGTAGAACCAGCCCCAGAGCAGGTTCTCACCTTTCAAGACCAAGACTTTCCATTCTCAGAGCAGCAGGAAGAAGGCAAGTGTCCTTGACCACTTTGATCCTATACTAGGATGTGTAGTTAGAATTTAATTGCATTGTCAATTTGGAATATGATACCCAAGCTAGGAAGTTTCCCTAGATTTTCATTATCTTATTTCCTTGTAGCCTGGGTTGGGATTTATTTTATATTGTCATTTATTTATATGCTTATGCTTAGCCATGCTTAGAATGGGATGAGTGGGATATGAGATCATCAACTTATTTACCTTACTCTTGAATGAGATATTATGAGTTATGTAGAGGTAGGGATCGAGGCTAGTTGGACGATTTGGTTGGTGCTGGGTGCACGAGACTCGGGTTTGTGTTTAGTACTTGCCTGGATCCTAAGGACCGGTTCATGGAGCATGTAACCTGGCTTTACCGTGCCAACCACATGCTGAGATGGGGCAGCTTGGCCAATTAATTAGGTGTATCCCCGGCGTAGTATGGGTGTTTTGGATGGTGCGGGGAATAGGTGTCAGCTGGACTACCATATGAACCGCAAGGCTCAAGAGGGGGCCACTGCAGCGGGGTTGGAGCCTCTTGTATAATGTTAAGGGTGAAACCTCTGTGGGCCCACACTCGTCGGGAATCCCTTTGTAAAGGCCTCGTAGTGATCTTCTGGCTACACACCTGGGAAGTGTGAACGTGGTTCACGGCCACTGGCATAATGGAGGCTCTTTTAGTCTACCCGGCATCAGGGGGATGAGATCACTACATGTGGGTACAGTGGTTCAAACTCCGCAGAGTCAAAACTGTCATGACAGCCGTGCTCACGGTCAAGAGCGGCTTGGACTTATTCATGATTAGAGGATGATGAATTGGAAAGTTGAGGATGTTAAGCGGGAAGCTTAACATTGGAGATGAGATTATGGTTACTTGATATTGATGATGGGTTGAGGGATTGGGACCATTTCACCTGTGTAGTAACGTAGGTGCTTAATAAGCTAAGGTGATAGGTATTAATTGCTTAGTGCTTTAACCATGAGTTCAACCTCTCCTTGCTCTAGCCATGCATGACCTTACTTTCCCACACTTGCTGAGTACCCACGGTACTCAAACATGCTTTTCTGTTGGTTTAAATTGCTGCTCAGGTCAAGGGGATGATGTGGTGTTCAATGACTAAGACTTTGGTCCCGAAGAAGGATTCTAGGTTCACGGAGTCCCCCGGGCAACGCCTGTGACGGAGCCCACAAGATTTATATTCCTCTGCTGCTTTATTTACATGTTATGAACATATTATCGTCCATCAAGACGTATGCTATGGAAGACTTATTTATATTCGAACACTTGGCTTGTAATATAATGATGCTTTACTATTTGTCGTCACATGTATGAGAAAATGATCCTGGCATACATGTGATATTCACTCGGTTGCTCTTTAGAGAAACCAGGTGTGACAGGGACTGATGTTTAATGTCGTATGGTTGCAGATGGTTCGCACTCGGACCATGCACGAGACTGGTGGCTCTAGCCAGCAGGAAGGCGATGACTCCCAGCCACCTGCCTACGACAGCACCCCGCAACAGCAACCACCACCGCCGCCTCCGCTTACCCTAGCGGATGTCATAGCGGCACTGGTGGGTGGTCGTGAGGAGCATACTGACCTGCTCCGCACGATTGTGCAGAATACGTCCCATGAGGTGACGTACTCGGACTTCATGAGTACGCACCCTCCGGTGTTCACCGAAGCCGCAGAACCACCGGAGGCCGACAACTGGCTGCGGACAATCTAGTCAAAATTCGGGCTGCTCCAATGTACGGAGTGGCAAAATACTCTGTTCCTGGCGTAGCAGCTTCACGGTGCCGCTGGTGCGTGGTGGGCGAACTATGTCGCCTCACGTCCGGCTAGCCATGCCGTGGAGTGGGAAGAGTTCCAGGAGGCATTCCGCGCCTATTATATCCCCCCCCCGGGATAATGAAGGGGAAGTTCCAAGAATTCTTGGAGCTGAAGCAGGGCGGGAGGAGTGCCCATGACTACTCCCGTGCCTTCAACCATCTGGCGCAATATGCGTCAGACTACATATCCACCGAGGAGAAGAAGCGGGAGCACTTCTATCGGGGGTTACACCCCGAGATGAAGACGCATCTCATTCAATGGAATCGCGGCACCTTCAACGACCTTGTCAATGCCGCGATTATGCAAGAGGACGCTCAGCGGGAGTTGGCAGCTGAGCAGTGGAAGCGCAGCACTCCACCCAGCAGTGGGGGTGGCGCTCCCCAGAAGTACCGCATGGTGTATTGGACACCATCCGGACAGCAGTGGCATCCACCGGCGCGACCTCAGCAGTTCGGGGGTCATTCTTTCCAGGCACCCCCGTTACGACCGCCGATGCCACCACCGCGACCGCAACAACAACAGCAGCAGCAGACGACACCCCGGGCGTTTCCACCGCCACAACGCGCCCCGGGTTTCCGTCCGCCGATCAGCGGCGGACCGCCCCGCTACACTTGTTTCACGTGTGGCCAGGCGGGCCATTTTGCGAAGGACTGTCCCCAGGGGCAGCAGAGCTGCGGGCAAGCTGTAACACCCCAAAATCCTGTTAAGAGGGGCATTTAAAAAATTTTGGACGTATTGCATGGGCTGCAGAAATTCAAACTTAGTTGGAATTCAAATTCAAATTCAAACCAGAAAAGAAATGGAAAAAGAAAAAGGAAAACAGAAAAAAACCGGCCAGTGGGCCGAAACCCACCAGCCGGCCCACCCCATCCCGTGCCAGCCCGCAGCCGCGCGCCCCCCCTCTCTCCCGCTGACACGCGGGGCCCGCCAACCCTTCTTCCTCCTCGCGCTCGCGCCCGCGCTCGGCCGGACTCTTCTCACCCCGAACCGAAACCGCCCCGGATCATCACGTATCCCAGCCGAATTTCATTCGTGGGCGACGCAAACTCGATCACAACCGAACGCCGCCCTTCCCCGTCTATAAAAACCCCGGCATCGTCCCGTTTTTCCCCACAATCCGCCGATTTTCTCTCCGGTGAGAACCTGAGCTTCTCCGGCGAATTATGCTCGATCTACGCTCAGGAATTCTGATCTAACTCGCTGGTCTTGATCCACCACCTCCGGGGAACCTCGCAGGTGCAGAAAACTCGGTGGTTTGCGGCTCCAACACAGCGCCGATGAGCCTCGCCGTGAATTCACCTCGGACCTCGCGCCGATCGCTTTCCAGGACCTCCGAGCTCAAGAAAACCCCCGAGGTGAGATCCCCGACCTCGCCTCTACCGATCTATGTCATAAAATCACAGTTCTTGGAAGAATTTACGAAGATCAGAAACTCTCCGGCGAGATCGCCGCCTCCCGCCACCGTGCGCCGCCGGGCGGTGCCGCCCGCGCTCGATCAGAGCGACGTGGCCGCTTGTGCGCCGTCTATTTTAAATCGCACGGTAGACTTTAAATCCCCGCGTACCAGTTCGACGTTATAATCTCAGCCGTCTGTTTTAAATCGGACGGTCCACGTCAGCCCCGTGTTATAAAGACTGGAATTCTTACGCGCTACCCCCTGGGGTTCTCGGAAAATAAGAGCTAGCCCCGGAAACTTCTGATCTAGCCCCTGGAACTTCAGAAAATCATGTAAATTCATTTAAAAATCAGTTTTAGCCCCTGGACTTAATAAAAATTAGGAAAAACCCCTCTGTTAAGTGTAGTTAGACCCCTGGAAATTCCTAAAATAATATAATAGACCCTGTAGTGGGGTGAGTTTACCTTTTTAACCTTATTTGATATTAAAGTTAGGAATTTGAATATGTGGCTAGTATTTAAAATTTAAAAGGTGGGACAAACATATTGTCAAATTCAAATTAAAAACTTTCCCAGTACTTAGAAAACCTTGGAGTGAGATAAAAATAGATTTTTGGCTGAAATGAATCTGTTTAATTGATTATTCACATTTATTAGTTATAGGGACACATTTTTTTAGTAGAGAATAATTCTGAAAATTAGAAAAATAAATGTAAAATAGTTTACATCAGAGGAAAAGATCAAAAATATATTATTAAATATTTTAGATCAGAACCTATTCTGTTTAGATGATGTGTCTTATTATTTTCATAATAAAGTTCACATTTAGGCATAGGAAATAAATCTGAAAATATAACAAGCTAGGTATGAATAACTAGGAAATGATAAATGAAGTTTCTAAAATCCAAAGAATTCAGTTTAGGGTTGGTAGAAGGACTAAAGACACATATGGAGTAGGAAAATACCTTTCATGCATACTTGGTAGCTAAAAGGTGTAGTAATTGAATATAAGGAATTTATTTAAATTGGAAACTCATATATATAGTATGCAAACATAAATGTGAATACAAAAGTAGAAATCATATACACATGTTTAAAAGTGCATGTAAGCCAAAATCAACACACATAGAATAACCACAACACATAGAAATGTGAAGGGCTTTCATAAATGTGAATGTGTGATTCGTATGAAGTGGAAGTGTGAACTATGTCTTATGGATTGTTGTTTTCTTTTGCTATGTGTGATGGTATGAGTAGAACCTGTTCCAGAGCAAGCTCTTCCTTTCCAAGATCAGGACTACCCATTCCCAGAGCAGCAAGAAGAAGGCAAGTGTCCTTGACCACTTTGATCCTATGCTAGGATGTGTAGATAGAATTATTTGCATTGTCAATTGAAATATGAAACCCATGCTAGGAAGTTTCCCTAGAATTGCATTACCTTGTTTCTTTGTAGGTTGGGTTGGGATTTATTTTATCATGTCATTTATTTACATGCTTATGCTTAGCCATGCTTAGAATGGGATATTTGGGATATGAGATCATCAGTTTATTTTACCATACTCTTGAATGAGATATTGTGAGTTATGTAGAGGTAGGGATCAAGGCAAGTTGGATGTTTTTGGTTGGTGCTGGGTGCACGAGACTCGGGTTTGTGTTTAGTACTTGCCTGGATCCTAAGGACCGGTTCATGGAGCATGTAACCTAGCTTTACCGTGCCAACCACATGCTGAGATGGGGCAGCTTGGCCAATTAATTAGGTGTATCCACGGCGTAGTATGGGTGTGTTGGATGGTGCGGGGAATAGGTGTCAGCTGGACTACCATATGAACCGCAAGGCTCAAGAGGGGGCCACTGCAGCGGGGTTGGAGCCTCTTGTGTGCTGTTAGGGGTGAAACCTCAGTGGGCTCACGCTCGTCGGGAATCCCTTTGTAAAGGCTTCGTAGTGATCTCCTGGCTACACACCTGGGAAGTGTGAATGTGGTTCGTAGCCACTGGCATAATGGAGGTTCTTTTAGTCCACCCGGCAACGGGGGATGAAATCACTACATGTGGGTACAGTGGTACAAACTCTGCAGAGTCAAAACTGTCATGACAGCCGTGCTCACGGTCAAGAGCAGCTTGGACTTATTCATGATTAGAGTATGATGGCCTTGGAGGGTGTGAGTGTTAAGAGGGGAGCTTAACATTGGAAATGATGTTATGGTTATTTGATAATGATGATGGGAGAGATTGGGACCATTTCACCGGTGTAGTATTGTAGGTGCTTAATAAGCTATGGTGATATGTAATAATTGCGTAGTGCTTTAACCCTGAGTTCAAACTCTCCTTGTTCTAGCCATGCATGACATAACTTTCCCACACTTGCTGAGTACCATCGGTACTCAACCTTGCATATTTGTTGGTTTATATTGCTGCTCAGGTCAAGAAAATGAGGTGATGTATAATGATCAAGACTTTGGACCCGAAGAAGGTTTCTAGGTTCATGGAGTCCCCCCCGGGCAACGCCTGTGACGGAGCCCACGAGAATAATTATTCCGCTGCTATTTTATGAACTTATTATTGTCCATCGAGACATATGCTATGTAAGACTTATTTATATTCGACACCTGGCTTGTAATAAATGATGCTTCACTATTTGTCATCACATGTATGAGAAAATGATCCTGGCATACATGTGATATTCACTTGGTTGTTCTTCGGAAAAAGCGGGTGTGACAGAAGTGGTATCAGAGCCAAGGTTGCCCGTAGGAACGTGGACCTAGGTAGAAATGGACGTATTTAAGGGCCCTATTTTCTTAAAAACTATTTTACAAGGTGTGTGTTGAAAAGTGCTATTTAATGGAGTCACTTTCTTCATCTTACCCCAACTTTCATTCAAAATAGGATTTCTGTTTAAAAGTTTATCTAACCTAAGTTAAATGCTTTCTGTTTTAGATGGTTCCCATGATTCGCACCGCTCGCAAGTCCACAGGAGGGAGAGTTCCCATAGTTGCCCTTGCCGAAAGAGAGGAGAGCCGTCCGGTGACGTACCTTTCCTACAGATTGGCAGTAGGAGGCTTGTTGTACCGTCTTCGACGTATGCTCCAAGCCGCCGGCAATACAGGCAAGCTAATCATACACTATAGCTCCACCAGAACCATCCGTGAGAAGAGGGAAGAATGGAGTTCAGAGATGAGGATTATCCATGAAAATCAGCTGCTCAAGATCCACCGCTCTCCAGCTTGATGAGCGACACAGGTCGATGCGGAGAAGGATGTCACCTGGGAGGCTATCACCTGCCAGAGTCACATCTATCGTCGACACCTGGACAAGACTGAGTACATGTATGTCCTCCAGCGCGAGAGTGGTACAACGGAGTATAAGTACCCGCCAGTGCAGCAAGGGACTTCTCTTGAGCACATGGACCTGTGCTTGGAGGATGCTGCTATGCTCAGCACTCGACTGCAGGAGTGTCAACAAGAGCTTCAGGATGTCCGGGACACCCTGAAGGAAACGGAGGCGTTGCTGCGAGCCTGCTTGAGGGCGAGAGAATGAGGAGATGGGAATGAACTGTGTGTCACCGTGAATGATACATGGACTCCTGACTCCCTAGATCGCCGGGCGATCAGGCGTCGTCGCACTTCTCCACCAGCAGCCTCCCCACCCAAAGCAAAGTCAGAAGGAAGCCGCAATAATGAGGAAGATCCCGAGGAGCCAGCTCAAGAATACGAGTAGCGTAGAGTCATTCCCTTAATTAGAAGGATATCGAGTAGTCGAGTCATTACATTAGTTAATGGTGTGTTAATGCTTGGTGTGTGACGTGAGTTGTGGAAGCCATGAGCAATTGTCCACAGCCTCGTCTTCAGATTGTTTTGCTTTGGTGTGTGAACCCACATGAAATAATATTGCATTTATTTTTGCATGAGATATGAACCCTCAGAAAAGTATAACAAAGCTTCAACACTTCAAAGTACAAACAAGTGATAGTAGTGAGATAATACGTAATACTTTAAATTAACATTTGGTTGATCATGCTAGATGGCCGGAAGAGGAAAAGGTCGTGCTGCCAACCCCGCCAACAACAACGATGAGGCTTGCAACCCTCATCTTTCTGGAGGCCAAGACAGGGGTGGTCGCCATGAAGGAGTTGATCCCCTCCACCAAATGCTTGAGAATCAAAATCGGCTCATCCAGAACTTGACTCAAGTGGTGGCCAACTTGCATCAAGTTCCACCTCCACAAGCTGCACCACGCCAACCAAGGTTGAGTGAGTTTCTAGGAACTCAACCTCCGAAGTTTGCAAGTGCTGCTGAACCTCTGGAGGCAGATGATTGGCTAAAGACCATTGAAAGCAAGATGAGGATCATACAGTACCAAGGGTATGAGAGGATGCTGTTTGCCTCTCATCAATTGCATGGACCTGCTGCTGATTGGTGGACTGCCTACGTGGCCGCCCATCATGACCCTGAGAACATCACTTGGGAAGAGTTCAAGCGTAGCTTCCGCAACCATTACATACCAAGGGGTGAACTCAAAAACAAGAGGAAGGAGTTCTTGTGATTGCAGCAAGGAAACATGACTGTGAGGGAATACCTCACTAAGTTCACTCAACTATCCCGTTATGCCCCACGGGACATAGAGACTGATGAGCAGAAACAGGATTGCTTCGTGGAAGGACTTACAGCAGAAATGCAGTGTGCAATGTCCTCCAACGAGTATGAAAGTTTCCAAAAGATGGTGGACCGAGCGTTTGTGGTAGAAAGGAAGCTGAAGGCCTTGGAAAATGAGAATAAGGGGAAGGCCGGGTGGTCACATCAAGCCTCAGGGAACAACACCCGCCCACGTCTGAAGCAGCAACCCACAGGGCAGACGAACCGTGCTGCGGTACCCTACTCAGCACCAAGAGGGTACAACCCGAACTACAGGCCTCCGGCAGCACCAATACAGCCACAATGTCAGTTCGTACAGCAGCCTCACCCTACATATCAACCTCGACCAGCAGTGCAAGGACCCCCAAACCAACCCCAAGACAGCAAAGTCCAGGCATCTAAGGTTGGGGTGCAATGTTTTAGTTGTGGTGAAGTGGGGCACTACGCCCATAAGTGCCCAAAGAAGAAGCCCACGCAGCCACAACAGCAGAATGTAATGAGAGGACGGGTGAACCACGTCACTATGGAGGAAGTGCAAGAGGCACCCGACGTGGTAGTTGGTAAGTTTCATGCCAATTTACACATTGCAACCCTGCTGTTTGATTCTGGTGCTACCCACTCGTTCATTACTAAAGGGTTTGTTAAGAAGCATGATCTAGCAACAACACAAATGAACCATATGCTAGCAGTAAACTCTCCAGGTGGAGAAATAAGGACAAGACAAGTGTGTCCCAAGGTGAATCTAGACATTAATGGGGTAGTATTTACTGCCAACCTCATAGGGATAGATTCCCAAGGGATCGATATTATTTTAGGCATGGATTGGTTGACCAAACAAAAGGGAATCATCCATTGTTCGACCAGAACGGTGGAACTAACGCACCCTAGTGGCACAAAAGTAAAGTTTATAACAATACAAGAGCCTAGGAGGGACGTTAAATTAAATCAAGTTGAGGTGAAAGTGGAGGAGATCAGGATTATCAGGGAATATCCAGATGTTTTTCCGGAGGAGTTGCCAGGTATGCCTCCAGATCGTGAAGTGGAATTCGCGATTGAGCTAGTGCCTGGGACAGCCCCGATATACAAGAGACCGTATCGGATGGATTCCAAGCAGCTGGGAGAACTCAAGGATCATTTGAGAGAATTGTCGGAGAAGGGGTATATTCGTCCTAGTTCCTCACCTTGGGGAGCTCCAGTCATATTTGTGCCCAAGAAGGACGGAACCCAAAGGTTATGCGTGGACTACCGTGCCTTGAATGAGGTAACCATCAAGAGTAAGTACCCATTACCCCGCATTGAAAACTTGTTTGATCAGTTGAAGGGAGCTTGTGTGTTCTCGAAAATTGATCTCAGGTCGGGATACCATCAACTTAAGATAAGGCAATCTGATATTCCCAAGACAGCTTCCGTATCTCGGTACGGACTGTATGAATACACTGTCATGCCTTTTGGGCTAACTAATGCCCTGGCGTACTTCATGTATCTCATGAACAAGGTATTCATGGAATATTTGGACAAGTTTGTGGTGGTTTTCATAGATGACATTCTCGTCTTCTCCAAAGATGAAGAAGAACATGAGAAACATCTAAGGTTGGTGTTGCAGAGGCTGAGAGAACACCAACTATATGCCAAGTTGAGAAAGTGTGAGTTTTGGATGAAGAGAGTTCCTTTCTTAGGACATATAATCTCAGTGGGAGGAATCTCCGTAGATCCCGCCAAAATCGATGATATACAGAAGTGGAAGACCCCTGAAAATGTTGGGGAATTCGAAGCTTTTTGGGATTGGCTGGATACTATCGACGGTTTATTGAGGGATTCGCTAAGATCTCGAGACCCCTCAACAAACTGTTGGAGAAGGGAATCACATTCACATGGACGCCGTAGTGCGAGACGAGTTTTCAGGAGTTAAAGAAAAGATTGACAACGGTCCCAGTGCTGGTTATGACAGATATGCAGAAGAACTTTACGGTGTACTGCGATGCCTCTAGAAACGGGTTGGGATGTGTTCTCATGCAAGAAGGTCATGTCGTGGCTTATGCATCCCGAGAGCTTCGGGAGCACGAGAAGAACTATCCTACACATGACCTAGAACTAGCCGCAGTGGTACACGCGTTGAAAATTTGGCGGCATTACTTGATGGGGAAGAGGACAGAAATATATATGGATCATAAGAGTTTAAAGTACATTTTCACACAGCCAGATCTCAACCTCAGACAAAGGAGATGGTTAGAGCTAATCAATGACTTTGATGTGGGCATCGACTATCATCCTGGGAAAGCAAACGTAGTGGCAGATGCTTTAAGTCGGAAAGTGCAGGTCAATAAGTTGAGCTTGAAGGACATGCCTGCAGAGTTGAAGGACGAGATTATAAGACTCAATTTATGCCTGGTCAATTTATGCAGGTCAATTTATGCTTGTCCTTCTACTCACGATCACGCACATACAAGATTTATAGCAATCAAACATCATGCACAAACTTTACTCAAGATGCAATGGTGTAGATGCATGCTAATCCTATGATGCAGTTTCATTAATTCAGTTGGTACATGTTCTTGCATGTTTTAATTGCTTGCATGGGGTTTTACGATGAAAAAAGGTGTAAGGATCAAGTGTGGACATGGTTATGATCTTGTCTCAAGATCTAGATCAAACCGATCAATACGTGATCTGTCCACACGGAAAAGCTTTTGTTTGAAGGGATCGAAGAAACAGATGCAAGGAAAAACCACGATGATGTCATAAGGTGGTAACGAAGACCTACCTCACTTGTCCTTGGTGTCAGGCCTTCATCCTAGCAATGGCAGATCGTCGGCTCTCTTCCGGCGACGGCGAGTGTGTTGGGGCTCGTCGGCGGTCTCAACGGTGGCTGAATTCCGGCGAAGGGGTTTATCTCGGCGAGTTGGGAGCTAGGGCCTCTAAGTTGTCAGCTTGGGAAGGTGTTATGACCAAAGGGTGTTTCAGGTTCTATTTATAACCGGAAAAAGAAGAGTCCTACTCCGATTGGATTTCAACTAAGAGTCCTATTTGATTTGGTTTGGACCCTAACAACTTATCTTCGATTGATTTGGTGCGGCAGCAACATGGAATTTGTGTCGGTTTCTTAAGTACCTGGTATTCCCGTGCGCACAGCAGAAAAACTGCTTAATAATCTCGTCTTCCCGCAGGGATAAGCTCCGGAGGCTCCACGTGTCCAGCAGAGGCCGGGCTCCCCTTTTCCTCATAGGTGAGCTTCGGTTGTGCCACGTGTCAGGCGGGCGGGACCTCCCTCTTCCTCAGAGGCCAGCTCCGCGTGCGCCACGCATCTGGCGGGCGGGACCTCCCTCTATCTCAGAGGCGAGCTCCGCGTACGCCGCGTATCTGGTGGGTCCGTACCTCCCCTCTCTATAGAGGCGAGTTCTGCGTATGCCACGTCTCAGTGCCGGACCTCCCCTCTCTTCGAAGGTGAGCTCCGAGAGTGCCACATGTCAGTTCCGGACCTCCCCTCTCCTCAGAGGTGAGCTCCGAGAGTGCCACGTGTTCAGCAGCGTCGGACTTCCTTTTTCCTCAGAGATGAGCTCCGAGGTCGACACGTGTACAACAGCGTCGGACCTCCCTTCTCCTCGGAGGTGAGCTTCAATGGTGACACGTGTCCCGTAGTGTCGGACCTCCCGAAGGTGAGCTCGAGAGCGACACGTGTCCCGTGGGGTTGGGCCTCGCTTCTCCACAGAGGCTAGCCCCGGAGGCGACACGTGTCCCGCGGGGTTGGGCCTCGCTTCTCCGCAGAGGCTAGCTCCTAGCCTGCCACGTGGCCAATGGTGCCGGACCTCACCCCCTCTGCAGGGATGAGCTTCGAAAGCGCCACGTGGCCAGCAGGCCACGGGAGTGTCGATGGCGCTCTCGGGGGATTGGAATTGGATTTTTTTAGCTATCTTTCACTGTTCTACTTCTTTTAAATATTTCCTCTATATGAAATATGGATACATGCATGAATTACAAAACTGAGGGTGTTACAAACCTACCCCTTTTAAACTGAATCTCTCCCTCGAGATTCGATAGAGTGGAGAATAGATGAGGGAATTCTACCTTGAGGTCTTCCTCACGTTCCCATGTAGCTTCTGCTTCCGTATGATGGCTCCATTGTACCTTGCACCAACGGATCACTCTGTTCCGTGTGACCCTTTCCTTCACGTCCAAAATTCAGACGGGGTGTTCTACATAGGTCAGATCCTCTTGAAGCTCGAGATCATCCATCGGTACTTGTTCTTCTGGTACCCTTAAGCACTTCTTAAGCTGGGATACGTGAAACACATCATGCACGTCGGAGAGGTGCGTTGGGAGCTCTAGTTGATAGGCTACCTATCCTCACTTGCCCAAAATCTTAAATGGCCCGATATAGCGAGGTGCTAACTTGCCTTTGACGTTGAAACGTCATTGGCCTCGGATAGGCGATACCTTAAGGTACACGAAGTCTCCCACTTCGAAAGTCAACTTTCTTCACCTATTGTCCGCATAACCTTTTTGTCGTGACTGAGCAGCCTTCAAGTTTTCCCGTATTGTTTGGACTTGCCTCTCAGCTTCTTGCAGCACTTTGGGTCCAAACACTTGGCTTTCTCCGGTCTCGTTCCAAAACAGCGGTGTTCTACACCGTCTACCGTACAATGCTTCAAAAGGTGACATCTTCAAGCTGGCTTGGTATCTGTTATTGTATGAGAACTCACCATACGGCAAGCTCCTATCCCATCTACGCCCATGTTTCAAGGAGCAGGCTCTCAACATGTCCTCCACAATTTGATTTGTCCTCGCAGTTTGCCCGTTGGTTTGCGGGTGATAATCGGAGCTAAAATTTAGTCGTGTACCCATGGCTTCATGCAGCTTCCTCCAGAACCTAGAGGTAAACTGAGAACCCCGATCTGAAACTATCCTCTTCGGGACTCCATGACGGCACACGATTTGCTCCATGTACAGCTTGGCTAGATCTGCCATTCTGTACGTGGTTCTAACAGGAAGAAAATGAGCTGTTTTCGTCAATCGGTCCACAATAACCCAGATGGAGTCGTAACCCGACCGAGTACGTGGTAATCCGACGATGAAATCCATACTGATGTCCTCCCACTTCCACTCAGGTACTTTCAATGGTTGCAACAGTCCAGCGGGTCTTTGATGTTCGGCCTTCACCTGTTCGCACGTGTCGCGTAAGGCAACATATTCAGCTATGTCCCTTTTCATGCCATCCCACCAATAGCAAGTTTTCAGGTCCTTGTACATCTTTGTACTGCCGGGATGTATGGAATAAGGTGAGTCATGTGCCTCCTTTAATATCTTGTCGCAGATGTGCTTCGCGTTAGGCACACAAATCCTTTTCCCTAACAAAAGCGTACCCTTCTCGTCTTCCTTGAAGTCCTTTTCTATGCCTTGTCGGATCTTTCCTTGATATCCTTGATTTCTTCATCCGTTACTTGGCCATCTCTTATCTCTTGTTCCAGTGAAGAGTGGAGTTCCATCACTTTCATCTCGTTCAAGAACCCGAGATGTAACCATTCGAACTCCTTGCGCAGCTCGGGCGGTAGCTCCCGAACCGTGAGTTGGTGACATGCTCCCTTTTGGCTCAATGCATCAGCTACTACATTGGCCTTTCTGGGGTGATAGTTGATTCCAACATCATAATCCTTTATGAGTTCCAGCCATCGACGTTGCCTCAAATTCAAATCTGTTTGGGTGAATATGTACTTAGGGCTTTTATGATCTGTATAGATCTCACATCGGTGGCCAAGGTTATAATGTCTCCAAATCTTTAATGCATGCACCATGGCTGCAAGTTCCAAGTCATGTGTGGGATAATTCAACTCGTTTTTCTTTATTTGTCTTGATGCATAGGCTACCACTTGTCCTTCTTGCATGAGCACACATCCAAGCCCTTGTCTTGATGCGTCACAATATATGTCAAAGCTCATGCTCACGTCCGGCAATACCAAAACCAGCGCTGTGGTTAGCCTTTTCTTTAGCTCCTCAAAGCTTTCTTGGCACGCTGGTGTCCATTGGAATGCTTTTCCCTTCATTAGTAACTCCGTCATAGGCTTCGCAATCTTGGAGAAGTCCTTGATGAAACGTCGGTAGTATCCAGCCATCCAAAGAAAACTCCGAATGTCTCTCACATTTTGTGGTTGGTTCCACTTCAGAACATCTCCCACTTTTCCGGGATCAACCGATACTCCTCTCTCGGAGATGATGTGGCCTAGGAACGATATCTCCTTTAGCCAAAATTGACACTTGCTGAGTTTGGCATACAATTTATGCTCCCGCAGCTTTTGCAATGTCAATCTAAAATGTTCTTTATGTTCTTCCTCGCTTTCCGAATACACCATGATATCGTCGATGAAAACCACGACGAACTTGTCCAAGCCATGAAGATCTTATTCATGAGCTACATGAAGTATGCGGGTGCATTTGTTAACCCAACACTACAGGAAACGACGAATAGGGTGTCGGTTTATCTATATGCGTCGGCCCCGACGCATTTAACACGTCTAGGGTTTCGGTTTAAGCGAACCGACACCCATAAGTTAGAGGTGTCGATTTTTCTGGATCCAACCGACGTGCATATTAAATGCGTCGGCCGAACCGACGTTTATGTGAATTGTGTCGGCTAAACGTGGGAGACTCAGGCTCTAAGAGCGTCGGCCCTGGCAAAACCGACGCTCTTAAGCGGGCCCCACTCGAAACCTAATCCCTTCGCCTCTTCTCTTCTCCTCATTCTCCCTGTTGCCCGCGCGCCTTCTCGCCCGCGCCCCCGCCCGCCGCCGCCGCCAGCCCGCCGCCAGCCCGACGCCTCGCCAGCGCTCCTGCCCGTCGGCGTCCCCTCCGCCTCCCCGTCCGGCCCCCCGCCTGCCCCCCTGTCCGGCGCCCCTGTCTGCCTCGGCCGCCGGCGCCCCCGTCATCCCGGCCACTTTCATCCGGTTCAACTCTAAGTGACGGTAAAATATTAGGTGTATTGCAAATACGTGATTAGAGTTGTAATTAGAGTTGAATGTTATATTATATAGTTGCTAACTCGTGAAAGTAATGCTTTATCATATCATGTGATTAGAGTTAACTCGTGTATGTGATTCATATTATATAGTTGCTAACTCGTGAATGTGATTCATATCCATTATGCTATATGAATTGAATGTGATTCATATCATGTCATATTGTGTGAAGTTGAATGTTCAAGCTTATATTATGTAATTACTTCTTTTAGATATGAATTAAAAAGGCTTATAGTTTTTTCATCTAAATGGATAAAAGTTCGTATCATGCATGTGATTGCTTCTTTTTGGATTTGCGATATGATGACTAATTATATGTTTGTAATATAGTAAATATCTTTATAATTTTGGTAGCTTTAGAGGATTGTAGTTAAAGATGATTGTAGTTGTGAAGTATGCGTTAATACGGGCACAGATGTGTACGGCGACAATGAGGATGACCAATTAACCGCGCCTACACGGTGGATCCGGACTTAGAACTTTCAACTCTGACCAACTTTCCTCCTCTGTATTGTTCTTTCCTCTCTCGTAAATGATTGAAAAATGAAAATGAACAACGTAACCTATAGAATGGGCACGTATCACATGCTATTGGCATGTGAGACGCGAAGGTTCAGAATTGTCCCTTTTTGGACAGCCTAGGAGTGGATCGGGGGGGGGGGCGTGGCTTGTGACGAGACGCGTGTCTGGACCTGGACGAGATTTCGACGGTATAACCCTGATGTTCTCTGCTGCACCATTTTCGGGCGTGCAGTGGAGAACAGTGGGGTTATGCTGCCCAAATTTCGTCTGGATCCGGACCACGCGTGTCGTCATAAGCACGCCCCACTCGACGACTCTTGGGTGGGTTTAGGACCTATCTGCCTAATTGTAGTGACCGTCACATAATATGAAAATAAACTAATTATAATGAATTTTCTGCTTTGAAGGTATAAGCTGAAAAATGGGTGATGACCGTAAGGTGATGTATGATGGATGGAGTTCAGATGGTGTGTACACTTTGGAATGGGCACAAATCGCAATTGTGTTCATGAACCAAGCATTTCCTAGTGGTGCTCGTTTTGTAAAGTGTCCGTGTAGCAGGTGCCAGAATCGTTGACGTTTGGAGAGGTCTGAAATGATGCTTCACCTTTGTAAGCACGGATTTATGCCAGACTATCTAGTGTGGCGTGAGCATGGAGAGATGGATCATGCTAGTGAGTCGGACGGAAACGAGAATGAAGATCGGATGGATGAGATGATAGCGGATGTTGGTCGAGAGTATGAAGAGCAGTCACTGCCAAAGGAGGTGAAGAAGTTTTACAAGCTTCTTGCCGCCGCGGATGAAAAAGTATATGAGGGCACCAATGTGACCGTTCTGCAGGCGGTCACACGACTTATGGGGTTGAAGTCTAAGTTCAATTTTGCAAACAATTGCTACAAAGGTATCCTGAAGTTGATCAATGATCTCCTTCCATCAAAACATAAGATGCCAGAAGACATATATCACTCAAAGAAGATTTTGGAAGGTCTGGGCATGAGTTATGAGAAAATTGATGCGTGCGAGAATAATTGCATGTTGTTTTGGAAGGAACACCAGAACGATACTCATTGTATGCATTGCAAAGCATCTAGACATGTGAAGGTTTTGAATGATGATGGAGAGGAAATAAGTACAAAGGTACCGGTCAAACAGCTTCGGTACATTCCTATCACGTCCAGGCTTAAACGGTTGTTCCTTTCTCAAGAAACAGCGAAGCAGATGACAAACAAAGAAGCAGCCAAAATTCACCTCACTAGGGAGGAGTACTTGCAGAGTCATGTGGATTGGATTTGTGCCAATATGGAGGCTTGGGAGTGGTTATCCGGGTATTGGGGTTCAGCTGAGTTCAGAAATATTTCTGATAGACACCGAAGAAACCAGAAGAGCAAGCCAGGAAAGCACTTCTTCGGGTCAGATGGTTATGTTCGGATGGAACAAAGGATGGTATGAATTCTTACATTCATACTTAGATTGCTTCAATTAGTTGTATTGATTAAATTGTTGAATTTTGATATTGCAGATAGCTGAAACTGGTACGCCTCCTATTTTTTTCGAGGTTTATCTTAAGGGGCACAAAGGTCCAGACCCGAATCGCCCGGAGGTGTTGTGTGACGAGGCATTAACGCAGAAATTGGTACGTATGTTGATTCTTTGTTGCTTTTATCCACCAACTCAATTTATCTTGTATTACATTAATCCGTTAACTAAATGTATCACAGAAAAAGTATGTTGAGAGTTTTAAGAAGAACCATGGACCTGATTCAGACTATTTGAGAGAGCCGTTGGATGTCGCTGCGGCGTATGATGCCGGCGGAGGTCTACCGCATGGGAGGTATGTGTAAAGATAATGATGATTTGTATGTTAATGAATGTCGATTATTCAAACTTGTATTTTTTGTAGACTTGGTGTAAGGGCCTCAGTTTTTGACACCTAGTTGAAGTGTTCATCACCCCACACACACACCTCATTTGGGGAATGATGATGAACACAAATGAAGAGCAAGTAACCACCATCAACATGCTCATTAGGAAATGAACTCACACATTGCAAAAGTGGCATTTCCCACATGTGATATAGGTGGGCTGGACATATGAAAACTCCTACACTTTGCTAAGGATGTCCATGCCAAGTTTCACCCAAATTCAAAACCTTTTTGAGGTCATTTTGGGTATAGATAGAAAGAGGGCAGTTTGAAACCACATTCAAATTCAAACTGTTTTTATCCCATGAATTTAAAAGTGGGAGGCATATTCTTATTCAGCACATTTTTGTGAGCTCACACACCAATTTTCACTCCATTTGGAGTTGATCTTGACATGAGCTAAGTGGGACGAATTCAAACTTTATTTGAATTCAAAACTGAACTTGTGCTGAGATTCACTCAAACCAAACCCAATTTGAGTTCTATTCAATTCAAATGGCTCAGGGGTGAATAATTTGAATCACCAGGGGTATTATGGGGCTCACTGTTTACAACAGTGATTAGGAGTAAATTTCAGAGGTTAAAACCCCGGGTGGGACCCACATGTCATAGAGGGAAGAAGGAGAAACTTGCAACAAAAGTCAGAGTCTCGGTGGGAAATTCCACCGAGCAGCTGTCGGCTGTGCCACCGAGCAGCTACCGGCGCCACCAGCTGCTTCCCTCTCCGCGCGCTGGCGCCCAGGGCGGCTTGCTCGCGCCCCCACGCGACCGGCACCGTCTCAGCCGAGCAGGAGTCGGCCGGCTTTATCTTCTCGCGGGCAAACCCGAGCAGCGGCATTGTTTCTCGCCGCAGCTCTCTGCTCAATCGGGAAAACCAGCAAAACCATCTCCTCCTTCGTCCCTGAGCTGCTAGACAGCCACCTGAGGTCGCACTCCACCTCCCCAACGCCAGAAACCCCGAGCTCCGACCTCCTTTTCCCGAAAACGATCGCCACCTCGGCGACCTAGCCTCAGCCGAGAGTCAGGCGCCCGTGGGCAGCGTTCCACAGGCGTTTTCATGGTCCAGTGAGAGAGGCAACAGGAGCGCACGACCACCGTGCTGCTCTCCTCCAAGTTTGGAAGCCAACCGTGAAGAATCCGCAGAGAATTTCTAGTTTTTGCTCCGGCGACCGTAACCCGAGCTTCCGGTACGGTTTCTTTAAATTCTCGCTCTATGATCTTTCGGAGGTCATCAAATCCTGCACATAGACGCTGGACTAGCGGGCGGTCAAGTTCTTTTCTGCATCCGTGGCGTAAAACTGTCTAGGAGTAATGAATTTCGAGCTCGATCGAGGGCGGTCATGGCGAGCACGATCGGTCACACGGTGCCGACCAACTTGCCGTCATCCCTGAACCCTTTTGACACCTTGTCGAGCTTCCTAGAGGTACACTGATGCTGTAGGACCGTTTGTTCGAGGTGTTGGTGGGTTAGGACCCACAGTCTACGGCGCCGAACCTCACCCGAGGCCGCGGCACGTCGCCGAGCTATTTCCGGTCACCCCCCAGCCCGACCTGACACCACCGACGTGTTCCTCGACGTCGACAACCCCCTGGCGGCGAGTTTCAGACCATGGGAGGTCCGGCAGCGGCGAGCCGGCGAGCCCCGAGTCTGCTCCGGCGAGGTCGGCGGCGCGGGCGCGAGAGAACGGCAAGAGGAAGATGAAGCCGGCTGGCCCACGTGTCAGCGGCTGAAGAATTTAAATCGGGATCGGGTGTGGCCGGGGATCGGCTGTGCTGGCGCGCAAATACCCTGTGAGCTCCGGTGTGCCGGACACCTCCGCGCTCGACGCGTGTCCCCGTGAGCCCCGAGAGTTTAAACTTTCCCCCGATTTTAAGAATTCTTCCAAACTTCAAATTCTCATAACTTTGGCTAGAAAGCTCCAAATTGAGTGAACCAAATTTTGATGTATTCAGCTCTCTGAGTTCTTTCCAGCAAATCAAGTTTCACTTCATGAAATTCCTTAATTCTCCGAAATTAATTCCTCAAAGTTTAAACTGTTTGGAATTTTAACTGGAGAATTCTTTAGGTGGAGATCCTGAAATTTTGCTGGGATGTTCACCAAAATATCCCTGAACTACCATAAAAATTTCAGACCCATTGGAGCTTAATTAATCCACCTAATGGTGTGATTAGTGAAACTGTTCTAGAGAAAATAGAAAATGTTCAGAAACATTTTCAGAATTTTCTCTGAAATTGTTTAGCTCATATCTTTAGTTAGGAACTTCCAAATTAAGTGAGACCAACTCCATTAAAACCCTCTGAAAATCTAGTTTTCAGAAAGTCATAGTTTGTTCCATGAAAATCCCTAGAACACCCTAAGAGTGCCAATTAAGGTCAAGTACATAATTAATTGTGGAGGGCTCAAATGAGATTTGCTGCAACTAAAACTTGACTAGGTCTCTATTTAGGTTGTAACCAAGCCACAGTAAAAGTTTCACAGTCATAGAGTCTGTCTAGTGGGACTTATAAGCTTCACAAGTTTAAAACTTAATACAAACACATTTAAATTGATACATATGTTTCTTCTAACATGTAGTCACTAAGGTCGAGGAGGAACCCGAAGTCCTAGACTTCGTTACTCCGGAGGAACAGCTAGCCTACGATCAAGAGCAGCAAGGCAAGCTCCGGTTTGCATTAACCTTTTTACAAATTTTTATTGTTTTGAGCACATACTTGTTTACTTTGTTCTTTGCATTTGAGTTTTGTTTGGAAATCCAACTGCATAGCCAAGAAAACCATGGGTTGGGTTTAGGATTTCAAACCCCGTTAGCCACTGCATTGCTAAGATAGAGTAGGATTCGGTACAAGTCGAGTAGTTGGAACTACTCGCGAGAATAGGCTAGAGGCACATCGCTCGGGTAGAGATAGCACATGATACACATGGCAAGAAAGATGAGACCAAGTGGAGGGTAAGGGCAGCAGGACTTTGGGGCCTGTGTGCTGTAGCTCCGCTTGTGTCGATTGAGGACCGAGCCGTGTGCGGGCCTGTTGAACAAGCTAGAACAGTACCGAAGACCTACCGGCTATATGGGAACCGGGAAACTGATGTAACTCGGGTAGCTGGGTGTTGAGGCATAGCTGGTCGTTCAGAGGGTAGGGTGAGAGCTCGAGGTGTAAATCGGCTGGCGGCACTGAGATGCGCGTGCAGAGACCTCTTGCTCGGGACGATTGGACCGGTTCAACATTTGGCTAACGGGTGAAAGGTAGTTGCGTACGGCGTCCGTGATGGTTGTTGTAGGCAACATCGAGTACGGGCGTACGTGACGGGTTGTTCGGGTAACCCTGCAGGTGTAAATCGATTATAATCGCCGTCCCTCGCGGTCAGTGAGTACCACTTGTTCACTGTACCGTGACATAGAATGAACAGGCTAGTTACATGTTAAAATGTTGCTGATTGAAAGATGGACTTGATTGCTAATGATTTGCTGTAGTTTAGAGCTAACTAAAGTTCACTTCAACTTTGGGCAAAGTACATGAGAGAAATGCGTTTCTTGTTTGATTGCGGCTCTCTCATGTACCTTAGCGTAAGATTCTCCACAACCTGTTGCTAAAACTTGAAATTAAGGTTCTACTAATTAGGCAAGTCCTTGCAAATGATTTTTGTTACCTCATGTAACCCATTACCCTCATGTAGAAGTTCAATGTTTAGGTGAGACGGGTCAGACTTGCTGAACCTTCGTGCTCACTGCTTGTGTTTGAAGCTTTTGCAGGGTTCTATGAGGAAGGGATTCCCGAGGAGGAGACGGAACCCCAGGAGGGGAACCCCGTCGAGTGGGAGTCGTGCACGCCGCAGAGTTAGTGTGCGTGTGTGCTAGCAAGGACACGTTCAAGGGCTGAACGTGCACTTGATGCTTAGTCTACGCCGTGAGTGTAGACTGAACTTATTTTGATGTAAACATGTTCATAACTTGTTTATGTAATAAAATTTCCGCTTCCGCTTTGTACCTTTGACGTGTGTTATACGGTGCTGTGCAACACAGCACCCCTCAGCGTGATCCTGGCTCGACAGGACCTTGGGGTCGTGTCAGCGCTGGTATTAGAGCTCGCTGGAGGTTTAACGCACTACAAAGGTCATCTTTTTCAAAAATCCAGTGAGGAACGAGTTAGTAGCCCATATAAGGATGTTATTAGCATATAGAAAGTGGCATATTAACCTATTTGTTATGTCGGAAAAATCGTGCATCTCGGGACGTTCATGTCTTGGGGGGTGCACGTAAGCGCTGTCCACCAGTGCGCACAAGCTGAAGGGTGGAGCCCCACGGGTGGCAGGTAACCCGACTCGCTTTGATATCCTCTACGACTCTTCATGTCGTTTGGGGTATTCGAGCAACGTCTGTCCCTGGTGTGCGTGGTGCAATTTGGGAGACCCTGTCACGTGGTCTGACACGTGAACATGTAATTCAAGGCGTGTTTGGCTTGAGAACATCTGGGCGAGTGATGACGGCTGGGTGTACGAACTGTATGGATTCCGGGCTCGGTGTGCAGCCGAGTCTGATGATTGTTTGAGTTTCTGCAGGTAGCCTGACCATGAAACGGTAGACGTGTAGCATCCGTGTGCGAGTGACGTTTAGTGCCACTGAAATAACGAAGCCGGCTAAGTCCGGTATAGGTTTTTCTTTGTGAGGATGTAGTACCGACATAATCTGGTGACGCATCGACGTCACACCCAACTAAATGAACAACTTCATTTAAAACTTGAAGGTTTTGATCTAAAGTAGTAAAACTTGATGTAACTCCTTCCTCTGAACAAGATATTCAAAGTTAACAAGTTTTCAACCTATAGGTTGTTAAGGACAGAGCACTCTGTTTTCAGCCGAATTAAGGCTGGGGTTAATCAGAGGTTATAGGTTGAGTTATTTCGAGGTTGGGGTTGTATGATACATTTCTGGAAAGCTTTGGAAGAGCTTTACAACTCTTCTGTTGAGGTCCAGAGATATTTCACCCTTTAACCACTCGAAAAATGCAGTAGAGTTGAAACTGTCCAGAAAACCGGACAGAGTAAAGACTCTCTGTAGGCTCTCTGTAAATTAAGCATAACTTCCTGCATAAAAATCCAAAAATAGAAAATGAGGTAGTTCTGTAAAGCTTATGAGATAGGTTACAACTTTGTAACAGAAAAGTTTTGTCAGATTAGGAAAAGAATTAACTGGAATTCTTGGATTAAATCAGTACCTAAAGCAGGGTGGTGCTGTCCAATTTTCTCCAGAAATTCTGTTAACTTTGACATCTCATAACTTTTGAACCAGGACAGATCTTAGGCCAAGCAAATACTTTCTGGAAAGCTACTGGAGTTAGCTTTAACTTTGATGTTGAACTCAAGAACTGGTTTTGCATTTAGCATGGCCTAAATCAGGTTGATATGGAAACTGGTCAGGGCTGTCATGAGAACAGCAGATCAGCAGTCAAATTTGTTTAAAATTTGAACTGTGTTTCCAAGTTTTATGGGTTCAATGACATGTCTTATGTTATAACTCAGTGGTTTACTGCTTAAATAAATATTTGACATTTCTCAAATATATTTTTACAGATGACAGCAGATCAGCAGTTGGAGAACGGGTGGGTGATGTCCCACTGTTTTCACCATAGCGGCTACCCGGAAGGATTGTGGCAAATGCTCCAATATTTCCGGTACAACCAGATGCCGCAGTACTTCGCCATGGAGGAAGGCGAAGAGGGGCACAAGACGTGGACGATCCATGTCGAAGTCCCTGCAGGACCTACGCCACCCGGTTGGGTGCCGTTCACCGTCACGGTGAGAGGAAGACAACCGGAAGGGGTGTGGCAAGTGGCAGCCCGTGACACCATGTCACGTTTCTGCCAACTACACGTGCAGGCTATGGAGGGCACTCCATATGCGCTCGTTCCGGTGGAGGGACGGGCTCAGCATGTGTGGGAAGATTTCAGCAAGCGTAATGGTTTCCAAAGCACCATTATGCTCAGCGGGTAGAGTGTACCCCACGTCTCTCATTATCTTAGAGGGACAGAAGGTCGATGTCATCCTAGGGATGTCGTGGTTAACCCGCCACGGCGCTGTTATAAACACCATCCTTCGAGTCGTGCACTTAAACTCAGAAGTGCACGGTTCTCACTCATTATTTCTGGACAGTCCAGAAATAAAACTTCCAAGTGTCTATCAAGCCACAACCATCAGATTGGAAGATATTCCAGTGGTCCGAGAGTTCCCTGACGTATTCCCAGATGATTTGCCGGGGATGCCACCCGATAGAGAGGTGGAGTGCAAGATTGAACTTGCACCGGGAACCATGCCGATATCCTGAAGGCCGTACAAGATGGCGCCCAAGGAGTTGGCTGAACTGAAGACTCAGCTCACGGACCTTCTGGAGAAGGGTTTTATTAGGCCGAGCTCCTCGCCATGGGGCTGTTCGGCATTATTTGTCAAGAAGAAGGATGAGATGTTACGGCTTTGCATGGACTATCGTCCATTGAATGCCGTAACCATCAAGAACAAGTACCCGTTGCCATGGATCGACATGTTGTTTGATCAGTTGGTCGAAGCAAAGATCTTTTCCAAGATGGACTTAGGATCCGGGTACCATCAGATTAAGATAAGGGCGGAGGACATTCCAAAGACAGCTTTCTCGACAAGGTACGGACTTTATGAGTACCTGGTCATGTCCTTCAGCCTCACCAATGCTCCAGCTCACTTCAAGTACTTGATGAACTCGGTATTCATGCCAGAGCTGGACAAGTTTGTCGTGGTCTTCATCGACGACATCCTGGTATATTCCAAGTCGGAGGAAGATCACAAGAAACATCTGCGTATAGTCTTATAACGGCTGCGGGATCACAAGTTATACGAAAAATTCAGCAAATGCGAGTTTTGGATATATCAAGTGCGTTTCCTCGGGCATATCATCTCAGCGGAGGGTATCGCGGTAGACCCGAGCAAGATCACTCAAGTGCTGAATTGGAAATCCCCGAGAACTGTTCACGAGGTACGGAGTTTCCTCGGACTTGCGGGATATTATCGGAGGTTCATTCTGAACTTCTCGAAGATTGCCAAGCCAATGACAGAGCTGCTGAAGAAGGCTACCAAATATGTTTGGAGTCCAACATGTGAAGCAGCATTCAAGGCTTTAGTTAAGCACCTGACATCAGCACCAGTTTTGGCGCAGCCAGACACAACAAAACCGTTCGATGTGTACTGCGATGCATCCGGCATTGGGCTTGGATGTGTGCTGATGCAAGACCGAAGAGTGGTCTCGTATGGATCACGGCAGCTTAGAAACCATGAGCAGAATTATCCAACCCACGATTTTGAGCTCGCTGCCGTGGTACTTGCACTGAAAATGTGGAGGCACTACCTACTCGGTAACCTCGTACATTTATATACCGACCACAAAAGCCTCAAGTACATATTCACTCAGAAGGAGCTGAACATGAGGCAACGAAGATGGTTAGAACTGATAAAGGATTACGAAATAGAGATCCATTATCATCCGGGCAAAGCAAACGTAGTGGCAGATGCGCTGAGCCGCAAGTCACACGTCAACAATCTGACCATCACACCGTTGGAAGAGAGCGAACCACCACTACATGTGATTCCACACGGAGCTCTCTACAACCTAGCTTTGATCCCCACCATCCATGAAGAGATAGCGGCAGTCCAGAAGAATGACAAGGGCATGTCACATTTGCGGAGACGTGTAGAAAGTGGGGAGCTGAAATGTTTCCGGAAGGACGGAGACGTCGTCCTATGGTTCAAGGACCAGATCGTCGTACCCCGTAACCCGGAATTACGGAAGAAAATCTTTTATGAGGCCCACTTGTCAAAGTTTTCTATTCACCCCGGCAGCAACAAAATGTATCAAGAACTCAGAAGCAAGTTTTGGTGGACACGGATGAAGCGAGAGACTGCAAAATACGTGTCCGAGTGTGATACATGTCGAAGGGTGAAGGCAGACAACATGCGGAAACCGGGACTGCTGCAACCACTGGGCATTTCTGCCTGGAAGTGGGAGGATGTGAGCATGGACTTCGTCGTCGGTTTACCCACCACCTTGCAGAAACATGATTCTGTGTGGGTGATCGTCGATCGGCTCATCAAAGTTGCCCATTTCATCCCGGTCAACACCAACTACAACGCGAAGAAGTACGATGAACTGTACATCTCACGGATCCTATGCTTGTACGGCGTACCCCGTACTATCATATCGGATCGGGGCACTTTATTTGTGTCCCGTTTTTGGGAGAAGCTGCACGTTGCCTTGGGGACAAAGTTGATCCGTAGTTCAGCATACCACCCGCAGACGGATGGGCAAACCGAGCAGGTAAATCAGATCTTAGAAGACATGCTACGAGCTTGCGCTATCAACCACGGCAAGAATTGGGATGATCACTTGCCGTTAGCCGAGTTCTCGTACAACAATGGGTACCAAGCCAGTATCAAGATGGCGCCCTACGAGGCGCTATACGGGCGGAAATGCCGCACACCATTGAACTGGTGTGAGTCTGGCGAAAGGGTTACCTTCGGGATTGACCTTGTCAACAACGCGGAAGAAAAGGTTCGACTGATTCAAGCGAACCTAAAAGCCGCTCAATCCCGTCAGAAACAGTATGCGGACCGGAGAAGGCACCCATTACAATTAGAAGTTGGAGATCACGTATACCTACGGGTGTCTCCAATGAAGGGCATAAACAGATTTGGGGTGAGAGGAAAGTTGGTACCCCGATTCATCGGTCCATTCCAGATTACCGAAAGATGTGGATCAGTGGCATACCGGCTGAAATTACCAGAAGCACTTTCCGGTGTGCACGACGTCTTTCACATTGCCCAGCTGAGGAAGTGTCTTAAGCTATCAACTACCGTTCAGCTGGAGGATATTGAAGAGCTGCAACCGGATCTCACTTATCGGGAGGAACCGGTGCAGGTTATCGATGAAAAGGCCCAAACCACACGCAACCGTACATTGTGGTTCTACAAGGTTCTATGGAGTAATCACTCCATGGAAGAAGCGACATGGGAGAGCGAAGAATTTCTTCGCGCTAACTACCCCGACTTTTTCACGTCGCATATCCGGTAATTTCCCACCGTCCTCTCTCTCATTTTTACCTAATAATCTCGGGACGAGATTCTTTTAAGGGGGGAGGAATGTAAGGGCCTCAGTTTTTAACACCTAGTTGAAGTGTTCATCACCCCACACACACACCTCATTTGGGGAAAGATGATGAACACAAATGAAGAGCAAGTAACCACCATCAACATGCTCATTAGGAAACAAACTCACACATTGAAAAAGTGGCATTTCCCACATGTGATATAGGTGGGCTGGACATATGAAAACTCCTACACTTTGCTAAGGATGTCCATGCCAAGTTTCACCCAAATTCAAAACCTTTTTGAGGTCATTTTGGGTATAGATAGAAAGAGGGCAGTTTGAAACCACATTCAAATTCAAACTGTTTTTATCCCATGAATTTAAAAGTGGGAGGCATATTCTTATTCAGCACATTTTTGTGAGCTCACACACCAATTTTCACTCCATTTGGAGTTGATCTTGACATGAGCTAAGTGGGACGAATTCAAACTTTATTTGAATTCAAAACTGAACTTGTGCTGAGATTCACTCAAACCAAACCCAATTTGAGTTCTATTCAATTCAAATGGCTCAGGGGTGAATAATTTGAATCACCAGGGGTATTATGGGGCTCACTGTTTACAACAGTGATTAGGAGTAAATTTCAGAGGTTAAAACCCTGGGTGGGACCCACATGTCATAGAGGGAAGAAGGAGAAACTTGCAACCAAAGTCAGAGTCTCGGTGGGAAATTCCACCGAGCAGCTGCCGGCTGTGCCACCGAGCAGCTAC
This sequence comes from Neostapfia colusana, assembly GCA_030760725.1. Lineage (NCBI taxonomy): Eukaryota > Viridiplantae > Streptophyta > Magnoliopsida > Poales > Poaceae > Neostapfia > Neostapfia colusana. The sequence goes on from JASWHV010000003.1 coordinate 93,347,336, forward strand.
CGGCGCCACCAGCTGCTTCCCTCTCCGCGCGCTGGCGCCCAGGGCGGCTTGCTCGCGCCCCCACGTGACCGGCACCGTCTCAGCCGAGCAGGAGTCGGCCGGCTTTATCTTCTCGCGGGCAAACCCGAGCAGCGGCATTGTTTCTCGCCGCAGCTCTCTGCTCAATCGGGAAAACCAGCAAAACCATCTCCTCCTTCATCCCTGAGCTGCTAGACAGCCACCTGAGGTCGCACTCCACCTCCCCAACGCCAGAAACCCCGAGCTTCGACCTCCTTTGCCCGAAAACGATCGCCACCGCGGCGACCTAGCCTCAGCCGAGAGTCAGGCGCCCGTGGGCAGCGTTCCACAGGTGTTTTCATGGTCCAGCGAGAGAGGCAACAGGAGCGCGCGACCACCGTGCTGCTCTCCTCCAAGTTTGGAAGCCAACCGTGAAGAATCCGCAGAGAATTTCTAGTTTTTGCTCCGGCGACCGTAAACCGAGCTTCCGGTACGGTTTCTTTAAATTCTCGCTCTATGATCTTTCGGAGGTCATCAAATCCTGCACATAGACGCTGAACTAGCGGGCGATCAAGTTCTTTTCTGCATCCGTGGCGTAAAACTGTCTAGGAGTAACGAATTTCGAGCTCGATCGAGGGCGGTCATGGCGAGCACGATCGGTCACACGGTGCCGACCAACTTGCCGTCATCCCTGAACCCTTTTGACACCTTGTCGAGCTTCCTAGAGGTACACTGATGCTGTAGGACCGTTTGTTCGAGGTGTTGGTGGGTTAGGACCCACGGTCTACGGCGCTGAATCTCACCCGAGGCCGCGGCACGTCGCCGAGCTATTTCCGGTCACCCCCAGCCCGACCTGACACCACCGACGTGTTCCTCGACGTCGACAACCCCCTGGCGGCGAGTTTCAGACCATGGGAGGTCCGGCAGCGGCGAGCCGGCGAGCCCCGAGTCTGCTCCGGCGAGGTCGGCGGCGCGGGCGCGAGAGAACGGCAAGAGGAAGACGAAGCCGGCTGGCCCACGTGTCAGCGGCTGAAGAATTTAAATCGGGATCGGGTGTGGCCGGGGATCGGCTGTGCTGGCGCAAAAATACCCTGTAAGCTCCGGTGTGCCGGACACCTCTGCGCTCGGCACGTGTGGTACCCCCGGTGTGCCGGACACCTCCGCGCTCGACGCGTGTCCCCGCGAGCCCCGAGAGTTTAAACTTTCCCTCGATTTTCAGAATTCTTCCAAACTTCAAATTCTCATAACTTTGGCTAGAAAGCTCCAAATTGAGTGAACCAAATTTTGCTGGATTCAGCTCTCTGAGTAATTTCCAGCAAATCAAGTTTCACTTCATGAAATTCCTTAATTCTCCGGAATTAATTCCTCAAAGTTTAAACTGTTTGGAATTTTAACTGGAGAATCCTTTAGGGGGAGATCCTGAAATTTTGCTGGGATGTTCACCAAAATATCCCTGAACTACCATAGAAATTTCAGACCCATTGGAGCTAAATTAATCCACCTAATGGTGTGATTAGTGAAACTGTTCTAGAGAAAATAGAAAATGTTCAGAAACATTTTCAGAATTTTCTCTGAAATTCTTTAGCTCATATCTTTAGTTCGGAACTTCCAAATTAAGTGAAAACTCCATTAAAACCCTCTGAAAATCTAGTTTTCAGAAAGTCATAGTTTGTTCCATGAAAATCCCTAGAACACCCTAAGAGTGCCAATTAAGGTCAAGTACATAATTAATTGTGGAGGGCTCAAATGAGCTTTGCTGCAACTAAAACTTGACCAGGTCTCTATTTAGGTTGTAACCAAGCCACAGTAAAAGTTTCATAGTCATAGAGTCTGTCTAGTGGGACTTATAAGCTTCACAAGTTTAAAACTTAATACAAACACATTTAAATTGATACATATGTTTCTTCTAACATGTAGTCGCTAAGGTCGAGGAGGAACCCGAAGTCCTAGACTTCGTTACTCCGGAGGAACAGCTAGCCTACGACCGAGAGCAGCAAGGCAAGCTCTGGTTTGCATTAACCTTTTTACAAATTTTTATTGTTTTGAGCACATACTTGTTTACTTTGTTCTTTGCATTAGAGTTTTGTTTGGAAATCCAACTGCATAGCCAAGAAAACCATGGGTTGGGTTTAGGATTTCAAACCCCGTTAGCCACTGCATTGCTAAGATAGAGTAGGATTCGGTACAAGTCGAGTAGTTGGAACTACTCGCGAGAATAGGCTAGAGGCACATCGCTCGGGTAGAGATAGCACATGATACACATGGCAAGAAAGATGTGACCAAGCGGAGGGTAAGGGCAGCAGGACTTTGGGGCCTGTGTGCTGTAGCTCCGCTTGTGTCGATTGAGGACCGAGCCGTGTGCGGGCCAGTTGAACAAGCTAGAACAGTACCGAAGACCTACCGGCTATATGAGAACCGGGAAACTGATGTAACTCGGGTAGCTGGGTGTTGAGGCATAGCTGGTCGTTCAGAGGGTAGGCTGAGAGCTCGAGGTGTAAATCGGCTGGCGGCACTGAGATGCGCGTGCACAGACCTCTTGCTCGGGACGATTGGACCGGTTCAACATTTGGCTAACGGGTGAAAGGTAGTCGCGTACGGCGTCCATGATGGTTGTTGTAGGCAACATCGAGTACGGGCGTACGTGACGGGTTGTTCAGGTAACCCTGCAGGTGTAAATCGATTATAGTCGCCGTCCCTCGCGGTCAGTGAGTACCACTTGTTCACTGTACCGTGACGTAGAAAGAACAGGCTAGTTACATGTTAAAATGTTGCTGATTGAAAGATGGACTTGATTGCTAATGATTTGCTGTAGTTTAGAGCTAACTAAAGTTCACTTCAACTTTGGGCAAAGTACATGAGAGAAATGCGTTTCTTGTTTGATTGCGGCTCTCTCATGTACCTTAGCGTAAGGTTCTCCACAACCAGTTGCTAAAACTTGAAAGTAAGGTTCTACTAATTAGGCGAGTCCTTGCAAATGATTTTTGTTACCTCATGTAACCCATTACCCTCATGTAGAAGTTCCATGTTTAGGTGAGACGGGTCAGACTTGCTGAGCCTTCGTGCTCACTGCTTGTGTTTGAAGCTTTTGCAGAGTTCTATGAGGAAGGGACTCCCGAGGAGGAGACGGAACCCCAGGAGGGGAACCCCGTCGAGTGGGAGTCGTGCACGCCGCAGAGTTAGTGTGCGTGTGTGCTAGCAAGGACACGTTCAAGGGCTGAACGTGCACTTGATGCTTAGTCTACGCCGTGAGTGTAGACTGAACTTATTTTGATGTAAACATGTTCATAACTTGTTTATGTAATAAAATTTCTGCTTCCGCTTTGTACCTTTGACGTGTGTTATACGGTGCTGTGCAACGCAGCACCCCTCAGCGTGATCCTGGCTCGACAGGACCTTGGGGTCGTGTCACTTGGGTTGGGCGACGGGTACGTAGAGCGTGAGGCTTATGCTAGACGATGGCCGTCCAATGTTAGTGGTAGTCAATTTCAATCTTCTACAGAGGCTGAATTACGAGAAGAATTGAGACGCACAAAGGAGGAGATGCAACAACAACAGCAACAGACACAGCTGTGACTGCAACAACAACAGCAACAGACACAGATGCTGCAGCAACAGATGCATTATTTGTATATGTCTCAGGTAACATGTAATTTTCGTATTTAAAAATATTATTTGATTTACAAATGTTTCTACTCAAGATATCACAACTAATTTACTTGATGCAGTTCATGGGTCAAGGTAGCTCTAGTCCTCAGTTTGGTCCGCCGCAGCAACCTTACCTCGACATGATGCCTCGACCAATGCAGCCAACACTAGAGATTGGCTCCTCCTCATAGGTAAAACTTCTTATCTTATTGACTTGGGTTATATAATGCAATATCGTAACCATTTGTGTTGCAGGGTTCCGAGAGTGGTCAACCATGTGTTCCACATCCTTACGGATTCATGTCACTGTTGGCTTCTTGATTGCAGCTAAATAATCCAGGTAAACTGTAATTTTCACATTTGACCACTTTATTCGATTCCAAAATGATTCTAATTATAATCTAACAACTTGAAGCAGTTTTCCCACCGATGTCTTTCCCTCCGGTGCAGACTCACCTATCACAAGTTGGAGACACAGCAGTATGTATGACTTGTATACTTGTTACAATATTTTCATTATAACATCATATATTAATTAGCATAATATTAAGAAGAAAAGGGAAATACTAGCAGAGATATGAAGTGAAAGAGGGAACAAGTGAGAGAGCGATAGAGGCAGAGATAGATAGAGAGGGAGAGGAAGACATAGAGAGAGAGGGGTACATAGAGAGAGAAAAGAAGTGATAGATAGAGAGGAAGAGAAATATATAGAGGGAGAGAGGAAGAGATAGAGAGAAAAGAAGAGATAGATAGAGAGTGAGCTAGAGAGAAAGAGATAGAGGGAGAGGAGAAGAGATAGAGATAGTGAGAGAGCGAGTGAGGGCGAGGGAGTTAGGGAGAGTGAGAGGAAATACGAGAGCGTTGATAAGTTTTAGTTCAAACCAACATGCTTCTCTTTTTTAAAGTTATGTTATTAAGTTAGTCGAAGTTAACATGTTACATTATTAAGTTTCTATTTTATTTGTTTATCGCAGGGATCTCGTCATGGAACTCCCGAAGGTGTCGATGCTTTCTTTCACATCAACGACGGAGGTGCGAGTGGAGGAGATGGGAGCGCAGGACGTGCGAGTGGAGGCTCCCATGACGCAATTTGAATTTCGTTTACTCATTTTCGTACTGTTGTGCTTGTGTTTGAAACGTTTGTAAACTTGTGTACGATGCTATGTTTGAAATGTTGTTGAATTATATCTGTTCTGCTGTATATATTGCTGTTTTGTGTGTAAAAAGGAGGCCCCCATCCAGGGAGGGAGAGAAATTAAGCAGTTTTTTAAAAAAACATGTTATGTGCGTCGGTCTCCTCAAAACCGACCCACTTAAGTGGATTATATGCGTCGGTTCCTACAGGACCGATGCACACGAACGCGCTCGGTGCGTTCGCCACGTGTCGCTTTATGTGGGTCGGTCCTTTAGAAACCGACACATATAAGTGACTTAAGTGGGTCGGTTCTCTGGGCCGACGCATTTAATCCTAAGTGCGTCGGCGGAGAGAAACCGACGCACATACTCCCTAAATGCGTCGGCCCCGACGCACTTAGATGGTAAAGGTGTCCAATATATTTCATCAGCTAAGTGCGTCAGTTGACCGACGCCTTTATCTTATGTGTGTCGGTTTCTGTAGCCAACCGATGCTCATATGGCCGACGCCCTATTGATGAATTCCTGTAGTGCAAAAGACATAACGGTATATTCATACGAATCATACCGTGTTTGAAAAGCAGTCTTGGGTATGTCGGAGGGTTTAATCTTCAGCTGGAAGTATCCCGACCGAAGATCAATCTTGGAGAAAACTCAGTCACCTTTCATTTGGTCGAACAGGTCCTCTATACGGAGCAGAGGGTATTTATTCTTGATCGTCACCTCATTGGGAGACCTATAATCCAGACACATCCTTTGGGTCCCATCCTTCTTGTCTACGAAGAGCACGGGGGCTCCCCACGGTGACGAGCTTGGGCGTATAAAACCCTTTTCTAGCTGCTCCTGAATTTGCTTCTTGAGTTCTACTAGTTCATTAACAAGCATCCTATATGGCCTCTTTGCTATAGGTGCAGTTCCAGGTACCAAATCAATGGAAAACTCAATATCCCGGTCAGGTGGCATACCTGGAAGTTCTTTCGGGAACACGTCTGAATATTCTTGAACCACCGGAATGCTTTCCAATGTTGTTTCTTTGATGTGGTTCAACGTTGCCTTATCGGTTGCCGGTTGGGCTGACTCGAACTCAATACGAGTTTCGTGCTTGTTTGTCAACTGCACGCTCCTATTAGCACATTGTATCATTCCGTTGTGCTTGCTTAACCAATCCATTCCGAGTATTATGTCAAGCCCTTGGGAATCCAAAACAATGAGGTTGGCAAGAAAGTCTACCCCCCTTATTTTAAGGTTTACTTTCGGACATACTATATTAGTCCTCATCTCTCCACCGGGAGAATTAACCAACATAGTATATTTCATGTGCGATATGGATAGATTATACTTGGCAACATACTTGGATGATATGAATGAATGCGATGCTCCGGAATCAAATAAAACAATGGCTGGGTTGGAGTTGGCAAGGAACAAACCAATCACGACGTCCTCAGCCTGTTGTGCTTCCTCAGCGGAGACATGATTCACGTTGCCACGAGCATAGTTATGCTGCCCACGGTTGCCTTGATTAGCTCCTCCGTTCGGCCGTGGGTTCTGCTTGGGCACGTTGCTTGGCTGTCCAAGACCTTTCTTCGGGCACTGACTTGCAAAGTGTCCCGTCTCTCCGCATGCAAAGCATGCCTTGTTGCCCAAGACAGAAGGGACGTTGGGGCGAGGGTGGTTTTGAGCATAAGAGCACGTGTTGGGTCGGGGTGCAGGAGGCAAAGGCACACGAGGTGCTTGCATGGTAGGACATTGCTGTGGTGGTTGATTAGGGCGAAAAGTAGAAGTGGACGAGCCATACTGCGGTGCAGCTGGGGGCATGAAACGGGGACGTACATTGCTCCCTTATGGCTGGTATGGCATCTTTCTCTTGTCCTCTTGCTCGATCTCTCGGATCTTGCTCTCAACTACTATAGCTTTGTCAACTAGCTTCTGTAAGTTAGCATAGTCATTGTTGAGAAGCTGAACTTGGATCTCATTGTTCAACCCTCTCATGAACAAGTACTGCTTCCATTGATCCGAGTTGACATCTTCGGGGGCATACCGTGGCAGTTGCGTGAACTTGTTGAGGTACTCATTCATGCTCTTCTGTCCTTGGCGGAGACCTTCAAACTCTTGCCTTTTTAGCATCATGACTCCAGCAGGGACATAATGAGAGCGGAAACTCTCCTTGAACTCAGTCCAAGTAATAGTCTCCTGGTTGACATGAGCATTGCAAAGAGCGTCCCACCAGTCAGCGGCTTCTCCCATAAGTTGGTGCGTTGCGAAGAGAACTTTCTCCCAATCATTGCACTGAACAATGGCAAGCTTCTTCTCCATGGATTTCAACCAATCGTCAGCCTCCATGGGATCATTAGCTTGTGCAAAGGTAGGTGGTCGAGTCCTCATGAACTCTCCCAACCTGTTGTGTGCCGGCGGTGGTGGCGGCGGTGGTGGTGGTGGTGCAGGAACGGGGTAAGGCTTGTTGTTGTTGTTGGCTTGCAGCTGACCCAATGTTTGAATCATGGTTTGCATGAGCTGGTTCTGCTTAGCCATCAACCGTTCAAGGTTGTTTTCACCAGCCCCGGGGTTAACATTCTCAGGAACTTCAACGTGGTCATCCTCTTGTGGTTCCTGGTTGCCACGGACGTTCCTCCCTTGGCGGCCGGTGTTTTCTCTCACCATCTGTGAGAGAGAGTTGAGTGGAATAGAAGTTAGAAGTTTAGATTGATCGCCCCAACTATATGCATCAAGGGTATGAACTATATATCAACCTATATGAGGATGTGAACACATGCCGAAGCATCTCACATCTCTCTACTTATGTGTGGATATGGACAATGCTGAAATGTCCCACAACTCACACTAAGCACACAAACACCAGCAATCATCACAAAAGTTTAACACATCGTTCCTATGCTTATTCAATGGGGGTCCTAAACTTAATCATGTGAACCGGTGCTGTTCCCGCCATGGGGGTGGTCCATCAGACACCTCAATGGGGTTAAGTGCACTCCCGCGTGGTGGTGAACGAGTATTCGTGCTCCGGACCTCAGGCATCTATAAATGGGACATGAGAGAACTTTGAGAAGGAAGAAATAACTCCAAAACTCTAGGAGTTATTGTCACACCCGGTTTTTCCGAAGAACAACCAAGTGAATATCACATGTATGCCAGGATCATTTTCTCATACATGTGACGACAAATAGTGAAGCATCATTTATTACAAGCCAGGTGTCGAATATAAATAAGTCTTACATGGCAAATGTCTCGATGGACAATAATAAGTTCATCACAAATAAACAAACTAGCAGCGGAATATTATTCTTGAGGGCTCCATCACAGGCGTTGCCCTGAGTCTCCACGAACCTAGAAACCTTCTTCGGGTCCAAAGCCTTGGTCATTATATACCACCTCATTATCTTGACCTGAGCAGCAATATAAACGAACAAAATATGCAAGGTTGAGTACCAATGGTACTCAGCAAGTGTGGGAAAATTATATCATGCATGGCTAGAACAAGGAGAGGTTGAACTCATGGTTAAAGCACTACGCAATTAATACCTATCACCTTAGCTTATTAAGAACCTACATTACTACACAAGTGAAATGGTCCCAATCTCCCATCCCATCATCATAATCCAATAACCATAACATCATTTCCAATGTTAAGCTCCCCGCTTAACATCCACAACTTCCAAAACCATCAATCCTCTAATCATGAATAAGTCCAAGCCGCTCTTGACCGTGAGCACGGCTGTCATGACAGTTTTTGTCACACCAGGTTTTTCCGAAGAAACAACCAAGTGAATATCACATGTATGCCAGGATCATTTTCTCATACATGTGATGACAAATAGTGAAGCATCATTTATTACAAGCCAGGTGTTGAATATAAATAAGTCTTACATCGCAAATGTCTCAATGGACAATAATACGTTCATCACAAATAAATAAACTAGCAGCGGAATATTATTCTTGAGGGCTCCATCACAGGCGTTGCCCGGGGGTCTCCATGAACCTAGAAACCTTCTTCGGGTCCAAAGTCTTGGTCATTATACACCACCTCATTATCTTGACCTGAGCAGCAATATAAACCAACAAAATATGCAAGGTTGAGTACCAATGGTACTCAGCAAGTGTGGGAAAGTTATGTCATGCATGGCTAGAACAAGAGAAGGTTGAACTCATAGTTAAAGCACTATGCAAGTAATACCTATCACCTTAGCTTATTAAGCACCTACATTACTACACAGGTGAAATGGTCCCAATCTCCCAACCCATCATCATAACCAATAACCATAACATCATTTCCAATGTTAAGCTCCCCGCTTAACATCCACAACTTCCAAAACCATCAATCCTCTAATCATGAATAAGTCCAAGCCGCTCTTGACCGTGAGCATGGCTGTCATGACAGTTTTGACTCTGAAGAGTTTGTACCACTATACCCACATGTAATGATTTCATCCCCCGTTGCCGGGTGGACTAAAAGAACCTCCATTATGCCAGTGGCTACGATCCACATTCACACTTCCCAGGTGTGTAGCCAGGAGATCACTACGAAGCCTTTACAAAGGGATTCCCGACGAGCGTGGGCCCACTGAGGTTTCACCCCTAACAGCATACAAGAGGCTCCAACCCCGCTGCAGTGGCCCCCTCTTGAGCCTTGCGGTTCATATGGTAGTCCAGCTGACACCTACTCCCCGCACCATCGAACACACCCATACTACTCTGGGGATACACCTAATTAATTGGCCAAGCTGCCCCATCTCAGCATGTGGTTGGCACTGTAAAGCCAGGTTACATGCTCCATGAACCGGTCCTTAAGATCCAGGCAAGTACTAAACACAAACCCAAGTCTCGTGCACCCAGCACACAACCAAAACATCCAACTTTCCTTGATCCCTACCTCTACATAACTCACAATATCTCATTCAAGAGTATGGTAAAATAAACTGATGATCTCATATCCCAAATATCCCATTCTAAGCATGGCTAAGCATATGCATAATAATAAATGACATGATAAAATAAATCCCAACCCAAGCTACAAGGAAACAAGGTAATGCAATTCTAGGGAAACTTCCTAACATGGGTTTCATATTTCAATTGACAATGCAAATAATTCTAGCTACACATCCTAGCATAGGATCAAAGTGGTCAAGGACACTTGCCTCCTTCTTGCTGCTCTTGAAATGGGTAGTCCTGGTCTTGGAAAGGAATAACTTGCTCTTGAGCAGGTTCTATATCATACCATCACACATAGCAAAAGAAAAACAACAATCCATAAGACATAGTTCACACTTCCACTTCATACAAACCACACATTCATATTTATGAAAGTCATTCACCATTATGTGTGTTGTGGTTACTCTATGTGTGTTGATTTGTGGCTTGCATGCACTTTTAATCATGTGTATATGATTCCTACTTTTGTGTTCACATTTATACTTACATACTATATATATGAGTTTCCAATTTAAATAAATTCCTTATATTCAACTAGTACACCTTTTTACTACCAAATAAGCATGAAAGGTATTTTCCTTCTCCATATGTGTCTTCATAATTTCTACCAACCCTAAACTGAACTCTTTGGATTTTAGTAACTCCATTTATCATTTACTAGTTGCTATATTTTCAGATTTATTTTCTTATGCATAAATGTGTACTTTGTTATGAAAATAGTAAGACACCTCATCTAAACAGAATAGGTTCTGATCTAAAATATTTACTAATATATTTTTGACCTTTTCCTCTGATGTAAACTATTTTACAATTATTTTCCCCATTTTCTAAAACTATTCATTACTTAAAATTGTGTCCCTAAATGTGAATAATAGATTAAACAGTTTCAATTCAGCCCAAAATATGTTTTTATCTCACTCCAAACTTTTCTAAATACTGAGAAAGTTTTTAGTTTAATTATGACAATATGTTTGTCCCACTTTTTAATTTTTAAACACTAGCCACATATTCAATTTTCCTAATTTAAATACTAAACAGGGCTAAAAAGTTAAACTTACCTCACTACAGGGTCTATAATATTATTTTCAGAATTCCCAGGGGTCTAGCTACACTTATCAGAGGTGTTTTTCCTAATTTTTATTAAGTCCAGGGGTTAAAACTGATTTTTAAATGAATTTACATGATTTTCTGGAGTTCCAGGGGCTAGATCAGAAGTTTCCGGGGCTAGCTCTTATTTCCCGAGAACCCCAGGGGGTAGCACGTAAGATTTCCAGTCTTTATAACGCGGGGCTGACATGGACCGTCTGATTTTAAACCGACGGCTGAGATTATAACGTCGAACCGGTACGCGGGGATTTAAACCCTACCGTGCGATTTAAAATAAACGGCGTACAAGCGGCCACGTCGCTCTGATCGAGCGCGGGCGGCGCTGCCGGCGGCGGGAAGCGGCGATCTCGCCGGAGACTTTCGGGTTTTCAATAATTCTTCCTAGAACTGTGATTTTAGGGTATAGATCGGTGGAGGGGAGGTCGGGGATCTCACCTCGGGGGTTTTCTTGAGCTCAGAGGTCCTGGAAGGTGATCGGCGACGAGGTCCGAGGCGAAACCACGGCGAAGCTCGTCGGCGTTGTGTTTACACCGCAAGTCACCGAGTTTTCTGCACCTGCAAGGTTCCCCGGAGGCGGTGGATCAAGACCAGTAATTTAGATCGGATTTTCCGAGCTTAGATCGGCCAGAATTCGCCGGAGAAGTCTCGGTTCTCACCGGAGGAAAAATCGGCGATCACGTGGGAAAAACAGAACGAGGCCGGGGTTTTTATAGACGGGGGAGGGCGGTGGGTTTGTTTAGATCGAGTGGGAGTCCTCCGGAACCAGAATTCAGCCGGAAATCCGGTCGGTTGCGATCGCGCGCGCGCGAGTGAACAGTCCGAGTTTCGGACGATTGGGGGTTAGGGATGACAGGTGGGTCCCGCCAGTCTGAGAGAGAGAGCGCGGGCGCGAGGCTGCGGGCTGGCGCGAGGCAGGGTGGGCTGACTGGTGGGTTTCGGCTCACTGGCCGGTTTTTTTTCTGTTTACTCTTTTTCTTTTTCTATTTTTTTCTGATTTGAGTTTAATTTAAATTCCAGTTTGAATTTGAATTTTTGCAAAACATGCAACACGTCCAAAAATTTTTAAATTCCCCTCTTAACATGATTTAGGGCTTTGAACCAAAATTTTGGGGTGTTACAGCTCTACCCCCCTTAAAATAAATCTCGTCCTCGAGATTGATGGTTCTAAGAAAACAATTCTGGAAATTGTGCCTTGAGCTCATCTTCCCGCTCCCAGGTGGCTTCCTCTTCTGAGTGATGCTTCCACTGCACCTTGCACATCCGGATTCTTTTATTTCTGGTGAGGCGTTCCATTGTCTCCAAAATCTTGTATGGTTGCTCGGCATAAGACAAATCCTCAGCTACGTTCACTTCATTCATGGGTAACACCTCTTCAGGCGTCCTCAGGCATTTCTTGAGTTGTGACACATGGAATACATCGTGCACATCCGGTAGACGAGCCGGTAACTCTAGTTGATACGCCACTTCGCCTTTCCTTTCCAAAACTTGAAAGGGTCCGATGTATCGAGGTGACAACTTCCCTTTCACCTTGAACCGACGAAGTCCTCTGATAGGGGACACCTTGAGATAGACATAGTCTCCCACGTTGAAAATGAGCTCTCTTATTCGTACATCGGCATAGCTCTTTTGGCGTGTCTGTGCTATCCTCAAGTTATTGCGAATTTCCCTCACCTTCACCTCGGCTTCTTGTAGCACTTCTGGACCAAACACTTTACTTTCTCCTGTTTGGTTCCAAAATAGGGGAGTTCTGCACTTCCTCCCATACAAAGCTTCAAACGGTGACATCTTCATACTAGCTTGATAGCTGTTGTTATAGGAAAATTCCGCATACGGTAAATTCTTGTCCCAACTCCTATTGTTTTGAGTGCACATGCCCATAACATATCTTCAAGGATCTGATTGGTTCTCTCCGTCTGCCCGTCAGTTTGGGGATGATAGGCAGAGCTGAAGTTCAGATGGGTTCCCATGGTTTCATGCAACTTCTGCCAAAACCTCGAGGTGAATTGTGTCCCTTGGTCCGACACAATCTTCTTTGGCACTCCATGGTAACACACGATCCTTGACATGTACAACTCTGCCAATTTGGATCCGCTGTAGCTTTCCTTCACGGGGATGAAGTGAGCTACCTTGGTTAGCCTATCAATGATGACCCATATCGAATCATATCCTGATTGGGTCCTAGGCAATCCCACGATGAAATCCATGCTGATTTCTTCCCATTTCCATTCAGGCACTTTGAGTGGTTGCAATAATCCCGCGGGTCGTTGATGTTCTGCTTTCACCAACTGACATGTGTCACATAGGGCAACATGTTCCGCGACATCTCGCTTCATGCCATACCACAAATACCTGCTCTTGAGGTCCTGGTACATCTTCGTACTCCCAGGATGAATGGAATAGTCGGAATCGTGAGCCTCCTTCAAAATCAATTCACGGATCTCCTTTACTTCAGGCACGCAGATTCTCTTCCCGTGCCACACCGTACCTTGTTCATCCTCTCTGAAACCAGGAGCTTTATTTTCCTTGATGAGTTGCCTGATTTCTTGTATCTTCTCGTCATTCTTTTGACCCTCACGAATGTCTCGCTCGAGTGTAGAGTCCACTTCCATGGCGATGGCTTCACCACTATTTACCAAGCATAGATTGAGCCTTATAACCTCGTCCTTCAATTCTGCAGGCATGTCCTTCAAGCTCAACTTATTGACCTGCACTTTCCGACTCAAAGCATCGGCCACGACGTTTGCTTTCCCAGGATGATAGTTGATGCCCACATCAAAGTCATTGATTAGCTCTAACCATTTCCTTTGTCTGAGGTTGAGATCTGGCTGTGTGAAAATGTACTTCAAACTCTTATGATCCGTATATATCTCGGTCCTCTTCCCCATCAAATAGTGCCGCCAAATTTTCAACGCGTGTACCACTGTGGCTAGTTCTAGGTCATGTGTAGGGTAGTTCTTCTCGTGCTTCCGGAGCTGCCGGGATACATAAGCCACGACATGCCCTTCTTGCATGAGAACACATCCCAACCCATTTCCAGAGGCATCGCAGTACACCGTGAAGTTCTTCTGCATATCTGGCATAACCAACACTGGGGCTGTTGTCAATCTCTTCTTTAGCTCCTGAAAGCTCGTCTCGCACTGCGGCGTCCAGTTGAATGTGATTCCCTTCTCCAACAGTTTGGTGAGAGGTCTCGAGATCTTGGAGAATCCCTCAATAAACCGTCGATAGTATCCAGCCAATCCCAAGAAGCTTCGAACTTCCCCGACATTTTCAGGGGTTTTCCACTTCTGGATATCCTCGATTTTGGCGGGATCCACGGAGATTCCTCCCTCCGAGATTATATGTCCTAAGAAGGGAACTCTCTTCAGCCAAAACTCACACTTACTCAACTTGGCATACAGTTGGTGTTCTCTTAGCCTCTGCAACACCAACCTTAGATGTTTCTCATGTTCTTCTTCATCTTTGGAGAAGACGAGAATGTCATCTATGAAAACCACCACAAATTTGTCCAGATATTCCATGAATACCTTGTTCATGAGATACATGAAGTATGCCGGGGCATTAGTTAGCCCGAAAGGCATGACAGTGTATTCATACAGTCCTTACCGAGATACGAAAGTTGTCTTGGGAATATCAGATTGCCTTATCTTGAGTTGGTGGTATCCTGACCTGAGATCAATTTTCGAGAACACACAAGCTCCCCTCAACTGATCAAACAAGTCTTCAATGCGAGGTAATGGGTACTTGTTCTTGATGGTTACCTCATTCAAAGCAAGGTAATCCACGCATAACCTTTGGGTTCCGTCCTTCTTGGGCACAAATATCACCGGAGCTCCCCATGGTGAGGAACTAGGGCGAATATACCCCTTCTCCGTCAATTCTCTCAAATGATCCTTGAGTTCTTCTAGCTGCTGGGAGTCCATCCGATAAGGTCTCTTGTATATCGGGGCTGTTCCAGGCACTAACTCAATTGGAAATTCCACTTCACGATCGGGAGGCATACCTGGTAATTCTTCCAGAAAAACATCTGGATATTCCCTGATAGTCCTGATTTCCTCAACTTTCACCTCAACTTGATTTAATTTAATGTCCCTCCTAGGCTCGTGTATTGTTATGAACTTTACTCTTGTGCCACTAGGGTGAGTTAGTTCCACCGTTCTGGTCAAACAATGAATGATTTCCTTATGTTTGGTCAACCAATCCATGCCCAAAATAATATCGATCCCTTGGAAATCTATCACTATGAGGTTAGCAGTAAACACTACCCCATTAATGTCCAGATTCACCTTGGGACACACTTATCTTGTCCTTATTTCTCCACCTGGAGAGTTTACGGCTAGCATATGGTTCATTTGTGTTGTTGCTAGGTCATACTTCTTAACAAACCCTTGAGCAATAAACGAGTGGGTAGCACCAGAATCAAACAGCAGGGTTGCAAGGTGTAAATTGGCAGGAAACTTACCAACTACCACGTCGGGTGCATCTTGTGCTTCCTCCATAGTGACGTGGTTCACCCGTCCTCTCATTACATTCTGCTGTTGTTGCTGCACAGGCTTCTTCTTTGGGCATTTGTGGGCGTAGTGCCCCACTTCTCCGCAGCTAAAACATTGCACCCCAACCTTAGGTGCCTGGCCTTTGCTGTCTTGGGGTTGGTTTGGGGGTCCTTGTACTGCTGGTCGAGGTGGATATGCGGGGCGAGGCTGCTGCACAAACTGACGTTGTAGCTGTGCTGGTGCTACGGGAGGCCTGTAGTTCGGGTTGTACCCTCTTGGTGCTGAGTAGGGTACCGCAGCACGGTTCGTCTGCCCTGCAGGTGGCTGCATCAGACGTGGGCGAGTGTTGCTCCCTGAGGCTTGGTGTGACCACCCGGCCTTCCTCTTGTTCTCATTTTCCAAGGCCTTCAGCTTCCTTTCTACCACAAACGCTCTGTCCACTATCTTTTGGAAGCTTTCATACTCATTTGAGGACATTGCACACTGCATTTCTGCGGTAAGTCCTTCCACGAAACAATCTTGTTTCTGCTCATCAGTCTCTATGTCTCGTGGGGCATAACGGGATAGTTGAGTAAATTTAGTGAGGTATTCCCTCACAGTCATGTTACCTTGCTGCAACCCCAAAAACTCATTCCTCTTGTTTTTGAGTTCACCTATTGGGATGTAATGGTTGCGGAAACTACGCTTGAACTCTTCCCAAGTGATGTTCTCAGTGTCATGATGGGCGGCCACGTAGGCGGTCCACCAATCAGCAGCAGGTCCATGCAATTGATGAGAGGCAAACAGCACCCTCTCGTACCCTTGGCACTGTATGATCCTCATCTTGCTCTCAATGGTCTTAAGCCAATCATCTGCCTCCAGAGGTTCAGCAGCACTTGCAAACTTCGGAGGTTGAGTTCCTAGAAACTCACTCAACCTTGGTTGGCGTGGTGCAGCTTGTGGAGGTGGAACTTGATGCAAGTTGGCCACCACGTGAGTCAAGTTCTGGATGAGCTGATTCTAATTCTCCAGCATTTGGTGGAGGGGATCAACTCCTTCACGGCGACCACCCCGGTCCTGGCCTCCAGAAAGATGAGGGTTGCATGCCTCATCGTTGTTGTTGGCGGGGTTGGCAGCACATCCTTTTCCTCTTCCGGCCATCTGGCAGAATCAACCAATGTTAATTTGAAAGCATTTAGTATCATCTTACTACTTTCATTTGTTTGTACTTTGAAGTGTTGAGGCTTTGTTATACTTCTCTAAGGGTTCACTTCTCACACAAAATAAATGCAATATTATTTCATGTGGGTTCACACACCAAAGCAAAACAATCTAAAGACGAGGTTGTGGACAATTGCTCATGGCTTCCACAACTCACGTCACACACCAAGCATTAACACACCATTAACTACGTAACGACTCGTCTACTCGACATCCTTCTAACTAAGGGAAGGTCTCTACACTACTCGTTTTCTTGAGCTGGCTCCTCGGGATCTTCCTCATCATTTGGGCTGCCTTCTGACTCTGCTTTGGGTGGGGAGGCTGCTGGTGGAGAAGTGCGACGACGCCTGATCGCTCGGCGATCTAGGGAGTCAGGAGTCCATGTATCATTCACGGTGACACACAGTTCATTCCCATCTCCTCTTTCTCTCGCCCTTAAGCAGGCTCACAGCAACGCCTCCGTTTCCTTCAGGGTGTCCCGGACATCCTGAAGCTCTTGTCGACACTCCTGCAGTCGAGTGCTGAGCATAGGAGCATCTTCCAAGCACAAGTCCATGTGCTCATGGGAAGTCCCTTGCTGCACCGGCGGGTACTTGTACTCCGTGGTACCACTCTCACGTTGGAGGACATACATGTACTCAGTCTTGTCCAGGTGGCGACGATAGATGTGACTCTGGCAGGTGATGGCCTCCCAGGTGACATCCTTCTCCGCATCCACCTGTGTCGCTCTGCAAGCTGGAGAGTGGTGAATCTTAAGCAGCTGATTTTCGTGTATTATCCTCATCTCTGAACTCCAATCTTCCCTCTTCTCACGGATGGTCCTGGTGGAGTTATAGTGGATGATTAGCTTGCCCGTATTGCCGGCGGCTTCGAGCATACGCCGAAGACGGCGCAATAAGCCTCCTACTACCAATCCGTAGGAAAGGTACGTCACCGGACGGCTCTCCTCCCTCTCGGCAAGAGCAACTACGGGAACTCTCCCTCCTGTGGACTTGCGAGCGGTGCGAATCATGCGAACCATCTAAAACAAAAAGAATTTAAAATTAGGTTAGATAAACTGTCAAACAAAAATCCTATTTTTAATGAAAGTTGGGGTAAGATGAAGAAAGTGACTCATTTAAATAACACTTTTCAATCCACACCTTTGTAAAATAGTTTTTAAGAAAATAGGGCCCTTAAATACGTCCATTTCTACCTAGGTCCACGTTCCTACGGGCAACCTTGGCTCTGATACCACTTCTGTCACACCCGGTTTTTCCGAAGAAACAACCAAGTGAATATCACATGTATGCCAGGATCATTTTCTCATACATGTGATGACAAATAGTGAAGCATCATTTATTACAAGCCAGGTGTCGAATATAAATAAGTCTTACATCGCAAATGTCTCAATGGACAATAATATGTTCAACACAAATAAATAAACTAGCAGCGGAATATTATTCTTGAGGGCTCCATCACAGGCGTTGCCCGGGGGTCTCCATGAACCTAGAAACCTTCTTCGGGTCCAAAGTCTTGGTCATTATACACCACCTCATTATCTTGACCTGAGCAGCAATATAAACCAACAAAATATGCAAGGTTGAGTACCAATGGTACTCAGCAAGTGTGGGAAAGTTATGTCATGCATGGCTAGAACAAGAGAAGGTTGAACTCATGGTTAAAGCACTATGCAAGTAATACCTATCACCTTAGCTTATTAAGCACCTACATTACTACACAGGTGAAATGGTCCCAATCTCCCTACCAATCATCATAACCAATAACCATAACATCATTTCCAATGTTAAGCTCCCCGCTTAACATCCACAACTTCCAAAACCATCAATCCTCTAATCATGAATAAGTCCAAGCCGCTCTTGACCGTGAGCACGGCTGTCATGACAGTTTTGACTCTGCGGAGTTTGTACCACTGTACCCACATGTAGTGATTTCATCCCCCGTTGCCGGGTGGACTAAAAGAACCTCCATTATGCCAGTGGCTACGATCCACATTCACACTTCCCAGGTGTGTAGCCAGGAGATCACTACGAAGCCTTTACAAAGGGATTCCCGACGAGCGTGGGCCCACTGAGGTTTCACCCCTAACAGCATACAAGAGGCTCCAACCCCGCTGCAGTGGCCCCCTCTTGAGCCTTGCGGTTCATATGGTAGTCCAGCTGACACCTACTCCCCGCACCATCCAACACACCCATACTACGCCGGGGATACACCTAATTAATTGGCCAAGCTGCCCCATCTCAGCATGTGGTTGGCACTGTAAAGCCAGGTTACATGTTCCATGAACTGGTCCTTAGGATCCAGGCAAGTACTAAACACAAACCCAAGTCTCGTGCACCCAGCACACAACCAAAACATCCAACTTGCCTTGATCCCTACCTCTACATAACTCACAATATCTCATTCAAGAGTATGGTAAAATAAACTGATGATCTCATATCCCAAATGTCCCATTCTAAGCATGGCTAAGCATATGCATAACTATAAATGACATGATAAAATAAATCCCAACCCAAGCTACAAGGAAACAAGGTAATGCAATTCTAGGGAAACTTCCTAACATGGGTTTCATATTTCAATTGACAATGCAAATAATTCTAGCTACACATCCTAGCATAGGATCAAAGTGGTCAAGGACACTTGCCTCCTTCTTGCTGCTCTTGAAATGGGTAGTCCTGGTCTTGGAAAGGAATAACTTGCTCTTGAGCAGGTTCTACATCATACCATCACACATAGCAAAAGAAAAACAACAATCTATAAGACATAGTTCACACTTCCACTTCATACAAACCACACATTCATATTTATGAAAGTCATTCACCATTATGTGTGTTGTGGTTACTCTATGTGTGTTGATTTGTGGCTTGCATGCACTTTTAATCATGTGTATATGATTCCTACTTTTGTGTTCACATTTATACTTACATACTACATATATGAGTTTCCAATTTAAATAAATTCCTTATATTCAACTACTACACCTTTTTACTACCAAATAAGCATGAAAGGTATTTTCCTTCTCCATATGTGTCTCCATAATTTCTACCAACCCTAAACTGAACTCTTTGGATTTTAGTAACTCCATTTATCATTTACTAGTTGCTATATTTTCAGATTTATTTTCTTATGCATAAATGTGTACTTTATTATGAAAATAGTAAGACACCTCATCTAAACAGAATTGGTTCTGATCTAAAATATTTACTAATATATTTTTGACCTTTTCCTCTGATGTAAACTATTTTACAATTATTTTCCCCATTTTCTAAAACTATTCATTACTTAAAATTGTGTCCCTAAATGTGAATAATAGATTAAACAGATTCAATTCAGCCCAAAATATGTTTTTATCTCACTCCAAAGTTTTCTAAATACTGAGAAAGTTTTTAGTTTAATTATGACAATATGTTTGTCCCACTTTTTAATTTTTAAACACTAGCCACATATTCAATTTTCCTAATTTAAATACTAAACAGGGCTAAAAAGTTAAACTTACCCCACTACAGGGTCTATAATATTATTTTCAGAATTCCCAGGGGTCTAGCTACACTTATCAGAGGTGTTTTTCCTAATTTTTATTAAGTCCAGGGGTTAAAACTGATTTTTAAATGAATTTACATGATTTTCCGGAGTTCCAGGGGCTAGATCAGAAGTTTCCGGGGCTAGCTCTTATTTCCCGAGAACCCCAGGGGGTAGCACGTAAGATTTCCAGTCTTTATAACGCGGGGCTGACGTGGACTGTCCGATTTTAAACCGACGGCTGAGATTATAACGTCGAACCGGTACGCGGGGATTTAAACCCTACCGCGCGATTTAAAATAAATGGCGCACAAGCGGCCACGTCGCTCTGATCGAGCGCGGGCGGCGCTGCCGGCGGCGCACGGCGGCGGGAAGCGGCGATCTTGCCGGAGACTTTCGGGTTTTCGAGAATTCTTCCTAGAACTGTGATTTTATGGTATAGATCGGTGGAGGGGAGGTCGGGGATCTCACCTCGGGGGTTTTCTTGAGCTCGGAGGTCCTGGAAGGTGATCGGCGACTAGGTCCGAGGCGAAACCACGGCGAAGCTCATCGGCGCTGTGTTTACACCGCAAGTCACCGAGTTTTCTGCACCTTCAAGGTTCCCCGGAGGCGGTGGATCAAGACCAGCGAGTTAGATCGGAATTTCCGAGCTTAGATCGACCAGAATTCGCCGGAGAAGTCTCGGTTCTCACCGGAGGAAAAATCGGCGATCGCGTGGGAAAAACAGAAAGAGGCCGGGGTTTTTATAGACGGGGGAGGGCGGTGGGTTTGTTTAGATCGAGTGGGAGTCCTCCGGAACCAGAATTCGGCCAGAAATCCGGTCGGTTACGATCGCGCGCGCGGGGGTGAACAGTCCGAGTTTCGGACGATCGGGGGTTAGGGATGACAGGTGGGTCCCGCCTGTCTGAGAGAGAGAGCGCGGGCGTGCGGCTGCGGGCTGGCACGAGGCAGGGTGGGCCGACTGGTGGGTTTCGACCCACTGGCCGGTTTTTTTTCTGTTTACTCTTTTTCCTTTTCTATTTTTTTTTCTGATTTGAGTTTAATTTGAATTCCAGTTTGAATTTGAATTTTTCAAAACATGCAACACGTCCAAAAATTTTTAAATTCCCCTCTTAACATGATTTAGGGCTTTGAATCAAAATTTTGGGGTGTTACAGTTTTGACTCTGCAGAGTTTGTACCACTATAACCACATGTAGTGATTTCATCCCCCGTTGCCGGGTGGACTAAAAGAACCTCCATTATGCCAGTGGCTACGAACCACATTCACACTTCCCAGGCATGTAGCCAGGAGATCACTACGAAGCGTTTACAAAGGGATTCCCGACGAGCGTGGGCCCACTGAGGTTTCACCCCTAACAGCATACAAGAGGCTCCAACCCCGCTGCAGTGGCCCCCTCTTGAGCCTTGCGGTTCATATGGTAGTCCAGCTGACACCTACTCCCCGCACCATCCAACACACCCATACTACGCTGGGGATACACCTAATTAATTGGCCAAGCTGCCCCATCTCAGCATGTGGTTGGCACTGTAAAGCCAGGTTACATGCTCCATGAACCGGTCCTTAGGATCCAGGCAAGTACTAAACACAAACCCGAGTCTCGTGCACCCAGCACACAACCAAAACATCCAACTTGCCTTGATCCCTACCTCAACATAACTCACAATATCTCATTCAAGAGTATGGTAAAATAAACTGATGATCTCATATCCCAAGTATCCCATTCTAAGCATGGCTAAGCATATGCATAATAATAAATGACATGATAAAATAAATCCCAACCCAAGCTACAAGGAAAACAAGGTAATGCAATTCTAGGGAAACTTCCTAGCATGGGTTTCATATTTCATTTGACAATGCAAATAATTCTATCTACACATCCTAGCATAGGATCAAAGTGGTCAAGGACACTTGCCTCCTTCTTGCTGCTCTTGAAATGGGTAGTCCTGGTCTTGGAAAGGAATAACTTGCTCTTGAGCAGGTTCTACATCATACCATCACACATAGCAAAAGAAAAACAACAATCCATAAGACATAGTTCACACTTCCACTTCATACAAACCACACATTCACATTTATGAAAGTCATTCACCATTATATGTGTTGTGGTTACTCTATGTGTGTTGATTTGTGTCTTGCATACACTTTTAATCATATGTATATGATTCCTACTTTTGTATTCACATTTATGCTTGCATACTATATATATGAGTTTCCAATTTAAATAAATTCCTTATATTCAATTACTACACCTTTTAACTACCAAGTATGCATGAAAGGTATTTTCCTTCTCCATATGTGTCTTCATAATTTCTACCAACCCTAAACTGAATTCTTTGGATTTTAGAACTCCATTTATCATTTACTATTTGCTATATTTTCAGATTTATTTCCTATGCCTAAATGTGAACTTTATTATAAAAGTAACAAGACACATCATCTAAACAGAATAGGTTCTGATCTAAAATATTTTCTAATATATTTTTGACCTTTTCCTTTGTTGTAAACTATTTTACAATTATTTTCCCTATTTTCTAGAACTATTCTTTACTTAAAAATGTGTCCCTAAATGTGAATAATAAATTAAACAGATTCACTTCAGCCCAAAATATGTTTTTATCTCACTCCAAAGTTTTCTAAATACTGAGAAAGTTTTAAATTTTATTTTGACAATATGTTTGTCCCACTTTTTAATTTTAAACACTAGCCACATATTCAATTTCCTAAATTAAATACTAAACAGGGCTAAAAAGGTAAACTCACCCCATTACAAGGTCTATAATATTATTTTTAGAATTTCCAGGGGTCTAGCTACACTTATCAGAGGTGTTTTTCCTAATTTTTATTAAGTCCAGGGGCTAAAACTGATTTTTAAATGAATTTACATGATTTTCTGGAGTTCCAGGGGCTAGATCAGAAGTTTCCGGGGCTAGCTTTTATTTCCCGAGAACCCCAGGGGGTAGCACGTAAGATTTCCAGTCTTTATAACGCGGGGCTGACGTGGACCGTCCGATTTTAAACCGACGGCCGAGATTATAACATCGAACCGGTACGCGGGGGTTTAAACCCTACTGTGCGATTTAAAATAAACGGCGCACAAGCGGCCACGTCGCTCTGATCGAGCGCGGGCGGCGCTGCCGGCGGCGCACGGCGGCGGGAAGCGGCGATCTCGCCGGAAACTTTCGGATCTTCGGGAATTCTTCCTAGAACTGTGATTTTATGGCATAGATAGGTAGAGGGGAGGTCGGGGATCTCACCTCGGGGGTTTTCTTGAGCTCGGAGGTCCTGGAAAGTGATAGGCGACGAGGTCCGAGGCGAAACCACGGCGAAGCTCGTCGGCGCTGTGTTTACACCGCAAGTCACCGAGTTTTCCGCACCTGCAAGGTTCCCCGGAGGCGGTGGATCAAGACCAGCGAGTTAGATCGGAATTTCCGAGCTTAGATCGGCCAGAATTCGCCGGAGAAGTCTCGGTTCTCACCGGAGGAAAATCGGCGGATCGCGGGGGAAAAACAGAACGAGGCCAGGGTTTTTATAGACGGGGGAGGGCGGCGGGGTGGTTTAGATCATGTCCGTGTCGCCTACGAACAGAATTCAGCGGGGATACGCCGAAATCCCGATCGGTTTTGATTCGGGCGCGAGGGAGTCCGGCGCTGGCGCGAGGTAGACGACGATCGGGTGGGCCCCGCCTGTCAGTGTGAGGCAGCAGCGCGCGCGGCTGCGGGCTGGCTCGGGCGCTGGCTGGGCCGGCTGGTGGGTTTCGGCCCACTGGCCGGTTTTTTTCTGTTTTCTCTTTTTCTTTTTCTATTTCTTTTCTGATTTGAGTTTAATTTGAATTCCAGTTTGAATTTGAATTTTTGCAAAACATGCAACACGTCCAAAAATTTTTAAATCCCCCTCTTAACATGATTTAGGGTTTTGAATCAAAATTTTGGGGTGTCACAGTTATGGAGCAAAAGCAATGGGGTTTCTGTCCAAAACAAGAGACAAGGATGGGTTGAAAACAACACCTTGCAGTGCAAGAAAAGCGCAGCAGCAAGCAATTTTCAAAAAATAGAAGTTTAGAGGGGTGTTCCTATGTGTATTTAGAGTGTCCATTCTACCTAAGCTTGCACCCTACGGTCAATGTGGTTTTAATGCCAATCTGTAACTTCTACCTAGGCTTGCATCCTACGGTTAACATGACTCTAATCTATGCACTAGGCTTGCATCCTACGGTCAACGTGGCAGCTCTGATACCAATCTGTGATGCCCGGTCCCGTGAAAACGGATCCAAACTAATGCATATGTGTGCCCAAGATGTTCATCACAAATACACATGTAATCCACAAACTGAATTCAGAATATAACCACGAATAATAGGGTTTAAGTACTTTACTACATCAATCTCTATCTCATTCTTGCTGCGGAAGTCTCTAACTTATTCTAGCGGCCAAAGTCTTCTAAACTATAGCGGAAGCAAACTAAGCACGGTAACGGCTCCATCTTCAACTCCATCCCCACAGGCAAGTTGACGGTAGTTCGCACGCCTAATACTCCACATGGTCTTCGAAGTACTCCTCTCCTGTTGCTGATGTGTTGTATGATAATGCAAGGGTGAGTACATGTAGTACCCAGCAAGTGTGGGAAGTATGACATGTAGCTTTCAATCAAGGTAGGAACAAAAAAGGCTCATTGCAGAAAAGCAAAGTTTATTTCACAAACACGATAAAAACAGCAACTATCTTTAAGTGAATTAGATCCTAACATATATCCAATTAAAACAGTGACATACCTCCTTCATAATTCACCTTTTCTCATGTCTCAACCAACCATAAATCTTTCTCAACTTTATCTCATGCTCATAATAACCATCTCATGATCATATAACCGAAACCATCTCATGTTCAAGACTCAACAGTCCCGAACCAATCTCATCACCAAGACTCAACAGTCCCGAAACCAAAACCAAAGACCATTCCATAACCAAACCAATAACCATACCGAATAACCTTCCAAAAACTATCCCAAACCATCCCATCTAATCATGTGAGTTGGCCAGGCGCTTGTGACCGTAAGCACGGCTATCATGATAGTTTTACACTCTTAAGAGGTGGCACCACTTTACCCACAAGTTTGTGATTTCGTCACCCGTCGGCGACTGTAGAACCTCCATTATACCAGTATACAACCGTCGGTGTATGGTCAAGAGATCACAAAATAGCCTTTACAAAGGGGCTACTAGATGTATGGACTCACTAAGGTTTCACCAGTAGGCTCGGATCACTATTCTCCCACCTACGGGCCCCCTCTTATGCCATGCAGTTCCCAGGACAGTCCTCTCTTGACTTCCATTCGCCGCGCCTTCCACGGTCCATAACAATGTAGCAACTTACCTAATTAGTCAGCTAAGCCACACCCGTATTTAGCCTTATGGTGGCACTGTTTTCCTGGCATGTGCTGGCATGAACCGGTCCTTAGATCTACGGCAAGTAAAAACACCATCTCATTCTACCACATCCATGAACCAAGCTTGCCTAGATCTCCCCCGATTCATGTTCATTATCATCATCAAGTTCTTATTATCGTTGTTCATATGAGTGCAGTAGCTAGACGCAACTATCTCGCTTCCCATATCCGTGGACTCAGCGAAGCAAAAATGACCATACCTGACTCATCAACTTTCCCGGTGACAAGGGTGGTTAACAAAGCTAGTAAACTCCTATAAAAGGGTTTCCCATCAAGTTGACTCAAGCATTAACAGTTTTCGCAAACAAAACAGTTTCAAAACATGGGATCGATATGGTCAAGGGGCGCTTGCCTTGTTCCTGTGGCTTTTGTTGCTCACGGATCTCGAAGTCTTGGTGTTGTAGTCCTTCGTAGACAGCTCCCTGAGCTTGTCCTTCTACTCACAATCACGCACATACAAGATTTATAGCAAGCAAACATCATGCACAAACTTTACTCAAGATGCATTGGTATAGATGCATGCTAATCCTATGATGCAGTTTCATCAATTCAGTTGGTACATGTTCTTGCATGTTTTAATGGCTTGCATGGGGTTTTACGATGAACAAAGGTGTAAGGATCAAATGTGGACATGGTGATGATTTGTCTCAAGATCAAGATCAAACCGATCAATACGTGATCTGTCCACATGGAAAAGCTTTTGTTCGAAGGGATCGAAGAAACAGATGCAAGGAAAAAACCACGATGATGTCGTAAGGTGGTAACGAAGACCTACCTCACTTCTCCTTAGTGTCGGGCCTTCCTCCTAGCAATGGCAGATCGTCGGCTCTCTTCCGGCGACGGCGAGCGTGTTGGGGCTCGTCGGCGTTCTCAACGGTGGCTGAATTCCGGCGAAGGGCTTTATCTCGACAAGTTGGGAGCTAGGGCCTCTAAGTTGTCGGCTTGGGAAGGTGTTACGACCAAGGGGTATTTCGGGTTCCATTTATAACCAGAAAAAGAAAAGTCCCACTCCGATTGTATTTCAAATAAGAGTCCTATTTGATTTTTTTTGGATCCTAACAACTTATCTTCGATTGATTTGGTGCGGCAGCAACGTGGAATTCGTGTCGGTTTCCTCAGTACCGGGTATTCTCGGGGCTCGACGACGGGGCTCGCCGGCGGGGCTCGTTGGCGGGGCTCGACGGCGGGGCTCGATGGCGGGGCTCGACGGCGGGGCTCATCGGCGGGGCTCACCGGCGTGGCTCACCGGCGTCTGAACTCCGGCGAGGGGGGCCAACTCGGCGATTTGGGGCTAGGGCCACCAAGTCGCCGATTTGGGGGGGAGAAAAGGGGGAGGGAGGGCTGCGGCCAGGGGGGGGTTTGGGTTCTATTTATAAGGGGGGAGGGGGAGAATCCTACTCCAATTGGAGCAAAAATCCTAACAAACTTTTCCCCAAATAATTGGGTGTGGCAGCAATGTGGGGGATTTTCCCCAAATGTGGGGAAAATTCCCCTTTTTGGGGAATTGGAAAATTTGGAGATTTGGGGGAAAATTTGGGGAAATTGAATTTGGCTCATTTCAGCTATCTTATGCTCATTCCTCAACATTTCTAAATTCCCCTCTCCATTTCTATGGCTCACTCTCCATTTCTACATTCCCCTCTCCATTTCTATGTCCCATTTCTCCATTTCTATATGCCCTTCTCCATTTCTACGGTTTCTTCCTCCATTTCTATGGTTCTTTCTCCATTTCTATTGTTCTTTCTCCATTTCTATAGTTCTTTCTCCATTTCTATGGTTCCTTTTTCCATTTCTATGGTTCTTTCTCCATTTCAATAGTTCTTTCTCCATTTCTATAGTTATTTCTCCATTTCTACTTCTTTTATAATGCTTCTCTACTTGAAAATGTGTGCAATGCATAAGAATGAATTTGAGGGTGTTACAAACCTACCCCCCTTAAACTGAATATCGCCCTCGAGATTCGATAGAGTAGAGAATAGATGAGGGAATTCTGCCTTGAGGTCTTCCTCACGCTCCCTGTAACACCCTCAATTTCGATTTTCTGCATGCATTCATAATTTATATAGAGAAAGCATTTTAAAAGAAGTAGGAACAGTTAAAGAATGAAAAAGATAGCCAAAAAGAGCAAATTCTAGTTCACCGAGAGCACCAAAGACACTTCCTGCGGCCCGCTGGCCACGTGGCGCCTTCGGAGCTTATCCCTGCAAAAGGGGGAGAGGTCCGACGCTAACTGGCTACATGGCAGGCTCGGAGCTTGCCTCTATGAAAGGGGCGAGGTCCGACCCCGTGGGACACGAGTTGCCCCCGGAGCTAGCCTCTGTGGAGGAGCAAGGTCAGCCCTGCAGATACGTGTTGCCTTCGGAGCTAGTCACTGCGGAAAAGAGAGGACCAGCCACGCGGGACACGTGTCACTCTCGGGGCTCACCTCCGAGAGGTCCGGCCCCGCCAGACACGTGTCTCTCTTGAAGCTTGCCTCCGGGAGGTCCGTCCCGATGGAGACGTGTAATCCTTGGAGCTCACTCCCGAGGAGAAGGTACTGCAGGACACGCGTCAGCCTCGGAGCTCGCCTCCGAGAGGTCCCGCCCTGCTCGACACGTGTCGTCCTCGGAGCCCGTCTTCAAGATAAAGGGAGGTCCAACACTGTTGAACACGTGTCATTCTCGGAGCACACCTCCGAGAAGAAGGAAGGTCCGACACTGATGGACACGTGTTGACCTCGGAGCTCATCTCTGAGAAGAAAGGAAGTCCAGCGCTGCTAGGACACGTGGCACTATCGGAGCTCACCTCCGAAGAGAAGGGAGGTCCGGCATTGACACGTGGCACTATCAGAGCTCACCTCCGAAGAGAGGGGAGGTCCGGCATTGACACGTGGCACATTCGGAGCTACCTCCGAAGAGAGGAGAGGTCAGGCACTGACACGTGGCGTACGCGGAGCTCGCCTCTGAGAGAGAGGGAGGTCCCGCCCACCAAGGCACGTGGCGCACGCGGAGCTCACCTCCGAGGAAGAGGGAGGTCCCGCCCGCCTGACACGTGGCACAACCAGAGCTCACCCCTGAGGAAAAGGGATGCCCAGGCCCCCGCTGGACACATGGAGCCTCCGGAGCTTATCCCTGCGGAAGGACGTGATTCTGAAGCGGTTTTTCTCTGTGCGAGAGTACCCGTTACTGAGGAAACCGACACGAATTCTTCCACGATTGATACCGCACCAAATCAACTAGAGATAAGTTGTTAAGATCCAAAAACAAATCAAATAGAACTCTTATTTGAAATCCAATCGAAGTAAGACTCTTCTTTTTCCGGTTATAAATAGAACCTGAAACAACCCCTTGGTCGTAACATCTTTTCTAAGCCGACAACTTAGAAGCCCTAGCCCCCAAACTCGCCGAGCTAAACCCCTTTGCCGGAGTTTGACCACCGGAGAGACCGCCGAGGAGCCCAGACACGATCGCCATCGCCGGAGGAGAGCCGACAATCTGTTTTAGCTAGGAGGAAGGACCCGAAGGAAGTAAGGTAGGTCTCCATTACCACCTTACGACGAGATCGTGGTTTTCTTTGCATCTGTTCTCTTCGAATCCCTTCGAACAAAAGATTTTTCATGGATAGATCACGTGTTGATCGGTTTGATCTAGAGTCAAGATCATCGCCACGTCCACATTTGATCACTACACCTCTGTTCATCGTAAAACCCCATGCAATCCCATGCAAACAATCAAGAACACGTATAAATCGATCTAATAAAAACAACATCATAGGAATAGCATGCATATGCACCATCGCATCTTGATTAAAGTTTGTGCATGATGATTGATTGCTGTAAATCTTGTATGTGTGTGACCGTAAGTAGAAGGACAAGCTCAGGGAGCTATCTACGAAGGAATACAACACCAAGACTTCGAGATCCCAGAGCAACAGAAGCCACAGGAACAAGGCAAGTGCCCCTTGACCATATTGATCCCATGTTTTTGGAACTGTTTTGTTTGTGAAAAAGGTGTGTGTGCTTGAGTCAACTTGATGGGAAACCCTTCTATAGGAGTTTACTAGTTTTGTTAACCACCCTTGTTGCCAGGAAAGTTGATGAGTCAGGTATGGTCGTTTTGCTTTTTGCTTCGCTGAGTCCACGGGATATGGGAAGCGAGATAGTTTATGTCTAGCTACTGCACTCATAACGATAATAAGAACTTGATGATAATGAACATGAATCGGGGGAGATCTAGGAAAGCTTGGTTTCGTGGATGTGGTAGAATGAGATGGTGGTTTACTTGCCGTAGATCTAAGGATCGGTTCATGCCAGCCATGCCAGGAAAACAGTGCCACCACAAGGCCAAATATGGGTGCGGCTTAGCTGACTAATTAGGTAAGTTGCTAGATTGTTATGGACCGTGGAAGGCGTGGGGAATGGGAGTCGAGAGAGGACTGCCCTGGGAACTGCATGGCACAATAGGGGGCCCGTAGGTGGGAGAATTGGAGATTCTAGCCTGCTGGTGAAACCTTAGTGAGTCCATACATCTAGTAGCCCCTTTGTAAAGGCTATTTTGTGATCTCTTGACC
Source organism: Neostapfia colusana (assembly GCA_030760725.1). Taxonomy (NCBI): domain Eukaryota; kingdom Viridiplantae; phylum Streptophyta; class Magnoliopsida; order Poales; family Poaceae; genus Neostapfia; species Neostapfia colusana. Next base: position 93,377,368 of record JASWHV010000003.1, read on the forward strand.
ATACACCGACGGTTGTGTACTGGTATAATGGAGGTTCTGCAGTCACCGACGGGTGACGAAATCACAAATTTGTGGGTAAAGTGGTGCCACCTCTGCAAAGTGTAAAACTATCATGATAGCCGAGCTTATGGTCACAAGCGCCTGGAAAACTCACATGATTAGATGGGATGGTTATTGGGATGGTATTTGGTTATTGGTTTGGTGATGGTTTGGTCATTAAGGGATGGTTTCGGGACTGTAGAGTCCTGGTAATGAGATTGGTTTCATGACTGTTGAGTCATGGCAATGAGCATTGGTCTCGATATGAGACGGAATTGACTATGAGATGAGATGGTAGTGAATACGAGATGGTATTCATGAGCATGAGAAAAGTTGAGAAAGATGAATGTATGATGGGACATGAAAAGAGGTGAAATATGATGGAGGTATGTTGATGTTTTAATTGAATACATGATGGGATTTAATTCACTTTAAGCTAGTTGCTGTTTTTATCATGATTTGTGAAATAAACTTTGCTTTTATGCAATGAGCCTTTTTATACCTATCTTGCTGTAAGCTACATGCCATACTTTCCGCACTTGTTGAGTACGCCATGTACTCACCCTTGTATTATCATACATCATCAGCAACAGGAGAGGAATACTTTGAAGACCATGTGGAGTATTAGGCGTGTGATCAACCGTCAACTTGCCCGTGGAGTAAGAAATGGAGCCCCTGTTGCTGCTTAGTTTGCTTCCGCAATAGCTTAGAAGACTTCCGCTGCTAGAATAAGACTTCCACTGCTAGAATAAGACTTCCGCTGCTAGAATGAGTTTGAGACTCATGAGACATTATAATAAAACCCTATTCATTCGTGGTTATATATATTCTGAGTTCAGTTTGTGGATTATATGTGTATGTGTGATGAACATCCAGGACACACATATGCATCAGTCCAGGTTCTGAGGTTCTCTCAGAACAGGGGCGTCACACTCCCATGTAGTTTCACCTTCCGTGTGATGGCTCCACTGTACCTTGCACCAATGGATCACTTTGTTCCTTGTCACCCTTTCCTTCACGTCCAAAATTTTGATGGGGTGCTCCACGTAGGTCAGATCCTCTTGAAGCTCGAGCTCATCTATCGGTACTTGTTCTTCCGGTACTCTTAAGCACTTCTTGAGTTGGGATACGTGAAACACGTCGTGTACGTCGGACAGGTGCTTTGGCAGATCTAGTTGATAGGCTACTTCTCCTTGCTTGCCCAAAATCTTGAATGGCCCGATGTAGCGAGGTGCTAATTTGCCCTTGACGCTGAACCGTCGTTGGCCTCGGATAGGCGATACCTTAAGATACACGAAGTCTCCTACTACGAAGGTCAATTTTCTTCGCCTATTGTCCGCATAATCTTTTTGTCGTGACTGAGCAGCCTTCAAGTTTTCTCGTATCGTTTGGACTTGCTTCTCGGCGTCTTGCAGAACTTCGGGTCCAAACACTTGGCTCTCTCCGGTCTCATTCCAGAACAGCGGCATTCTACACCTTCTATGACACGACCCCACAGTCTTGTAGAGCCAGGATCACGCTGAGGGGTGCTGCGTTACACAGCACCGAATAACACACATCAAAGGTACAAGCGGAAGCGAAATTTTATTACATAAACGAGTTTATGAACATTTTTACATCAAAATAGGTCCAGTCTACACTCACGGGCGTAGACTACGCATCAAGTTCATGTTCAGCCAGTGAACATGTCCTTGCTAGCACACACACACACACTAACACGGTAGTGTGCACGACTCCCACTCGACGGGGTTCCCCTCCTGGGGTTCCGTGTCTTCCTCGGGAGTCCGTTCCTCATAGAACCCTGCAAAAGCTTCAAACACAACCAGTGAACATGAAGGCTCAGCAAGACTGACCCGTCTCTCCTAAACATGGAACTTCTACATGAAGGGTGATGGGTACATGAGATAAATACAAGTTGCAAGGGACTCGCCTAATTAGTGGAACCTTACTTTTAAGTTTTAGCAGCAGGTTGTGGAGAACCTTACGCTAAGGCACATGAGAGAGCCGCAATCAAACAAGAAACACATTTCTCTCATGTACTTTGCCCAAAGTTGAAAAGAACTATAGTTAGCTCTAAACTGCAACAAATCATTAACAAGCAAAGTCCATCCTTCAATCAGCAACATTTTACCATGTAACTAGCCTGTTCTTTCTACGTCACGGTACAGTGAACAAGTGGTACTCACTGACCGCGAGGGACGGCGATTATAATCGATTTACACCTGCAGGGTTACCCGAATAACCAGTCACGTACGCCCGTACTCGATGTTGCCTACAGCAACCATCACGGACGCTGTACGCAACCACCTTTCACCCGTTAGCCAAATGTTGAACCAGTCCAATCGTCCCGGGCAAGAGGTCTCTGCACGAGCATCTCAGTGCCGCCCGCCGATTTACACCTCGAGCTCTCAACCTACCCTCTGAACGACCAGCTATGCCTCAACACCCAGCTACCCGAGTTACATCAGTTTCCCGGTTCCCCTATAGCCGGTAGGTCTTCGGTACTTTTCTAGCTTGTTCAACAGGCCCGCACACGGCTCGGTCCTCAATCGACACAAGCGGAGCTATAGCACACAGGCCCCAAAGTCCTTCTGCACTTACTCTCCGCTTGGTCTCATTTTCTTGCCATGTGTTTCATGTGCTATTTCTACCCGAGTCGAGTGCCTCTAGCCTATCCTCGCGAGTAGTTCCAACTACTCGACTTGTACCAAATCCTACACTATCTTAGCATTGCAGTAGCTAACGGGGTTTGCAATCCTAAACCCAACCCATGGTTTTCCTTGGCTATGCAATTGGGTTTCCAAACAAGACTCTAATGCAAGGAATCATAATACTCAAGTAAGTGCTCAAAACAACAAAAATTTGTAAAAAGGTTAATGTAAACCGGAGCTTGCCTTGCTGCTCTTGGTTGTAGGCTAGCTGCTCCTCCGGAGTAACGAAGTCTAGGACTTCGGGTTCCTCCTCGACCTTAGCGACTACATGATATAAGAAGTACATGTATTAATTAAGTGCATTTGAATTGAGTTTTAAAATTGTGAACCTTCTAAGTCTCACTAGACAGACCTAAAGACTGTGAAACCTTTACTGTGGCTTGGTTACAACCTAAACAGAGACTGGGTCAAGTTTTAGTTGCAGCAAAGCTCATTTGAGCCCTCCACAAATAATTATGTACTTGACCTTAATTGAAGGCTTTTAGGGTGTTCTAAGGATTTTCATAAAACAAGCTATGACTTTCTGAAAACTAGATTTTCAGAGGGTTCTAGTGGAGTTGGTTTCACTAATTTGAAGGTTCCTAGATAAAGATATGAGCTAAACAATTTCAGAGAAAATTCTGAAAACATTTCTGAACATTTTCTATTTTCTCTGGAACAGTTTCACTAATCACACCATTAGGTGGATCAAATGAGCTCAAATGGATCTAAAATTTTTATGGTAGTTCAGGGATATTTTGGTGAACATCCCAGCAAAATTTCAGAATTTTCCTCCAAGGGATTCTCCAGTTAAAATTCCAAACATTTTAAACTTTGAGGAATTAATTCTGGAGAAATAAGGATTTTCATGAAGTGAAACTCAATTTGCTGGAAAGTACTCAGAGAGCTGAATCCAACAAAATTTGGTTCACTTGATTTGGAGTTTCCTAGCCCATGTTATGAGGATTTGAAGTTTGAATGAAATCTGAAAATCGGGGAAAAGTTTAAATCTGCTGGTGGGCCACGGGGACAGGTGTTGCGTGCTGAGGCGTCGGCACACCGGAGTCTACGGGGTATTTGCGTGCCAGCACACCGTATCTGAGCCACAGCCCGATCCCGGTTTAAAATATCTGCGCTGACAGCTGGGGTCCACCCCCTTCGTCTACCTCCCGCCGCCCGCGCTCTGCCGCTGGGGTACCTCGCCGGAGAGCTCACCGGCAGCCTCTGTGGAGCTCCAAGCTTCATGATTCCGGCCTCCCCTGCCTATTTTCACTCGGGGAACATGATTCCGGGCTCAGCTGGTCATAAAAATGGCCGGCACATGGTCGGCGACGAGAAGCAGCCTCGGGAGAACTTCGGCCGTGTTGCCCGTCCTTCCTAGCACCTCACCCGATCAAGCTAAGAGTCGTCGTGCATCAGTGGACCATAGGAAAGGTCTACATGAGCTCCACGGAGCACGGGAAGGGCTGTGTTGGACTGTCCCCGTGCGACCTAGGCCGGAAATCGGGATTTCTACTAAAACTCAAAGAACAGCGGTTTCCCTCCATGGTTCTTCATGGTTCCTGCTCCTATGGGCTCGTACTGGCAACTAGAAGTGATCCTCTCCATGAGAGGATGAGTGATGCAGTGTGGCTTACGAATTTCTCTGATCGGTGCCGACTCCTCTTTTGCACACCGTCACGAAAACATGAAATTTCTGCCTAAGCAGTGTTTGTCACGCCGCCGGAGCTTGCAGGAATGAAAGAGGGACTGAAGGCAAACCTCTTTGCTGTTCACAGCTCGGTGATCGGTGGGCTGTGGTGGCCGGAAGGATGGTTCCCGCAGCGGCGGCTCGAGCTGAACCGGCAGAGAAAGGATCACCGCGGTGGAGCTCGGGGAAGACTGCGCAGGGCCTGGAACCGATGCGAGGGTGTTGAAGATGGCTTGGCGCACCCGGTGCTGGTCTCCGATCGCCGGGAGGATCACTGGATCGACCGTGCGATGAGGAACCGAAAATTCAACTGAGCGGCGAGGAGCTTCGGCTTTCTGGGTGGAAACGCGTCGAGGCAGCGGTGAAGACCCCCTGCAATCGCTCGGGCGCGTAGATAAGGACCCTGCGAGGCTGTTCACCGGCCGAGGGCGGCAAGCAGCTGCTGTCCTCGCCGTTTCTTCGCCGTGGCGGTCGCTGCAGCGCGCGCGAGTACCCGAGCTGAGCTCTCAGTCGGTTTCTTTTGCCTCAGTGGCTGACATGTGGGTCCCACCCGGGGTTTTAACCTCTGAAATTAACTTTGCTCTACTGCTCTAAACAGTAGAGACCAAACTAACCTCAAGTATTTGAATTATCTGCCCCTGAGCCATTTGAATGGGGTAGACATCAAATTGGTTTGGGTTTGACTAAATTTCAGCACACATGTAGTTTGAAATTCAAATAAGGTTTGAATTTGCTACATTTAACTCATGTCAAGCTCAACTCCAAATGGAGTGAAAATTGGTATGTGAGCTCACAAAAATGTGCTGAGCAAGAATATGCCTCCCACTTTTGAATTCATGGGATCAAAACAGTTTGAATTTGAATGTAGTTTCAAACTGCCCTCTTTCTAGCTATACCCAAAATGACCTCAAAAAAGTTTTGAATTTGGGTGAAACTTGGCATGGACATTCCTAGCACTGAGTAGGGGTTTTCATATGCCCAGCCCCTGTATATCACATGTGGGAAATACCACTTTTGCAATATGTGAGTTTGTTCCCTAATGAGCATGTTGATGGTGGTTACTTGCTCTTCAAATGTGTTTATCAACTTGCTTCAAATTAGGTGTGTGTGTGTGTGTGGTGATGAACACTTCAAACATGTGTCAAAAACTGAGGCCCTTACATTCCTCCCCCCTTAAAAGAATCTCGTCCCGAGATTTTAAGGTGAAAATGAGAGAGAGGACGGTGGAGAATTACCGGATATGCGACGTGAAAAGGTCGGGGTAGTTAGCGCGAAGAAGTACTTTGTAGAACCACAACGTGCGGTTGCGTGTGGTTTGGGCCTTTTCATCAATGATCTGAACCGGCTCCTCCTGATACGTGAGATCGGGTTGCAATTCTTCAATGTCCTCCAGCTGAACGGTAGTTGATAGCTTAAGACACTTCCTCAGCTGGGAAATGTGAAAGGTCGTGCACACCGGAAAATGCTTCTGGTAATTTCAGCCGGTATGCTACTGATCCACATCTTTCGGTAATCTGGAATGGACCGATGAATCGGGATGCCAACTTTCCTCTCACCCCAAATCTGTTTACGCCCTTCATTGGAGACACACGTAGGTATACGTGATCCCCGACTTCGAATTGTAATGGGCGTCTTCTCCGGTCCGCATACTGTTTCTGACGGGATTGGGCGGCTTTTAGGTTTGCTTGAATCAGTCGAACCTTTTCTTCCGCGTTGTTGACAAGGTCAATCCCGAAGGTGACCCTTTGGCCAGACTCACACCAATTCAGTGGTGTGCGGCATTTCCTCCCGTATAGCGCCTCGTAGGGCGCCATCTTTATGCTGGCTTGGTACCCATTGTTGTACGAGAACTCGGCTAACGGCAAGTGATCATCCCAATTCTTGCCGTGGTTGATAGCGCAAGCTCGTAGCATGTCTTCTAAGATCTGATTTACCCACTCGGTTTGCCCATCCGTCTGCGGGTGGTATGCTGAACTAAGGATCAACTTCGTCCCCAAGGCAGCGTGTAGCTGCTCCCAAAAACGGGACACAAATAAAGTGCCCCGATCCGATATGATGGTACGGGGTACGCCTTACAAGCATAGGATCCGTGAGATGTACAGTTCAGCGTACTTCTTGGCGTTGTAGTTGGTGTTGACCGGGATGAAATGGGCAACTTTGGTGAGCCGGTCGATGATTACCCATACAGAATCATGCTTCTGAAAAGTGGTGGGTAAACCGACGATAAAGTCCATGCTCACATCCTCTCACTTCCAGGCAGGAACGCCCAGTGGTTGTATCAGTCCCGGTTTCCGCATATGATCCGCCTTCACCCTTCGACATGTATCACACTCGGACACGTACTTTGTGACCACCCGCTTCATCCATGTCCACCAAAACTTGCTTCTGAGTTCTTGATACATTTTGTTGCTGCCGGGTGAATAGAAAATTTTGATAAGTGAGCCTCATCAAAATTTTTCTTCCGTAACTCCGGGTTACGGGGTACGACGATCCGGTCCTTGAACCATAGGACGCCGTCTCCGTATTTTCGGAAACATTTCAACTCCCCACTGTCTATACGTCTCCGCAAATGCGACATACCCTTGTCATGTTTCTGAGCTGCCGCTATTTCTTCACGGATGGTGGGGATCAAAGCTAAGTTGTAGAGAGCTCCATGTGGAATCACATGCAGTGGTGGTTCGCTCTCTTCCAATGGTGTGATGGTCAGATTGTTGACGTGTGACATGCGGCTCAGCGCATCTGCCAATACGTTTGCCTTGCCCGGATGATAATAGATCTCTATTTCGTAATCCTTTATCAATTCTAACCATCTTCGCTGCCTCATGTTCAACTCCGTTTGAGTGAATATGTACTTGAGGCTCTTGTGGTCGGTATATAAATGCACGAGGTTACCGAGTAGGTAGTGCCTCCACATTTTCAGTGCAAGTACCACGGCAGCGAGCTCCAAGTCGTGGGTTGGATAATTTTGCTCATGGTTTCTAAGCTTCCGTGATCCATACGCGACCACTCTTCGGTCTTGCATCAGCACACATCCGAGCCCAATGCCGGATGCATCGCAGTACACATCGAACGGTTTTGTTGTGTCTGGCTGTGCCAAAACCGGTGCTGATGTCAGGTGCTTCACTAATGCCTTGAATGCTTCTTCACATGCTGGACTCCAAACATATTTGGTAGCCTTCCTTAGCAGCTCCGTCATAGGCTTGGCAATTGAGAAGTTCGGGATGAACCTCCGATAATATCCCGCGAGTCCGAGGAAACTTCGTACCTCGTGAACAGTTCTCGGGGACTTCCAATTCAGCACTTGTGTGATCTTACTCGGGTCTACAGCGATACTCTCCGCTGAGATGATATGCCCGAGAAAAGGCACTTGCGATATCCAGAACTCGCACTTGCTGAATTTCGCGTATAGCTTGTGATCCCGCAGCCGTTGCAAGACTATACGCAGATGCTTCTTGTGATCTTCTTCCGACTTGGAATATACCAATATGTCGTCGATGAAGACCACGACAAACTTGTCCACCTCCGGCATGAATACCGAGTTCATCAAATACGTGAAGTGAGCTGGAGCATTGGTGAGGCCGAAGGACATGACCAGGTACTCATAAAGTCCGTACCTTGTCGAGAAAGCCGTCTTCGGAATATCCTCAGCCCGTATCTTAATCTGATGGTACCCGGGTCTTACGTCCATCTTGGAAAAGATCTTTGCTTCGACCAACTGATCAACAACATGTCAATCCGTGGCAACGGGTACTTGTTCTTGATGGTTACGGCGTTTAATGGACGATAGTCCACACAAAGCCGCAACGTCTCATCATTTTTCTTCACAAATAATGCCGAACAGCCCCATGGCGAGGAGCTCGGCCTAATAAAACCCTTATCCAGCAGGTCTGGTAGCTGGGTCTTCAATTCAGCCAATTCCTTGGGCGCCATCTTGTACGGCCTTCGGGATATTGGCATGGTTCCCGGTGCAAGTTTAATCTTGAACTCCACCTCTCTATCGGGCGGCATCCCCGGTAAATCATCCGGGAACACGTCAGGGAACTCTCGGACCACTGGAATATCTTCCAATCTGATGGTGGTGGACTGATAGACGCTTGGAAGTTTTATTTCTAGACTGTCCAGAAATAAGGAATGAGATTCATGCACTTCTGAGTTTAAGTGCACAACTCGGAGGACGGTGTCTAAAATAGCGCCGTGGCGGGTTAACCACGACATCCCTAGGATGACATCGACCTTTTGTCCCTCTAAAATTATGAGAGACGTAGGGTATACTCTACCCTCTAAGCACAATGGCGCTTTTGGAACCATCATGCTTGCTGAAATTTTCCCACCCGGTGAACAGATCACATAAGGACTATCGGTGGGTAGTATTTGCAAGCTATACTTATCAATGAAAGCTTGGCTAATGAAGCTATGCGTGGCGCCTGAATCAAACAATACTGGGGCTGTTGTCAATCAACGCGTGTACCACTGCGGCTAGTTCTAAGTCATGTGTAGGATAGTTTTTCTCGTGCTTCCGAAGCTGCCGGGATGCATATGCCACGACATGCCCTTCTTGCATGAGAACACATCCCAACCCGTTTCCAGAGGCATCGCAGTACACTGTGAAACTCTTCTGCATATCTGGCATAACCAACACTGGGGCTGTTGTCAATCTTCTCTTTAGCTCCTGAAAACTCGTCTCGCACTGTGGCGTCCATGTGAATGTGATTCCCTTCTCCAACAGTTTGGTGAGGGGTCTCGAGATCTTAGAGAATCCCTCAATAAACCGTCGATAGTATCCAGCCAATCCCAAGAAGCTTCGAACTTCCCCGACATTTTCAGGGGTCTTCCACTTCTGTATATCCTCGATTTTGGCAGGATCCACGGAGATTCCTCCCTCCGAGATTATATGTCCTAAGAAGGGAACTCTCTTCGGCCAAAACTCACACTTGCTCAACTTGGCATATAGTTGGTGTTCTCTCAGCCTCTGCAACACCAACCTTAGATGTTTCTCATGTTCTTCTTCATCTTTGGAGAAGACGAGAATGTCATCTATGAAAACCACCACAAATTTGTCCAGATATTCCATGAATACCTTGTTCATGAGATACATGAAGTATGCCGGGGCATTAGTTAGCCCGAAAGGCATGACAGTGTATTCATACAGTCCGTACCGAGATACGAAAGCTGTCTTGGGAATATCAGATTGCCTTATCTTGAGTTGGTGGTATCCCGACCTGAGATCAATTTTCGAGAACACACAAGCTCCCCTCAACTGATCAAACAAGTCTTCAATGCGGGGTAATGGGTACTTGTTCTTGATGGTTACCTCATTCAAGGCACGGTAATCCACGCATAACCTTTGTGTTCCGTCCTTCTTGGGCACAAATATCACCGGAGCTCCCCATGGTGAGGAACTAGGATGAATATACCCCTTCTCCGTTAATTCTCTTAAATGATCCTTGAGTTCTTCTAGCTGCTTGGAGTCCATCCGATAAGGTCTCCTGTATATCGGGGCTGTTCCAGGTACTAGCTCAATTGCGAATTCCACTTCACGATCGGGAGGCATACCTGGCAGCTCCTCCGGAAAAACATCTGGATATTCCCTGATGGTCCTGATTTTCTCAACTTTCACCTCAACTTGATTTAATTTAATGTCCCTCCTAGGCTCGTGTATTGTTATGAACTTTACTCTTGTGCCACTAGGGTGAGTTAGTTCCACCGTTCTGGTCGAACAATGGATGATTCCTTTATGTTTTGTCAACCAATCCATACCCAAGATAATATCTATCCCTTGTGAATCTATCACTATGAGGTTAGCAGTAAATACCACCCCATTAATGTCTAGGTTCACTTTGGGACACACTTGTCTTGTCCTTATTTCTCCACCTGGAGAGTTTACGGCTAGCATATGGTTCATTTGTGTGGTTGCTAGGTCATGCTTCTTAACAAACTCTTGAGCAATGAACGAGTGGGTAGCACCAGAATCAAACAGCAGGGTTGCAAGGTGTAAATTGGCAGGAAAACTTACCAACTACCACGTCGGTTGCCTCTTGCGCTTCCTCCATAGTGACGTGGTTCACCCGTCCTCGCATCACATTCTGTTGTTGTGGCTGCGCGGGCTTCTTCTTTGGGCATTTATGGGCGTAGTGCCCCACTTCACCGCAGCTAAAACATTGCACCCCAACCTTAGGTGCCTGGCCTTTGTTGTCTTGGGGTTGGTTTGGAGGTCCTTGTACTGCTGGTCAAGGTGGATATGCGGGGCGAGGCTGCTGTACGAACTGACGTTGTGGCTGTGCTGGTGCTGCCTGTGGCCTGTAGTTCGGGTTGTACCCTCTTGGTGCTGAGTAGGGTACCGCAGCACGGTTCGTCTGCCCTGTAGGTTGCTGCATCAGACGTGGGCGGGTGTTGCTCCCTGAGGCTTGATGTGACCACCCGACCTTCCTCTTATTATCATTTTCCAAGGTCTTCAGTTTCCTTTCCACCACAAATGCTCTGTCCACCATCTTTTGGAAGCTTTCATACTCATTTGAGGACATTGCACACTGCATCTCTGCGGTAAGTCCCTCCATGAAACAATCTTGTTTCTGCTCATCAGTCTATATGTCCGGTGGGGCATAACGGGATAGTTCAGTAAATTTAGTGAGGTATTCCCTCACCGTCATGTTTCCCTTCTGCAGTCCTAAAAACTCCTTCCTCTTGTTTTTGAGTTCACCTCTTGGGATGTAATGGTTGCGGAAGCTACACTTGAACTCTTCCCAAGTGATGTTCTCAGGGTCATGATGGGCAGCCACGTAGGCAGTCCACCAATCAGCAGCAGGTCCATGCAATTGATGAGAGGCAAACAGCACCCTCTCATACCCTTGGCACTGTATGATCCTCATCTTGCTTTCAATGGTCTTTAGCCAATCATCTGCCTCCAGAGGTTCAGCAGCTCTTGCAAACTTCGGAGGTTGAGTTCCTAGAAACTCGCTCAACCTTGGTTGGCGTGGTGCAGCTTGTGGAGATGGAACTTGATGCAAGTTGGCCACCACTTGAGTCAAGTTCTGGATGAGCTGATTCTGATTCTCCAGCATTTGGTGGAGGGGATCAACTCCTTCACGGCGACCACCCCGGTCCTGGCCTCCAGAAAGATGAGGGTTGCATGCCTCATCGTTGTTGTTGGCGGGGTTGGCAGCACGCCCTTTTCCTCTTTCGGCCATCTGGCATGATCAACCAATGTTAATTTAAATCATTACGTATTATCTCACTACTTTCACTTGTTTGTACTTTGAAGTGTTGAGGCTTTGTTATACTTTTATGAGGGTTCATATCTCACACCAAATAAATGCACTATTATTTCATGTTGGTTCACACACCAAAGCAAAACAATCTGAAGACGAGGCTGTGGACAATTGCTCATGGCTTCCACAACTCACGTCACACACCAAGCATTAACACACCATTATCTAACGTAACGACTCGACTATTTGACATCTTGCTAACTAAGGGAAAAACTCTACACTACTCGTATTACTGAGCTGGCTCCTCGGGATCTTCCTCATCATTGCGGCTGCCTTCTGACTCCGCTTTGGGTGGGGAGGCTGCTGGTGGGGAAGTGCGACGACGCCTTATCGCCCGGCGATCTGGGGAGTCAGGAGTCCATGTATCATTCACGGTGACACACAGTTCGTTCCTATCTCCTCTTTCTTTCGCCCTCAAGCAGGCTCGCAGCAACTCCTCCGTTTCCTTCAGGGTGTCCTGAACATCCTGAAATTCTTGCTGACACTCCTGCAGTCGAGTGCTGAGCGTAGCAGCATCCTCCAAGCACAAGTCCATATGCTCATGGGAAGTCCCTTGCTGCACTGGCGGGTACTTATACTCCGCGGTACCACTCTCACGCTGGAGGACATACATGTACTCCGTCCTGTCCAGGTGGCGACGATAGATGTGACTCTGGCAGGTGATTGCCTCCCAGGTGACATCCTTCTCCGCATCGACCTGTGTTGCTCGACAAGCTGGAGAGTGGTGGATCTTGAGCAGCTGGTTTTCATGGATAATCCTCATTTCTGAACTCCATTCTTCCCTCTTCTCCCGGATGGTCCTGGTGGAGTTATAGTGGATGATTAGCTTGCCCGTATTGCCGGCGGCTTCGAGCATACGCCGAAGACGGCGCAACAAGCCTCCTACTGCCAATCCGTAGGAAAGGTACGTCACCGGACGGCTCTCCTTTCTTTCGGCAGGGGCAACTACAGGAACTCTCCCTCCTGTGGACTTGCGAGCGGTGCGAATCATGCGAACCATCTATAACAAAAAGCATTTAAACTTAGGTTAGATAAACTTTTAAACAAAAATCCTATTTTGAATGAAAATTGGGGTAAGATGAAGAAAGTGACTCATTAGATAACACTTTTAAACACACGCCTTGTAAAAATAGTTTTTACGAAAATAAGGCCCTTAAATACGTCCATTTCTACCTAGGTCCACGTTCCTACGGGCAACCTTGGCTCTGATACCACTTCTGTCACACCCGGTTTTTGCGAAGAACAACCGAGTGAATATCACATGTACGCCAGGATCATTTTCTCATACATGTGATGACAAATAGTGAAGCATCATTTATTACAAGCCAGGTGTCGAATATAAATAAGTCTTACATAGCATATGTCTCGATGGACGATAATAAGTTCATCACAAATAAATAATCTAGCAGCGGAATATTATTCTTGTGGGCTCCGTCACAGGCGTTGCCCGGGGGTTTCCATGAACCTAGAAACCTTCTTCGGGTCCAAAGTCTTGGTCATTATGCACCACCTCATTATCTTGACCTGAGCAGCAATATAAACCAACAAATATGCAAGGTTGAGTACCGATGGTACTCAGCAAGTGTGGGAAAGTTATGTCATGCATGGCTAGAACAAGGAGAGGTTGAACTCATGGTTAAAGCACTATGCAATTAATACCTATCACCTTAGACTATTAAGCACCTACATTACTACACAGGTGAAATGGTCCCAATCTCCCATCCCTTCATCATAACCAAATAACCATAACATCATTTCCAATGTTAAGCTCCCCGCTTAACATCCACAACTTCCGAAACCATCAATCCTCTAATCATGAATAAGTCCAAGACGCTCTTGACCGTGAGCACGGCTGTCATGACAGTTTTGACTCTGCAGAGTTTGCACCACTGTACCCACATGTAGTGATTTCATCCCCCGTTGCCGGGTGGACTAAAAGAACATCCATTATGCCAGTGGCTCCGAACCACATTCACACTTCCCAGGTGTGTAGCCAGGAGATCACTACGAAGCCTTTACAAAGGGATTCTCGACGAGCGTGGGCCCACTGAGGTTTCACCCCTAACAGCATACAAGAGGCTCCAACCCCGCTGCAGTGGCCCCCTCTTGAGCCTTGCGGTTCATATGGTAGTCTAGCTGACACCTATTTCCCGCACCATCCAACACACCCATACTACGCCGGGGATACACCTAATTAATTGGCCAAGCTGCCCCATCTCAGCATGTGGTTGGCACGGTAAAGCCAGGTTACATGCTCCATGAACCGGTCCTTAGGATCCAGGCAAGTACTAAACACAAACCCGAGTCTCGTGCACCCAGCACACAACCAAAACATCCAACTTGCCTTGATCCCTACATCTACATAACTCACAATATCTCATTCAAGAGTATGGTAAAATAAACTGATGATCTCATATCCCAAATATCCCATTCTAAGCATGGCTAAGCATATGCATAATAATAAATGACATGATAAAAAAATCCCAACCCAAGCTACAAGGAAACAAGGTGATGCAATTCTAGGGAAACATCCTAGCATGGGTTTCATATTTCAATTGACAATGCAAATAATTCTACCTACACATCCTAGTATAGGATCAAAGTGGTCAAGGACACTTGCCTCCTTCCTGCTGCTCTTGGAATGGGTAGTCTTGATCTTGGAAAGGAAAAACTTGCTCTGGAGCAGGTTCTACATCATACCATCACACATAGCAAAAGAAAAACAACAATCCATAAGACATAGTTCACACTTCCACTTCATACAAACTACACATTCACATTTATGAAAGTCATTCACAATTATATGTGTTGTGGTTACTCTATGTGTGTTGAGTTGTGGCTTACATGCACTTTTAATCATGTGTATATGATTCCTACTTTTGTATTCACATTATGCTTACATACTATACATATGAGTTTCCAATTTAAATAAATTCCTTATATTTAATTACTACACCTTTTAGCTACCAAGTATGCATGAAAGGTATTTTCCTACTCCATATGTGTCTTCAGAATTTCTACCAACCCTAAACTGAATTCTTTGGATTTTAGAAACTTCATTTATCATTTACTAGTTTCTATACTTTCATATTTATTTCCTATGCCTAAATGTGAACTTTATTATGAAAATAACAAGACACATCATCTAAACAGAATAGGTTCTGATCTAAAATATTTACTAATATATTTTTGACCTTTTCCTCTGATGTAAACTATTTTACAATTATTTTCCCTATTTTCCAGAACTATTCTTTACTTAAAAATGTGTCCCTAAATGTGAATAATAAATTAAACAGATTCATTTCAGCCCAAAATATATTTTTATCTCACTCAAAAGTTTTCTAAATACTGAGAAAGTTTTTAATTTAATTATGACAATATGTTTGTCCCACTTTTTAAATTTTAAACACTAGCCACATATTCAATTTCCTAAATTAAATATTAAACAGGGCTAAAAAGGTAAACTCACCCCTCTACAGGGTCTATAATATTATTTTAACAATTTTCAGGGGCCTAGCTACACATAACAGAGGGGTTTTTCCTAATTTTTATTAAGTCCAGGGGCTAAAACTGATTTTTAAATGAATTTACATGATTTTCTGAAGTTCCAGGGGCTAGATCAGAAGTTTCCGGGGCTAGCTCTTATTTCCTGAGAACCCCAGGGGGTAGCACGTAAGATTTCCAGTCTTTATAACGCGGGGCTGACGTGGACCGTCTGATTTTAAACCGACGGCTGAGATTATAACGTCGAACCGGTACGCGGTTAAACCCTACCCTGCGATTTAAAATAAACGGCGCACAAGCGGCCACGTCGCTCTGATCGAGCGCGGGCGGCGCTGCCGGCGGCGCACGGCGGCAGGAAGCGGCGATCTCGCCGGAGACTTTCGGATCTTCGAGAATTCTTCCTAGAACTGTGATCTTATGGCATAGATCGGTAGAGGGGAGGTCGGGGATCTCACCTCGGGGGTTTTCTTGAGCTCGGAGGTCCTAGAAGGTGATCGGCGACGAGGTCCGATGTGAATTCACAGCGAGGCTCGTCGGCGCTGTGTTTACACCACAAGTCACCGAGTTTTCTGCACCTGCAAGGTTCCCCGGAGGCGGTGGATCAAGACCAGCGAGTTAGATCAGAATTTCCGAGTGTAGATCGGCCAGAATTCGCCGGAGAAGGCTCGGGTTCTCACCGGAGGAAAAACAGCAGATCGCGTGGGAAAAACAGAACGAGGCCGGGGTTTTTATAGACGGGGGAGGGCGGCGGGGTGGTTTAGATCGAGTTCGCGTCGCCCCTGAGCGAAATTCGGCTGGGATTCGCAGAAATCCGGATCGGTTTGGATTCGGGGTGAGAGAGTCCGGCGCGGGCTCGAGGTAGACGAAGAACTGGCGGGCCCGCCTGTCAGTGGGTGGAAAGGGCGCGCGCGGCTGCGGGCTGGCGCGGGTGCTGGTTGGGCCGGCTGGTGGGTTTCGGCCCACTGGCCGGTTTTTTTCTGTTTTCCTTTTTTCTTTTTCTATTTCTTTTCTGTTTTGAGTTTAATTTGAATTCCAGTTTGAATTTGAATTTTTGCAAAACATGCAACACGTCCAAAAATTTTTAAATTCCCCTCTTAACATGATTTAGGTTCTTAACAAGATTTTTGGGGTGTTACAGGCAAGCTGGTGGACAGTGCCGGGCCTAGGGTTTGCCCGCCGCGCATTGGTAGGGTTCTGGGGCTGATTCCTCCCCAGAAATTGCGGTGCAACTCTGCCGCCTTGCCTCTCCGGGCAATTGCTGGCGAAGTGTCCTGGACGACCACACTTGTAACATGTGGCCGCTGCTTGTGCGGTGCTCGGGGGACGAAAGCCCCGCATGCGTTGCTGAGGTGCATACGCACGCGGCATCGTCCGCTGCTGCTGTTGTTGTTGCGGAGGTGGTACTGGCAGTGCCGGCCTGAATGCCGGTGAAGAGTACGGCCGACTGCGGAACGGCATCGACCTCTGTGGTGGCTGTCAGCGTGGACCTGATGGTGGGCGATTCACCATCCGAAATTTCTGGGAGGGACCGCCTCCCTCTCCGCTGCTTTGCGGCGCGCTTCGCTTTCTCTCTGCCACCGCTAACTCCTTGCCGGAGTCCTCCTGAACAATCGCAGCATCAATGATGTCGTTGAGGCTGCCGCGATTGAACATCGCCAATTTGTCCTTCAGGAGCGGGTTAAGCCCCTGGTAAAAGTGGTCCCGCCGCTTCTCGTCAGTATCGGCGTGATACGACGCGTAGAGCGCGAGATCGTTGAACGCCCTGGAGTATTCCAGCGCGTTCCGGCTCCCTTGCTGCAGGTGTAAGAATTCCTGCGTCTTCCTCTTCATCAGACCTGGCAGTATGTGATAGGCTCTGAAGGCCGTCTGGAACTCCGCCCAGGTCATAACTTGGTCGGTGGGCTGTGAAGCACAGAAGTTTGCCCACCACGCGCTCGCGGATCCCTGGAGCTGCTGGACCGCGAACTGAGTCTTGCACTGCTCAGTTATCTGGAGCAGCCCGAACTTCAACTCTATTGCGCAGAGCCAGTTGTCCGCGTCGAGAGGTTCATCCGCCCTTTAGAATACCGGGGGATGAGTCGCTAGGAAGTCGGAGTAGGAGCTCTGTTGACGCTCCTCACGGTCTTGACGTATCTCTGGGCGAGACGTATTGGCGATGAGAGTTTGCAGCAACTCCGTGTGCTGCTGATGAGAACCCGCCATTGCCGCAACGATGTCGGCCAATGTAACCGTTGGCAGTGGCGGTGGCGGTGTTTGCTGTTGCTGCTGCAGCTGTTGCTGTCCCGAGGAGTCCTCGGGAGGCTGTTGGGAGGTCTCTCCCCCTTGGCTAGTACCCCCAATGTCCGGGTTGGCACGAGTACGAGTCATTCTGAAATTCAAAACAGCAGCGATTAGCACATGTCATACTTAAAATTCCATATGCAACAGTAGGTATTGAAGTGACACATGAATAATTTGCACACTATTCACATATATTGATAAAGCATAAACTTTATACAAGATACATTATTCTCGGTTCTCCGAGAAGTCGTGCTCATGTCGTCACTACCTATACATACACTACTGCCTACACGACATGTCACTTGTTATATAAGTTTGGGTCATACTACCCTGGTTGCCCTACTTCGCAATGGTAACCCCTACTCGGAGTAGAACTCGACCTCCTGCGGGTCGTCCTCCTCTGGTACCTCTGCTGATGGTTCCGGATCTACCACCTCTTCTCCCATCTCGGGTTCTCCCATTGCTGGAAGGCCCAAGATAACCGGTATGCCCAATACCGGAGGTACGAGGTCCTGCAATGCATGCACCTCGTCCATGGCCTGGTTGTAGTCTTCTTCCCAGTCTTGCCCTTCCTCAATAGCGTCGTCCCGCTCTGAAGTAAGGTCCTTATTCTGCTGGGTTAAGTCTGCACCAACTCTTGTAACGCCGCGATGTCGACACGGCTTTTCTTCTTCGCCTTCTTCAGACGATGCAACTTATTATGCTGTTCGTTCAGTCGCTTGATCGTCGGAAGGAGCACATTGCGAAGTGCGCTGTGGGCACTCTCGAAATGGTCTCCATGGCTTGTGCTCTCCTTGAGCCTTACGGCGAGATGCTCCATATGAACAGCTTGGCTTTCCATCACGGCGTTTCCCGCCCTCATCTGGAGGCTGAGGTTTGCCTCCGCGGGGTTGTACCTTGGGCAACTCAGGTCTGTTGTCTCCCGGTACCTCCCTTCCCACACATGATGAGCCTGTCCCTCCACCGGAACGAGCGCGTATGGAGTTCCCTCCATCGCTCTCACGTGTAGCTGGCAGAAACGTGACATGGTGTCACGGGCTGCCACCTGCCACATCCCTTCCGGTTGTCTACCTCTCACCGTGACGGTGAACGGCACCCAACCGGGTGGCGTAGGTCCTGCAGGAACCTCGACATGGATTGCCCACGTCTTGTTTCCCTCCTCGCTTTCTTCCTTGGCGAAATACTGCGGCATCTGGTTGTACCCGAAATATTGAAGCATCTGCCTTAATGCTTCCGGATAGCCGCTGTGGTGAGAACAGTGAGACTCCACCCACCCGTTCTCGAACTGTTTATCCGCTGTCATCTGTAAAAATATATTTGAGAAATGTCAAATATTTATTTGAACAGTAAACCATTGAGTTATAACACAAAACATGTCATTGAACCCATAAAACTTGGAAACATAGTTCAAATTTAAACAAATTTGACTGCTGATCTGCTGTCCCACATGACAGCCCTGACCAGTTTCTATCTCAACCTGATTTAGGCCATGCTAAAGGCAAAACCAACTCTGGAGCTCAATATAAAAGTTAAAGCTAACTTTAATATCTTTCCAGAAAGTATTTGCTTGGCCTAATATCTGTCCTGGTTCAAAAGTTATGAGATGTCAAAGTTAACAGAATATCTGGAGCAAATTGGACAGCACCTCCCTGGTTTAGGTACTGATTTGATCCAAGAATTCCAGTTAATTATGCTACCAAACAGACAAAACTTTATGTTACAAAGTTGTAACCCATCTCATAAGATTTCCAGAACTACCTCATTTTCTATTTTTGGATTATTATGCACGAAGTTATGCTCAATCTACAGAGAGTTTACAGAGAGTCTTTGCTCTGCCCTGTTTTCTGGACAGTTTCAACTCTACTGCATTTTTCGATTGGTTTGGGGATGAAACACCTCTGGACCTCAACAGAAAAGTTCTAAGCTCTTCGAAAGCTTTCCAGAAATGTATCGTATGACCCAAACCTCGAAATAACTCAATCTCTAACCTCTGATTAACTTCAGCCTAAATTCAGCTGAAAACAGAGTGCTCTGTCCTTAGCAACCTATAAGTTGAAAACTTGTTAACTTTGAATCTCCTGATTAAGGGAAGAGGTTACAGTCAAGTTTTAATGCTCCAGGTTAAAACTTTCAAGTTTTACAATTAAGTTGTTCATTTAGTGGGGTGTGACGTCGATGCGTCACAAGATCATGTCGGTACTACGTCCTCACAAAGAAAAACCTATACGGGACTTAGCCGGCTTCGTTAATTCAGTGGCACTAAACGTCACTCACACACGGATGCTACACGTCTATCGTTTCGTAGTTAGACTACCTGCAAATAACTCAAGCAATCGTCAGACTCGGCTGCACACCGAGTCCGGTATCCATACAGTTCGTACACCCGTCCGTCATCACTAGCCCGGATGTTCTCAAGACAAACACGCCTTGAGTTACGTGTTCACGTTTCAGACCACGTGACGGGGTCTCCCAAATTGCACCACGCACGCCAGGGACAGACGTTGCTCGAATACCCCAAACGACATGAAGAGTCGTAGAGGATATCAAAGCGGGTATGGTTATCTGCCACCCGTGGGGCTCCACCCTTCAGCTTGTGCGCACAGGTGGACAGCGCTTACGTGCACCCCCAAGACTTAAAGTGTCCCAAGATGCACGATTTTCCGACATAAGCAATTAGGTTAGTATGCCACTTTCTATACACTAATAACATCCTTATATGGGCTACTAACTCGTTCCTCACTGGATTTTTGAAAAAGATGACCTTTGTAGTGCGTTAAACCTCAAGCGGACTCTGATACCAGCGCTGACACGACCCCACGGTCTTGTCGAGCCAGGATCACGCTGAGGGGTCCTGTGTTACACAGCACCAAATAAAACACATCAAAGGTACAAGCGGGAGCGAAATTTTATTACATAAACGAGTTTATGAACATTTTTACATCAAAATAGGTCCAGTCTACACTCACGGGCGTAGACTACGCATCAAGTTCATGTTCAGCCCGTGAACATGTCCTTGCTAGCTCACACGCACACTAACACGGCGGCATGCACGACTCCCACTCGACGGGGTTCCCCTCCTGGGGTTCCGTCTCTTCCTCGGGAGTCCCTTCCTCATAGAACCCTGCAAAAGCTTCAAACACAAGCAGTGAGCACGAAGGCTCAGCAAGACTGACCCGTCTCTTCTAAACATGGAACTTATACCTGAGGGGTGATGGGTACATGAGATAAAAACAAGTTGCAAGGGACTCGCCTAATTATTGGAACCTTACTTTCAAGTTTTATCAGCTGGTTGTGGAGAACCTTACGCTAAGGCACATGAGAGAGCCGCAATTAAACAAGAAACACATTTCTCTCATGTACTTTGACCAAAGTTGAAAAGAAATTTAGTTAGCTCTAAACTACAACAAATCAGTAACAAGCAAAGTCCATCCTTCAATCAGCAACATTTTACCATGTAACTAGCCTGTTCTTTCTACGCCACGGTACAGTGAACAAGTGGTACTCACTGACCGCGAGGGACGGCGATTATAATTGATTTACACCTGCAGGATTACCTGAATAACGGACGCCGTACGCAACCACCTTTCACCCGTTAGCCAAATGTTGAACCGGTCCAATCGTCCCGAGCAAGAGGTCTCTGCACACGCATCTCAGTGCCGCCAGCCGATTTACACCTCGAGCTCTCAACCTACCCTCTGAACGACCAGCTATGCCTCAACACCCAGCTACCCGAGTTACATCAGTTTCCTGGTTCCCATATAGCCGGTAGGTCTTCGGTACTGTTCTAGCTTGTTCAACAGGCCCGCACATGGCTCGGTCCTCAATCGACACAAGCGGAGCTATAGCACACAGGCCCCAAAGTCCTGCTGCCCTTACTCTCCGCTTGGTCTTATTTTCTTGCCATGTGTTTCATGTGCTATTTCTACCCGAGTCGAGTGCCTCTAGCCTATCCTCGCGAGTAGTTCCAACTACTCGACTTGTACCGAATCCTACACTATCTTAGCATTGCAGTAGCTAACGGGGTTTGCAATCCTAAACCCAACCCATGGTTTTTCTTGGCTATGCAATTGGGTTTGCAAACAAGACTCTAATGCAAGGAATCATAATACTCAAGTAAGTGCTGAAAACAATAAAAATTTGTAAAAAGGTTAATGCAAACCGGAGCTTGCCTTGCTGCTCTTGGTCGTAGGCTAGCTGCTCCTCCGGAGTAACGAAGTCTAGGACTTCGGTTTCCTCCTCGACCTTAGCGACTACATGATATAAGAAGTACATGTATTAATTAAATGCATTTGAATTGGGTTTTAAACTTGTGAACCTTCTAAGTCTCACTAGACAGACCTAAAGACTGTGAAACTTTTACTGTGGCTTGGTTACAACCTAAACAGAGACTGGGTCAAGTTTTTGTTGCAGCAAAGCTCATTTGAGCCCTCCACAAATAATTATGTACTTGACCTTAATTGAAGGCTTTTAGGGTGTTCTAAGGATTTTCATAAAACAAGCTATGACTTTATGAAAACTAGATTTTCAGAGGGTTCTAATGGAGTTGGTTTCACTTAATTTGAAGGTTCCTAGCTAAAGATATGAGCTAAACAATTTCAGAGAAAATTCTGAAAACGTTTCTGAACATTTTCTATTTTCTCTGGAACAGTTTCTCTAATCACACCATTAGGTGGATCAAATGAACTCAAATGGATCTGAAATTTTTATGGTAGTTCAGGGATATTTTGGTGAACAACCCAGCAAAATTTCAGAATTTTCCTCTAAGGGGTTCTCCAGTTAAAATTCCAAACAGTTTAAAATTTGAGGACTTAATTCTGGAGAAATAAGGATTTTCATGAAGTGAAACTCGATTTGATGGAAAGTACTCAGAGAGCTGAATCCATCAAAATTTGGTTCACTCGATTTGGAGTTTCCTAGCCCAAGTTATGAGGATTTGAAGTTTGAATGAAATCTAAAAATCGGGGAAAAATTTAAATCTGCTGGTGGGCCACGGGGACACGTGTTGCGTGCTGAGGCGTCGGCACACCGGAGTCTACAGGGTATTTGTGCGCCAGCACACCGGATCCGAGACACAGCCCGATCCCGGTTTAAAATATCTGCCGCTGACAGCTGGGGTCCACCCCCTTCGTCTACCTCCCGCCGCCCGCGCTCTGCCGCTGGGGTACCTCGCCGGAGAGCTCGCCGGCAGCCTCTGTGGAGCTCCAAGCTTCATGATTCCAGCCGCCCCTGCCTATTTTCACTCGGGGGACACGATTCCAGGCTCAGCTCGTCATGAAAAGGGCCGGCACATGGTCGGCGACGAGCAGCAGCCTCGGGAGAACTTCAGCCGTGTTGCCCGTCCTTCCTAGCACCTCACCTGATCAAGCTAAGGGTCGTCGAGCATCAGTGGACCATAGGAAAGGTCGACATGAGCTCCACGGAGCTCAGGAAGGGCTGTGTTGGTCTGTCACCGTGCGACCTTGACCGGAAATTGGGATTTCTACTAAAACTCAGAACAGCGGTTTCCCTACATGGTTCTTCGTGGTTCCTGCTCCTATGGGCTCGTACTGGCAACTAGAAGTGATGGTCTCCATGAGAGGATGAGTGATGCAGTGTGGCTTACAAATTTCTCTGATCGGTGCCGACTTCTCTTTTGCACACCGTCACGAAAACAAGAAATTCCGGCCTAAGCAGTGTTTGTCACGCTGCCGGAGCTTGCGGGAATGAAAGAGGGACTGAAGGCGAACCTCTTTGCTGTTCACAGCTCGGTGATCGGTGGGCTGTGGTGGCCGGAAGGATGGTTCCCGCAGCGGCGGCTCGAGCTGAACCGGCACAGAAAGGATCGCCGCGGTGGAGCTCGGGGAAGACTGCGCAGGGCCTGGAACCAATGTGAGGGTGTTGAAGATGGCTTGGCGCACCCGGTGCTAGTCTCCGATCGCCGGGAGGATCACTGGATCGACCGGGCGATGAGGAACCGAAAATTCAACCGAGCGGCGAGGAGATTCAGCTTTCTCAGTGGAAACGCGTCGAGGCAGCGGTGAAGACCCCCTGCGATCGCTCGGACGCGTAGATAAGGACCCTGCGAGGCGGTTCACCGGCCGAGGGCGGCAAGCAGCTGCTGTCCTCACCGTTTCTTCGCCGTGGCGGTCACTGCAGTGCGCGCGAGTACCCGAGCTGAGCTCTCAGTCGGTTTCTTTTGCCTCAGTGGCTGACATGTGGGTCCCACCTGGGGTTTTATCCTCTGAAATTAACTTTGCTCTACTGCTCTAAACAGTAGAGACCAAACTAACCTCAAGTATTTGAATTATCTACCCCTGAGCCATTTAAATGGGGTAGACTTCAAATTGGTTTCGGTTTGACTAAATTTCAGCACACATGTAGTTTGAAATTCAAATAAGGTTTGAATTTGCTACATTTAACTCATGTCAAGCTCAACTCCAAATGGAGTGAAAATTGGTATGTGAGCTCACAAAAATGTGCTGAGCAAGAATATGCCTCCCAATTTTGAATTCATGGGATCAAAAAAGTTTGAATTTGAATGTAGTTTCAAACTACCCTCTTTCTAGCTATACCCAAAATGACCTCAAAAAGGTTTTGAATTTGGGTGAAACTTGGCATGGACATTCCTAGCACTGAGTTGGAGTTTTCATATGCCCAGCTCCTGTATATCACATGTGGGAAATACCACTTTTGCAATATGTGAGTTTGTTCCCTAATGAGCATGTTGATGGTGGTTACTTGCTCTTCAAATGTGTTTATCAACTTGCTTCAAATGAGGTGTGTGTGTGTGTGGTGATGAACACTTCAAACATGTGCCAAATGGAGTCGTAACCAGACTGATTATGTGGCAATGCGACAATGAAATCCATGCTGATGTGTCCCCACTTCCACTCGGGTACTTTCAATGGCTGCAACAGTCCAGCGGGTCTTTGATGTTCGACCTTCATCCGTTGGCACGTGTCGCATAAGGCAACATATTCAGCTATGTGTAACACCCTCAAATTCATTTCCATGCATTGCATACATTTTTCATATAGAGAACCATTATAAAGGAAGTAGAAATGGAGAAAGAATCATAAAAATGGTGGGGAATGGGAAAAAGATAGCTGAAATGAGCCAATTCCAAATTGTCGAAGTGCACTGTCGACACTTCCCTGGGGCGCGGGACACGTGGCGCCTTCGGAGCTCACATCTGAGGAGAGGGGAGGTCAGGCCCTGCTCGGCACGTGGTGCCATCGGAGCTTGCCTTTGAGGAGAGGGGAGGTCCGGCCCTGCTGGACACGTGGCACCCTCGGAGCTTGCCTCTGAGGCGAAGGGAGCCCTGGCCCCGCTGGACACGTGGCGTCCTTGGAGCTCGCCTCTAAGGAGAGGGGAGGCCCGGCCCTTCTGGACACGTGGCGCCCTCGGAGCTCGCCTCTAAGGAGAAGGGAGGTCCGGTCTTGCTGGACACGTGGCGCCTTCGGAGCTCACCTCTGAGGAGAGGGGAGGTCCGGCCCCGCTGGACACGTGGCGCCCTCGGAGCTCACCTCTGAGGAGAGGGGAGGTCCGGCCCTGCTGGACACGTGGCGCCCTCGGAGCTTGCCTCTGAGGCGAAGGGAGGCCCGGCCCCGCTGGACACGTGGCGTCCTTGGAGCTCGCTTCTGAGGAGAGGGGAGGCCGGGCCCCGTTGGACACGTGGCGCCCTTGTAGCTCGCCTCTGAGGAGAGGGGAGGCCCGGCCCCTGCTGGACATGTGGCGCCTCCGGAGTTCACCCCTGCGGAGATACGAGGTCCTTAGGCGGTTTTTTCTCCTGTGCATGTGGGTACCTGGTACTGAGGGTACCCGACACAATTTTCCCCATGTGGCTGCCGCACCTAACTGAAAAGATAAGTTTGTTGAGATGCAAAATTGAGTTGGACTCTTATTTGAGCTCCAATTGGAGTAGGACTCCTCTTTTTCCCCTTATAAATAGAACCCAACCCACCCCCCTTGGCAGCAACCCCTTTCCCTTTTCCCCCCTCCCAAGTCAGCGACTTGGAGGCCCTAGCCCCAATTCGCCGAGTTGGAACCCCCCCTCACCGGAGTTCAGTCGCCGGTGAGCTCACCGACAAGCCTGTCATGCCTCGCCTTCACCGGAAAAGAGCCAACGATCATAAGGGAAGTAAGGTAGGTCATCGTTACCCATCATATGACGTTGTCGCTGTTTCTACGCATCCATTTTTCTTTGCTTCCTTCGAATAGAAACTTTTTCATGTGGACAGATCACGTTTTGATCGGTTTTTGACGGTGGAATTGATCCAAATCTTGAGTCAAGATCATCACCACATCCACACTTGACCCCTACACCCTTATTCATCATAAAACCCTATGAAAGCCCAATAAAACATGCAAGAACACGTACAAACTGGTTTAATAAAACAGCACCATAGGATTTGCATTCATCTACACCATTGCATCTTGAGTAAAGTTTGTGCATGATGGTTGATTGCTGTAAATTTTGTATGTGCACGGTCGTGAGTAGAAGGACAAGCTCA
The DNA here is from genome assembly GCA_030760725.1 of Neostapfia colusana. Classification (NCBI taxonomy): domain Eukaryota; kingdom Viridiplantae; phylum Streptophyta; class Magnoliopsida; order Poales; family Poaceae; genus Neostapfia; species Neostapfia colusana. The sequence continues at coordinate 93,403,328 of JASWHV010000003.1, forward strand.
CGAAGCCATCTACGAAGAACTACATCACCAAGACTTCAAGATGCTTGAGCAACAAGAGCCACGGGAGCAAGGCAAGTGCCCCTCGACCATATTGATCCCATGTTTTGAAACTGTTTTGTTTGCAAAAACTTATACGCTTGAGTCAACTTGATGGGACACCCTTTTACAGGAGTTTACTAGTTTTGTTAACCATCCTTGTCGCCAGGAAAGTTGATGAGTCGGGTATGGTCGTTTTTCCTTTTTGCTTCGCTTAATCCACGGGATATGGGAAGCTGAATTAAAACATGGTTAGCTACTGCACTCATACGAATAATGATGATGAGAACTTGATGGTGTTAATGAGCATGGAATCGGGGTGGTCTAGGCAAGATTGGTTCGTGGATGTTGCTGAATGAGATGGTGGTTTACTTGCCGTAGATCTAAGGACCGGTTCATGCCAGCACATGCCAGGAAAATAGTGCCACCATAAGGCCAAATATGGGTGCGGCTTAGCTGACTAATTAGGTGTATTGCTAGCTTGTTATGGACCGTGGATGGCGCGGGGAATGGGAGTCGAGAGGGACTGCCCTGGGCACTGCATGGCACAAGAGGGGGCCCGTGGGTGGGAGAATGGTTATTCGAGCCTGCTGTTGGCGGAGAATTGGGACGATCATTTGCCGTTGGCGGAGTTTTCTTATAACAATGGCTATCAAGCTAGCATCAAGATGGCGCCGTATGAAGCTCTCTACGGCCGGAAATGTTGCACACCCTTCAACTGGTGTGAGTCCGGCGAGCGAGTTATCTATGACATTGAACTTGTGAATGAGGCTGAAGAACGAGTGCGAGTAATAATACAAGCCAATCTCAAGGCTGCTCAATCTCGTCAGAAGAGCTATGCGGATAAAAGACGCCACCCTCTCCACTTTGACATCGGGGACCATGGTTATGTCCGTGTGTCTCCGATGAAGGGAGTTCACCATTTTGGAGTGAAGGGTAAACTTGCGCCGCGGTTCATTGGTCCGTTCGCCGTTATTGAAAGATGCGGACCCGTGGCCTACCGCTTGGAGTTACCGGCGTCGCTCACACGCATTCACAACGTCTTCCATATCGCTCAGCTGAGGAAGTGCCTCAAACCCTCAGCTGAAATCCGCACAGAAGACATAGAAGTTCTCCAACCGGACCTCACGTACACAGAGTATCCAATCCGGATTATCGATGAAAAGACTCGTGCCACAAGAAACCGGACCTTATGGTTCTATAAGGTCTTGTGGAGCAACCATACAGCTGAGGAGGCGACATGGGAAAGCAAGGACTATCTACGAACATACTATCCGGACTTGTTATCATTATATACCCGGTAAAGTTCTCCCCACTTTGCAATTCTTTTGGAATCTCGGGACGAGATTCTTTTAAGGGGGGAGGGATGTAAAATCCCTAAAAAGTGGTAGCAAGAAAAATTCAGCTCATGTACACTTATGAAAAATGAGGGGAATTGAAACTTTGAATTATAATGGTGTAAGTTCAAAGTGAGGGTTTAGACTATCCAAAACTTCCAAACATGGGGATCCAAATGCACAGCTTGGATTTCCATAGTCCAAATATTTACCCTTCCAAATTTCAGCTCATATGGAGGAGTTTTCATATTTGTTTGGGATTAAAAGGAAAAGCCCTCTAATCTGAATTTCGAATTCAGTTTCAAATTATATTTCCCTCAATTTAAAATTTTGGTTTCACAAATATGTTCACCACCTTTAAATGAGCAGCCATGCCAAAGATTGGAACATTTGGAGCTGGTCTGCTATGAGTTTGGGACAATACAAAGTGGAGAATTCAAACTCCTTTTCAAAATTCAAATGATCAAACCCAATTCAAATTCTACACCAGAATTCAAACCATTTGAATTCAGCAAATTCAAACCATAACTTTGGGGTGAAGTAAGGCCTTTAATGTTGAGTTTCTGGATGGAAAATATCAGAAAATTTTGACTAAACAAAGGGGGGAGGTGGGACCCAATTGTCAACCACACAAAGCAACTCAACCGACTTGTTTTCTCCCTGGGCGATCATAGCGCGCCAGCACTCGACGTTTACCCGCGCCCAAGGCTTCCACCGTGCCACCTCAGGGTCTCCTCGCCGCTGCTCGTCTTGATCAGCTCATCCCGAGTGCCACAGAAGCATTTCGCCACTTACAGCTTGTGCTTCGGCCTCTGCTCTGCTCCCCCGCGCGAACGCGAGCCGCCGGTGCGGTCTCGGCCGTTTTCGATCGCCAGCCAGTACTGATCCCTCCTCACCCGAGTTGCCAACGTGAAGGAGGAGCACCAATGTGAGTACATGGTAGTCCCCCGCTCAGCTTTGACGCTTGAGGCTGTTGTTGGCCCTAATCCGAGGATCAGCGCCAAGAACCGAAGCCATCAGCGGGAACCAAAGTCGGACCACCGTGGACAGAGCGCCTCGGTCACCCTCTGCCCCAACTTGCTGTACACGAAAGGTGTGTGGACATGTCCTTATCATGTAGCCGGAAGCCGTTTAGCGATTTCTAGAACAGGTGGCGAGAATTTCACCGTTTCCCCAAACTGTGCACCGACAGGTAGTGCTCGGTCTAACCGGAAATTCGTGGCGCACGATCCGTTAGAGCTTAAGCAAGTGTGCACATAGCTTCCCTACATCCTAGCGCCTCTCCTCGACAAAGAACCGAGCAAAGACATCAAGAAATGAGGGAGCCCTAGCTGTTTTCGTAGTCGCCGGTGTAAAAAGCACCTCGGGTCGCCGTGGAGCCCCCGGTTGCCGGCTGTTTCACCGGCGGCCAGGACCCTTACAGGCTCCTACATCGTTCACTGATGCTCTAGAGCCCGAGAATCGATCGTGTGATGGATGAATAAGGGTTCCCAACCTCGCCGGAGTTCAAAACTTTGCTGTCACCGGTGCGCGGTGGTTTCCGGTGAGCTACGGCCGCCGGCGACCCTCCCAGAGTGTTCAGCATGGTCAAATATGGGGGAGCGGCGAGTTTAAGCTCGGGAGATGGCCGGGAAAGCCGTTCCCGCCACCCTTGCCGGAGCAACCGCCGCGGACTCCTCTGTTTGGTGCGAGGGGGAAGAAAGAACTGACAGGTGGGACCCACCGCTGGGATTTAAACATTTCCAGAATTTCCTAATACAGTTCAAACTTTGGAGACTCATAACTTTGTGTAGAAAACTCCAAAAAGGGTGAGACCAATTTTGTTGGAATCCTCATAAGGAGTACTTCACAGATAGACCAATTTTAGGCTATGAAGATGCCCAGGAATTTCTGTAGAATTGTTTTTAGTAAATATTTAGGGATTTATTACAGGAGCAATTCTTTATGAAATATTCCCAAATTTGGGAAGCTAATTCTTTTCATAGTAACTGATCTCCAGTAAATATTTGAGCTTTATTGGAGTTCATTTGGTAGGCTAAATTGCCTTCCAAAGTTCAGCCTTTATTTGGAAATTCAAATTTAAACAGAAACTTTTCAGAACTCCTGTCCAACTTCAAAAAATTATATCTCTCTGTTGGTAGCTCCAAAAATGGTGAAACAAATTTTGTTAGAACCATGGAGACTTACCCTAATCAGATCTTCCACTATTAGCTATGTCAAGGCTCCTGATTAGGGCTCAAAATTCAGAGAGGCCTTGTGCTTGTGGGAATTTTAGAGACCACATTGTGCAATGAGATTCCTCCAAATTTTGCTCAGATCATCCTTAGAGGGTCTAGTATCCACTGTAAAAATCCCAAAGCCAATTAAGGATTCTAAATAGAAGTAGCTATGAATAGAAGATCAATTCTTATAAATCCTTAATACTTACACATGTATTTTATTACATTTCATAATAGTGACCAAAGTTGAGGACGCACCGGATCCCTTGGACGTCCTCCCACCAGAAGCTGACTTCCCCTTTAACTCGAAACTAGGCAAGCCCCGGTTTGCATTTAAGTACCTTTTATAAAGTTTTTCATTTGTATCACTTATGTCTAGGGTGAATGTTTGCATTAGAGTTGGGGTGATTGAAACCCCAGTTGCGTAGCCTTTTTAAATCCTATAAAGGGTTGACTAATTTACAATCTCAACGAGTAGAGAATGCCATGCTCATGTTTAGGCTCTCGGTAGAAGTCGAGTGGTTGGAAGCTACTCGCGAGATAGTACTTATCACACGGAATGAGAAGAGGTAGAAAATGGCTTGAGTTATGAAAATGAGACCCAGCAGGGGGGGATAGGATGCAGTGAGCAGAGGTCTCACGTGCATAGCCCTGTTGGCGTCGGTTGAGGACCGTCCGTGTGTGGCCCTGCTGGACAAGTATCGAACAGTACCGGATGCATACTGGCATATGGGAACCAGGAAACCGATGTAATTGGTTAACCTGGGTGCCGAGGCTTACCCAATCGTAAATAGGAGTGGGTTGAGGGTAGCAAGGTGTAAATCTGCCGGTGGGCACAGTCACGCTCCACGTGGGGACCTCCTGCCCGTTACGGATGGACCGGTTCGGCATTTGGGTTGCCTTTGAAAGGTTGTTGTATACAACATAGTAAGAAGGGATGTGGAATCACGCTTCTGAAAGTGGGTGTACGTAACGTGTTATCCGGGTGTCTCCTGATTGCAATCACCATCCATCGCGGTTATTTGAGTACCGCTTGTTCACTGTTTCATGACGTAGTAAGAAGTGAAGTAAGCCAGTTGAATGATAATATGCTGTGATGATATATTAATGTTTTGGGAACCATGTCTGCTGTAGATGTAGAGCTAATTAAGTTTACTTTCTGCTTTGGGCATCACCACATCGGAGTAAAGCGTTTCTTGTTTGATTGTGGACTTCCGATGTGAGGGCTGCCTAAGGCACATGAATTTGCTGCTATAAAACTGAAAGTAAGGATCAACTTATAGGCGTGTCTTTGTTGCAAAGTCCATTCTCTTATTTTACGCATCCCTGCATATAGAGTTCCATGCCTAGGCTAGTCGGTTAAGCCTTGCTGAGCCATCGTGCTCACGGTTGCAATATTTGAGCTGTATGCAGGTGAGAGCTATGAGGAGGGGTCCGTAACGAGGCGATGCCCCCGTCGGGGTACACGGCCGAGCTGGAGCCCTGCACGCCACCGTGATTCTCCGGTTCATTGCTGCTAGTGTGTAGCGTCCCCGGGCTGGATGGCTGCACTTTTGCATAGTTAGGATGAGAGGCTAAAATGTACATTACTTCCGCTGTATAGTAATATTTCGTAAATGACTTCTCTGCTTTATATCAAATAAAAGTTTGTATGTTGTGCTCTAATCTTTTCGTGTGTGCTGTTGGGTGCCGCATCGCACGGCACCACCCTATGCGATCTTGGAGTGGGTGAACCACGGGGTGGTCCCCACAGGCGTGGTACCAGAGCCGCATTGGGAATAGCACGCTCGAAAAGAGCTTATTTTGAAAATTTAGAAGTAGTCGAGTGAGGATTAGTCGCTAAGCCCACATAAGGTCTATGATAGTAGTAGTTATTAAGGTGGAAATACTAACATACTTGTTATACATTCTGTAACGACGCTCCGACATCAGGTAAGAGGTAAGGTGCGCCACCGCAGGCGGGTCAATTGCGGTAACTCTCCAAGCGAGTAATAGTATGGAAGGTTATACCGTGGCTTGGCACGGTAGTTAATATGAGTCTCTGAACCTTTTCCATGGTTCTGAGAGCATATGAAAACGCTGATCTCCAGCGTGCTTTAGGAAAAAGTGAGAATACCTCATCGTGTGGTAAGCAACACGATAGTATGCAACTCTTGAACGTTCAATGTTCAAAGGGCCATACGCAGCGCTCACCATCGTCGTGCCTCAACGGTCATGAGGCAGTAGGTGGTATCCGTTGGGTTGATAAAATTCGCAACCGTGACGAACCGTTCGCGCTCTACTCGGGTTCCCCGTCGTGTGGTGTGAAAACACGACCATGTACCTTGAGACGTGGCTTGACTCAAGGATGATCCGTATGGCAATGATACGGACCGTATGTTTTTACTATGATATGGAACTGCCTGAAATGTCAAAACCCTTGTGTGCATAATTATTGTGTGTTCTTCTGCAGGTACACTAACCACGTTAGTGCATGACGTATAGAAACCGTTTGTGAGTGGCGTCTTTAGTTCCACCATTTGACACGTATAAGCCGGAATACCGGTTTAGGATTTTTCTTTGGTGAGGAAACGTAGTACTGACTGCATAAAAGATTATTTTCAAGCAAAAGAGTCAAAATGAAGTTTAGGATTCCATTTAGGGGTTAGTAAACTCCTATATTGAACTAAGAGTCAATTGGGAGTATAGATTCAGTCTCGAAAACTAAGGAACAATCTTCCCTGTTTTTGGCAGAAATTTTTTTGAACTTGAACAGGGCATAACTTGATATTGGTTGAACCAATGGAGGTGTGGGATACCATTCTGGAAAGATTTAGAAGTCCTCTACAACTTTTATGTGGAGCTCCAGAACAAAATCTCCCTCCCAATGGGTGAAAATCTCAGATGAGTAGGTACTGCCAAGAAACAGGGCAGCCCAAAAATGCTCTCTGAAAATTTTCTGTATTTCAATTACAACTTCCTGTAGAAATATTTCTAAGGGTCAAGTAAGAAACCGTTGAAAAGTGCAGGAAATATGCTACAACTTTGTTGTTGAACGCTAGTCCAGATTTTGCCTCTAAGGTGGGCAAAACTGTTGGATTATCCAGACTGGTCAGCTGGACCAGAAGCTGGACAAGGCACCATGTTGAAAATTTTCAACCAAACAACTAGGTTTCACCTTTCGATATCCAGCGGCTGTTGTAAAACAGCGAGTTGGAGTCGAAAAGTTTATGCATTCAACACATCATTCCGAGCGAGTGCATGCTTGAGTCCAGTACAATAGCGAGGAATTACGCATGCTAACACACTTAACACCCCGTGGTGACCCCGATGGTCGAAATGAACTTTTGAACCCCTAAAGTTCAATACTTTGGAACTCGATTGTGTGACACGGTCCAGGGATGTATATGTTGCATAAAGTTTATACTTTATCCATATGTGTGACTATTATGCGTACTGTTTATTCCATTCTCGCATTACTATTGTATAGACTGGATGAAATAAACCAACATGTGCTGATCATTTGAATGATCTGAATGCAGAATGGTGCGGACACGTTCAACGCAAGAGGAGGGAGTTCCAAGTCAAGTTCGTGGTGATGAGTCTCCACCTCCGGAGCAAACCACGACGCAGCAGCAACCACCTCCTCCACCACCAGAACTTCCAAGGAATCTTGCGGAGGTTCTCGCCGCAGTGCTCGGCTCGCGCGACGATAAAACCGAGCTGCTGCGGATGTTGGTGCAGCAGAATGCGTCGCATCAGGGAGGACGCCAAGACAATGGGCAACGCCAGCCCCAACAAAGTTCATATTCAGAATTCATGGCGATCCATCCACCGGACTTCACGGAAGCCGAAGAACCTTTGGAGGCGGACAGCTTTATCCGCACTCTGGAGGCGAAGTTCGGGCTGCTACGATGCACCGAACACCAGAAGGCGCTGTATGCAGCGCAACAGCTTCAAGGAGAAGCTGGTACATGGTGAGCGAACTACACCGCCTTCTTACCGGCTGGCCATGCCGACATGTGGGCGGAGTTCTGGGAGGCGTTCCGCGCCTATCACATACCTCCCGGTGTGATGGAAATGAAGCTCCAGGAGTTCCTGACGCTACGACAGGGTGAGAGGAGTGCTCATGAGTACTCCAGGTTATTCAACCGGCTGGCACAGTATGCCATGGTTTGTGGGGACGGAAGACAACAAGCGCAACGCTTTCTTCCGGGGCCTGAATTCAAAGATGAAGGTCCATCTCACCCAAAGCAATCGTGGCACATTCAACGACCTCGTTAATTCTGCGATTCTACAAGAGAATGCTCAGCGCAAGCGCGGTTCTGATAAGAGGAAACGCAGCACGCTGACGAGCAGCAGTGGTGGGACGCCACATAAATACCGCGTGGTGTATCGTTCACCATCCGGTAAGAGATGGCAGCCACCGGTGCCACCGCCTCAGTTTCGCGGTCGGCAATATAATGCGCCGGGCTTTCGACCGACATATCCACCACAGCAACAGCAGCAGCAAAGGATGGTCCCGCGTGCGCCTCAGTTTCAACAGCGTGCACCGGGATTCCGTCCTCAAGTCGGCGGGACCCCGACACCTTACATGTGCTACACGTGTGGCCGTGTCGGGCACATTTCAAGAGACTGCCCCGAGGCACAACAGGGCAGGGGTGCAGCACTGTATCAGGGTGCTAATCAGCCCCGTAACCAGCCCAAGAAACCAGCACCAAAACCCATCAACGTCCACCACTTAGCCATCGAAGACGTGCCGGAAGGCGAGCCCGTCCTCGCGGGTACGTTCTCCTATTTAGATCATCCCGTAGTCATACTTTTTGACTCCGGTGCCACCCATAATTTCATAAGTCAGTCTTATGTTATTAAATATCAACTGCCTATCATTCCCACAAATAATTCATACTCGATATGTTCTCCTGGTGGGAAAATAACAGCTGATAGAATGGTCTATAGAGCACCATTACAGTTGGGTGGGAATCTATATCCGACTTCTCTGATCATGTTAGAGAGTGAAAAACTTGATGTCATTTTAGGAATGTCATGGCTACATCGCCATGGTGCTGTTCTTGACATCATTCCACGTGCGGTTCGTTTAAACTCTCCACTCCATGAACCACATGTTCTTATTCTTGACCATTCGGTTCAAGAAACCCCAGCTACATATAACACGGAAGCCATGAAACTTGAGGATATTCGTGTGGTCCGTGAATACCCGGATGTATTTCCGGATGATCTTCCGGGCATGCCATCCGAAAGAAATGTCGAGTTCAAGATTGAACTTGTACCGGGGACGACACCGATCTCATAGAGACCATACAAGATGGCCCCGAATGAGCTAGCTGAATTAAAGGAGCAGCTCAATGATTTGATGAAGAAGGGTTTCATTCGACTGAGTTCCTCGCCATAGGGATGCTCGGCGCTGTTTGGGAATAAGAAGGATGAAACCTTGAGGTTGTGCGTGGACTACCGACCTCTTAACGCCGTCACCATCAAGAATAAATATCCACTGCCCCGCATCGATATATTATTCGATCAACTTATGGGTGTAAGTGTATTTTCAAAGATAGATCTTCGCTCCGGATATCATCAAATCAAGATCCGAGCGGTAGATATTCCGAAGACGGCCTTCTCGATGAGATATGGGTTGTATGAATACCTCGTCATGTCCTTTGGTCTCACCAACACCCCGGCACACTTCATGTATCTCATGAACTCAGTGTTCATGCCGGAGTTGGACAAGTTTGTGGTGGTGTTCATAGACAACATCTTGGTTTACTCCACGTCTGAAGAAGAACACGCCAAACACTTGCATATCATACCTCAACGATTGCAAGACCATAAGCTTTTTGCCAATTTCAGCAAGTGCGAGTTCTGGATCAACCAAGTGCCATTCCTTGGTCACATTATTTCTGCAGAAGGCATTGCAGTTGATCCAAGCAAGATCGAACAAGTGCTGAAATGGAAGTCCCCCACATCAGTCCACGAAGTCAGAAGTTTCCTCGGGTTAGCAGGATATTATCGTAGATTCATACCCAACTTCTCCAAGCTTGCTAAGCCGATGACTGAACTATTGAAGAAGGGGGTCAAGTATGTTTGGAGCACAGCTTGTGAGGAAGCTTTACAAGCATTAGTGAAGCACCTTACAACATCCCCGGTGTTATCCCAACCGGATACAACCAAGCCCTTCGACGTATACTGTGATGCGTCTGGCATCGGGCTTTGCTGTGTATTGACTCAAGGAGGAAGAGTGGCCGCCTATGGCTCACGTCAACTTCGTAACCATGAGAAGCACTATCCGACTCATGATCTTGAGCTCGCTGCTGTGGTGTTGGCATTAAAAATGTGGAGGCACTATTTGCTTGGGAACTTAGTGCACCTCTACACCGACCACAAGAGTCTGAAATATATATTCACTCAAAAGGAGTTGAATATGCGGCAACGGAGACGGCTAGAACTGATCAAAGACTATGAGATTGAGATTCACTACCATCCCGGTAAGGAAAACGTGGTTGCCGACGCCTTAAGCCGCAAATCTCATGTCAACAATCTGTCCATCACCCCACCTGAAGAGGAGGAGCCAAGTCTGTACTTGGTTCCATATGGGGTGTTATATAATCTTGCTCTCATCCCAACCATAAGAGAGGAGATTATGGAAGCTCAGAAGAAGGACATGGGAATGTCGCACATTCGGAGAAGGATGGAGAATGGCGAAATGAAGTGTCCGAAGAGATGAACACGACACTCTACGGTTTAAAGACCGTATAGTGGTACCCCGTGACATGAAGCTTCAGAAGAAAATCTTGGACGAAGCTCATTTGTCCAAGTATTCTATTCATCCGGGCAGCAACAAGATGTACCAAGATCTGAAAACCAGGTTTTGGTGGACACGGATGAAAAGAGAAATCGCAAAGTACGTATCTGAATGTGATACGTGTCGGCGTGTGAAAGCCGACCATATGCGTAAAGCCAGACAGCTGCAACCATTGAATATTCGGGCGTGGAAGTGGGAGGATATCAGCATGGACTTCATTGTTGGTTTACCTCTCACATCTCACAAACATGACTTGATTTGGGTGATAGTCGATCGACTAACCAAGTCGGCTCATTTTATCCCCGTACATACAAAGTACGTGGCCAAGCAATATGTGGAGCTGTACATTGCAAAGATCTTGTGTTTGCACGGTGTTACCCGCTCCATCATTTCAGGTCGCGGTGCGCTGTTCGTCTCTCGGTTCTGGGAACAGCTGCACGCGTCATTGGGGACCAAACTGATCCGAAGCTCCGCGTATCACCCGCAGACGGATGGTCAAACTGAACGGGTGAATCAAGTGCTTGAAGACATGCTACACGCTTGTGCCATCCAGCACGGAAAGAATTGGGACGATCATTTGCCGCTGGCGGAGTTTTCTTATAACAATGGCTCTCAAGCTAGCATCAAGATGGCGCCGTATGAAGCTCTCTATGGCCGGAAATGTCGCACACCCCTCAACTGGTGTGAGTCCGGCGAGCGTGTTATCTACGGCATTGAACTTGTGAATGAGGCTGAAGAATGAGTGCGAGTAATACAAGCCAATCTTAAGGCTGCTCAATCTCGTCAGAAGAGCTATGCGGATAAAAGACGCCGCCCTCTCCACTTCGACATCGGGGACCATGTTTATGTCCGTGTGTCGCCGATGAAGGGAGTTCATCGTTTCGGAGTGAAGGGTAAACTTGCGCTGCGGTTCATTGGTCCGTTCACCGTCATTGAAAGATGCGTACCCGTGGCCTATCGCTTGGATTTATTGGCGTCACTCGCAGGAATTCACAATGTCTTCCACATTTCTCAGCTGCGGAAGTGCCTCAAACCCTCAGCCGAAATCCGCACTGAAGACATAGAAGTTCTTCAACAGGACCTCACGTACACGGAGTATCCGATCCGGATTATCGATGAAAAGACTCGCGCCACAAGAAACCGGACCTTATGGTTCTACAAGGTCTTGTCGAGCAACCATACCGCTGATGAGGCGACATGGGAAAGCGAGGACTATTTACAAACATATTATCCGGACTTGCTATCATCATATACCCGGTAAAGTTTTCCCCGCTTCGCATTTCTTTTGGAATCTCGGGACGAGATTCTTTTTAAGGGGGGAGGGATGTAAAATCCCCAAAAGTGGTAGCAAGAAAATTCAGCTCATGTACACTTAGGAAAAATGAGGGGAATTAAAACTTTGAATTATAATGGTGTAAGTTCAAAGTGAGGGTTTAGACTCCCCAAAAACTTCCACACCTGGAGATCTAAATTGATAACTTGGATCTTCATAGTCCAAATATTCAACCTTCCAAATTTCAGCTTATTTGGAGGAGTTTTAATATTTGTTTGGGATTAAAAGGAGGAGCCCTTTAATATGAATTTTAAATTCAGTTTCAAATTCCAATTTCCCCAATTTGAAAATTTGGTTTCACAAATGTGTTCTCCACCTTTGAATGAGCAGCCATGCCAAAAATTGGAAAGTTTGGGGATGGTTTGCTATATGTTTGGGACAAACCAAAGTGGAGAATTCAAACTCCATTTCAAATTCAAAGGGGTCAAACACAATTCAAATTTTACACCAGAATTCAAACCATTTGAATTCAGAAAATTTGAATCATGACTTGGTGTGAAAGTCTAGTCTTAAATGTTGAGTTGCTGGGGTAAAATATCAGAGAAAATTTGGATAAGAATTAGAAATGGTGGGACCCCTTGGTCAGCCACACACAAGAGCTGCCGCCCCAGCCGACTGCGGTTGAACAGTGGCGGTGCGACATCTCCCGGTTCCGACCGACGTCCGAGGTGCGCCGCGCCACCTCCTGATTCTTCCGCCTACGTGATCATCCGCTCGTGCCACAGCCCCAGCACCACTCCCTTGCTCTCTCGGCCGTTTACCGATGTGCTTCCTCCTTCTCTGCTCGAGCACGCGAGCGAAAACCGCCGCGCTAGGCTAGTCGCTTGGGTTCCCGGTGTTGATCGTCTTCCGACGACACCAGTGCGTAGCTGAGCTAACCATCAGCTCCACCGGAGCCTCCTCGACGCTTTCCAACAGTTCCCAGCTCGTGACGGACCCTCCATACCGGCACCGAACCATTCTGCTCCGAAAGAAAATAGAGCTCGACGTCGCTGCCACGGTTCCCTGTCTACCGGCCAACTCCGACCTCCCCAGCGCAAGGGAAACCACCCAGAGGTGCGTCACGAAGTCTAGATTCTCATACCGATGCCTTTTGGTACTTTACCACCGCCGGTTAGCCAGAATTTGGAGATTTCCGATGATACACGTGGAAGATAGCTCGAGACCATTTCGGGAACTCTTCCCACACGCTGAATCATCAGGTCTCCGGTCCTAGACACAGCTACTAGATCCCCTAGCGCCTCCCCACGCTGAAGCATGGCGCAAACCATCCCCTCTGCAACCCTAGCGACGAGAATCCGTCGCCGCCGGCTGAAACAGTTCGGTTCACCGTAGAACTACACCTTGCACGAGTTTTCACCCACTTTTGTATGCAAGAACGTGCTCCTCACATCACCCTGATGCTTGCGGTGCTCTACCCAACCGGAATACTCGCATGCTACGCGAGAACGACGGTGCCGGGGTGAGATTTGCCGCTGCCACAGTCGGGGAGGTATTCCCGGCCATTTAGCGCCGCCACCGAGCTCACCAGAGTGTTCCTCGTCGGATTTTGGGCACAGGCGGTGAGGATTGAGCCGTCTAAGGCACAGTACGTCCGTTCCGGCGAGGCACAGTCGTTCCTACGGCGAGGAGGCCGGCCGAGCGCGAGGTAGACGAAGGTGAAGGTCTGCCCCACCTGTCAGTGGCACTGGTTAGGCGCCGGATCGGTTTGCGGCTCGGGATCTATCGTGGCTGTGCGGGTTAAACACCGTAGCCCCGGTGTTGCCAAAATTTCACTGCTCCGATTTAAAACAGTGGGCCCAGTTCAAATTATTTGAAGTTTCTGTTAGAGAAATAATTCCAGGAATTAGCTGATATTTCCAAGCTCATAACTTTGTGTAGAAAACTCCAAAAAGGGTGAGACCAATTTTGTTGGAATCCTCATGAAAAGTACTTCACAGAGGAACAAATTGCTTGCTATGAAAATGCCCAGGAATTTCTGTAGAATTGTTTTTAATAAATCTGTTAGGGATTTATTGCAGGAGCAATTCTTTATGAAATATTCCCAAATTTGGGCAGCTAGTCCTTTTCATAGTTGCTGATCTCCAGTAAAAATTTGGGCTTCATTTGAGTTCATTTGCTAGGCTAAAATGCCTTCCCAAGTTCAGCCTTTATTCAAAATTCCAATTTAAACAGAAACTTTTCAGAACTCCTGTCCAACTTCAAAAATTCATATCCTTCTGTTGGTAGCTCCAAAAATGGTGAAACAAATTTTGTTAGAACCATGGATACTAACCCTAATCGGATCTTCCACTATTAGCTATGTCAAAGCTCCTTAATTGGGCTCAAAATTCAGAGAAGCATTGTACTTGTAAGAATTTTAAAGACTACATTGTGCAATGACATGTCTCCAAATTTGGCTCAAATCATCCTTAGAGAGTCTAGTATTCCCTGTAAAAATCCCAAAGCCAATTAAGGATCCTAAATAGCAGTTGCTATGAATAGAAGTTCAATTCTTATAAATCCTTAATACTTACACATATATTTTGTTACATTTCATAATAGTGACCGAAGTTGAGGACGCACCGGAGCCCTTGGACGTCCTCCCACCAGAAGCTGACTTCCCCTTTAACTCGCAACCAGGCAAGCCCCGGTTTGCACTTAGATACCTTTTATAAAGTTTTTCATTTGTATCACTTATGTCTAGGTTGACATGTATGCATTAGAGTTAGGGTGATTGAAACCCCACTTGCATAGCCTTTTAAATCCTATAAAGGGTTGGGTAGTTTACAAACTCGACGAGTAGAGAATGCCATGCTAATGTTTAGGATCTCGGTAGAAGTCGAGTGGTTGGAAGCTACTCGCGAGATAATACTTATCACACGGAATGAAAAGAGGTAGAAAATGGCTTGAGTTATAAAAATGAGACCCAGCAGGGGGGATAGGATGCAGTGAGCAGAGGTCTCACGTGCGTAGCCCTGTTGGTGTCGGTTGAGGACCGTCTGTGTGCGGCCCTGCTGGACAAGTATCGAACAGTACCGGATGCATACTGGCATATGGGAACCAGGAAACCGATGTAATTGGTTAACCTGGGTGCCGAGACTTACCCAACCGTAAATAGGAGTGGGTTGAGGGTAGAAAGGTGTAAATCTGCCGGTGGGCACAGTCACGCTCCACGCGGGGACCTCCTGCCCGTTACGGATGGACCGGTTCGGCATTTGGGTTGCCTTTGAAAGGTTGTTGCATACAACAGAGTAAGAAGGGGTGTGGAATCACGCTTCTGAAAGTGGGTGTATGTAACGTGTTATCCGGGTGTCTCCTGATTGCAATCACCGTTCCTCGCGTTTATTTGAGTACCACTTGTTCACTGTTTCATGACGTAGTAAGAAGTGAAGTAAGCCAGTTGAATGATAATATGCTGTGATGATATATTAATGTTTTGGGAACCATGTCTGCTGTAGATGTAGAGCTAATTAAGTTTACTTTCTTCTTTGGGCATCACCACATCGGAGGAAAGCGTTTCTTGTTTGATTGTGGACTTCCGATGTGAGGGCTGCCTAAGGCAAATGAATTTGCTGCTACAAATCTGAAAGTAAGGATCAACTTATAGGCGTGTCTTTGTTGCAAAGTCCATTCTCCTTTTTTACGCATCCCTCCATATAGAGTTCCATGCCTAGGCTAGTCGGTTAAGCCTTGCTGAGCCATCGTGCTCACGGTTGCAATATTTGAGCAGTATGCAGGTGAGAGCTATGAGGAGGGGTCCGATGATGAGGCGATGCACGGCCGAGCTGGAGCCCTGCACGCCGCCGTGATTCACCGGTTCATTGCTGCTAGTGTGTAGCGTCCCCTGGGTGGACGGCTGCACTTTTGCATAGTTAGGATGAGAGGCTATGTAACACCCCAAAACCTGTTAAGAGGGGAATTTAAAATTTTTTGGACGTATTGTGTGACGCCCTCAATTCTGTGGGAAAACCACGGAACCGAGAACTAATGCATATGTGTGCCCAGGATGTTCATCACACATACACATTCGTTCCACAAACTGAATTCAGATTATATATTACCACGAATAACAGAGTTTATTACAACACCTCATGAGTCTTGGACTCATGCTTACAGCGGAAGTCTTATTTCCATGCAGCGGAAGTCTTTATTCTAAAGCGGAAGCAATTTAGCTAATGCGGAAGCAAATCTAAGCAGAAGTGGCTCCATCTCTACTCCCTCCACAGGCAAGGTTGAGAACAGATCACACACCATAATGCTCAACTTGGTCTTCATAGTAGCCCTCTCTTGCTGTTAATGATGAAATAATAATGCAAGTTTGAGTACAATGATGTACTCAGCAAGTGCAGGAAAACACATGATATGCAGTTCATAAACGAGGTAGGTATAAAAGGTTTATTTGCAGAAAAGCAGATTTGTAAAACCAAGATAGCAACTTAACTTTAGATGTAATCCCAACATGTACTAAATTACCAACATACCTCCATCACTTCCCGTGTTCCATCCGAACATTAACCAATCCTTTATTCATACTCACAAATACCTCCTCGTATTCGCTACCATCTCACCTCGTAAAACAACCTCGTCTCACACCGAGACCAATCTCACGTCATGTCCCAACAGTCATGCAACCATCTCATCATCCAGACTCAACAGTTCCAAACCAATAACCATAACCAAGAACCTTCCCAATAACCATCCCAAAAACCATCCCAACTAATCATGGCAGTTTAGCCAGGTGCTCGTGACCGTAAGCTCGGCTATCATGATAGTTTTAGTAACTCTGCAGAGTTTGCACCTCTTTACCCACAAGTTTGTGATTTCGTCACCCGTCGGTGACTGCAGAACCTCCATTATACCAGTACACAACCGTCGGTGTATGGTCAAGAGATCACAAAATAGCCTTTACAAAGGGGTTACTAGATGTATGGACTCACTAAGGTTTCACCGGCAGGCCAGAATCTCCAATTCTCCCACCCACGGGCCCCCTCTTGTGCCATGCAGTTCCCAGGGCAGTCCTCACTCGACTCCGATTCCCCGCGCCTTCCACAGTCCATAACACTCTAGCAACGTACCTAATTACTCAGCTAAGCCGCACCCATACTTGGCCTTGTGGTGGCACTGTTATCCTGGCATGTGCATGCATGAACCGGTCCTTAGATCTACGGCAAGTAAAACCACCATCTCATGCTACCTCATTCACAAACCCAGGCTTGCCTAGATCTCCCTCCGATCCATGTTCATTAACATCATCAGTTTCTCATTATCATTACGAGTGCAGTTAGCTAGACACATCTATCTCGCTTCCCAATCCATAGACTCAGCGAAGCATAAAGAAAAAACCATACCCGACTCATAAACTTCCCAGGCAACAAGGGTGGTTTAACCAATACTAGTAAACTCCTATAAAAAGGGTTTCCCATCATGTCTGACTTCAGGACACACACCTTTTTGCAAAACAGTTTTATCCAAAACATAGGATCAATATGGTCAAGGAGCACTTGCCTTGTTCTTGCGGTTCCGGTGGTTCTTGAATCTCAAAACCTGGTTGCTGCAGTTCGTCGTAGATAGCTCCCTGAGCTTGTCCTGCTATGTAGGATTCACGTACATACAAGATTCACAGCAATCAATATCATGCGCAAACCTTAAACTAGATGCGATGATGCACATGCATGCTATCCTATGATTTTTTTTAGATTGATGTACTCTTGCATGGCTTGCACGGACAGAGGTGTTCGGATCAAAGGTGGGCGTGGCGATGATTTTGTCTTTAGATCAAACTGATCATCGAGTGATCTGCCCACGAGAAGGCTTCTGTTCGAAAGGAATTGAAGAACAGATGCAAAGAGATGAACACAATGATGTCGTAAGGTGGTATTAAAGTCCTACCTCACGCTCTTCTTGACTTCGAGGTCCTCCTCAGACCGCTTGGTTCTTCTCTGATGATCTCCCTTGTTGTGCTTCGGCGATGTTTAGCTCGGCGAGTTAGGGCTAGGGCTCTAAGTCGTCGGCTCAGGAGTTGAAAGAGAAGTTTGTGGTTTCGGCCAGAGGTTTTAGGTTCTATTTATAATCGGGAAGAGAAGAATCCTAATCTGATTGGATCCCGAATAAGAGTCTTATTCAGATCTTTGTTGGATCCTATCGTCTTATCTTTGGTAACATCGTGGAATTTAGATTGGCTTCTGTTGCGTACCGGTATCTTTACGCGTAAAAACCTGCTCCAGAACTCGTTACCTCCGTGATGATGAGCTCCGGAAGCTCCACGTGTCCTCTGGGGCCTGGTATCTCCTCGTCCGCAGAGACGAGCTCCGGTTGTGCCGCGTGTCACGAGCGAGACCTCCCTCTTCTTTGGAGGTGAGCTCCGCGCACGCCACGTGTGGGTGCCGGTCTTCCCCCTCTCCTTCCCTCAGGGACATGCCCCGAGGTCGACACGTGTTTAGCTGCGACGGATCTCCCGGAGATAAGCTCCGGTGGCGACACGTGTTCGATAGATCCGGACTTCTTGGAGATGGGTTCTGAGATCGACACGCATCCCGCGCGACTGGTCCTCTGATTTTCGTGAGGACTAGCTCCGAGGATGACACGTGTCTTGCGGAAATTCCTTTGCTTCTTCTGCAGAGGCTAGCTCCGTGGGCAACACGTGTCCCACAGGATCGGACCTCTTTTCAATTGCGGAGGTGACCCCCGAGCCTGCCACGTAGACAGTTTAGCGGCGGACCTCTCCCAACTTCTTGGGGATGAGATCCGAACACGCCGCGTGGCCTGCTGGCCGCGGAAGCTGCCTTCGACGCTCTCTGAGGGCTTTATTGGCCATTCTTTTGATAATTCTCTCTGTTCCTATTTTTCATTAAAATGTTTCCTCTTATCATGAACATATGCTGACACCCGAGGGGAGGGTGTCACAAATCTACTGTGGGGGCCCGACCTCCATCATGAGGCCGTGCCGCCTTGCCCGAGGAATCGCATTGGGTGGTGCCGTGTTATGCGGCACCGAACAGCACACATATAAGGAACACAGTATTACATAAATCAAAAGCGGAAGGTTACAATTATTCTTTGTAAATACTTTACACAAAATAGCTACAGCGGAAGTCTATAACCAGCTCACGTTGAATAATTATGAAGCACCGAGAAGAGGTCCAGCCCACGGACTCCTCTCGCTAGCAACACGAAGACAAGGCAGCGGCTAGGTTCTCCAAGTGTGACATGACTCGGAAGTTTCCGAGTCTCACCGGACAACCCTCTTTATAGCGTCGAGGTTTACCTGCAAAACCACTTATATAGCAAGAGTGAGCACAAAGGCTCAGCAAGACTTAACCGTCTTTCCTAAGACATGAAACTCTAGTGAAAGTAACCTAAGACCTAAGCCTGTCATTTGCGAAAAGACTCGCCTACGAGTTCATCCTTAACTTTCAAATTTTAGCCATATTAATAATGACCTTGCGGTCAGCAACATTGGAACTCCACAATCAAACAAGAAACGCTTCATTCCAATGTTACTTGCCCCAAGGTAGAAAATAACTTTAGTTAGCTCTATCTCTACTTCAAACATGGTTTTCATGCAACTTAACATAATCATAACAGCATTTATACTTTTGCAAACTGTTTCCACACAAGTTGATTAACTACGTCACAACATGGGAGCAAGCGGTACTCAATAACCGCGAGGGACGGTGATTCGAATCAAACACTACCCGGATAACTCGACACATACGCCCGCCTCTGAAGACCCAACTCTGGCGTCCTTCATTACGTCGTATGTGGCAACATTTCTCAGGACACTAAACTGTAGAACCGGTCGCGCCGTCTCGGGCTCATAGGTCTAACGAGACGATGTGGTAGGCCTCTACAATCCAGTGAACCTTGTACATCGGTTTCCTGGTTCCCATATATCAGTAAGCATCCGGTACACAACTCAATACTTGCTCCTGGACGCGGCATACGCATCGGTCCTTAACCGACACAGGCAGAGCTACTCGACCAAGACCTCGTCTTGTCGCAGCCTAACCCCTCTGCCCGGTCTCATCTTTAGAAATGTAAAGTTTAGTTTGCTTCCTATCCCAACCATACTTATGATATTCTGAACTATAGCTCGCGAGTAGTTTCCAACTACTCGTCTTCTACCGGATGTCCTAGCCTATTTAGCACGGCCTTATTCTACAGCGATGACACAATGCTACCCTTGACCTCAGGGATTCATGTTTGGTTATGCAAGTGGAGTATCACACATCCTTGACCTAATGCACATACAAACCTTGACCAATAGTAGTGAACAAAGGGAAAACTTTAAAAACAACTTAAGTGCAAACCGGGGCTTGCCTTGGTTTTGCAGGTGTCTAAAGTCAGATAAGATGAAGTTAGTTGCTGATGATGACTTGAAGCTGAATCACTGCCTTCTTGCTTCTTACTCCCAGCTCAACTCCTCCTTCTTCACTTTCCACGTCGAATCACTACACGTTAGGAACATGCATATCTTTAATTGTAAAACTTTTTGCTAACAAATGCTACAGACAAGTTTAAAACTGAAACTTTGTTTAAGAATTTAAAATGACACTGGGGGTGGTGGTTTGGACGTGTGTCTAAACATTATCCTCAAGTGAGAAGTGAGGTTCATCACTTGGGTGGGGGATCAACTAATGGTTGAACAGAACACTAATGATCCAGCGCTCCAATGGAGCTTGGAATTTTCCTGGGAGTTCCTTGTCACAAGAAAGTTCTCTGGACCAAAATTCAGAACATTCCACTAAGTGGATCACCCAGAACAATTCCTTAAGCATTTAAGCAAAAAGGAATTAATTCTGATTAAATTTGCACTTTCATGCAAATTTAAGTGAACTATAATTTCATACATAGCTCAGAGAGTATGCCTGAATTTTCCTAGGATTTTTGGAGCTAAGGAATGGCTAGAACTGAATTTCCAAGGTTTGGAAATTATCTGAAAATGTTTCTGTATTTATTGGAATACAGAAACTTGAAATTGGAATTATACTAACTAAATCAACTCCAAATGAGCTGAAACTTTTACAGGAGTCTCCTAATATCCTGAAGAATATCCTGGCAAAATTTGGGGAATTTTGGATGAACCAATCTCCCTCTAAAATTCCTTTGCTGAAAATCTTTAAAGAATTTTCCAGAATTTTCTATTGGTTTTCATGCAAATGGGGTTGCATATTTGTACTGAATCCAACCCAATTTGAATCACTAAATTTGGAGCTCTCTAGCAAAAGTTATGCAGATCCAAAGTTTGAACCAAATCTGGAATTTAAATTAATTCGGGAAAAATTCAAACTCTGCCTGTGGGTCCACCCTACACGTGTCAACCGCCGGAATCACGCCACACGGGGCCACAGACCTTTTCCCGCGCCACCACACGGGATCACACGCCACAGCTGATCCGGAGTTTTAATCTTCAGCGGCTGACACGTGGGCCCGGTGGGGGTCTTCTTCTTCCTCTCGCTCCCGCGCCTCCCCCTCGCCGGCGCTCCACTGGAGCTCGCCGGACCCGGCTTCCCGGCCACCTCTCGGCCGGAGGCTCGCCGCCTGGGGGTTTTCAGGGTCGGGGAACGAGTCTGCGGGGTTGGCTCGGGCTGCCGGTGGCCGGAAGTAGGCCGGCGACGAGCCGCGGCCTTCGGTGATGATCGGCACCGTCGCCCGAGCACACTAGCCCGCCAAAAGCTCGGCGGATCCACTCTAAAGCATCAGTGGAGGTCAGTCGAACTCGGCATGGCCTCAAACTGGCTAGGAAATGGCGGCAACTCGGTTGTCACCGTGCGCCCGAGGGTTCCCGCCATGATCGCCGTTCGGAAACTTCAAAGTGATCTGCTAATATGGGGTTTCAAGCCATGATTGGGGAGGGGATCGGGTCGTCCTTGAGTCTAGGTCCTTTGAGCACAGTTTAGTGACCTAAAGACGAGAAGAGAGTGAGAATTTGAAGAATTCGTACCAGAACGTCGCCCGGTGGCCGCCGGCGAAGCTTTTCCGAATTCCTGCTCGGTGGTTCACGGCTTGCCTTGTGGTTTGGGTGGAAGCAGCAGGGCCCGCTGGCACGTCCGGGGATGTCCTTTCTTGGCCGTGAACGGTGCTAGACTCCGCTGCCCATGGGAGCTCTCCCCTCGGTTTTCTTTCGGCTGCCGCGCGAACACGGCGCCCCTGCGGCCGAGAGGACCAAACTCTGTCGCTTTTGTGGCGGGGAGACGAAGAGTGGGCGCGCGGTGTTGCTCAGTAGCTCGGAGGGAGGCTGTGCACGGTGTTTCTATGTCTCCCCGATCAGACCCGCGGCGGCGGCGAGCTCGACGTTTATCGAGCGCGAGGTGAAGAAGGGAAAACCGTGTTGGCTCGGTTCAGAGAGAAGGATCACGCCGAGGCAGGGGGAAGGCGGTAAGCTGGTCGCCAGCACACGATAGCGGGGGTGAGGCGGTGGCTTCTGTGCTTCGGTGTAACCGCGGTGTCGCCCGGGGAGTGAGCTGCGTTCGTGTGTGACCGAGAGTAAAACTTAGCCAGTAAGTTTGCTCTCCCCTCTCAATGACAACTGGGGCCCACAACTCCCCTCAGCACCAAAAGATCTCCCACTTTTAACACCTTGCAAATTCAGCTGTGAGGGGTCCAAATTCAAAAGCCAATGTGCCATTTGTCAAATTATGCCACAGTTTCAAATTTAAATTCAAATTTGGATGGAATTCACAAGTTCCTTTGATATTCCTATCAAAGCACCTCCAAATTAGCCCCCTCTACAATTTGAACCTGGGGAGTTTGAATATGAACTCTGATCTATTAGTTGGTCATTGCAAATACAACTTTTTAAACATCAGTTTGCATTTTACTTTTTGGAGGTGGCCTCTCCTTTTTTTTGGAAGTGACCCTCTTAGTTCAAACTGAATTCCAAGTTTTATTGCAAATGCCAACACTTTCATGAGGAACACAAAAGTTTTTGTAAGTCCCATTTCTTGTATTCAAACTCAACTTTATTCATAGCTCAAGTTTTCTATTTACAAGTTTTTGGGACTTTTACATTCCTCCCCCCTTAAAAAGAATCTCGTCCCGAGATTCATGATTAAGGACAAGGTGGAGAGGACAACTACTACATATGAGCCTCTAACAACTCCGGATGATTGCGCTGCAAATACTCCTCGCTTTCCCATGTAGCTTCGTCGGACGTATGATTTTCCCATAGCACCTTGAAAAATCGCAGCGTCCGATTTCTTGTTTCGCGAGTCTTTTCATCAATTATCCGGGTTGGTCGCTCAACATACATGAGGTCCGGCTTCAGATCTGCTATGTCTCCCGTGAGAGTCTCCGTTGGAACCTTCAAACACTTCCGCAACTGAGATATGTGGAAGACGTTATGTACTCCGGCTAAGGTTGCCGGTAGCTCCAAACGGTATGCCATGGGTCCACACCTTTCCAGGATGGCGAAGGGACCGATAAAACGCGGAGCTAGTTTCCCTTTCACTCCGAATCGGTGAATACCCTTCATGGGAGATACGCGGAGGTAGACGTGGTCTCCAACTTGAAAGTTCAGAGGACGACGTCTCTTATCCGCATAGCTCTTTTGCCTGGACTGAGCGGCTTTCAGATTTGCTTGAATAAGCCTTACCCGCTCTTCGGCTTCATTTACGAGATCAATCCCGTAAATAACTCTCTCGCCGGATTCACACCAGTTCAAGGGTGTGCAGCATTTCCGGCCGTAGAGAGCTTCATAAGGCGCCATTTTGATACTTGATTGATACCCGTTGTTATATGAGAACTCCGCCAACGGTAAGTGATCATCCCAGCTCTTACCGTGGTGGATGACACATGCTCTCAGCATATCTTCAAGTATTTGATTCACCCTCTCAGTTTGCCCATCGGTTTGAGGGTGATACGCGGAGCTTCGAATCAATTTAGTTCCCAAGGATGTGTGCAGCTGTTCCCAGAAACGGGATACGAACAGCGATCCTCTGTCGGAGACAATGGTACGGGGAACTCCGTACAGGCATAAGATTCGTGCTATGTATAACTCCGCATACTGCTTGGCGCTGTAGTTGGTATGCACCGGAATGAAACGTGCCGATTTGGTTAATCGATCAACGATTACCCAAATCGAGTCATGGTGGTGGGAGGTCATCGGCAACCCAACGATGAAATCCATACTCAAGTCTTCCCACTTCCATGCCGGTATTTGTAGCGGTTGCAGCAGGCCCGAATTCTTCACATGGTCGGCCTTAACTCTTCGACACGTATCACATTCTGAAACGTATTTTGCAACTTCACGTTTCATACGTGTCCACCAAAACTTCTTCCGGAGGTCTTGGTACATTTTATTGCTGCCAGGATGAATAGAAAATTTGGATAGGTGAGCCTCATCCAAAATTTTCTTCCGCAGCCTCATATCACGGGGTACGACTATCCGGTCCTTGAACCACAAGGTATCTTCATCATCTAACCGGAAACATTTCATCTCCCCGTTCTTCAACCTCCTTTTGATATGAGCCATGCCCTTGTCTCTCCTTTGAGCTTCCATGACCTCCTCTCTTATTGTGGGTCTGAGAGCTAGGTTATGTAGGGCCCCATAGGGAACCAAGTAGAGACTTGGTTCTTCCTCTTCTATCGGCGTGATGGTTAGGTTATGAATATGAGACTTCCGGCTGAGTGCATCGGCAACCGCATTTGCCTTGCCCGGATGATAATGAATTTCAATCTCATAGTCCTTGATTAGCTCCAACCATCGCCGTTGCCGCATATTCAACTCCTTTTGAGTGAATATGTACTTCAAACTTTTGTGGTCGGTGTAGAGATGAACCAGATTTCCCAATAGGTAATGTCTCCACATCTTCAAAGCTAACACCACGGCAGCAAGCTCGAGATCATGAGTTGGATAATGTTGCTCATGATTCCGTAATTGCCGTGATCCATATGCGACCACGCGTCCTCCTTGCATGAGTACACAACCAAGCCCGACGCCGGATGCATCACAATAAACATCAAAAGGCTTGGTTGTATCCGGTTGAGCTAGAACCGGGGCTGTTGTGAGGTGTTTCACCAACGCTTGAAAAGCTTCCTCACATGGCTTGCTCCAATCATACTTGATGCCTTTCTTCAGTAGCTCCGTCATAGGTTTGGAGATTTTTGAGAAGCTCGGGATGAACCTCCGATAATACCCCGCCAAACCCAAGAAGCTACGAACTTCATGGACTGATGTTGGAGACTTCCACTTCAGCACTTGTTCAATCTTGCTTGGATCAACAGCAATGCCTTCTGCTGAAATAATGTGACCAAGAAATGACACTTGGTTGATCCAGAATTCACATTTACTAAACTTTGCATAGAGTTTGTGATCTCGCAGTCGTTGGAGCACAATATGCAAATGTTTAGCGTGTTCCTCTTCAGATTTGGAGTAGACCAAGATGTCGTCGATGAATACCACGACGAACTGATCCAGCTCCGGCATGAACACCGAGTTCATAAGATACATAAAGTGGGCCGGAGCATTGGTCAACCCAAATGACATGACAAGATATTCATAGAGCCCATATCTTGTCGAGAATGCTGTTTTTGGGACATCTTCCGCGCGAATCTTGATTTGATGATATCCCGACCTTAAGTCCATCTTGGAGAAGACTTTAGCACCCACTAGCTGATCAAAAAGAATATCAATTCTTGGTAGTGGATACTTGTTCTTTATGGTCACAGCATTTAAAGGACGATAATCGACGCATAGCCTCAGCGTCTCATCCTTCTTCTTCACGAACAACGCTGAGCAACCCCATGGTGATGAACTTGGACGAATAAACCCCTTGTCCATCAGATCTTTGAGTTGCTCCTTCAATTCTGCTAATTCATTCGGAGCCATTTTGTATGGTCTCCGAGAGATCGGCGTGGTTCCCGGTATCAACTCTATTTTGAACTCCACCTCGCGCTCAGGTGGTAAGCCTGGAAGATCTTCGGGAAACACGTCCGGATATTCACGGACTACCGGAATGTCTTCTAACTTGCACGCCTCGGCATTGCATACTTCCGGGTCTTTGGAAATCGCCTCGCCGAGGTACAAAGTTTGACGTCCGTGAAGTGGAGAGTCCAAGTGAACACTCCTGTTCTCGATGTCCAGGACAGCCTTATGGAAGGTCAACCATGATATTCCCAATATGGCATTGATTCCCTGGTCTTTGAGAATGATGAGAGTGGTAGGATAAATTTTTCCACCCAAGCAAAGTGGTGCTCGAGGAACGACTTCATTAGTTGATATGTCTCCACCTGGCGAATGAATAAGGTAAGAACCTTTGGTGATAGTGGTGGAGATCTGATCTCGGATTACCGTTGCCCGGCTAATGAAGTTATGTGTTGCACCAGAGTCGAATAAAATGACAACCGGCTTGTCATTTAAGGTGAACCTGCCGGCAAGAACAGGTCCTCCCTTTGGCAGATCATCGACTGACACATAATTAACTGTCCCCACTTTGGACATAGCTTTTCTTTGCTGCCCAAGATCACTCTGTGGAACTGGACCCGCAGACCCATTGTTGCTGCTCGGTTCAGTCGCTTTATTGACGTTGAGCTCATTGTCAATATAAAGTGGGACAGCACTTGGTTCAGCTGAGAAGTCACCTTGTTCATTTTCAGCCTCCTGAGGGTAGCAATATTCTAGTGCACCTTGTGGATACTGAGATGCATAAGAAATAAGTTGCTGCTGCGGTAGAGGTGAATAGGACCTCTGTGGAGTAGAAGAGTCATCACACTCCCAGAATGATTGCACCTCTTGTGGAATCTCTCGACCGGAAGGTGAACGGATTACCAACCGATACTTCTGAGGTAGACGATTGTCTTCATCTTGTGATGAGTCCCTCTCCCTCTTTTCCTTGAGGTAGAGGTTGGAATAATATTCTTGAGCGATAGCACAGCTCACAAACTCATCAAAATTCTCTTGGCTAACTTGAGCCAATTCACATCGCAGCCTAGCAGTCAGCCCTCGGTAGAAATGATAACCTTTCATGGCTGGTGATTTCACATAGTCAGGGACATATTGAGCTAAGCGATTGAATTCCTTCGCATACTCAATAACACTCATGTCCCCTTGCTTCAGACTCCAGAACTCATCCAGACTGGTTTGCATTACGCCCGCAGGGATGAAACGAGCACGAAATGCAGCCTGGAACTCCGCCCATGTGACACGATGCCCTGCTGGTTGAACAGCAAGGTACTCTGCCCACCATGCTCCAGCAAAGCCGTGAAGCTGTTGAGCGGCATATAGAGTCTTCGAGAATTCGTCACATCGGATCAACCCAAGCTTGGACGCAATGACACGTAACCAGTGATTTGCTTCACAATGGTCAGCCGCCTCGGAGAATACCGGCGGTTGTGTCGCCAAGAAATCCAGATACGTGCTCTGGGTTGGCATGTGATGTTGAGCTTCTCGATCTATGCCTTGCTGAACTAGAGTTTGGAGAGTTTCATTCATTTTGGCCATAATTTCCGCCAATCCGGTTGGCGATGGCTCTTGTGATGAAGTCGAGTCATTCCCACCTCGACTTGAACCTCCAAGCTCCATTTGAGAATGTGTACGTACCATACTGCACGAAACAAAATTTTGAGTCAATCAAAATTCTATCTCAGTAGTAAGTAAAGATAAGTAAAACATGAACATGTCATGAACTTCATGAAAGCATAACCACATTCATGTTTAAACAATCTTATGTACGCCCAGCTAATCAGTGGGACTACCCTGACCAGCTCACACAAACTCCAAATTTTTACTCAAGTTATCAACAGATTCTTGACTTGAGTTCAATACCAAAGTTTTAGTAAACTTCAGTAGCTTTCCAACAAGTACTTATAGGCTTCTTAAAGATTTTCCTACAGGAAGTTATGGCTTAAAAACAGAAAGGCCCAGAGAGGTTTTTGCTACTGTCCTGGTTCTGAACAGTTTGCCTCCAGCTGGACTTTTCTCCAACTTAACGTGTGATTCTGCTCTGGAGGCCTACAAATAAATTGTAGAGCACTTGAAAATCTTTCCAGAACTGTATCATACACCTTGATTGGTTAAATATACTCAGAGTTATGCTCTGTTAAAGCCGAGCAAGAATTCCTGCCAGAAACAGAGCACTCTGTTTTTTGAAATCTTTGACACCAAGTTATACTCTCATTTGAATCTTATCTCAAAATAAGAGTTCAGTAGATAATACTCGTTTCAAACTTCCATTTTTAGTTGAAAGTTAGTTCATGAATCATTTCTTCATAGGGAAGAGGTTCTTATGTGGGGTACGGTGTCGATGCACCGTAAGAACAATGTCGGTACTACGTAGCCTCACCAAAAGAAAATCCTAAACCGGATTACACCGGCATATCCGTTTTATCAGTGGCACTAAGACGGTCTCTCGCACACGTGTACTACACGGGATACGTACGTGGTTAGTACCTGCAGAAGAACACTCAATAGTGGTGCACTCAAAGGTTAATTCATTTCAGGCAGTTCCATAATTGAAAGTAAATACAAACGCCCGTATAATTGCCATACGGCCGTCCTTGAGTTAAGCCACGTCTCAAGGTACGTGATCGTGTTTCAACACCACACGACGGGGAACCCGAGTATGTCATGAACGGGTCGTCATGGTTGGGAATGTTATCAACCCAACAGATACCACCTACTGCCCTGCAGGGCACGCCGATGGCAAGCGCTGCGTATGTCCTCCTGGGCTACTTCCAGACGAACACACTATCGCGTTACTGACCACACGATGGGGTCTCCACTTACTTGCCTAATGCACGCTAGGGATCAGCGTTTCATATGAACTCAGGAACATGAAGAGTCCAAGAGCAGCTTGTATAGCAACACAGGTCGATGCGGAGAAAGATGTCACCTAGGAGGCCATCACTTGCTAGAGTCACATCTATCGTTGCCACCTGGACAGGACTGAGTACATGTATGTCCTCCAGCGTGAGAGTGGTACCACGGAGTACAAGTACCCGCCAGTGCAGCAAGGGACTTCCCATGAGCACATGGACATGTGCTTGGAGGATGCTGCTATGCTCAGCACTCGACTGCAGGAGTGTCAGCAAGAGCTTCAGGATGCCCGTGACACCCTGAAGGAAATGGAGGCGTTGCTGCGAGCCTGCTTAAGGGCGAGAGAAAGAGGAGATGGGAATGAACTGTGTGTCACCGTGAATGATACATGGAATCCTGACTCCCCAAATCGCCGGGCGATCAGGCGTCGTCGCACTTCTCCACCAGCAGCCTCCCCACCCAAAGCAGAGTCAGAAGGCAGCCGAAATGATGAGGAAGATCCTGAGGAGCCAGCTCAAGAAAACGAGTAGTGTAGAGTCCTTCCCTTAGTTAGCAAGATGTCGAATAGTCGAGACGTTACGTTAAGTTAATGGTGTGTAAATGCTTGGTGTGTGACGTGAGTTGTGGAAGCCATGAGCAATTGTCCACAGCCTCGTCTTTAGATTGTTTTGCTTTGGTGTATGAACCCACATGAAATAATATTGCATTTATTTTTGTGTGAGAAATGAACCCTCAGAAAAGTATAACAAAGCCTCAACACTTCAAAGTACAAACAAATGAAAGTAGTAAGATGATACTAAATGCTTTCAAATTAACATTGGTTGATTCTGCCAGATGGCCGGGAGAGGAAAAGGACGTGCTGCCAACCCCGCCAACAACAACGATGAGGCATGCAACCCTCATCTTTCTGGAGGCCAGGACCGGGGTGGTCGCCGTGAAGGAGTTGATCCCCTCCACCAAATGCTGGAGAATCAGAATCAGCTCATCCAGAACTTGACTCAAGTGGTGGCCAACTTGCATCAAGTTTCACCTCCACAAGCTGCACCACGCCAACCAAGGTTGAGCGAGTTTCTAGGAACTCAACCTCCGAAGTTTGCAAGTGCTGCTGAACTTCTAGAGGCAGATGATTGGCTAAAGACCATTGAAAGCAAGATGAGGATCATACAGTGCCAAGGGTATGAGAGGGTGCTGTTTGCCTCTCATCAATTGCATGGACCTGCTGCTGATTGGTGGACTGCCTACGTGGCTGCCCATCATGACCCTGAGAACATCACTTGGGAAGAGTTAAAGCGTAGCTTCCGCAACCATTACATCCCAAGAGGTGAACTCAAAAACAAGAGGAAGGAGTTTTTGGGACTGCAGCAGGGAAACATGACGGTGAGGGAATACCTCAATAAATTTACTCAACTATCCCGTTATGCCCCACGGGACATAGAGACTGATGAGCAGAAACAAGATTGTTTCGTGGAGGGACTTACCGCAGAGATGCAGTGTGCAATGTCCTCAAATGAGTATGAAAGCTCCCAAAAGATGGTGGACAGAGCATTTGTGGTGGAAAGGAAACTGAAGGCCTTGGAAAATGAGAATAAGAGGAAGGCCGGGTGGTCACATCAAGCCTCAGGGAGCAACACCCGCCCACGTCTGATGCAGCAACCTACAGGGCAGACGAACCGTGCTGCGGTACCCTACTCAGCACCAAGAGGGTACAACCCGAACTACAGGCCTCCAGCAGCACCAGCACAGCCACAATGTCAGTTCGTACAGCAGCCTCGCCCCGCATATCCACCTCGACCAGCAGTACAAGGACCTCCAAACCAACCCCAAGACAACAAAGGCCAGACACCTAAGGTTGGGGTGCAATGTTTTAGCTGCGGTGAAGTGGGGCACTATGCCCATAAATGCCCAAAGAAGAAGCCCGCGCAGCCACAACAGCAGAATGTGATGCGAGGACGGGTGAACCACGTCACTATGGAGGAAGCGCAAGAGGCAACCGACGTGGTAGTTGGTAAGTTTCCTGCCAATTTACACCTTGCAACCCTGCTGTTTGATTCTGGTGCTACCCACTCGTTCATTGCTCAAGAGTTTGTTAAGAAGCATGACCTAGCAACCACACAAATGAACCATATGCTAGCCGTAAACTCTCCAGGTGGAGAAATAAGGACAAGACAAGTGTGTCCCAAAGTTAACCTAGACATTAATGGGGTGGTATTTACTGCTAACCTCATAGTGATAAATTCACAAGGGATAGATATTATCCTGGGTGTAGATTGGTTGACAAAACATAAAGGAATCATCCATTGTTCGACCAGAACGGTGGAACTAACTCACCCTAGTGGCACAAGAGTAAAGTTCATAACAATACACGAGCCTAGGAGGGACACTAAATTAAATCAAGTTGAGGTGAAAGTTGAAGAAATCAGGACCATCAGGGAATATCCAGATGTTTTTCCGGAGGAGTTGCCAGGTATGCCTCCCGATCGTGAAGTGGAATTCGCAATTGAGCTAGTACCTGGAACAACCCCGATATACAAGAGACCTTATCGGATGGACTCCAAGCAGCTAGAAGAACTCAAGGATCATTTAAGAGAATTAATGGAGAAGGGGTATATTCGTCCTAGTTCCTCACGATGGGGAGCTCCGGTGATATTTGTGCCCAAGAAGGACGGAACCCAAAGGTTATGCGTGGATTACCGTGCCTTGAATGAGGTAACCATCAAGAACAAGTACTCATTACCCCGCATTGAAGACTTGTTTGATCAGTTGAGGGGAGCTTGTGTGTTCTCAAAAATTGATCTCAGGTCGGGATACCACCAACTCAAGATAAGGCAATATGATATTCCCAAGACAGCTTTCGTATCTCGGTACGGACTGTATGAATACACTGTCATGCCTTTCGGGCTAACTAATGCCCCGGCATACTTCATGTATCTCATGAACAAGGTATTCATGGAATATCTGGACAAATTTGTGGTGGTTTTCATAGATGACATTCTCGTCTTCTCCAAAGATGAAGAAGAACATGAGAAACATCTAAGGTTGGTGTTGCAGAGGCTGAGAGAACACCAACTATATGCCAAGTTGAGCAAGTGTGAGTTTTGGCTGAAGAGAGTTCCCTTCTTAGGACATATAATCTCGGAGGGAGGAATCTCCGTGGATCCTGCCAAAATCGAGGATATACAGAAGTGGAAGACCCCTGAAAATGTCGGGGAGGTTCGAAGCTTCTTGGGATTGGCTGGATACTATCGACGGTTTATTGAGGGATTCTCTAAGATCTCGAGACCCCTCACCAAACTGTTGGAGAAGGGAATCACATTCACATGGACGCCACAGTGCGAGACGAGTTTTCAGGAGCTAAAGAGAAGATTGACAACAGCCCCAGTGTTGGTTATGCCAGATATGCAGAAGAATTTCATAGTGTACTGCGATGCCTCTGGAAACGGGTTGGGATGTGTTCTCATGCAAGAAGGGCATGTCGTGGCATATGCATCCCGGCAGCTTCGGAAGCACAAGAAAAACTATCCTACACATGACTTAGAACTAGCCGCAGTGGTACACGCGTTGAAAATTTGGTGGCACTATTTGATGGGGAAGAGGACCGAGATATATACGGATCATAAGAGTTTGAAGTACATTTTCACACAGCCAGATCTCAACCTCAGACAAAGGAGATGGCTAGAGCTAATCAATAACTTTGATGTGGGCATCAACTATCATCCCGGGAAAGCAAACGTCGTGGCCGATGCTTTGAGTCGGAAAGTGCAGGTCAATAAGTTGAGCTTGAAGGACATGCCTGCAGAATTGAAGGACGAGGTTATAAGGCTCAATCTATGTCTAGTAAATAGTGGTGAAGCCATCGCCATGGAAGTGGACTCCACACTAGAGCGAGACATACGCGAGGGTCAAAAGAATGATGAGAAGATACAAGAGATCAGACAACTCATCAAGGAAAATAAAACTCCTGGTTTTAGAGAGGATGAACAAGGAACGGTGTGGCACGGGAAAAGAATCTGTGTGCCAGAAGTAAAGGAGATCCATGAATTGATTTTGAAGGAGGCTCATGATTCTGACTATTCCATTCATCCTGGGAGTACGAAAATGTACCAGGACCTCAAGGGTAGGTATTGGTGGTATGGCATGAAACGAGATGTCGCGGAACATGTTGCCCTATGTGACACATGTCAGTTGGTGAAAGCAGAACATCAAC
Organism: Neostapfia colusana; assembly: GCA_030760725.1. Classification (NCBI taxonomy): domain Eukaryota; kingdom Viridiplantae; phylum Streptophyta; class Magnoliopsida; order Poales; family Poaceae; genus Neostapfia; species Neostapfia colusana. The sequence continues at coordinate 93,435,988 of JASWHV010000003.1, forward strand.
GACCCGCGGGATTATTGCAACCACTCAAAGTGCCTGAATGGAAATGGGAAGAAATCAGTATGGATTTCATCGTGGGATTGCCTAGGACCCAATCAGGATATGATTCGATATGGGTCATCATTGATAGGCTAAATAAGGTAGCTCATTTCATCCCCGTGAAAGAAAGCTACAGCGGATCCAAATTGGCAGAGTTGTACATGTCAAGGATCGTGTGTTACCATGGAGTGCCAAAGAAGATTGTGTCGGATCGAGGGATACAATTCACCTCAAGGTTCTGGCAGAAGTTGCATGAAACCATGGGAACCCATCTGAATTTCAGCTCTGCCTATCATCCCCAAACTGACGGGCAGACGGAGAGAACCAATCAGATCCTTGAAGATATGCTAAGGGCATGTGCACTCAAAAACAATAGGAGTTGGGACAAGAACTTACCGTATGCGGAATTCTCCTATAACAACAGCCATCAGGCTAGTATGAAGATGTCACCGTTCGAAGCTTTGTATGGGAGGAAGTGCAGAACTCCCCTATTTTGGAACCAAACAGGGGAAAGTAAAGTGTTTGGTCCCGAAGTGCTACAAGAAGCAGAGGCGAAAGTGAGGGAAATTCGCAACAACTTGAGGATAGCACAGACACGCCAAAAGAGCTATGCCGATGTACGAAGAAGAGAGCTCGTTTTCAACGTGGGAGACTATGTCTATCTCAAGGTGTCCCCTATCCGAGGACTTTGTCGGTTCAAGGTGAAAGGGAAGTTGTCACCTCGATACATCGGACCCTTTCAAGTTTTGGAGAGGAAAGGCGAAGTGGCGTATCAACTAGAGTTACCGGCTCATCTATCGGATGTGCACGATGTATTCCATGTGTCACAACTCAAGAAATGCCTGAGGACGCCTGAAGATGTGTTACACATGAATGAAGTGAACGTAGCTGAGGATTTGTCTTATGCCGAGCAACCATACAAGATTTTGGAGACAATGGAACGCCTCACCAGAAATAAAAGAATCCGGATGTGCAAGGTGCAGTTGAAGCATCACTCAGAAGAAGAAGCCACCTGGGAGCGGGAAGATGAGCTCAAGGCACAATTTCCGGAATTGTTTTCTTAGAACCACCAATCTCGAGGATGAGATTTCTTTTAAGGGGGGTAGAGCTGTAACACCCCAAAAATCTTGTTAAGAACCTAAATCATGTTAAGAGGGGAATTTAAAAATTTTTGGACGTGTTGCATGTTTTGCAAAAATTCAAATTCAAACTGGAATTAAAATTAAACTCAAAACAGAAAAGAAATAGAAAAAGAAAAAGGAAAACAAAAAAAACCGGCCAGTGGGCCGAAACCCACCAGCCGGCCCACCCAGCACCCGCGCCAGCCCGCAGCCGCGCGCGCCCTTTCCACCCACTGACAGGCGGGGCCCGCCAGTTCTTCGTCTACCTCGAGCCCGCACCGGACTCTCTCACCCCGAATCCAAACCGATCCGGATTTCTGCGAATCCCAGCCGAATTTCGCTCAGGGGCGACGCGAACTCGATCTAAACCACCCCGCCGCCCTCCCCCGTCTATAAAAACCCCGGCCTCGTTCTATTTTTCCCACGCGATCTGCTGTTTTTCCTCCGGTGAGAACCCGAGCCTTCTCCGGCGAATTCTGGCCGATCTACGCTCGGAAATTCTGATCTAACTCGCTGGTCTTGATCCACCGCCTCCGGTGAATCTTGCAGGTGCAGAAAACTCGGTGACTTGCGGTGTAAACACAGCGCCGATGAGCCTCGCCGTGAATTCACCTCGGACCTCGTCGCCGATCACCTTCCAGGACCTCCGAGCTCAAGAAAACCCCCGAGGTGAGATCCCCGACCTCCCCTCTACCGATCTATGCCATAAGATCACAGTTCTAGGAAGAATTCTCGAAGATCCGAAAGTCTCCGGCGAGATCGCCGCTTCCCGCCGCCGTGCGCCGCCGGCAGCGCCGCCCGCGCTCGATCAGAGCGACGTGGCCGCTTGTGCGCCGTTTATTTTAAATCGCACGGTAGGGTTTAAATCCCCGCGTACCGGTTCGACGTTATAATCTCAGCCGTCGGTTTAAAATTGGACGGTCCACGTCAGCCCCGCGTTATAAAGACTGGAAATCTTACGTGCTACCCCCTGGGGTTCTCGGGAAATAAGAGCTAGCCCCAAAAACTTCTGATCTAGCCCCTGGAACTTCAGAAAATCATGTAAATTCATTTAAAAATCAGTTTTAGCACCTGGACTTAATAAAAATTAGGAAAAACCCCTCTGTTATGTGTAGCTAGGCCCCTGAAAATTGTTAAAATAATATTATATACCCTGTAGAGGGGTGAGTTTACCTTTTTAGCCCTGTTTAATATTTAATTTAGGAAATTGAATATGTGGCTAGTGTTTAAAATTTAAAAAGTGGGACAAACATATTGTCATAATTAAATTTAAAACTTTCTCAGTATTTAGAAAACTTTGGAGTGAGATAAAAATATATTTTGGGCTGAAATGAATCTGTTTAATTTATTATTCACATTTAGGGACACATTTTTAAGTAAAGAATAGTTCTGGAAAATAGGGAAAATAATTGTAAAATAGTTTACATCAGAGGAAAAGGTCAAAAATATATTAGTAAATATTTTAGATCAGAACCTATTCTGTTTAGATGATGTGTCTTGTTATTTTCATAATAAAGTTCACATTTAGGCATAGGAAATAAATCTAAAAATATAGCAACTAGTAAATGATAAATGAAGTTTCTAAAATCCAAAGAATTCAGTTTAGGGTTGGTAGAAATTCTGAAGACACATATGGAGTAGGAAAATACCTTTCATGCATACTTGGTAGCTAAAAGGTGTAGTAATTAAGTATAAGGAATTTATTTAAATTGGAAACCTCATATGTATAGTATGTAAGCATAATGTGAATACAAAAGTAGGAATCATATACACATGATTAAAAGTGCATGTAATCCACAACTCAACACACATAGAGTAACCACAACACATATAATTGTGAATGACTTTCATAAATGTGAATGTGTAGGTTGTATGAAGTGGAAGTGTGAACTATGTCTTATGGATTATTGTTTTTCTTTTGCTATGTGTGATGGTATGATGTAGAACCAGCTCCAGAGCAAGTTTTTCCTTTCCAAGATCAAGACTACCCATTCCAAGAGCAGCAGGAAGGAGGCAAGTGTCCTTGACCACTTTGATCCTATACTAGGATGTGTAGGTAGAATTATTTGCATTGTCAATTGAAATATGAAACCCATGCTAGGATGTTTCCCTAGAATTGCATCACCTTGTTTCCTTGTAGCTTGGGTTGGGATTTGTTTTATCATGTCATTTATTATTATGCATATGCTTAGCCATGCTTAGAATGGGATATTTGGGATATGAGAACATCAGTTTATTTTACCATACTCTTGAATGAGATATTGTGAGTTATGTAGAGGTAGGGATCAAGGCAAGTTGGATGTTTTGGTTGCGTGCTGGGTGCACGAGACTCGGGTTTGTGTTTAGTACTTGCCTGGATCCTAAGGACCGGTTCATGGAGCATGTAACCTGGCTTTACCGTGCCAACCACATGCTGAGATGGGGCAGCTTGGCCAATTAATTAGGTATCCCCGGCGTAGTATGGGTGTGTTGGATAGTGCGGGGAATAGGTGTCAGCTGGACTACCATATGAACCGCAAGGCTCAAGAGGGGGCCACTGCAGCGGGGTTGGAGCCTCTTGTATGCTGTTAGGGGTGAAACCTCAGTGGGCCCATGCTCGTCGGGAATCCGTTTGTAAAGGCTTCGTAGTGATCTCCTGGCTACACACCTGGGAAGTGTGAATGTGGTTCGGAGCCACTGGCATAATGGAGGTTCTTTTAGTCCACCCGGCAACGGGGGATGAAATCACTACATGTGGGTACAGTGGTGCAAACTCTGCAGAGTCAAAACTGTCATGAAAGCCGTGCTCACAGTCAAGAGCGGCTTGGACTTATTCATGATTAGATGATTGATGGTTTTGGAAGTTGTGGATGTTAAGCGGGGATCTTAACATTGGAAATGATGTTATGGTTATTTGGTTATGATGAAGGGATGGGAGATTGGGACCATTTCACCTGTGTAGTAATGTAGGTGCTTAATAAGCTAAGGTGATAGGTATTAATTGCATAGTGCTTTAACCATGCGTTCAACCTCTCCTTGTTCTAGCCATGCATGACATAACTTTCCCACACTTGCTGAGTACCATTGGTACTCAACCTTGCATATTTGTTGGTTTATATTGCTGCACAGGTCAAGATAATGAGGGTGTGTATAATGACCAAGACTTTGGACCCGAAGAAGGTTTCTAGGTTCATGGAGACCCCCGGGCAACGCCTGTGACGGAGCCCTCAAGAATAATATTCGGCTGCTAGATTATTTATTTGTGATGAACTTATTATCGTCCATCGAGACATATGCTATGTAAGACTTATTTATATTCGACACCTGGCTTGTAATAAATGACGCTTCACTATTTGTTATCACATGTATGAGAAAATGATCCTGGCATACATGTGATATTCACTCGATTGTTCTTCGGAAAAACCGGGTGTGACAACTCGCGAGTAGATTCCAACTACTCGACTTCTACCGAACCTTTCCTACTAACATTAGCGTAGCCAAATCCACTCGAGGAGTTGCTATTCTACCCTTTCTCTCTTAGGTATTTCTGGTCATGCAAGTGAGGTTTTCAATATCATCTAGACGTAATGCAATCAATGATGCAAAGCTATGATCTCTACAAATGAAAATGCTTTATAAAACGGTTCAAATGCAAACCGGGGCTTGCCTGTTTTGCAGGTGACTAAGGTTACAATCAGTTAGTGACGATCACTTGGAGCTTGATCACTTGTTTTCCTCCCTCCTTGATCTTCACCTCAAGTTCTTCTCACCTTCTTCACGTATATGCTACACGATATGATCATGCATATGTATTTAATTGAAAAGCTTTTGCTCATAAGATCTAATGACAGTTTTAAAACTGGAACTCTGTTTAAGAATTTAAAATGACACTGGTGCTAGTGGTTTGGGTTGGGCTTAAACACTAAAATCAATTATTAAGTGCTTTTCCCACTTAAGTGTTGATCACCTTGAGAGATTACACATGACAGTGGTGATCCAGAGCTCTAATGGAGCTGAGAATTTTCATGTGAGTTCCTTGTCACAAGAAAGTCCTCTGGACCAAAATTTAGCACATTTCATGGAGTGGTTTATTCAGAATAATTCTCTAAGGGTTTAGTCAAAGATGAATTAATTCTGAGGTAACACCCATGTTCATGTCAAACTCAGTGAACCACAATTTCAATTGTAGTTCATAGAGTCTACATGAATTTTCCTAGAAGTTTTGGAGCTAAGAATTTCCCAGAACTGAATTTACAAGTTTTGGAAATTCTCTGAAAATGTTTTCTGTATTCATTTGAATACAGGAACTTACAATCTGAATTACCCTGATCAATTCAACTCCAAATGAGCTGAAACTTTTAGAGGAGTCTAATAACACCCTAAAGAATATTCTGGCAAAATTTGAGGAGTTTTGGATAAACCAAACTCCCTCTACAATTCTTTTGCTGAAAAGCTTTATAGCATTTTCCAGAATTAAATAAAGACTTTCATACAAATTGGGTTGCATATTTGGATATAGTTTGTCAATCTGAATCTAAACCAATTTGAATGAATAAATTTGGAGGTTCCTAGCAAAAGTTATGCTCTTCTAAAGTCTGGGGAAAATCTGGGATTTGAATAAATCTGGGAAAAGTTTAAACCTGACTGTGGGACCAGGGACACGTGTCTGCTGCCGGGAGCGCGCCACACGGGGTCACAGGGTTATTTCCCGCGCTGTTACAATTGATCCCGTGCCACAGAATATCCAGCCTGATACCCTGAGCCACTGACATGCGGGACCGGCGAGGTCTTCTTCAACCTCGCGCTCCCGTGTGATCCCGCCGCCGGGCTCGCCGGAGCAGCTCCGGGATCAGTCGTCCGGCCACCTCTGTCGATGAAACTCGCCGCCAGCCCCTAATTCAACGCGAGGAACATGCTGATGGGGTTTTCTTGAGCTGGCAGGGCCCCCAAACTAGCCCGCGATGGCGCAACGGTTCGGACGAAGTCTGGCGACGTCGCCCCGACGCCCTAAGCCTTCTAGGCTTCGGTTTCCAAGCTCTAGAGCACCAGCGGACGCTAGGGATCATCGACATGGAAAGGAAATGGCTCGGAGATGGCTCTAACTTAGGGTTCACCATGCACCCGCATCTTCCCGCCATAGCCGCCTTCAGAAAGCTTGAAATTGCACCGTGCACAGGGTGTTTCATGCAAGGTTTCAAAAGAGAACTGGTGCGCCTACATGTCTAGCCGGTGTGTGCGAAGTCTCGTGGTGTCTAAACAACAATTGATCGGGAATTTTATAGAATCATACCAGAAGGTTGGTTTTCACCGGCCGGAGAGGATCTTCGAAATTCGCCGTCGAGAGGCCGAGGCAGGCTCTGTGCGTCGGGTGGAAGCTGCACGGAGCTCCTGCGCGTCCAAAAGTGGCCTCGCTTGGTCGTGAAACTTTCTGGAGGAGGCTGTCCACGGGAGCACGTCGCCGCCGGGGTGTTCGGCCGCCGCGGAAACTCAAGGTTCTCGGCGTAGAGGGCACGAACATACTGGGTGATGGCTCGAGGAGGTCGTGGGGATGTTGGTGGTGTTGTTTTTCTGCTCAGAGGCGCTGCTCACTAGAATTTCCCGAGCTCCCGATCGATCGAAGCAGGGCGGCTGTGTTTTCTGTCTTCCGGTGCGAGAGAGAGAGAAGAACAGTGCCGTGGCTTCGGTTAAGAGGCGGGAGAGGCGGTGAGGCGGTAGCCACCGATGTCCAGCAGCTCTCCAGCGCGAAGAACCCAGCAGGAGGTGGAGGCGTCGGCCGAGCTCGGTGTCGAGCGGAGGGAAGGCGGCTTCGCGTGGGAGGAAAGCAAAACAGAGACTGTGGACTGAGATCTTTTGCAATTTCAGTGCTCCCAATGACATGTGGGTCCCACATGTCAGTCCCCCTTATCCCCTCTAAAATATCTCCCCAATTTGAATATTGATGGAATTCAATTGTGGAAGTTTAAATCTGATATGTATTTGGATAATTGGGCAAGTTTCATCCAAATTCAAACATGCATTTGAATTCTTTGTCTTTTAAAGTCCATTTTGCAAAATGGGTTGCAAACTATTTTTATAAATCATGAAACTCTGCACACCCCCCTAATTTGGACCCAGGGAATTCAAATATGAAACCTGATTTTTAATTTGACTGTTGCAAATGAGATTTGTAGCACAACAGTTTGGAAATTCCTAGTGTTGCTCTCATTTGAATTTTATTTTGAACACATTGTTCCAAATCTGATTTTTGTTTTCTCACACATATGGGAACTTCCCATCTTTGTTTTAGACCCCTCTAGGGTTCCAAGTTCTCAAATAAACATTTGACTTGTGTGAAGAAAACCCTCATGTGTGTTATCACATGTGGGAAAAGTTTTAACAAGTCCCAAATTTCATACATATGAAACCAACTTTTGCAAATAAGTGTTTCTTTGTATTCATAATTTTGGGACCTTCACATTCCTCCCCCCTTAAAAGGAATCTCGTCCCGAGATTCAAAAGAAGAACGAGGTGGGAGTTAATTACAAGGTTTATGATAAAAGCTCCGGATAATTCTTGTGGATGTAATCTTCGGTTTCCCATGTCGCCTCTTCCGGGGTATGATTACTCCACAGGACTTTGTAAAATTTCAAAGTCCGGTTCCTGGTGGTCCGGGTCTTTTCGTCGATAATCTGTACAGGTTGCTCGACATAGGTGAGATCCGGCTGCAACTCGTCAATGTCTTCGGTGCGGATGGCAGCTGTAAACTTGAGACACTTTTGCAGCTGGGACACGTGAAATATATCGTGAATACCGGCAAGGCTTGCCGGTAGTTCCAGCCGGTAAGCTACAGTTCCGCACTTCTCCGTGATAGTAAACGGACCGATAAATCGGGAGCAAGTTTCTCCTTGACACCGAACCGATGAATCCCTTTCATCGGAGACACACGAAGATACACGTGCTCTCTGACTTTGAAATGCAGCGGTCGACGTCTCTGGTCCGCGTAGCTCTTTTGACGAGATTGGGCAGCTTTGAGGTTCTCTTGTATTATCCGAACTCTCTCTTCGGCTTCATTGACAAGATCAACCCCGAACGTTACTCGTTAACCGGATTCGCACCAATTCAATGGTGTACGGCACTTCCGGCTGTATAGAGCTTCATATGGTGCCATCTTAATGCTCGTCTCATATCCGTTGTTGTACGAGAACTCCGCCAGCGGTAAGTGATCATCCCAGCTCTTATCGTGGTGGATGGCACACGCCCTTAGCATATCTTCCAGTATTTGATTCACCCTATCAGTTTGCCCATCGGTTTGAGGGTGATATGCAGAGCTTCTAATCAACTTTGTCCCCAAGGAGGCATGTAGCTGTTCCCAGAAACGGGCTGCGAACAGCGATCCTCTATCTGACACAATGGTGCGGGGAACTCCATGTAAGCACAAGATCCGTGCTACGTACAGCTCCGCATACTGCTTTGCGTTGTACCTAGTATGCACAGGGATGAAATGTGCTGATTTGGTTAATCGGTCCACAATTACCCAAATCGAATCATGGTTGTGGGAGGTCATCGGCAACCCGACGATGAAGTCCATACTCAAGTCTTCCCACTTCCATGCCGGTACTTGCAATGGCTGCAATAGGCCTGACTTCTTCATATGGTCGGCCTTGACTCTTCGACACGTATCACACTCTGAAACATACTTTGCAACTTCACGTTTCATACGTGTCCACCAAAACTTCTTCCAGAGATCTTGGTACATTTTATTACTGCCCGGATGAATGGAAAACTTGGACAAATGAGCTTCATCCAAAATTTTCTTCCGTAGTCCCATATCCCGGGGTACTACAATCCGGTCGTTAAACCACAAAGTACCCTCATCGTCCTTCCGGAAGCACTTCATTTCTCCGTTATCTAATCTTCGCCGTATGTGAGACATACCCTTGTATTTTCGTTGAACTTCCATGATCTCTTCTCGGATGGTAGGGATGAGAGCAAGATTATAGAGAGCTCCATACGGGATGACATGGAGGCTTGGTTCTTTATCATCCATTTCAGCAATAGTTAGGTGATGGATATGCGCCTTACGACTGAGCGCATCGGCGACCACATTCGCCTTTCCTGGATGATAATGAATCTCTAGTTCATAATCCTTAATGAGCTCTAGCCATCTTCGTTGCCTCATGTTCAATTCTTTCTGAGTGAAGATGTACTTCAAGCTCTTGTGGTCGGTGTAGAGGTGTACAAGATTTCCGAGCAAGTAATGCCTCCACATCTTCAAAGCAAGGACCACGGCAGCTAACTCAAGATCATGAGTTGGATAATGCTGCTCGTGAGTTCTGAGTTGACGAGATCCATAAGCAACCACTCGTCTTTCTTGCATTAGCATGCAGCCAAGACCGATGCCAGATGCATCGCAATAAACGTCGAATGGCTTTGTCGTATCTGGCTGAGCAAGAACTGGGGCTGTTGTGAGATGCTTCACTAAAGTCTTGAAAGCTTGTTCACATGCAGTACCCCACACAAATCTGGTATTCTTCTTTAATAATTCCGTCATCGGTTTAGCAATCTTGGAAAAACTCGGAATAAACCTCCGGTAGTAACCCGCTAAACCGAGGAAGCTTCGGATTTCATGTACTGACTTTGGTGACTCCCATTTCTGTACTTGGATAATCTTACTCGGATCTACAGTGATGCCCTCCGCTGAAATAATGTGTCCGAGAAAAGGTACTTGATTAATCCAGAATTCACACTTGCTGAATTTTGCATAGAGCTGATGATCTCGCAATCTTTGTAGCACAATATGCAGATGTTCAGCATGTTCTTCCTCTGACTTGAATTACACCAAGATATCGTTGATGAAGACAACGACGAATTTATCCAACTACGGCATGAACACTGAATTCATCAGGTACATAAAGTGTGCCGGGGCGTTGGTCAAACCAAAAGACATAACGAGATACTCATACAGCCCGTATCTCGTTGAGAATGCCGTCTTTGGAATATCTTCTGCCTGGATTTTAATCTGGTGATATCCGGACCGAAGATCCATCTTTGAAAATACCTTCGCACCCACTAATTGATCGAAGAGCATATCAATGCGAGGTAGTGGATACTTGTTCTTGATGGTAACGGCGTTCAAAGGACGATAATCAACACAAAGCCGTAGTGTTTCGTCCTTCTTCTTGACAAACAACGCTGAACAACCCCAAGGTGACGAACTTGGTCGTATAAAGCCCTTGCTCATTAGTTCATTCAGCTGTGTCTTCAATTTTGCCAGTTCATTGGGTGCCATCTTGTACGGCCTTCGTGATATCGGTGTGGTTCCCGGTATAAGTTCGATCTTGAACTCAACGTCTCATTCGGGCGACATGCCCGGTAAATCCTCGGGAAATACATCCGGATACTCACGTACCACCGGAATGTCCTCTATCTTAACAGCTTCCGTGTGGTTCACTGTTGCAATCTGTTGCCGTCTGGCACCCAGAATTAATATGTGAAGACCGTGCTGTGGGGAGTTGAGCTCAACGGTCCTGGAGCTAATGTTAAGAACCGCTCTGTGGTAATTCAACCACGACATCCCCAAAATGATGTCGATCTTCAGATCCTCAAGGATAATGAGAGTCGTAGGATATATTTTACCCCCCAAACAAAGAGGTGCTCGGGAGACAACCTCGCTTGCGGTACTGCTGCCCCCAGGCGAAGATATGAGGTATTGCCCCTTTGTATAAACGGTTTGGAGCTGATGTTGAGTCACAAAAGATTGGCTAATGAAGTTGTGTGTGGCACCGGAATCAAAGAGAACTAAAACCGGTAGCTGATTCAGAGAAAACATCCCTGCTAAAGCAGCTTCTCCCTCCGGAACATCATCAATCACAGTATAGTGAATATTGCCCCTTATCTGTCCTTCTATCTGCAGATTGAGGTACGGGTTGTATTGTTGTAAATATGATGACCCGTAGTCTCGAGTTCAATCCGGACATTGCCTAGCATAATGGCCCTTACGCCCACAAGTAAGAGACGGATGCCTCTCCGGTTCTTCGTTGACTTGCGGTGGACTGCTAGGTACATATGGCAGCAGCGATGGAGCACAAACCACCGTCTGATGCTGCGGCTGTGGAGGTGGTGCAAGTTGTAGAACTTGACCAGCAATAAATCTCTGAGGAGTTGATCGTACAGGTTGCCTCCATCTTTCACCGGGTGGCGTTTGATACACCAAACGGTACTTCTGAGGCACATAACTTGTGCTAGCCTGCTCGATCTTACTCATCTTTCTCTTATCCGCTTGCCACTCAAGTGTCGGCTTCTCTTGAATGAAAGCCGCATTGACCATGTCGGTGTAACTGCCGTTATTATGTACAGCCAGCTTCTCCCGTAATATGGCACTCAGGCCATGAAAGAATAGGTCACACCGTGCCTCTTCTTTCGCCACATACTCGGGAGCATATTGGGCCAAAAGATTAAATCTCCTGACATACTCGAGGACACTCATGTCCCCTTGCTTCAAGCCCAAAAATTCCTCCCGCTTTGCCTTGACAATACGTAATGGTATGTAACGAGTACGAAAGGCTTCACAAAACTCCCTCCATGTCACTTGATGGTCCTCCGGAATGGTGGCAAGATGATCCACCCACCAGTTTCCTGCTGCTCCATGGAGTTGTTGAGCGGCAAACTTTGTCTTATGGTATTCATCACACTTGAATACTCCAAATTTGGACTCCATGACACGAAGCCATTGATCTGCTTCCACAGGTTCGGTGGCTTCAGTAAAAATTGGCGGTTGAGTCGCCAAGAAGTCCAGATAAGCGTCCCGAGACGGAACGACTTGTTGCGTGTTTTGGAGTACGCCTTGCTGTACCAAAGCTTGGAGTAAGCGTGTGTGTTCTTGCGTTGCTTCTTGGAGTAGCCTAGCGTTCTCTTGGTTAGACTCGACGACTCGAGTCATAAGATCCATCCATCCCGTGGATGGTGGTCCCGATGGTGGAATAGAAGCATCACCACCTCGACGAGAACTTCCGGCCCTACTCCTAGAGCGAGTACGAACCATACTGCAAAATGTAGTTGAGATGAGTTAAACAAGAACTCAGCAGTATGTGAGACTAATGGAAACATGATTATGTCAAAACTTTATAAAAGCAGTAACAAAATTCATGTTTACAAAACTCCTTAGTAGGCATAACTATCCAGCTTATCTGTACAGGACAGACCTTTATGCACTATCTCCCGATTTTGATCTAGTTAAGAGTATTTTCATATCTCGAGTTGAATACCAAAGTTAAAGTTAACTTCAGTATATTTCCAAAGAGTACTCATATGCCCCCAGATCATCTCCGGATTAAAAGTTATGATTTTTCCAAAGTTTACAGGATTCCTGGATAAAATTTGCCAGCATCTCCTTTGTATGTGGCTGATTTTATCACAGTTGTATATGTAAATACAATAAGAATCTGAGAAACTTTGAACTACAACAATTTTGCACATTCATAACCTTTCCAATGGTGTATCATAGGCTTCTTAAGGGTTTATCTACAGAAAGTTATGGCTTAAAACAGAAAGGTCCAGAGAGGTTTTGTTGCTGTCCTGGTTCTGGACAATTCACCTTCCTCTGAACTTTCTACCCATTTAGCATGTGATTTGGCTCTGGAGCTCTACAAATAAGTTGTACATCACTTGAAGACCTTTCCAGAACTGTACCATACACCTTAATTGGGTCAAGCTACCCAGAGTTATGCTCTGTTGAAGTCCAGCACAAATTTCTGCTGAAAACAGAGCACTCTGTTTTTGAAATTTTTTTGAAGTCTAATCTTCCTCTCATTTGAATCTTAGCTCAAAATAAGAGTTCAGTAACTAATATTTGTTTCAAACTTCCATTTTTATTTGAAAGTTAGTTCATGAGTTATTTCTTCAAAGGAAAGGGGTTATTATGTTTAGTACGGTGTCGACGCACCGTAAGAAGCATGTCGGTACTATGTAACCTCACCAAAAGAAAATCCTAACCGGATTATACCGGCATAAACGTATCTTAGGTGGCACTAAAACGATCACTCGCAAACGCGTACTATTCGTACTACGATTTTGTGGTTACTCCTGCATAAGTCACACTCAATCGTCAGGTACGGCTGCACACCGAACCCAGTATCCATACAATTCCTACACCCGTCCGTCATCACTCGCACAGGTGTTCTCAAGCCAAACACGCCTTGAGCTACGTGTTCACGTTACTAACCACGTGACGGGGTTTCCCAAATTGCACCACGAACGCCTGGGACAGACGTTGCTTGAGTACCCCAAATGACATGAGGAGTCGTAGAGGATACTAAAGCGGATCGGGTTACCTGCCACCCGTGGGGCTCCACCCTTCAGCTTGTGCGCACTGGTGGACAGCGCTTACGTGCACCCCCCAAGACATGAAGCGTCCCGAGATGCACGATTTTCCGACATAACAAATAAGTTAGGTTGCCACCTTCATAATAAGCTAATAGTAATCCTTATGTGGGCCTAGTACCGTATCCTCACCGTAACCTAAATTTTTGTCGTAATACCTTCCTTATTCCGTGTGCTATTACCAATGTGGCTCTGATACCAGCTGAGTTGGACCCATCAACCGAGACAGGCCACTCGCTCGGGAATCGCATTGGGTGGTGCCGTGTTGTGCGGCACCCAACAGCACACATATGAGGAACAATGTATTACATATAACAATAGCGGAAGCTTACAAGTTTTTCTTTGTAAATACTTTACATCAAGTAACTATAGCGGAAGTCTATATCAACTCACGTCGAATAACTAAGAGCACTCGAGATGAAGTCCCGCCCGCGGACTCCTCTCGCTAGCAACACGAAGACAAGCAGCAGCGGCTGGGTTCTCCATGTGTTACCTGACTCGGGAGTCCCCGAGTCTCACCGGACAACCTTCTTTTCAGCATCGTTGTTAACCTGCAAAACCACTTATATAGCAAGCATGAGCACATAGGCTCAGCTAGTCTGACCCGTCTCTTCTAAACAAGAAACTCTACATGCGCGACGGTTGCAATTGGGTCGGCTAGATTTGCATAAAGGACTCGCCTAAAGTTGATCCTTAACTTTCAGCTTTTAAGCCTCATTGTGCAGACCTTGAGCCGAAAAGCATCGCAACTCCACAATCAAACAAGAAACGCTTTGTTGCGATGCTCCTTGCACAAAGTGAAAGTAAAGTTTAATGAGCCTATCTCTAACTCAATCATGGTTGCAATACAAGTTATAGCACAGCCTTATCAAGTTCAAAAGAATAACCAGTTCAGTTCTTACTACGTCAAGACGCAGTGGGCAAGTATGCTCATATGACCGCGAGCGACGGTGATTCGAATCAGTACACGCCCAGACTACACGACACGTACACCCGTACTCTAAGTTGCCGGCAGCAACCTCGACTGACGTTGTACGCGGCCACCTTTCCCAAGATCTTCCACATTGGACGCAGTCCAACTGCCCCGAGTACGCAAGCTCCCTCAAGGTACATACCCGCTGTGGTATGTTCTTGAGCGAGGTACCTCCTGCTACCCTGACGCCGAAAGCCTAAGGCAGTTGGAAAAGTTCCACTATGGATCTCCCAAGGTACATCGGTTTCCTGGGTCCCATATGGCCAGTATGCGCCCGGTACACAACTCAAACTTGTCCAACAGGGCCAAGCACGGACGGGCATTAACCGACACAGGCAGGGCAATGCACGCACGGCCTGCAACCTGCTGCATCTAAACCTCCCTGCCCGGTCTCCATTTCTTATGTGTGAACTTTCCTCATCTTTTCTAATTCGGACCCGTTCCGAGTAAACAAGCCCTAAACTCGCGAGTAGATTCCAACTACTCGACTTCTACCGAACCTTTCCTACTAACATTAGAGTAGCCAAATCCAGTCGAGGAGTTGCTATTCTACCCTTTCTCTCTTAGGTATTTCTGGTCATGCAAGTGGGGTTTTCAATATCATCTAGACGTAATGCAATCAATGATGCAAAGCTATGATCTCTACAAATAAAAATGCTTTATAAAACGGTTGAAATGCAAACCGGGGCTTGCCTGTTTTGCAGGTGACTAAGGTTACAATCAGTTAGTGACGATCACTTAGAGCTTGATCACTTGTTTTCCTCCCTCCTTGATCTTCACCTCAAGTTCTTCTCACCTTCTTCACGTATATGCTACACGATATGATCATGCATATGTATTTAATTGAAAAGCTTTTGCTCATAAGATCTAATGACAGTTTTAAAACTGGAACTCTGTTTAAGAATTTAAAATGACACTGGTGCTAGTGGTTTGGGTTGGGCTTAAACACTAGGATCAATTATTAAGTGCTTTTCACACTTAAGTGTTGATCACCTTAAGAGATTACACATGGCAGTGGTGATCCAAAGCTCTAATGGAGCTGAGAATTTTCATGTGAGTTCCTTGTCACAAGAAAGTCCTCTAGACCAAAATTTAGCACATTTCATGGAGTGGTTTATTCAGAATAATTCTCTAAGGGTTTAGTCAAAGATGAATTAATTCTGAGGTAACACCCACGTTCATGTCAAACTCAGTGAACCACAATTTCAATTATAGTTCATAGAATCTACATGAATTTTTATAGGATTTTTGGAGCTAAGAATTTCCCAGAACTGAATTTACAAGTTTTGGAAATTCTCTGAAAATGTTTTCTTTATTCATTTGAATACAGGAACTTACAATCTGAATTAACCTGATCAATTCAACTCCAAATGAGCTGAAACTTTTACAGGTGTCTAATAACACACTAAAGAATATTATGGAAAAATTTTAGGATTTTTGGATAGACCAAACTCCCTCTAAAATTCTTTTGCTGAAAAGCTTTAAAGGATTTTCCAGAATTAAATAAAGACTTTCATACAAATTGGGTTGCATATTTGGATAGAGTTTGTCAATCTGAATCTAACCCAATTTGAATCACTAAATTTGGAGGTTCCTAGCAAAAGTTATGCTCTTCTAAAGTTTGGGGAAAAATCTGGGATTTGAATAAATCCGGGAAAAGTTTAAACCTGACTGTGGGACCAGGGACACGTGTCTGCTGCCGGGAGCGCGCCACACGGGGTCACAGGGTTATTTCCCGCGCTGTTACAATTGATCCCGCGCCACAGAATATCCAGCCTGATACCGTGAGCCACTGAGATGCGGGACCGGCGAGGTCTTCTTCAACCTCGCGCTCCCGCGCGATCCCGCCGCCGGGCTCGCCGGAGCAGCTCCGGGATCAGTCGTCCGGCCACCTCTGTCGATGAAACTCGCCGCCAGCCCCTAATTCAACGCGAGGAACACGCTGATGGGGTTTTCTTGAGCTGGCAGGGCCCCCAAACTAGCCCGCGACGGCGCAACGGTTTGGACGAAGTCCGGCGACGTCGCCCCGATTCCCTAAGCCTTATAGACTTCGGTTTCCATGCTCTAGAGCACCAGCGGACGCTATGGATCATCGACGTGGAAAGGAAATGGCTCGGAGATGGCTCTAACTTAGGGTTCACCGTGCACCCGCATCTTCCCGCCATAGCCGCCTTCGGAAAGCTTGAAATTGCACCATGCACAGGGTGTTTCATGCGAGGTTTCAAAAGAGAACTGTTGCGCCTACATGTCTAGCCGGTGTGTGCGAAGTCTCGTGGTGTCTAAACAACAATTGATCGGGAATTTTATAGAATCATACCGGAAGGTTGGTTTTCACCGGCCGGAGAGGATCTTCAAAATTCGCCGTCGAGAGGCCGAGGCAGGCTCTGTGCGTTGGGTGGAAGCTGCACGGAGCTCCTGCGCGTCCAAAAGTGGCCTCGCTTGGTTGTGAAACTTTCTGGAGGAGGCTGTCCACGGGAGCACGTCGCCGCTGGGGTGTTCGGCCGCCGCGGAAACTCAAGGTTCTCGGCGTAGAGGGCACGAACACACTGGGTGATGGCTCGAGGAGGTTGTGGGGACGTTGGTGGTGTTGTTTTGCTGCTCAGAGGCGCTGCTCACTAGAATTTCCCGAGCTCCCGATCGATCGAAGCAGGGCGGCTGTGTTTTCTGTCTTCCGGTGCAAGAGAGAGAGAAGAACAGCGCCGTGGCTTCGGTTAAGAGGCGGGAGAGGCGGTAGCCACCGACGTCCAGCAGCACTCCAGCGCGAAGAACCCAGAAGGAGGTGGAGGAGTCGGCCGAGCTCGGTGTCGAGCGGAGGGAAGGCGGCTTCGCGTGGGAGGAAAGCAAAACAGAGACTGTGGACTGAGATCATTTGCAATTTCAGTGCTCCCAATGACATGTGGGTCCAACATGTCAGTCCCCCTTATCCCCTCTAAAATATCTCCCCAATTTGAATATTGATGGAATTCAATTGTGGAAGTTTAAATCTGATATGGATTTGGATAATTGGGCAAGTTTCATCCAAATTCAAACATGCATTTGAATTCTTTGTCTTTTAATGTCCATTTTGCAAAATGGGTTGCAAACTATTTTCATAAATCATGAAACTCTGCACACCCCCTAATTTGGACCCAAGGAATTCAAATATGAAACCTGATTTTTAATTTGACTGTTGCAAATGAGATTTGTAGCACAACAGTTTGGAAATTCCTAGTGTTGCTCTCATTTGAATTTTATTTTGAACACATTGTTCCAAATCTGATTTTTGTTTTCTCACACATATGGGAACTTCCCATCTTTGTTTTAGACCCCTCTAGGGTTCCAAGTTCTCAAATAAACATTTGACTTGTGTGAAGAAAACCCTCATGTGTGTTATCACATGTGGGAAAAGTTTTAACAAGTCCCAAATTTCATACATATGAAACCAACTTTTGCAAATAAGTGTTTCTTTGTATTCATAATTTTGGGACCTTCACAGCGGTCAATGCGGGACTTAGAGAAAGTGTGCGGAACAGAAGAGACGGAGGTCCCACCTCGGGCTCGCTATCTCCCCCGAGATGGGCCCGGGGGCCACTGTCGGTACCCGCGATATTGGGTACCCCCGCGCACAGGGGAAAATGTCTGAGGATCTCGCCCTTCTCCGCAGGGAGAGCTCCGAGGGCGCCACGCGTCCAGCGGGGCCGGACCTCCCTCTCCTCAGAGGAGAGCTCCGGGCTCGCCACGTGGCCTGCAGAAGCCGGACCTCCCCCCCTCCGCGGGGGAGAGGTCCGAAGGCTCCACGTGTCCAGCGGGGCCGGACCTCCCTCTCCTCAGAGGAGAGCTCCGGGCTCGCAACGTGGCCGACAGAAGCCGGACCTCCCCCCTCCGCGAGGAGAGGTCCGAAGGCTCCACGTGTCCTGCGGGGCCGGAACTCCCTCTCCTCAGAGGAGAGCTCCGGGCCCGCCATGTGTCCAGCAGAACAGCGCTGCCTGCCCCCGAGCGGTAGGCAGCGGGCGTAAAGACGCCCCATACCTTGCCCGTACAAGGTATTCAAGGCCCGCGCCTTCCCAAGACGCGGAGACGTGGAGCACGCCTCTGTCAGGTGCCGTTGCGCCCAGTCGCATCACAGACTGGCGCGTGGTGTCAGAACCTGCCAGCCAATAAACACAACGACAAGACATCCCCTGCCGCTCCCGCTGTCATCAACCGCTACGACTAGCATGCGGCATGGGCAGGGCGGCAAGACGAAGACACAGAAGCCTTCACCAGAGACAACTACCGACATAACTGCGGATACGATAGTCGGCAGGCAATCTCCCCGGGACCACCTGTTGGGTCCCGGGCCCCCCTTGTAAGCCACACGAGCCTTGGACTATAAAAGGCTCGGGTAGGCGACGTTAGCAAGGGTTCACACTCCAGCAACTCATACCCTAGGCATAACTCATCCTCAAGCTCAGGACTCCGGTTCTGAGCAACAAGCAATACAGCGAGCACCTCAGCTCACCGTGGATGTAGGGTTTTACGCTCCGGCAGCCCGAACCACGTAAAACTTGTCGTGTCAAGCTCCTCCCTAACTCGTCCCTACGCTTAAGCTCTCTGCAAGCGACTAGCCCCTCCGAAAAAGAACCTCCGCGGGCTGCCCAGAGCAGGTCCGGGGGAAGTGTCGACCACACACTTCGACAGATCCAATAGCCGAAGCATAAGGAATCGCTCTCATCCTATTTTGCTCATCAGGCGTCGAAGTACACTGACTTTTGCTTAGAGTGATGCCATGTGACATTGGCAAGAAACCTTTCTTAGAATCTTGCATATTGAACCGATTCAATATCTTGTCAATATATGTGTCTTGGCTTAATCCAATTAACCTTTTAGATCTATCTCTATAGATCTTTATGACGAAAATGTACGCTGCCTCTCCTAAATCCTTCATTGAGAAACTTTTCCTTAATGAGGATTTAACAACATCTAATACTGGAATGTCATTTCCGATCAACAATATGTCATCTACATATAGGACCAGAAATATAAGTGCGCTCCCACTAACCTTCTTGTAAATACAAGGTTCTTCTACATTCTTGATGAAACCAAACCCTTTGACCAATTCATCAAAACGTAGATTCCAACTCCGAGATGCTTGCTTCAATCCATAGATGGACTTTTGAAGTTTGCATATTTTTCTAGCATTTTTAGGATCGACAAAACCCTCAGGTTGTGTCATGTACACATCCTCAGTCAGACTCCCATTAAGAAAGGCTGTTTTGACATCCATCTGCCATATTTCATAATCAAAATATGCAGCAATTGCTAGGAGAATCCGAACAGACTTTAGCATAGCGACGGGCGAAAATTTTTCATCATAATCAACATCTTGAATTTGTTTGAAACCTTTCGCCACCAATCGTGCTTTATAGATGTGAACTTTTCCATCCATATCAGTCTTTTTCTTGAAAATCCATTTGCAATCGATTGGTCTCACACCATCGATTGGATCAACCAAGTTCCAAACTTGATTCTCATGCATGGATTCTATTTCGGATTCCATGGCTCCAAGCCATTTCTCAGAGTCGGGTCCCATTATTTCTTCAGTGTAGGTCACAAGCTCATTATTGTACAACAATACCATGTCCTGTGGTTCCGTGGTTAGGAGTGTCAACTTTTCAGTTGCACGACGTACCCTTGTAGACCTTCGTGGGGCTGGTGTTTCATCAACTGGTTGTACAACATCTTGTACATCCAGTATAGGATTAGAGGGTGCTGAAACATTTTCAGGTATTTCATGAATTTCTTCAAGATGCACCTTGCTCCCACTAACTTCTTTTGAGAGAAACTCTTTCTCCAAGAAGACACCATTGCGAGCATTAAACACTTAACCCTCCGTTTTATTATAAAAATAATATCCTTTGGTTTTCCTAGGATATCCCACAAAGAAGCATTTGTCTGATTTGGGAGTAAGTTTGTCTGACGTCAAACGTTTGACATAAGCATCACATCCCCAAACTTTGAGGAAAGACAATCCGGGACGTTTCCCGGTCCACATCTCATATGGTGTCTTCTCAACAGACTTAGTTGGGACTCTGTTTAGTGTAAACGCAGCAGTTTCAAGAGCATAATCCCAAAAGGATAGTGGAAGATCAGTCTGGCTCATCATCGACCTAACCATGTGTAACAAGGTTCCATTCCTCCGCTCGGACACCCCATTCCATTGAGGCGTTCCAGGTGGAGTCAACTGTGGAACAATTCCACATTGTTTTAAATGACCATAAAATTCATGGCTCAAATATTCACCCCCACGATCAGATCGTAGAAGTTTAATTGTCTTGCCCAACTGATTTTGTACTTCATTCTGAAATTCTTTGAACTTTTCAAAATATTCAGACTTGTGCCTCATTAGATAGACATATCCATATCTACTAAAGTCATCGGTAAAAGTAATGAAATACTGAAAACCACCTCTAGCTACCGAACTCATTGGTCCACATACATCAGTATGTATAAGTCCCAACAAGTCACTTGCCCTCTCACTTTGACCAGTGAAGGGTGCTTTGTTCATCTTCCCAAGCAAACAAGACTCGCATGTGTCAAGTGATTCAAAATCAAATGAACTTAACAAACCATCTTTATGGAGTTTCTCAATGCGTTTCTCATTTATATGACCTAAGCGACAATGCCAAATAAAAGTGGGATTTAGATCATTTTGTCAAGCCCATTTTGTATTAATGTTATAGACTGTTTTATCCTCAAGATCAAGAACATATAATCCATTCACTAATGGACATTGAGCATAGAAAATATTATTATAATAAATAGAACAACATTTGTTCTTTATTATAATCTCATAACCATTAACTTCTTCCAAACATGAAGAAGATATAATGTTCTTGCTCAAAGAAGGAATGCAATAACAATTATTTAATTCCAAAACTAATCCTGAGGGTAATGACAAGTGATAAGTTCCGACATCTATGATAGCAACCTTTGCTCCATTGCCGACCCGAACATCCAACTCACCTTTTGCAAATCTTCTAGTCTCACTTAGACCCTGCAACGATTTGCAAGTGTGAATCATTGATCGGGTATCAAATACCCATGATTCACTAGAAGATGTAGCAATATTGATTTCTATAACATTTATACCTGAAGTGGAAGTCTAACTCCCTTTCTTCTTCTTATCCTCCAAGTACTTCTTGCAGTTCCTAGACCAATGCCCCTTAGCATGAGAGTGGAAGCATTCATCATTAGGAGAAGGGCCTGATTTACCCTTTGGCTTTGAGCTTGAAGGCTCATTGGGAACCTTTCCCTTGCCTTTAGGATGCATCACACGCTTCCTCTTTTTATTCTCCTTTTGAACCATCATCACATGAGTGGTGTTTTTCTTAATGCTTTCCTCGGCTGTTTTAAGCATCCCGTGCAACTCAGCCAACGTTTTCTCCATGCCATTCATTTGATAATTCAATATAAATGGCTCATAGCTCGGTGGGAGTGACTGGAGAATAACGTCAATAGCCAGGTCATCCTTGAGTTCAGAACCAAGTTTGTCCAAAGTCTCAATGTAACCAATCATCTTGATTACATAGGGACTGACCGGGCTACCTTCTGCTAGCTTGCATGAGAACAAGGACTTTGGGATGTTGTATCTCTCAGCCCTTTCTTTGTTCTCAAACATTCCACGTAGTCCCTGAATCATAGAATAAGCATCTGCATGCTTATATTGTTTCGTTAGATCAGGGGACATTGTGGCAAGCATGAGGCAGCTTGCATTAAGCGCATCATCGCAGTGCTTCTCATAAGTCCTGCGAGTTGCGGCATTTGCATCATCGGGGAGGTCATTGGGGTATGGTTGCTCAAGAACATACTCAATTTTCTCTTGCCTGAGAACAATTCTCAGGTTGCGGTACCAATCAATAAAGTTAGCTCCATTGAGCTTTTCTTTCTCAAGCACAGATCGCAAATTGAAACTAGAATTGTTACTAGCAGACATGATCTACAATAGAAAATAAATATGCAAGGTTTTAGTACTATGTTATGTACCAATCTTTTATTAACAGTTTAATAAAAGAAACCACCACTATATGAGCATCATCCTCCCTCTAACGACATATAGTGGTCCAAGATCCATATTCACTAATTTCTAGTGAGCTTTGGCTTCACTGCTAGAAAATTAGTGACATAGGTAAACAACCATTGTTAATCATATCTCTATATGATTCTTGTTTGTTGGGTGACATCCAATGCCCCTTCTCCCAACACTATGCCATAAAGCCCAAAACCGTTTTAATAGCTTTGTTGAGTAAACCAATAATATGCATGTGAATGTCCAACATTCACCCTATTCATTATGATAGATGACGGTATTTTGCTTTGGCAAACTTACCATACAATGATCAAAACAACATAGGTGCAGCTATAGGTAAATGGCATCAAATACTCAACTTTTCCGAGGGAAGCTATTCTATCATGACAAAACATCCACCATATGAAAAGCATGAAAAGAATAGTAAAACATCACAGACATACGATCATATCATATCTGTGAATAGTATGGCCTTTAGGATCATAGTGGTCTCCATCACCATGGTTCCATCATGATCTACACCGCCATGTCTCCCTTCTTATGGTGATCACCATCACCATCATGCTTGAGGTTTCTCAATGAATATAAAAGAAGCTAATACATCTAAAAGCTGTCAAATAAATTACATGAGAGATCAGGCATCACAGGGCGACACGTAGGTCGTTATACAATTATGTGACAACCTCAACCCGGTTGTGTTAAATTTGCAACACGCAAGCTGCACGAATTTTACACACAGATCATCACATCACATTTAGGCCATACCATTCACATCATTCCCTGCAAAAACAAGTTAAGCGTAGAACGATGTCTATCGCGAAACAACTTAATGATGTCACTATATCGCATCTATGAAATCACTATGAAAATCTCATCGAATTGATCAAATCAACCCGAATCTGAGCCATTCAGAATGCCTCAATTTTCATTGTGACTGGTTATCCACGAGAAGATCGCGACACATGACCGTGATCTATTGGCTCAATCTGTTAGCTATGTACACTATTAGTCCCGATGGTGATTCCAGCCGGTAGGGACAGGTTGCGCACACAGCAGAGAAGGAGCACGAACTAATCCTTTAGTCATATGATGGCAATCTACCCTAACCAATTCCAAACCCCAAAGGCCGAACTATAAAAATTCATCATATGAACTTGTCTGCAGTAGATCGCATCTAAGATCCAGACCAAAAACTACGCAAGTCGGCTCTGGTACCACTCTAGGGAAGTAGGCGATGCGCTACTCTAGCAATTCGACCGTATCAGCAAGGAAACATGCGAGTAAGAAGGTCATGGATCGTTACCACTAGGCCCACAGCGCAGCGTATCGTAGATGCGCTTCGTAGCCGATCAGCGCAGCAGTAACAGCAGCGCCTCCACGAAGTCCACACGTACAGGGAGGAACGCCGTGCGTCGGTGTGCTAGCACCGCGCGCGCGACAGGGGTTTCGGCGGCTGGCATGTGAGGAGCGGCGGCTGGGGCTGTTATGTGGTGGAGTGATCTTCCCCTAACCCTACCCCTCATATTTATAGGCGCGCTAATGGGCTTTTAGGTCACAGGCCCATTAGTACCCTAATTTCTTATGGGTCAAATATCCATCAGGCCTTTATCCAAATTGTTATGATTGCCACTTGGGCATATCACCAACAGTTCTTCCCATGGATCGATCACAGGTTGCTCCCGCACAGGTTCCTCTGCTTAAGTTTTACATTCATGAAGAAGCTAGTAGGGCCGCTGTTCCCGCAATGCCGGAACTTCTGCGCTCGGCAAAGGTGGCTGTTTAGAAGGGACAGTTGTGGGGAACCCCTTCCGGGATCCACACTCCAGGATACACATTGGGTGGTGCCGTGCGATGCGGCACCCAACAGCATACACGAAAAGAACCATAAACATCAAAGTTGTTCCGCTAGCGGGTTTACACCTCTGACACCAACCCCCAAAGGATGGCCGTATAAGTTTCAACACGAGAGTACCCGAGTTACATCAGTTTCTTGGACCCCATAATTCCAGTATGCATCCGGTACTGTTTAAACTTGCTCAGCAGGGCGGCATACGCATCGGTCCTTAACCAACACAAACAGAGCTACGGCAACACAGGCCCAACGTCCTGCTGCTCCTACTCTCTGCTCGGTCTCATTTTCTTTTCCAAAACTTTCATTCTCTAGAATCATACCCCGCTGAACCAACATCCTAAACTCGCGAGTAGCTTCCAACTACATGACTTGTACCGTATACTATACAACTTAAGCCTAGCAGAATCTACATGAAGGTAACCTGTTCTACCCTATACTCCAATGGTTTGTGGGTCATTCATTTGGAGTATCAATCACCTTGACCTAATGCACAATACATACTAGACCCATAAAAGTGATACAAAGTAAAATGTAACTAAAAAGTTGTTAAATGCAAACCGGGGCTTGCCTTATGTTGCTGCTGGTTTAGTTCTACTTTATAGTCACTATCTTGGTGACGATTTAATCTTCAACTTGCTGATCCGAGTCGAGTTCTTCGTCGAACTCCTTCGTCGTATTTCCTACCGACATGAATATGCACAATTTTATATTGCAAGTAAATACATTATAAAACAAAAGCGTTTTAGGTCTTAAGCATGGTTTAGACAACCTTATAAGTGAGTAAAGAGCTCTGTTATGGTCAAAAACAGAGAACTTGATCTGGGCAGTAGATGTTGGTTGGAGTAAAGTTCAAAAAGTGATATATAAGGAACATAAGAAAGATATTGGAAAAACCCAGCAGAAAACTGGAGAAGATGACCTCGACTTGCTCTGAAATTTTTACAGTGGACCATAGATCATACAGAGCTATGGCTTGCAAAATTTCAGACAAAGTTGATGGAAGATGTGGCCTGGGGAATTTTCTTACTATTTAGCTTCTCTGAATTCCTATGGCAATTATAGTGTCTTGTCATGCTCCAAATTTGGTTTTTCAGAAACTTGAGAGTCTCATGAGTCCATAGGACTTGGTTTCACCATTTTTGGAGCTTTCTACACAGAGATATGGATTTTCCAAACTTGGTTAAAAGTCTGAAAATGTCTCTGTTCATTTTTCCCATTTTTCAGAGACATAGAGAATTGAAACAATATTTGGCCAAGCAAATGGAGTCCAATGCCTCTTAGTATTTTATTGGAGTTCAAGGACTCTTGGGAGAATGTCCTGCCCAAATTTGGGAATTTTCCAATAAACAGAACTCCTGTAAAAATTCCTACAATTGTTTTTCAATGAATTAATGATCCAAATCCAGAAATTTTCATAAACCTTGGGATGCACTCCTGGATAGTACTCTTTGAGAGGAATCCAACAAAATTTATTTGACAATTTTTGGACATTCCTACTCAAAGTTATGGCTCTTCAAATTTTAAACCAAATTAGGAAAATTTGGAAAAGTGTAAACACTGCCCGTGGACCCCACCTGTCACCGCTCATCTTCAACCTCGCGCCAGACAGGACCAGTGGCGGCTCCCTCCGGCGAGGGTCGCCGTAAGGCCCTTCCCGGCCATCTCCCGGCACCATGCTGGCCACCTGGGGGTTTTGAGGGATGGGAAATCTGATGGTGGGGTCAAATCCGGCCGGTGGTGACTGGAATGGCGCCCCCCACGGCAGCAGCGGCGGCCATGACTGCGGCGACCTCTAGCTCGCAGAAAAATGGCTCAAACAACTTGGTTTTTCTTCCTACATCACTATTGTGGAACTCTAAGCCTCGTCATGCGCTCAAATCATCTCAAAAATGGCTGCAATCAGGAGTTCATCGGCGACCTAGGGCAAAAATTGGTGCCGGCCCGATATTCTCGAAGAACAGCACCAAATCTTGATGATTTTCGATGGTTTTTGATCCTAGAGGAGTGTGGGAGTGTCTAGATCATGTTTGTAGCTTGGCACACGTGATGGTGGATTGATTACGACGAATTTCGAAGATTGGAGAGGCTCGGTCCTAGGTGTACCAAAGCAAAGAACGGGGAAATTCATCCTCAGCGACGCACAAAAGGAGAAGAGGGTTGCACCGTCAGTTTGCACACCTGAGGGCGCTCCTTTTCCGTGTAGACCGTCGGCCACGAAGAGGCCTCTAGCAGCCGGGCGCCGGTGAGCAGAGAGTCGGCCGACGTGAGGTGCTTTGGCTGTGCGAGGCAGAGGACTGTGAGCCGTGGGACAGGAGAAACAGTTCACGGGGCTGGGAGCTACGTGCTTATCGTTCGGCGGATCATCCCGAGCAGGAGGTGGCGCTGTACCGAGTCGGTTGGCGCTGGACGTCGGAGGTGGCGCACGCGTGCGGTCTGAGCAAAAAACAGAAGACTTGGGGGTTAAGTGTACTGACATGTGGGCCCCATTTCTCCCCTCTTATCCTCCGGTTCCGGTTAAAATAGCAAATGAGCTACAAATTTGATCAAACTTGGAGGATAGGTCAAAAGAAATGTGAGCAACACAACGGTGCACTCAAATTTGAATTTTGGTGAAGTCAGAATTTGAAACTGAGATTTAAATTCAAATACAAATTTTCTCCCGTTTAAATTCCAACAAATAAGAAATCCCTTTCAAATGCTCTGAAAATTTGCCGGGCCACCCATGAATGTGCGGAGAACCAAACGGTAGCTCTAGATCGCCGTGTTCGGGAATTTTTGAAAGTTTAAGTTTAGATTTGGAGCTCACACCTTTAAATTCAAGAGTTTAAATTCCCTCTCATTTTCTCGGTGTGATTTGCAGCCCCACTTGCTAGAATTTTCGGGATTTCACATCCCCCCTTTAAAAATAATCTCGTCCCGAGATTCATAAAGAAGACACGAAGTGGTAGAGAAGGAATTAGCGGATATAAGCGGACAGCAAGTCCAGATAGTTTGAACGGAGGTATTCTTCACTCTCCCATGTTGCTTCCTCTGCGGTATGATTGCTCCATAATACCTTATAGAATTGTAGCGTCCGATTCCTTGTTGACCAAGACTTTTCATCAATAATCAATTGGATGCTCGGTATAAGAGAGATCCGGTTGCAATGTCTCGAGATCTTCATTGCGGACAGCGGTGGTATTCTTGAGACATTTCCGAAGCTGAGAGACGTGAAATATATCATGCACCCCAGCGAGATTCGTCGGTAGCTCAAGACGGTAGGCTTCGGGTCCACATTTCTCTGTGATAGCAAATGGACCGATAAACCGGGGAGCGAGCTTTCCCTTTACACCGAAGCGATGAACTCCCTTCATTGGAGATACGTGGAGATATACGTACTCTCCGACGTTGAAGTTCAGCGGTCGACGTCGCTGGTCTGCATAACTCTTCTGTCGAGATTGAGCAGCCTTTAAATTTGCTTGTATGACAAGAACTCGTTCTTCGGCGTCATTGACAAGGTCAATCCTGAATGTCACTCTTTCACCGGATTCGCACCAATTCAACGGTGTGCGACATCTCCGGCCGTAGAGAGCCTCATACGGTGCCATCTTGATACTCGTTTGATAGCTGTTGTTGTACGAGAATTCCACCAACGGTAGATAAGCATCCCAATTCTTACCGTGGTGAATGGCACACGCTCTCAACATATCTTCCAAGACTTGATTCACTCTCTCGGTTTGAGGGTGATATGTGGAGCTTCTAAGCAATTTGGTTCCCAAAGATGTGTGCAGCTGTTCCCGGAAATGAGAAACAAACAGTGCACCACGATCTGAAACTATTGTTCTTGGAACTCCATGCCGACATAAGATTAGTTCAATGTATAACTCCGCATATTTCTTTGCATTGAATCCCACATTCACCGGTATGAAGTGTGCTGACTTCTTTAATCGGTCAATGATTACCCAAACCGAATCATGCTTCCGTGATGTGAGCGGTAACCCGACAATGAAATCCATACTCACATCTTCCCATTTCCATGCCGGAATATGAAGGGGCTGTAGCAAACCAGGTTTCTTCATGTGACCTGCTTTCACCCTTCGACCCGTATCACACTCGGATACGTATTTAGCTATTTCCCGCTTCATCCGTGTCCACCAAAACTTGTTTCTCAAATCTTGGTACATCTTGTTGCTGCCCGGATGAATGGAAAATTTTGATAAATGAGCTTCGTCTAATATTTTCTTCCGAAGCTTCATGTCATGGGGCACGACTATACGGTTTTTGAACCATAGCGTACCATTCTCATCTTTTTCCCGGAAGCACTTAACCTCTCCTTTGTCTATTCTCTTCCGGATATGGGCCATGCCCTTATCTTTCTTTTGCGCCTCTACAATTTCATCACAAATTGTAGGAATGAGGGCAAGATTAAACAATGACCCATAGGGAACCAAGCGCATGCTCGGTTCTTCTTCTTCCATTGCAGCCATGGTTAGATTATGCACATGTGCTTTCCAACTAAGTGCGTCGGCAACCACATTCGCTTTTTCAGGATGGTAATGAATCTCTAGTTCATAATCCTTGATTAACTCTAACCATCTTCGCTGCCTCATATTTAATTTCTTTTGTGTGAAGATGTACTTCAAACTCTTGTGATCGGTGTAGAGGTGAACTAAGTTTCCAAGTAAATAGTGCCTCCACATCTTTAGAGCAAGAACCACAGCAGCTAGATCGAGATCATGTGTCGGATAATTCTGCTCATGATTCCGAAGCTGCCTGGATCCATACGCGACCACTTGCCCTTCTTGCATAAGCACGCAGCCAAGGCCGATGCCGGATGCATCGCAATAAACATCAAAAGCCTTAGTTGTATCGGGCTGCGCCAACACAGGGGCTGTTGTGAGGTGCTTTACCAACGCTTTGAACGCCTCCTCACATACTTCACTCCACACATATTTCTTGCCTTTCTTCAGAAGTTCCGTCATCGGTTTAGAGACCTTGGAGAAATTCGGAATGAATCTCCAATAGTAACCCGCTAAACCGAGAAAACTACGGACTTCATGGACTGATTTTGGTGAACTCCAATTCTGCACTTGGACGATCTTGCTCGGATCAACTGCGCTGCCATCCACAGAAATAATGTGCCCAAGAAATGGCACTTGGTTGATCCAGAACTCACACTTGCTGAATTTTGCATACAGTTTGTGATCCCGTAGGCGTTGGAGCACAATATGCAGATGTTCGGCATGTTGTTCCTCCGACTTAGAATATACCAAGATATCATCGATGAAGACCACGACGAACTTGTCTAGCTCTGGCATGAAGACTGAATTCATCAAGTACATAAAATGAGCCGGAGCATTAATGAGCCCGAATGACATGATGAGATACTCATATAACCCGTATCTCGTCGAGAATGCCGTCTTGGGTATGTCTTATACTCGGATTTTTATCTGATGATATCCGGACCGAAGATCCATCTTCGAGAAAACCTTAGCACCCACTAGTTGATCGAAAAACATATCGATACGTGGTAGTGGATACTTGTTCTTGATCGTCACGGCATTGAGCGGACGATAGTCCACACATAAACTCAGAGTCTCATCCTTTTTCTTGATGAACAGCGCGGAGCATCCCCACGGTGATGAACTGGGGCGAATGAAGCCTTTTGCTTAACAAATCATTCAGCTGCTCCTTCAGCTCCGCGAGTTCCTTCCGTGCCATTTTAGATGGCCTCCGAGATATGGGTGTGGTTCCCGGCGCTAGTTCAATTTTGAACTCCACTTCACGTTCGGGCAGCATGCCCGGTAGATCATCGGGAAACACGTCTGGATATTCCCAGACCACGGGAATGTCTTCCAATTTCTTAACTTCAACGGTGTGGACAGCAGTGACTTCCAGTGCAACATTTCTCAAAATCAACGTGTGTTGCCCATGCTTCTTTGAATTCAGCTGCACCGTTCGTGTACTAATATCAAAGATAGCTTGGTGATGTGTCAACCAAGCCATTCCCAAGATTATGTCAATACACAAGCCTTCCAGAATGATAAGAGTAGTAGGATATATCCGCCCATCCAAACATATAGGCGCTCTAGCAACAATCCTGCCCACTGTCCTACTACCTCCCGGTGAATTAATATGATATGATGCGGCCAAGGTGATTGCTGGTATTCAGTGCTTAACCACATAATCTTTTCTGATAAAATCATGTGTAGCACCAGAGTCGAACAACACGAACGTGGGCTGATCACGTAGGCTGAACATGCCCGCACACACGGGTTCTCCCACGGGAATATCTTCAACTGCCATATAGTTTACGTTTCCCACTTTCAGTGCTGTTCTCCTTGACCGACCATGGAATTTCTTTGCAGCTTGAGATGACATGTGACTGCTGCTTTGCTGGGTCACATGACCCTTCTGAGGAATATGCTCTACATCGCTACGGGTACCGTACGATGTGAGCTCAGGATCTTCATAATATGGAAGTGGTTGATATTCTTGTGCACCTTGTTGAAGTGGGGGTGCACAACTACTCATTTGCTGCTGTTGCAGCAGTGGCCGAACCTCCATGGGTGAATATGGACAGTATTGGATCTGAGGTGGTCCGTCAAAGGAATGAATTTCTGCCACGGATGGTAACCAATATATCACCGGTCGTTCTTGATGATAATCACCCGTACTTGCCAGTGATAATTTTCTCTTCCTCTTACTTTCCTTATGCTTGAGTTCAGGTATTTCTTGAATCATAGCGGCATTTACTAACTCCCTATAATTCCCTTTATTGCATTGTGCCACTTTTGTCCGAAGCTCCACATTGAGGCCTCGGAAGAAGTAATGACACTTCACCGTCTCCTTATGTACATAAACGGATGCATATTGTACTAAATGGTTAAATTCCGTAAAGTACTCCATAACACACATACCTCCTTGCTTGAGTTCATAGAATTCTTCAATTCTGGTTTTGACGATGCCCTCACAGATATGACGTGCATGGAAAGCATCACGAAACTCCGTCCACGTCACATGATGGCCTTCAGCGATCTTAGCAAGATATTCAGACCACCAAGCCACAACGGATCCATGAAGTTGCTGAGCGGCAAATAAAGCCTTCTCATATTCATCACACTGGAGAATTCCCAGTTTAGACTCAATCACCCGGAGCCAATGATCTGCCTCCAAGGCTTCATTAGCTTCAGAGAATACCGGTGGTTGTCTTGCTAGAAAATCCAGATACGTACTCAGTGTCGGGTTTTGCTGTGAAGTCTCATGTCGGATGCCTTGCTGCACCAACACCTCAAGAGACTCAGCCATTCTTCCCAACACCTCCGCCAGTCCGGTTGATGATGGCGGTGATCGTCGCTGCGACGAATCATTTCCATCCCGACTGGAACCACCAACCTCATACCTGGAATGAGTATGATCCATACTGAAAGAGCGAGCAATTTACGGTTAATATCCAAGATGTACTAACCTTGAACTCAAAATTATTAACCGCAAAAGCATCACATCAACAGTGCAGCATACATGAAAGAAAACAAGGTGTTGACGATTCCGAAATATAACCAACGTTGCTCAAGTTTGTCAAACACTTAAACCAACCACAAGGAATGATGGAAGATACTAGTGACTATGTCATGGAACTTAGAGAAGTATAGAAAAAATCTTCATGTCCACAACAAGTCCTTAGTTACATGGGCAATGAGCAATGCTCTGTTCAGAATGACCATTTGACCTTAACCCCAGAATTTGATTATGAAAATGGCAGTTTCATGTCTCAAGTTAAATATCAAATTTTTAAATAACTTCAATATATTTCCAACGAGTATTTATTTGCCTTCATATCTGTTATGGATCAGAAGTTATGATATTTCAAAATTGACAGAAATCTGGAACAATTTTGACAGCACCTCCTCTGAAAGTGTCTGTTTTGTCCGCAAGATTTCATAAAGTTCTACCCCAAATATGGAGAAAAATTGAACTATAAAGTGGTGGCACATATCAGAAACTTTCCAACGATGTCTTACATGACCCTTAGAAATTTTCTACAGGAAGTTATGGTCAAAATACAGAAAATTCCAGAGAGCATTTTTGGGCTGCCCTGTTTCTGGACAGTTAACACTCATCTGAGATTTTCATCCATTTGGAGGAGAATTCTGTTCTGGAGTTCTACAGAAAAGTTGTAGAAGACTTGAAAATATTTCCAGAAATATATCCCTCACCTCCATTGGTTTAACCAAACAACAGTATGCCCTGTTCAAGTTCAGAGAAAATTCTGCTGAAAACAGGGGAGATTCTTTCTATGTCTTTGTGAATGATTCTATACTCCCAATTGACTCATAGTTCAATATAGGAGTTCATTAACCCCTAATGGAATCCTAGACTCCAAATTTACTCTTGAAAATTTCATTTTTCATGCAGTTAAGAACATATTATGGTACTATGTTTCCTCACCAAATCAAAATCCTAACCGGCGTTATACCGGCATATACGTCTCAAGTGGTGGCACTAAAACGATCACTCACACACGAGTTCTAAACGACATAGTCTACTCATGGTTAAGGTACCTGCAGAAAAACAATCAATAGTGATGCACACAATGGTTTTCCATTTCAGGCAGGTCCATATCATAGTAAAAACATACGCCCCGTATCATTGCCATACGGGCCGTCCTTGAGTCAAGTCACGTCTCAAGGTACATGGTCACGTTTTCACACCACACGACGGGGAACCCGAGTAGAGCGCAAACGGGTCCTCATGGTTGGGAATGATATCAACCCAACAGATACCACCTACTGCCCTGCAGGGCACGCCGATGGCAAGCGCTGCGTATGTCCTCCTAGGCTATTTCTAGAAGAACACACTATCGTGTTACCGACCACACGATGGGGTTTCCACTTTCTTGCCTAATGCACGCCAGGGTCCAGCGTTTCATATGAACTCAGGAACATGAAGAGTTCAAGAGTTTCATATTGACATCTCACACCAAGCTGTGAGACCTATAACCTGAACCACTTTCCTCGTCAGGGGAGCTAACCGAAATTGATCCGCTTTCGGTGGCGTTCCTTACCATTCTTACCTTCATGTAGGTGCGTCGTTACAGAATTGAAATACTGAATATTAACAAACTGTTAGCTTGCCACCTTAAGTAACTATGCTACTAATAGTCGTTATGTGGGTATACTATACGTTCCTCACTCGTATACTTCTAAGTTTTCGAAAATAAGCTCTTTTCATGCATGCTATTCCCAATGCGGCTCTGATGCCACACCTGTGGGGAACCCCTTCCGGGATCCACACTCCAGGATACACATTGGATGGTGCCGTGCGATGTGGCACCCAACAGCTTACATGAAAAGAACCATAAACGTACAAAGTCTTTTATTTATCAACATAGTGTCTTTTATAAAATAATGTACCACGAGGGTACACACAGCGGAATATACATACACACTTACTCTCGGTCCTGACTAAGCAAAAGAGAAGACATCCAGCCCACGGACGCTTCTTACTAGCTTCCACAAAGATGAGTGCAGCGGCAGGGTTTCCGATGAGTCTCCGGTGGCTCACCGAACAACCATCTTCATAGCAAATTTTATAACCTGCAAAACACTAATAATGCAACCGTGAGCACGATGGCTCAGCAAGACTTAACCGACACTCCTAAACATGAAAATCTACATGTAGGTATTAATAATATAGGAACAAGATGTTGCAATAACGATACGCCTAAATGTTGATCCTTACTTTCAGGTTTATAGCAGCAGATTATTATGCCTTAGGCAGCCCTCACATCGGAAGTCCACAATCAAACAAGAAACACTTTCCTCCGATGTGATGATGCCCAAAGTGGAATATAAACTTCGTGATCTCTACAACTACAGCGTACATGGTTGGCAATGCAAAGAATTTAAGAACTTCACAACAGCAATGATTCATCTCACTTCATCTGGAAGTAATTACTACGTCACGACTCAGTGAACAAGTGGTACACATATAACCGTGAGGGACGGTGATTCGAATCAGGACACACCCGGAATACACGACACATACACCCGCCTCGAAAGACTCACGCGAGCTCTTTCTTACGTTGTATGCAGCAACCTTTCACCCGTCACTCCAATGCCGAACCAGTTCTGCCAACCCATCAGAAAGGCCACTACCCGGAACACGTCGAAGTTGCTCCGCTAGCGGGTTTACACCTCTGAAACCAACCCCCAAAGGACGGCCGTATAAGTTTCGACACGAGAGTACCCGAGTTACATCGGTTTCCTGGACTCGCTCAGCAGGGTGGCATACGCATCGGTCCTTATCCGACACAAACAGAGCTACGGCAACACAGGCCCAACGTCCTACTGCTCCTACTCTCTGCTCGGTCTCATTTTCTTTTCCAAAACTTTCATTCTCTAGAATCATAACCCGCTGAACCAACATCCTAAACTTGCGAGTAGCTTCCAACTACCTGACTTGTAACGAATCCTATACAACTTAAGCCTAGCAGAATCTACATGAAGGTAGCCTGTTCTACCCTGTACTCCAAGGGTTTGTGGGTCATGCATTTGGAGTATCAATCACCTTGACCAAATGCACAATACATACTAGACCCATAAAAGTGATACAAAGTAAAATGTAACTAAAAAGTTGTTAAATGCAAACCGGGGCTTGCCTTATGTTGTTGCAGGTTTAGTTCTACTTTATAGTCAGTATCTTGGTGACGACTTAATCTTCAACTTGCTGATCCGAGTCGTGTTCTTCGTCGAACTCCTTCGTCGTATTTCCTACCGACATGAATATGCACAATTTTATGTTGCAAGTAAAGACATTATAAAACAAAAACGTTTTAGGTCTTAATCATGGTTTAGACCAACTTATAAGTGAGTGAAGAGCTCTGTTATGGTCAAAAACAGAGAACTTGAGCTGGGCAGTAGATGTTGGTTGGAGTAAAGTTCAAAAAGTGATATATAAGGAACATAAGAAAGATATTGGAAAAACCCATCCGAAAACTGGAGAAGATGACCTCAACTTGCTCTGAAAGTTTTACAGTGGAGCATAGATCATACAGAGGTATGGCTTGCAAAATTTCAGACAAAGTTGATGGAAGATGTGGCCTAGGTAATTTTCGTACTATTTGGCTTCTCTGAATTCCTATGGCAATTATATGTCTTGTCATGCTCCAAATTTTGTTTTTCAGAAACTTGAGAGTCTCATGAGTCCATAGGACTTGGTTTTACAATTTTGGAGCTTCCTACACAGATATATGGATTTTCCAAACTCGGTTAAAAGTCTGAAAATGTCTCTGTTTATTTTTCCCATTTTTCAGAGACATGGAGGATTGAAACAATATTTGGCAAATCAAATGGAGTCCAATGCCTCTGAAAATTTTACTGGAGTTCAAGGATTTTTGGGAGAATGTCCTTCCCAAATATGGGGATTTTCCAATAAACAGAACTCCTGTAAAAATTCCTAAATTTTTTTAAATGAATTAATGAGCCAAATCCAGAAATTTTCATTAACCTTGGGCTGCACCCCTTGATAGTACTCTTTGAGAGGAATCCAACAAAATTTATTTGACAATTTTTGGACATTCCTACACAAAGTTATGGCTCTTCAAAGTTTAAACTGAATTAGGAAAATCTGGAAAAGTTTAAACACTTCCCATGGGCCCCACCTGTCACCCCTCATCTTCAACCTCGCGCCAGACAGGACCAGTGGCGGCTCTCTCCGGCGAGGGTCGCCGGAAGGCCCTTCCCGGCCGTCTCCCGGCCCCATACTGGCCGCCTGGGGATTTTGAGGGATGGAAACCTGATGGTGGGGTCAAATCCGGCCGGTGGTGACTGGAATGGCGCCTCCCACGGCAGCAGCGGCGGCCATGACTCCGGCGACCTCTAGCTCGCACAAAAATGGCTCAAACAACTTGATTTTTCTTCCTACAGGACCGTTGTGGAACCCTAAGCCTCTTCATGCTTTCAAATCATCTCAAAAATGGCTGCAAACAACAGTTTATCGGCAACCAAGGGCAAAAATTGGTGCTGGCCCGAAATTCTCGAAGAACAGCGCCAAATCTTGATGGTTTTTGATCCTAGAGGAGCGTGGGAGTTTCTAGATCATGTTTGTAGCTTGGCACATGTGATGGTGGATTGATTACGATGAATTTTGAAGATTGGTGAGGCTCGGTCCTAGGTATACCAAAGCAAAGAACGGGGAAATTCATCCTCAGCGATGCACGAAAGGAGAAGAGAGTTGCACCATCGGTTTGCGCACCTGAGGGCCCTCCTTTTCCGTGTAGACCATCGGCCACGAAGAGGCCTCTATCAGCCAGGCGCCTGTGAGCAGAGAGTCGGCCGACGTGAGGTGCTTTGGCTGTGCGAGGCAGAGGACTGTGAGCCGTGGGAGAGGAGAAACAGTTCACGGGGTTGGGAGCTACGTGCTTATCGTTCGGCGGATCATCCCGAGCAGGAGTGATAGGAGGATGAGTCCCGATCTTCCGAGAGGTAGGGTAAACTTGATTGGGTGGAGATCTCGACGTTGATGATCCAAGGCTCCGAATGAACGAAACCCCGCAATCACTACACCACTGCTCCGTTGGTTATCACCCGTGTCACACGAATGACCTCACCACGAAGGCTTATCCCTGCAAGTGCAATCAAGAACACAAGCAAGAACAGAGAAGTTGCAATCAAAACTGAATTGGTCACGAATTTGGGGTCTCACAACCGATGATCGGTGAACTGTTCAATGACAGATTGTAACTAAGCAAAACCCAGCTGTTTGTGACGGCGGCTAGGGGATATAAAGGAGGTGGAGGACGACCAGGGGGGTGCTGGGGTCGTGACCTAACCCTAAGACACGTACATAATGGACTTGGACTCGATACAAGGCCCAATGGCCCAACTAGGTGATGCAACACCCTGACAGACTCTAAACATTATATTGTTTCGAAGTTTTCCGTCGACTCCGAGTGAATTTTGACAAGGGGCCAGTTCCATTCGAAAGTTTATCCTCTCAGCTTTCCGTGCATATGTAGAACGTCAAAAACAGAGTCCGTATGCCTCCTGTGCATCCATTTTAAGGTTGACTGCTCCTGGGCCTGAGTTGGACTCGAGTTTGAGTTGGGCTCGGTCTCTAACTTCTTGTTGGTGTATTTTCTGGCCCTCCACGCCTCCAACCCCCTCTCTATGTATCCCCATGTCCTCTCCATGGTTCCTAATCATAATTAATCCATTAGGTAGCAACATACTCTCAAAATTCACTTATAAAGAATTGTTCAGGAACGAGCTCACCTCTAAATTCAATTTTCGTGCTCGAGCTCTAGTAATTGGACCTTGCATGTCTACCATGTGAGTGTTGTGTATATCTGCAGGAGTGATGTCCACATCATCCTCCCCCTCTTGCATTGGAGTCGTCCTCGACTCAAGATCATCTTCTTCTCCCAAGTATGGCTTCAAATCTGAAATGTTAAATGTGGGACTAACCCCAAACTCGGGGGGCAACTCAGGTTTATATGCATTGTCATTTATCTTCTTAAGAACCTTAAAAGGTCCAGCAGCACGTGGCATGAGTTTGGACTTTCTCAAATCCGGGAACCTATCTTTTCTCAAATGAACCCACACCAAATCACCGGGTTCCAATTTTACCTCCTTCCTACCTTTACTAGCAGCAATGCGATACTTTTCATTCATTTTTTCAATTTGTAACTTAGTAGTTTCGTGCAACTTAAGAACAAATTCAGAACGTTGTGTAGCATCTAATTCACAATTTCAGTATGTGGTAAAGGTAGCAAATCAATTGGAGCACGAGGATTGAAACCATACACTACCATAAACGGACTTAACTTGGTTGTGGAGTGAATAGACCTGTTATAAGCAAACTCAATATGTGACAAACACTCCTCCCACAACCTCAAATTGTCTTTCAAAACAGCCCGCAACATAGTAGATAAGGTACGATTAACTACCTCCATTTGCCCATCAGTTTGTGGATGACAAGTAGTAGAAAACAGCAACTTTGTTCCCAATTTATACCATAAAGTTCTCCAAAAGTGACTCAAAAACTTAGTATCCCTATCAGAAACAATAGTATTGGGAACACCATGCAAACGCACAACCTTATTAAAGAACAAATCAGCAACATGTGAAGCATTATCGGTCTTGTGGCAGGGTATAAAATGAGCCATTTTAGAGAAACGGTCAACAACCTCAAAGACACTATCCCTCCCCCTCTTTGTTCTAGGCAATCTTAAAACAAAGTCAATAGAAATATCCTCCCAAGGTGCACTAGGAACAGGAAGAGGCATATAAAGACCATGTGGGTTACGTTGAGACTTAGCTTTGTTGCATGTCGTGCAACGTGAAACGTAGCGCTCCACATCACGCCTCATTTGTGGCCAAAAGAAGTGAGCGTCCAGCACATCCTCTGTCTTTTTAACACCAAAATGTCCCATCAAACCACCTCCATGCACTTCCTGCAACAACAAAAGACGAACGGAGCTAGCTGGAACACACAACTTGTTAGCACGGTAGAGAAGGCCTTCATGCAGCAGGAATTTTTGCCACGTTCTTCCCTGTCTACAATTTCAAAGGCATCTTTAAAGTCCAAATCAGTAGCATATAACCTCTTTATGGTTTCCAAACCAAAGATTTTATGAGAAAGTTGGGATAGTATGGTATAACGTCTAGATAAAGCATCGGCAATCACATTGTCTTTCCCTTTCTTATGTTTAATGATGTAAGGAAATGATTCTATGAACTCAATCCATTTAGCATGACGTTTGTTCAGATTAGCTTGTCCTTTAAGATACTTCAAAGACTCATGATCTGAATGTATGACAAATTCTTTAGACCATAGGTAATGTTGCCAAGTTTGCAAGACACGCACTAAAGCATAAAGTTCTTTGTCATATGTAGAACAATTCAGCGAAGGCCCATGCAATTTTTCAATAAAGAAGGCAACAGGTTTACCTCCTTGAATTAGCACTCCTCCAATGCCAATGCCGCTCGCGTCACATTCAAGCTCGAAGGTCTTCTCAAAATCAGGAAGTTGCAGCAAGGGTGCTTGCGTGAGCTTCGACTTGAGAACATCAAAAGCTTGTTGTTGTGCTGGTCCCCATCGAAACGGCACTCCATGCTTTGTCAACTCATGGAGAGGTGCCGCAATGGTGCTGAAATCCCGCACGAACGCCGGTAGAAACCTGTGAGACCAAGAAAACTCCGAACCTGCGTGACCGTAGTCGGAAGTGGCCAGCTCGTGATGGCAACAATCTTTGCCTCATCCACCTCAATGCCCTGCGAAGTAACAACATACCCAAGAAAAGACACACTATCGGTGCAAAAGGTGCACTTCTCAAGGTTACCATATAAACGTGCATCGCGCAAGACATTAAAAACAGCACGCAAATGTTCAAGATGCTCATCATATGACTTGCTGTAAATAAGGATATCATCAAAGTAAACCAGCACAAATTTACCAATGAAAGCACGTAAAACCTCATTCATCAACCTCATGAAAGTGCTGGGCGCATTAGTTAAACCAAATGGCATGACTAACCATTCATAAAGTCCAAATTTAGTTTTAAAAGCAGTTTTCCATTCATCACCTAAAGCCATACGAATCTGATGATACCCACTACGCAAATCAATCTTGGAGAAAATAACAGAACCACTCAACTCATCAAGCATGTCATCCAATCTAGGAATAGGATAGCGATAACGAATGGTAATGTTATTGATGGCTCTACAATCAACACACATGCGCCAAGTGTCATCTTTTTTTGGAACCAAAAGAACAGGAACAGAACAAGGACTAAGACTCTCACGAATGTACCCGCGCTCCAGAAGATCTTGGACTTGTCGCTGAATTTCCTTAGTCTCGTTGGGGTTGGTCCTGTAGGCAGCACGGTTTGGCAAGCTCACCCCTGGAACCAAATCAATCTTGTGCTCAATGCCTCGCACAGGTGGTAATCCAGGGGGTATCTCTGATGGAAAAACATCCATATATTCCTGCAAAAGATTAGCAATAGCAGGTGGCAAGACAATGGATGTATCCTCAATAGAATATAAAGCATGTTTGCACACTAAAGCATAGCAAGTTCCATTAGAGGCATATAAATCATCAAGATCAGATTTAGTTGCAAGCAAAATAGGATTTTTCAACTTAATAGGTTGCTGAATTTCAGAATTGAAAACACCCTTTTGCTTAGCATTATTCTTTTTCTCCTGCTCAAATTGTACAATTCCAGTGGGACTCATAGGAAGCAACACAATTTTCTTGCCCTTATGCATGAGAGTATACTTATTAGATCGACCATGGTGAATAGCATCAGTATCAAACTCCCAAGGACGTCCCAACAAAAGAGAACAAGCATCCATAGGTACCACATCAAAATTAGCAAAATCATGATAAGAACCAATGGAAAAATGTATCCTTGCTATTTGTGTTACCTTAACCTTACCATTGTTGTTAAACCATTGAATGTGATAAGGGTGGGGATGCTCCCGTGTGGTCAAGCCAAGCTTCTTGACCACCTCAACATTCATCAAATTGTTGCAGCTACCACCATCAATGATGGTATGTACACGGCAGTCCTTGACGACGAGAAACATGTTGAAAAGGTTGTGACGTTGGCGGTTGTCGTCCTCTCGAACCGTGGCACTCAAAACTCGCTGCACAATCAAAGTCCTATAGTTGTTTGTCGCAGATGTACCAAGAACCTCCTCAGCAGCATCATCCAAACCTGAAATATTAGTTGCAATAATATTTTCATCTTCAATATCAGAAGCGCTAACATACCCACCATCAGCAGTGGCAATGATCGCCCGTTTGCTGGGGCAATCTCGTTGCATATGGCCAAGTCCCTGGCAGCGGTGGCACTTGATGTCGGAGCTGCGACTTGTCGAAGTGTTGGGTGCAGCCACCTTTGCTGCAACACCTGGAGGCATCTGGGACTTGCTGTTATCTTGTCCTCGTGATGTAGAAGGTGCGATGCTGCTGCGTACAACACCTGTGGAGGGTGGTGTAGAATCACGTACACTCGAGGAGGGCGCTGCTTTGGATGGCACCGGAAATTGTCGTGGCGTGATGGTGTTGTTCCGCCGCTGCTGTTGGCGACCCTGCACTTCTTTTTCTGCTAACATGGCAAGTTGAAATAAATGTTGAATAGAATGATATTCCTTGTAGTCAACTATGTCCTGGATCTCACGCCGCAAGCCCCCATAAAACCTAACAATTTGGTCTTCCTGATCCTCAACTACCCCACAACGAAGAATACCTTTCTGCAACTCTTGGTAGTACTCTTGGACAGTCATGTTACCCTGATCAAAGCGTTGCAATTTCTTAAGAAGATCACGTCTATATGAAGGAGGAACAAACCTAGCGCGCATCTCTTCTTTTAACGCAGCCCATGTCTGTGGTGCATTACGTGTATTGACAAGTTCATTCCACCAAATTATAGCAAAATCTTGAAACTCACTAGTGGCTTGTCTAACTCTATGTCGCTCAGGAACAAGATGAGAGCTAAATTTTTGTTCTACCACCATCTCCCAATCCAAGTAAGTCTCAACATCATAAGATCCATAAAATGTTGGAATAAAAAACTTAATCTTAGCATAAGGATCGTTATCTTGTTCAGGAGCATGAGGACGAGGTCTACCTCCCATACCTTGACGATTTCGTCGAGGGGGACGGCGCTGCTGTGCATCAACCTCATCGTTATTGAAGTCATCCTCTGTGTCATAGTGAGCATGTGCATCACCATCAAGGATGATAGAGGGTGTAGCTTGTTGGGGAAGACGAGTCTCTATCTCGTCCAACCGTGTGGTCAGACCAGCAACACTTGTATGGAGCCTCTGAAAGGTGGCTGTTGTAGTGGTCTGGTAATTGTTGAAAGCGTCGGTCATTGCCCGCATCATGTCCTTTAGTTCTATATGGGACACGCACTCATCATCATCCAGAGGTGTAGAACCAGAGGTCTTATCCATAGGCTTCTTTCCTGTCATTGTTAGTACAAAACAGAAATGAAGACAAAAAGATCGTGAAGAACCCTATTACTACGCTCTCCGAAGTGGGTGGAAAATCGATCAGTAAGATGCGTCTTACCCCGCTCTTACAAGTTTCTTACCGGCACTGCAGGTGGCCAACGGTGACCGGTGTGAAGGAAGCAGAGAGTGGGTGTGATTGCAAAAGTTACCTGTTCTGCTCGAGAGAAGGTGGAGCTTGGAAGGCTCAAATGCAGTATATGTATGTGGCACACAAGTTAGTAACAGATAGCAATGCTGAATAAGTGTCTAAAGAATTTCACCTAGTTGCTGGCCTAAGAATGTATTAGAACAGTTGTGGCAACAAGCAAGGTCAAGGATGAATGATGATGAACAACAAGGATAATATCAGCAAGTATCCAGCACTCGCACAGAAATAGCACACCCCTTAGCCTCCTGTTTTTGTCTTGAAGCACTAGTAGAAATCAAAATCTTTTTTTCTCTTTTTTTGATATTTTTTTCTCAACCAGGGGCACAAGAATAGAAACAGCACCAAGTATTAGCTCAAACCGATGAAAGATGAGATCGGCACAAATTCAGGAGTGATTGGAAAAACTAGTGCTGGAACTTCAGAGTTCGAAACAAGGGCCTTCTTAATTTGTTTTTAATTTTTTTTGAAAACGCCGTATGTGGACTTTTTCGAGACCTTCTGGGGAAAAAATGTGCCTCAATCGGAGTTACGAGCGAAAAGTTATGCCCGTTTTAAGGAGGATACCCCAATCAGGTTTTGGTGGTGGTGGAAACTGCAACAGAAACGAATCGGTGGATGGAATTCTTTGGTAGATAGGTTTTTTGTAGATGGCAGCGGATGGAAGAAACAAAACTGAACCAAAACAAATCTAAACCAGCAACCAGACTCAACCTAGGACACGAACTCAGAACTACGGACTCCGAAACTAAATTGTGCAAAAGGTTGAGCGGGGGTTGTAGGTCAGGGAAACTAAATTTTTTTTGTGGTTTTTTGTGGACGATAGGACTGAAACAAAAGAAATCTAAAGGGCACACAAATATACCACATGGTGAACCTGGAAATCTGATACCAATTGATAGGAGGATGAGTCCCGATCTTCCGAGTGGTAGGGTAAACTTGATTGGGTGGAGATCTCGACGTTGATGATCCAAGCCTCCGAACGAATGAAACCCCGCAATCACTACACCACTGCTCCGTTGGTTATCACCCGTGTCACACGAATGACCTCGCCACGAAGGCTTATCCCTGCAAGCGCAATCAAGAACACAAGCAAGAACAGGGAAGTTGCAATCAAAACTGAATTGATCACGAATTTGGGGTCTCACAACCGATGATCGGTGAACTGTTCAATGACAGATTGTAACTAAGCAAAACCCAGCTGTTTGTGACGGCGGCTAGGGGATATAAAGGAGGTGGAGGACGACCAGGGGGGTGCTGGGGTCGTGACCTAACCCTAAGACACGTAAATAATGGACTTGGACTCGATACAAGGCCCAATGGCCCAACTAGGTGATGCAACACCCTGACAGACTCTAAACTTTATATTGTTTCGAAGTTTCCTGTTGACTCCAAGTGAATTTTGACATGGGGCCAGTTCCATTTGAAAGTTTATCCTCTCAGCTTTCTGTGCATATGTAGAACGTCAAAAACAGAGTCCGTATGCCTCCTGTGCATCCATTTTAAGGTGGACTGCTCCTGGGCCCGAGTTGGACTCGAGTTTGAGTTGGGCTCGGTCTCTAACTTCTTGTTGGTGTGTTTTCTGGCCCTCAACGCCTCCAACCCCCTCTCCATGTATCTCCATGTCCTCTCCATGGTTCCTAATCATAATTAATCCATTAGGTAGCAACATACTCTCAAAATTCACATATAAAGAATTGTTCAGGAATGATCTCACCTCTAAATTCAATTTTCGTGCTCGAGCTCTAGTAATTGGACCTTGCATGTCTACCATGTGAGTGTTGTGTATATCTGCAGGAGTGATGTCCACATCAAGGAGGTGGTGCTGTATTGAGTCAGTTGGCGCTGGACTTTGGAGGTGGCGCGCGCGTGCGGTCTGAGCGAAAAACAGGAGACTTGGGGGTTAAGTCTACTGACATGCGGCCCCATTTCTCCCCTCTTATCCTCCGGTTCTTGTTAAAATAGCAAATGAGCTCCAAATTTGATCAAACTTGGAGGATAGGTCAAAAGAAATGTGAGCAACACAACGGTGCACTC
Organism: Neostapfia colusana; assembly: GCA_030760725.1. NCBI lineage: Eukaryota > Viridiplantae > Streptophyta > Magnoliopsida > Poales > Poaceae > Neostapfia > Neostapfia colusana. The sequence goes on from JASWHV010000003.1 coordinate 93,480,540, forward strand.
AAATTTGAATTTCGGTGAAGTCAGAATTTGAAACTGAGGTTTAAATTCAAATACAAATTTTCTCCTGTTTAAATTCCAACAAATAAGAAATCCTTTTCAAATGCTCTGAAAATTTGCCGGGCTACCCGTGAATGTGTGGAGAACCAAATGGTAGCTCTAAATCTCCGTGTTCGGGAATTTTTGCAAGTTTAACTTTAGATTTGGAGCTCACACCTTTAAATTCAAGAGTTTAAATTCCCTCTCATTTTCTCGGTGTGATTTGCAGCTCCACTTGCTAGAATTTTTGGGATTTCACAACAGTCTCAAGGACGTGATGAATCTTATGTTAAACAGTTGTCTGACTACATAATTCCTGCTCTTGTTGAAGCACTGCACAAGGAGCCAGAAACAAATGTGCTCCTCCATGCTGGATTCATTAAAGGAGTGTATGCAGCTTTCTGGACGTCTCCTTGATAAAAACCAAGTACGAGCTATTTCAGATGAGATTAAGAATGTTATTATAGCCAGTGCAACCCGGAAGAGGGATCGTACAAAGAGAACTAAAGCAGAAGATTTTGATGCTGATGAAGGAGAACTTCTTAAAGAAGAAAATGAACAGGAGGAGGAAGTATTTGATCAGGTTGGCGAGTGCCTTGGCACTTTGATTAAAACTTTCAAACTTCTTTCTTGCCATTCTTTGATGAGCTCTCAGTGTACATCTCACACCTATGTTGTCCCCAAGCCGACGTTCGACCTGCAAGCCCAAGACCTTGACGGTTCCGAGCAGCAGCACTTCTCGAGTGCTCCTATTTTAGGAATTTAGCTAGGGTAGTTGCATGCATGTCTTTAAATTTGAATCCCAGATAGGTTGTTTACTAGAATTCCAGATCATTCCTTGTAGCTGGGTTTGGCTAGGGTATGTTTGGGTTTGTGGTGTATTAAGGGGGGCCTTGGCGCAGCGGTAAAGCTGTTGCCTTGTGACCATGAGGTCACGGGTTCGAGTCCTGGAAACAGCCTCTTGCAGAAATGCAGGGAAAGGCTGCGTACAAAAGACCCAAGTGGGTCGGACCCTTCCCCGGACCCTGCACAAGCGGGAGCTACATGCACCGGGCTGCCCTTTCTTTTTTTTCATGCTTAGTAATTGGGTTGGAAGGTTGGTACAATTAATTGTGAGACTAAATATTTACTTATGTGATATTCGACTATGGTGATGTAGTTAGAAATCTAGCAGGCCGGTTGTTTTGGTGGGTGCGGTATGCACGAGACTCGGGTTTGTGTTGGTGCCTGTGTAGATTCTAAGGACCGGTTCGTGGGACCTTGTGATCTAGCTTACACCGTGCCACCACAAGACTGGTATGGAACAGTTTGGCCAAGTAATTAGGTGTATTCCTGATGTTGTGTGAGCACTTGGAAGGTACAGGGAATAGGAGTCAGCTGGACTACCTTAAGATCTGCAAGGCTTAAGAGGGGGCCACTGCAGCGGAGGTTGTAGCCTCCTGGATGCTGTTAGGGGTGAAACCTTAGTGGGATCATGCTAGTCGGAATCCCTTTGTAAAGGCCTCATAGTGATCTCCTGCCCGCACACCATAGGAAGTGTGAAATGTGACTGGCTATCATGGGAAAAAGGGAGGATTTAGTCCACCTAGCAATAGGGGACGGAATCACGACTTGTGGGTAAAGTGGTACAGACTCTGCAAAGTATTAAACTGTCTAGACAGCCGTACTCACGGTCAAGAACGGGCTAGTAACTTGATTAGTTGGTTTGGTTGGTCCTTGGTAGCCGGGTGGTGGGAAACCGGTGAGATGGTGTCTAGACAGCCGTACTCACGGTCAAGAACGGGCTAGTAACTTGATTAGTTGGTTTGGTTGGTCCTTGGTAGCCGGGTGGTGGGAACCCGGTGAGATGGTGTCCAGGTGGGTGTAACCTGGATGGTTATGTTGGTCAGGTGGTTAACCTGACGGTATATATTTATGTAGAATTGGATATTAGGATGATTCACCTAGTAACACAGGATGCTAAGATGAACTAAGGATAGGTTGCTTAGTGCTTAAACCTGTGTCTAGCCTTCCTTGTTAAATGTCTGCATGTCATCAATTTCTCACACTTGATGAGTACTTTATGTACTCATGCGCTTTCCTTTTTCCTTTATTATGAATGTTGCTCAGTGAAAAGAAGATCAAATGAATACGGTGTTGCTGCCAGTCGATTTGCCCCGTGGATGGCCCTACAAGGTTTTCCTCTTCCGCTGCTATTCGAAACTCATTTAAGGTATAAATGTTATTTATTTTTAATATAGAACGGTTAATCACTAATTGTCCTACATGTATGATTAAACCGATCCTAACATACATGTAGATTGTGGCCGGTTTTACTACATATAAAACCAGGCGTGACACAGATTTTGAAACTGCAACTCTATGCAAACAAGTTCACCAGAAAACTACAATGTATGTGCTCCCAATAGTGCCTATACACGCACAGTTGATGCAGCCAACATCAGTTTTTCAAACAGCTTTCACGCGTGCAAAGGCGTTCTGTCCTGTTCCGCGGTATGACCTGCTGCTGAATCTTGAAAAACTTGTTTGCCGGCAGCCTATCCTGTCGAAACACAAAAGTAACGCATCAGTGCATCTAAATAAGAAAAAATTTTGGAGCTGTCCGCGCATTCTCATATATACATTTATAAAATAAACTACTTCAAGTTAAGTGGGTCTTTGCCTCTTTGAGTTACAGTTTTTGCTGAACCCACTAGCCACAAGATCTAGTAAATTGAGTGAGGATTTTATTGTATTTTTTACTCCAAATTAAAGGACAGTTCAATGGGCATTTGCTCGTGCACATCAAGTGACATGAAGCGTTGTGGGGCAAAGATGCCATGCCAATCTTTGACGAAGACGTCTTTGAAACCCTCCAGTCCAGTGACATCAAGCTAGAGTGCTGCACTTCCTTTGTATTCCTTTCCTCCTAGCTAGCAAAGTAGCAATATGCACTTTAAAAGCACCCCTTCTCATTCTCTCAAACATGAGAAAACCTGGGACCATATGGGGGCTAAATGTACTTCGGCGCTGCCTTTCACCGCCAAACGCCAAATCTTGAGTGCTTCAGACAAAAGTTAAAAACAGTCTTCATCTTATCACTCCATGGTTTGTCACTATCAGCATGGCAGAGTTGGTGCTAAACAGTCTGCACCTATCTTGACCAAAATGCCTATAGCAATGCTTAATCTCGGTAAGTAGCACTTTTTAGGATGTGTGTTTGGTCCCGAGAAAAGGTGGGATTGGTTGAATCCATCCCAGTTTTCAAGGATGGGATGATCTCATTTTTTATTTGTCTTGTGGGATGAGACGGTCCCTGTTTCCTGTTCGGTTCGGGGAATAATGTGGGATAGAATGATCCTGTTTCCTGTTTGGATAAAGAGATAGGATAGAGACATATGGGTTGAGGCGGATCTGAGTTCTTGTGCTGCACTGCCAGATTCGGGGTGGGGGAGGATCCTTTGTTCTGTGCCGCAGAACTGTTGTTGCTGTGCCGTAGGATCCTTGTGTTGCACTGCCGGACCGTTCTTGCTGTGCCGTCGGGTTGCGAGGGAGGAGTCACCGCCGCAGGGAGGGAGGAGGGGGAGCACTCACTGCTGCGGGATCGGCAGGGGGGGCGGTGGGCGCTCGCCGCCACCTCTAAACACTCGGTCGCTTTCCATGTTTTTTCCTTCTCGCGCGTGGTGGAGGCGTTGAGAAGAGAGCCCACACGCTGCTCACTTGCTGCTCGCGGGAGACGGGACAGACTCGTCCGCCTGTTTTCAAAGGGATCGTTCCGTCCCACATCTGAGAGGAATATTCATCTTCGAGGATGATCCTATCACATGTGCCTCCAAAACAAACACTATCAAAAGTGGGCTCGCCCCATCCCATCCCACCATATCCCTCAAACCAAACACACCCTTATGTAATAGAAAATGGTGGTTGTCGTAGTGTGAGCTGCGACGCTCCTCATGGCCTGCTACAGAAGCAGCCCGCGGAGATTCTTTGATTGGAGGGAGCTTGGCATCCCTACGCGATCAGACTCGAGAGAGCACGTGAACACTGAGATTTATGTGGTTTGGGCCGCCGGAGCGTAATACCCTACGTCCACCGGAGTGTTTGCTGTATTGCTTGTGCGCATGAGTGTGTGAGGGTGCAGGGTTGCGAACTCTTTGTCGGATGGACACCCCGTTACTTTGATAGTATAAGGACGGGGTGGTTACAATATGGTTTGGGACCCGACAGGTGGCCCTGAACCTATATGAACCCTATACATGATCTAGGGTTTCACACTCTGAGTAGAGTAGTCGGTGGGGGAGTTATGTCCCGCCGCCTGGCGTGCTGAGCGCCCCTGTTCATGTGTCAGGTGATGATGAAGACACCATCTTGTCGCCGTGTCTTCTCGCTCTGCCTGGGCAGCTCTGTGCCATTGGACGACACTGTACTGTTGTCGCGCCTCGTCGCCCTGTCTTGTCACCGTAAGGCTGTGTGCTGTGTGCCTTGCTTCTGGGGAAGGCGCGGGCCTTGAATGTACGGCCTGACAGCTGAATGTAGCCTAGAGGGGGGTGAATAGGCTCTTTGAATTTTTAAACGGTTTCTTGAAACACTTAGCGAACGGATCAAGTCCAGGTGGGCCGGACTAGTCCGGTATGGTGCGGACTAGTCCGGTGTGAGCGTAATTAAAAGATCAAAGTTAGACTTGTTCCTACTTCAAGTATTTGTGCTGCGGAAAATAAATGACTATTCAAGTGTAATGAAGTAAGAAACAGTAACTATCAATTTTAACACTAGGTGTGGATGTAAATCAAATGATAACTCGCACCCCTTATTGACAATTGAAGGAAGATCAAGAAGACAAGGGACAAAGTTTTATCCCGAGGTTTGATTCCACCCAGGAATCTACGTCCCCATTGAGGAGTCCACCAAGGACCCGGTATTCACCAACCCTTCCCTCGCTGAATCGCCACAAAGGCCGATTCAAATCTACTAACCACACACAGGGGTAAATAATTGTACGTGGGGCATTCTCACAATCTGAGTTCTCCCACAAGATTACAGAGAGTAACTTTTCCTCCCACACAAACAGAGAACAACAATCAGCAATTGTGTGAGAGAAGACAAACCAAGAGCTCAATGTCGAGAAGAACGACTCTGTCCTTGATCCAATCTCTATTCCTCAAAGATTTAATCTTTCTAGGATTAGAATGAGTGGAGAGAGGTAATTTTTGTGCTCTTAGGGCATGCGCTGGCGCTGGGGTTCGAGAGATATGAATGTGTGGCCGTGCACCTCTATTTATATAAGGTTTCCAAAAGTCTTGGTGGCCGGACTAGTCTGCTCTGTTCACCGAACTAGTCTGGTGTGCCGTGTACAATTTTCGTGTTGCATGCGGCACAATGGAAACCCTAATTTAAAGTGTTTACAGAAAGTTGAACGGACTAGTCCAATCCAAGAGAGGACTAGTATGGTGCAAGGTGAATGCCGGTTCCAGAGAGTTGAATGGACTAGTTCGGTTTCTGAGCGGGCTAGTCCGGTGCAAGGTGAGTGCTGGTTCCAGAGAGTTGAACGGACTAGTCCAGTTTCTGAGCGGACTAGTCCGGTGCAAGGTGAGTGCCAGTTACAGAGACCTGAACGGACTAGTACGGTTTCTGAGCGGACTAGTCCGGTTGAAAGTTGCCTAGAGCGGGGGTGAATAGGCTAAGCTACCTGAAATGACCTAATTAAACGAAATTAGAACATAGAGGCCGGACTAGTCTGGCTCAGGGGCGGACTAGTCCGGTCAGCATGATGGAAAAACCTAAAACTTGATTTTTATGGGTTTTTCTTCAGATTTTAGCTTAATGAAATGTGGATAAACTATCTAACAATCTAATATGACAAGTATGACAAGATATAGCAGTGGATTGCAAGATTGTAATGAGGAATACTTTAAGAGCGTAATAAGCAAAACAAACCCTAAGCAATTTTAACGATCAATTAAGCGTAAATGTAAGAGAGACACGGAGATTTTTGCCCGAGGTTCAATTCCACTCAGGAATCTACGTACCCGTTGGGGAGTTCACAAAGGACAGGGTTTAACAACCCTTTCCTCACCAAGTCGCCACTAAGCCCAACCCGGTTCTTCCACTATCTCAAGGGTGAACTTACAAGATCTTTGGGGCTTCTCACAATATGAGGCTCCCACTTGAACATGTCCACAAACTGCACGAATCTCACAAGCCACAGGTCACAAAGATTCAAACTAAGTGTACGAGATCACTCCAAGAGCCAAAACACGAAGTTCTTCCTTCCCCTCTCCTCACACACCCAAATCAACTCAAGAATTGGTTCTAGAGGGTGAGTAGGCATAAGAGAAGGCTTAGAAAGGCTCTAGAGTGGCTGTGGCGGCGCTAGGGTTCCAGGGGTTTTGAAATGAAGTCGGTGTACCTCCTTTTATAGAGGTCCTGACAGCCAACCGTTGCCACCAACTAATGTCTGGAGTAGTCTGGTCAGGACCCCGGACTAGTCCGGTCTGCGGGGACCAGTGACATCACAAAGCCAACTACTCCCTAACGTTCAAATTTCAAATGTTCACAAAACTCCAGACTAGTCCGCCTCACATCGGACTAGTCCGATCTCACACAGGAACTCTTTGTTCGGGTGAGAACGAACAAATCTAGAGGACCTGGACTAGTCCGACCACTTAGGCGGACAAGTCCGATCCACAAAGACTTAGCCGTGGGAGCTCTCATCTCACAACAATACGAACTAGTCTGCCTCAAAACGGACTAGCCCGAACTCACACAGGACCCCTTGGTCCCTGTGAAAACGGACAAGTCTGGCTAGCCCGGACTAGTCCGGGCACTGAGGCGGACAAGTCCGGTCTACTAGGACTTAGTCCCGAAACACTCTCACCAAGAGAGAACCGGACTAGTACGTCCCCAAACGGACAAGTCCGAACTCAGTCAGAAGCTCTTAGTCCGCCCCAAAATGGACTAAGCCGTAGGACTCCGGACTAGTCCGACCTCTAGTCCGGACAAGTCCGGCCTACTCAAGTTTACCTCAATAGCACTCTCCACTAAGGATTCGACACTTCTAACGCTTTGAGCTCTCTTCTATGATCTCAATGCACTTGACACACACACTCTCACTCTAACACGGCTAGCCTACTAAAGACTCAAATGAAACCCTAATTTGTACTCTTCGCGTCTCCGACGCCGTTCATCATCCTTTTCCTTTTTGAGAGTTTAGGTGTCCACCTTGGAAATATCCTGTGCTTATGATCATCTCAGCTCATTAGTCTCTTAATCGTCGTCATCAATCATCCAAAACCCACAGGGATACCTAGATGCACTTACAATCTCCCCCTTTTTGGTGATTGATGACAACACATTAAGTTTCAACATAAGAGGTAAAAATTTGATTTTCATAACAAGTGTACGTATGCATAACTCCCCCTGGATGTATGCAACAGTAAAAGAGGGAAGTTGACATACACTCACATGTTATGGTGGGGTGCCTACGTGTTGTGCTAAAAAAGTGTGACAAGACAATAAAACATAGCAAAGGGCAACAATGATCAATTATAAGCATAATATCCACATATAGTCTTACACAAAAGAGACACAATGCATAAAACATAGATAATCATGTCCAAGGATCTATACAAGACTAGGAGATGATAAACATACATCCTCTTCCATCTCTCCCCCTTTGGCATCAAGGCACCAAAAAGGAAAAAGGAAAGAAGATATGCCTAAGTCTACTCGTCATCTTCATCGTCTTATTCTTCAAACTCTCCCTCCGTGGCCTCCGGATCATCTTCCTCATCGTCGGCGGTGGTGGATGGAGGCACGGCCTTGGAAGAGCTTCCATCTTTCGTGAACTGGGCGAGCTCATCAGCAGTGAAATCTGGATAAGGAGTGAGCTCTCCATCACTCTCCTTGGGAGGAGACATAGGAACCTCAAGCTTGTCGCACATAGCCTTGAGGTACTTCTCCTGACGCCTCTCCATGCGTCGAGTCCGGACCTCCACACACCAACAAGAGGCAAAGATTGCGTTGAAGCACTTGAAGAATCCACTCAACGACTGCGGAGGAGGAGGTGATGAAGGAGCCACTGAGCTAGGAGGAGCCACTGAGCTTGAAGGAGGTTGAGCATTCTTCCTTCTGGGAGGTTCTGGCACATTTGGGGGCATCTTAGGACGGAGCGGTCGATGAGTCACATCCTTGACAAAGACAAGCCCCGACACCTTCTCAATTAAGCACATAATGTATGGTGCATACCCACATGAGTGGTTGGGAGTGTGAGAGATGTTGAAGATGTAACAGGAGGAGATGCCTTAAGTTTCCTTGAATCACCCCTGTATCTCCATCCTTAGGGTAAATGGTTCTCCTTAGAATCCGGTTGAGGATGCTATAAAATGGCTCGTTGTTCCTAGCAAGTCCAACCTCATAGGGAACATGACAATGATACATGTAGTCGAGCTGATCCCTATCCACTGCCTTGAGGTTGGAAATGATGATCTCATGGTCCAGGTGCTCCTCAAGGCCAAGTATCTGAGCAAACTTCTGATATGTGACTGAGTATTGCTCTCCATGAGTCATCCAAGTGATCTTTCGATCACCGTAGGTGGAGAAATACACGGTGGTGTAGAACTGCACAATCACTTCGATGTTCCAATCATACTTGAAACTCATTATTTCCTTGATCCCATGCCGCTCTGTAGCTTCAATCACGACATCAAAAGCTTTATGCTTCCTTTTGTCCATGTAGGCCCAATCCACCCATTGAGCTTGAGCGACTGGAGTCTTCATCTTCAAGTATACTAGGCAGTAGTAGTCGCAATGAAAGTCACACCAAAACCTAGGGTCAGCTGTGTGCTTCTTATAATCATAGACTTTGTCCATCCTCAGCCTTCTCGCCTTCTCAACACCCTTTCCTTTGAACACATTTGCTGCAGTGTCGGGCTGCCGGTTTGAATCTCTAGCAGGGGCAGTCATCTTCAGGGGACCGATGGGCTTCGGTTGCCCCTTGTCCTTGATTACAATGCCTCCTGCCCTCTTTGCTGATGCCTTGGCAGTTGCCTTTTTCTTCTTGGGCTCCTCAGGAAGAGGAGCCTGGCCTTTCCTCGGGTCACGGAGAACCCTACCCTCGGGTTCTTTCTCCTTCTCTTTGGCCTGCTCTTTTTCTCCCAAAGTGACCAGCTTCTTCCGCTTGGGCTCTAAGGCACTAGCAGCAAGGGAGTTATGGGTTTCACGTTCGGCCCTTTTCTTCTTCCGTTGATCCGCCAAGGATTCTTCAACGGCTTTGGCAATCTGTGCCTGCTCTTCAAGATCATGTCTTTTCTTTGTCCTTGCCTCTCGAATGACGACATCCTTAGCCGCTTGAACTTCCTTTGCCACCCTCTCTTCGGTAACGTGCCGATGAAGGGCTTGTCGAGCCTCCTCAGCCCCGGGATTTTCAAGAGGGGAGCCGTGGTCGGAGTCCGACATATCGCCTGAGAAACAATAGATAAGAGATCAAGGAAGTGGAATATTGCGAAAGAGTTCACTAAAAATGGCTAAAGTTGGGGTTTGTCCTGTGTAAACCGGACTTGTCCGTTAAGGGGCCGGACTAGTCCGCCCGAGAACGGACTTGTTCGCCTAGAAACCAGACTAGTCCGGGTTACACAGGAAGAACTCTAACCCTAACAATTTTTCGCATAAACTTCGAATCAAGTCGCAATACTCCTAGGCTACAATCACAATGACATGAGGAACAACATTCGTGAAGAGGTTTCTAGTAAAAAACCTAAGAATGAAGAAAAAGAGAGAATTTTGGGTAGGTCAAGAATACCTATTCAAATCTCCAAATGCGATTAAATCGGAGGCGAAACTCGAGCAACGAAGCACGTGGAAGGATCCCCGCACTCCTTAGGACTTCAATCTGTGGATTGGAGGAGGTTTTTGGTGGAGAAAAGCAAAAATTGCCAATGGAGGGGCGGTTCCCGCTAGAGAGAGAGTTGAGAGTGAAGAGAGAGGGGTGATCCGGCCGCCCCTGGGAGGTTAAGTCCCTGGGGCTGGACTAGTCCGGCCTGATGCACGGACAAGTCCGGTCGACGGACCAGAGCCGGACTTCTCCGGTGCCGGACTTGTCCGGCCTCCCAGGCGGACTAGTCTGGTTTGGACTTGTCCACTGAGAAGTCCTACCTAGACAGCCCAGACCTGTCCGGCCCATGGGGCGGACTAGTCCGTCTATTAGCTGAAATTTCATATAATTTGAATTTTAGCTCAAGAATATAATCCTTTTTGGACAAGTTTTTGCAAATATCTTTGACAAACATGGTTAGTAAGCATACATCAAACAAACAATGGCCATATTTGACAAAGAATCCTTTTGAACATAATTTTCATAGAGTAAGAGAGAGTAGGGTAGAATTTTGAAAGCATGCGATTTTTGAAATTTATATACAAGCAACAAATAGATGTGCACGGCTCAAGCAACGTTTCAAAAATCTAGGATATTTAGTTCACTCCTTAGGTCACAAAAACGTTTCTCATCAAGGGGTTTTGTGAAGATATCCGCCAATTGCTTCTCACTCCTAACATGAGAGATAACGATATCTCCCTTGATAGAGTGATATCCCAGGAAATGGTGACGGATATCAATGTGTTTGGTTCTAGAATGCTCCACGGCATTGTTAGCAATCTTGATGGCACTCTCATTGTCACATAGGAGTGGAATATGGCTCAAAGTGTAACCATAGTCCCTAAGAGTTTGTCGCATCCACAAGAGTTGTGCACAAGAACTCCCGGCTGCGACGTACTCCCCTTCGGCTGTGGATAAGGCAATGGAATTTTGTTTCTTTGAAGACCAAGAAACCAACCTACCAAAGAATTGGCAAGTCCCGGACGTGCTCTTCCTATCTACCATACAACCAGCATAGTCGGCATCGGAGTATCCGATTAGATTGAACTTGGATCCCTTGGGATACCAAAGTCCTAGGTTAGGAGTATGAACCAAATATCTAAGAATCCTCTTAACGGCTGTCAAGTGACACTCCTTAGGAACAGCTTGGAACCGTGCACACATACACATGCTAAGCATTATGTCGGGCCTAGATGCACAAAGATAAAGCAAGGAACCTATCATGGAAAGAAATACCTTTTGGTCCACACTTGGACCATCTTTATTGAGGTCAAGGTGTCCGTTGGTTCCCATTAGAGTCTTGATGGGTTTGGCTTTGTCCATGTCGAACCTCTTAAGTATGTCTTGAGTATACTTGGTTTGACTTATGAACATTCCTTCCTTGAGTTGTTTGACTTGGAATCCTAGGAAGAACTTCAATTCCCCCATCATTGACATCTCGAACCTTTCGGTCATTATCATTGAAAACTCATCACAAAAAGCTTTGTTAGTAGAACCAAATATAATGTCATTGACATATATTTGGCACACAAATAAATCATCGTTAAAATGCTTGGTGAAGAGTGTATAGTCGGGCTTCCATATCCTAAAACCATTTTTAATAATAAAGTCTCTAAGACACTCATACCAAGCCCTAAGAGCTTGTTTGAGACCATAGAGGGCTTTTCAAAGTTTAAAGACATGGTTAGGATACTTATCATCCTCAAATCCGGGTGTTTGCTCCACGTACACTTCCTCCTTGATCGGACCGTTGAGGCAAGCGCTTTTCACATCCATTTGGTATAGCTTGAAATCATGGTGAGTAGCAAAGGCAAGCAAGATACGAATTGATTCAAGCCTAGCTACGGGAGCAAAAGTTTCATCGTAATCTAAACCTTCAACTTGTGCATATCCCTTTGCAACAAGTCTTGCCTTGTTTCTTGTTACAACTCCATACTCGTCTTGCTTGTTGCAGAATACCCACTTGGTTCCCACAACATTTGCGTTGGGTCGCTTCACGAGTTCCCATACTTGATTTCTTTCAAAATTGTTGAGTTCCTCTTGCATGGTCACCACCCAATCCGGACCTTGTAGTGCTTCTTCTACCTTGCGAGGCTCCAAAGAGGAAACAAAAGAGTAATGTTCACAAAAGTTAGCCATTCGAGAACGAGTGTTTACCCCTTTGGAGATGTCTCCTAGTATGTTGTCGACGGGATGATCCCGTTGAACACTTTGGTGCACTCTTGGATGAGGTGGTTGGACTCTTTGATCCTCATCTTCATCGTCATCCTTTTCTTCGTCTCCCCTTGATCCAATCCTACTTCTTGACTTTGATCGTTTTAATCTTGTTGAGGATGGCCTTGCTCATCTTGAGCTTGATCGTGGGAAGGAGACGTATCTTCGTATGTTGGATGATCATTTGAGTCTTGAGGATGTTCTTGAGGGAAAATGTCTCCAAGTGCCATCCTTTTAAGTGCTTCTTGTTGAGCCTCTTCTCTATCTAGCACACTTTGATCAACTTGCTCCACTTGTGAGCCATTAGTCTCATCAAACACTACATCTCTCGCTATTTCAACAATTCCGAAGGATTTGTTGAAAACACGATAGGCGTATGTGTTTGAGTCATAACCAAGCAAGAAACCTTCATCAGACTTCAAAGCAAACTTCGAAGTCCTAGGCTTCTTGTTGAGAATATAGCACTTGCTCCCAAAGACACGAAAGTAAGAGATGTTGGGTTTGTTACCGGTTAGAAGTTCGTAAGACGTCTTCTTCAAAAGTCGATGAAGGTACAATCGATTTATGGCATGGCAAGCGGTGTGTAAGGGCCTCAGTTTTTGACACATAGTTGAAGTGTTCATCACCATACACACACACCTCATTTGAGGAAAGATGATGAACACAAATGAAGAGCAAGTAACCACCATCAACATGCTCATTAGAGAACAAACTCACATATTGCAAAAGTGGTATTTCCCACATGTGATATAGGTGGGCTGGACATATGAAAACTCCTACACATTGCTAAGGATGTCCATGCCAAGTTTCACCCAAATTCAAAACCTTTTTGAGGCCATTTTGGGTATAGTTGGAAAGAGGGTAGTTTGAAACCAAATTCAAATTCAAATTGTTTTTATCCCATGAATTTAAAAGTGGGAGGCATATTCTTATTCAGCACATTTTTGTGAGCTCACACACCAATTTTCACTCCATTTGGAGTTGATCTTGACATGAGCTAAGTGGGGCAAATTCAAACTTTATTTGAATTCAAAACTGAACTTGTGCTGAAATTCATTCAAACCAAACCCAATTTGAATTCTAATCAATTCAAATGGCTCATGGGTGAATAATTTGAATCACCAGGGGTAATATGGGGCTCACTGTTTACAACAGTGATTAGGAGTAAATTTCAGAGGTTAAAACCCCGGGTGGGACCCACATGTCATAGAGAGAAGGAGGCAAAACTTGCACACAAAGTCACAGCCTCGGTGGGAAATTCCACCGAGCAGCTGTCGGCTGTGCCACCGAGCAGCCACCGGCGCCACCAGCTGCTTTCCCTCTACGCGTGCTGGCGCCCAGGGCGGCTCGCTCGCGCCCCCACGCGACCGGCAACGCCTCAGCCGAGCAGGAGTCGACCGGCTTTATCTTCTCGCGGGCAAACCCGAGCAGCGGCATTGTTTCTCGCCGCAGCTCTCTGCTCAATAGGGAAAACCAGCAAAACAATCTCCTCCTTCGTTCCTGAGCTGCTAGACAGCAACCTGAGGTCGCACTCCACCTCCCCAACGCCAGAAACCCCGAGCTCCGAGCTCCTTTGCCCGAAAACGATCGCCACCGCGGTGACCTAGCCTCAGCCGAGAGTCAGGCGCCCGTGGACAGCGTTCCACAGGCGTTTTCACGGTCCAGCAAGAGAGGTAACAGGAGCGCGCGACCACCGTGTGTCACACCCGGTTTTTCCGAAGAACAACCAAGTGAATATCACATGTATGCCAGGATCATTTTCTCATACATGTGATGACAAATAGTGAAGCATCATTATTACAAGCCAGGTGTCAAATATAAATAAGTCTTACATAGCAAATGTCTCGATGGACAATAATAAGTTCATCACAAGTAAATAAACTAGCAGCGGAATATTATTCTTGAGGGCTCCGTCACAGGCGTTGCCCGGGGGTCTCCATGGACCTAGAAACCTTCTTCGGGTCCAAAGTCTTGGTCATTATACACCACCTCATTATCTTGACCTGAGCAGCAATATAAACCAACAAAATATGCAAGGTTGAGTACTAATGGTACTCAGCAAGTGTGGGAAAATTATATCATGCATGGCTAGAACAAGGAGAGGTTGAACTCATGGTTAAAGCACTATGCAATTAATACCAATCACCTTAGCTTATTAAGCACCTACATTACTACACAGGTGAAATGGTCCCAATTTCCCATCCCATCATCATAATCCAATAACCATAACATCATTCCCAATGTTAAGCTCCCCGCTTAACATCCACAACTTCCAAAATCTCTAATCATGAATAAGTCCAAGCCGCTCTTGACCGTGAGCACGGCTGTCATGACAGTTTTGACTCTACAGAGTTTGCACCACTGTACCCACATGTAGTGATTTCATCCCCCGTTGCCGGGTGGACTAAAAGAACCTCCATTATGCCAGTGTCTACGAACCACATTCACACTTCCCAGGTGTGTAGCCAGGAGATCACTACGAAGCCTTTACAAAGGGATTCTCGACGAGCGTGGGCCCACTGAGGTTTCACCCCTAACAGCATACAAGAGGCTCCAACCCCGCTGCAGTGGCCCCCTCTTGACCCTTGCGATTCATATGGTAGTCCAGCTGACACCTATTCCCCGCACCATCCAACACACCACTACTACGCCAGGGATACACCTAAATAATTGGCCAAGCTGCCCCATCTCAGCATATGGTTGGCACTGTAAAGCCAGGTTACATGGAGCATGTAACCTGGCTTTACAGTGCCAACCACATGCTGAGATGGGGCAGCTTGGCCAATTAATTAGGTGTATCCCCGGCGTAGTATGGGTGTGTTGGATGGTGCGGGGAGTAGGTGTCAGCTGGACTACCATATGAACCGCAAGGCTCAAGAGGGGGCCACTGCAGCGGGGTTGGAGCCTCTTGTATGCTGTTAGGGGTGAAACCTCAGTGGGCCCACGCTCGTCGGGAATCCCTTTGTAAAGGCTTCGTAGTGATCTCCTGGCTACACACCTGGGAAGTGTGAATGTGGTTCGTGGCCACTGGCACAATGGAGGTTCTTTTAGTCCACCCAGCAACGGGGGATGAAATCACTACATGTGGGTACAGTGGTACAAACTCTGCAGAGTCAAAACTGTCATGACAGCCGTGCTCACGGTCAAGAGCGGCTTGGACTTATTCATGATTAGAGGATTGATGGTTTTGGAAGTTGTGGATGTTAAGCGGGGAGCTTGACATTGGAAATGATGTTATGGTTATTGGATTATGATGATGGGATGGGAGATTGGGACCATTTCACTTGTGTAGTAATGTAGGTGCTTAATAAGCTAAGGTGATAGGTATTAAGTGCGTAGTGCTTTAACCATGAGTTCAACCTCTCCTTGTTCTAGCCATGCATGATATAATTTTCCCACACTTGCTGAGTACCATTGGTACTCAATCTTGCATATTTTGTTGGTTTATATTGCTGCTCTGGTCAAGATAATGAGGTGGTATATAATGACCAAGACTTTGGACCCGAAGAAGGTTTCTAGGTTCGTGGAGACTCCGGGCAATGCCTGTGATGGAGCCCTCAAGAATAATATTCCGCTGCTAGTTTATTTACTTGTGATGAACTTATTATTGTCCATGGAGACATTGGCGAATGTAAGACTTATTTATATTCGACACCTGGCTTGTAATAAATGATGCTTCACTATTTGTCATCACATGTATGAGAAAATGATCCTGGCATACATGTGATATTCACTTGGTTGTTTCTTCGGAAAAACCGGGTGTGACAGAGGTGGTATCAGAGCCAAGGTTGCCCGTAGGAACGTGGACCTAGGTAGAAATGGACGTATTTAAGGGCCCTATTTTCTTAAAAACTATTTTACAAAGGTGTGGATTGAAAAGTGTTATTTAAATGAGCCACTTTCTTCATCTTACCCCAACTTTCATTCAAAATAGGATTTTTGTTTGAGAGTTTATCTAACCTAATTTTAAATTCTTTTTGTTTTATATGGTTCGCATGATTCGCACCGCTTGCAAGTCCACAGGAGGGAGAGTTCCCGTAGTTGCCCTTGCCGAAAGAGAGGAGAGCCGTCCGGTGACGTACCTTTCCTACGGACTGGCAGTAGGAGGCTTATTGCGCCGTCTTCGGCGTATGCTCGAAGCCGCCGGCAACACGGGCAAGCTAATTATCCACTATAACTCCACCAGGACCATCCGTGAGAAGAGGGAAGAATGGAGCTCAGAGATGAGGATTATATACGAAAATCAGCTGCTTAAGATTCACCACTCTCCAGCTTGTCGAGCAACACAGGTCGATGCGGAGAAAGATGTCACCTGGGAGGCCATCACCTGCCAGAGCCACATCTATCGTCGCCACTTGGACAAAACTGAGTACATGTATGTCCTCCAACGTGAGAGTGGTACCACGGAGTACAAGTACCCACCAGTGCAGCAAGGGACTTCCCATGAGCACATGGACTTGTGCTTGGAGGATGCTGCTATGCTCAGCACTCGACTGCAGGGGTGTCAACAAGAGCTTCAGGATGTCCGGGACACCCTAAAGGAAACGGAGGCGTTGCTGTGAGCCTGCTTAAAGGCGAGAGAAAGAGGAGATGGGAATGAATTGTGTGTCGCCGTGAATGATACATGGACTCCTGACTCCCCGGATCACCGAGCGATCAGGCGTCGTCGCACTTCTCCACCAGCAGCCTCCCCACCCAAAGCAGAGTCAGAAGGAAGCCGAAATGATGAGGAAGATCCCGAGGAGCCAGCTCAAGAAAATGAGTAGTGTAGAGTCCCTCCCTTAGTCAGCAAGATGTCGAATAGGCGAGTCGTTAAGTTAAGTTAATGGTGTGATAATGCTTGGTGTGTGACGTGAGTTGTGGAAGCCATGAGCAATTGTCCACAGCCTCGTCTTTAGATTGTTTTGTTTGGGTGTGTGAACCCACATGAAATAATATTGCATTTATTTTTGTGTGAAAAGTGAACCCTTAGAGAAGAATAACAAAGCCTCAACACTTCAAAGTACAAACAAATGAAAGTAGTAAGATGATACTAAATGCTTTCAAATTAACATTGGTTGATTCTGCCAGATGGCCGGAAGAGGAAAAGGACGTGCTGCCAACCCCGCCAACAACAACGATGAGGCCTGCAACCCTCATCTTTCTGGAAGCCAAGACAGGGGTGGTCGCCGTGAGGGAGTTGATCCCATCCACCAAATGCTGGAGAATCAAAATCAGCTCATCCAGAACTTGACTCAAGTGGTGGCCAACTTGCATCAAGTTCCACCTCCACAAGCTGCACCACGCCAACCAAGGTTGAGTGAGTTTCTAGGAACTCAACCTCCAAAGTTTGCAAGTGCTGCTGAACCTCTGGAGGCAGATGATTGGCTGAAGACCATTGAAAGTAAGATGAGGATCATACAATGCCAAGGGTATGAGAGGGTGCTGTTTGCCTCTCATCAATTGCACGGACCTGCTGCTGATTGGTGGACCGCCTACATGGCCGCCCATCATGACCCTGAGAACATCACTTGGGAAGAGTTCAAGCATAGCTTCTGCAACCATTACATCCCAAGAGGTTATCTCAAAAACAAGAGGAAGGAGTTTTTGGGACTGCAGAAGGGAAACATGACGGTGAGGGAATACCTCACTAAATTTACTCAACTATCCCGCTATGCCCAACGGGACATAGAGACTGATGAGCAGAAACAAGATTGTTTCGTGGAGGGACTTACCGCAGAGATGCAGTGTGCAATGTCCTCAAATGAGTATGAAAGCTTCCAAAAGATGGTGGACAGAGCATTTGTGGTAGAAAGGAAGCTAAAGGCCTTGGAAACTGAGAATAAGAGAAAGGTCGGGTGGTCACATCAAGCCTCAGGGAGCAACACCCGCCCACGTCTGATGCAGCAACCAGCAGGGCAGACGAACCATGCTGCGGTACCCTACTCAGCACCAAGAGGGTACAACCCGAATTACAGGCCTCCGGCAGCACCAGCACAGCCACAACGTCAGTTTGTACAGCAGCCTCACCCCGCATATCCACCTCGACCAGCAGTGCAAGGACCTCCAAACCAACCCCAAGACACTAAAGGCCAAGCACCTAAGGTTGGGGTGCAATGTTTTAGATGTGGTGAAGTGGGGCATTACGCCCATAAATGCCCAAAGAAGAAGCCTGCGCAGCCACAACAGCAGAATGTAATGAGAGGACGGGTGAACCACGTCACTATGGAGGAAGAACAAGAGGCACCCAACGTGGTAGTTGGTAAGTTTCCTGCCAATTTACACCTTGCAACCCTGCTATTTGATTCTGGTGCTACCCACTCGTTCATTGCTCAAGGGTTTGTTAAGAAGCATGACCTAGCAACCACACAAATGAACCATATGCTAGCCGTAAACTCTCCGGGTGGAGAAATAAGGACAAGACAAGTGTGTCCCAAGGTGAACCTAGACATTAATGGGGTAGTATTTACTGCTAACCTCATAGTGATAGATTCACAAGGGATAGATATTATCTTGGGTATGGATTGGTTGACAAAACATAAAGGAATCATCCATTGTTCGACCAGAACGGTAGAACTAACTCACCCTAGTGGCACAAGAGTAAAGTTCATAACAATACAAGAGCCTAGGAGGGACATTAAATTAAATCAAGTTGAGGTGAAAGTGGAGGAGATCAGGACCATCAGGGAATATCCAGATGTTTTTCCGGAGGAGTTGCCAGGTATGCCTCCCGATCGTGAAGTAGAATTTGCAATTGAGCTAGTGCCTGGAACAGCCCCGATATACAAGAGACCTTATCGGATGGACTCCAAGCAGCTAGAAGAACTCAAAGATCATTTGAGAGAATTGATGGAGAAGGGGTATATTCGCCCTAGTTCCTCACCATGGGGAGCTCCGGTGATATTTGTGCCCAAAAAGGACGGAACCCAAAGGTTATGCATGGATTACCGTGCCTTGAATGAGGTAACCATCAAGAACAAGTACCCATTACCCCGCATTGAAGACTTGTTTGATCAGTTGAGGGGAGCTTGTGTGTTCTCGAAAATTGATCTCAGGTCGGGATACCACCAACTCAAGATAAGGCAATCTGATATTCCCAAGACAGCTTTCGTATCTCGGTACGGACTGTATGAATACACTATCATGCCTTTTGGGCTAACTAATGCCCCGGCATACTTCATGTATCTCATGAACAAGGTATTCATGGAATATCTGGACAAATTTGTGGTGGTTTTCATAGATGACATTCTCGTCAACTCCAAAGATGAAGAAGAACATGAGAAACATCTAGTGTTGGTGTTGCATAGGCTAAGAGAACATCAACTATATGCCAAGTTAAGCAAGTGTGAGTTTTGGCTGAAGAGAGTTCCCTTCTTAGGACATATAATCTCGGAGGGAGGAATCTCCGTGGATCCTGCCAAAATCGAGGATATACAGAAGTGGGAGACCCCTGAAAATGTCGGGGAAGTTCGAAGCTTCTTGGGATTGGCTGGATACTATCGACGGTTTATTGAAGGATTCTCCAAGATCTCGAGACCTCTCACTCAACTGTTGGAGAAGGGAGTCACATTCACAGGGATGCCGCAGTGCGAGAAGAGTTTTCAGGAGTTAAAGGAAAGATTGACAACAGCCCCAGTGCTGGTTATGCCAGATATGCAAAAGAGCTTTACGGTGTACTGCGATGCCTCTGGAAACGGGTTGGGATGTGTTCTCATGCAAGAAGGGCATGTCGTGGCTTATGCATCCCGACAGCTCCGGAAGCACGAGAAGAACTACCCTACACATGACCTAGAACTAGCCGCAGTGGTACACGCGTTGAAAATTTGGCGGCACTATTTGATGGGGAAGAGGACCGAGATATATACGGATCATAAGAGTTTGAAGTACATTTTCACACAGCCAGACCTCAACCTCAGACAAAGGAGATGGTTAGAGCTAATCAATGACTTTGATGTGGGCATCAACTATCATCCCGGGAAAGCAAACGTCGTGGCCGATGCTTTGAGTCGGAAAGTGCAGGTCAATAAGTTGAGCTTGAAGGACATGCCTGCAGAATTGAAGGACGAGGTTATAAGGCTCAATCTATGTCTAGTAAATAGTGGTGAATCCATCGCCATGGAAGTGGACTCCACACTCGAGCGAGACATACGCGAGGGCCAAAAGAATGATGAGAAGATACAAGAGATCAGACAACTCATCAAGGAAAATAAAGCTCCGGGTTTTAGAGAGGATGAACAAGGAACGGTGTGGCACGGAAAAAGAATCTGTGTGCCTGAAGTAAAGGAGATCCGTGAATTGATTTTGAAGGAGGCTCACGATTCCGCCTATTCCATTCATCCTGTGAGTACGAAGATGTACCAGGACCTCAAGAGCAGGTATTGGTGGTATGGTATGAAGCGAGATGTCGCGGAACATGTTGCCCTATGTGACACATGTCAGTTGGTGAAAGCAGAACATCAACGACCCGCGGGATTATTGCAACCACTCAAAGTGCCTGAATGGAAATGGGAAGAAATCAGCACGGATTTCATCGTGGGATTGCCTAGGACCCAATCAGGATATGATTCGATATGGGTCATCATTGACAGGCTAACCAAGGTAGCTCATTTCAACCCGTGAAAGAAAGCTACAGCGGATCCAAATTGGCAGAGTTGTACATGTCAAGGATCGTGTGTTACCATGCAGTGCCAAAGAAGATTGTGTCGGATCGAGGGACACAGTTCACCTCGAGGTTTTGGCAGAAGTTGCATGAGACCATGGGAACCCATCTGAATTTCAGCTCTGCCTATCATCCCCAAACCAACGGGCAGACGGAAAGAACCAATCAGATCCTTGAAGATATGCTAAGGGCATGTGCACTCAAAAACAATAGGAGTTGGGACAAGAACTTACTGTATACGGAGTTTTCCTATAACAACAGCTATCAAGCTAGTATGAAGATGTCGCCGTTTGAAGCCTTGTACGGGAGGAAGTGCAGAACTCCCCTATTTTGGAACCAAACAGGGGAAAGTAAAGTGTTTGGTCCCGAAGTACTACAAGAAGCCGAGGCGAAGGTGAGGGAAATTCGCAATAACTTGAGGATAGCACAGACACGCCAAAAGAGCTATGCCGATGTGAGAAGAAGAGAGCTCGTTTTCAACGTGGGAGACTATGTCTATCTCAAGGTGTCCCCTATCAGAGGACTTCGTCGGTTCAAGGTGAAAGGGAAGTTTTCACCTCGATACATCGGACCCTTTCAAGTTTTGGAAAGGAAAGGCGAAGTGGCGTATCAACTAGAGTTACCGGCTCATCTGTCGGATGTGCACGATGTATTCCATGTGTCACAACTCAAGAAATGCCTGAGGACGCCTGAAGAGGTGTTACCCATGAATGAAGTGGATGTAGCTGAGGATTTGTCTTATGCCGAGCAACCATACAAGATTTTGGAGACAATGGAACGCCTCACCAGAAATAAAAGAATCCGGATGTGCAAGGTCCAGTGGAAGCGTCACTCAGAAGAGGAAGCCACCTGGGAGCGGGAAGATGAGCTCAAGGCACAATTTCCGGAATTGTTTTCTTAGAAACACCAATCTCGAGGACGAGATTTCTTTTAAGGGGGGTAGAGCTGTAACACCCCAAAATTTTGATTCAAAACCCTAAATCATGTTAAGAGGGGGATTTAAAAAATTTTGGACGTGTTGCATGTTTTGCAAAAATTCAAATTCAAACTGGAATTCAAATTAAACTCAAATCAGAAAAGAAATAGAAAAAAGAAAAAGAGAAAACAGAAAAAAACCAGCCAGTGGGCCGAAACCCACCAGCCGGCCCAGCCAGCGCCGCGCCAGCCCGCAGCCGCGCGCGCTGCTGCCTCACACTGACAGGCGGGGCCCACCCGATCGTCATCTACCTCGCGCCAGTGCCGGACTCCCTCGCGCCCGAATCAAAACCGATCGGGATTTCAGCGTATCCCCGCTGAATTCTGTTCGTAGGCGACGCGGACATGATCTAAACCACCCCGCCGTCCTCCCCCGTCTATAAAAACCCCGGCCTCGTTCTGTTTTTCCCACGCGATCGGCTGTTTTTACTCCGGTGAGAACCGAGACTTCTCCGGCGAATTCTGGCCGATCTAAGCTCGGAAATTCCGATCTAACTCGCTGGTCTTGATCCACCGCCTCCGGGGAACCTTGCAGGTGCAGAAAACTCGGTGACTTGCGGTGTAAACACAGCGCCGACGAGCTTCGCCGTGGTTTCGCCTCGGACCTCGTCGCCGATCACTTTCCAGGACCTCCGAGCTCAAGAAAACCCCCGAGGTGAGATCCCCGACCTCCCCTCTACCGATCTATGCCGTAAAATCACAGTTCTAGGAAGAATTCCCGAAGATCCGAAAGTTTCCGGCGAGATCGCCGCTTCCCGCCGCCGTGCGTCGCCGGCAGCGCCGCCCGCGCTCGATCAGAGCGACGTGGCCGCTTGTGCGCCGTTTATTTTAAATCGCACGGTAGGGTTTAAACCCCCGCGTACCGGTTCGATGTTATAATCTCGGCCGTCGGTTTAAAATCGGACGGTCCACGTCAGCCCCGCGTTATAAAGACTGGAAATCTTACGTGCTACCCCCTGGGGTTCTCGGGAAATAAGAGCTAGCCCCGGAAACTTCTGATCTAGCCCCTGGAACTCCAGAAAATCATGTAAATTCATTTAAAAATCAGTTTTAGCCCCTGGACTTAATAAAAATTAGGAAAAACACCTCTGATAAGTGTAGCTAGACCCCTGGAAATTCTAAAAATAATATTATAGACCCTGTAATGGGGTGAGTTTACCTTTTTAGCCCTGTTTAGTATTTAAATTAGGAAATTGAATATGTGGCTAGTGTTTAAAAATTAAAAAGTGGGACAAACATATTGTCATAATTAAATTAAAAACTTTCTCAGTATTTAGAAAACTTTGGAGTGAGATAAAAACATATTTTGGGCTGAGTTGAATCTGTTTAATTTATTATTCACATTTAGGGACACAATTTTAAGTAATGAATAGTTTTAGAAAATAGGGAAAATAATTGTAAAATAGTTTACATCAGAGGAAAAGGTCAAAAATATATTAGTAAATATTTTAGATCAGAACCTATTCTGTTTAGATGCGGTGTCTTGTTATTTTCATAATAAAGTTCACATTTAGGCAAAGGAAATAAATCTGAAAATATAGCAACTAGTAAATGATAAATGGAGTTCTAAAATCCAAAGGATTCAGTTTAGGGTTGGTAGAAATTATGAAGACACATATGGAGAAGGAAAATACCTTTCATGCATACTTGGTAGCTAAAAGGTGTAGTAATTGAATATAAGGAATTTATTTAAATTGGAAACTCATATATGTAGTATGCAAGCATAAATGTGAATACAAAAGTAGGAATCATATACATATGATTAAAAGTGTATGCAAGACACAAATCAACACACATAGAGTAACCAAAACACATATAATGGTGAATGACTTTCATAAATGTGAATGTGTGGTTTGTATGAAGTGGAAGTGTGAACTATGTCTTATGGATTGTTGTTTTTCTTTTGCTATGTGTGATGGTATGATGTAGAACCTGCTCAAGAGCAAGTTATTCCTTTCCAAGACCAGGACTACCCATTTCAAGAGCAGCAAGAAGGAGGCAAGTGTCCTTGACCACTTTGATCCTATGCTAGGATGTGTAGATAGAATTATTTGCATTGTCAAGATTAAATATGAAACCCATGCTAGGACGTTTCCCTTGAATTGCATTACCTTGTTTCCTTGTAGCTTGGGTTGGGATTTATTTTATCATGTCATTTATTATTATGCATATGCTTAGCCATGCTTAGAATGGGATAATTGGGATATGAGATCATCAGTTTATTTTACCATACTCTTGAATGAGATATTGTGAGTTATGTAGAGGTAGGGATCAAGGCAAGTTGGATGTTTTGGTTGTGTGCTTGTTGCACGAGACTCGGGTTTGTGTTTAGTACTTGCCTGGATCCTAAGGACCGGTTCATGGAGCATGTAACCTGGCTTTACAGTGCCAACCACATGCTGAGATGGGACAGCTTGGCCAATTAATTAGGTGTATCCCCGGCGTAGTATGGGTGTGTTGGATGGTGCGGGGAGTAGGTGTCAGCTGGACTACCATATGAACCGCAAGGCTCAAGAGGGGGCCACTGCAGCGGGGTTGGAGCCTCTTGTATGCTGTTAGGGGTGAAACCTCAGTGGGCCCACGCTCGTCGGGAATCCCTTTGTAAACGCTTCGTAGTGATCTCCTGGCTACACACCTGGGAAGTGTGAATGTGGTTCGTGGCCACTGGCATAATGGAGGTTCTTTTAGTCCACCCGGCAACGGGGGATGAAATCACTACATGTGGGTACAGTGGTACAAACTCTGCAGAGTCAAAACTGTCATGACAGCCGTGCTCACGGTCAAGAGCGGCTTGGACTTATTCATGATTAGAGGATTGATGGTTTTGGAAGTTGTGGATGTTAAGCGGGGAGCTTGACATTGGAAATGATGTTATGGTTATTGGATTATGATGATGGGATGGGAGATTGGGACCATTTCACTTGTGTAGTAATGTAGGTGCTTAATAAGCTAAGGTGATAGGTATTAAGTGCGTAGTGCTTTAACCATGAGTTCAACCTCTCCTTGTTCTAGCCATGCATGATATAATTTTCCCACACTTGCTGAGTACCATTGGTACTCAACCTTGCATATTTTGTTGGTTTATATTGCTGCTCTGGTCAAGATAATGAGGTGGTATATAATGACCAAGACTTTGGACCCGAAGAAGGTTTCTAGGTTCGTGGAGACTCCGGGCAACGCCTATGATGGAGCCCTCAAGAATAATATTCCGCGTCTAGTTTATTTACTTGTGATGAACTTATTATTGTCCATGGAGACATTGGCGAATGTAAGACTTATTTATATTCGACACCTGGCTTGTAATAAATGATGCTTCACTATTTGTCATCACATGTATGAGAAAATGATCCTGGCATACATGTGATATTCACTTGGTTGTTTCTTCGGAAAAACCGGGTGTGACTATAGATCGGTGGAGGAGAGGTCGGGGATCTCACCTCGGGGGTTTCTTGAGCTCGGAGGTCCTGGAAGGTGATCGGCGACGAGGTCCGAGGCGAATTCACGGCGAGGCTCGTCGGCGCTGTGTTTACACCGCAAGTCACCGAGTTTTCTGCACCTGCAAGGTTCCCCGGAGGCGGTGGATCAAGACTAGCGAGTTAGATCGGAATTTCCGAGCGTAGATCGGTCAGAATTCGCCGGAGAAGGCTCGGGTTCTCACCGGAGTAAAAACAGCAGATCGCGTGGAAAAACAGAACGAGGCCGGGGTTTTTATAGACAGGGAAAGGCGGCGGGGTGGTTTAGATCAAGTCCGCGTCGCCTACGAACGGAATTCGGCTGGGATACGCGAGAATTCCCTATCGGTTTCGATTCGGGTGAGAGGGTCCGGCGCTGGCGCGAGGTAGACGATGAACTGGCGTGCCCCGCCTGTCAGTGGGAGGAAGCAGCGCGCGCGGCTGCGGGCTGGCGCGGGCGCTGGTTGGGCCGGCTGGTGGGTTTCGGCCCACTGGCCGGTTTTTTTTTCTGTTTTCCTTTTTCTTTTTCTATTTCTTTTCTGTTTTGAGTTTAATTTGAATTCCAGTTTGAATTTGAATTTTTGCAAAACATGCAACACGTCCAAAAAGTTTTAAATTCCCCTCTTAACATGATTTAGGTTCTTAACAAGATTTTTGGGGTGTTACAGCTCTACCCCCCTTAAAAGAAATCTCGTCCTCGAGATTGGTGATTCTAAGAAAACAATTCCGGAAATTGTGCCTTGAGCTCATCTTCCCGCTCCCAGGTGGCTTCCTCTTCTGAGTGATGCTTCCACTGCACCTTGCACGTCCGGATTCTTTTATTTCTGGTGAGGTGTTCCATTGTCTCCAAAATCTTGTATGGTTGCTCGGCATAAGACAAATCCTCATCTACATCCACTTCATTCATGGGTAACACCTCTTCAGGCGTCCTCAGGCATTTCTTGAGTTGTGACACATGGAATACATCGTGCACATCCGATAGACGAGCTGGCAACTCTAGTTGATACGCCACTTCACCTTTTCTTTCCAGAACTTGAAAGGGTCCAATGTATCAAGGTGACAACTTCCCTTTCACCTTGAACCGACGAAGTCCTCTGATAGGGGACACCTTGAGATAGACATAGTCTCCCACGTTGAAAACGAGCTCTCTTCTTCGTACATCGGCATAGCTCTTTTGGCGTGTCTGTGCTATCCTCAAGTTATTGCGATCTTCCCTCACCTTCGCCTCAGCTTCTTGTAGTACTTCTGGACCAAACACTTTACTTTCCCCTGTTTGGTTCCAAAATAGGGGAGTTCTGCACTTTCTCCCGTACAAAGCTTCAAACGGTGACATCTTCATACTAGCTTGATATCTGTTGTTATAAGAAAACTCCGCATACGGTAAGTTCTTGTCCCAACTCCTATTGTTTTTGAGTGCACATGCTCTCAGCATATTCTCAAGAATCTGATTGGTTCTTTCCGTCTGCCCGTCAGTTTGGGGATGATAGGCAGAACTAAAGTTCTGATGGGTTCCCATGGTTTCGTGCAACTTCTGCCAGAACTTGAGGTGAACTGTGTCCCTCGATCTGACACAATCTTCTTTGGCACTCCATGGTAACACACGATCCTTGACATGTACAACTCTGCCAATTTGGATCCGCTGTAGCTTTCCTTCACGGGGATGAAGTGAGCTACCTTGGTTAGCCTATCAATGATGACCCATATCGAATCATATCCTGATTGGGTCCTAGGCAATCCCACGATGAAATCCATGCTGATTTCTTCCCATTTCCATTCAGGCACTTTGAGTGGTTGCAATAATCCCGCGGGTCGTTGATGTTCTGCTTTCACCAACTGACATGTGTCACATAGGGCAACATGTTCCGCGACATCTCGCTTCATGCCATACCACCAATACCTGCTCTTGAGGTCCTGGTACATTTTCGTACTCCCAGGATGAATGGAATAGTCAGAATCATGAGCCTCCTTCAAAATCAATTCACGGATCTCCTTTACTTCTGGCACACAGATTCTTTTCCCGTGCCACACCGTTCCTTGTTCATCCTCTCTAAAACCTGGAGCTTTATTTTCCTTGATGAGTTGTCTGATCTCTTGTGTCTTCTCATCATTCTTTTGACCCTCGCTTATGTCTCGTTCTAGTGTGGAGTCCACTTCCATGGCGATGGCTTCACCACTATTTACTAGACATAGATTGAGCCTTATAACCTCGTCCTTCAATTCTGCAGGCATGTCCTTCAAGCTCAACTTATTGACCTGCACTTTCCGACTCAAAGCATCGGCCACGACGTTTGCTTTCCCGGGATGATAGTTGATGCCCACATCAAAGTCATTGACTAGCTCTAACCATCTCCTTTGTCTGAGGTTGAGATCTGGCTATGTGAAAATGTACTTTAAACTCTTATGATCCGTATATATCTCGGTTCTCTTCCCCATCAAGTAGTGCCGCCAAATTTTCAACGCGTGTACCACTGCGGCTAGTTCTAGGTCATGTGTAGGATAGTTCTTCTCGTGCTTCCGAAGCTGCCGGGATGCATAAGCCACGACATGCCCTTCTTGCATGAGAACACATCCCAACCCGTTTCCAGAGTCATCGCAGTACACTGTGAAATTCTTCTGCATATCTGGCATAACCAACACTGGGGCTGTTGTCAATCTTTTCTTTAGCTCCTGAAAACTCATCTCGCACTGTGGCGTCCATGTGAATGTGATTCCCTTCTCCAACAGTTTGGTGAGGGGTCTCGAGATCTTAGAGAATCCCTCAATAAACAGTCGATAGTATCCAGCCAATCCCAGGAAGCTTCGAACTTCCCCGACATTTTCAGGGGTCTTCCACTTCTCTATATCCTCGATTTTGGAAGGATCCACGGAGATTCCTCCCTCCGAGATTATATGTCCTAAGAAGGGAACTTTCTTCAGCCAAAACTCACACTTGCTCAACTTGGCATATAGTTGGTGTTCTCTTAGCCTCTGCAACACCAACCTTAGATGTTTCTCATGTTCTTCTTAATCTTTGGAGAAGACGAGAATGTCATCTATGAAAACCACCACAAATTTGTCCAGATATTCCATGAATACCTTGTTCATGAGATACATGAAGTATGTCAGGGCATTAGTTAGCCCGAAAGGCATGACGGTGTATTCATACAGTCCGTACCGAGATACGAAAGCTGTCTTGGGAATATCAGTTTGCCTTATCTTGAGTTGGTGGTATCCCGACCTGAGATCAATTTTCGAGAACACACAAGCGCCCCTCAACTGATCAAACAAGTCTTCAATGTGGGGTAATGGATACTTGTTCTTGATGGTTACCTCATTCAAGGCACGGTAAGCCACGCATAACCTTTGGGTTCCGTCCTTCTTGGGCACAAATATCACCGGAGCTCCCCATGGTGAGGAACTAGGGTGAATATACCCCTTCTCCGTCAATTCTCTCAAATGATCCTTGAGTTCTTCTAGCTGCTTGGAGTCCATCCGATAAGGTCTTTTGTAAATCGGGGCTGTTCCAGGTACTAGCTCAATTGCGAATTCCACTTCACGATCGGGAGGCATACCTGGCAACTCCTCCGGAAAAACATCTGGATATTCCCTGATGGTCCTGATTTCCTCAACTTTCACCTCAACTTGATTTAATTTAATGTCCCTCCTAGGCTCATGTATTGTTATGAACTTTACTCTTGTGCCACTAGGGTGAGTTAGTTCCACCATTCTGGTCGAACAATGTATGATTCCTTTATGTTTGGTCAACCAATCCATACCCAAAATAATATCTATCCCTTGTGAATCTATCACTATGAGGTTAGCAGTAAATACTACCCCATTAATGTCTAGGTTCACTTTGGGACACACTTGTCTTGTCCTTATTTCTCCACCTGGAGAGTTTACAGCTAGCATATGGTTCATTTGTGTTGTTGCTAGGTTATGCTTCTTAACAAACCCTTGAGCAATGAACGAGTGGGTAGCACCAGAATCAAACAGCAGGGTTTCAATGTGTAAATTGGCAGGAAACTTACCAACTACCACGTCGGGTGCCTCTTGTGCTTCCTCCATAGTGACGTGGTTCACCCGTCCTCTCGTTACATTCTGCTGTTGTGGCTGAGTGGGCTTCTTCTTTGGGCACTTATGGCCGTAGTGCCCCACTTCACCACAGCTAAAACATTGCACCCCAACCTTAGGTGCCTGGCCTTTGTTGTCTTGGGGTTGGTTTGGAGGTCCTTGCACTGCTGGTCGAGGTGGATATGCGGGGCGAGGCTGCTGTACGAACTGACGTTGTGGCTGTATTGGTGCTGCCGGAGGCCTGTAGTTCAGGTTGTACCCTCTTGGTGCTGAGTAGGGTACCGCAGCACGGTTCGTCTGCCCTGCTGGTTGCTGCATCAGACGTGGGCGGGTGTTGCTCCCTGAGGCTTGATGTGACCACCCGGCCTTCCTCTTATTCTCATTTTCCAAGGCCTTCAGTTTCCTTTCCACCACAAACGCTCTGTCCACCATCTTTTGGAAGCTTTCATACTCATTTGAGGACATTGCACACTGCATCTCCGCGGTAAGTCCCTCCACGAAACAATCTTGTTTCTGCTCATCAGTCTCTATGTCCCGTGGGGCATAACGGGATAGTTGAGTAAATTTAGTGAGGTATTCCCTCACCGTCATGTTCCCCTGCTGCAGTCCCAAAAACTCCTTCCTCTTGTTTTTGAGTTCACCTCTTGGGATGTAGTGGTTGTGGAAGCTACGCTTGAACTCTTCCCAAGTGATGCTCTCAGGGTCATGATGGGCAGCCACATAGGCGGTCCACCAATCAGCAGCAGGTCCATGCAATTGATGAGAGGCAAACAGCACCCTCTCATACCCTTGGCACTGGATGATCCTCATCTTGCTTTCAGTGGTCTTTAGCCAATCATCTGCCTCCAGAGGTTCAGCAGCACTTGCAAACTTTGGAGGTTGAGTTCCTAGAAACTCACTCAACCTTGGTTGGCGTGGTGTAGCTTGTGGAGGTGGAACTTGATGCAAGTTGGCCACAACTTGAGTCAAGTTCTGGATGAGCTGATTTTGATTCTCCAACATTTGGTGGAGGGGATCAACTCCTTCACGGCGACCACCCCGGTCCTGGCCTCCAGAAAGGTGAGGGTTGCATGCCTCATTGTTGTTGTTGGCGGGGTTGGCAGCACGTCCTTTTCCTCTTCCGGCCATCTGGCAGAATCAACCAATGTTAATTTGAAAGCATTTAGTATCATCTTACTACTTTCACTTGTTTGTACTTTGAAGTGTTGAGGCTTTGTTATACTTTTCTAAGGGTTCATTTCTCACACAAAAATAAATGCAATATTATTTCATGTGGGTTCACACACCGAAGAAAAACAATCTAAAGACGAGGCTGTGGACAATTGCTCATGGCTTCCACAACTCACGTCACACACCAAGCATTAACACACCATTAACTAACGTAACGACTCGACTACTCGACATCCTTCTAATTTAAGGGAAAGACTCTACGCTACTCGTTTTCTTGAGCTGGCTCCTCGGGATCTTCCTTATCATTTCGGCTGCCTTCTGACTCTGCTTTGGCTGGGGAGGCTGCTGGTGGAGAAGTGCGACGACGCCTGATCGCCGGCGATCTGGGGAGTCAGGAGTCCATGTATCATTCACGGTGACACACAGTTCATTCCCATCTCCTCTTTCTCTCGCCCTCAAGCAGGCTCGCAGCAACGCCTCCGTTTCCTTCAGGGTGTCCCGGACATCCTGAAGCTCTTGTTGACACTCCTGCAGTCGAGTGCTGAGCATAGCAGCATCCTCCAAGCACAAGTCCATGTGCTCATGGGAAGTCCCTTGCTGCACTGGTGGGTACTTGTACTCCGTGGTACCACTCTCACGCTGGAGGACATACATGTACTCAGTCCTGTCCAGGTGGCGACGATAGATGTGACTCTGGCAGGTGATGGCCTCCCAGGTGACATCCTTCTCCGCATCGACCTGTGTCGCTCTACAAGCTGGAGAGCGGTGGATCTTCAGCAGCCGATTTTCGTGTATAATCCTCATCTCTGAACTCCATTCTTCCCTCTTCTCACGGATGGTCCTGGTGGAGTTATAGTGGATGATTAACTTGCCCGAATTGCCGGCGGCTTCGAGCATACGTCGAAGACGGCGCAACAAGCCTCCTACTGCCAATTCATAGGAAAGGTACGTCACCGGACGGCTCTCCTCCCTTTCGGCAAGGGCAACTACGGGAACTCTCCCTCATGTGGACTTGCGAGCGGTGCGAATCATGCGAACCATCTAAAACAAAAAGCATTTAAACATAGGTTAGATAAACTTTTAAACAAAAATTCTATTTTGAATGAAAATTGGGGTAAGGTGAAGAAAGTGACTCATTAAATAACACTTTTCAACACACACCTTGTAAAAATAGTTTTTACGAAAATAGGATCCTTAAATACGTCCATTTCTACCTAGGTCCACGTTCCTACGGGCAACCTGGCTCTGATACCACTTCTGTCACACCAGGTTTTTCCGAAGAACAACCAAGTGAATATCACATGTATGCCAGGATCATTTTCTCATACATGTGATGACAAATAGTGAAGCATCATTATTACAAGCCAGATGTCAAATATAAATATGTCTTACATAGCAAATGTCTCGATGGACAATAATAAGTTCATCACAAGTAAATAAACTAGCAGCGGAATATTATTCTTGAGGGCTCCGTCACAGGCGTTGCCCGGGGGTCTCCATGGACCTAGAAACCTTCTTCGGGTCCAAAGTCTTGGTCATTATACACCACCTCATTATCTTGACCTGAGCAGCAATATAAACCAACAAAATATGCAAGGTTGAGTACCAATGGTACTCAGCAAGTGTGGGAAAATTATATCATGCATGGCTAGAACAAGGAGAGGTTGAACTCATGGTTAAAGCACTATGCAATTAATACCTATCACCTTAGCTTATTAAGCACCTACATTACTACACAGGTGAAATGGTCCCAATTTCCCATCCCATCATCATAATCCAATAACCATAACATCATTCCCAATGTTAAGCTCCCCGCTTAACATACACAACATCCAAAACCTCTAATCATGAATAAGTCCAAGCCGCTCTTGACCGTGAGCACGGCTGTCATGACAGTTTTGACTCTGCAGAGTTTGCACCACTGTACCCACATGTAGTGATTTCATCCCCCGTTGCCGGGTGGACTAAAAGAACCTCCATTATGCCAGTGGCTACGAACCACATTCACACTTCCCAGGTGTGTAGCCAGGAGATCACTACGAAGCCTTTACAAAGGGATTTCCGACGAGCGTGGGCCCACTGAGGTTTCACCCCTAATAGCATACAAGAGGCTCCAACCCCGCTGCAGTGGCCCCCTCTTGAGCCTTGCGGTTCATATGGTAGTCCAGCTGACACCTATTCCTCGCACCATCCAACACACCCATACTACGCGGGGGATACACCTAATTAATTGGCCAAGCTGCCCCATCTCAGCATGTGGTTGGCACGGTAAAGCCAGGTTACATGCTCCATGAACCGGTCCTTAGGATCCAGGCAAGTACTAAACACAAACCCGAGTCTCGTGCACCCAGCACACAACCAAAACATCCAACTTGCCTTGATCCCTACCTCTACATAACTCACAACATCTCATTCAAGAGTATGGTAAAATAAACTGATGATCTCATATCCCAAATATCCCATTCTAAGCATGGCTAAGCATATGCATAATAAATGACATGATAAAATAAATCCCAACCCAAGCTACAAGTAAACAAGGTAATGCAATTCTAGAGAAATTTCCTAGCATGGGTTTCATATTTAACTTGACAATGCAATAATTCTATCTAAACATCCTAGTATAGGATCAAAGTGGTCAAGGACACTTGCCTCCTTCCTGCTGCTCTTAAAATGGGTAGTCCTGATCTTGGAAAGTAATAACTTGCTCTTGAGCAGGTTCTACATCATACCATCACACATAACAAAAGAAAAACAACAATCCATAAGACATAGTTCACACTTCCACTTCATACAAACCACACATTCATATTTATGAAAGTCATTCACCATTATATGTGTTGTGGTTACTCCATGTGTGTTGATTTGTGGCTTGCATGCACTTTTAATCATGTGTATATGATTCCTACTTTTGTGTTTACATTTATACCTACATAATATATATATGAGTTTCCAATTTAAATAAATTCCTTATATTCAATTACTACACCTTTTAGCTATCAAGTATGCATGAAAGGTATTTTCCTTCTCCATAAGTGTCTTCATAATTTCTACCAACCCTAAACTGAATTCTTTGGATTTTAGAAACTCCATTTATCATTTATTAGCTGCTATATTTTCAGATTTATTTCCTATGCCTAAGTGTGAACTTTATTATAAAAATAACAAGACACATCATCTAAACAGAATAGGTTCTGATCTAAAATATTTGCTAATATATTTTTGACCTTTTCCTCTGATGTAAACTATTTTACAATTATTTTCCCTATTTTCTAGAACTATTCTTTACTTAAAAATGTATCCCTAAATGTGAATAATAAATTAAATAGCTTCACTTCAGCCCAAAATATGTTTTTATCTCACTACAAAGTTTTCTAAATACTGAGAAAGTTTTTAATTTAATTTTGACAATATGTTTGTTCCACTTTTTAAATTTTAAACACTAGCCACATATTCAATTTCCCAAATTAAATATTAAACAGGGCTAAAAAGGTAAACTTACCCCACTACAGGGTCTATAATATTATTTTCAGAATTTTCAGGGGTCTAGCTACACTTATCAGAGGAGTTTTTCCTAATTTTTATTAAGTCCAGGGGCTAAAACTGATTTTTAAATGAATTTACAAGATTTTCTGAAGTTCCAGGGGCTAGATCAGAAGTTTCCGGGGCTAGCTCTTATTTTCCGAGAACCCCAGGGGGTAGCACGTAAGAATTCCAGTCTTTATAACGCGGGGCTGACGTGGACCGTCCGATTTTAAACCGACGGCTGAGATTATAATGTTGAACCGGTACGCGGGGATTTAAACCCTACCGTGCGATTTAAAATAAACGGCGCACAAGCGGCCACGTCGCTCTGATCGAGCGCGGGCGGCGCTGCCGGCGGCGGGAAGCGGCGATCTCGCTGGAGACTTTCGGATCTTCGAGAATTCTTCCTAGAACTGTGATCTTATGGCATAGATTGGTGGAGGAGAGGTCGGGGATCTCACCTCGGGGGTTTTTTTTGAGCTCGGAGGTCCTGGAAGGTGATCGGCGACGAGGTCCGAGGTGAATTCACGGCGAGGCTCGTCGACGCTGTGTTTACACCGCAAGTCACTAAGTTTTCTGCACCTGCAAGGTGCCCCGGAGGCGGTGGATCAAGACCAGCGAGTTAGATCGGAATTTCCGAGCGTAGATCGGCCAAAATTCGCCGGAGAAGGCTCGGGTTCTCACCGGAGTAAAAATAGCAGATCGCATGGAAAAACAGAACGAGGCCGGGGTTTTTATAGATGGGGAAAGGCGGCGGGGTGGTTTAGATCAAGTCCGCGTTGCCTAAGAACGGAATTCGGCTGGGATACGCGAGAATTCCCGATCGGTTTCGATTCGGGTGAGAGAGTGCGGCGCTGGCGCGAGGTAGATGATGAACTAGCGGGCCCCGCCTGTCAGTGGGAGGAAGCAGCACGCGCGGCTGCGGGCTGGCGCGGGCGCTGGTTGGACCGGCTGGTGGGTTTCGGCCCACTGGCCGGTTTTTTTCTGTTTTCCTTTTTCCTTTTCTATTTCTTTTCTGTTTTGAGTTTAATTTGAATTCTAGTTTGAATTTGAATTTTTGCAAAACATGCAACACATCCAAAAATTTTTAAATTCCCCTCTTAACATGATTTAGGTTCTTAACAAGATTTTTGGGGTGTTACACCGTGCTGCTCTCCTCCAAGTTTGGAAGCAAACCGTGAAGAAACCACAGAGAATTTCCAGTTTTTGCTCCGGCGATCGTAAACCGAGCTTCCGGTACGGATTCTTCATATTCTCGCTCTATGATCTTTCGGTGGTTATCAAATCTTGCACATAGATGCTGGACTAGCTGGCGATCAAGTTTCTTTCTGCATCCGTGGTGTGAAACTGTCTAGGAGTGACGAATTTCGAGCTCGATCAAGAGTGGTCATGGCGGGCACGATCGGTCACACGGTGCCGACCGACTTGCCGCCATCTTTGCACCCTTTTGGCACCTTGTCGAGCTTCCTAGAGATACACTGATGCTGTAGGACCGTTTATTCGAGGTTTTGGTGGGTTAGAACCCACGGTCGACGGCTCCGAACCTCAACCGAGGCCGCGGCACGTCGCCGGGCTATTTCCGGGCACCGCCAGCCCTACCTGACACCACCGACGTGTTCCTCGACGTCGACAACCCCCTGGCGGCGAGTTTCAGACCATGGGAGGTCAGGCAGCGGCGAACCGGCGAGCTCCGGGTCTGCTCCGGCGAGGTCGGCGGCGCGGGCGCGAGAGAGCGGCGGGAGGAAGACGAAGCCGGCTGGCCCACGTGTCAGCGGCTGAAGAATTTAAATCGGGATCGGGTGTGGCCGGGATCAGCTGTGCTGGCACGCAAATACCCTGTGAGCCTCAGGGTGCCGGACACCTCCGCGCTCAACACGTGTCCCCGCGGGCCCCCGTGAGTTTAAACTTTTTCCCTGATTTTCAGATTTCTTCCAAACTTCAAATCCTCATAACTCTGGCTAGAAAGCTCCAAATCGAGTTAACCAAATTTTGTTGGATTCAGCTCTCTGAGTACTTTCCAGCAAATCAAGTTTCACTTCATGAAAATCCTTATTTCTCCAGAATTAATTCCTCAAAATTTAAATTGTTTGGAATTTTAACTGGAGAATCCTTTGGAGGAGAATCCTGAAGTTTTGCTGGGATGTTCACCAAAGTATCCCTGAACTACCATAAAAATTTCAGATCCATTTGAGCTCATTTGATCCACCTAATGGTGTGATTAGTGAAACTATTCCAGAGAAAATAGGAAATGTCCAGAAACATTTTCAGAAATTTCTCTGAAATAGTTTAGCTCATATCTTTAGTTAGGAACATTCAAATTAAGTGAGACCAACTCGATTAGAACCCTCTAAAAATCTAGTTTTCAGAAAGTCATAGTTTGTTTCATGAAAATCCTTAGAACACCCTAAAAGCCTTCAAGTAAGGTCAAGTACATAATTAATTATGGAGGGCTCAAATGAGCTTTGCTGCAACTAAAACTTGACCAAGTCTCTGTTTAGGTTGTAACCAAGCCACAGTAAAAGTTTCACAGTCATTGGGTCTGTCTAGTGAGAGTTATAGACTTCACAACTTCAAACTTAATACAAATGCATTTAAATTGATACATGTACATCTTATATCATGTAGTCGCTAAGGTCAAGGAGGAACCCGAAGTCCTAGACTTGGTTACTCTGGAGGAACAGCTAGCCTACGACCAAGAGCAGCAAGGCAAGCTCCGGTTTGCATTAACCGTTTTACAAATTTTTATTGTTTTGAGCACTTACTTGAGTATTATTATTCTTTGCATTAAAGTCTTGTTTGGAAACCCAATTGCATAGCCAAGAAAACCATGGGTTGGGTTTAGGATTGCAAACCTCTTTAGCTACTGCAATGCTAAGATAGTGTAGGATTCGGTACAAGTCGAGTAGTTGGAACTACTCGTGAGCATAGGCTAGAGGCACTCGACTCGGGTAGAGATAGCACATGAAACACATGGCAAGAAAATGAGACCAAGCGGAGGGTAAGGGCAGCAGGACTTTGGGGCCTGTGTGCTGTAGCTCCGCTTGTGTAGATTGAGGACCGAGCCGTGTGCGGGCCTGTTGAACAAGCTAGAACAGTACCGAAACCTACCGGCTATATGGGAACCAGGAAACCGATGTAACTCGGGTAGCTCGGTGTTGAGGCATAGCTGGTCGTTCAGAGGGTAGGTTGAGAGCTCGAGGTGTAAATCGGCTGGCGGCACTGAGATGCGCGTGCAGAGACCTCTTGCTCGGGACGATTGGACCGGTTCAACATTTGGCTAACGGGTGAAAGGTAGTTGCGTACGGCGTCCGTGATGGTTGTTGTAGGCAACATTGAGTATGGGCATACGTGACGGGTTATTCGGGTAACCCTGCAGGTGTAAATCGATTATAATCGCCGTCCCTCGCGGTCAGTGAGTACCACTTGTTCAATGTACCGTGACGTAGAAAGAACAGGCTAGTTACATGTTAAAATGTTGCTGATTGAAAGATGAACTCTGATTGCTAATGATTTGCTGTAGTTTAGAGCTAACTAAAGTTCTTTTCAACTTTGGGCAAAGTACATGAGAGAAATGCATTTCTTGTTTGATTGCGGCTCTCTCATGTGCCTTAGCGTAAGGTTCTCCACAACCTGCTGCTAAAAACTTGAAAGTAAGGTTCTACTAATTAGGCGAGTCCTTGCAAATGATTTTTACCTCATGTAACCCATCACCCCTCATGTAGAAGTTCCATGTTTAGGTGAGACGGGTCAGACATGCTGAGCCTTTGTGCTCACTGCTTGTGTTTGAAGCTTTTGCAGGGTTCAATGAGGAAGGGACTCCCGAAGAGGAGACGGAACCCCAGGAGGGGAACCCCGTCGAGTGGGAGTCGTGCACGCCGCAGAGTTAGTGTGCGTGTGTGCTAGCAAGGACACGTTCAAGGGCTGAACGTGAACTTGATGCGTAGTCTACGCCCGTGAGTGTAGACTGGACTTATTTTGATGTAAACATGTGCATAAACTCGTTTATGTAATAAAATTTTGCTTCCGCTTTGTACCTTTGACGTGTGTTATACGGTGCTGTGCAACGCAGCACCCCTCAGCGTGATCCTGGCTCGACAAGACCGTGGGTCGTGTCAGCATGGTATCAGAGCTCGCTTGAGGTTTAACACAGTACAAAGGTCATCTTTTTCAAAAATCTAGTGAGGAACGAGTTAGTAGCCCGTATAAGGATGTTACTAGCATATAGAAAGTGGCATACTAACCTATCTGTCTATGTCGGAAAATCGTGTATCTCGGGACGTTTATGTCTTGGGGGGTACACGTAAGCGCTGTCCACCAGTGCGCACAAGCTGAAGGGTGGAGCCCCACGGGTGGCAGGTAACCCGACTCGCTTTGATATCCTCTGCGACTCTTCATGTCGTTTGGGGTATTCGAGCAACGTCTGTCCCTAGCGTGCGTGGTGCAATCTGGGAGACCCCGTCACGTTGTCTAAAACGTGAACACGTAACTCAGGTCGTGTTTGGCTTGAGAACATCCGGGCGAGTGATGACGGCCGGGTGTACGAACTGTATGGATTCCGGGCTCGGTGTGCAGCCGAGTCTGATGATTATTTGAGTTTCTGCAGGTAGCCTGACCATGAAACGGTAGACGTGTAGTATCCGTGTGTGAGTGACACTTAGTGCCACTGAAGTAACGAAGCCGGCTAAGTCTGGTATAGGTTTTTCTTTGTGAGGACATAGTACCGACATAATCTGGTGACGCATCGACGTCACACCCCGTTAAATGAACAATTTCATTGTAAAACTTGAAGGTTTTGATCCAAATCACTAAAAATTGCTGTAAACTCTTCCCTTAATCAGGATATTCAAAGTTAACAAGTTTTCAACTTATAGGTTGTTAAGGACAGATTACTCTGGTTTCAGCTGAATTAGGACTGAGGTTAATCAGAGGTTAGAGGTTGAGTTCTGTCGAGGTTGGGGTCATATGATACATTTATGGAAAGCTTTGGAAGAGATTTACAACTCTTCTGTTGAGGTCCAGAGGTGTTTCATCCCTTAACCAATCGAAAAATGCAGTAGAGTTGAAACAGTCCAGAAAACAGGGCTGAGCAAAGGCTCTCTGTAAACTCTCTGTAAATAGAGCATAACTCTGAAAAGATTGACCCAATGAAGGTGTATGATACAGTTCTGGAAAGGTTTTTAGTTGCTCTACAACTTCGTTTTAGAACTCCAGAGCAACATCACACGCCAAATTGGTTGAATGTCCAGTTGAATGCAAACTGTTTAGAAAACAGGACAGATGCAAATCTCCCTGGATGTTTCTGTAAAACACTTATAACATTCTGTAGAAAAATCCTTAAGGGTCATAGGTCACACCGTTAGAAAGGTTATGAGATAAGCAACATTGTTGTAATTCAGAGTTTGTTCAGATTCCTATTGTATTTGCATATACAACTGTGATAAAACCAGCCACATACAAAGGAGATGCTAGCAAATTTTATCTAGGAATTCTGTCAACTTTGAAAAATCATAACTCTTGATCCAGAAGTGATATAGAAGCTTGTGAATACTCGTCGGAAAGATATTGGAGTTAACTTTAACTTTGGTATACAACTTGAGTGGTGAAAATGCTTCTAACTGGATCAAAGTCTAGATTTAGTCCATCAGGGTCTGTTCTGTACAAAGGAGGAAAATGAGTGATATCGTGCAGGCTAGTACAAGTCATGTGCCCCAAAAGCACCTGTTGGTGTCCCGAACACCATTCGGTGATATGTAGGCCCCTGTACGATTAACTCCTTAGAGATTGATTGCTGGTCAAGTACCACAACTTGCACCACCTCCAGAGCAGCAGCATCAGACGGTGGTTTGTACTCCATCGCTGCAGCTATATGTATCTAGCTCCAACCACAAGTTAGGGAAGAGCCGGAGAGACATCCGTGCTCCACTTGTTGTCGGATGGGCCATTATGCTAGGTATTGTATGGAGGAAATTCAAGGTTGCGGATCATCATACTTTCAATGATTAGATCCGTAACTATATCTGCAGAAAAGAGGGCAGACAAGGGGCAACATTCACTACACAGTGAGTGATGATGTTTCAGAAGGAGAAGCCGTGTTAGCAGAGATGTTTCTCTGAATCGGCTACCGGTATTAATTCTCTTGGACTTAGGTTCCATACCTAGCTTTGTTAGTCAATCTTTGTGGCTCAACATCAGCTCCAAACCACTTTTACAAAGAGGCAATACCTCATATCTTCGCCGGGGCAGCATTACAAGAAGTGATGTTGTTTTCCGAGCACCTCTTTGTTTGCGGTTAGACTATAACCCACGACCCTCCTTATTCTTGGGGTCTGAAGATCGACATTATTTTTGGGATGTTGTGGTTGATTACCACAAAGCGGTTCACAACATCAGTTTGGAACCGTAAGCTCAAACTCCTCACGGCACGGTCTTCATACATTAGTTTTGGGCGTCAGTCGGCAACAGATTGCAATACTGAACCACTCGGAAACTGTTAGATAGAGGGCAGTCCGGTGGTACGTAAATTTCAGGAGGTGTTTCCCAATTGTTTACCGGGCATACCGGCCGAACAGGACATAGAGTTCAAGATTGAACTTGCACCAGGAACGCCACTGAGTTCACGAAGGCCGTACAAAATAGCACCCAATGAATGAGCAGAGTGGAAG
The DNA here is from genome assembly GCA_030760725.1 of Neostapfia colusana. NCBI lineage: Eukaryota > Viridiplantae > Streptophyta > Magnoliopsida > Poales > Poaceae > Neostapfia > Neostapfia colusana. Next base: position 93,521,109 of record JASWHV010000003.1, read on the forward strand.
ACACCGCTGAATAACCCTATGAGCAAAGGTTTCATACGATTGGGTCGTTACCTTGGGGTTATTAAGCATTGTTTGCAAAAGAGAAGCAGAAAACACTACAACTTTGTGTAGTGCTCGTCTGCTTAACACTGTGACAATCAAGAACTAGTACCCGTTACCACAGATCAACGTATTGTTTGATCAGTTGGTCAAAGCAAAGATCTTTTCCAAGATGGACTTAAGATCCGGGTACCATCAGATTAAGATAAGGGCTGAGGACATTTCAAAGACAGCTTTCTCGACAAGGTACGGACTTTATGAGTACCTGGTCATGTCCTTCGGCCTCACCAATGCTCCAGCTCACTTCATGTATTTGATGAACTCGGTATTCATGCCGGAGCTGGACAAGTTTGTCGTGGTCTTCATCGACGACATCCTGGTATATTCCAAGTCGTAAGAAGATCGCAAGAAGCATCTGCGTATAGTCTTGCAACGGCTGCGGGATCACAAGCTATATATCGCAAGTGCCTTTTCTCGGGCATATCATCTCAGCGGAGGGTATCACTGTAGACCCGAGTAAGATCACTCAAGTGCTGAATTGGAAATCCCCGAGGACTGTTCAGGAGGTACGGAGTTTCCTCGAACTCGCGGGTTATTATCGGAGGTTCATTCCGAACTTCTCAAAGATTGCCAAGCCTATGACGGAGCTGCTGAAGAAGGCTACCAAATATGTTTGGAGTCCAGCATGTGAAGCAGCATTCAAGGCTTTAGTCAAGCACCTGACATCAGCACCGATTTGGCGCAGCCAGACACAACAAAACCGTTCGATGTGTACTGCGATGCATCCGGCATTGGGCTCGGATGTGTGCTGATGCAAGACCGAAGAGTGGTCGCGTATGGGTCACGGCAGCTTAGAAACCCTGAACAGAATTATCCAACTCACGATTTGGAGCTCGCTGCCGTGGTACTTGCACTGAAAATGTGGAGGCACTACCTACTCGGTAACCTCGTACATTTATATACCGACCATAAAAGCCTCAAGTACATATTCACTCAGAAGGAGCTGAACATGAGGCAGCGAAGATGGTTAGAATCGATAAAGGATTACGAAATAGAGATCCATTATCATCCGGGCAAGGCAAACGTAGTGGCAGATGCGCTGAGCCGCAAGTCACACGTCAACAATCTGACCATCACACCGTTGGAAGAGAGCGAACCACCACTGCATGTGATTCCACATGGAGCTCTCTACAACTTAGCTTTGATCCCCACCATCCGTGAAGAGATAACGGCAGCCCAGAAGAATGACAAGGGCATGTCGCATTTGCGGAGACGTGTAGACGGTGGGGAGTTGAAATGTTTCCGGAAGGACGGAGACGGCATCCTATGGTTCAAGGACCGGATCGTCGTACCCCGTAACCCGGAATTACGGAAGAAGATCTTTGATGAGGCTCACTTGTCAAAGTTTTCTATTCACCCCGGCAGCAACAAAATGTATCAAGAACTCAGAAGCAAGTTTTGGTGGACACGGATGAAGCGTGAGACTGCAAAATACGTGTCCGAGTGTGATACATGTTGAAGGGTGAAGGCAGACCATATGCGGAAACCGGGACTGCTACAACCACTGGGCATTCCTGCCGGGAAGTGGGAGGACGTGAGCATGGATTTCATCGTCGGTTTACCCAACACCTTGCAGAAACATGATTCGGTGTGGGTGATCGTCGATCGGCTCACCAAAGTTGCCCATTTCATCCCGGTCAACACCAACTACAACGCCAAGAAGTACGCTGAACTATACATCTCACGGATCCTATGCTTGTACGGCGTACCCCGTACCATCATATCGGATCGGGGCACTTTATTTGTGTCCCGTTTTTGGGAGCAGCTGCACGCTGCCTTGGGGACGAAGCTGATCCGTAGTTCAGCATACCACCCGCAGACGGATGGACAAACCGAGCGGGTAAATCAGATCTTAGAAGACATGCTACGAGCTTGCGCTATCAACCACGGCAAGAATTGGGATGATCACTTGCCGTTAGCCGAGTTCTCGTACAACAATGGGTACCAAGCCAGCATCAAGATGGCGCCCTACGAGGCGCTATACGGACAGAAATGCCGCACACCACTGAATTGGTGTGAATCTGGCGAAAGGGTTACCTTCGGGATTGACCTCGTCAACAACGCGGAAGAAAAGGTTCGACTGATTCAAGCGAACCTAAAAGCCGCTCAATCCCGTCAGAAACAGTATGAGGACCGGAGAAGGCGCCCGTTACAATTCGAAGTGGGAGATCACGTATATCTACGTGTATCTCCAATGAAGGGCGTAAACAGATTTGGGGTGAGCGGAAAGTTAGCACCCCAATTCATCGGTCCATTCCAGATTACCGAAAGATGTGGATCAGTGGCATATCGGCTGAAATTACCAGAAGCACTTTCCGGTGTGCACGACGTCTTTCACATTTCCCAGCTGAGGAAGTGTCTCAAGCTATCAACTACCATTCAGCTGGAAGACATTGAAGAACTGCAACCGGATCTCACCTATCGGGAGGAACCGGTGCAGATTATTGATGAAAAGGCCCCAACCACACACAACCGCACGTTGTGGTTTTACAAAGTTCTATGGAGTAATCACTCCATGGACAAAGCGACATGGGAGAGCGAAGGATTTCTTCGCGCCAACTACCAAAACTTTTTCACGTCGCATATCCGGTAATTTTCCTCCGTCCTCTCTCTCATTTTCACCTTATAATCTCGGGACGAGATTCTTTTAAGGGGGGAGGAATGTAAGGGCCTCAGTTTTTGACACATAGTTGAAGTGTTCATCATCATACACACACCTCATTTGAGGAAAGATGATGAACACAAATGAAGAGCAAGTAACCACCATCAACATGCTCATTAGAGAACAAACTCACATATTGCAAAAGTGGTATTTCCCACATGTGATATAGGTGGGATGGACATATGAAAACTCCTACACATTGCTAAGGATGTCCATGCCAAGTTTCACCCAAACTCAAAACCTTTTTGAGGTTATTTTGGGTATAGTTAGAAAGAGGGCAGTTTGAAACCATATTCAAATTCAAACTGTTTTTATCCCATGAATTTAAAAGTGGGAGGCATATTCTTATTCTGCACATTTTTGTGAGCTCACACACCAATTTTCACTCCATTTGGAGTTGATATTGACATGAGCTAAGTGGGGCAAATTCAAACTTTATTTGAATTCAAAACTGAACTTGTGCTGAAATTCATTCAAACCAAACCCCATTTGAATTCTAATCAATTCAAATGGCTCATGGGTGAATAATTTGAATCACCAGGGGTAATATGGGGCTCACTGTTTACAACAGTGATTAGGAGTAAATTTCAGAGGTTAAAACCCCGGGTGGGACCCACATGTCATAGAGAGAAGGAGGCAAAACTTGCACACAAAGTCACAGCCTCGGTGGGAAATTCCACCGAGCAGCTGTCGGCTGTGCCACCGAGCAGCCACCGGCGCCACCAGCTGCTTTCCCTCAGCCGAGCAGGAGTCGGCCGGCTTTATCTTATCGCGGGCAAACCCGAGCAGCGGCATTGTTTCTCGCCGCAGCTCTCTGCTCAATTGGGAAAACCAGCAAAACAATCTCCTCCTTCGTTCCTGAGCTGCTAGACAGCAACCTGAGGTCGCACTCCACCTCCCCAACGCCAGAAACCCCGAGCTCCGAGCTCCTTTGCCCGACCTAGCCTCAGCCGAGAGTCAGGCGCCCGTGGACAGCGTTCCACAGGCGTTTTCACGGTCCAGCAAGAGAGGTAACAGGAGCGCGCGACCACCGTGCTGCTCTCCTCCAAGTTTGGAAGCAAACCATGAAGAATCCACAGAGAATTTCCAGTTTTTGCTCCGGCGACCGTAAACCGAGCTTCCGGTACGGATTCTACAAATTCTCGCTCTATGATCTTTCGGTGGTTATCAAATCTTGCACATAGACTCTGGACTAGCCGGCGATCAATTTTCTTTCTGCATCCGTGGTGTGAAACTGTCTAGGAGTGATGAATTTCGAGCTCGATCAAGAGTGGTCATGGCGGGCACGATCGGTCACACGGTGCCGACCGACTTGCCGCCATCTTTGCACCCTTTTGGCACCTTGTCGAGCTTCCTAGAGATACACTGATGCTGAAGGACCGTTTGTTCGAGGTGTTGGTGGGTTAGAACCCACGGTCGACAGCGCCGAACCTCAACCGAGGCTGCGGCACGTCGCCGGGCTATTTCCGGGCACCGCCAGCCCTACCTGACACCACCGACGTGTTCCTCGACGTCGACAACCCCCTGGCGGCGAGTTTCAGACCATGGCAGGTCCGGCAGCGGCGAACCGGCGAGCTCCGGGTCTGCTCCGGCGAGGTCGGCGGCGCGGGCGCGAGAGAGCGGCGGGAGGAAGACGAAGCCGGCTGGCCCACGTGTCAGCGGCTGAAGAATTTAAATCGGGAACGGGTGTGGCCGGGATCGACTGTGCTGGCGCGCAAATACCCTGTGGGCCTCAGTGTGCCGGACACCTCCGCGCTCAACACGTGTCTCCGCGGGCCCCCGCGAGTTTAAACTTTTTCCCCGATTTTCAGATTTCTTCCAAACTTCAAATCCTCATAACTCTGGCTAGAAAGCTCCAAATCGAGTGAACCAAATTTTGTTGGATTCAGCTCTCCGAGTACTTTCCAGCAAATCAAGTTTAACTTCATGAAAATCCTTATTTCTCCAGAATTAATTCCTCAAAATTTAAACTGTTTGGAATTTTAACTGGAGAATCCTTTGGAGGAGAATCCTGCAATTTTGCTGGGATGTTTACCAAAATATCCCTGAACTACCATAAAAAGTTCAGATCCATTTGAGCTCATTTGATCCACCTAATGGTGTGATTGGTGAAACTGTTCCAGAGAAAATAGGAAATGTCCAGAAACATTTTCAGAATTTTCTCTGAAATTGTTTAGCTCATATCTTTAGTTAGGAACCTTCAAATTAAGTGAGACCAACTCCATTAGAACCCTCTAAAAATCTAGTTTTCAGAAAGTCATAGTTTGTTTCATGAAAATCCTTAGAACACCCTAAAAGCCTTCAAGTAAAGTCAAGTACATAATTAATTGTGGAGGGCTCAAATGAGCTTTGCTGCAACTAAAACTTGACCAAGTCTCTGTTTAGGTTGTAACCAAGCCACAGTAAAAGTTTCACAGTCATTGGGTCTGTCTAGTGAGAGTTATAGACTTCACAACTTCAAACTTAATACAAATGTATTTAAATTGATACATGTACATCTTATATCATGTAGTCGCTAAGGTCGAGGAGGAACCCGAAGTCCTAGACTTTGTTACTCCGGAGGAACAGCTAGCCTACGACCAAGAGCAGCAAGGCAAGCTCTGGTTTGCATTAACCGTTTTACAAATTTTTATTGTTTTTAGCACTTACTTGAGTATTATGATTCTTTGCATTAGAGTCTTGTTTGGAAACCCAATTGCATAGCCAAGAAAAACATGGGTTGGGTTTAGGATTGCAAACCCCGTTAGCTACTGCAATTGCTAAGATAGTGTAGGATTCGGTACAAGTCGAGTAGTTGGAACTACTCGCGAGCATAGGCTAGAGGCATTCGACTCGGTTAGAGATAGCACATGAAACACATGGCAAGAAAATGAGACCAAGCGGAGGGTAAGGGCAGCAGGACTTTGGGGCCTGTGTGCTGTAGGTCCGCTTGTGTCGATTGTGGACTGAGCCGTGTGCGGGCCTGTTGAACAAGCTAGAACAGTACCGAAGACCTACCGGCTATATGGGAACCGGGAAACCGATGTAACTCGGGTAGCTGGGTGTTGAGGCATAGGTGGTCGTTCAGAGGTTAGGTTGAGAGCTCGAGGTGTAAATTGGCTGGCGGCACTGAGATGCGCATGCAGAGACCTCTTGCTCGGGACGATTGGACCGGTTCAACATTTGGCTAACGGGTGAAAGGTAGTTGCGTACGGCGTCCGTGATGGTTGTTGTAGGCAACATCGAGTACGGGCGTACGTGACGGGTTATTCGGGTAACCCTGCAGGTGTAAATCGATTATAATCGCCGTCCCTCGCGGTCAGTGAGTACCACTTGTTCACTGTACCGTGACGTAGAAAGAACAGGCTAGTTACATGTTAAAATGTTGCTGATTGAAAGATGAACTCTGATTGCTAATGATTTGCTGTAGTTTAGAGCTAACTAAAGTTCTTTTCAACTTTGGGCAAAGTACATGAGAGAAATGCGTTTCTTGTTTGATTGCAGCTCTCTCATGTGCCTTAGCGTAAGGTTCTCCACAACCTGCTGCTAAAAACTTGAAAGTAAGGTTCTACTAATTAGGCGAGTCCTTGCAAATGATTTTTACCTCATGTAACCCATCACCCCTCATGTAGAAGTTCCATGTTTAGGTGAGACGGGTCAGACTTGCTGAGCCTTCGTGCTCACTGCTTGTGTTTGAAGCTTTTGCAGGGTTCTATGAGGAAGGGACTCCCGAAGAGGAGACGGAACCCCAGGAGGGGAACCCCGTCGAGTGGGAGTCGTGCACGCCGCAGAGTTAGTGTGCGTGTGTGCTAGCAAGGACACGTTCAAGGGCTGAACGTGAACTTGATGCGTAGTCTATGCCCATGAGTGTAGACTGGACTTATTTTGATGTAAACATGTGCATAAACTTGTTTATATAATAAAATTTTGCTTCCGCTTTGTACCTTTGACGTGTGTTATACGGTGCTGTGCAATGCAGCACCCCTCAGCGTGATCCTGGCTCGACAAGACCGTGGGGTCGTGTCACAGTGTTAACTGTTTCTGCCCAAAATCGGTCCGAAGTCTTGTACTCATCAAACATGGTTCTTGCCATCTCAATAAGAGTCCTATTCTTTTTTTCAGCCACCCCATTTTGTTGAGGGGAGTAGGGGGCTGAAAACTCATGTTTGATGCCTTCTTCATCCAAGTATTCTTCCACTTGAGTGTTCTTGAACTCGGTGCCATTATCGCTCCTTATATTCTTGATTCTTCAGGAGAACTCATTTTGAGCTCTCCTCAAGAATTTCTTGAGCACACCTCGAGTTTCGCCTTTGTCATGCAAAAAGAACACCCAATTGAAGCGAGAATAATCATCAACAACTACAAGACCATATTTGTTACCGCCGATGCTTATGTAGGCGATTGGACCGAGGAGGTCCATGTGAAGTAGCTCCAAAGGTTTTGTAGTCGTCATGACATTTTTGGATGGATGTTGAGCTCCAACTTGCTTTCCGGCTTGACAAGAACTACATGGCCTGTCCTTATCAAAAACAACATTTTTCAAGCCTCGAATGTGTTCTCCCTTAAGAAGTTTTTGCAAATTTCTCATCCCAACATGGGCTATCCGTCTATTCCAAAGCCATCCCATTTTGGTCTTCGCCATTAAGCACGCGTCAAGTTGAGCTTTATCCGTGGTGAAACCCACAAGGTAAAGCTTTCCCTTGAGCATGCCCTTAAAAGCGATTGAGTCATTACTTCTTCTTAAGACAGTCACACCCTCGTTAGTGAAAACATAGTTATAACCTTTATCATATAGTTGGGATATGGATAGAAGGTTATAATCAAGGGAGTCAACATGCAAAACATTGGAAAGAGTACGATGGGGAGAAATAGCGATTTTACCGGTGCCAAGGATTTTCCCTTGGCTATTGTCCCCAAAGTATATTCCTTCACTTGGATCTTCATTTTCCTCATACTCTACAAACATTCTTCTCTCCCCGGTCATATGGTTTGTGCATCCACTATCTAGCACCCATTTTGATCCACCGGAGGAGTATGCCTACAAAATAGAGTTATGTCTTTCCTTTAGGTACCCAAACGGAGTTGGGTCCTTTCATGTTAGTCAAGAGGCACTTGGGCACCCACATGCAAGGTTTTGGACTCTTGCCGATTGTCCCAACATACCTAGCATAGGTCTTTCCAAATTTGTTCCTCAATAAAACATATGAAGCATCAAAGTCATGGAACAAGTGATGAGGTTCATTTTTAGGCATGTTAGATGCGTTTGCAATGTTCTTTCCATTATCTTTGTTGGATGAATGACAAAAACAATCAAGACTTTCCTATTCTTGGGAGTTTTAGCATGTTGCTTCCACTCCCGAGAATAGCCAAGACCATCTTTGACATGTGGAGGTCTTACATTGGTATATGCACTTCGTGCATATGCCAATTTATCCTTGTCAAAGATCCCACCTTTCGGTGATTGCCTGTTTTGTGCCATCTTGAGTTCATCCTTAAGTTTTAGGATTAAGTTTGAGCACTTGCAAGTTTGAGTTGCTTCGGAAGATTTCTTTGACGAGGGTGGAATCATAGAGGAAGAAGGTGCATTGATCTTTAGAGACTCAACTTGTGTTTCAAGGATCTTGTTAACTTTTGTCAAGTTAACAATTTCATCCTTGAGCACAATAGTTGTGTCCTCAAGATTTGAGCAAGTTTTCTTGCTCAAAGAGAGTTTACGCTCAAGTGCCTTGCTTCTTTCTCTTTCAACCTCAAGGAGCTCTTCAAGCTCATGACATCTCTCGTTTTCAAGGATGAGCATGTCTTCTTGATGGTTGATGAGTTCCTCCTTCTCAAAGATTTCTTCTGACAACAAGCTCATCTTTTTCAAGGTGCTCCTCCTTAGATCCTTGGGCATGGATTCATTTTACTACTACTGTCAAAGTTATCAAGTGAAGAAGTAGAGGAGGATGGTTTAGATTTAACCTTTCTTCTTCCCTCCTTAGCCATGAGACATGTAGACTTGAAGTCTTCAAGGTTGGGGAAGAGATTGCTTCTTCCAATGGCAAGTGTTGCCACTTTCTCTTCATCCTCGGAGGATGAGTCTTCATTTGAGTCCCATTCCTTCCCAAGGTGAGCATGTCCCGATGGCTTCTTCTTCTTGAAGAACTTCTCTTGGGGCTTGCCACCCCTCTTCTTCTTGCTCTCTTCATATGGACAATCCACAATGAAGTGTCCATATTCACCACAATTGCAGCATGCTCTTTTCGTCTTGGGCTTGGACCTTTCCTTGTTCTTGTTCTCATAGTGTTAGCTCCCCTTCTTCCTTCTCATCATTCTATTGAATTTGTTGATGAAGAGCGCCTCTTCTTCATCGATGTCGAGACCCTCATCATCACTTGCTTCGAGGTCTTGTGATGAGGATGTTGCTTTGAAAGCAACATCTTTCTTCTTGGAGGAGGTGAGCCTTTGGAGGTCGTTGTAGAACATGGCTTCCTTCTCCATCATCTCATTGTTGATGATCCTTCCACACACTTTCTCCGGGGCCATTTGAGCATATCCCGTACTCTCACGGATCATGGAACAAAGAGCAATGTTTCGAGGCATGAATGCCTGAACCATCCTCTTCACCATCTCATGATCCGTCCACCGGGTGCATCCATAGGATTGGATGTTGTTGACGAGGACCTTGAGATGGTTATACATGTCTTGAGGGGACTCACCATCCATGATGGTGAACCTCCCAAGCACTCCTTCGATCATCTCGATCTTGGCCTCCCTAATGACTCGGTTGCCTTCATGCGCCGTCTTGATTGTGTCCCATATGTCTTTGGCCACCTCTAATCCATCGACTCGGTTGAACTCATCTCGAGTCAAGGATGAGGTGATGACTCCAACTGCTTGAGCATTGCGATGAAGTAGGACGGCTTGCTTCGGGGTAACATCTTCTTCATTCCGTGGAAGATGGACACCTGTTTGGACAATTTTCCACAAGCTAGGGTATCAGGAGATTAGATGCATCTTAATATTCGGCTTCCACATGGAGTAGTCATTTCCATCGAATTGAGGAGTTTTTCTAAGAGGAATAGACAAGTAATGATTGTTAGAGGTTAATCGCTCATAGTTGAAAGGATATTGGGAGTAGTCTGGTTGACCACTCCTTTCTTGATCCTTCGTCTTCTTCTCCTCTTTGCTTGAGTAACCTAGCTTCTCGCGAAGTCACGCCTTGAGCTGGTGAACTTCTTCATCGTCACTTGAATGGTCTTGTAGCACATCCGCATTCTTCTTCTTGTCATGTGTGTTGTCGCCTTGCGACATCGGCGGAATCTCGTATCCATCCACTTCGGCCATCTTCTCTCCGAGTGGTTAGACTCTTGATGGAGAGACCTGCTCAGATACCAATTGAAAGTTGCCTAGAGGGGGGTGAATAGGCTAAGCTACCTGAACTAATTAAACGAGATTAGAACACAGGGGCCGGACTAGTCTGGCTTAGGGGTGGACTAGTCCGGTCAGCCTGCTGGAAAAATCTAAAACTTGATTTTTATGGTTTTTTCTTTAGATTTTAGCTTAACAAAATGCGGATAAACTATCTAGCAATCTAATATGACAAGTATGACAAGATATAGAAGTGGATTGCAAGATTGTAACGAGGAATACTATAATAGCGTAATAAAAAAACAAACCCTAAACAATTTTAACGATCAATTAAGCGTAAATGTAAGAGAGACACGGAGATATTTGCCTGAGGTTCGATTCCACTCAGGAATCTATGTCCCCGTTGAGGAGTACACAAAGGACCGGGTTTAACAACCCTTTCCTCACCAAGTCGCCACTAAGGCCAACCCGGTTCTTCCACTATATTAAGGGTGAACTTACAAGATCTTTGGGGCTGCTCACAATCTGAGGCTCCCACTTGAACACGTCCACAAACTTCACAAATCTCACAAGCCACAGGTCACAAAGACTGTGACGCCCAGTTCCGTAGAAAAACCACGGAACGAACCGGACTGATGCATATGTGTGCCCAGGATGTTCATCACACATACATATGTAATCCACAAACTGAAATCAGAATAATACCATGAATAATAGGGTTTTACTACAATGTCTCATGAGTCTCAAACTCATTCTAGCAGCGGAAGTATTATTCTAGCAGCGGAAGTCTTCTAAACTATTGCGGAAGCAACTAAGCAGCAGCAGTTGCTCCATCTCCTACTCCACAGGAAAGTTGACGTAAGATCACACGCCTAATACTCCACATGGTCTTCAACGTATTCCTCTCCTGTTGCTGATGATGTATGATAATGCAAGGGTGAGTACATGTCGTACTCAGCAAGTGCGAGAAATATGACATGTAGCTTATAACAAGGTAGACATAAAAAGGCTCATTGCATAAAAGCAAAGTTTATTTCACAAAACATGATAAAAACAGCAACTAGATTTAAGTGAATTAAATCCCAACATGTATCAAATTAAAACATCAACATACCTCCATCATATCTCACCACTTTTCATGTCTCATCAGACATTCACCTTTCTCAACTTTTTCTCATGCTCATGAATATCATCTCGTATTCATTACCATCTCATCTCATGTTCAATTCCGTCTCATACCGAGACCAATGCTCATTGCCATGACTGAACAGTCATGAAACCAATCTCATTGCCAGGACTCATCAGTCCCAAAACCATCCCTTAATGACCAAACCATCACCAAACCAATAACCAAACCAAATACCATCCAATAACCATCCCACCTAATCATGTGAGTTGGTCAGGCGCTTGTGACCGTAAGCACGGCTATCATGATGGTTTTATACCCTGCAGAGTTTGCACCTCTTTACCCACAAGTTTGTGATTTCGTCACCCGCCGGCGACTGCAGAACCTCCATTATACCAGTACACAACCGTCGGTGTATGGCCAAGAGATCACAAAATAGCCTTTACAAAGGGGCTACTAGATGTATGGACTCACTAATGTTTTACCAGAAGGCTCGAATCTCCAATTCTCCCACCTATGGGCCCCCTCTTGTGCCATGCAATTCCCAGGGCAGTCCTCACTCGACTCCCATTCCCCGCACCTTCCACGGTCCAAAACAATCTAGCAACTTACCTAATTAGTCAGCTAAGCCACACCCATATTTTGCCTTGTGGTGGCACTGTATTCCTGGCATGGCTGGCATGAACCGGTCCTAAGATTGTGACGCCCTCAATTCTGTGGGAAACCACGGAACCGAGAACTGATGCATATGTGTGCCCAGGATGTTCATCACACATATACACATCATCCAAAAATTGAATTTCAGAATATATATGACCACGAATAATAGAGTTTATTACAATGTCTCATGAGTCTTGGACTCATGCTCACAGCGGAAATCTTAATCTAACAGCAGAAGTCTTCTAACTAATGCGGAAGCAATTCTAAGCAGCGGCAGCTCCATCTCTACTTCATCCCCACAGGCAAGGTTGAGGACAGATTACACGCCAAATGCTCCACTTGGTCTTCATAGTAATCTTCTCCTGTTGCTGATGATGAAATAATAATGCAAGTTTGAGTACAATGATGTACTCAGCAAGTGCGGGAAAAATATGATATGTAGCTCACAACAAAGTAGGTATAAAAAGGCTCATTGCAGAAAGCAAAGTTATTTATCAAAACCATGATAAAACAGCAACTTACCTTTAAGCGAATGTAAACCAAATATGTACTACAATACCAATCATATCTCCATTATGTTCATTACCTTCCATGTCCCAACCTGACATTAATCAACCTCATTCTTGTTCACGAATACCTTCTTGTATTCGCTACCATCCCACGAATACCATCTCGTATTCGCTACCATTTCATCTCATAAACAATTTCATCTCACATCGTCCAACCTCGTTGCCATGACTCATCAGTCAAGCAACTCATCTTATCACCCGGACTCAACAGTCCCGAAAGCAAAACCAAACCTTCCAAAACCATACCCAATAACCATAGCCAATAACCATCCCAACTAATCATGGAAGTTGGCCAGGCGCTCGTGACCGTAAGCTCGGCTATCATGATAGTTTTAGACTCTGCAGAGTTTGCACCTCTTTACCCCCAAGTTTGTGATTTTGTCACCCGTCGGAGACTGCAGAACGTCCATTATACCAATACACAACCGTCAGTGTATGGCCAAGAGATCACAAAATATCCTTTACAAAGGGGTTACTAGATGTATGGACTCACTAAGGTTTCACCGGCAGGCTAGAATCTCCAATTCTCCCACCCACGGGCCACCTCTTGTGCCATGCAGTTCCTAGGGCAGTCCTCACTCGACTCCCATTCCCTGTGCCTTCCACGATCCATAACAATCTAGCAACTTACCTAACTAGTCAGCTAATCCGCACCCATACTTGGCCTTGTGGTGGCACTGTTATCCTGGCATGTGCTCGCATGAACCGGTCCTTAGATCTACGGCAAGTAAACCACCATCTCTTTCTACCTCATTCACAAACCCAGGCTTGCCTAGATATCCATCCGATCCATGTTCATTAACAACATCAGTTTCTCATTATCATTACGAGTGCAGTTAGCTAGACACATCTATCTCGCTTCCCAATCCCATGGACTCAGCGAAGCTTAAAAGTAAAAAACCATACCCGACTCATAAACTTCCCTGGCGACAAGGGTGGTTTAACCAAAACTAGTAAACTCCTATAAAAGGGTTTCCCATAATATTTGACTCAGAACACACACCTTTTCGCAAAACAAAACAGTTTCCCAAAACATAGGATCAATATGGTCAAGGGGCACTTTCCTTGTTCTTGTGGTTCCGGTTGCTCTTGGATCTCGAAACCTTGTTGTTGTAGTCCGTCGTAAACGGCTCCCTGAGCTTGTCCTTCTATACATGATCACACACGTACAAGATTTACAACAATCAATATCATGCACAAACTTTAACTAGATGCGATGATGCTTATGCATGTTAACCCTATGATGCAGTTTAGTTTGTACGTGTTCTTGCATGGCTTGCATGGGTTTTATGATGAACAGAGTTGTAGAGATCAATTGTGGACGTAGTGATGATCTTGACTTTAGATTAAATAGATCAACAAGTGATCTGTCCATGAAAAAGCTTCTGTTCGAAAGAAATCGGAGAACAGATGCAAAGAAAACACGATGATGTCGTAAGGTGGTATTGGAGACCTACCTTATGTTCTTCTTAGTCTCGGGGTCCTTCTCTTATCAGACAGATCATAGGGGCTCTCTTCCAGCGATCTCTCTCTCGACCGTACTCCGGCGAAGGGTTTACTCGGCGAGCTGGGGCTAGGGCTTTAAGTCGTCGGCTCAGGAGTTGGAAAAGAAGTTCGTGGTTTCGGCCAGAGGTTCTGGGTTCTATTTATAATCGGGAAGAAAGAGTCCTAATCTGATTGTATTTCGAATAAGAGTCCTATTCAGATTATCGTTGAATCTTAACAACTTATCATTAGTTGATTTGGTTCGGTAACGTTGTGGAATTCATGTCGGTTTCCTTCCGTACCGGTATCTCCACGCGTACAGAATCCAAAAACCGCTCCAGAATTCGTTACTTCTGCAGTGCTGAGCTCCGAAAGCTCCACGTCTCCACCGGGGCCTGTTCTCCCCCTTTCCATGGAGACGAGCTCCGGTTGTGCCGTGTGTCAAGCGAGCGAGACCTCCCTCTCCTTCGGAGGTGAGCTCCGCGTGCGCCACGTATCCTGGCGGTAGGGACCTCCTCTCTATTCGGAGGTGGCTCCGCGCACGCCATGTGTCAGTGCCAGACCTTCTTTCTCTTTGGAGGTGGCTCCGGGTGTGCCACGTATCCTAACAGCGCCAGACTTCCTTTCTTCTCAAAGACGAGCTTCGAGGTTGACACGTGTCCAACAGTGACGGACCTCCCGGAGGTAAGCTCTGGTGACGACACGTGTACAATAATGACGGACCTCCCAGGGATAAGCTCCGGAGGTGACACGTATCCGATAGTGTCGGACCTCCTAGAGATAAGCTCCGAGAGCGAGACGTGTCTCGTGTGGCTAGTCCTCTCTTTTCTGCGGTGAATAGCTCCTAAGGTGACTCGTGTCCTGCGGGCTGGCCTCGCTTCTCCGTAGAGGCTAGCTCTGGGGGCAACACTGGTCCCACGGAGTCGGACCTCTCCCCCCCCCCTTGCGGGAATGAGCCCCGAGCCTGCCACATAGCCAGTTTAGCGGTGGACCTCTCCCCATTTGCGGAGATGAGCTCCGAAAGTGCCACATGGCCAGTGGGCCGCGGGAGTTGTCTTCGGCGCTCTTGGTGAACTGGATTTGGCTCTTTTTGGCTATCTTTTTATTCTTTCTCTGTTCCCACTTCTTTTAAAATGTTTTCTCTACATGAAACACGAATACATGCAGAAACCAAAAATGAGGGTGTCACAAATCTACCTCCCTTAAATTGAATCTCGCCCTCGAGATTCGTTAGTAGAGAATAGATGGGGGAATTCTGCTTTGATGTCTTCTTCACGCTCCCACGTGGCTTCAGATTCGGTGTGATGGCTCCATTGTATCTTGCACCATTGGATCACTTTGTTCCTTGTGACCCTTTCCTTTGCGTCCAAAATTCGGACAGGGTGTTCCGCATAAGTCAGGTCCTCTTGAAGTTCAAGCTCATCCATTGGTACTTGCTCCTCTGGTACTCTCAAGCACTTCTTGAGCTGGGATACATGAAACATGTCATGTACGTCGGAGAGATATGTTGGGAGCTCTAGTTGATAGGCTACTTCTCCTCGCTTGTCCAAAATCTTAAATGGTCTGATGTAGCGAGGTGCTAGCTTGCCTTTGGCGTTGAAACGTCGTTGGCCACGGATAGGTGATACCTTAAGGTATACGAAGTCTCCTATTTTGAAAGTCAACTTCCTTCGCCTATTGTACGCCTTTGACACCCTCATCTCGGGTGTCAGCATATGTTCATGTTTTATGAAGAGGAAACATTTTAAGAAAAGAAGGAAAAGAAAAAATATATCAAAGGGATAGCCAATAAGGGCCGAATCCAGCTCTCAGAAAGCGCCAAAGACAACTTATCACGGCCGCTGGCCACGTGGCGTGTTCGGAGCTCATCCCTGCGAAGTGTGGAGAGACTGCCGCCAAGCTGGCTACGTGGCAGGCTCGGGGCTCGTCTCCGCGGAAGAAGCAAAGGCATTTCCGCAGGACATGTGTCATCCTCGGAGCTAGTCCTCGCAGAAATCAGAGGACCAGTCGCGCGGGATACGTGTCGATCTCGGAGCCCATCTCCAAGAGGTCCTGTTCTATTGGACACGCGTCCCCACCGGAGCTTATCTCCAGGAGGTCTGTCGCTGCTGGACACATGTCGACCTCGGGGCATGTCCCTGAAGGAAGAAAAGACCGGCGCCAACACGTGGCGTGCGCGGAGCTCACCTCCAAAGGAGGGGGAGGTCTCGCTCGTGACACGCGGCACAACCGGAGCTCGTCTCTGCAGAGAAGGAGATACCAGGCCCCGGAAGGACACGTGGAGCCTCCGGAGCTCATCGCCGCGAAGGTAACGAGTTCTGAAACGGCTGTTACGCGTAAGAATACCGGTACGTAAAGGAAACCGACCTGAATTCCACAACGTTACCGCACCAAATCAACTAAAGATAAGATGATAGGATCCAACGACAATCTGAATAAAACTCTTATTCGGGATACAATCAGATTAGGACTCTTCTCTTCCCGATTATAAATAGAACCCAGAACCTCTGGCCGAAACCACAAACTTCTTTTCCAACTCCTGAGCCGACGACTTAGAGCCCTAGCCCCAACTCGCCGAGAAAGCCATCGCCGAAGCGCAACAAGGGAGATCATCAGAGGAGAACCGAGCGGTCTTAGGAGGACCTCGAAAACCAAGAAGGGCGTAAGGTAGGACTCCGACACCACCTTACGGCATTGTTGTATTCCCCTTGCATCAGTTCTTTGATTCCTTTCGAACAGAAGCTTTCTCGTGGACAGATCACTTGATGATCAGGTTGATCTAATGACAAGATCATTGACATGTCCACCTTTGATCCGAACACCTATGTCCATGCAAGCCATGCAAGAACACACCAATCTAATAAAAATCATAGGGTAGCATGCATATGCATCATCGCATCTAGTTTAAGGTTTATGCATGATATTGATTGCTGTGAATCTTGTATGCACGTGATCCTACCTAGCAGAACAAGCTCAGGAAGCTGTCTACGACGAACTGCAGCAACCAGGTTTTGAGATCCAAGAACAACCGGAACCGCAAGAACAAGGCAAGTGCTCCTTGACCATATTGATCCTATGTTTTGCGAAAAACGATTTTGTTTTGCAAAAAGGTGTGTGTTCTGAGTCAAACATGATGGGAAACCCTTTTATAGGAGTTTACTAGTTTTGGATAAACCACCCTTGTCGCCTGGGAAGTTTTATGAGTCGGGTATGGTTTTTGCTTTATGCTTCGCTGAGTCCATGGGATTGGGAAGTGAGATAGATGTGTCTAGCTAACTGCACTCGTAATGATAATGAGAAACTGATGTTAATAATGGACATGGATCGGAGGGAGATCTAGGCAAGACTGGGTTTGTGAATGAGGTAGCATGAGACGGTGGTTTACTTGCCATAAATCTAAGGACCGGTTCATGCATGCACATGCTAGGATAACAGTGCCATCACAAGGCCAAGTATGGGTGCGGCCTAGCTGAGTAATTAGGTAAGTTGCTAGAGTATTATGGACTGTGGAAGGCGCGGGGAATGGGAGTCGAGTGAGGACTGCCCTGGGAACTGCATGGCACAATAGGGGGCCCGTGGGTGGCAGAATTGGAGATTCTAGCCTGCCGGTGAAACCTTAGTGAGTCCATGCATCTAGTAACCCCTTTGTAAAGGCTATTTTGTGATCTCTTGACTATACACCGACGGTTGTGTACTGGTAAAATGGAGGTTCTGCAGTCGCCGACGGGTGAAGAAATCACAAACTTGTGGGTAAAGAGGTGCAAACTCTGCAGAGTTAATAAAACTATCATGATAGCCGAGCTTACGGTCACGAGCACCTGGCTAAACTGCCATGATTAGTTGGGATGGTTATTGGGAAGGTTTTTGGTTTGGTTATGGTTTGGTTTGGGACTGTTGAGTCCAGGTGATATGATGGTTGCATGACTGTTGAGTCATGGCAACGAGTTTGTCTCGGTGTGAGACGAAGTTGTTTTATGAGATGAGATGGTAGCGAATACGGGAAGGTATTCATGAGATGGTAGCGAATACAAGGAGGTATTCGTGAGTATGAATAAAGGTCGGTTAATGTTCGTATGGAACACAGGAAGTGATGGAGGTATGTTGGTGATTTAATACATGCTGGGATTACATTTACCTAAAGTTAAGTTGCTGTTTTATCATGGTTTTATAAATCTTCTTTTATGCAAATAAGCCTTTTTATACCTACCTTGTTTATAAGCTGCATATCATGTGTTATTCCCGCACTTGCTGAGTACATCATTGTACTCAAACTTGCATTATTACTTCATCATCAGCAGTAAGAGAAGCCTACTATGAAGACCAAGTGGAGCATTATGGCGTGTGATCTATTCTCAACCTTGCCTGTGGAGGGAGTAGAGATGGAGCCACTTCTGCTTAGATTTGCTTCCACATTAGTTGAATTGCTTCCGCATTAGAATAAAGACTTCCGCTGCATAGAAATAAGACTTCCGCTGTGAGCATGAGTCCAAGACTCATGAGGTATTGTAATAAACTCTGTTATTAGTGGTAATATATAATCTGAATTCAGTTTGTGGAAGGTATGTGTATGTGTAATGAACATCCTGGGCACACATATGCATTAGTTCTCGGTTCCGTGGTTTCCCACAGAATTGAGAGCGTCACAATGCATAGCCTTTCTGTCGTGACTGAGCAGCCTTTAAGTTCTCCCGTATCGTTTGGACTTGTTTTTCAGCTTCTTGTAGCACTTCGGGCCCAAACACCTGGTTCTCTCCGGTCTCGTTCCAGAACAGCGGCGTTCTACACCGTCTACCTTACAATGCTTCGAAAGGCGACATCTTCAAGCTAGCCTGATAGCTGTTGTTATAGGAGAATTCGGCGTACGGTAAACTCCTATCCCAACTACGCCCACGTTTCAAGGCGCAAGCTCTCAACATGTATTCCAAAATTTGGTTTGTCCTTTCAGTTTGTCCATCGGTTTATGGGTGATAGGCGGAGCTAAAATCCAGTCGTGTACCCATAGCTTTCTACAGCTTCCTCCAAAATCTAGAGGTAAACTGAGAACCCCGATCTGAGACTATCCTCTTTGGGACTCCATGACGGCACACGATCTGCTCCATGTACAACTCGGCTAATTGTGCAATGTTGTACTTGGCCCTTACAGGCAGAAAATGGGCTGTTTTCGTCAATCGGTCCACGATAACTCAGATGGAGTCATAACCCGACTGAGTATGTGGAAATCCGACGATGAAATCCATACTGACGTCCTCCCACTTCCACTCGGGTACCTTCAAGGGTTGCAACAATCCAACGGATCTTTGATGTTCGGCCTTAACCCGTTGGCATGTGTCGCATAGGGCAACGTATTCTGCTATGTCCCTTTTAATACCATCCCACCAATAACAAGTCTTCAAGTCCTTGTACATTTTGGTACTTCCGGGATGTATGGAATAGGGTG
Organism: Neostapfia colusana; assembly: GCA_030760725.1. Classification (NCBI taxonomy): domain Eukaryota; kingdom Viridiplantae; phylum Streptophyta; class Magnoliopsida; order Poales; family Poaceae; genus Neostapfia; species Neostapfia colusana. The sequence goes on from JASWHV010000003.1 coordinate 93,540,476, forward strand.
AATCATGTGCCTCTTTTAATATCATGTCGCGGATGTGCTTCATGTTAGGCACACTAATCCTTTTTCCTAGCCAAAGCGTACCCTTCTCATCTTCTTTGAAATCCTTCTCTATTCCTTGTCGGATTCTTTCCTTGATCTCCTTGATCTCCTCATCCGTTGCTTGGCCATCTCTTATATATTGCTCCAATGAAGGGTGGATTTCCATCACTTCCATCTTGTTCAAGAATCCGAGGTGTAATCATTCGAACTCCTTGCATAGTTCGGGTGGTAGCTCCCAAACTGTGAGTTGGTGACACGCTCCCTTCCGGCTTAATGCATCAGCTACTACATTGGCCCTTCCAGGGTGGTAGTTGATTCCAACATCATAATCCTTGATGAGTTCCAACCATCGACGTTGCCTCAAATTCGAGTCCGTTTGTGTAAATATGTACTTGAGGCTTTTATGATCCGTATAGATCTCACATCGATGACCAAGGATATAATGTCTCCAAATTTTCAATGCATGCACTACTGCTGCTAGCTCCAAGTCGTGTGTAGGATAATTAAGCTCCTGCTTCTTTAATTGTCGTGAGGCATAGGCTACCACTTGTCCTTCTTGCATGAGCACACATCCGAGCCCTTGTCTAGATGTGTCACAATATATGTCAAAGCTCTTGCTCACGTCCGACAATACCAAAACCGGTGCTGTAGTTAACCTTTTCTTGAGTTCCTCAAAACTTTCTTGGCACGCTGATGTCCACTGGAACGCTTTTCCCTTCGTTAACAACTCCGTCATAGGCTTTGCTATCTTAGAGAAGTCCTTGATGAAGCGTCGGTAGTATCCAGCCATCCCAAGAAAACTCCGAATATCCCTCACGTTTTGCAGTTGGTTCCACTTCAGAACATCTCCCACTTTTCCGGGATCAACCGATACTCCTTCCTTGGAGATAATGTGGCCTAGGAATGATATCTCCTTTAGCCAAAATTGACACTTGTTAAGCTTGGCATACAATTGATGCTCATGCATTTTCTACAAGGTCAATTTCAAATGTTCTTCATGCTCCTCCTCACTTTTTGAATACACCATAATGTCGTCGATGAAAACCACGACGAACTTATCCAAGTACTCCATGAAAACCTTGTTCATAAGGTACATGAAGTACGTGGGTGCATTTATTAACCCAAAATACATGACGGTATATTCATATGAACCATACCGTGTTCGAAAGGCAGTCTTGGGTATATCGGAGGGCTTAATCTTCAGCTGGAAGTATCCCGACCGAAGATCAATCTTGGAGAACACTCGGGCTCCTTTCATTTGGTCGAATTGGTCCTCTATACGGGGCAGAGGGTATTTGTTTTTTATTGTCACCTCATTGAGAGACCTATAGTCCACACACATCATTTGGGTCCCATCCTTCTTTTCCACGAAGAGCACAGGAGCTCCCCATGGTGACGAGCTTGGACGTATAAAACCCTTCTCCAACTGCTCCTGATTTTGCTTCTTGAGTTCCACTAGTTCATTGACGGGCATCCTATAGGGTCTCTTTCCTATGGGTGCAGTTCCGGGTACCAAATCAATGGCAAACTCAATGTCCCAATCAGGCGGCATACCTGGAAGCTCTTCCGGGAACACGTCCGAGAATTCTTGAACCACTGGAATGCTGTCCAATGTTGCTCCTTCGACGTGGTTCAAAATCGCCCTTTTGGTTATTTGTTGGGCTGACTTAAACTCGACACGAATACCGTGCTCGTTTGTCAACTGCACGCTCCTTTCAGCATATTGGATTACCCCGTTGTGCTTGCTTAACCAATCCATCCCGAGTATTATATCAAGCCCTTGGGAATCCAAGACAATGAGGTTGGCAAGGAAGTCTAGCCCCCTTATTTTAAGGCTTACTTTCGGACATACTATATTAGTCCTCATCTCTCCACCGGGGGAATCAACTAACATAACACATTTTAAGTGTGATATGGGTAGATTATGCTTGGCAACATACTTGAATGATATGAAGAAATGTGATGCTCCAGAATCAAATAAAATGGTGGCTGGGTTGGAATTGGCAAGGAACATACCAATTACGACGTCCTCAGCCTGTTGTGCTTCCTCAGCAGAGACATGGTTCACGTTGCCGCGAGCATAGTTCTGCTGTCCACGGTTTCCTTGATTGTCCCCTCCGTTCGGTCGCGGGTTCTGCTTGGGCACATTGCCATGCTGTCCAGGGCCTCTCCTCGGGCACTGGCTCGCGAAGTGTCCTGTTTCCCCGCATGCAAAGCATGCCCTGTTGCCTACGGCAGCAGGTACGTTGGGGCAGGGGTTTTGAATAGGAGCGCCCAGGTTGGGTCGGGGCACAGGAGGCAAAGGTGCACGAGGTGCTTGTGCAATGGGTCGTTGCGGTGATGGCTGACTAGGGCGGTATGCAGGAGTGGTCGATCCATAATGCGGTGCGGCTGGGGGCATGTACCGAGGTCGTACGTTGCTCCCTTGGGGCTGGTATGGAATCTTCCTCTTGCACTCTCGCTCGATCTCTCGGATCTTGCTTTCAACCACTATAGCCTTGTCAACCAGCTTCTGGAAGCTCGCGTAGTCATTGTTGAGGAGCTGAAACTGGATCTCATTGTTCAACCCTCTCATGAACAGGTATTGCTTCCTCTGATCTGAGTTAACATCTTCGGGGGCATACCGGGACAGTTGTGTGAACTTGTTGAGATACTCATTCACGCTTCTCTGTCCTTGGCGGAGACCTTCGAACTCCTGTCTTTTGAGCATCATTACACCAGCAGGGATGTAATGAGAGCGGAAACTCTCCTTGAACTCAGTCCAAGTGATTGTCTCCGGGTCGACATGAGCGTTGCATAGGGCATCCCACCAGTCAGCGGCAGCTCCCATGAGTTGGTGCGACGCAAAAAGAACCTTCTCTTGATCATTGTACTGCACTATGGCAAGCTTCTTCTCCATGGATTTCAACCAGTCGTCGGCCTCCATGGGGTCATTAGCTTGAGCAAAGGTGGGTGGTCGAGTCCTCATGAACTCACCCAGTCTGTTATGAGCCGGCGGTGGTGGTGGTGGTGGTGCCGGAACGGGGTTGTTGTTGTTGGCCTGCAACTGACCCAAAGTTTGGATCATGGTTTGCATAAGTTGGTTCTGCATGGCCATCAACCGTTCCAGGTTGTTCTCACCAGCTCCTGGGTTAACAGGAACTTCATCGTGGCCATCCTCTTGGTTGTCACGGACGTTCCTTCATCCAGCGTTTCCTCTCACCATCTGTGAGAGAGAACGAAATAGAATAGAAGGTTAGAAGGTTAGGTAGATCCCCTCAACTATATGCATCAAGGTGGATTGGACTATATATATTAGCCCATATGAGGATGTGAACAAGTGCCGAGGCATCTCACACCTTTTTCTACTTATGTGTGGATATGGACAACGCTTTGAGACGTCCCACAACTCACACTAAGCACATAATCACAAACAATCATCACAAGGGCTCACACAACTCCTATTCAAGGCTTGTTCAATGGGGGTCCTATATGGCTTAGGGTGTTGCCAATCTGTGGTCCAACTATGGCCTTGTATCCTATGTCAGGGTAGTTTCAAGGCCAATCTATGCATCCTAGGCTTGCATCCTATGTCAGTGTGGCTTAGCTACCAATCTGTGACCTATCTAAGCGTGTAACCTACCGTCAACCCGTGGCTCTGATACCAATCTGTGACACCCTCAATTTTGTGGAAAACCACGGAACCGAGAACTGATGCATATGTGTGCCCAGGATGTTCATCACACATATACACATCATCCACAAACTGGGAATTTCAGAATATATATGACCACGAATAACAGAGTTTATTACAATGTCTCATGAGTCTTGGACTCATGCTCACAGCGGAAGTCTTAATCTAACAGCGGAAGTCTTCTAACTAATGCGGAAGCAATTCTAAGCAGCGGCAGCTCCATCTCTACTTCATCCCCATAGGCAAGGTTGAGGACAGATTACACGCCTAATGCTCCACTTGGTCTTCATAGTAATCTTCTCCTGTTGCTGATGATGAAATAATAATGCAAGTTTGAGTACAATGATGTACTCAACAAGTGCGGGAAAAATATGATATGTAGCTCACAACAAAGTAGGTATAAAAAGGCTCATTGCAGAAAGCAAACTTATTTATCAAAACCATGATAAAACAGCAACTTATCTTTAAGCGAATGTAATCCCAATATGTACTAAAATACCAATCATACCTCCATTATGTTCATTACCTTCCATGTCCCAACCAGGCATTAATCAACCTCATTCTTGTTCACGAATACCTTCTCGTATTCGCTACCATCCCACGAATACCATCTCGTGTTCGCTACCATTTCATCTCATAAACGATTTCGTATCACATCGTCCAACCTTGTTGCCATGACTCATCAGTCATGCAACCCATCTTATCACCCGGACTCAACAGTCCCGAAAATAAAACCAAACCTTCCAAAACCATGCCCAATAACCATAGCCAATAACCATCCCAACTAATCATGTAAGTTGGCCAGACGCTTGTGACCGTAAGCTCGGGTATCATGATAGTTTTAGACTCTGCAGAGTTTGCACCTCTTTACCCACAAGTTTGTGATTTTGTCACCCGTCGGCAACTGCAGAACCTCCATTATACCAATACACAACCGTCGGTGTATGGCCAAGAGATCACAAAATAGCCTTTACAAAGGGGTTACTAGATGTATGGACTAACTAAGGTTTCACCGGCAGGCTAGAATCTCCAATTCTCCCACCCACGGGCCCCCTCTTGTGCCATGCAGTTCCCAGGGCAGTCCTCACTCGACTCCCATTCCCCGCGCCTTCCACGGTCCATAACAATCTAGCAACTTACCTAACTAGTCAGCTAAGCCGCACCCATACTTGGCCTTATGGTGGCACTGTTATCCTGGCATGTGCTCGCATGAACCGGTCCTTAGATCTACGGCAAGTAAACCACCATCTCTTTCTACGTCATTCACAAACCCAGGCTTTCCTAGATATCCCTCCGATCCATGTTCATTAACAACATCAGTTTCTCATTATCATTACGAGTGCAGTTAGCTAGACACATCTATCTCGCTTCCCAATCCCATGGACTCAGCGAAGCATAAAAGTAAAAACCATACCCGACTCATAAAATTCCCTGGCGACAAGGGTGGTTTAACCAAAACTAGTAAACTCCTATAAAAGGGTTTCCCATCATATTTGACTCAGCACACACACCTTTTCGCAAAACAAAACAGTTTCCCAAAACATAGGATCAATATGGTCAAGGGGCACTTGCCTTGTTCTTGTGGTTCCGGTTGCTCTTGGATCTCGAAACCTTGTTGTTGTAGTCCGTCGTAAACGGCTCCCTGAGCTTGTCCTTCTATACATGATCACGCACGTACAAGATTTACAACAATCAATATCATGCACAAACTTTAACTAGATGCGATGATGCTTATGCATGTTAATCCTATGATGCAGTTTAGTTTGTACGTGTTCTTGCATGGCTTGCATGGGTTTCATGATGAACAGAGTTGTAGATATCAATTGTGGACGTAGCGATGATTTTGACTTTAGATTTAATCGATCAACAAGTGATCTGTCCACGAAAAAGCTTCTGTTCGAAAGGAATCGGAGAACAGATGCAAAGAAAACACAATGATGTCGTAAGGTGGTATTGTAGACCTACCTTATGTTCTTCTTAGTCTCGGGGTCCTTCTCTTATCAGACAAATCGTAGGGGCTCTCTTCCAGCGATCTCTCTCTCGACCGTACTCTGACGAAGGGTTTACTCGACGAGCTGGGGCTAGGGCTTTAAGTCGTCGGCTCAGGAGTTGGAAAAGAAGTACGTTGTTTTGGCCAGAGGTTCTGGGTTCTATTTATAATCGGGAAGAAAGAGTCCTAATCTGATTGTATTTCGAATAATAGTCCTACTCAGATTGTCGTTGAATCTTAACAACTTATCTTTAGTTGATTTGGTGCGGTAACGTTGTGGAATTCATGTCGGTTTCCTTCCGTACCAGTATCTCCACGCGTACAAAATCCAAAAACCGCTCCAGAACTCATTACTTCTGCGGTGCTGAGCTCCGGAAGCTCCACGTGTCCACCGGGGCCTGGACTCCCCCTTTCCGCGGAGACGAGCTCCGGTTGTGCCGTGTGTCAAGCGAGCGAGACCTCCCTCTCCTTCGGAGGTGAGCTCCACGTGCGCCTCGTATCCTGGCGGTCGGGACCTCCTCTCTATTCGGAGGTGGCTCCGCGCACGTCACGTGTTAGTGCCGGACCTTCCCTCTCTTTGGAGGTGGCTCCTAGTGTGCCACGTATCCTAACAGCGCCAGACTTCCTTTCTTCTCAGAGACGAGCTCCGAGGTTGACACGTGTCCAACAGTGACGGACTTCCCGGAGGTACGCTCCAGTGACGACACGTGTCCAATAATGACAGATCTCCCAGGGATAAGCTCCGGAGGTGACACGTATCCGATAGTGTCGGACCTCCTGGAGATGAGCTCCGAGAGCGACACGTGTCTCGCATAGCTGGTCCTCTCTTTTCTGCGGTGAATAGATCCTAAGGTGACTCGTGTCCTGCGGGCTGGCTTCGCTTCTCCGCAGAGGCTAGCTCCGGGGGCAACACTTGTCCCACGGGGTCGGACCTCTCCCCCCCCCCCTGCGGGAATGAGCCCCGAGCCTGCCACGTAGCCAGTTTAGCGGTGGACCTCTCCCCATTTGCGGAGATGAGCTCCGAAGGCGCCACATGGCCAGTGGGCTACAGGAGTTGTCTTCGGCGCTCTTGGTGAACTGGATTTGGCTCTTTTTGGCTATCTTTTTGATTTTTTCTCTGTTCCCACTTCTTTTAAAATGTTTTCTCTACATGAAACACGAATACATGCAGAAACCAAAAATGATGGTGTCACATAGATCTACGGCAAGTAAACCACCATCTCATTCTACCACTTCCACGAACCAAGCTTGCCTAGATCTCCCCCGATTCATGTTCATTATCAACATCAGTTTCTCATTATCATTATTCATACGAGTGCAGTTAGCTAGACACATTCTATCGCTTCCCATATCCTGGGAACTCGGCAAAGCAAAAGCAAAAACGACCATACCCGACTCATCAACTTTCTCAGCGACAAGGGTGGTTAACAAAACTAGTAAACTCCTATAAAAGGGTGTCCCATCAAGTTGACTCAAACATACGAGTTTTCGCAAACAGAACAGTTTCAAAACATGGGATCAATATGGTCAAGGGGCACTTGCCTTGTTCCTGTGGTTTCTATTGTTCTGGGATCTCGAAGTCTTGATTCTGTATCCCTTCGTAGATAACTCTGTGACGCCCTCAATTCTGTGGAAAACCACGGAATCGAGAACTGATGCATATGTGTGCCCAGAATGTTCATCACACATACACATATGTTCCACAAACTGAATTCAGAATATATATTACCACGAATAACAGGGTTTATTACATTGTCTCATGAGTCTTAGACTCATGCTAACAGCGGAAGTCTTAATCTAACAGCGGAAGTCTTTATTCTAGCAGCGGAAGTCTTCTAACTAATGCGGAAGCAATCTAAGCAGCAGCAACGACTCCATCTCTTCTCCTATCCACAGGCAAGGTTGAGGACAGATTACACGCCTAATGCTCCACCTGATCTTCATAGTAATCTTCTCCTGTTGCTGATGATGAAATAAAAATGCAAGTTTGAGTACAATGATGTACTCAGCAAGTGCGGGAAAATATGATATGTAGCTCACAACAAGGTAGTTATAAAAAGGCTCATTGCAGAAAGCAAAGTTATTTATCAAAAACCATGATAAAACAGCAACGTAATCCCAACATGTACTAAAATACTAATCATACCTCCATTATGTTCATTACCTTCCATGTCCAACCAGACATTAATCAACTTCATTCTTGCTCATGAATACCTTCTCGTATTCGCTACCATCTCACGAATATCAACTCATATTCGCTACCATTTCATCTCATAAACAATTCGACTCAACAGTCATGCAACCAAATCCTATCACCCGTACTCAACAGTCCCGAAAACCAAAATAAAACCATAATAAAAACCGTCCAAAAATCATCCCAAAATAACCATCCAACTAATCATGGAAGTTAGCCAGGTGCTCGTGACCGTAAGCTCGACTATCATGATAGTTTTAAGACTCTGCAGAGTTTGCACCTCTTTACCCACAAGTTTGTGATTTCGTCACCCGTCGGCGACTGCAGAACCTCCATTATACCAGTACACTGTGACGCCCTCAATTCTGTGGAAAACCACGGAACCGAGAACTAATGCATATGTGTGCCCAGGATGTTCATCACACATACACATATGTTCCACAAACTGAATTCAGAATATATATAACCACGAATAACAGAGTTTATTACAAGGTTTCATGAGTCTTGGACTCATGCTCACAGCGGAAGTCTTAATCTAACAGCGGAAGTCTTATTTCTATGCAGTGGAAGTCTTATTACTATGCAGCGGAAGTCTTCTAACTAGTGTGGAAGCAAATTCTAAGCAGTAGCGGCTCCATCTCTACTCCATTCCCCACAGGCAAGGTTGAGAACAGATCACACACCTAATGCTCTACATGGTCTTCATAGAAGTCTTCTCCTGTTGCTGAGTTTGAGTACAATGATGTACTCAGCAAGTACGGGAAAATATGATATGTTGCTCATAACAAGGTAGGTATAAAAAGGCTCATTACAGAAAGCAAAGTTATTTATCAAAAACATGATAAAACATCAACTCTTCTTTAAGTGAATGTAATCCCAATATGTATTAAAATACCAGTCATACCTCCATTATGTTCATTACCTTCCATGTCACAATCAATCAACCTCATTCTTGCTCACGAATACCTACTCGTATTCGCTACCATCTCATGAATACTGTCGGTACCCTCAATACTGGGTACCCCGCGCATAGGGTAAAACTTCCTAAGGACCTCACTCCCTCTACAGGGGCAAGGTTTGAAGGCGCCACGTGTCCAGCGGGGCCGGAGCTCCCCTCCCCACGGAGGATAGCTCCGGGCCTGCCACGTGGCCCAGGAGGCCGGACCTCACCCCCCCTCCTGCAGGGGCGAGCTCCGAAGGCGCCACGTGTCCGGCAGAGCCGGGGCTCTCCTCTCCTCAAAGGATAGCTCCGAGCCTGCCACGTGGCCCGGAAGACCGGACCTCACCCCCTCCGCGGGGGTGAGCTCCGAAGGCTCCACGTGTCCAGTGGAGCCGGAGCTCCCCCTATCCTCAGAGGAGAGCTCCGGGTCCGTCACGTGGCCAGCAGAGCAGTGCTGCCGCCCGGCGCGGTAGGCAGCGAGAGTAAACGCGTGCCATGCCTTTACCGTACAAAGCATTCAAGACCCGCACCATTCCGAGACGAAGAGGCGCAGCGCACGCCTGTCAGGAGGCGCTGTGACCAGTCACAGTCAGGACAGGCGTACAGTGTCTGAAGCTACATGCCATTGAAGGCAGCGACAAGACCGGACAAGACATGCCCTGCCGCCCCTGCCATCACCAACGACTACACGCTACACTTAGCCTGCGGCATGGGCAGGGCGGCAGAACGAAGACTCGGAAGCCTTCGCCAGAGACAACTACCGACATAACTGCGGATACGATAGTCGGTAGGAAATCTCCCCGGGACCACCTGTCGGGTCCCGGGCCCCCTTGTAAGCCACATGAGCCTTGGACTATAAAAGGCTCGGGTAGGCAACGTTAGCAAGGGTTCGCACTCCAGCAACTCACACCCTAGGCATAGGTCACCCTCAAGCTCAGGACTTCGGTTCTGAGCAACAAGCAATACAGCGAGCACCTCTGCTCACCGTGGACGTAGGGTTTTACGCTCCGGCAGCTTGAACGACGTAAAACTCACCGTGTCAAGCTCCTCCCTCACTCGTCCCTACGCTTAAGCTCTCCGCAAGCGACTAGCCCCTCCGAAAAAGAACCTCCGCGGGCTATCCAGAGCAGGTCCGGAGGAAGTGTCGACCACACACTTCGACAAATACCATCTTGTATTCTCTACCATTTCATCTCATAAACAACTTCGTCTCCCACCGAGACCAACCTTGTTGCCATGACTCAACAGTCATGCAACCCTTCTTATCACCCGGACTCAACAGTCCCGTAAACCAAAAACCAAACCATCCAAAACCATAACCAATAACCATATCCAATCACCATCCCAACTGATCATGGAAGTTGGCCAGGAGCTCGTGACCGTAAGCTCGACTATCATGATAGTTTTAGACTCTGCAGAGTTTGTACCTCTTTACCCACAAGTTTGTGATTTCGTCACCCGTCGGCGACTGCAGAACCTCCATTATACCAGTACACAACCGTCGGTGTATAGCCAAGAGATCACAAAATAGCCTTAACAAAGGGGTTACTAGATGTATGGACTCACTAAGGTTTCACCGGCAGGCTAGAATCTCCAATTCTCCCACCCACGGGCCCCCTCTTGTGCCATGCAGTTCCCAGGGCAGTCCTCACTCGACTCCCATTACCCGCGCCTTCCACGGTCCATAACAATCTAGCAACTTACCTAATTACTCAGCTAAGCCGCACCCATACTTGGCCTTGTGGTGGCACTGTTATCCTGGCACGTGCTCGCATGAACCGGTCCTTAGATCTACGGCAAGTAAACCACAATCTCATGCTACCTCATTCACAAACCCAGTCTTGCCTAGATCTCCCTCCGATCCATGTTCATTAACAACATCAGTTTCTCATTATCGTTACGAGTGCAGTTAGCTACACACATCTACCTCACCTCCCAATCCCATGGACTCAGCGAAGCATTAAAGTAAAAACCATACCCGACTCAATAACATTCCTGGCGACAAGGGTGGTTTAACCAAAGCTAGTAAACTCCTATAAAAGGTTTTCCCATCATGTTTGACTCAGCACACACACCTTTTCGCAAAACAAAACAGTTTTCCCAAAATATAGGATCAATATGGTCAAGGAGCACTTGCCTTGTTCTTGCGGTTCCGGTTGCTCTTGTATCTCGAAACCTTATTGTTGCAGCTCGTCGCAGACAGCTCCCTGAGCTTGTCCTTCTATACAGAATCACACACATACAAGATTCACAACAATCAATATCATGCACAAACTTTAACTAGATGCGATGATGCATATGCATGCTATCCTATAATGCAGTTTAGTTTTATTAGGTCAGTTTGTACGTGATCTTGCATGGTTTTATGATGAATAGAGGTGTTCGGATCAAATGTGGACGTGGCGATGGCCTTGTCTTTAGATCAACCCGATCAACAAGTGATCTGTCCACGAGAAAGCTTCTGTTTGAAAGGAATCAAAGAACAGATGCAAATAAAACGCAACGATTGTCGTAAGGTGGTATTGGAGGCCTACCTTACGTTCTTCTTGGTCTCGGGGTCCTTCTCTGATCAGACAGATCGTTGGGCTCCCTTCCGGCGATCTTCCTCGACTGTACTCTGGCGATGGGCTTACTCGGCGAGTTGGGGCTAGGGCTCTAAGTCGTTGGATCAGGAGTTGGAAAAGAAAGTTGTGGTTTCCGGCCAAGGGTTCTGGGTTCTATTTATAATCGGGAGATGAAGAGTCCTAGTCTGATTGTATTCCGAATAAGAGTCCTATTCAGATTGTCGTTGAATCTTAACAACTTATCTTTAGTCGATTTGGTGCGGTATCATTGTGGGTTCAGGTCGGTTTCTCCTCTGTACCGGTATTTCTACACGTACAGAATTTAAGAACCGTTCCAGAACTTGTTACCTTCGCGGTGATGAGCTCCGGAAGCTCCACGTGTCCATCGAGGCCTGGTATCTCCTTCTCCGCAGAGACGAGCTCCGGTTGTGCCGCGTGTCAAGCGAGCGAGACCTCCCTTCCCCTTCGGAGGTGAGCTCCGCGTGCGCCACATATCCTGGCAGTTGGGACCTCCTCTCTATTTGGAGGTGGCTCCGTGCACGCCACGTGTCAATGCCGGGCCTTCCCTCTCTCCGGAGGTGGCTCCGGGTGTGCCACGTATCCATTCCGGACCTCCCTCTCTTCGGAGGTGAGCTCTGTGAATGCCACGCGTCAAGTAGCGCCGGACTTTTCCTTTTTCCTCAGGGACGAGCTCCGAGGTTAACACATGTCCAACAGTGACGGACCTCCTGGAGATAAGCTCCGGTGACGACATGTGTCCAATAGAACTGGACCTCTCGGAGGTGAGCTCCGAGATCAACACGTATCCCGCGCGACTAGTCCACTAATTTCCGCGGTGACTAGCTCCGAAGGTGACATGTGTCCTGCGGAACTGCCTTTTCTTCTTCCGCAGAGGCTAGCCCCGGGGCAACACGTCTCCCACAGGGTCGGACCTCTCCCCCTTAGCAGAGATGATCCCCGATCCTTCCACGTAGCCAGTTTAGCGGCGGACCTCTCCCCACTTCGCAGGGATAAGCTCCGAACATGCCACGTGGCCAGCGGGCCGTGGAAGTTGTCTTCGGCGCTCTCTGGGAACTGGATTCGGCTCTTATTGGCTATCTTTTTGATATTTTCCTCTATTCCTGCTTCTTTTAAAATGTTTTCTCTTCATGAAACATGAATATATGCAGAAACCAAAAATGAGAGTGTCACAAATCTACCCCCCTTAAATTGAATCTCGCCCTCGAGATTCGTTAGTAGAGAATAGATGAGGAAATTCTGCCATGATGTCTTCTTTATGCTCCCATGTGGCTTTAGCTTCGGTGTGATGGCTCCATTGTACCTTGCACCATCGGATCACTTTGTTCCTGGTGACCTGTAACACCCCAAAATTCTGTTAAGAGGGGAATTTAAAATTTTTTGGACGTATTGCATGTGGTGCAGAAATTCAAATTCAAATTGGAATTCAAATTCAAATCAAAACAGAAAAGAAATGGAAAAAGAAAAAGAAAACCCCACCGGCCAGTGGGCCGAAACCCACCAGCCGGCCCACCATTTCCCCGCGCCATCCCACAGCCGCGCGCCCCTCTCTTCCTCTCACTGACACGCGGGGCCCGCATGTCATCCCCCACCTCTCGCGCGCTCGGCCGACCCCGGGACTCCTCTCTCCCGAATCCAAACAACCTCCAAAAAACCGCGCCAACAGCCCGATCTTCGGCCCCGGACGCTGCTATATAACCCAGTCGATCCTCCGCCGCCTCCCCTCGTGAAAATCCCGCACCGAAACTCGCCGAATTCCCCAGCGCACTCCAATTTTCTCTCTGGTGAGAACCGAAGCTCCGATCACCTTTTCTCTTGATCCTTGCTCGGGTTTTCTGATCTAACGCGCCGATCATGTTCCACCGCCTCCGGGGAATCACGCAGGTGCAGAAAACTCGGTGTTTCGCACCCTAGACGCAGCTCTGGCGAGCACCGCTGCTATTTCATCTCGGACCTCGCCGTCGACCGTCTTCCAGGACCTCCGAGCACGAGAAAGACCCCGAGGTGAGATCCTCGACCTCCCCTCTACCGCTCTATGCCATGAAATCCCAGTTTTAGGAGGTATAGACGAAGATCTGGCAGCGCCGCCCGCGCACGGTGAGGGCGACGTGGCCCTCTGAGGCCCGTCCATTTTAAATCGTGCGGTTCCTATTAGATCTAACCCGTACCGCTTCGCGATCCCAGCCGTCTGTTTTAAATCGGACGGTCCACGTCGGCCCCGCATTATAAAGGTCGGGATTCTTATGTGCTACCCCCTGGAGATCTCGGAAAACACGAGCTAGCCCCAGAAACTTCTGATCTAGCCCCTGGAACTTCAGAAATTCATGTAAATTCATTTAAAAATCAGTTTTAGCCCCTGGACTTAATAAAAATTAGGAAAACCCCTCTGTTATGTGTAGTTAGACCCCTGGAAATTTATGAAATAATAAATTAGACCCTGTAGTAGGGTGGATGTACCTTTTTGACCCTATGTGATATTAAATTCAGAAATTTGAATATGTGATTAGGATTTAAATTTAAAAAGTGAGGCAAACACATTGTAAATTCAAATTTAAACTCTCCTAACACTTGGAAAACTTTAGAATGAGTTAAAAATAGATTTTAAGCTGAAATGAATCTGTCTAATTGATTGTTCACATTTATTAGTTATAGGGACACATTTTAGGCTAGGAAATAAATCTGAAAATGGGTAAAATAAATTTAAATTAGTTCATATCAGAGGAGAAGTTCAAAAATATATTATTTAATATTTTAGATCAGAACCTATTCTGTTTAGATGATATGCCCTACTATTTAATATTAAAACTCACTTTTAGGCATAGAAAATAAATCTGGAAAATAAAGGAAAATAGGTATGCATAACTAGAAAATGATAAATGAAGTCTCCAAATCCAAAGACTTCAGTTTGGGATTTGGTAGAAGGTCTGAAAACCCATTTGGAATAGGAAATTACCTTCCATGCAAACTTGGTAGCTAAAGAGTGTATTAAAGAATTTGTTTAAATTGGAAATTCATATATAGTGTGCAAACAGAAATCTGAATACAAAAGTTAGAAATCATATACATATGCTTAAAAGTGCAAGTAGGCCAAAAATCAACACATCTAGGATAACCACAACACTTAGTAATGTGAATGACCTTCATAGGTATGTATGTGTGGTTTGTATGAAGTGAAAGTGTGAACCATGTCTTATGGATTGTTGTTTTCTTTTGCTATGTGTATTGGCATGAGTAGAACCTGCCCCAGAGCAAGTTCTCCCCTTCCAAGACCAAGACTTTCCATTTCCAGAGCAGCAGGAAGAAGGCAAGTGTCCTTGACCACTTTGATCCTATGCTAGGATGTGTAGATAGAATTATTTGCATTGTCAATTGAAATATGAAACCCATACTAGGAAGTTTCCCTAGAATTGCATTACCTTGTTTCCTTGTAGCATGGGTTGGGATTTATTTTATCATGTCATTTATTTATATGCTTATGCTTAGCCATGCTTAGAATGGGATAATTGGGATATGAGATCACCAATTTATTTACCTTACTCTTGAATGAGATATTATGAGTTATGTAGAGGTAGGGATCGAGGCAAGTTGGATGATTTGGTTGGTGCTGGGTGCACGAGACTCGGGTTTGTGTTTAGTACTTGCCTGGATCCTAAGGACCGGTTCATGGAGCATGTAACCTGGCTTTACCGTGCCAACCACATGCTGAGATGGGGCAGCTTGGCCAATTAATTAGGTGTATCCCCGGCGTAGTATGGGTGTGTTGGATGGTGCGGGGAGTAGGTGTCAGCTGGACTACCATGTGAACCGCAAGGCTCAAGAGGGGGCCACTGCAGCGGGGTTGGAGCCTCTTGTATGCTGTTAGGGGTGAAACCTCAGTGGGCCCACGCTCGTCGGGAATCCCTTTGTAAAGGCTTCGTAGTGATCTCCTGGCTACACACCTGGGAAGTGTGAATGTGGTTCATAGCCACTGGCATAATGGAGGTTCTTTTAGTCCACCCGGCAACGGGGGATGAAATCACTACATGTGGGTACAGTGGTGCAAACTCTGCAAAGTCAAAACTGTAATGACAGCCGTGCTCACGGTCAAGAGCGGCTTGGACTTATTCATGATTAGAGGATGATGGATTTGGAAGTTGAGGATGTTAAGCGGGGAGCTTGACATCGGATATGATGATTATGCTTACTTGATTTTGATAATGGGTTGGGAGTTTGGGACCATTTCACCTGTGTAGTAATGTAGGTGCTTAAATAAGCTAAGCTAATAGGTATTAATTGCGTAGTGCTTTAACCATGAGTTCAACTTCTCCTTGTTCTAGCCATGCATGACATAACTTTCCCACACTTGCTGAGTACCCACGGTACTCAAACTTGCATATTTGTTGGTTTAAATTGCTGCTCAGGTCAAGGGGATGATGTGGTGTTCAATGACCAAGACTTCGGACTCGATGAAGGATTCTAGGTTCATGGAGTCCCCCGGGCAACGCCTGTGACGGAGCCCACAAGAATAATATTCCGCTGCTATTTTATTTACATGTTATGAACTTATTATCGTCCATCGAGACGTATGCGTTGTAAGACATATTTATATTCGACACCTGGCTTGTAATAAATGATGCTTCACTATTTGTCATCACATGTATGAGAAAATGATCCTGGCATACATGTGACATTCACTCGGTTGTTCTTCGGAGAAACCGGGTGTGACAGAAGTGGTATCAGAGCCAAGGTTGCCCACAGGAACATGGACTTAGGTAGAAATGGACGTAGTTAAGCACCTTATTTTCTTAAAAACTATTTTACTAAAGTGTGGGTCGAAGGTGTTATTTAATGGGGTCACTTTATTCATCTTACCCCAACTTTTATTCAAAATACAATTTTTGTTTAAACCCTTATCTAACTGAATTTTAAATGCTTTATGTTTTAGATGGTTCGCATGATCCATACCGCTCGCAAGTCCACCGGAGGGAGAGTTCCTGTAGTTGCCCTTGCCCTGAGAGAGGAGAACCGTCCGGTGACGTACCACTCCTACGGGTTGGCAGTAGGAGGCTTGTTGCGTCGCCTTCGGCGTATGCTCCACGCCGCCGGCAATACGGGCAAGCTAATCATACACTACAGCTCCACCCGGACCATCCGTGAGAAGCGGGAAGAATGGAGTTCAGAAATGAGGATTATCCATGAAAATCAGCTGCTCAAGATCCACCGCTCTCCAGCTTGTCGAGCGACACAGGTCGATGCGGAGAAGGATGTCACCTGGGAGGCCATCACCTGCCAGAGTCACATCTACCGTCGCCACCTGGATAGGACTGAGTACATGTATGTCCTCCAGCATGAGAGTGGTACAACGGAGTACAAGTACCCGCCAGTGCAGCAGGGGACTTCCCATTTGCACATGGACCTGTGCTTGGAGGATGCTGCTATGCTCAGCACTTGACAGCAGGAGCTTCAGGATGTTCGTGACACCCTGAAGGAGACTGAGGCGTTGCTTCGAGCCAGCTTGAGGGAGAGAGAAAGAGGAGATGGGAATGAACCGTGTGTCACCGTGAATGACACATGGACTCCTGACTCCCCAGATCGCCGGGCGAGCAGGCGTCGCCGCACTTCTCCACCAGCAGCTTCCCCACCCAAAGCGGAGTCAGAGGGCAGCCGCAATAACGAGGAAGATCCCGAGGAGCCAGCTCAGTGATACGAGTAGTGTAGAGTCCTTTCCCTTAGTTCAGCAGGTTATCGAGTAGTCGAGTCGGTACCTTAGTTAATGGTGTGTTAATGTTTGGTGTGTGACGTGAGTTGTGGAAGCCATGGGCATTTGTCCACAACCTCGTCTTCAGGTTGTTTTGCTTTGATGTGTGAACCCCTACGAATTAAGAGTGCTTTTATTTTCGCGTGAGACATGAAACCCTCAGAAAATATAAATATAATAAGGTCTTAAAATTTTAAAGTTTAAACAAGCAAATTGGGAAGTTAATACGTAATGCTTTAAATTGACATTTGGTTGATCATGATAGATGGCCGGAAGAGGAAAGGGTCATGGTGCCAACCCCGCCAACAATAACGATGAGGCCGGCAACCCTCATCTTTCTGGAGGACAAGACATGGGTGGTCGCCGTGAAGGAGTTGATCCCATCCACCAAATGCTTAAAAATCAGAATCAGCTCATCCAGAGCCTAACTCAAGTGGTGGCCAACTTGTATCAAGTTCCACCTCCACAAGCTGCACCACGCCAACCAAGGTTGAGTGAGTTTCTAGGGACTCAACCTCCAAAGTTTGCAAGTGCTGCTGAACCTCTGGAGGCAGATGATTGGTTAAAGACCATTGAGAGCAAGATGAGGATCATACAATGCCAAGGGTATGAGAGGGTGCTGTTTGCCTCTCACCAATTGCATGGACCTGCTGCTGATTGGTGGACCGCTTACGTGACCGCCCATCATGACCCTGAGAACATCACTTGGGAAGAGTTCAAGCGTAGTTTCCGCAACCATTACATACCAAGGGATGAACTTAAAAACAAGAGAAAGGAGTTTTTGGGGCTGCAGCAAGGAAACATGACTGTGAGGGAATACCTCACTAAATTCACCCAACTATCCCGTTATGCACCACGGGACATCGAGACTGATGAGCAGAAACAGGACTGCTTTGTGGAAGGACTTACAGCAGAAATGCAGTGTGCAATGTCCTCCAACGAGTATGAAAGCTTCCAAAAGATGGTGGACAGAGCATTTGTTGTGGAGAGGAAGCTGAAGGCCTTGGAAAATGAAAACAAGAGGAAGGCGGGATGGTCACACCAAGCCTCGGGTAGCAACACACGCCCACGTATGATGCAGCAACCCGCAGGGCAGACGAGCCGTGCTGCGGTACCCTACTCAGCACCGAGAGGGTACAACCCGAACTTCAGGCCTCCGTCAGCACCAGAACAGCCACAACGTCAGTTTGTACAGCAGCCTCGCCCCACATATCAACCTCGACCAGCAGTACAAGAACCCCCAAACCAACCCCAAGACAACAAAGGCTAGGCACCTAAGGTTGGGGTGCAATGCTTTAACTGTGGTGAAGTGGGGCACTACGCCCATAAGTGCCCAAAGAAGAAGCCCGTGCAGCCGCAACAGCAGAATGTGATGCGGGGACGGGTGAACCACGTGACCATGGAGGAAGCGCAAGAGGCACCTGACGTGGTAGTTGGTAAGTTTCCTGCCAATTTACACATTGCAACCCTGTTGTTCGATTCTGGTGCTACCCACTCGTTCATTGCCCAAGGGTTTCTTAAGAAGCATGATTTAGCAACAACACAAATGAACCATATGCTAGCAGTAAACTCTCCAGGGGAAGAAATAAGGACAAGACAAGTGTGTCCCAAGGTGAATCTACACATTAATGGGGTAGTATTTACTGCCAACCTCATAGTGATAGATTCACAAGGGATAGATATTATTTTGGGCATGGATTGGTTGACCAAACATAAAGGAATCATCCATTGTTCGACCAGAACGGTGGAACTAACTCACCCTAGTGGCACAAGAGTAAAGTTCATAACCATACAAGAGCCTAGGAGGGACATTAAACTCAATCAAGTTGAGGGGGAAGAGGAGGAGATCAGGAGCATCAGGGAATATCCAGATGTTTTTCCGGAGGAGTTGCCAGGTATGCCCCCCCCCCCCGATCGTGAAGTGGAATTCTGTAAGGGCCTCAGCTTTTGACACACATTTGCAGTGTTCATCACCACATCACACACCTCATTTGAGGAAGGATGATGAACACAAATGAAGAGCAAGTAACTATTATCAACATGCTCATTAGAGAACAAACTCACACATTGCCAAAGTGGTATTTCACACATGTTATATAAGGGGGATGGACATATGAAAACTCCTACATTTTGCTAAGGATGTCCATGCCAAGTTCCACCCAAATTCCAAACCTTTTTGAGGTCATTTTGGGTATAGTTGGAAAGAGGGCAGTTTGAAACCATATTCAAATTCAAACTCTTTTTATCCCATGGATTTAAAAGTGGGAGGCATATTCTTACTCAGCACATTTTTGTGAGCCCACACACCAAGTTTCACTCCATTTGGAGTTGATCTTGACATGAGCTAAGTGGGACAAATTCAAACTTTATTTGAATTCAAAACCGGACTTGTGCTGAAATTCACTGTTTACTACAGTGATTAGAATCACCAGGGTGAGAGTGGGACAAATTCACTGTTTACTACAGTGCTGAAATTCAAACTCTACTCAATTCAAATGCCTCATGGGTGAATAATTTGAATCACCAGGGGTATTATGGGGCTCACTGTTTACAACAGTGATTAGGAGTAAATTCCAGAGGTTAAAACCCCGGGTGGGACCCACATGTCATAGAGGGAAGAAGGAGAAACTTTCACCCAAAGTCAGAGTCTCGGTGGGAAATTCCACCGAGCAGCTGTCGGCTGTGCCACCGAGCAGCTACTGGCGCCACCAGCTGCTTTCCTCTCCGCGCGCTGGCGCCCAGGGCGGCTTGCTCGCGCCCCCACGCGACCGGCACCGCCTCAGCCGAGCAGGAGTCGGCCGGCTTTATCTTCTCGCGGGCAGACCCGAGCAGCGGCATTGTCTCTCGCCGCAGCTCTCTGCTCAATCGGGAAAATCAGCAAAACCATCTCCTCCTTCGTCCTTGAGCTGCTAGACAGCCACCTGAGGTCGCACTCCACCTCCCCAACACCAGAAACCCCGAGTTCCAACCTCCTTTGCCCAAGAGCGATCGCCACAGCGGCGACTCAACCATAGCCGAGAGTCAGGCGCCCGTGGACAGCGTTCCACAGGCGTTTTCACAGTCCAGCAAGAGAGGCGACAGGAGCGCGTGACCACCGTGCTGCTCTCCTCCAAGCTTGGAAGCCAACCGTGAAGAATCCGCAAAGAATTTCCAGTTTTTGCTCCGGCGACCATAACCCGAGCTTCCGGTACGGTTTCTTTAAATTCTCGCTCTATGATCTTTCGGAGGTCATCAAATCTCACACATAGACGCTGGACTAGCCAGCGATCAAGTTCTTTTCTGCATCCGTAGCGTGAAACTGTCCAGGAGTGACGAATTTTGAGCTCGATCGAGGGCGGTCATGGCGAGCACGATCGGTCACACGGTGCCGACCAACTTGCCGTCATCCCTAAACCCTTTTGACACCTTGTCGAGCTTCCTAGAGGTACACTGATGCTGTAGGACCGTTTGTTCGAGGTGTTGGCGGGTTAGGACCCACGGTCGACAGCGCCGAACCTCAACCGAGGCCGCGGCACGTCGCCGGGCTATTTCCGGTCACCCCCAGCCCGACCTGACACCAACGACGTGTTCCTCGACGTCGACAACCCCCTGGCGGCGAGTTTCAGACCATGGGAGGTCCGGAAGCGGCGAGCCGGCGAGCCCCGAGTCTGCTCCGGCGAGGTCGGCGGCGCGGGCGCGAGAGAACGGCGGGAGGAAGACGAAGCCGGCTGGCCCACGTGTCAGCGGTTGAAGAATTTAAATCGGGATCGGGTGTGGCCGGGGATCGGCTGTGCTGGCGCGCAAATACCCTGTGAGCTCCGGTGTGCCGGACACCTCCACGCTCGACACATGTGGTATCCCCGGTGTGCCGGACATCTCCGCGCTCGACACGTGTCCCCATGGGCCCCGAGAGTTTAAACTTTTTCCCCGATTTTCAGAATTCTCCCAAATTTCAAATCCTCATAACTTTGGCTAGAAAGCTCCAAATTGAGTGAACCAAATTTTGCTGGATTCAGCTCTTTGATCACTTTTCAGCAAATCAAGTTTCACTTCATGAAAACCCTTAATTCTCCAGAAGTAATTCCTCAAAGTTTAAACTGTTAGGAATTTTAACTGGAGAATTATTTGGAGGAAAATCCTGAAATTTTGCTGGGATGTTCACCAAAATATCCCGGAACTACCATAAAAATTTCGGATCCATTTGAGCTCATTTGATCCACCTAATGGTGTGATTAGTGAAACTGTTCCAGAGAAAATAGAAAAGTTCAGAAACATTTTCAGAAATTTCTCTGAAATTGTTTAGCTCATATCTTTAGTTAGGAACTTCCAAATTAAGTGAGACCAACTCCATTAGAACCCTCTGAAAATCTAGTTTTCAGAAAGTCATAGTTTGTTTCATGAAAATCCTTAGAACACCCTAAGAGTTCCAATTAAGGTCAAGGACATAATTAATTGTGGAGGGCTCAAATGAGCTTTGCTGCAACTAAAACTTGACCAAGTCTCTGTTTAGGTTGTAACCAAGCCACAATAAAAGTTTCACAGTCATTAGGTCTGTCTAGCAAAGGTTATAGACATCACAAGTTTAAAACTTAATACAACTGCATTTAAATTAATACATGTATTACTTCTATCATGTAGTCGCTAAGGTCGAGGAAGAACCCGAAGTCCTAGACTTTGTTACTCCGGAGGAACAGCTATCCTACGACCAAGAGCAGCAAGGCAAGCTCCGGTTTGCATCAACTTTTTTTTACAAATTTTTATTGTTTTGAGCACATTCTTGTTTACTTTATTCCTTGCATTAGAGTCTTGTTTGGAAACCCAAGTGCATAGCCAAGAAAGCCATGGGGTGGGATTAGGATTAAAAACCTCGTTAGCCACTGCATTGCTAAGATAGAGTAGGATTTGGTACAAGTCGAGTAGTTGGAACTACTCGCGAGCATAGGCTAGAGGCACTCGACTCGGGTAGTGATAACACATGAAACACATGGCAAGAAAATGAGACCGAGCGGAGGGTAAGGGCAGCAGGACTTTGGGGCCTGTGTGCTGTAGCTCCGCTTGTGTCGATTGAGGACCGAGCCGTGTGCGGGCCTGTTGAACAAGCTAGAACAGTACCGAAGACCTACCGGCTATATGGTAACCGGGAAACTGATGTAACTCGGGTAGCTCGGTGTTGAGGCATAGCTGGTCGTTCAGAGGGTAGGTTGAGAGCTCGAGGAGTAAATCAGCTGGCGGCACTGAGATGCGCGTGCAGAGACCTCTTGCTCGGGACGATTGGACCGGTTCAACATTTGGCTAACGGGTGAAAGGTAGTCGCGTACGGCGTCCGTGATGGTTGTTGTAGGCAACATCGAGTACGGGCGTACGTGACGGGTTGTTCGGGTAACCCTGCAGGTGTAAATCGATTATAATCGCCGTCCCTCGCGGTCAGTGAGTACCACTTGTTCACTGTACCATGACTTAGAAAGAACAGGCTAGTTACACGTTAAAATGTTGCTGATTGAAAGATGGACTTGATTGCTAATGACTTGCTGTAGTTTAGAGCTAACTAAAGTTCATTTCAACTTTGGGTAAAGTACATGAGAGAAATGTGTTTCTTGTTTGATTGCGGCTCTCTCATGTACCTTAGCGTAAGGTTCTCCACAACCTGCTGCTAAAACTTGAAAGTAAGGTTCTACTAATTAGGCGAGTCCTTGCAAATGATTTTTACCTCATGTAACCCATTACCCTCATGTAGAAGTTCCATGTTTAGGTGAGACGGGTCAGGCTTGCTGAGCCCTCGTGCTCACTGCTTGTGTTTGAAGCTTTTGCAGGGTTCTATGAGGAAGGGACTCCCGAAGAGGAGACGGAACCCCAGGAGGGGAACCCCGTCGAGTGGGAGTCGTGCACGCCGCAGAGTTAGTGTGCGTGTGTGCTAGCAAGGGCACGTTCAAGGGCTGAACGTGCACTTGATGCTTAGTCTATGCCCGCGAGTGTAGACTGAACTTATTTTGATGTAAACATGTTCATAACTTGTTTATGTTATAAAATTTCGCTTCCGCTTTGTACCTTTGACGTGTGTTATACGGTGCTGTGCAACGCAGCACCCCTCAGCGTGATCCTGGCTCGACAAGACCAATAGGGTCGTGTCAGCGCTGGTATCAGAGCTCGCTTGAGGTTTAACACAGTACAAAGGTCTTCTTTTTCAAAAATCAAGTGAGGAACGTGTCACACCCGGTTTTTCCGAAGAACAACCAAGTGAATATCACATGTATGCCAGGATCATTTTCTCATACATGTGATGACAAATAGTGAAGCATCATTTATTACAAGCCAGTTGTCGAATATAAATAAGTCTTACATAGAAAATGTCTCGATGGACAATAATAAGTTCATCACAAGTAAATAAACTAGCAGCGGAATATTATTCTTGAGTGCTCCGTCACAGGCGTTGCCCGGCATAAGACAAATCCTCAGCTACGTCCACTTTATTCATGGGTAACACCTCCTCAGGCGTCCTCAGGCATTTCTTGAGTTGTGACACATGGAATACATCGTGCACATCCGATACACGAGCCGGTAATTCTAGTTGATGTCACACCCGGTTTTTCCGAAGAATCAACCAAGTGAATATCACATGTATGCCAGGATCATTTTCTCATACATGTGATGACAAATAGTGAAGCATCATTTATTACAAGCCAGGTGTCGAATATAAATAAGTCTTACATCGCAAATGTCTCAATGGACAATAATACGTTCATCACAAATAAATAAACTAGCAGCGGAATATTATTCTTGAGGGCTCCATCACAGGCGTTGCCCGGGGGTCTCCATGAACCTAGAAACCTTCTTCGGGTCCAAAGTCTTGGTCATTATACACCACCTCATTATCTTGACCTGAGCAGCAATATAAACCAACAAACTATGCAAGGTTGAGTACCAATGGTACTCAGCAAGTGTGGGAAAGTTATGTCATGCATGGCTAGAACAAGAGAAGGTTGAACTCATGGTTAAAGCACTATGCAAGTAATACCTATCACCTTAGCTTATTAAGCACCTACATTACTACACAGGTGAAATGGTCCCAATCTCCCAACCCATCATCATAACCAATAACCATAACATCATTTCCAATGTTAAGCTCCCCGCTTAACATCCACAACTTCCAAAACCATCAATCCTCTAATCATGAATAAGTCCAAGCCGCTCTTGACCGTGAGCACGGCTGTCATGACAGTTTTGACTCTGCAGAGTTTGTACCACTGTACCCACATGTAGTGATTTCATCCCCCGTTGCCGGGTGGACTAAAAGAACCTCCATTATGCCAGTGGCTACGATCCACATTCACACTTCCCAGGTGTGTAGCCAGGAGATCACTACGAAGCCTTTACAAAGGGATTCCCGACGAGCGTGGGCCCACTGAGGTTTCACCCCTAACAGCATACAAGAGGCTCCAACCCCGCTGCAGTGGCCCCCTCTTGAGCCTTGCGGTTCATATGGTAGTCCAGCTGACACCTACTCCCCGCACCATCCAAAAAACCCATACTACGCCGGGGATACACCTAATTAATTGGCCAAGCTGCCCCATCTCAACATGTGGTTGGCACTGTAAAGCCAGGTTACATGCTCCATGAACCGGTCCTTAGGATCCAGGCAAGTACTAAACACAAACCCAAGTCTCGTGCACCCAGCACACAACCAAAACATCCAACTTGCCTTGATCCCTACCTCTACATAACTCACAATATCTCATTCAAGAGTATGGCAAAATAAACTGATGATCTCATATCCCAAATATCCCATTCTAAGCATGGCTAAGCATATGCATAATAATAAATGACATGATAAAATAAATCCCAACCCAAGCTACAAGGAAACAAGGTAATGCAATTCTAGGGAAACTTCCTAACATGGGTTTCATATTTCAATTGACAATGCAAATAATTCTAGCTACACATCCAAGCATAGGATCAAAGTGGTCAAGGACACTTGCCTCCTTCTTGCTGCTCTTGAAATGGGTAGTCCTGGTCTTGGAAAGGAATAACTTGCTCTTGAGCAGGTTCTACATCATACCATCACACATAGCAAAAGAAAAACAACAATCCATAAGACATAGTTCACACTTCCACTTCATACAAACCACAAATTCATATTTATGAAAGTCATTCACCATTATGTGTGTTGTGGTTACTCTATGTGTGTTGATTTGTGGCTTGCATGCACTTTTAATCATGTGTATATAATTCCTATTTTTGTGTTCACATTTATACTTACATACTATATATATGAGTTTCCAATTTAAATAAATTCCATATATTCAACTACTACACCTTTTTACTACCAAATAAGCATGAAAGGTATTTTCCTTCTCCATATGTGTCTTCATAATTTCTACCAACCCTAAACTGAACTCTTTGGATTTTAGTAACTCCATTTATCATTTACTAGTTGCTATATTTTCAGATTTATTTTCTTATGCATAAATATGTACTTTATTATGAAAATAGTAAGACACCTCATCTAAACAGAATAGGTTCTGATCTAAAATATTTACTAATATATTTTTGACCTTTTCCTCTGATGTAAACTATTTTACAATTATTTTCCCCATTTTCTAAAACTATTCATTACTTAAAATTGTGTCCCTAAACGTGAATAATAGATTAAACAGATTCAATTCAGCCCAAAATATGTTTTTATCTCACTCCAAAGTTTTCTAAATACTGAGAAAGTTTTTAGTTTAATTATGACAATATGTTTGTCCCACTTTTTAATTTTTAAACACTAGCCACATATTCAATTTTCCTAATTTAAATACTAAACAGGGCTAAAAAGTTAAACTTACCCCACTACAGGGTCTATAATATTATTTTCAGAATTCCCAGGGGTCTAGCTACACTTATCAGAGGTGTTTTTCCTAATTTTTATTAAGTCCAGGGGTTAAAACTGATTTTTAAATGAATTTACATGATTTTCTGGAGTTCCAGGGGCTAGATCAGAAGTTTCCGGGGCTAGCTCTTATTTCCCGAGAACCCCAGGGGGTAGCACGTAAGATTTCCAGTCTTTATAACGCGGGGCTGACATGGACCGTCCGATTTTAAACCGACGGCTGAGATTATAACGTCGAACCGGTACACGGGGATTTAAACCCTACCGTGCGATTTAAAATAAACGGTGCACAAGCGGCCACGTCGCTCTGATCGAGCGCGGGCGGCGCTGCCGGCGGCGCACGGCGGCGGGAAGCGGCGATCTCGCCGGAGACTTTCGGGTTTTCGAAAATTCTTCCTAGAACTGTGATTTTATGGTATAGATCGGTGGAGGGGAGGTCGGGGATCTCACCTCGGGGGTTTTCTTGAGCTCGGAGGTCCTGGAAGGTGATCGGCGACGAGGTCCGAGGCGAAACCACGGCGAAGCTCGTCGGCGCTGTGTTTACACCGCAAGTCACCGAGTTTTCTGCACCTGCAAGGTTCCCCGGAGGCGGTGGATCAAGACCAGCGAGTAGATCGGAATTTCCGAGCTTAGATCGGCCAGAATTCGCCGGAGAAGTCTCGGTTCTCACCGGAGGAAAAATCGGCGATCGCGTGGGAAAAACAGAACGAGGCCGGGGTTTTTATAGACGGGGGAGGGCGGTGGGTTTGTTTAGATCGAGTGGGAGTCCTCCGGAACCAGAATTCGGCCGGAAATCCGGTCGGTTGCGATCGCGCGCGCGCGGGTGAACAGTCCGAGTTTCGGACGATCGGGGGTTAGGGATGACAGGTGGGTCCCGCCTGTCTGAGAGAGAGAGCGCGGGCGCGCGGCTGCGGGCTGGCGCGAGGCAGGGTGGGCCGACTGGTGGGTTTCGGCCCACTGGCCGGTTTTTTCTGTTTACTCTTTTTCTTTTTCTATTTTTTTCTGATTTGAGTTTAATTTGAATTCCAATTTGAATTTTCGCAAAACATGCAACACGTCCAAAAAATTTTAAATTCCCCTCTTAACATGATTTAGGGCTTTGAATCAAAATTTTGGGGTGTTACAGCTCTACCCCCCTTAAAATAAATCTTGTCCTCGAGATTGATGGTTCTAAGAAAACGATTCCGGAAATTGTGCCTTGAGCTCATCTTCCCTTTCCCAGGTGGCTTCCTCTTCTGAGTGATGCTTCCACTGCACCTTGCACATCCGGATTCTTTTATTTCTGGTGAGGCGTTCCATTGTCTCCAAAATCTTGTATGGTTGCTCGGCATAAGATAAATCCTCAGCTACGTTCACTTCATTCATGGGTAACACCTCTTCAGGCGTCCTCAGGCATTTCTTGAGTTGTGACACATGGAATACATCGTGCACATCCGATAGACGAGCCGGTAACTCTAGTTGATACGCCACTTCGTCTTTCCTTTCCAAAACTTGAAAGGGTCCGATGTATCGAGGTGACAACTTCCCTTTCACCTTGAACCGACGAAGTCCTCTGATAGGGGACACCTTGAGATAGACATAGTCTCCCACGTTGAAAACGAGCTCTCTTCTTCGTACATCGGCATAGCTCTTTTGGCGTGTGTGTGCTATCCTCAAGTTATTGCGAATTTCCCTCACCTTCGCCTCGGCTTCTTGTAGCACTTCTGGACCAAACACTTTACTTTCTCCTGTTTGGTTCCAAAATAGGGGAGTTCTGCACTTCCTCCCATACAAAGCTTCAAACGGTGACATCTTCATACTAGCTTGATAGCTGTTGTTATAGGAAAATTCCGCATACGGTAAATTCTTGTCCCAACTCCTATTGTTTTTGAGTGCACATGCCCTTAACATATCTTCAAGGATCTGATTGGTTCTCTCCGTCTGCCCGTCAATTTGGGGATGATAGGCAGAGCTGAAGTTCAGATGGGTTCCCATGGTTTCATGCAACTTCTGCCAAAACGTCGAGGTGAACTGTGTCCTTCGGTCCGACACAATCTTCTTTGGCACTCCATGGTAACACACGATCCTTGACATGTACAACTCTGCCAATTTGGATCCGCTGTAGCTTTCCTTCACGGGGATGAAGTGAGCTACCTTGGTTAGCCTATCAATGATGACCCATATCGAATCATATCCTGATTGGGTCCTAGGCAATCCCACGATGAAATCCATGCTGATTTTTTCCCATTTCCATTCAGGCACTTTGAGTGGTTGCAATAATCCCGCGGGTCGTTGATGTTCTGCTTTCACCAACTGACATGTGTCACATAGGGCAACATGTTCCGCGACATATCGCTTCATGCCATACCACCAATACCTGCTCTTGAGGTCCTGGTACATCTTCGTACTCCCAGGATGAATGGAATAGTCGGAATCGTGAGCCTCCTTCAAAATCAATTCACGGATCTCCTTTACTTCAGGCACGCAGATTCTCTTCCCGTGTCACACCGTACCTTGTTCATCCTCTCTGAAACCAGGAGCTTTATTTTCCTTGATGAGTTGCCTGATTTCTTGTATCTTCTCGTCATTCTTTTGACCCTCACGGATGTCTCGCTCGAGTGTGGAGTCCACTTCCATGGCGATGGCTTCACCACTATTTACCAAGCATAGATTGAGCCTTATAACCTCGTCCTTCAATTCTGCAGGCATGTCCTTCAAGCTCAACTTATTGACCTGCACTTTCTGACTCAAAGCATCGGCCACGACGTTTGCTTTCCCAGGATGATAGTTGATGCCCACATCAAAGTCATCGATTAGCTCTAACCATCTCCTTTGTCTGAGGTTGAGATCTGGCTGTGTGAAAATGTACTTCAAACTCTTATGATCCGTATATATCTCGGTCCTCTTCCCCATCAAATAGTGCCGCCAAATTTTCAACGCGTGTACCACTGCGGCTAGTTCTAGGTCATGTGTAGGGTAGTTTTTCTCGTGCTTCCGGAGCTGCCAGGATGCATAAGCCACGGCATGCCCTTCTTGCATGAGAACACATCCCAACCCGTTTCCAGAGGCATCGCAGTACACCGTGAAGTTCTTCTGCATATCTGGCATAACCAACACTTGGGCTGTTGTCAATCTCTTCTTTAGCTCCTGAAAGCTCGTCTCGCACTGTGGCGTCTAGTTGAATGTGATTCCCTTCTCCAACAGTTTGGTGAGAGGTCTCTAGATCTTGGAGAATCCCTCAATAAACTGTCGATAGTATCCAGCCAATCCCAAGAAGCTTCGAACTTCCCCGACATTTTCAGGAGTTTTCCACTTCTGGATATCCTCGATTTTGGCGGGATCCACGGAGATTCCTCCCTCCGAGATTATATGTCCTAAGAAGGGAACTCTCTTCAGCCAAAACTCACACTTACTCAACTTGGCATACAGTTGGTGTTCTCTTAGCCTCTGCAACACCAACCTTAGATGTTTCTCATGTTCTTCTTCATCTTTGGAGAAGACGAGAATGTCATCTATGAAAACCACCACAAATTTGTCCAGATATTCCATGAATACCTTGTTCATGAGATACATGAAGTATGCCGGGGCATTAGTTAGCCCGAAAGGCATGACAGTGTATTCATACAGTCCGTACCGAGATACGAAAGCTGTCTTGGGAATATCAGATTGCCTTATCTTGCGTTGGTGGTATCCCGACCTGAGATAAATTTCGAGAACACACAAGCTCCCCTCAACTGATCAAACAAGTCTTCAATGCGAGGTAATGGGTACTTGTTCTTGATGGTTACCTCATTCAAAGCACGGTAATCCACGCATAACCTTTGGGTTCCGTCCTTCTTGGGCACAAATATCACCGGAGCTCCCCATGGTGAGGAACTAGGGCGAATATACCCCTTCTCCGTCAATTCTCTCAAATGATCCTTGAGTTCTTCTAGCTGCTGGGAGTCCATCCGATAAGGTCTCTTGTATATCGGGGCTGTTCCAGGCACTAACTCAATTGCAAATTCCACTTCACGATCGGGAGGCATACCTGGTAATTCTTCCGGAAAAACGTCTGGATATTCCATGATAGTCCTGATTTCCTCAACTTTCACCTCAACTTGATTTAATTTAATGTCCCTCCTAGGCTCGTGTATTGTTATGAACTTTACTCTTGTTCCACTAGGGTGAGTTAGTTCCACCGTTCTGGTCGAACAATGAATGATTCCCTTATGTTTGGTCAACCAATCCATGCCCAAAATAATATCGATCCCTTGGGAATCTATCACTATGAGGTTAGCAGTAAACACTACCCCATTAATGTCTAGATTCACCTTGGGACACACTTGTCTTGTCCTTATTTCTCCACCTGGAGAGTTTACGGCTAGCATATGGTTCATTTGTGTTGTTGCTAGGTCATACTTCTTAACAAACCCTTGAGCAATAAACGAGTGGGTAGCACCAGAATCAAACAGCAGGGTTGCAAGGTGTAAATTGGCAGGAAACTTACCAACTACCACGTCGGGCGCATCTTGTGCTTCCTCCATAGTAACGTGGTTCACCCGTCCTCTCATTACATTCTGCTGTTGTGGCTGCGCGGGCTTCTTGTTTGGGCATTTGTGGGCGTAGTGCCCCACTTCTCCGCAGCTAAAACATTGCACCCCAACCTTAGGTGCCTGGCCTTTGCTGTCTTGGGGTTGGTTTGGGGGTCCTTGTACTGCTGGTCGAGGTGGATATGTGGGGCGAGGCTGCTGCACAAACTGACGTTGTGGCTGTGCTGGTGCTACGGGAGGCCTGTAGTTCGGGTTGTACCCTCTTGGTGCTGAATAGGATACCGCAGCACGGCTCGTCTGCCCCGTAGGTTGCTGCATCATACGGGGGCGGGTGTTGCTTCCCGAGGCTTGATGTGACCAACCGGCCTTCCTCTTATTCTCATTTTCCAAGGCCTTTAGCTTCCTTTCTACCACAAATGCTCTGTCCACCATCTTTTGGAAGCTTTCATACTCATTCGAGGATATTGCACACTGCATCTCTGCGGTAAGTCCTTCCACGAAACAATCCTGTTTCTGCTCATCAGTCTCTATGTCCCGTGGGGCATAACGGGATAGTTGAGTAAATTTAGTGAGGTATTCCCTCACGGTCATGTTTCCCTGCTGCAGTCCCAAAAACTCCTTCCTCTTGTTTTTGAGTTCACCTCTTGGGATGTAATGGTTGCGGAAGCTACGCTTGAACTCTTCCCAAGTGATGTTCTCAGGGTCATGATGGGCGGCCACGTAGGCAGTCCACCAATCAGCAGCAGGTCCATGCAATTGATGAGAAGCAAACAGCACCCTCTCATACCCTTGGCACTGTATGATCCTCATCTTACTTTCAATGGTCTTCAGCCAATCATCTGCCTCCAGAGGTTCAGCAGCACTTGCAAACTTCGGAGGTTGAGTTCCTAGAAACTCACTCAACCTTGGTTGGCGTGGTGCAGCTTGTGGAGGTGGTACTTGATGCAAGTTGGCCACCACTTGGGTCAAGTTTTGGATGAGTTGATTCTGATTCTCCAGCATTTGGTGGAGGGGATCAACTCCTTCACAGCGACCACCCCGGTCCTGGCCTCCAGAAAGATGAGGGTTGCATGCCTCATCGTTGTTGTTGGTGGGGTTGGCAGCACGTCCTTTTCCTCTTCCGGCCATCTGGCAGAATCAACCAATGTTAATTTGAAAGCATTTAGTATTATCTTACTACTTTCATTTGTTTTTACTTTGAAGTGTTGAGGCTTTGTTATACTTTTCTGAGAGTTCATTTCTTACACAAAAATAAATGCAATATTATTTCATGTGGGTTCACACACCAAAGCAAAACAATCTAAAGACGAGGCTGTGGACAATTGCTCATGGCTTCCACAACTCACGTCACACACCAAGCATTAACACACCATTAACTTAATGTAACGACTCGACTATTCGACATCTTGCTAACTAAGGGAAGGACTCTACACTACTCGTTTTCTTGAGCGGGCTCCTCGGGATCTTCCTCATCATTTCGGCTGCCTTCTGACTCTGCTTTGGGTGGGGAGGCTGCTGGTGGAGAAGTACGACGACGCCTGATCGCTCGGTGATCCGGGGAGTCAGGAGTCCATGTATCATTCACGGTGACACACAGTTCATTCCCATCTCCTCTTTCTCTCGCCCTTAAGCAGGCTCGCAGCAACGCCTCCGTTTCCTTCAAGGTGTCCCGGACATCCTGAAGCTCTTGCTGACACTCCTGCAGTCGAGAGCTGAGCATAGCAGCATCCTCCAAGCACAAGTGCATGTGCTCATGGGAAGTCCCTTGCTGCACTGGCGGGTACTTGTATTCCGTGGTACCACTCTCACGCTGGAGGACATACATGTACTCAGTCCTGTCCAGGTGGCGACGATAGATGTGACTCTGGCAGGTGATGGCCTCCCAGGTGACATCCTTCTTCGCATCCACCTGTGCCGCTCTACAAGCTGGAGAGTGGTGAATCTTAAGCAGCTGATTTTCGTGTATTATCCTCATCTCTGAACTCCATTCTTCCCTCTTCTCACGGATGGTCCTGGTGGAGTTATAGTGGATGATTAGCTTGCCCGTATTGCCGGCAGCTTCGAGCATACGCCGAAGACGGCGCAATAAGCCTCCTACTGCCAATCCGTAGGAAAGGTACGTCACCGGACGGCTCTCCTCCCTCTCGGCAAGAGCAACTACGGGAACTCTCCCTCCTGTGGACTTGGGAGCAGTGCGAATCATGCGAACCATCTAAAACAAAAAGAATTTAAAATTAGGTTAGATAAACTCTCAAACAAAAATCCTATTTTGAATGGAAGTTGGGGTAAGATGAAGAAAGTGACTCATTTAAATAACACTTTTCAATCCACACCTTTGTAAAATAGTTTTTAAGAAAATAGGGCCCTTAAATACGTCCATTTCTACCTAGGTCCACGTTCCTACGGGTAACCTTGGCTCTGATACCACTTCTGTCACACCCGATTTTTCCGAAGAAACAACCAAGTGAATATCACATGTATGCCAGGATCATTTTCTCATACATGTGATGACAAATAGTGAAGCATCATTTATTACAAGCCAGGTGTCGAATATAAATAAGTCTTACATCGCAAATGTCTCAATGGACAATAATACGTTCATCACAAATAAATAAACTAGCAGCGGAATATTATTCTTGAGGGCTCCATCACAGGCGTTGCCCAGGGGTCTCCATGAACCTAGAAACCTTCTTCGGGTCCAAAGTCTTGGTCATTATACACCACCTCATTATCTTGACCTGAGCAGCAATATAAACCAACAAAATATGCAAGGTTGAGTACCAATGGTACTTAGCAAGTGTGGGAAAGTTATGTCATGCATGGCTAGAACAAGAGAAGGTTGAACTCATGGTTAAAGCACTATGCAAGTAATACCTATCACCTTAGCTTATTAAGCACCTACATTACTACACAGGTGAAATGGTCCCAATCTTCCAACCCATCATCATAACCAATAACCATAACATCATTTCCAATGTTAAGCTCCCCGCTTAACATCCACAACTTCCAAAACCATCAATCCTCTAATCATGAATAAGTCCAAGCCGCTCTTGACCGTGAGCACGGCTGTCATGACAGTTTTGACTCTGCAGAGTTTGTACCACTGTACCCACATGTAGTGATTTCATCCCCCGTTGCCGGGTGGACTAAAAGAACCTCCATTATGCCAGTGGCTAAGATCCACGTTCACACTTCCTAGGTGTGTAGCCAGGAGATCACTACGAAGCCTTTACAAAGGGATTCCCGACGAGCGTGGGCCCACTGAGGTTTCACCTCTAACAGCATACAAGAGGCTCCAACCCCGCTGCAGTGGCCCCCTCTTGAGCCTTGCGGTTCATATGGTAGTCCAGCTGACACCTACTCCCCGCACCATCCAACACACCCATACTACGCCGGGGATACACCTAATTAATTGGCCAAGCTGCCCCATCTCAGCATGTGGTTGGCACTGTAAAGCCAGGTTACATGCTCCATGAACCGGTCCTTAGGATCCAGGCAAGTACTAAACACAAACCCAAGTCTCGTGCACCCAGCACACAACCAAAACATCCAACTTGCCTTGATCCCTACCTCTACATAACTCACAATATCTCATTCAAGAGTATGGTAAAATAAACTGATGATCTCATATCCCAAATATCCCATTCTAAGCATGGCTAAGCATATGCATAATAATAAATGACATGATAAAATAAATCCCAACCCAAGCTACAAGGAAACAAGGTAATGCAATTCTAGGGAAACTTCCTAACATGGGTTTCATATTTCAATTGACAATGCAAATAATTGTAGCTACACATCCTAGCATAGGAGCAAAGTGGTCAAGGACACTTGCCTCCTTCTTGCTGCTCTTGAAATGGGTAGTTCTGGTCTTGGAAAGGAATAACTTGCTCTTGAGCAGGTTCTACATCATACCATCACACATAGCAAAAGAAAAACAACAATCCATAAGACATAGTTCACACTTCCACTTCATACAAACCACACATTCATATTTATGAAAGTCATTCACCATTATGTGTGTTGTGGTTACTCTATGTGTGTTGATTTGTGGCTTGCATGCACTTTTAATCATGTGTATATGATTTCTACTTTTGTGTTCACATTTATACTTACATACTATATATATGAGTTTCCAATTTAAATAAATTCCTTATATTCAACTACTACACCTTTTTACTACCAAATAAGCATGAAAGGTATTTTCCTTCTCCATATGTGTCTTCATAATTTCTACCAACCCTAAACTGAACTCTTTGGATTTTAGTAACTCCATTTATCATTTACTAGTTGCTATATTTTCAGATTTATTTTCTTATGCATAAATGTGTACTTTATTATGAAAATAGTAAGACACCTCATCTAAACAGAATAGGTTCTGATCTAAAATATTTACTAATATATTTTTGACCTTTTCCTCTGATGTAAACTATTTTACAATTATTTTCCCCATTTTCTAAAACTATTCATTACTTAAAATTGTGTCCCTAAATGTGAATAATAGATTAAACAAATTCAATTCAGCCCAAAATATGTTTTTATCTCACTCCAAAGTTTTCTAAATACTGAGAAAGTTTTTAGTTTAATTATGACAATATGTTTGTCCCACTTTTTAATTTTTAAACACTAGCCACATATTCAATTTTCCTAATTTAAATACTAAACAGGGCTAAAAAGTTAAACTTACCCCACTACAGGGTCTATAATATTATTTTCAGAATTCCCAGGGGTCTAGCTACACTTATCAGAGGTGTTTTTCCTAATTTTTATTAAGTTCAGGGGTTAAAACTGATTTTTAAATGAATTTACATGATTTTCTGGAGTTCCAGGGGCTAGATCAGAAGTTTCCGGGGCTAGCTCTTATTTCCCGAGAACCCCAGGGGGTAGCACGTAAGATTTCCAGTCTTTATAACGCGGGGCTGACGTGGACCGTCCGATTTTAAACCGACGGCTGAGATTATAACGTTGAACCGGTACACGGGGATTTAAACCCTACCGTGCGATTTAAAATAAACGGCGCACAAGCGGCCACGTCGCTCTGATCGAGCGCGGGCGGCGCTGCCGGCGGCGCACGGCGGCGGGAAGCGGCGATCTCGCCGGAGACTTTCGGGTTTTCAAAAATTCTTCCTAGAACTGTGATTTTATGGTATAGATCGGTGGAGGGGAGGTCGGGGATCTCACCTCGGGGGTTTTCTTGAGCTCGGAGGTCCTGGAAGGTGATCGGCGACGAGGTCCGAGGCGAAACCACGGCGAAGCTCGTCGGCGCTGTGTTTACACCGCAAGTCACCGAGTTTTCTGCACCTGCAAGGTTCCCCGGAGGCGGTGGATCAAGACCCGCGAGTTAGATCGGAATTTCTGAGCTTAGATCGGCCAGAATTCGCTGGAGAAGTCTCGGTTCTCACCGGAGGAAAAATCGGCGATCGCGTGGGAAAAACAGAACGAGGCCGGGATTTTTATAGACGGGGGAGGGCGGTGGGTTTGTTTAGATCCAGTGGGAGTCCTCCGGAACCAGAATTTGGCCGGAAATCCGGTCGGTTGCGATCGCGCGCGCGCGGGTGAACAGTCCGAGTTTCGGACGATCGGGGGTTAGGGATGACAGGTGGGTCCTGCTTGTCTGAGAGAGAGAGCGCAGGCGCGCGGCTGCGGGCTGGCGCGAGGCAGGGTGGGCCGACTGGTGGGTTTCGGCCCACTGGCCGGTTTTTTTTCTGTTTACTCTTTTTCTTTTTCTATTTTTTTTCTGATTTGAGTTTAATTTGAATTCCAGTTTGAATTTGAATTTTTGCAAAACATGCAACACGTCCAAAAATTTTTAAATTCCCCTCTTAACATGATTTAGGGCTTTGAATCAAAATTTTGGGTTGTTACAGTTGATACGCCACTTCGCCTTTCCTCTCCAAAACTTGAAAGGGTCCGATGTATCGAGGTGACAACTTCCCTTTCACCTTGAACAGACGAAGTCCTCTGATAGGGGACACCTTGAGATAGACATAGTCCCCCACGTTGAAAACGAGCTCTCTTCTTCGTACATCGGCATAGCTCTTTTGGCGTGTCTGTGCTATCCTCAAGTTATTGCGAATTTCCCTCACCTTCGCCTTGGCTTCTTGTAGTGCTTCTGGACCAAACACTTTACTTTCCCCTGTTTGGTTCCAAAATAGGGGAGTTCTGCACTTCCTCCCGTACAAAGCTTCAAACGGTGACATCTTCATACTAGCTTGATAGCTATTGTTATAGGAAAACTCCGCATACGGTAAGTTCTTGTCCCAACTCCGATTGTTTTTGAGTGCACATGCCCTCAGCATATCTTCAAAAATCTGATTGGTTCTTTCCGTCTGCCCGTCAGTTTGGGGATGATAGGCAGAGCTGAAATTCAGATGGGTTCCCATGGTTTCATGCAACTTCTGCCAGAACCTTGAGGTGAACTGTGTTCCTCGATCCGACACAATCTTCTTTGGCACTCCATGGTAACACACGATCCTTGACATGTACAGCTCTGCCAATTTGGATCCGCTGTAGCTTTCTTTCACGGGGATGAAATGAGCTACCTTGGTTAGCCTATCAATGATGACCCATATCGAATCATATCCTGATTGGGTTCTAGGCAATCCCACGATGAAATCCATGCTGATTTCTTCCCATTTCCATTCAGGCACTTTGAGTGGTTGCAATAATCCCGCGGGTCGTTGATGTTCTGCTTTCACCAACTGACATGTGTCACATAGGGCAACATGTTCCGCGACATCTCGATTCATACCATACCACCAATACCTGCTCTTAAGGTACTGGTACATCTTCGTACTCCCAGGATGGATGGAATAGTCAGAATCATGAGCCTCCTTCAAAATCAATTCACGGGTCTCCTTTACTTCTGGCACACAGATTCTTTTCCCGTGCCACACCGTTCCTTGTTCATCCTCTCTAAAACCCGGAGCTTTATTTTCCTTGATGAGTTGTCTGATCTCTTGTATCTTCTCATAATTCTTTTGACCTTCACGTATGTCTCGCTCTAGTGTGGAGTCCACTTCCATGGCAATGGCTTCACCACTATTTACTAGACATAGATTGAGCCTTATAACCTCGTCCTTCGATTCTGCAGGCATGTCCTTCAAGCTCAACTTATTGACCTGCACTTTCCGACTCAAAGCATCGGCCACGACGTTTGCTTTCCCGGGATGATAGTTGATGCCCACATCAAAGTCAATGATTAGCTCTAACCATCTCCTTTGTCTGGGGTTGAGATCTGCCTGTGTGAAAATGTACTTCAAACTCTTATGATCCGTATATATCTCGGTCCTCTTCCCCATCAAATAGTGCCGCCAAATTTTCAACGCGTGTACCACTGCGGCTAGTTCTAAGTCATGTGTAGGATAGTTTTTCTCGTGCTTCCGGAGCTGCCGGGATGCATATGCCACGACATGCCCTTCTTGCATGAGAACACATCCCAACCCGTTTCCAGAAGCATCACAGTACACCGTAAAGTTCTTCTGCATATCTGGCATAACGAGCACTGGGGTTGTTGTCAATCTTTCCTTTAACTCCTGAAAACTCGTCTCGCACTGCGGCGTCCATGTGAATGTGATTCCCTTCTCCAACAGTTTGGTGAGAGGTCTCGAGATTTTGGAGAATCCCTCAATAAAC
Source organism: Neostapfia colusana (assembly GCA_030760725.1). NCBI lineage: Eukaryota > Viridiplantae > Streptophyta > Magnoliopsida > Poales > Poaceae > Neostapfia > Neostapfia colusana. The sequence goes on from JASWHV010000003.1 coordinate 93,578,625, forward strand.
CGTCGATAGTATCCAGCCAATCCCAAGAAGCTTCGAACTTCCCCGACATTTTCAGTGGTCTTCCACTTCTGGATATCCTCGATTTTGGAGGGATCTACGGAGATTCCTCCCTCCGAGATTATATGTCCTAAGAAGGGAACTCTCTTCAGCCAAAACTCACACTTGCTCAACTTGGCATATTGTTGGTGTTCTCTCAGCCTCTGCAACACCAACCTTAGATGTTTCTCATGTTCTTCTTCATATTTGGAGAAGACGAGAATGTCATCTATGAAAACCACCACAAATTTGTCCAGATATTCCATGAATACCTTGTTCATGAGATACATGAAGTATGCCGGGGCATTAGTTAGCCCGAAAGGCATGACAGTGTATTCATACAGTCCGTACCGAGATACGAAAGCTGTCTTGGGAATATCAGATTGCCTTATCTTGAGTTGGTGGTATCCCGACCTGAGATCAATTTTCGAGAACACACAAGCTCCCCTCAACTGATCAAACAAGTCTTCAATGCGGGGTAATGGGTACTTGTTCTTGATAGTTACCTCATTCAAGGCACGGTAATCCATGCATAACCTTTGGGTTCCGTCCTTCCTAGGCACAAATATCACCGGAGCTCCCCATGGTGAGGAACTAGGGGAATATACCCCTTCTCCGTCAATTCTCTCAAATGATCCTTGAGTTCTTCTAGCTGCTTGGAGTCCATCCGATAAGGTCTTTTGTAAATTGGGGCTGTTCCAGGTACTAGCTCAATTGTGAATTCCACTTCATGATCGGGAGGCATACCTGGCAACTCCTCCGGAAAAACATCTGGATATTCCCTGATGGTCCTGATTTCCTCAACTTTCACCTCAACTTGATTTAATTTAATGTCCCTCCTAGGCTCGTGTATTGTTATGAACTTCACTCTTGTGCCACTAGGGTGAGTTAGTTCCACCGTTCTGGTCGAACAATGTATGATTCCTTTATGTTTGGTCAACCAATCCATACCCAAAATAATATCTATCCCTTGTGAATCTATCACTATGAGGTTTGCAGTAAATACTACCCCATTAATGTCTAGGTTCACTTTGGGACACACTTGTCTTGTCCTAATTTCTCCACCTGGAGAGTTTACAGCTAGCATATGGTTCATTTGTGTTGTTGCTAGGTCATGCTTCTTAACAAACTCTTGAGCAATGAACGAGTGGGTAGCACCAGAATCAAACAGCACGGTTGCAATGTGTAAATTGGCAGGAAACTTACCAACTACCACGTCGGGTGCCTCTTGTGCTTCCTCCATAGTGACGTGGTTCACCCATCCTCTCATTACATTCTGCTGTTGTGGCTGCGTGGGCTTCTTCTTTGGGCACTTATGGGTGTAGTGCCCCACTTCTCCGCAGCTAAAACATTGCACCCCAACCTTAGGTGCCTGGCCTTTGCTGTCTTGGGGTTGGTTTGGGGGTCCCTGTACTGCTGGTCGAGGTGGATATGCGGGGCGAGGCTGCTGTACGAACTGACGTTGTGGCTGTATTGGTGCTGCCGGAGGCCTGTAGTTCGGGTTGTACCCTCTTGGTGCTGAGTAGGGTACCGCAGCACGGTTCGTCTGCCCTGCAGGTTGCTGCATCAGACGTGGGCGGGTGTTGCTCCCTGAGGCTTGATGTGACCACCCGGCCTTCCTCTTATTCTCATTTTCCAAGGCCTTCAGCTTCCTTTCTACCACAAACGCTCTGTACACCATCTTTTTGGAAGCTTTCATACTCGTTGGAGGACATTGCACACTGCATTTCTGAGGTAAGTCCTTCCACGAAACAATCCTGTTTCTGCTCATCAGTCTCTATGTCCCGTGGGGCATAACGGGATAGTTGAGTAAATTTAGTGAGGTATTCCCTCACCGTCATGTTTCCCTGCTGCAGTCCCAAGAACTCCTTCCTCTTGTTTTTGAGTTCACCTCTTGGAATGTAATGGTTGCGGAAGCTACGCTTGAACTCTTCCCAAGTGATGTTCTCAGGGTCATGATGGGCAGCCACGTAGGCGGTCCACCAATCAGCAGCAGGTCCATGTGATTGATGAGAGGCAAACAGCACCCTCTCATACCCTTGGCACTGGATGATCCTCATCTTGCTTTCAATGGTCTTCAGCCAATCATCTGCCTCCAGAGGTTCAGCAGCACTTGCAAACTTTGGAGGTTGAATTCCTAGAAACTCACTCAACCTTGGTTGGCGTGGTGCAGCTTGTGGAGGTGGAACTTGATGCAAGTTGGCCACCACTTGAGTCAAGTTCTGGATGAGCTGATTTTGATTCTCCAGCATTTGGTGGAGGGGATCAACTCCTTCACGGCGACCACCCCGGTCCTGGCCTCCAGAAAGATGAGGGTTGCATGCCTCATCGTTGTTGTTGGCGGGGTTGGCAGCACGTCCTTTTCCTCTTCCGGCCATCTGGCAGAATCAACCAATGTTAATTTGAAAGCTTTTAGTATCATCTTACTACTTTCATTTGTTTGTACTTTGAAGTGTTGAGGCTTTGTTATACTTTTCTGAGGGTTCATTTCTCACACAAAAATAAATGCAATATTATTTCATGTGGATTCTCACACCAAAGCAAAACAATCTAAAGACGAGGCTATGGACAATTGCTCATGGCTTCCACAACTCACGTCACACACCAAGCATTAACACACCCTTAACTTAACTTAACGACTCGACTATTCGACATCTTGCTAACTAAGGGAAGGACTCTACACTACTCGTTTTCTTGAGCTGGCTCCTCGGGATCTTCCTCATCATTTTGGCTTCCTTCTGACTCTGCTTTGGGTGGGGAGGCTGCTGGTGGAGAAGTGCGACGACGCTTGATCGCCCGGCGATCTGGGGAGTCAGGAGTCCATGTATCATTCACGGTGACATACAGTTCATTCCCATCTCCTCTCTCTCTCGCCCTCAAGCAGGCTCGAAGCAACGCCTCCGTTTCCTTCAGGGTGTCCCGGACATCCTGAAGCTCTTGCTGACACTCCTACAGTCGAGTGTTGAGCATAGCAGCGTCCTCTAAGCACAAATCCATGTGCTCATGGGAAGTCCCTTGCTGCACTGGCGGGTACTTATACTCTGACGTACCACTCTCACGCTGGAGGACATACATGTACTCAGTCCTGTCCAGGTGGCGACGATAGATGTGACTCTGGCAGGTGATGGCCTCCCAGGTGACATCCTTCTCCGCATCGACCTGTGTCGCTCGACAAGCTGGAGAGTGGTGGATCTTAAGCAGCTGATTTTCGTGTATAATCCTCATCTCTGAACTCCATTCTTCCCTCTTTTCACGGATGGTCCTGGTGGAGTTATAGTGGATGATTAGCTTGCCCGTATTGCCGGCGGCTTCGAGCAAACGTCGAAGACGGCGCAGCAAGCCTCCTACTGCCAATCCGTAGGAAAGGTACGTCACCGGACGGCTCTCCTCTCTTTGGGCAAGGGCAACTACGGGAACTCTCCCTTCTGTGGACTTGCGAGCGGTGAGAATCATGCGAACCATCTAAAACAAAAAGAATTTAAACTTAGATTAGATAAACTCTTAAACAAAATCCTATTTGAATGAAAGTTGGGGTAAGATTAAGAAAGTGACTCATTAAATAGCACTTTTCAACACACACCTTGTAAAATAGTTTTTAAGAAAATAGGGCCCTTAAATACGTCCATTTCTACCTAGGTCCACGTTCCTATGGGCAACCTTGGCTCTGATACCACTTCTGTCACTCCCGGTTTTTCCGAAGAACAACCAAGTGAATATCACATGTATGCCAGGATCATTTTCTCATACATGTGATGACAAATAGTGAAGCACATTTATTACAAGCCAGTTGTCGAATATAAATAAGTCTTACATAGCAAATGTCTCGATGGACAATAATAAGTTCATCACAAGTAAATAAACTAGCAGCGGAATATTATTCTTGAGGGCTCCGTCACAGGCGTTGCCCGGGGGTCTCCATGAACCTAGAAACCTTCTTCGGGTCCAAAGTGTTGGTCATTACATACCACCTCATTATCTTGACCTGAGCAGCAATATAAACCAACAAAATATGCAAGGTTGAGTACCAATGGTACTCAGCAAGTGTGGGAAAATTATATCATGCATGGCTAGAACAAGGAGAGGTTGAACTCATGGTTAAAGGACTACGCAATTAATACCTATCACCTTAGCTTATTAAGCACCTACATTACTACACAGGTGAAATGGTCCCAATCTCCCATCCCATCATCATAATCAAATAACCATATCATCATTTCCAATGTTAAGCTCCCCGCTTAACATACACAACTTCCAAAACCATCAATCCTCTAATCATGAATAAGTCCAAGCCGCTCTTGACCGTGAGCACGGCTGTCATGACAGTTTTGACTCTGCAGAGTTTGTACCACTGTACCCACATGTAGTGATTTCATCCCCCATTGCCGGGTGGACTAAAAGAACCTCCATTATGCCAGTGACTACAAACCACATTTACACTTCCCAGGTGTGTAGCCAGGAGATCACTACGAAGCCTTTACAAAGGGATTCCCGACAAGCGTGGGCCCACTGAGGTTTCACCCCTAACAACATACAAGAGGCTCCAACCCTGCTGCAGTGGCCCCCTCTTGAGCCTTGCAGTTCATATGGTAGTCCAGCTGACACCTACTCCCCGCACCATCCAACACACCCATACTACGGCGGGGATACACCTAATTAATTGGCCAAGCTGCCCCATCTCAGCATGTGGTTGGCACTTTAAAGCCAGGTTACATGCTCCATGAACCGGTCCTTAGGATCCAGGCAAGTACTAAACACAAACCCGATTCTCGTGCACCCAGCACACAACCAAAACATCCAACTTGCCTTGATCCCTACCTCTACATAACTCACAATATCCCATTCAAGTGTATGGTAAAATAAACTGATGATCTCATATCCCAAATATCCCATTCAAAGCATGGCTAAGCATATGCATAATAATAAATGACATGATAAGATGAATCCCAACCCAAGCTACAAAGAAATAAGGTAATGCAATTCTAGGGAAACATCCTAGCATGGGTTTCATATTTTCAATTGACAATGCAAATAATTCTAGCTACACATCCTAGTATAGGATCAAAGTGGTCAAGGACACTTGCCTCCTTCCTGCTGCTCTTGAAATGGGTAGTCCTGATCTTGGAAAGGAATAACTTGCTCTTGAGCAGGTTCTACATCATACCATCACACATAGCAAAAGAAAAACAACAATCCATAAGACATAGTTCACACTTCCACTTCATACAAACCACACATTCATATTTATGTAAGTCATTCACCATTATATGTGTTGTGGTTACTCTATGTGTGTTGATTTGTGGCTTGCATGCACTTTTAATCATGTGTATATGATTCCTACTTTTGTGTTCACATCTATACTTACATACTATATATATGAGTTTTCAATTTAAATAAATTCCTTATATTCAATTACTACACCTTTTAGCTACCAAGTATGCATGAAAGGTATTTTCCTTCTCCATATGTGTCTTCAAAATTTCTACCAACCCTAAACTGAATTCTTTGGATTTTAGAAACTCCATTTATCATTTACTAGTTGCTATATTTTCAGATTTTTTTCCTATGCATATATGTGTACTTTATTATGAAAATAGTAAGACACATCATCTAAACAGAATAGGTTCTGGTCCTAAATAATTTAATAACATATTTTGACCCTTGCCTCTGATGTAAACTATTTCACAATTATTTTCCCTATTTTCTAGAACTATTCTTTACTTAAAAATGTGTCCCTAAATGTGAATAATAAATTAGACAGATTCAATTCAGCCCAAAATATGTTTTTATCTCACTCCAAAGTTTTCCTAAATACTGACAAAGTCTTTAATTAAATTTTTACAATATGTTTGTCCCACTTTTTAATTTTTGAACACTAGCCACATATTCAATTTCCTAATTTAAATACTAAACAGGGCTAAAAAGGTAAACTCACCCCACTACAGGGTCTATAATATTATTTTCAGAATTTCCAGGGGTCTAGCTACACTAATCAGAGGAGTTTTTCTTAATTTTTATTAAGTCCAGGGGCTAAAACTGATTTTTAAATGAATTTACATGATTTTCTGAAGTTCCAGGGGCTAGATCAGAAGTTTCTGGGGCTAGCTCTTATTTCCCGAGAACTCCAGGGGGTAGCACGTAAGATTTCCAGTCTTTATAACGCGGGGCTGACGGGGACCGTCCGATTTTAAACCGACGGCTGAGATTATAACGTCGAACCGGTACGCGGGGATTTAAACCCTACCGTGCGATTTAAAATAACCGGCTCACAAGCGGCCACGTCGCTCTAATCGAACACGGGCGGCGCTGCCGGCGGCGCACGGCGGCGGGAAGCGGCGATCTCGCCGGAGACTTTCGGATCTTCGAGAATTCTTCCTAGAACTGTGATTTTATGGCATAGATCGGTGGAGGGGAGGTCCGGGATCTCACCTCGGGGGTTTTCTTGAGCTCGGAGGTCCTGGAAGGTGATCGGCGACGAGGTCCGAGGTGAATTCACAGCGAGGCTCGTCGGCGCTGTGTTTACACCGCAAGCCACCGAGTTTTCTGCACCTGCAAGGTTCCCCGGAGGCGGTGGATCAAGACCAGCAAGTTAGATCGGAATTTCCGAGCTTAGATCGGCCAGAATTCGCCGGAGAAGTCTCGGTTCTCACCGGAGGAAAATCGGCGGATTGCGTGGGAAAAACAGAACGAGGCCGGGGTTTTTATAGACGGGGGAGGGCGGCTGGGTGGTTTAGATCGAGTTTGCGTTGCCCCCGAACAGAATTCGGCTGGAGTACGCGAGAATTCCCGATCGGTTTCGATTCGGGTGAGAGAGTCCGGCGCTGGCGCGAGGTAGACGATGAACTGGTGGGCCCCGCCTGTCAGTGGGAGAAAGCGGCGCGCGCGGCTGCGGGCTGGCGCGGGCGCTGGTTGGGCCGGCTGGTGGGTTGCGGCCCACTGGCCAGTTTTTTTCTGTTTTCTCTTTTTCTTTTTCTATTTCTTTTCTGATTTGAGTTTAATTTGAATTCTAGTTTGAATTTGAATTTTTGCAAAACATGCAACACGTCTAAAAATTTTTAAATTCCCCTCTTAACATGATTTAGGGTCTTAACATGCCGAGCAACCATACAAGATTTTGGAGACAATGGAACGCCTCACCAGAAATAAAAGAATCCGGATGTGCAAGGTGCAGTGGAAGCATCACTCAAAAGAGGAAGCCACCTGGGAGCGGGAAGATGAGCTAAAGGCACAATTTCCGGAATTGTTTTCTTAGAACCACCAATCTCGAGGACGAGATTTCTTTTAAGGGGGGTAGAGCTGTAACACCCCAAAATTTTGTTAAGACCCTAAATCATGTTAAGAGGGGAATTTAAAAATTTTTGGACGTGTTGCATGTTTTGCAAAAATTCAAATTCAAACTGGAATTCAAATTAAACTCAAATCAGAAAAGAAATAGAAAAAGAAAAAGAGAAAACAGAAAAAAACCGGCCAGTGGGCCGCAACCCACCAGCCGGCCCAACCAGCGCCCGCGCCAGCCCGCAGCCGCGCGCGCCGCTTTCTCCCACTGACAGGCGGGGCCCACCAGTTCATCGTCTACCTCGCGCCAGCGCCGGACTCTCTCACCCGAATCGAAACCGATCGGGAATTCTCGCGTACTCCAGCCGAATTCTGTTCGGGGGCGACGCAAACTCGATCTAAACCACCCAGCCGCCCTCCCCCATCTATAAAAACCCCGGCCTCGTTCTGTTTTTCCCACGCGATCCGCCGATTTTCCTCCGGTGAGAACCGAGACTTCTCCGGCGAATTCTGGCCGATCTAAGCTCGGAAATTCCGATCTAACTCGCTGGTCTTGATCCACCGCCTCCGGGGAACCTTGCAGGTGCAGAAAACTCGGTGGCTTGCGGTGTAAACACAGCGCCGACAAGCCTCGCCGTGAATTCACCTCGGACCTCGTCGCCGATCACCTTCCAGGACCTCCGAGCTCAAGAAAACCCCCGAGGTGAGATCCCCGACCTCCCCTCCACCGATCTATGCCATAAAATCACAGTTCTAGGAAGAATTCTCGAAGATCCGAAAGTCTCCGGCAAGATCGCCGCTTCCCGCCGCCGGCAGCGCCGCCCGCGTTCGATCAGAGCGACGTGGCCGCTTGTGAGCCGGTTATTTTAAATCGCACGGCAGGGTTTAAATCCTCGCGTACCGGTTCGACGTTATAATCTCAGCCGTCGGTTTAAAATCGGACGGTCCCCGTCAGCCCCGCGTTATAAAGACTGGAAATCTTACGTGCTACCCCCTGGGGTTCTCGGGAAATAAGAGCTAGCCCTAGAAACTTCTGATCTAGCCCCTGGAACTTCAGAAAATCATGTAAATTCATTTTAAAATCAGTTTTAGCCCCTGGACTTAATAAAAATTAAGAAAAAGTCCTCTGATAAGTGTAGCTAGACCCCTGGAAATTCTGAAAATAATATTATAGACCCTGTAGTGGGGTGAGTTTACCTTTTTAGCTCTGTTTAGTATTTAAATTAGGAAATTGAATATGTGGCTAGTGTTCAAAAATTAAAAAGTGGGACAAACATATTGTAAAAATTTAATTAAAGACTTTCTCAGTATTTAGGAAAACTTTGGAGTGAGATAAAAACATATTTTGGGCTGAATTGAATCTGTCTAATTTATTATTCACATTTAGGGACACATTTTTAAGTAAAGAATAGTTCTAGAAAATAGGGAAAATAATTGTGAAATAGTTTACATCAGAGGCAAGGGTCAAAATATGTTATTAAATTATTTAGGACCAGAACCTATTCTGGTTAGATGATGTGTCTTACTATTTTCATAATAAAGTACACATATATGCATAGGAAAAAAATCTGAAAATATAGCAACTAGTAAATGATAAATGGAGTTTCTAAAATCCAAAGAATTCAGTTTAGGGTTGGTAGAATTTTGAAGACACATATGGAGAAGGAAAATACCTTTCATGCATACTTGGTAGCTAAAAGGTGTAGTAATTGAATATAAGGAATTTATTTAAATTGAAAACTCATATATGTAGTATGTAAGTATAGATGTGAACACAAAAGTAGGAATCATATACACATGATTAAAAGTGCATGCAAGCCACAAATCAACACACATAGAGTAACCACAACACATATAATGGTGAATGACTTACATAAATATGAATGTGTGGTTTGTATGAAGTGGAAGTGTGAACTATGTCTTATGGATTGTTGTTTTTCTTTTGCTATGTGTGATGGTATGATGTAGAACCTGCTCAAGAGCAAGTTATTCCTTTCCAAGATCAGGACTACCCATTTCAAGAGCAGCAGGAAGGAGGCAAGTGTCCTTGACCACTTGGATCCTATACCAGGATGTGTAGCTAGAATTATTTGCATTGTCAATTGAAAATATGAAACCCATGCTAGGATGTTTCCCTAGAATTGCATTACCTTATTTCTTTGTAGCTTGGGTTGGGATTCATCTTATCATGTCATTTATTATTATGCATATGCTTAGCCATGCTTTGAATGGGATATTTGGGATATGATATCATCAGTTTATTTTACCATACTCTTGAATGGGATATTGTGAGTTATGTAGAGGTAGGGATCAAGGCAAGTTGGATGTTTTGGTTGTGTGCTGGGTGCACGAGAATCGGGTTTGTGTTTAGTACTTGCTTGGATCCTAAGGACCGGTTCATGGAGCATGTAACCTGGCTTTACAGTGCCAACCACAAGCTGAGATGGGGCAGCTTGGCCAATTAATTAGGTGTATCCCCAGCGTAGTATGGGTGTGTTGGATGGTGCTGGGAGTAGGTGTCAGCTGGACTACCATATGAACCGCAAGGCTCAAGAGGGGGCCACTGCAGCGGGGTTGGAGCCTCTTGTATGCTGTTAGGGGTGAAACCTCAGTGGGCCCACGCTCATCGGGAATCCCTTTGTAAAGGCTTCGTAGTGATCTCCTGGCTACACACCTGGGAAGTGTGAATGTGGTTCGTAGCCACTGGCATAATGGAGGTTCTTTTAGTCCACCCGGCAACGGGGGATGAAATCACTACATGTGGGTACAGTGGTACAAACTCTGCAGAGTCAAAACTGTCATGACAGCCGTGCTCACGGTCAAGAGCGGCTCGGACTTATTCATGATTAGAGGATTGATGGTTTTGGAAGTTGTGGATGTTTAGCGGGGAGCTTAACATTGGAAATGATGATATGGTTATTTGATTATGATGATGGGATGGGAGATTGGGACCATTTCACCTGTGTAGTAATGTAGGTGCTTAATAAGCTAAGGTGATAGGTATTAATTGCGTAGTGCTTTAACCATGAGTTCAACCTCTCCTTGTTCTAGCCATGCATGATATAATTTTCCCACACTTGCTGAGTACCATTGGTACTCAACCTTCCATATTTTGTTGGTTTATATTGCTGCTCAGGTCAAAATAATGAGGTGGTATATAATGACCAAGACTTTGGACCTGAAGAAGGTTTCTAGGTTCATGGAGACCCCCGGGCAACGCCTGTGACGGAGCCCTCAAGAATAATATTCCGCTGCTAGTTTATTTACTTGTGATGAACTTATTATTGTCCATCGAGACATTTGCTATGTAAGACTTATTTATATTCGACAACTGGCTTGTAATAAATGATGCTTCACTATTTGTCATCACATGTATGAGAAAATGATCCTGGCATACATGTGATATTCACTTGGTTGTTCTTCGGAAAAATCGGGTGTGACAGAACGAGTTAGTAGCCCGTATAAGGATGTTATTAGCATATATAAAGTGGCATATTAACCTATTTGTTATGTCGGAAAATCGTGTATCTCGGGACGTTTATGTCTTGGGGGGTACACGTAAGCGCTGTCCACCAGTGCGCACAAGCTGAAGGGTGGAGCCCCACGGGTGACAGGTAACCTGACCCGCTTTAGTATCCTCTGCGACTCTTCATGTCGTTTGGGGTATTCGAGCAACGTCTGTCCCTGGCGTGCGTGGTGCAACATGGGAGACCCCGTCACGTGGTCTGAAACGTGAACACGTAACTCAAGGCGTGGTTGGCTTGAGAACATCCGGGCAAGTGATGACGGCCGGGTGTACTAACTGTATGGATTCCGGGCTCGGTGTGCAGCCGAGTCTGATGATTGTTTGAGTTTCTGCAGGTAGCCTGACCATGAAACGGTATAGGTGTAGCATCCGTGTGCGAGTGACGTTTAGTGCCACTGAAATAACAAAGCCGGCTAAGTCCGGTATGGTTTTTCTTTGTGAGGACGTAGTACCGACATAATCTGGTGACGCATCGACGTCACACCCAACTAAATGAACAAATTCATTTAAAACTTGAAGGTTTTGATCCAAAGTAGTAAAACTTGATGTAACTCCTTCCCTTGAACAGGATATTCAAAGTTAACAAGTTTTCAACTTATAGGTTGTTAAGGACACAGCACTCTGTTTTCAGCTGAATCAAGGCTGAAGTTAATCAGAGGTTAGAGGCTGAGTTCTTTCGAGGTTGGGGTCGTATGATACATTTCTGGAAATCTTTGGAAGAGCTTTACAACTTTTCTGTTGAGGTCCAGAGGTGTTTCATCCCTTAACCACTCGAAAAATGCAGTAGAGTTGAAACTGTCCAGAAAACAGGACAGAGTAAAGACTCGCTGTAAACTCTCTGTAAATTAAGCATAAATTCCTGCTTAAAAATCCAAAAATAGAAAATGAGTTAGTTCTGGAAATCTTATGAGATGGGTTACAACTTTGTAACAGAAAGTTTTGTCAGATTAGGAACAGAAGTAACTGGGATTTTTGGATCAACTCAGTACCTAAGGCAGGGAGGTGCTGTCCAATTGTTTCCAGAAATTCTGTTAACCTTGACATCTCATAACTTTTGAACCAAGACAGATCTTAGGCCAAGCAAATACTTGCTGGAAAGCTATTGAAGTTAGCTTTAACTTTGATGTTGAGCTCCAGAATTAGTTTTGCTTTAACATGGCCTAAATCAGGTTGAAATGGAAACTGGTCAGGGCTGTCATGGGAACAGCAGATCAACAGTCAAATTTGTTTAAAATTTGAACTATGTTTCCAAGTTTTATGGGTTCAATGACATGTCTTATGTTATAACTCGATGGTTTACTGTTCAAATAAATATTTGACATTTCTCAAATATATTTTCACAGATGACAGCAGATAAGCGACTGGAGAACGGGTGGGTGATGTCCCACTGTTCTCACCGTAGCGGCTACCCGGAAGCATTGTGGCAAATGCTCCAATATTTCGGGTACAACCAGATGCCGTGATACTTTGCCAAGGAAGAAGGCGAAGAGGGGAACAAGACGTGGACGATCCATGTCGAGGTTCCTGCAGGACCTACGCCGCCCGGTTGGGTGCCGTTCACCGTCACGGTGAGAGGAAGACAACCGGAAGGAATATGGCAAGTGGCAGCCCGTGACACTATGTCACGTTTCTGCCAACTACACGTGCAGGCTATGGAGGGCACTCCATACGCACTCGTTCCGGTGGAGGGACGAGCTCAGCATGTGTGGGAAGAGAGGTACCTGGAGGCAACGGACTCGAGTTGCCCAAGGTACAACCCCGCGGAGGCAAAACTCAGCCTCCAGATGAGGGCGGGAAACGCCGTGATGGACAGCCAAGCTGTTCATACGGAGCATCTCACCACAAAGCTCAAGGAGAGCACAAGCCGTGGAGATCATTTCGAGAGTGCTCACAGCGCACTCCGCAATGTGCTCCTTCCGACGATCAAGCGACTAAACGAACAGCACAATCAGTTGCGTCGTCTGAAGAAGGCAAACAAGGAGAGCCGTGTTGACATCGCGGCGTTGCAAGAACTGGTGCAGACCCTAACCCAGCAGAATGAGGACCTTGCTCAGGAGCGGGACGACGCTATTAAGGAAGGACAAGGCTGGGAAGAGGACTACAACCAGGCTATGGACGAGGTGCATGCATTGCAGGACCTCGTACCTCCGGTGTTAGGCGTACCGGTGGTCTTGGGTCTTCCAGCAATGGGTGAACCCGGAATGGGAGAAGAGGTGGTAGATCCAGAGCCACCAGCAGAGGTACCGGAGGAGGACGACCCACAAGAGGTCGAGTTCTACTCCGAGTAGAGGGTTACAGTTGCCATGTAGGGCAGCCAGGGTAGCGTAACCCAACTTTTGTAATCGGTGACATGTCGTGTAGACAGTAGCGTATGTATAGGTAGTGATGACATGAGCACGACTTCTCGGAGATCCGAGAATAATGTATCTTGTATAAAGTTTATGCTTTATCAATATATGTGAATGTCGTGCAAATTAGTCATGTGTCACTTCAATACCTACTGTTGCTTATGGAATTTTAAGTAAGACATGTGCTAATTGCTGCTGTGTTGAATTTCAGAATGACGCGTACTCGTGCCAACCCTGATGTTGGAGGTACTAGCCAAGGGGGAGAGACCTCCCAACCACCTCCCGAGGACTCCTCGGGACAGCAGCAGCAACAGCAAACACCGCCACCGCCACTGCCAACAGTTACATTGGCCGACATCGTCGCGGCAATGGCGGGTTCACATCAGCAGCACAAGGAGCTGCTGCAAACTTTAATTGCGAATACGTCTCGCCCAGAGAGACGTCAAGACCGTGAGGAGCGTCAACAGAGCTCCTACTCCGACTTCCTGGCAACTCATCCCCCGGTATTCTCAAGGGCGGATGAACCACTTGACGCGGACAACTGGCTCCGCGCCATAGAGATGAAGTTCGGGCTGCTCCAGCTCAGCGAGCAGCGCAAGACTCAGTTCGCGGTCCAGCAGCTCCAAGGGTCCGCGAGCGCGTGGTGGGCCAACTTCTGTGCTTCACAGCCCACCGACCGAGTGATGACCTGGACGGAGTTCCGGACGGCCTTCAGGGCCTATCATATACCGCCAGGTCTGATGAAGAGGAAGATGCAGGAGTTCTTACACCTGCAACAAGGGAGCCGGAACGCGCTGGAATACTCCAGGGCGTTTAACGATCTCGCGCTATATGCGTCGTATCATGCTGATACCGACGAGAAGCGCGGGACCATTTTTACCAGGGGCTTAACCCACTCCTGAAGGACAAGTTGGCGATGTTCAATCGCGGCAGCCTCAACGACATCATTGATGCTGCGATTGTTCAGGAGGACTCCGGCAAGGAGTTGGCGGCGGCAGAGCGAAAGCGAAGCGCGCCGCAGAGCAGTGGAGAAGGAGGCGGTCCTTCTCAGAAGTTTCGGATGGTGAATCGCCCACCATCAGGTCCACGCTGGCAACCACCACAGCGGTCGATGCCGTTCCGCAGTCGGCCGTACTCTTCACCGGCATTCCGGCCGGCACTGCCAGCACCACCGCAACCACAACAACAGCAGCGGGCGATGCCGCGTGCGTTTGCACCTCCGCAACACATGCCGGGCTTTCGTCCACCGAGTACTCCACCAGCAGCGGCCACATGTTACAAGTGTGGTCGTCCAGGACACTTCGCGAGCAGTTGCCCGGAGAGGCAAGGCGGCGGAGTGGCACCACAGTTTCCGGGGAGGAATCAACCCCGGAACCCTACTAATGCGCGGCGGGCAAACCCTAGGCCCGGCACTGTCCACCAACTTTCCATTGAGGACGTGCCGGAGGGCGAGCCAATCCTTGCGGGTATGTTCCAACTCCACCAGCATCCCGCTATAGTACTGTTTGATTCAGGCGCCACGCATAGCTTCATTAGCCAAGCTTTCATTGATAAGTATAGCTTGTAAATACTACCCACCGATAGTCCATATTTAATTTGTTCACCGGGTGGGAAGATTTCAGCAAGCGTAATGGTCTCCAAAGCACCATTATGCTTAGCGGGTAGAGTGTACCCCACGTCTCTCATTATCTTAGAGGGACAGAAGGTCGATGTCATCTTAGGGATGTCGTGGTTAACCCGCCACGGCGCTGTTTTAGACACCGTCCTCCGAGTCGTGCACTTGAACTCAGAAGTGCACGGTTCTCACTCATTATTTCTGGACAGTCCGGAAATAAAACTTCCAAGTGTCTATCAAGCCACAACCATCAGATTGGAAGATATTCCAGTGGTCCGAGAATTCCCTGACGTATTCCCGGATGATTTGCCAGGGATGCCACCTGATAGAGAGGTGGAGTTCAAGATTGAACTTGCACCGGGATCCATGCCAATATCCCGAAGGCCGTACAAGATGGCGCCCAAGGAATTGGCTGAATTGAAGACTCAGCTCACGGACCTTCTGGAGAAGGGTTTTATTAGGCCAAGCTCCTCGCCATGGGGCTATTCGGCATTATTTGTCAAGAAGAAGGATGAGACGTTGCGGATTTGCGTGGACTATCGTCCATTAAATGCCGTAACCATCAAGAACAAGTACCCGTTACCACGGATCGACATGTTGTTTGATCAGTTGGTCGAAGCAAAGATCTTTTCCAAGATGGATTTAAGATCCGGGTACCATCAGATTAAGATAAGGGCTGAGGACATTCCGAAGATGGCTTTCTCGACGAGGTACGGACTTTATGAGTACCTGGTCATGTCCTTCGGCCTCACCAATGCTCCAGCTCACTTCATGTACTTGATGAACTCGGTATTCATGCCGGAGCTGGACAAGTTTGTCGTGGTCTTCATCGACGACATTCTGGTGTATTCCAAGTCGGAGGAAGATCACAAGAAACATCTGCGTATAGTCTTGCAACGGCTGCGGGATCACAAGTTATACGCAAAATTCAGCAAATGCGAGTTTTGGATATCGCAAGTGCCTTTCCTCGGGCATATCATCTCAGCGGAGGGTATCACTGCGGACCTGAGCAAGATCACTCAAGTGCTGAATTGGAAATCCCCGAGAACTGTTCACGAGGTACGGAGTTTCCTCGGACTCGCGGGATATTATCGGAGGTTCATTCCGAACTTCTCGAAGATTGCCAAGCCAATGACAGAGCTGCTGAAGAAGGCTACCAAATATGTTTGGAGTCCAACATGTGAAGCAGCATTCAAGGCTTTAGTCAAGCACCTGACATCAGCACCGGTTTTGGCGCAGCCAGACACAACAAAACCGTTCGATGTGTACTGCGATGCATCCGGCATTGGGCTCGGATGTGTGCTGATGCAAGACCGAAGAGTGGTCGCGTATGGGTCACTGCAGCTTAGGAACCATGAGCAGAATTATCCAACTCACGATTTGGAGCTCGCTGCGGTGGTACTCGCACTCAAAATGTGGAGGCACTACCTACTCGGTAACCTCGTACATTTATATACCGACCACAAAAGTCTCAAGTACATATTCACTCAGAAGGAGCTGAACATGAGGCAACGAAGATGGTTAGAACTGATAAAGGATTACGAGATAGAGATCCATTATCATCCGGGCAAGGCAAACGTAGTGGCAGATGCGCTGAGCCGCAAGTCACACGTCAATACTCTGACCATCACACCGTTGGAAGAGAGCGAACCACCACTACATGTGATTTCACACGGAGCTCTCTACAACCTAGCTTTGATCCCCACCATCCGTGAAGAGATAGCGGCAGCCCAGAAGAATGACAAGGGCATGTCACATTTACGGAGACGTGTAGATAGTGGGGAGCTGAAATGTTTCCGGAAGGACGGAGACGGCGTCCTATGGTTCAAGAACCGGATCGTCGTACCCCGAAACCCGGAGTTACGGAAGAAAATCTTTGATGAGGCTCACTTATCAAAGTTTTCTATTCACCCCGGCAGCAACAAGATGTATCAAGAACTCCGAAGAAAGTTTTGGTGGACACGGATGAAGCGCGAAGTTGCAAAATACGTGTCCGAGTGTGATACATGTCGAAGGATGAAGGCAGACCACATGCGGAAACCAGGACTGTTGCAACCACTGGGCATTCCTGCCTGGAATTGGGAGGATGTGAGCATGGACTTCATCGTCGGCTTACCCACCACCTTGCAGAAACATGATTCTGTGTGGGTGATCATCGATCGGCTCACCTAAGTTGCCCATTTCATCCCAGTCAACACCAACTACAACGCCAAGAAGTACGCTGAACTGTACATCTCACGGATCCTATGCTTGTACGGCGTACCCCGTACCATCATATCGGATTGGGGCACTTTATTTGTGTCCCGTTTTTGGGAGCAGCTGCACGCTGCCTTGGGGACGAAGCTGATCCGTAGTTCAGCATACCACCCGCAGACGGATGGACAAACCGAGCGGGTAAATCAGATTTTAGAAGACATGCTACGAGCTTGCGCTATCAACCACGGCAAGAATTGGGATGATCACTTGCCGTTAGCCGAGTTCTCGTACAATAATGGGTACCAAGCCAGCATCAAGATGGCACCTTACGAGGCGCTATACGGGCAGAAATGCCGCACACCGTTGAACTGGTGTGAGTCTGGCGAAAGGGTTACCTTCGGGATTGACCTTGTCAACAACGCGGAAGAAAAGGTTCGACTAATTCAAGCGAACCTAAAAGCCGCTCAATCCCGTCAGGAACAGTATGCGGACCGGAGAAGGCGCCCATTACAATTCGAAGTTGGAGATCACGTATACCTACGGGTGTCTCCAATGAAGGGCGTAAACAGATTTGGGGTGAGAGGAAAGTTAGCACCCCGATTCATCGGTCCATTCCAGATTACCGAAAGATGTGGATCAGTGGCATACCGGCTGACATTACCAGAAGCACTTTCCGGTGTGCACGGCGTCTTTCACATTTCCCAGCTGAGGAAGTGTCTCAAGCTATCAACTACCGTTCAGCTGGAAGACATTGAAGAACTGCAACCAGATCTCACCTATCGGGAGGAACCGGTGCAGATTATTGATGAAAAGTCCCGAACCACACGCAACCGTGCGTTGTGGTTCTACAAGGTTCTATGGAGTAATCACTCCATGGACGAAGCGACATGGGAGAGCGAAGAATTCCTTCGCACTAACTACCCCGAATTTTTCACGTCGCATATCCGGTAATTTTCCACCGTCCTCTCTCTCATTTTCACCTTATAATCTCGGGACGAGATTCTTTTAAGGGGGGAGGAATGTAAGGGCCTCAGCTTTTGACACACATTTGCAGTGTTCATCACCACATCACACACCTCATTTGAGGAAGGATGATGAACACAAATGAAGAGCAAGTAACAATTATCAACATGCTCATTAGAGAACAAACTCACACATTGCCAAAGTGGTATTTCACACATGTGATATAAGGGGGATGGACATATGAAAACTCCTACATTTTGCTAAGGATGTCCATGCCAAGTTCCACCCAAATTCCAAACCTTTTTGAGGTCATTTTGGGTATAGTTGGAAAGGGGGCAGTTTGAAACCATATTCAAATTCAAACTGTTTTTATCCCATGGATTTAAAAGTGGGAGGCATATTCTTACTCAGCACATTTTTGTGAGCCCACACACCAAGTTTCACTCCATTTGGAGTTGATCTTGACATGAGCTAAGTGGGACAAATTCAAACTTTATTTGAATTCAAAACCGGACTTGTGCTGAAATTCACTCAAACCAAACCCAATTTAAGTTCTACTCAATTCAAATGGCTCATGGGTGAATAATTTGAATCACCAGGGGTATTATGGGGCTCACTGTTTACTACAGTGATTAGGAGTAAATTACAGAGGTTAAAACCCCGGGTGGGACCCACATGTCATAGAGGGAAGAAGCAGAAACTTTCACCCAAAGTCAGAGTCTCGGTGGGAAATTCCACCGAGCAGCTGTCGGCTGTGCCACCGAGCAGCTACCGGCGCCACCAGCTACTTTCCTCTACGCGCGCTGGTGCCCAGGGCGGCTTGCTCGCGCCCCCACGCGACCGGCACCGCCTCAGCCGAGCAGGAGTCGGCCGGCTTTATCTTCTCGCGGGCAGACCCGAGCAGCGGCATTGTCTCTCGCCGCAGCTCTCTGCTCAATTGGGAAAATCAGCAAAACCATCTCCTCCTTTGTCCTTGAGCTGCTAGACAGCCACCTGAGGTCGCACTCCACCTCCCCAACACCAGAAACCCCGAGTTCCAACCTCCTTTGCCCAAGAGCGATCGCCACAGCGGCGACTCAACCATAGCCGAGAGTCAGGCGCCCGTGGACAGCATTCCACAGGCGTTTTCACGGTCCAGCAAGAGAGGCGACAGGAGCGTGCGACCACCGTGCTGCTCTCCTCCAAGCTTGGAAGCCAACCGTGAAGAATCCGCAAAGAATTTCCAGTTTTTGCTCCGGCGACCGTAACCCGAGCTTCCGGTACTGTTTCTTTAAATTCTCGCTCTATGATCTTTCGGAGGTCATCAAATCTTACACATAGACGCTGGACTAGCCGGCGATCAAGTTCTTTTCTGCATCCGTAGTGTGAAACTGTCCAGGAGTGACGAATTTTGAGCTCGATCGAGGGCGGTCATGGCGAGCACGATCGGTCACACGGTGCCGACCAACTTGCCGTCATCCTTGAACCCTTTTGACACCTTGTCGAGCTTCCTAGAGGTACACTGATGTTGTAGGACCGTTTGTTTGAGGTGTTGGCGGGTTAGGACCCATGGTCGACAGCGCCGAACCTCAACCGAGGCCGCGGCACGTCGCCGGGCTATTTCCGGTCACCCCCAGCCCGACCTGACATCACCGACGTGTTCCTCGACGTCGACAACCCCCTGGCGGCGAGTTTCAGACCATGGGAGGTCCGGCAGCGGCGAGCCGGCGAGCCCTGAGTCTGCTCCGGCGAGGTCGGCGGCGCGGGCGTGAGAGAACGGCGGGAGGAAGACGAAGCCGGCTGGCCCACGTGTCAGCAGCTGAAGAATTTAAATCGGGATCGGGTGTGGCCGGGGATCAGCTGTGCTGGCGCGCAAATACCCTGTGAGCTCCGGTGTGCCGGACACCTCCGCGCTCGACACGTGTGGTATCCCCGGTGTGCCGGACACCTCCGCGCTCGACACGTGTCCCCACGGGCCCCGAGAGTTTAAACTTTTTCCCCGATTTTCAGAATTCTCCCAAATTTCAAATCCTCATAACTTTGGCTAGAAAGCTCCAAATTGAGTGAACCAAATTTTGATGGATTCAGCTCTTTGAGCACTTTTCAGCAAATCAAGTTTCACTTCATGAAAACCCTTAATTCTCCAGAAGTAATTCCTCAAAGTTTAAACTGTTAGGAATTTTAACTGGAGAATTCTTTGGAGGAAAATCCTGAAATTTTGCTGGGATGTTCACCAAAATATCCCTGAACTGCCATAAAAATTTCGGATCCATTTGAGCTCATTTGATCCACCTAATGGTGTGATTAGTGAAACTGTTCCAGAGAAAATAGAAAATGTTCAGAAACATTTTCAGAAATTTCTCTGAAATTGTTTAGCTCATATCTTTAGTTAGGAACTTCCAAATTAAGTGAGACCAACTCCATTAGAACCCCCTGAAAATCTAGTTTTCAGAAAGTCATAGTTTGTTTCATGAAAATCCTTAGAACACCCTAAGAGTTCCAATTAAGGTCAAGGACATAATTAATTGTGGAGGGCTCAAATGAGCTTTGCTGCAACTAAAACTTGACCAAGTCTCTGTTTAGGTTGTAACCAAGCCACAATAAAAGTTTCACAGTCATTAGGTCTGTCTAGCAAAGGTTATAGACTTCACAAGTTTAAAACTTAATACAACTGCATTTAAATTAATACATGTATTACTTCTATCATGTAGTCGCTAAGGTCGAGGAGGAACCCGAAGTCCTAGACTTCGTTACTCCAAAGGAACAGCTAGCCTACGACCAAGAGCAGAAAGGCAAGCTCTGGTTTGCATCAACTTTTTTTTACAAATTTTTATTGTTTTGAGCACATTCTTGTTTACTTTATTCCTTGCATTAGAGTCTTGTTTGGAAACCCAAGTGCATAGCCAAGAAAGCCATGGGGTGGGATTAGGATTAAAAACCTCGTTAGCCACTGCATTGCTAAGATAGAGTAGGATTCGGTACAAGTCGAGTAGTTGGAACTACTCGCGGGCATAGGCTAGAGGCACTCTACTCGGGTAGTGATAGCACATGAAACACATGGCAAGAAAATGAGACCGAGCGGAGGGTAAGGGCAGCAGGACTTTGGGGCCTGTGTGCTGTAGCTCCGCTTGTGTCGATTGAGGACCGAGCCGTGTGCGGGCCTGTTGAACAAGCTAGAACAGTACCGAAGACCTACCGGCTATATGGGAACCGGGAAACTGATGTAACTCGGGTAGCTGGGTGTTGAGGCATAGCTGGTCGTTCAGAGGGTAGGTTGAGAGCTCGAGGTGTAAATCGGCTGGCGGCACTGAGATGCGCGTGCAGAGACCTCTTGCTCGGGACGATTGGACCGGTTCAACATTTGGCTAACGGGTGAAAGGTAGTCGCGTACGGCGTCCGTGATGGTTGTTGTAGGCAACATCGAGTACGGGCGTACATGACGGGTTGTTCGGGTAACCCTGCAGGTGTAAATCGATTATAATCGCCGTCCCTCACGGTCAGTGAGTACCACTTGTTCACTGTACCGTGACGTAGAAAGAACAGGCTAGTTACACGTTAAAATGTTGCTGATTGAAAGATGGACTTGATTGCTAATGACTTGCTGTAGTTTAGAGCTAACTAAAGTTCATTTCAACTTTGGGCAAAGTACATGAGAGAAATGCGTTTCTTGTTTGATTGCGGCTCTCTCATGTACCTTAGCGTGAGGTTCTCCACAACCTGCTGCTAAAACTTGAAAGTAAGGTTCTACTAATTAGGCGAGTCCTTGCAAATGATTTTTACCTCATGTAACCCATTACCCTCATGTAGAAGTTCCATGTTTAGGTGAGACGGGTCAGGCTTGCTGAGCCCTCGTGCTCACTGCTTGTGTTTGAAGCTTTTGCAGGGTTCTATGAGGAAGGGACTCCTGAAGAGGAGACGGAACCCCAGGAGGGGAACCCCGTCGAGTGGGAGTCGTGCACGCCGTAGAGTTAGTGTGCGTGTGTGCTAGCAAGGGCACGTTCAAGGGCTGAACATGCACTTGATGCTTAGTCTACGCCCGCGAGTGTAGACTGAACTTATTTTGATGTAAACATGTTCATAACTTGTTTATGTAATAAAATTTCGCTTCCGCTTTGTACCTTTGACGTGTGTTATACGGTGTTGTGCAATGCAGCACCCCTCAGCGTGATCCTGGCTCGACAAGACCAATGGGGCCGTGTCAACTTCGCGATTGAGCTAGTACCTGGAACAGCTCCGATATACAAGAGACCTTATCGGATGGACTCTAAACAGCTGGAAGAACTCAAGGAACATTTAAGAGAGTTGACAGAGAAGGGGTACATTCGTCCTAGTTCCTCACCATGGGGAGCTCCAGTGATATTTGTGCCCAAGAAGGACGGAACCCAAAGGTTGTGCGTAGACTACCGTGCGTTGAATGAAGTAACCATCAAGAACAAGTACCCATTACCCCGCATTGAAGACTTGTTTGATCAGTTGAGGGGAGCTTGTGTGTTCTCGAAAATTGATCTCAGGTCGGGATACCACCAACTTAAGATAAGGCAAACTGATATTCCAAAGACAGCTTTCGTATCTCGGTACAGACTGTATGAATACACCGTCATGCCTTTCGGGCTAACTAATGCACCAGCATACTTCATGTATCTCATGAACAAGGTATTCATGGAATATCTGGACAAATTTGTGGTGGTTTTCATAGATGACATTCTCGTCTTCTCCAAAGATGAAGAAGAACATGAGAACCATCTAAGGTTGGTATTGCAAAAGCTGAGAGAATACCAACTATAAGCCAAGTTGAGCAAGTGTGAGTTTTGGCTGAAGAGAGTTCCCTTCTTAGGACATATAATCTCGGAGGGAGGAATCTCCGTAGATCTTGCCAAGATCGAGGATGTACAGAAGTGGAAGACCCCTGAAAATGTCGGGGAAGTTCGAAGCTTCTTAGGATTGGCTGGGTATTATCGACGGTTTATCGAGGGTTTCTCCAAGATCTCGAGACCCCTCACCAAATTGTTGGAGAAGGGAATCTCATTCACATGGACACCGTAGTGCGAGACGAGTTTTCAAGAGCTAAAGAAAAGATTGACAACAGCCCCAGTGCTAGTTATGCCAGATATGCAGAAGAACTTTTCGGTGTACTGTGATGCCTCTGGAAATGGGTTGGGGTGTGTTCTCATGCAAGAGGAGCATGTCGTGGCATACGCATCCCGGCAGCTCCAGAAGCACGAGAAGAACTATCCAACGCATGACCTAGAGCTAGCCGCAGTGGTACACGCGTTGAAGATTTGACGGCATTACTTGATGGGGAAGAGGACAAAAATATATACGGATCATAAGAGCTTAAAGTATATTTTCACACAGCCAGATCTCAACCTCAGACAAAGGAGATGGTTAGAGCTAATCAACGATTTTGATGTGGGCATTAACTATCATCCTAGGAAAGCGAACGTCGTAGCAGATGCTTTAAGCCGGAAGGTGCAGGTCAATAGGTTAAGCTTAAAGGACATGCCTACAGAACTGAAGGAAGAGGTTGTAAAACTCAATCTATGTCTGGTGAATAGTGGTGAGGCCGTCACCATGGAAGTGGAATCCACATTAGAGCAAGGTATACGCAACAGTCAAAAGACTGATGAGAAGATACAAGGAATCAGATAACCCATCAAGGATAATAAAGCCCCTGGTTTCAGAGAGGATGAACTAGGTACGGTGTGGCACGGGAAAAGAATCTGTGTGCCTGAAGTGAAGGAGATCCGTGAATTGATTTTGAAGGAGGCTCATGATTCTGACTATTCCATTCATCCTGGGAGTACGAAGATGTACCATGACCTCAAGAGCAGGTATTGGTGGTATGGCATGAAGCGAGATGTCGCGGAACATGTTGCCCTATGTGACACATGTCAGTTGGTGAAAGCAGAACATCAACGGCCCGCGGGATTATTGCAACCACTCAAAGTGCCTGAATGGAAATGGGAAGAAATTGGTATGGATTTCATAGTGGGACTGCCTAGGACCCAATCGGGATATGATTCGATATGGGTCATCATCGACAGGCTAACCAAGGTAGCTCATTTCATCCCCGTGAAAGAAAGCTACAGTGGATCCAAATTTGCAGAATTATACATGTCAAGGATCGTGTGTTTCCATGGAGTGCCAAAGAAGATAGTGTCAGATCGAGGGACACAGTTCACTTCACGGTTCTGGCAGAAGTTGCATGAAACCATGGGGACTCATCTGAATTTTAGTTCCGCCTATCATCCCCAGACTGACGGGCAGACGGAAAGAACCAATCAGATCCTTGAGGATATGCTGAGAGCGTGTGCGCTCAAAAACAATAGGAGTTGGGATAAGAACTTACCGTATGCGGAGTTCTCCTATAACAACAGTTATTAGGCTAGTATGAAGATGTCACCATTTGAGGCTTTGTATGGGAGGAAGTGCAGAACTCCCATATTTTGGAACCAAACGGGGGAAAGTAAAGTGTTTGGGCCCGAAGTACTACAAAAAGTCGAGGCGAAAGTGAGGGAAATCCACAACAATTTGAGGATAGCACAGACACGACAAAAGAGCTATGCCGATGTACGGAGAAGAGAGCTCGTTTTCAACGTGGGGGACTATGTCTACCTCAAGGTGTCCCCTATCCGAGGACTTCGTCGGTTCAAGGTAAAAGGGAAGTTATCACCTCGATACATCGGACCCTTTCAGGTTCTGGAGAGGAAAGGCGAAGTGGCATATCAACTAGAACTACCGGCTCGCCTATCGGATGTGCATGATGTATTCCATGTGTCACAGCTCAAGAAATGTCTAAGGACGCCTGAAGAGATGTTACCCATGAATGAGGTTGACGTAGGAGAGGATCTGTCTTATGCCGAGCAACCGGTCAAGGTTTTGGAGACAATGGAACACCTCACAAGAAATAAAAGAATCCGGATGTGCAAGGTGCAGTGGAAACATCACTCGGAAGAGGAAGCCACATGGGAGCGAGAAGACGAGCTTGAGGCACAGTTTCTGGAATTGTTTTCTTAGAACCACCAATCTCGAGGACGAGATTTCTTTTAAGGGGGCTAGAGCTGTAACACCTCAAAATTCTGTTAAGAGGGGAATTTAAAAAATTTTGGACGTATTGCATGTGGTGCAGAAATTCAAATTGGAATTCAAATTCAAATCAAAATAGAAAAGAAATGGAAAAAGAAAAAGAAAAAGAAAAGCCCACCGGCCAGTGGGCCGAAACCCACCAGCCGGCCCACCATTTCCCTGCGCCAGCCCACAGCCGCGCGCCCCTCTCTTCCTCTCACTGACACGTGGGGCCCGCATGTCATCCCCCACCACTCGCGTGCTCGGCCAACCCCGGGACTCTCCTCTCTCCCGAATCCAAACAACCTCCAAAAAACCGCGCCAACAGCCCGATCTTCGGCCCCGGACGCTGCTATATAACCCATTCGATCCTCCGCCGCCTCGCCTCATGAAAATCCCGCACCGAAACTCGGCGAATTCCCCAGCGCACTCCAATTTTCTCTCCGGTGAGAACCGAAGCTCCGATCACCGTTTTCTCTCGATCCTTGCTCGGGTTTTCTGATCTAATGCGCCGATCATGTTCCACCACCTCCGGGGAATCACGCAGGTGCAGAAAACTTGGTGTTTTGCACCCTAGACGCAGCTCCGGCGAGCACCGCCGCTATTTCATCTCGGACCTCACCGCCGACCGTCTTCCAAGACCTCCGAGCTCAAGAAAGACCCCGAGGTTAGATCCCCGACCTCCCCTCTACCGCTCTATGCCATGAAATCCCAGTTTTAGGAGGTATAGACGAAGATCCAAAGTTCTCGGGCGAGATCGCCGCCTCCCGCCGCCGCGCGCCGCCGGGCAGCGCCGCCCGCGCACGGCCAGGGCGACGTGGCCCTCCGAGGCCCGTCCATTTTAAATCGTGCGGTTCCTATTAGATCTAACCCGTACCGCTTCGCATTATACTCAGCCGTCTGTTTTAAATCGGACGCTCCACGTCGACCCCGCATTATAAAGGCCGGGATTCTTACGCGCTACCCCCTGGGGATCTCGGAAAACACGAGCTAGCCCCAGAAACTTCTGATCTAGCCCCTGCAACTTCAGAAATTTGTGTAAATTCATTTAAAAATCAGTTTTAGCCCCTGGACTTATTAAAAATTAGGAAAACCCCTCTGTTATGTGTAGTTAGACCCCTGGAAATTTATGAAATAATAAATTAGACCCTGTAGTAGGGTGGATGTACCTTTTTGACCCTATGTGATATTAAATTCAGAAATTTGAATATGTGATTAGGATTTAAATTTAAAAAGGTGAGGCAAACACATTGTAAATTCAAATTTAAACTCTCCTAACACTTGGAAAACTTTAGAATGAGTTAAAAATAGATTTTAAGATGAAATGAATCTGTCTAATTGATTGTTCACATTTATTAGTTATAGGGACACATTTTAGGTTAGGAAATAAATCTGAAAATGGGTAAAATAAATTTAAATTAGTTCACATCAGAGAAGTTCAAAAATATATTATTTAATATTTTAGATCAGAACCTATTCTGTTTAGATGATATGCCCTACTATTTAATATTAAAACTCACTTTTAGGCATAGAAAATAAATCTGGAAAATAAAGGAAAATAGGTATGCATAACTAGAAAATGATAAATGATGTCTCCAAATCCAAAGACTTCAGTTTGGGATTTGGTAGAAGGTGTGAAAACACATTTGGAATAGGAAATTACCTTCCATGCAAACTTGGTAGCTAAAGAGTGTATTAAAGGATTTGTTTAAATTGGAAATTCATATATAGTGTGCAAACAGAAATCTGAATACAAAAGTTAGAAATCATATACATATGCTTAAAAGTGCATGTAGGCCAAAAATCAACACATCTAGGATAACCACAACACTTAGTAATGTGAATGACCTTCATAGGTATGTATGTGTGGTTTGTATGAAGTGAAAGTGTGAACCATGTCTTATGGATTGTTGTTTTCTTTTGCTATGTGTATTGGCATGAGTAGAACCTGCCCCAGAACAAGTTCTCCCCTTCCAAGACCAAGACTTTCCATTTCCAGAGCAGCAGGAAGAAGGCAAGTGTCCTTGACCACTTTGATCCTATGCTAGGATGTGTAGATAGAATTATTTGCATTGTCAATTGAAATATGAAACCCATGCTAGGAAGTTTCCCTAGAATTGCATTACCTTGTTTCCTTGTAGCATGGGTTGGGATTTATTTTATCATGTCATTTGTTTATATGCTTATGCTTAGCCATGCTTAGAACGGGATAATTGGGATATGAGATCATCAATTTATTTACCTTACTCTTGAATGAGATATTATGAGTTATGTAGAGGTAGGGATCGAGGCGAGTTGGATGATTTGGTTGGTGCTGGGTGCACAAGACTCGGGTTTGTGTTTAGTACTTGCCTGGATCCTAAGGACCGGTTCATGGAGCATGTAACCTGGCTTTACCGTGCCAACCACATGCTGAGATGGGGCAGCTTGGCCAATTAATTAGGTGTATCTCAACGTAGTATGGGTGTGTTGGATGGTGCGGGGAGTAGGTGTCAGCTGGACTACCATATGAACCGCAAGGCTCAAGAGGGGGCCACTGCAGCGGGGTTGGAGCCTCTTGTATGCTGTTAGGGGTGAAACCTCAGTGGGCCCACGCTCGTCGGGAATCCCTTTGTAAAGGCTTCGTAGTGATCTCCTGGCTACACACCTGGGAAGTGTGAATGTGGTTCGTATCCACTGGCATAATGGAGGTTCTTTTAGTCCACCCGGCAATGGGGAATGAAATCACTACATGTGGGTACAGTGGTGCAAACTCTGCAGAGTCAAAACTGTCATGACAGTCGTGCTCACGGTCAAGAGCGGCTTGGACTTATTCATGATTAGAGGATGATGGATTTGGATGTTGAGGATGTTAAGCGGGGAGCTTGACATCGGATATGATGATTATGGTTACTTGATTTTGATGATGGGTTGAGAGTTTGGGACCATTTCACCTGTGTAGTAATGTAGGTGCTTAAATAAGCTAAGGTAATAGGTATTAATTGCGTAGTGCTTTAACCATGAGTTCAGCCTCTCCTTGTTCTAGCCATGCATGACATAACTTTTCCACACTTGCTGAGTACCCACGGTACTCAAACTTGCATATTTGTTGGTTTAAATTGCTGCTCAGGTCAAGGGGATGATGTGGTGTTCAATGACCAAGACTTCGGACCCGATGAAGGATTCTAGGTTCATGGAGTCCCCCAGGCAACGCCTGTGACGGAGCCCACAAGAATAATATTCCGCTGCTATTTTATTTACATGTTATGAACTTATTATCGTCCATCGAGACGTATGCATTGTGAGACATATTTATATTCGACACCTGTCTTGTAATAAATGATGCTTCACTATTTGTCATCACATGTATGAGAAAATGATCCTGGCATACATGTGACATCCACCCGGTTGTTCTTCGGAGAAACCGGGTGTGACATGACCCTTTTTTATGTCCAAAATTCGGACAGGGTGCTGCGTATAAGTCAGGTCTTCTTGAAGTTCAAGCTCTTCCATTGGTACTTGCTCCTCCGGTACTCTCAAGCACTTCTTGAGCTGGGATACATGAAATACGTCATGAACGTCAGAGAGATATGTTGGGAGCTCTAGTTGATAGGCTACTTCTCCTCGCTTGTCCAAAATCTTAAATGGTCCGATATAGCGAGGTGCTAGCTTGCCTTTGACGTTGAAACGTCGTTGGCCACAGATAGGCGATACCTTAAGGTATACGAAGTCTCCTACTTCGAAGGTCAACTTCCTTCGCCTGTTGTCCGCATAGCCTTTCTGTCGTGATTGGGCAGCCTTTAAGTTTTCCCGTATCGTTTGGACATGCTCTTCAGCTTCTTGTAGCACTTCGGGTCCAAACACCTGGTTCTCTCCGGTTTTGTTCCAAAACAGCGGCGTTCTACACCGCCTACCATACAACGCTTCGAAAGGCGACATCTTCAAGCTAGCTTGATAGCTGTTGTTATAGGAGAATTCGGCGTATGGTAAACTCCTATCCCAACCACGCGACGTTTCAAGGCGCAAGCTCTCAACATGTCCTCCAAAATTTGGTTTGTCCTTTCGGTTTGCCCATCGGTTTGTGGGTGATAGGCGGAGCTAAAATCCAGTCGTGTACCCATAGATTTCTGCAGCTTCCTCCAGAATCTAGAGGTAAACTGTGAACCTCGAGCGGAGACTATCCTCTTCGGGACTCCATGACGGCACACGATCTGCTCCATGTACAACTCGGCTAATTGTGCAACGTTGTACTTGGCCCTTATAGGGAGAAAATGGGCTGTTTTTGTCAATCGGTCCACGATAACCCAGATGGAGTCATAACCTGACTGAGTACGTGGCAATCCGACGACAAAATCCATACTGATGTCCTCCCACTTCCATTCGGGTACCTTCAAGGGTTGCAACAATCCAGCGGGTCTTTGATGTTCGGCCTTCACCCGTTTGCATGTGTCGCATAGGGCAACGTATTCGGCTATATCCCTTTTCATACCATCCCACCAATAACAAGTCTTCAAGTCCTTGTACATTTTGGTACTTCCGGGATGTATGGAATAGGGTGAATCATGTGCCTCTTTTAATACCGTGTCGCGGAGGCGCTTCACGTTAGGCACACAAATCCTTTTTCCTAGCCAAAGCGTACCCTTCTCATCTTCTTTGAAATCCTTCTCTATTCCTTGCCGGATCCTTTCTTTGATCTCCTCATCCGTCGCTTGGCCATCTCTTGTCTCTTGCTCCAATGAAGAGTGGATCTCGATCATTTCCATGTTGTTCAAGAATCTGAGGTGTAACCGTTCGAACTCCTTACGTAGTTTGGGTGGTAGCTCCCGAACCGTGAGTTGGTGACATGCTCCCTTTCGGCTCAATGCATCAGCTACTACATTGGCCTTCCCAGGGTGGTAGTTGATTCCAACATTGTAATCCTTGATGAGTTCCAGCCATCGACGTTGCCTCAAATTCAAGTCCGTTTGTGTAAATATGTACTTGAGGCTTTTATGATCCGTATAGATCTCACATCGATAACCAAGCATATAATGTCTCCAAATCTTCAATGCATGCACTACTGCTGCTAGCTCCAAGTCATGTGTAGGATAATTAAGCTCGTGCTTCTTTAATTGTCGTGAGGCATAGGCTACCACTTGTCCTTCTTGCTTGAGCACACATCCGAGCCCCTGTCTAGATGCGTCACAATATATGTCAAAGCTCTTGCTTACGTCCGGCAATACCAAAACCAGCGCTGTGGTTAGCCTTTTCTTGAGTTCCTCAAAACTTTCTTGGCATGCTGGTGTCCATCGAAAGGCTTTTCCCTTCGTTAGCAACTCCGTCATAGGTTTTGCTATCTTAGAGAAGTCCTTAATAAAGCGTCGGTAGTATCCAGCCATCCCAAGAAAACTCCGAATATCCCCCACGTTTTGCGGTTGGTCCCATTTCAGAACATCCCTCACTTTTCCGGGATCAACTGATATCCCTTCTTCGGAGTTAATGTGGCCTAGGAACGATATTTCCTTTAGCCAAAATTGACACTTGTTAAGCTTGGCATACAATTGATGCTCACGCATTTTCTGCAAGGTCAATTTCAAATGTTCTTCATGCTCCTCCTCACTTTTTGAATACACCATAATGTCGTCGATGAAAACCACGACGAACTTATCCAAGTACTCCATGAATACCTTGTTCATAATGTACATGAAGTATGCGGGTGCATTTGTTAACCCAAAAGACATGACGGTTTATTCATACGATCCATACCGTGTTCGAAAGGCAGTCTTGGGTATATCGGAGGGCTTTATCTTCAGTTGGAAATATCCCGACCGAAGATCAATCTTGGAGAACACTCGGGCTCCTTTCATTTGGTCGAATAGGTCCTCTATACGGGGCAGAGAGTATTTGTTTTTGATTGTCACCAAATTGACAGATCTATAGTCCATGCACATCCTTTGGGTTCCATCCTTCTTGTCCACGAAGAGCACAGGAGCTCCCCATGGTGACGAGCTTGGACATATAAAACCCTTCTCCAACTGCTCTTGAATTTGCTTCTTGAGTTCTACTAGTTCATTGACGGGCATCCTATAGGGTCTCTTTGCTATGGGTGCAGTTCCGGGTACCAAATCAATGGCAAACTCAATGTCCCGATCAGGGGGCATACCTGGAAGCTCCTCTGGAAACACGACTGAGAATTCTTGAACCACTGGAATGCTGTCCAATGTTGCTCCTTCGACGTGGTTCAAGATTGCCTTTTCGGTTGTTTGTTGGGCTGACTCAAACTCGACACGGATACCGTGCTCATTTGTTAACTGCACGCTTCTTTTAGCACATTGGATTACCCCGTTGTGCTTGCTTAACCAATCCATCCCGAGTATTATGTCAATCCCTTGGGAATCCAAGACAACAAGGTTGGCAAGGAAGTCTACCCCCCTTATTTTAAGGCTTACTTTCGGACATACTATATTAGTCCTCATTTCTCCTCCGGGAGAATTAACTAACATAGCACATTTTAAGTGGGATATGGATAGATTATGCTTGGCAACATACTTGGATGATATGAAGGAATGTGATGCTCCAGAATCAAATATGATGGTGGCTGGGTTGGAGTTGGCAAGGAACATACCAATTACGACGTCCTCAGCCTGTTATGCTTCCTCAGCAGAGACATGGTTCACGTTGCCGCGAGCATAGGTCTGCGGTCCCCGGTTTCCATGATTGTCCCCTCCGTTCGGTCGCGGGTTCTGTTTGGGCACGTTGCCTTGCTGTCCAGGGCCTCTCCTCGGGCACTGGTTCGCGAAGTGTCCTGTTTCCCCGCATGCAAAGCATGCCCTGTTGCCTATGGCAGCAGGTACTTGGGGCGGGGGTTTTGAACAGGAGCGCCCATGTAAGGTCGGGGCACATGAGGCATGGGCACGCGAGGTGCTGGTGCAACGGGCCGTTGCTGTGGTGGCTGACTAGGGCGGTATGTAGGAGTGGTCGATCCATACTGCGGTTCAGCTGGGGGCATGTACCGAGGTCGTACGTTGCTCCATTGAGGCTGGTATGGCATCTTCCTCTTGCAATCTCGCTCGATCTCTCGGATCTTGCTTTCGACTACTATAGCCTTGTCAACCAGCTTCTGAAAGCTTGCGTAGTCATTGTTGAGGAGCTGAATCTGGATCTCATTGTTCAACCCTCTCATGAACAGGTATTGCTTCCTCTAGTCTGAGTTGACATCTTTGGGGGCATACCGGGACAGTTGTGTGAACTTGTTGAGATACTCATTCACACTTCTTTGTCCTTGGTGAAGACCTTCGAACTCCTGTCTCTTGAGCATCATTACACCAGCATGGATGTAATGAGAGCGGAAACTCTCCTTGAACTCAGTCCAAGTGATCGTCTCCGGGTCGACATGAGCATTGCTTAGGGCATCCCACCAGTTAGTGGCAGCTCCCATAAGTTGGTGCGACGCAAAGAGAACCTTCTCTCGGTCATTGCACTGCACTATGGCAAGCTTCTTCTCCATGGATTTCAACCAGTCGTCGGCCTCCATGGGGTCGTTAGCTTGAGCAAAGGTGGGTGGTCGAGTACTCATGAACTCTCCCAACCTATTATGAGCCGGCGGTGGTGGTGGCGGTGGTGCCAGAACGGGGTTGTTGTTGTTGGCATGCAACTGACCCAAAGTTTGGATCATGGTTTGCATAAGTTGATTCTGCATGGCCATCAACCGTTCCAGATGGTTCTTGCCAGCTCTGGGCTTAACAGGAACTTCATCGTGACTATCCTTTTGGTTGTCACAGATGTTCCTTCGGCCGGCGTTTCCTCTCACCATCTGTGAGAGAGATCGAAATAGAATAGAAAGTTAGAAGGTTAGGTAGATCCCTTCAACTATATGCATCAAGGTGGGTTGGACTATATATATATATTAGCCCATACGAGGATGTGAACAAGTGCCGAAGCATCTCACACCTCTTTCTGCTTATGTGTGGATATGGACAACGCTTTGAGACGTCCCACAACTCACACTAAGCACACAATCATAGACAATCATCACAAGGGCTCACACAACTCCTATTCAAGGTTGGTTTCCTATGTCAAGGTAGTTTCAAGGCCAATCTATGCATCCTAGGCTTGCATCCTATGGTCAGCGTGGCGTAGCTACCAATCTGTGTCGGATACCAATCTGTGATCTATCTAAGCGTGTAACCTACCGTGAACCCGTGGTTATGGTACCAATCTGTGATTGTATCCAGGTGTGTAATCTACCCTCATCAGTGGCTTTTGATATCAATCTGTGTTTCCTCCTTAGGCGTGTAACCCATTGTCAACCGTGGCTCTGATACCAATATGTGACGCCCTCAATTCTGTGGAAAACCACGGAACCGAGAACTAATGCATATGTGTGCCCAACATGTTCATCACACATACACATATGTTTCACAAACTGAATTCAGAATATATATAACCACGAACAACAGAGTTTATTACAAGGTTTCATGAGTCTTGGACTCATGCTCACAGCGAAAGTCTTAATCTAACAGCGGAAGTCTTATTTCTATTCAGCAGAAGTCTTATTACTATGCAGTGGAAGTCTTCTAACTAGTGTGGAAGCAAATTCTAAGCAGTAGCGGCTCCATCTCTACTCCATCCCCCACAGGCAAGGTTGAGAACAGATCACACGCCTAATGCTCTACTTGGTCTTCATAGAAATCTTCTCCTGTTGCTGATGATGAAATGATAATGCAAGTTTGAGTACAATGATGTACTCAGCATGTGCGGGAAAATATGATATGTAGCTCATAACAAGGTAGGTATAAAAAGGCTCATTGCAGAAAGCAAAGTTATTTATCAAAAACATGATAAAACAGCAACTCTTCTTTAAGTGAATGTAATCCTAATATGTATTAAAATACCAATCATACCTCCATTATGCTCATTACCTTCCATGTCACAATCAATCAACCTCGTTCTTGCTCATGAATACCTCCTCGTATTCGCTACCATCTCACGAATACCATCTTGTATTCGCTACCATTTCATCTCATAAACAACTTCGTCTCCCACCGAGACCAACCTTGTTGCCATGACTCAACAGTCATGCAACCCATCTTATCACCCGGACTCAACAGTCCCATAAACCAAAAACCAAACCATCCAAAACCATAACCAATAACCATATCCAATCACCATCCCAACTGATCATGGAAGTTGGCCAGGCGCTCGTGACCATAAGATCGACTATCATGATAGTTTTAGACTCTGCAGAGTTTGTACCTCTTTACCCACAAGTTTGTGATTTCGTCACCCGTTGGCGACTGCAGAACCTCCATTATACCAGTACACAACCGTCGGTGTATGGCCAAGAGATCACAAAATAGCCTTTACAAAGGGGTTACTAGATGTATGGACTCACTAAGGTTTCACCGGCAGGCTAGAATCTCCAATTCTCCCACCCACGGGCCCCCTCTTGTGCCATGCAGTTCCCAGGGCAGTCCTCACTCGACTCCCATTCTCCGCGCCTTCCACGGTCCATAACAATCTAGCAACTTACCTAATTACTCAGCTAAGCCACACCCATACTTGGCCTTGTGATGGCACTGTTATCCTGGCATGTGCTCACATGAACCGGTCCTTAGATCTACGGCAAGTAAATCACCTTCTCATTCTACCTCATTCACAAACCCAGGCTTGCCTAGATCTCCCTCCGATCCATGTTCATTAACAACATCAGTTTCTCATTATTATTACGAGTGCAGTTAGCTAGACACATCTATCTCGCTTCCCGTAATCCCATGGACTCAGCGAAGCATAAAAGTAAAAAAACCATACCCGACTCATAAACTTCCCTGGCGACAAGGGTGGTTTAACCAAAACTAGTAAACTCCTATAAAAGGGTTTCCCATCATGTTTGGCTCAGCACCCACACCTTTTCACAAATAAAACTGTTTTCCAAAATGTAGGATCAATATGGTCAAGGGGCACTTGCCTTGTTCTGTCTGTTCCGGTTGCTCAAAATATTGTTGTTGTAGCCCGTCGTCGGTAGTTCCCTGAGCTTGTCCTTCTATACATGATCATGCACATACAAGATTTACAGCAATCAATATCATGCACAAACTTTAACTAGATGCGATGATGCTTATGCATGTTAATCCTATGATGCAGTTTAGTTTGTACGTGTTCTTGCATGACTTGCATGGGTTTTACGATGAACAGAGTTGTAGAGATCAATTGTGGACGTGGCGATGATCTTGACTTTAGATAAAATCGATCAACAAGTGATCTGTCCATGAAAAAGCTTCTGTTTGAAAGGAATCGAAGAACAGATGCAAAGAAAACGCGAAGATGTCGTAAGGTAGTATTGGAGACCTACCTTACGTTCTTCTTGGTCTCGGGGTCCTTCTCCTAGCAATACAGATCGTTGGGGCTCTCTTCCGGCGATCTCCCTCGACTGAACTCCGGCGAAGGGTTTATTCGACGAGTTGGGGCTAGGGCTCTAAGTCGTCGGCTCAAGAGGTGGAAAAGAAGTTCGTGGTTTCGGCCAAAGGTTCTGGGTTCTATTTATAATCGGGAGGAGAAGAGTCCTAATCTGATTGTATTTCGAATAAGAGTCCTATTCAAATTCTCGTCGAATCTTAACAACTTATCTTTAGTTGATTTGGTGCGGTAACATTGTGGAATTCATGTCGGTTTCCTCCCGTACCGGTATTTCCATGCGTACAGAAGCAAAAACTGCTCCAGAACTCATTATCTCCACGGTGATGAGCTCCAGAAGCTCCATGTGTCCATCGGGGCCTGGTCTCCCCCTTTCCACAGAGACGAGCTGCGGTTGTGCCGCGTGTCAAGCGAGCGAGACCTCCCTCTTCTTCGGAGGTGAGCTCCGCGTGCGCCACGTATCCTGGCGGTTGGGACCTCCTCTCTATTCCGAGGTGGCTCCGCGCACGACACGTGTCCAACAGTGACGGACCTCCCGGAGGTGATCTCTGGAGGTGACGCGTGTCCGGTAGTGTCGGACCTCCCGGAGGTGAGCTCCGGAGGTGACACGTGTCTGGCGGACTAGCCTCGCTTCTCCGTAGAGCCTAGCTCCGGGGGCAACATGTGTCCCACGGGGTCGGACCTCTCCCCCTTTGCGGGGATAAGCCCCGAGCCTGCCACGTAGCCAGTTTAGCGGCGGACCTCTCCCCACTTCGCAGGGATGAGCTCCGAATACGCCAGTGGCCAGCGGGCCATAGGAGTTGTCTTCGGCGCTCTCTGTGAACCAGATTTGGCTCTTTTTGGCTATCTTTTTTATTTTTCTCTGTTTCAGCTTATTTTTAAAAATGTTGTTCTACATGAAACATGAATACATGCAGAAACCAAAAATGACGGTGTCACATTAACAAAACTAGTAAAGTCCTATAAAAGGGTGTCCCATCAAGTTGACTCAAGCATACGAGTTTTCGCAAACAAAACAGTTTCAAAACATGGGATCAATATGGTAGAGGGGCACTTGCCTTGTTCCTGGTGTTTCTGTTGTTCTGGGATCTCAAAGTCTTGATTCTGTATCCCTTCGTAGATAGCTCCCTGGGCTTGTCCTTCTACTTACGATCACGCACATACAAAATTTGCAGCAATCAAACATCATGCACAAACTTTACTCAAGATGCAATGGTGCATATGCATACTAATCCTATGATGTTGTTTTTATTAGATCGGTTTGTACGTGTTCTTGCATGTTTGCATGGGTTTGCATGGGGTTTTATGATGAACAGAGGTGTACGGATCAAATGTGGACGTGGCGATGATCTTGACTATAGATCAAACCGATCAACACGTGATCTGTCCATGAAAAAGCTTATGTTCAAAGGGATCGAAGAGAACAGATGCAAAGAAAACCGCGATGACGTCGTAAAGTGGTAATGGAGGCCTATCGTACTTCCTTCGGGTCCTTCCTCCTAGCAAAAACAGATTGTCGGCTCTCCTTCGGTGATGGCTATCATGTCTTGGCTCGTCGGCGGTCTCTCCGGTGGTCAAACTCCGGCAAAGGGGTTTACTCGGCGAGCTGGGGGCTAGGGCTCTATGTTGTCATTTTGAGAAGATGTTACGACCAAGGGATTGTTTCGGGTTCTATTTATAACCGGAAAAGAAGAGTCCTCCTCCGATTGGATTTCAAATAAAAGTCCTATTTGATTTGTGTTTGAATCTTGACAACTTATGTCTAGTTGATTTGGTGCGGTAGCAATCGTGGAAGAAACCGTGTCGGTTTCCTCTGTATCGGGTGCTCGCGCACAGGGCAAAACCGCTTCAGAATCGTGTCCTTCCGCAGGGATAAGCTCTAGAGGCTCCACGTTTCCAGCGGGGGCCTGGGCTTCCCTTTTCCGCAGAGGCGGGCTCTGGTTGTGCCGCGTGTCAGGCGGGCGGGACCTCCCTCTCCCTCAAAGAAGAGATCCGCGTGCGCCACGCGTCTGACGGGCGGGACCTCCCTCTTTCTCAGAGGTGAGCTCCGCGTGCGCCACGTGTCTGGTGGGTCGGGACCTCCCCTTTCTCCAGAGACGAGCTCCGCGAACGCCATGTGTCAGTGCCGGACCTCCCCTCTCTTTAGAGGTAGCTCTGAATGTGCCACGTGTCAGTGCCGGACCTCCCCTCTCTTCGGAGGTGGGCTCCGGTAGTGCCACGTGTCCTAGCAGCGCCAGACTTCCTTTCTGCTCAGGGATGAGCTCCGAGGCCGACATGTGTCCATCAGTGTCGGACCTCCCTTCTTCTAGGAGGTGTGCTCCGAGAATGACACGTGTTCAACAGTATTGGACCTCCCTTCGTCTCGGAGATAGGCTCCGAGAATGACACATGTCGAGCACGGCGGGACCTCTCGGAGGTTATGTCCGAGGCTGACACGTGTCCTGCAGTACCTTCTCCTCGGAGATGAGCTCCGAGGATGACACGTGTCCACCGGGACGGACCTCCCGGAGGCAAGCTCCGGAGGTGACACGTGTCCAGTAGTGTCGAACCTCTCGGAGGTGAGCTCCGGAGGTGACACGTGTCCAGTAGTGTCGAACCTCTCGGAGGTGAGCTCCGAGGGTGACACATGTCAGGCGGGGCTGGACCTCTCGGAGGCGAGCTCCGAGAGTGACACGTGTCCCGCGCGGCTGGTCCTCTCTTCTCCGCAGTGACTAGCTCCGAAGGCGACACGTGTCCTGCGGGGCTGGTCTTGCTTCTCTGCAGAGGCTAGTTCCAGGGGCAACACGTGTCCCACGGGGTCGGACCTCACCCTGTAGGATCGAAGTACACGTGTAAAGCTACCAGAGGGGGGTGAATGGTAGATAAAAACTTTTCAGCGGAAGCAACAAAACACCCCTCAGCAGAAAACCGATCTGTTAAAGAAACCGTGTGTGCGACTAATCTAAACGTGTTAAACTGTGACAAAACTAGTATAGATTGTAGAGAATCAAGTCACGAAGACGTCACAACAAGAATCATGAAAATCCGTTGAGAGAAACTCAAGTTACGATCGAAAGATCGAACAAAGGTCAATCTGTCCTATGCGAGAAAAACAGTTCTGGAATACTGCAAAGAAACTCGTGTAGATGATTGGCCGGAGCTAGGCATATCACGTTGTGAGAAAAATGCAATAGTCTTATTTGGGTTCTTACATGATATAATGTTAATTTCATGAGTTTTTAGCTTAGAATAAAGCACATCTAATGTAAGAGTACTCATGACAGTGGATTCACGTATGGATGTTACTTTCATCTCCCAAATTGACATGTCTAATGCACTTAGTAATTGCCTAGCATTTTCAGCATCTGAAAAATTAACATTGACGCTACGCATGTTGCTGAGAATTTTATTAAAGCGAGCAAAGAGGTCATCAATGGACTCACCTGGTTGCATCTCAAAGCGCATGTATTCTTTCTTGAACATATCCTGTCTTACCTCCTTGATCGTGTTGGATCCTTCGTGGTAGTCACAAAGTGCTCTCCACACATCGTACGCCGATCGGAGGTGTGCAACACGGTCGAAGTCGCTCTGAGTTAGTCCTTGTATAATCAAGTTCCGAGCCTTGTTGTTGTTGTCGACATCTCTCATGTTTGTAGCCGTGAGTTGATCGTTTGAAGGCACATCGTAAGGCTTGTACACCTTTTCCCATATTGCAAAGCCTTGCGCCTGGATGAAAGCTTCCATGCGTTCCTTCCAAACCTGAAAATCAATAACACTAAACACACAAGGTTTGGCGGAGTATTTCTCCATGATGATTAGTCAAAACACGTGAAAATCACAAAGATTAGAGCAACCTGGCTCTGATACCAATTGTAGGATCGAAGTACACGTGTAAAGCTACCAGAGGGGGGTGAATGGTACATAAAAACTTTTCAGCGGAAGCAACAAAACACCCCTCAGCAGAAAACCGATCTGTTAAAGAAACCGTGCGTGCGACTAATGTAAACATGTTCAACTGTGGCAAAACTAGTGTAGATTGTAGATAATCAAGTCACGAAGACGTCACAACAAGAATCATGAAAATCCGTTGAGAGAAGCTCAAGTTACGATTGAAAGAGCGAACAAAGGTCAATCTGTCCTACGCGAGAAAAACAGTTCTGGAATACTGCAAAGAAACTTGTGTAGATCAGAAACAACCAATCCAATGACCGTGAAATTTTCGTAGATGATATATAATCAAGTTGTTAAGACAATCCAAAAAGAATCACATCAATTGGATCTGTAAAACTCGAGTTATGATAAAACCACCGAAGCAAGGTAGTGCTGAACAGAAACTCGACGAGAAAAACTTGTCTGAAACAAGTCGGACGAACAAGGCACAAAAGTTCCTTTAGAATACGAATTTCATTTATCGGAACACAAGAGGAACAGCCCCAAAGTCGTGCACCCATGAGCCTTGGCCTCCCTTGCTTATATAACTAGCCCTAAGGCCAACCCAATTCAAACTAGGACTCCTACTCCTACTTGGATTCAAACTGTAACTTTCCAATACTGCTCAAGACTCTTCTACACGCAGATAGAAGCAATCTTAAGACTTCCAAACACCTTAGTAACGTCCCAAACATTCCTAAAACAACTCAAATTCGTGACCCACACGAAATCCTATCATAACCAACTTAAAACTTTCCATATTTGAATCAAACACGACTCAGCCGCAGCCTAAGTCCATAACCTAGTCGGTTGGACTTTTCCGACCAATTATTTATGTCCACATCTCTTCATCACGCCTTGGAACCATGCAGCCACATCCATGCACTCCTTGCACACATGCAAACATCTTCCAACGACGTCCAAGATACCTTCATATGCATTGTTCTTGATTCAAACATACTGCGCAACCTCCCGATCAACTCAACCACAATTCCTCCCGAACTTGGTTGTTGAACCTCATCTTCTCTAGTTCAATGGATCCTATCACCAGCCATGTCTTGAACTCAAGCAACACCTGCACATGAATAAACAACCAATACTTCTGAGCACAAGCCCTCGACTTGACTCTCGTTAGTTCCGAAACTACAACATCTTACGTGAGCACCTCAGATAAGCATGTTGTAAACCATATCAAAATGATATCAGCCATAACCACCAAAACACACCAAAAACTTAGTAAAATAATACTAAGCAAACTTTTCATAAGAGTAAAGCAAGTTCGAAACATTGCAAGTTAAAAGTAGAACCATTGCAATCAAGCTCCGAACCTTACCAAAGCTAACCGGACCTTGAACCGGAGCTTACCAAAGCTAGTCGGACCCAGCATCGGAGCTTACTAAAGCTTTTGTTGAAAGCTTCGGTCATTGCCCGCATCATGTCCTTTAGTTCCATATGGGACACGCACTCATCATCATCCAGAGGTGTAGAACTAGAGGTCTTATCCATAGGCTTCTTTTCTGTTATTGTTAGTACAAAACAGAAACGAAGACAAAAAGATCGTGAAGAACCCTATTACTACGCTCTCCGAAGTGGGTGGAAAATCGATCAGTAAGATGCGTCTTACCCCGCTGTTACAAGTTTCTTACCAGCACTGCAGGTGGCCAACGGTGACCGGTGTGAAGCAAGCAGAGAGTGGGTGTTATTGCAAAGGTTACCTGTTCTGCTCGAGAGAAGGTGGAGCTTCGAAGGCTCAAATGCAGTATATGTATGTGGCACACAAGTTAGTAACAGATAGCAATGCTGAATAAGTGTCCAAAGAATTTCACCTAGTTGTTGGACTAAGAATGTATTAGAACAGTTGTGGCAACAAGCAAGGGCAAGGATGAATGATGATGAACAACAAGGATAATATCAGCAAGTATCCAGCACTCACACAGAAATAGCACAACTAGAAAACCCCTTAGCCTCCTGTTTTTGTCTTGAAGCACTAGTAGAAATCAAAATCTTTTTTTTTCTTTTTATTTTTTTGATATTTTTTCTCAACCAGGGGCACAAGAATTGAAACAGCACCAAGTATTAGCTCAAACCAATGAAAGATGAGATCGGCACAAATTCAGGAGTGATTGGAAAAACTGGTGCTGCAACTTCGGAGTTCGAAACGAGGGACTTCTTTTTTTTTAATTTTTTTTGAAAACACCGTATGTGGACTTTTTCGAGACCTTTCTGGGAAAAAATGCGCCTCAATCGGAGTTACAAGCGAAAAGTTATGCCCGTTTTAAGGAGGATACCCCGAATCAGGTTTTGGTGATGGTGGAAACTGCAACAGAAACGAATCGGTGCATGGAATTTTTTATAGATTGGTTTTTTGTAGATGACAGCGGATGGAAGAAACAAAAATGAACCAAAACAAATCTAAACCAGCAACCAGACTCAACCTAGGACACGAACTCAGAACTACGGACTCTGAAACTAAATTGCGCAAAAGGTTGAGTGGGGGTTGTAGGTCAGGGAAACTAAAAATTTTTTGTGGCTTTTTGTGGACGATAGGACTGAAACAAAATAAATCTAAAGGGCACACAAGTATACCTCATAGTGAACCTGCAAATCTGATACCAATTGATAGGAGGATGAGTCCTGATCTTCCGAGAGGTAGGGTAAACTTGATTGGGTGGAGATCTCGACGTTGATGATCCAA
The DNA here is from genome assembly GCA_030760725.1 of Neostapfia colusana. Taxonomy (NCBI): domain Eukaryota; kingdom Viridiplantae; phylum Streptophyta; class Magnoliopsida; order Poales; family Poaceae; genus Neostapfia; species Neostapfia colusana. The sequence continues at coordinate 93,620,600 of JASWHV010000003.1, forward strand.
GGCTCTGAACGAACGAAACCCCACAATCACTACACCACTGCTCTGTTGGTTATCACCCGTGTCACACGAATGACGTCGCCACGAAGGCTTGTCCCTGCAAGCGCAATCAAGAACACAAGCAAGAACAGAGAAGTTGCAATCAAAACTGAATTGATCACGAATTTGGGCTCTCACAACCGATGATCGGCGACACTGTTCAATGACAGATTGTAACTAAGCAAAACCCACCTGTTTGTGACAGCGGCTAGGGGGTATAAAGGAGGTGGAGTACGACCAGGAGGGTGCTGGGGTCGTGACCTAACCCTAAGACACGTACATAATGGACTTGGACTCGATACAAGGCCCAATGGCCCAACTAAGTGATGCAACACCCTAACAGACTCTAAACTTTATATTGTTTTGAAGTTTCCCGTTGACTCCGAGGTAATTTTGACGTGGGGCTAGTTCCATTGGAAAGTGTATCCTCTCAGCTTTCCGTGCATATGTAGAACGTCAAAAACAGAGTCCGTATGCCTCTTGTGCATCCATTTTAAGGTGGACTGCTCCTGGGCCCGAGTTGGACTCGAGTTTGAGTTGGGCTCGGTCTCTAACTTCTTGTTGGCGTATTTTATGATCCTCCACGCCTCCAAACCCCTCTCCATGTATCTCCATATCCTCTCCATGGTTCCTAATCATAATTAATCCATTAGGTAGCAACATACTCTCAAAATTCACATATAAAGAATTGTTCAGGAACGAGCTCACCTCTAAATTCAATTGTCGTGCTCGAGCTCTAGTAATTGGACCTTGCATGTCTACCATGTGAGTGTTGTGTATATCTGCAGGAGTGATGTCCACATCACAAGGAGATCAAGGAAAGAATCCGACAAGGCATAGAAAAGGACTTCAAGGAAGACGAGAAGGGTACACTTTGGTTAGGAAAAAGGATTTGTGTGCTTAACGTGAAGCACATCCGCGACACGATACTAAAGGAGGCACATGATTCACCTTATTCCATACATCCCGGCAGTACAAAGATGTACAAGGACCTGAAGACTTCTTATTGGTGGGATGGTATGAAAAGGGACATAGCTGAGTATGTTGCCTTATGTGACACATGCCAAGGGGTGAAGGTCGAACATCAAAGACCCGCTGGACTGTTGCAACCATTGAAAGTACCCGAGTGGAAGTGGGAAGACATTAGTATGGATTTCATCATCGGATTACCGCGTACTCGATCGGGTTATGACTCCATCTGGGTTATTGTGGACCGATTGACGAAAACAGCTCATTTTCTTCCTGTTAAAACCACATACCGCGTCACAGATCTAGCTGAGCTGTACATGGAGCAAATCGTGTGCCACCATGGAGTCCCAAAGAGGATAGTTTCAGATCGGGGTACCCAATTTACCTCTAGGTTTTGGAAGAAGCTGCATGAAGCTATGGGTACACGACTAGATTTTAGCTCCGCTTACCACCGGCAGACCGATGGACAAACCGAGAGGACAAACCAAATTTTGGAGGACATGTTGAGAGCATGTGCCTTGAAACATGGACGTAGTTGGGATAGGAGCTTGTCGTATGCCGAGTTCTCGTACAACAACAGCTACCAGGCCAGTTTAAAGATGTCACCTTTTGATGCATTGTATGGTAGACGGTGTAGAACGCTGTTGTTTTGGAACGAGACTGGAGAGAACCAAGTGTTTGGACCGGAAGTGTTGCAAGAGGCTGAGAAGCAAGTCCAAACGATATGGGAGAACTTAAAGGCCGCTCAGTCACGACAAAAAGGCTATGCGGACAATAGGCGAAGAAAGTTGACTTTCGAAGTAGGAGACTTCGTATACCTTAGGGTATCGCCTATCCGAGGCCAACGTTTCAACGTCAAAGGCAAGCTAGCACCTCGCTACATCGGACCCTTCAAGATTTGGGGCAAGCGAGGAGAAGTAGTCTATCAACTAGAGCTCCCAATGCACCTCTCCGGCGTGCATGACGTGTTTCACGTATCCCACCTCAAGAAGTGCTTGAGAGTACCAAAAGAGCAAGTACCGATGGATGAACTTGAGCTTCAAGAGGATCTGACCTATGTAGAGCACCCTGTCTGAATTTTGGACGTAAAGGAAAGGGTCACGAGGAACAAAGTGATCCGTTGGTGCAAGATACAATGGAGCCATCACACAGAAGCTGAAGCCACATGGGAGCGTGAAGAAGACATCAAGGCAGAATTCCCTCATCTATTCTCCACTATCGAATCTCGAGGGCGAGATTCAATTTAAGGGGGGTAGGTTTGTAACACCCTCAATTTTGATTTCTGCATGCATTCATATTTTATATAGAGAAAGCATTTTAAAGAAGTGGAAACAGAAAAAGAATCAAAAGGATAGCTGAAACGAAGTAATTCCAGTTCACCGAGAGCGCCGAATGTAAAAGTCCCAAAAACGTGAATGCAAAGAAACGGGTGATTGAACGTCATTGTGTTTCTGGTTCATGAAGAAACGGGACTTACAAAAACTTTCTTACATGGGATGGTATACGTGAGGTTCAACAACATGGGTTCAAGCATTCATTTGAATGTGTTGGGCCAAGGTGGAGTTAAACCCATGTGTAAATCATACATGTGTATGAGAAAGAACAAAAGTAAGGTCTTTAGACTCATATGCTCACCTCAAAGTGTCGTCAAACTTTTGAACACACATGGAGCCTCATATATTTTAAATTGAGGAGCTTATGGTGGCAACTTTCTGATTTGAGGGTGAGCTAAAAAGGAATGGATTATGATCATGTTGAGTTCATGCTGAATTCAAACGTGTTAAGACAAGGGAATGACTTGAGTTATGTCACATGAAATGATAAACTCAAACATGGACAAGTGGGAAAAGCTAAAATGTTCTTTAGCTCATACTGAACACATGTTAAACCAGGGAAAGAATTTCACTCCCAAAAATCTAACTCGTGTGCACATCTTCTATGAGTAAAGTGGAGGAAATTTAAACCCAATTTTGAATCTATGTAAAGGATTCATGTTTAGCTTGTACAAAGGCATAGATGTGAGATGACCATTGCAGTCCTCAGGTATTAAAGAGCTTAAGTTCCAAAATTGGAGAAATCTTGAGCTCATATACCATTTGTTTAAAGCATTATGTGAGATCACCTTCGAACTCAAATTTAAGGGGCATATTCAAACTGAACTATGAAATTCAGATTAGGACCAAGGTTGATCAAGCATGGGCTAGGAGCAAACCAAAGTTTTCACCCAAATTCAAATGGGTCATCACAAAAGGGGACTTAAATATTCAGTTTGAATTAAATGGTTTACTTCAAGGAAAAGAAGGCCATTTCCAAAAAAAGGGAATTCAAACTATTGTTTAAAAAAATTTGTATTTGCAATGGCCAACTCAAAGATCAGAGGGCATATTAAAACTCTCCAGGTCCAAATTATGAGGAAGGCAAATTTTGAGAAAATTTGGAGGTGCTTTGATATGTATATCAAAGAGACTTGTAAATTTCATAGAAATTTGAATTCAAATTTGAAACTGAAGTAAAATTTACCAAATTGACAATTGGCCTTTGAATTTGAGCTCTTCATGGCTGAATTTGCAATGTGCCAAAATTTGGAAATATTTGTGAGAGTTTTGGGGGATAAGAAGAGGGGTGGACCCCACATGTCATTGGGAGGAGACTTACACCCGAAGGAAACCGGTGCTTCTGTTCAGACTGAGCTCGGGGCAATCAACCACAGGTCGACACCGTGACACACGGGGAGGCCACCTCCTGGTTTCAGCTCGCGCTGGAGACCTGCTCGACGTCTCACCGCGCCCTCATCCATCCACGCAGCGCGCTGTTCGGTCACAAAACCGCCACCCCGAGCCCCTCTTCTGGTCCCTCCCGAGAAAACGAGCCGTCGGCGCCGCGTCGGTTCTCCTTGATCGTGAGCCAGCGTCGCTCCCCGGCTGCTCGAGCTATCAACACGAAAAGGGAGCGCCAGCGTGTGTACAAGAGTTCCCTCAGCTCAGCTCTGACGTCCGGGGCTGCTGTTGGCCGTATTTGAAGATCAACGCCGAAGCCGAGGTGCAAACGGTGGAAACCGACGTCGGGCTCGCGTGAACAGCCTACACCAGGCACATTCACACCCGAGCAAGGACATCCCTGGACGCGCCGGTGAACCATGCTGCTCACCTCCAAACCTCAAGCAAAGCCGTGAACCACTGAGTGGGAATTTGGGAAAACTTCGCCGGCGGCCACAACCCGATGATCCGGTATGAAAACCCAAAATTCTCAGTTGTTCTTCGTTCTTAGCTCATCAAATCATGCACAAATAAACTAGACTGGCTAGCGATCCAATCCCCTTCACGACCCTAGCTAGAAACCCTGTGTTAGCGGCCAATTTCGAGCTTTCCCATCGGCGGCCATGGCGGGGACACTCGGGCACACGGTGATCCTCAACTTGCCACCATTTCCGAGACACGTTGAGGCCTTGCCGAGCTAGACTGTCCTCCACTGATGCTTTAGAGCAAATCCTCTGAGCTTTTGGCGGGCTAGGGTGCTTGGACCACGGCGCTGAAGCCTCACTGAGGTATGCGCATGTCGCCGACCGATTTCCGGTCACTGGCAGCCCGAGAGCACCGCACCAATGAATTCCTCGTAGCTGGAAACCCCCAGGCGGCGAGTACCGAGCCGAAAAGCGGTCTGGAAGCCGACTTCGGCGAGCTCCGACGAGACTCCGGCAAGGGGGCAGCGCGGGAGGGAAAAAACCAGCACGAGGAGGAAGACGACCGGCAGGCCCAGCGTGTCAGCGACGGAAGATTTAATCTTCTGATCGGCTGCGGCTCCAGGATCCAGTGTGGCTGCGCGGGAAGGAGTCTGTTGCCCCGTGTGGATCAGCTCCAGCAGTTGACACGTGTGTGATGGACCCACAGTCAGAGTTTGAACATTTCCCGATTTAATTTGAATTCTAGATTCAGTTCAAACTTAGTAACCTCATAACTTTTGCTAGGAAGCTCCAAATTTAATGATTAAAATTGGGTTGGATTCAAGATGAAAATCTATATCCAAATATGCAACTTAATTTGCATGAAAACCAGTAGAAAATTCTGGAAAGTTCTTTAAAGCTTTTCAGCAAAAAAAAATTTAGAGGGAGTTTGGTTAATCCAAAAATCCCCAAATTTTGCCAGAATATTCTGTAGGCTATTAGTGAACGCTTGTAAAAGTTTCAGCTCATTTAGAGTTGATTTAGTTAGGGTAATTTCGATTTCAAGTTTCTGTATTCAAATGAATACAGAAACATTTTCAGGGAATTTCCAAAACTTGGAAATTCAGTACTGGGCAGTCCTTAGCTCCAAAAATCCTATGAAAATTCAGAAATGCTCCCTGAGCTATGTTTGAAATTGTAGTTCACTTGAATTTGCATGAAAGTGCAAATTTATTCAGAATTAATTTCTTTTTTCCTAAATGCTTAGGGAATTATTCTGAGTGATCTACTCAGTGAAATATTCCGAATTTTGGTCCAGATGACTTTCTTGTGACAAATAACTCACAAGAAAATTTTCAGCTCCATTGGAGCCCTGGATCAGTACTGTTCTGTTTAACCTCTTAGATAATCAACACACAAGGGAGGAAACACACATCTCACTTGAGCATAGTGCTATACCAAACCCAAACCAATAGCACCCAGTGTCATTTTAAATTCTTAAACAGAGTTCCAGTTTTAAACTTGTCTTTAGAACTTGTTAGAAAAAGTTTCACAATTAAACATGTATGCATATTCATAACGTGTAGTGATTAAACGTGGAAAAGTGGAGAAGGAGTAAAGCTTGTATCAAGGAACAAGAAGGGCAGTGATTAAGCTTCAAGTCATCAGAAACTAACTTCATACATCTCTGACTTTAGTCACCTGCAAAACCAAGGCAATCTCCGGTTTGCATTTAAGTTATTTATAAAGTTTTTACTTTGTTCACAGCTATGGTGTAGAGTTTGTATGTGCATTAGGTCAAGGATGTTTTACACTCCAAATGCATGACCAAATGGACCCTGGTGTTGAGGGTAGAAAAGGGTCACCGCTGTAGAATAATGCCATGCTAAATAGCTTAGGACATCTGGTAGAAGTCGAGTAGACGGAATCTACTCGCGAGTTATAGTCAGGATTACATGGGTGTAGATGGAAAGAGGGGCAAACTAAACTTTACATTTCTAAAGATGAGACTGGGCAGGATGGTTATGCAGCGACAAGACGAGGTCTTGGTCGAGTAGCTCTACCTGTGTCGGTTAAGGACTGATGCGTGTGTGGCACCTAGGAGCAAGTATTGAGTTGTGTACCGGATGCTTACTGATATATGGGAACCAGGAAACCGATGTACCAGGTTCACTGGATTGTAGAGGCATACCACATCGTCTCGTTAGACCTATGAGCCCGAGACGGCGCGACCCGTTCTACAGTCGAGTGTCCTGAGAAAGGTTGCCACATACGACGTAATGAAGGATGCCAGATTTGGGTCTTCATAGGCAGGCGTATGTGTCGAGTTATCTGGGTAGTGTTTGATTCGAATCACCGTCCATCGCTGTTTTGATTACCGCTTGCTCCCTGTGTTGTGACGTAGTAATCAAGTTGTGTGGAAATAGTTTACAAAGTTTTAAATGCTATTATGATAATTGGAAATTGCATGAAAACCATGTTTGAAGTAGAGATAGAGCAAACTAACATTGGAATGAAGCGTTTCTTGTTTGATTGTAGAGTTCCAATGTTGCTGGGCGCAAGGTCACTACTATTATGGCTAAAATCTGAAAGTTAAGGATGAACTCGTAGGCGAGTCGTTTCGCAAATGACATGTTTAAGTCTTAGGTTACTCCCATGTAGAGTTGCATGTCTTAGAAGAGACGGTTAAGTCTTGTTGAGCCTTTGTGCTCACTCTTGCTATATGAGTGGTTTTGCAAGTTAATACGACGCTATAAAGAAGGTTGTCCGGTGAGACTCGGAAACGTCCGAGTCATGTTACACATGGAGGACCTAGCCGCTGCCATGTCTTCGTGTTGCTGGCGAGAGGAGTCCACGGGATGGACCTCTTCTCGAGTGCTTCTTAGTTATTCGACGTGAGCTGTTTATAGACTTCCGCTGTAGCTATTTTATGTAAATTATTTACAAAGAACAATTGTAAGCTTCCGCTTTTGATTTATGTAATACAACGTTCCTTATATGTGTGATGTTGGGTGCCGCATAACATGACACCACCCAATGCGATTCCCGGGCGAGGTGCCCCGTCCCTGTGAACCGGGACGGCGGGCCCTCTCACCGAAGACACTTCCCGTGGCCCGCTGTCCACGTGGCGCCTTCGGAGCTCATCCATACACAAAGGGGTGAGGTTCGCCGCTAACTGGCTACGTGGCAGGCTCGAAGCTTGCCTCTGCGGAAGGGGCGAGGTCCGACCCCGTGGGACACGTGTTGCCCCCGGAGCTAGCCTCTGCGGAGAAGCGAGGCCAAGTCCCGCAGGACATGTGTTGCCTTCGGAGCTAGTCACCACGGAGAAGCGAGGCCCAGAACCGTGGGACACGTGTCGCTCACGGAGCTTGCCTCCGAGAGGTCCAACCCACGGGACACGTGTCGCTCTCGGAGCTCGTCTCCGAGAGGTCCGGCCCTGTTGGACAAGTGTCACCTTCGGAGCTCACCTCCGAGAGGTCCGACACTACTGGACACGTGTCACCTCCGGAGCTCGCATCTGGGAGGTCCGGTCCTACTGGACACGTGTCGTCCTCGGAGCTCACCTGCGAGGAGAAGACACTGTTGAACACGTGTCATTCTCGGAGCCCACCTCCGAGAAAAAGGGAGGTCCGACACTGATGGACACGTGTCGACCTCGGAGCTCATCCCTGAGCAAAAAGGAAGTCCAGCGCTGCTAGGACACGTGGCACTCTCGGAGCTCACCTCCGAAGAGAGGGGAGGTCCGGCACTGACACGTGGCACATTTTGAGCTACCTCTGAAGAGAGGGGAGGTCCGGCACTGACACGTGGCGTACACGAAGCTCGTCTCTGGAGAGAGGGGAGGTCCCGACCCACCAGACATGTGGCGCACGCGGAGCTCAACTCTGAGGGAGAGGGAGGTCCCGCCCGCCAGATGTGTGGTGCAGGCGGAGCTCGCCTCCGAGGAAGAGGGAGGTCCCGCCCGCCTGACATGCGGCACAACCAGAGCTCGCCCCTGAGGAAAAGGGAAGCCCAGGCCCCCGCTGGACACGCGGAGCCTCCAGAGCTTATCTCTGCGGAAGGACGTGAATCTGAAGCGGTTTTTCCCCTGGTCGCGAGTACCGGTACTGAGGAAACCGACACGGATTCTTCCATGAATGATAACGCACCAAATCGATTAGAGATAAGTTTTTAAGATCCAAAAACAAACCAAATAGGACTCCTATTTGAAATCAAATTAGAGAAGGACTCTTCTTTTCCGGTTATAAATAGAACCCGAAACACACCCTTGATCGTAACATCTTTTCCAAGCCGAAAACTTAGAGGCCCTAGCCCCCATCTCGCTGAGTTAACCCCCTTCACCGGAGTTTGACCACCGGAGAGACCGCCGACGAGCCCAGACACGATCGCCATCGCCGGAGGAGAGCCGACGATCTGTTTTTGCTAGGAGGAAGGACCCGAAGGAAGTAAGGTAGGTCTCCAATACCACCTTACGACATCATCGCGGTTTCTTTGCATCTGTTTCTTCGATCCCTTTGAGCAGAAGCTTTTTCATGGACAGATCACGTGTTGATCGGTTTGATCTAGAGTCAAGATCACCGCCACGTCCACATTTGATCCCTACACCTCTGTTCATCGTAAAACCCCATGCAAGCCTATTAAAACATGCAAGAACACGTACAAACTGATCTAATAAAACAGCACCATAGGGTTAGCATGCATATGCACCATTGCATCTTGAATAAGGATTGTGTATGATGTTTTATTGCTGTAAATCTTGTATGTTCATGATTGTGAGTAGAAGGACAAGCTCAGGGAGCTATCTACGAAGGAATACATCACCAAGACTTCGAGATCCCAGAGCAACAGAAGCCACATGAACAAGGCAAGTGCCCCTTGACCCTATTGATCCCATGTTTTGAAAGATGTTTTGTTTGCGAAAACTGTGTATGCTTGAGTCAACTTGATGGGAAACACTTTTATAGGAGTTTACTTGTATTGTTAACCACCCTTGTCGCCGGGAAAGTTGATGAGTCGGGTATGGTCATTTTGCTTTTTGCTTCGCTGAGTCCACGAGATATGGGAAGCGAGATAGGATGTGTCTAGCTACTGCACTCATAATGATAATTGAGAACTTGATGATAATGAACATGGATCGGAGGAGATCTAGACAAGCTTGGTTCGTGGAAGTGGTAGAATGAGATGGTGGTTTACTTGCCGTAGATCTAAGGACCGGTTCATGCCAGCCATGTCAGGAAAACAGTGCCACCACAAGGCCAAATATGGGTGCGGCTTAGCTGACTAATTAGGTAAGTTGCTAGATTGTTATGGACCGTGGAAGGCTCGGGGAATGGGAGTCGAGAGAGGACTTCCCTGGGAACTGCATGGCACAAGAGGGGGCCCGTAGGTGGGAGAATTGGAGATTCTAGCCTGCTGGTGAAATCTTAGTGAGTCCATAATATCTAGTAGCCCCTTTGTAAATGCTATTTTGTGATCTCTTGGCCATACACCGACGGTTGTGTACTGGTATAATGGAGGTTCTGCAGTCGCCGACGGGTGACAAAATCACAAACTTGTGGGTAAAGTGGTGCAACCTCTGTAGAGTGTAAAACTATCATGATAGCCGTACTTCCGGTCACAAGCGCCTGGCCAACTCAAATGATTAGATGGGATGGTTATTGGGATGGTATTTGGTTTGGATATTGGTTTGGTTTTTAGATTTGGTTTTGGGACTGTTGAGTCCTGGTAATGAGATTGGTTTCATGACTGTTGAGTCATGACAATGAGCATTGGTCTCGGTATGAGATGGAATTGAATATGAGATGAGATGGTAATGAAAACGAGATGGTATTCATGAGCATGACAAAAAGTTGAGAAAGATGAATGTCTGATGAGACATGAAAAGAGGTGAAATATGATGGAGGTATGTTGATGTTTTAATTGGATACATGTTAGGATTTAATTCACTTAAAGCTAGTTTCTGTTTTTATCATGTTTTGTGAAATAAACTTTGCTTTTATGCAATGAGCCTTTTTATACCTACCTTGTTGTAAGTTACACGTCATACTTCCCGCACTTGCTGAGTACGACATGTACTCACCCTTGCTTTATCATACATCATCAGCAACAGGAGAGGAATACTTTGAAGACCATGTGGAGTATTAGGCGTGTGATCTACCGTCAACTTGCCTGTGAGGATGGAGTAGGAGATGGAGCCGTTGCTACTGTTTAGTTTGCTTCCGCAATAGTTTAGAAGACTTCCGCTGTTAGAATGAGTTAGAAATTCATGAGACAATGTAATAAAAAACCCTATTCATTCGTGGTTATATATATATATATATATATATATATATATATATATATATATATATATATATATATATATATATATATATATTCTGAATTCAGTTTGTGGATTATATGTGTATGTGTGATGAACATTCTGGGCACACATATGCATTAGTCCGGTTCCGAGGTCTTCTCGGAACAGGGGCGTCACACGTGACCCTGTGCTGGCGGGTTTTCGGGGAGGCGGCGGGGGGAGGTAGGGGAAGGCGCTGTGCGCCATGGGCCGCGCGGGGATGGGTGGGGGGAAAGAAGATGGGCCACGCGAAGGAAGGGAGGGAAAGCGGGCCAAGCTGCTGGGCTGCACCCAGGAGAGGTCCATTTTCCTTTTTTTGTTTTTGTTTTTCTCTTTCTTGTTTGTTTTGATGTCAATTTCAGTTTGAGTCAAATTTTGATCTATTTGAATGTGTGGTTGTTACATATAACCAGTATGTCCCTCTAAAAATAGCATGTAAAAAATATTTGATGTTTTCAAAAATTAAATCATTTTGACATCGTCAAATAGCACAACGTAAGGCATGTTTGGTAGAGTATCTCTGAAAGTGATTCTGTAAAGTGTTTCTTAATGATTATCTATGATCAACTCTTAGAACCAGAACAAAGAATCACTTCATGAAATCAAAAGATGTTATTTTTAGCTCTCAATCCCTTATTTAATTTTAGACAATCACTTCACAGAATCAGCTAAGAATCACTTATCTGAAAAATAGTGCTTGGAACAACTCATCTAATTTTGCCTGAGAATCAGCTCCATGGATATCTACGAAAGTGGACATAATACTGTTGTCCTAACTAGAATATTCTTTTCCTCTTCCAGATCAACTCTCCCAGGCCAATTACCTAACATATGAGGAACCCATTAGGTGAGGTTAAATCAGTAGCAATGTTAACAATCCTCTAAATTGCTTTGGCATGGTTTTATTGATATTACAAAAACTGTATTTTTTCACTGCATTATTTCTGATTTTTTTTAAAAAGATTACCCTTTGTTAATAGTAACCCTCTTTGAAGGTATCAGGGAAAGATAGAACCTTGAGGGGTATTTTTAACTTTCAAATTAAGTTATGAGAGGAAAGGGTGCTAACATGCTAATATGCATCTACGACCATCAGATCCATCGTAAGAGATCACGATTAGTGGTGGTCGAAGGCTCATGTCTCACTTAAATAGAACGGGATTAGCCATGATTAGGGAAACCTTTTATTTAAGTGATACATTAGTGTTCCACTACTTCTAATCGTGGTCTCTCTTGATGGATTTGATGTTCACGGATGAATGTTAGCATGTTAGAATCATAAACACCATTTAGACTAGATATGCCCTTTTATTTAATCCATCAAATGCAAATATATAGATTTGACTATAAATTGTCCGTTCTCATGTAAACTGTAAGTGAATTTGTCTCCCTCATTTGTCAAATTGATATGAAAGGGTTTGTGCCAGTTCATGTGTTTGAGGTCTGCCTCCGACCGTCATCTACTGATATACCTGTCTTATTTATGTGGGCTTAACAAACAGAAGATTAATGCATTACCAAAAGAAGCTGTACAAAAATTAATACTTGGACGATGCGATCACCGTAGGTGGTCTGGAACTGCGAATATGATCGAGTATTCTTGTTCAAAACGGAAAAAAATAACTCATACTCATGTAATCTCATTATGAATCCGTATGCACCTGTAATGCTAGTTACTGAACGTGCATTACAGACCAGTTATTGGGCATGCATTACAGACCGAGACCATATTGATAATCCGAAACAGAGCGACAAAGAACATAGCAAATACGTTTGATAAGCAAATAAGGAGTCTCTCGTATACTAGAATATTGATAACCAAGCAAGTAAATGCCCCAAATTTGACTTTGTTAGCGATTCCTTTCCTGAATGGCCCTTACGATGCTTTGAGTCTCTTTTATTTGGTTTCTTGCACCAGAAGCTTTGAATCTCTTTCATTATTCCGCTGCTAGTTATACCATGCGCATAAACATTCCCTTTTAATATAAAAAATGTGCTTCATCTTTCATGAGTATTCCATTATTAGGCCAGGAAAGGTATATCTTGTAAATACATGCTTCAGGCACCATCCCATGTTATTTTAATTCTTTTCATTAGTTGTAATATAATATAATTACCTTTGTGTTAACTGGTGGGGTCGGTTTAGCACATATAAGAGAAGGTTCTCTTCTGGTTTCTTTGGCATTTTTTCTGTTTTCATTTTAGCAATGTGTTTGCTTTGCTGATTAGGCCTACGCCCGACCTCTAAGTTGTTTTGTTCTAGGCTTATTCTTCTATGCTCGGTCACTCCCTTCCCAAGCAATTTTGTCAGGTACAAGCTAGCCACCTAAAGCACTACACCGATTCACTGTGCGGAATCTTCAGACCAGGAGATGTTGCACCTCTAATTAGTAGCAGAATCATTGCTGGATTAAACAAGGGTACTGACACTGTTTAGTCTATGTTGGTGCTCAGCCCCTACCAGCCTTGGACCAATACTGCATGTAAACATTTTTTAGATAATGGATAAACCGACCTTTCCCTAGCGGTGGGCGTTCGGGATTACCCAAATTTTTTTGGGTCAGGTAATTCGGATTTTTGAAATAGCTATCGGAAATTGTACCCGAATTTTTGGGTACCCGAAAATTCGGGTTTCGGATTCAGGTTACCCATTTTACCCGAACCCAGAACTTGTATTGTGTAATGTCCTTTACAGCAATAAAAACAGCCAGAAATGGTAATAAAATTGACATTCAGCAGGAAAACTAAAATTTCAGCAACTTTTCAGTAGCAGTACACATAATAAAATTACAGCGGCAGTACACATAATAAAATTACAGCATTTCAGTCATTTCACAGCAAAATAGTGAGTAATCAACCTAATACAACATAAAACCGGCAGGCATTTCACTTGTAAATCAACCTAATACAACATAATTTGTATGCATACATGTGAATTTTACATACTAGGAAAGATCTAATTTCAGTTTTCAGAACATGCTCAATGTCCCCTTTGGCTACTTGCAGTCTCATGCTCATGCGGGATGCGGCGACCGTTGGAGGAGGAACACACCTGATACTGAGGCTCGAGCTTCGGACCTTCAGTCTTCCTGGAGGCCGCTGACCAGGCGCACGGCGGCGGGGGGGGGGGGGGGGGGGGGGGGCGAGGGGGCAGGGGCGGGCGGCGGGGGACCGGGGGCCGGAGGGCGGGGGGGGGGGGGGGGTCGGGGACTCGGGTCTTCGCTTGGGACTCGGACCTTCGGTCTTCCTGGACCAGGCGCACGGCGGCGGGGGCAGAGGGACGGGCGGCTGGGGGTGGGGGGCTTAGCCGCTTAGGGTTGGTTGGCAGCCGGGTGGAGAGCAGGAGAGTGGCGGATGGGCTACGGAGGCGGTGCGGGCTCACGGTAACCCAAAAATACCCGAATTCTAATCGGGTTTTGGGAATGTCTACTCGAAAAATGAATTCGGGTGTCGGTTTTCCAGTAGTTCGGATTCGGGTTTCTGCCTACCGCTACCTTCCCCGCTACCTTCCCCTCAACAAGAGGTTATGGACAAAAGTTACAATGTTTAACAGTTACCAAACAAAACATGGATTATTACAGCCGATCCATACATGTATGAGGAACAACAAAACAATTATTAAAATGTGATTCTCTGATTCAATCTTCATCGAATTTATAAAAAATCTGCATGGTTGTAGCTTCCATGGCTGAATGTAAACATGAGACTCTTGGGTGGGCGGGGAGCTGTTAAAAGTTGCTGCAGACTTGCAGTCAAGATAAGCCTATGCATGTGTCACCTCTTGACATCCAATCATTCATGCATTGCAACTTTAAATATTGGTTCGGCAACCCGGCAAGGACACCTTTAAACTAGGACCAGCAGTTGCATTTCCAAAATCCAATGTTGATGTAATGTCTGATCATTCAATATGCTTCAAAACTGAATTAATATACAATAACTACCCGTGGCAAATCATCATGGAAGGAGATAAATGGTGTTCAAACCTTCAAGGCTTGTACTAGCTTTGAACTGGATTGACAATGGCAGGATAATGTAGGTCTTAGCTCAATAGTTCATGGATCACATAAAAGGGTCCGGCTAGCCAGCCCTAGTGCCATGCTGATGGGACTCTGATGGTGCAGATGCCTCACAAAAGCGTTCTTGGTCAGGCAGCAGAGCTTGCCCAGGTCAAGCAGCAATTCTAGTCGTCGTTTGGATCCCACTGAGTTCACATCTGGAAATGGTTAGGCAACTGAACGCGCTCGCTTCGCTTACATCATCTGCAGTACATTAATTTCAGGCCTTGACACAAATGCATGTGAGATAGTCCGAGATGGTTAAACTACTCGAACGCTAAACAGATTGTCAAGCATGCATTCAATACAAAGGTAAGAATTGTTTCCTTGCGCATGGATTTTCTCTTGGACATACAACTAGGACCTTTGACAAGCACCAACGTCAAACAACATAATAAATCAAAATCCTGCAAAATTCCGGAGTGATGCTCACTACAGCAATACGATTCACTTACGACGGACAAATCTGTCGTCAGTAAGGTGTAAACCATCGTAATTAGCTTAATTACGATGATTTACGCCTAATTACGATGGTTCTCAGCCGTCGTCAGGACTTGGTCGTAAGTTACCAAACTTACGACGGCGGCCCGTAGCCATCGCATGTAAGCGCCTGGGCCACGTGGTGGGCTGGGCCATACAACTTACTGTAGGGAAATAGGCGATGCGCTACTCTAGCAATTCGACCGTATCACCCAGGGAACATGCGAGAAATAAGGTTATGGATCGTTACCACTAGACGCGCAGCGTAGCGGATCATAGATGTGTGTCGTAGCCGATCAGCGTAGCAGTAACAGCAGCGCCTCCACGGAGTCCACACGTACAGGGAGGAATGTCGTGCGTCGGTGTGCTAGCACCGCGCACGCGACAGGGATTTCGGCGGCTGGCCTGTGAGGGGCGGCGGCTGGGGCTGCTATGTGGTGGAGTGTTCTGCCCCTAACCCTACCCCTCATATTTATAGGCGCGCTAATGGGCTTTTAGGTCACAGGCCCATTAGTACCCTAATTTCTTATGGATCAAATATCCATCAGGCCTTTATCTGAATTGTTATGATTGCCTCTTGGGCATATCACCAACAATCTCCCACTTGCACTAGAGACAATCATATAGCCAAGTTTTTCAATATTCCACCCCCTTAAGTGTGTGACCCGTTAGGTTTATGTACAGTCGGTTATGAATGAAAACCGTTTTCAAACACAAGTCAGTAGAGGTACCTAGCAGGACATACTGACTCCCGAATGTACATAAAGATCATATCGGCTGAACCTAGATACATTCACATGCTAATTCATTTGCCACACGATACCAGTCAAGCTCAAGGCGAGATACGTGTCATCCTTGTGATAGCTGGACCATTCACTCGATCAAATAGTGGATTCAATCTATGACTAACTTTTAGTCATAATGATTAACTCTTTAATCACTTTGGCATGACCATGCACTTTAAATCCAACTATCTCGAGGGGCCCAGAGATATCTCTCCTGTTATTTAGGAGGGGCAAATCCCATCTTGATCCACACACATCTCATTCCATGCTTCATCATGTACCTGAAGACTATTTTTATGACCACCCAGTTACGGAGTAGCGTTTGATAGTTTCAAAGTGCACAACTACACATAGTGAGAAATAATGGCGATCTCAGGTCTAAGAATCTAGCAGGTGTATCACTCAAGACCAACTGATGGCACATATGTAAATAACAATCCCAACAGTGTCTCGGAATGGGTCTATCCAACATCATGTTCACTAACATGTGTTCACATTATTAATTTGATATCTCCATATCTATGATCCGTGAAACGTGATCATCAATTAATACATGTGCTAGTCTGCGTACTACCATTATCTCATATAACGATTTAGACTAGTGATCATTTTGAGTAACATTATAATTAACAAAGAGTCTCACGAACAAGTCATATACTTGCTGATCAATGTGAATAATAGTTACTCAAATAGTACATAAACATAGCTATGACACAAGTCTCCACTACACACTAGGATCACTGATGTAAGTATCTAATACCCATAGATCTCGTGTGCGTCTCATGCTTTGATTGTGGAAGAGGCTTTGTCAACGGATCTGCCATATTCAAATCCATATGCACCTTGCATATATTCACATCACCTCGGTCGATAATCTCTCGAATCAGATGATAGTGTCGTAGTATATGTTTGGATCTTTTGTGTGATCTAGGCTCCTTTGCCTGTGCAATGGCTCCATTATTGTCGCAATAGAGATCAACAGGTCCGGACGCACTAGGAACAACACCCAACTCAGAAACAAATTTTCTGATCCAAACAGCTTCCTTTGCAGCTTCAGAAGCTGCAATATACTCCTCCTCCGTCGTTGAATCTGCTACTGTGTCTTGCTTGGAACTTTCCAGCTCACTGCCCCTTCATTAAGGCGGAACACAAAACCGGATTGCGATCTAGAGTCATCCTTGTCTGTTTGGAAGCTAGCATCGGTGTAACCTCTTACAACGAGCTCTTCTTCACCTCCAAACACTAGGAACACATCCTTAGTTCTTCTCAAGTACTTAAGAATGTTCTTGACAACTGTCCAATGAGCCTCACCATAATCTCATTGATACCTGCTCGTAACACTTAGAGCATAGGATACATCTGGGCATGTACACAACATGGCATACATGATAGATCCAATAGCTGAAGCATAAGGAATCGCTCTCATCCTTTTTTGCTCCTCAGGCGTCGAAGGACACTGACTTTTGCTTAGAGTGATGCCATGTGACATTGGCAAGAAACCTTTCTTAGAATCTTGCATATCAAGTTACGGCTGCGAACATGAGAGATGTTGACAACAACAACAAGGCTCGCAACTTGATCATCCAAGGATTGACTCAAAGCGACTTCGACCGTGTTGCACACCTCCGATCTGCATATGATGTTTGGAAAGCTCTTTGTGACTACCATGAAGGATCCAATACGATCAAGGAGGTAAGGCAAGATATGTTCAAAAAAGAATACATGCGTTTTGAGATGCAACCCGGTGAGTCAATTGACGACCTTTTTGCTCGCTTTAATAAAATTCTCAGCAACTTGCGTAGTGTCAATGTTAACTTTTCAGATGCTGAAAATGCTAGACAATTGTTAGGAGCATTAGATATGTCAATTTGGGAGATGAAAGTTACATCTATTCGTGAATCTACTGTCATGAGTTCTCTTACTTTAGACGTGCTTTATTCTAAATTGAAAACTCATGAAATTGACATCATCTCACGTAAAAACCCCAACAAGTCTATTGCATTTGTTTCGCAACGTTACATGTCTAGTTCTAGTCAATCATCATCTAGTGGTGCACTCTCTTTGCTGTCCTCTCTAACCCTTGAACAGTTGAAGAGTTTCCAGAGGAGGAGCTTGCACTCATCTCTACTCGGTTCTCAAAAGCATTGCAAAATGTGAGAACTAGAAGGAGAGGAAGCTCCGGACCTCAACGATGTTTTGAATGTGGTAAGACAGGACATTTTCGTACGGAGTGCCCTAACCTTTCAGGTCCGACTTCACGTGAAGAAAAGCAAACAAGGCCGAAGAAATCGTTTGCAAAGAATAAGAAGAAGAAAGATTTATCAATGCGCAACATAGTGCATAGTATGATCTCTGCACTTCAAGATTTCGGCTCAAGTGATGTGGACACCGGTAGTGATGAAGATGAAGAAGCTATGGCAAATATGTGCTGCATGGCGAGCAAGTCAAGTTCAAGCTCCGAGGAGGCAGAACACAACAGCGACGATGAAGAGGTATGTCCCACTTGCGAAGAAATGTGTGATGCTATTTCTCGTGCCACTGTTATATTAAAGAAAAAGGATAAAAAACTTAGGAACAATGCTGTTAAAATTGAATCACTAGAATCTGAAATTAATCGTTTAAAAACTTTGATTCCTAGTGATGATTCTTGTTCCTCATGTGATTTAATTTATGAACAATTATCCTCTTTAAGAAGTGCACACGCATCTACACTTGATAAACTTGAACTTGAAATTGAAAAGAACAAAGAGCTTGCTGCACTTAATGATAAAAATTTGAAAGATGCTTGTTGTTCTACAATTGATTTGCATTGTTCTTCATGTGATGATCTGAATAAGAAACTAAATGATGCTATGAATGAGATTTCTATTTTGAACAATGCTTTACGTGTGCATGAAGTTAAGTATTGTTCAAATTGCAAACTAAAAGGAAAAACTTCATGTGAAAACTGCTTTGATCTGTCCAATAAACTTGATGACATGCATAGGACACTAGATCGGTTTTCTAATGCAAATAAGAACCTAAACTTGCTGCTGAATTCTTCCAAGTCTTGTAATGATAAAACTGGTTTAGGTTTTAATTCTCGTGCTCATGCTAAGGCACACCCACCTAAAGTTGTAAAGTCATTAGGAAGCGGTTTGATTAAAACAGCTCCTAGACAAAAAGAGGTGATTTTCAAATCTGCAAGAGTACTATCCCATTTGGGTTCTAATAAACGTGTTGCTTGCTCATCTAGACATGATAATAAGGTTATTTTTCATTGTACCTACTGTGGTAGAGATGGTCATGTCATAGATTTTTGTTATAGACTAGCTAAACACGATAAGAAACAAAGAATACTTGCTAGATCACATAACAACCAAGCAAAATCTGCTAGACCGAATGTTCGGAGCTTGCAACCTGCTGTAATGAGTCAAAAACTTGCTCCCGGACCTACTGTTTTTTGTGCTACGTATAACACATCTTCTAAGTCAGTAGTTGGGAACAAAAATTTTCGATGTTTGGCTCATAAACCTGCTGTACCTTCTCAGCTTTCGCGTGTTATTCCTGCTAGACGTCGTGTGACTCAGTACTGGATTCCTAAAAGTCTTTTAACTAACCTCAGTATTGAGTCATCGACGTATTGTGCTGCTGTGTAGGTTTCACGTTTGAGAAAGGAGAACATTTGGATTGTGTATTCAGGTTACTCACGCCACATGACCGGTAACAAAGAATGGTTCTCCTCTCTCTCTTTTGTGTCACGTGTAGAAAATGTTACTTTCGCCGATAACTCTTCTACTCCCATAATTGCTAAAGGTTCGGTTAGAGTAAACAATCTCTACACTTTGAAAGATGTGACACTTGTTAAAAATTTGAAATACAACTTGCTTTCGGTTTCACAATTGCTAGATGAAAATCTAGAGGTTAGCTTTGCTAAAAATTGCTGCAAGGTTGTAGATTCAAAAGGTGAGCTTTTGTTTAACATGTCTAGGTTTGGAAGAGTTTTTAAAGCTGATTTTTATTTGTCAACTTCTAAGCATCGGTGTCTAGTTGCTAATGATACAAAGGATCTATATTTTTGGCATCGTAGACTTGGTCACATAGGCTTTGATCATCTCACTCGTGTTAGTGCTCTCGATCGCATACGTGGGCTGCCGAAGCTTAAAAAGGACAATGATATTATGTTCTCTTCTTGTAGATATGCTAAGTTTGTTGCAGGTTCACATGCTCCTCTCACAATGACCATGACAGCTGAACCGGGACAACTTTTACATCTTGACACAGTAGGTCCGGCACGTGTTCAATCCTTCGGAGGTAAATGGTATGTGCTTGTGATTGTTGATGATTATCCAGATATTCTTGGGTTTATTTTATGGCATCTAAGAATGAAGCTTTTAGTCATTTTAAAACTTTATTTCTTAGATTATCTATTGATCACACAGGATCATTAAAAGCAATTAGATGTGATAACGGAACTGAATTTAAAAATCAATCCTTTGATCACTTTTGTGCTGAAAATGGAATAGATCATCAATACTCTTCACCCTATGTACCACAACAAAATGGTGTCGTAGAAAGAAAGAACAGGACCTTAGTTGAGATGGCTAGGACTATGCTTGATGAATATCAAACTCCTAGGAAATTTTGGGCTGATGCAATTGCAACCGCTTGTTATGTCTCAAATCGTGTTTTCTTGCGTGCTAAGCTTGGAAAAACCCCATATGAGCTCCGGTTTGGCCATAGGCCTAGTGTTACACACTTTAGGGTTTTTGGTTGCAAATGCTTTGTTAAGAAACATGGTAATCTTGATAAATTTGAAGCTAGATCTATTGATGGCATGTTTCTTGGTTATCCATCTCATACTAGAGGCTACCGTGTGCTTTTACTTGACACTAACAAAATTGTGGAGACTTGCGAGGTTTCTTTTGATGAAGCTAGCCCAAGTACTAGCTCCTATATTGCAGGTCCGGATCCATATCCACAGGGGGAGAGTATTTTTATTGAAGAAGATGAAGAAGTGGTGCTGCTGCCCAAAAACTCAGAAGTAAATAATGATCAAGCTGCTGATTTTGCACCACAGCCAGCACCAACAGTCACTACTGCTGGTTCGGACCTTCCTCAATCAACAAGCTCTCCTAATCAAAGGTCCGAACATGAAGAATAAGGTGCTTGTGAAGTGTCTACTCCCCTCCGAGTACTCAAAAGTCATCCTCCACAACAAATCATTTGAAGCTTGCATGAACGAGTCACTCGGTCCAGGTTTTGCGATCCAAACTCTCATGCTCATTCTGCTTTTGTTGCTTCTTTTGAACCCAAGGATATATCACACGCACTCACTAATGAATCTTGGATTAATGGCATGCAAGAAGAGTTAGAAAATTTTGAAAGAAATAATGTTTGGAAACTTGTACCTCCACCTCAAGGTCACACATTAATTGGAACTAAATGGGTATTTAAAAATAAGCAAAGTGAGGATGGGGTTGTGGTTAGGAATAAAGCTAGGTTGGTTGCTCAAGGTTTCACTCAAATTGAAGGTCTAGATTTTGATGAAACATTTGCTCCAGTTGCTAGATTAGAAGCTATAAGAATTTTATTAGCATTTGCTGCATCTAAAGGTTTCAAATTATATCAAATGGATGTTAAAAGTGCTTTTCTTAATGGCTACATAGAGGAGGAGGTTTATGTTAAGCATCCACCGGGTTTTGAAAATCCAAATTTTCCTAATCATGTTTACAAACTGTCCAAAGCCTTGTACGGTCTAAAACAAGCCCCTAGGGCATGGTATGATAGGTTAAAAACATTCTTACTTGAAAAGGGGTTTACCATGGGCAAGGTTGATAAAACTCTTTTTGTACTTAAGCATGGCAATGACTCATTATTCGTTCAAGTGTATGTGGATGATATTATCTTTGGTTGTGCTTCTCATGATCTCGTGTCCAAGTTTTCAGCTATGATGAGTTCAGAATTTGAGATGAGTATGATGGGAGAACTCACATACTTTTTGTGGCTGCAAATCAAGCAAACAAAAGAAGGAACTTTTGTGCATCAAACTAAGTATACAAAGGACCTTCTTAAGCGCTTCAACATGGACAAATACAATCCTCTTCGGACACCAATGGGAACATCAACAACACTTGAACTTGACGAAGATGGTGACCCGGTCGATAAAAAGGAATACAGAAGTATGATTGGATCACTTTTGTATCTCACGGCGTCAAGACCGGACATACAATTCAGCGTATGTCTTTGTGCACGTTTTCAAGCTTCTCCACGTGCTTCACATCGCCAAGCCATCAAAAGGATTCTCAGGTACCTACATGAAACTCAAGAATTTGGCATTTTTCTTCCTTCTTCCTCAACCGTTTCTTTGAAAGCTTTTTCGGATGCTGATTTTGGGGGTTGTAGGATTGATAGGAAAAGTACTTCAGGTGCTTGTCATTTTCTTGGTAATTCACTTGTTGCTTGATCCTCTAGAAAACAAAGTTCAGTTGCACAATCCACGGCCGAATCTGAATATGTAGCTGCGGCTAGCGCTTGCTCACAAATTCTTTGGATTGTTCAAACACTTAAGGACTATGGGGTTGATTTAGATAGTGTTCCACTGTTTTGTGATAACACTAGTGCAATTTGTATTGCTAAAAACCCCGTGAAACACTCTAGAACTAAGCACATTGACATTAGGTATCACTTTCTTCATGATAATGTTGAAAAAGGAAACATTTTGCTTCACCATGTCGATACCGAACAACAATTGGCTGATATTTTTACAAAACCTTTGGATTTCACTCGTTTTTGTTTCATTCGTAGTGAAATAGGGGTTATGCATCCTCATGGCTTAAATTGAGGGGGAGTTTTTAAAACTTTGAAAGTCTATGTGTGAACCTGAAACTAAAATAATATGAGCATAGTATTTCATACATATATGACTTTGTGATTCCTTTTACAGGCTGAAAGTTCTTACTACATTACTCATGTTATACATTTTGTAGTTTTTTCCATGACTAGTAATTGGAATAATTACTTACACTAAATCTGGTCATGATCGAACTTTCTTGCTGTTTTGAACTTGTTGCGTGCTCACAAGTGCTTTTAATCATAAAAAATTAATCAAGTGATCAGCTCACATGTTGAGTTTTCAAATAAAAAATCGAGAAAAGATCAAGAGAATATGCATGCATCACACTTCTTCTTTTGAGATTGCTTATCATTGCACTAAGATATGAACTTGGAAGGAATTGTGTATGACTAAAACCATGTCCTTAAGCTTCTGATTGTCAAATGACATAGGCTTGGCTTGGTTGGTTAGAATAAGACTGATGCGGCATATAATCTCTTGCAAATATCATATGATCAACTTTGTGCCTTAAATGGTTATGAATAATAAAAATGCAGCAACAAGTGTCATGTTTTCAGGTTTTGAAATAGTTGAGTAAGGGAGATCATGACTTGCTTAAACTGAAAAATACATTTGATCTCTAGCATGGTTTACACTACTTTATGTATCTCATTGATGTGATAGTGTAAGTAACCTGATAGTATGACTTGGATGAGCTTTGTTTTGTATGTATATGTTATAATATGCTCATAACATTTAAAAATTTCTCTTTTGAACCTTGCTGAATACATTGTCAAAGGGGGAGAAATATGTATAAGGAGAGATTTTTTTTACACTTTGCATTTGTTATACACTTTCTTCCTTCTCTGATTTAAAAAATGGGGAGAAATTAATAAAGGGGGAGAAATGAGTTTTCAAAACTTTTCATAAGCCAATGTTCGGATTTTAATTGGTGTTGCCAATGCATTCATCAAGGGGGAGATTGTGAGACCTATGTGTGCTGAATACATTGGCAATTAGGATAAAAGTTAGCATTAACATTCAAAGTTTTGAATATTGCCAAAACATTCTTCTGTGGCAAGGTCCGACAAGTTCTTTGTTAGGTCCGCCAAGTGTTGGCAAGGTCCGACGCAAGGTCCGGAGAGCTCCTGCAAGGTCCGGAGAGCTTCTGTGAGGTCCGGAGCTTGTTTTTAGGGAGCTCCCGTGAAGTTCAACTCGTAGAACTGCAGCGTCTTGTTTTTGCTGTTAACTCGCAATGTTTCAAACTTGCTTTATGGGAAGGTTTTCTTAGTATTAATTTGCTAAGTTTTTGGTGTGTTTTGGTGGTTATGGCTGTTATCATTTGATATGGTTTGCAACATGCTTATGTGACGTGCTCATGTAAGGTGTTGTGGTTTTCGAACTAACGTGAGTCAAGTCGAGGACTTGTGCTCGGAAGATTTGGTTGTTTATTTATGTGCAGGTGTTGCTTGAGTTCAAGACATGGCTGGTGACGGGATCCTTGGACTAGTCTCAGGGAGGAGATGAGGTTCCAACAACCAAGTTCGGGAGGAGCTATGGTTGAGTTGATCGGGAGGTCGCGCAACATGTTTGGATCAAGGGCAGTGCATATGAAGGTTGCGTGTACGTCATTGGAAGGTGTTTGCACATGTGCAAGGAGTGCATGGACGTGGCAACATTGTTCCAAGGCGTGATGAAGAGAAGTGGACGTAAAGAATTGGTCGAAAAGGTCCAACTGGCTGGATTGCGTACTCAGGCTGAGGCTGAGTCGGATATGGCTCAAATATGGAAGATTTGAGTTGGTTATGATAGGATTTCGTGCTAGGCACGAAGTTGAGTTGTTTTAGAAATGTTTAGGACGTTCCTAAGGTGTTTGGAAGTCTCACGATTGCTTCTATCTGCAAATAGGAGAGTCCTGAGCAGTTACGGTAAGTTAGGATACGAGTCCAATTAGGAGTAGGAGTCCTAGATTGGATTGATTAGCCTGAGGGCTGGCTATAAAAGCAAGGGAGGCCAGAGCTCTCGTGGGTAGAGAACTTTGGGCTGTTCCTCTTGTGTTTCTATTGAATAAAGTTCATAGTTTCGAGGAGCTTTTGTGCCTTGTCCGTCTGACTTGTTTTTCGCCAAGTCTTTCTCGCCGAGTTTCTGGACAGACCGATGTTGCTTCGGAGTTTCGTTCATAACTCGAGTTTTACAGACCCGATTGACGTGATTATTTTCGGGTTGTCTTTACAACTCAATTATCTATCATCTGTGAAATTTCACGAGCTTCGGATCTGTAGTTTTTGAGATACACGAGTTTCTTTGCAGCGTTGCAGATCTGTTTTATATCGGGTAGAACATATTGATCTTCGTTTAATGTTTTGATCGTATCTCAAGTTTTACTTCGTGTTTTCAAGTGATTCTTGTTTCATTAGATCCGTGACTTGATTCTCTAAATCTCTACTTGATTTGTCACGGTTGAACACGTTGAAAAACACTTGCACACACGGTTTCTTTAACCTATTGATTTTTTGCTGAGGGGTTTTTGTTGTTTCCGCTGCGAAAATATTTTAATCTACCATTCACCCCCCCCCTCTGGTAGCTTTTCACGTGTTCTTCGATCCTACAGAGAAATTCGTAAGACACACTGCATCACTCATCCTCTCATGGAGAGGATCACTTCTAGTAGCCCGTGCGGGTCCATAGGAGCAGGAACCACGAAGAACCGTGAAGGGAAACCGCTGTTCTTCGAGTTTTAGTAGAAATCCCGATTTCCGGCCTAGGTCGCACGGTGACAGCCCAACACAGCCCTTCCCGAGCTCCGTAGAGCTCACGTCGACCTTTCCTATGGTCCACTGATGCTCGACGACCCTTAGCTCGATCAGGTTAGGTGCTAGGGAGGACGGGCAACGCGGCCGAAGTTCTCCCGAGGCTGCAGCTCGTCGCCGACCATGTGGCGGCCATTTTCATGGCGAGCTAGCCCGAGAATCCTGTTCCCCGAGAGAAAATAGGCAGAGGCGGCAAAAATCGTGAAGTTTGGAGCTCTACCGAAGCTGCCGGCGAGCTCTCCGGCGAGATACCCCGGCGGCAGAGAGCGGGTGTCGGGAGGTTGAAGAAGGGGGTGGACCCCAGCTGTCAGCGACTGATATTTTAAATCGAGATCGGGCTGCGGCCAGGATTGGGTGTGCTGGCGCGCAAAAACCTTGTTGGCCGCGGTGTGCTGTCGCCTCAGCGCTCAACACGTGTCCCTGCGGGCCCCGGCAGATTTAAACTTTTCCCCCGATTTTCAGATTCCATTCAAACTTCAAATCCTCATAACTTTGGCTAGGAAGCTCCAAATCGAGTGAACCAAATTTTGTTGGTTCAGCTCTCTGAGCACTTTCCAGCAAATCAAGTTTCACTTCATGAAAACCCTTATTTCTCCAGAATTAATTCCTCAAAGTTTAAACTGTTTGGAATTTTAACTGGAGAATCCTTTGGAGGAAAATCCTGAAATTTTGCTGGGATGTTCAACAAAATATCCCGGAACTACCATAAAAATTTCAGATCCATTTGAGCTTATTTGATCCACCTAATAGTGTGATTAGTGAAACTGTTCCAGAGAAAATAGAAAATGTTCAGAAACATTTTCAGAATTTTCTCTAAAAGTGTTTAGCTCATATCTTTAGCTAGGAACCGTCAAATTAAGTAAGACCAACTCCATTAGAACCCTCTAAAAATCTAGTTTTCAGAAAGTCATAGTTTGTTTCATGAAAATCATTAGAACACCCTAAAAGCCTTCAATTAAGGTCAAGTACATAATTAATTATGGAGGGCTCAAATGAGCTTTGCTGCAACTAAAACTTGACCAAATCTCTGTTTATGTTGTAACCAAGCTACAGTAAAAGTTTCACAGTCATTAGGTCTGTCTAGTGAGAGTTATAGACTTCACAACTTCAAACTTAATACAAATGCATTTAAATTGATACATGTACCTCTTATATTATGTAGTCGCTAAGGTCGAGGAGGAACCCGAAGTCCTAGACTTCGTTACTCCGGAGGAGCAGCTAGCCTACGACCAAGAGCAGCAAGGCAAGCTCCGGTTTGCATTTCAATTTTTATTGTTTTGAACACTTACTTGGTTATTATGATTCCTTGCATTAGAGTCTTGTTTGGAAACCCAATTGCATAGCCAAGAAGACCATGGGTTGGGTTTAGGATTGCTAACCCCGTTAGCTACTGCAATGCTAAGATAGTTTAGGATTCGGTACAAGTCGAGTAGTTGGAACTACTCGTGATCATAGGCTAGAGGCACTCGACTCGGGTAGGGATAGCACATGAAACACATGGCAAGAAAATGAGACCAAGCGGAGGGTAAGGGCAGAAGGACTTTGGGGCCTGTGTGCTGTAGCTCCGCTTGTGTCGATTGAGGACCGAGCCATTTGCGGGCCTGTTGAACAAGCTAGAACAGTACCGAAGACCTACCGGCTATATGGGAACCGGGAAACCGATGTAACTCGGGTAGCTGGGTGTTGAGGCATAGCTGGTCGTTCAGAGGGTAGGTTGAGAGCTCGAGGTGTAAATCGGCTGGCGGCACTGAGATGCGCGTGCAGAGACCTCTTGCTCGGGACGATTGGACCGGTTCAACATTTGGCTAACGGGTGAAAGGTAGTTGCGTACGGCGTCCGTGATGGTTGTTGTAGGCAACATCGAGTACGGGCGTACGTGACGGGTTGTTCGGGTAACCCTGCAGGTGTAAATCGATTATAATCGCCATCTCTCGCGGTCAGTGAGTACCACTTGTTCACTGTACCGTGATGTAGAAAGAACAGGCTAGTTACATGTTAAAATGTTGCTGATTGAAAGATGGACTTTGCTTGTTAATGGTTTGCTGTAGTTAGAGCTAACTAGAGTTCCTTTCAACTTTGGGCAAAGTACATGAGAGAAATGTGTTTCTTGTTTGATTGCGGCTCTCTCATGTGCCTTAGCGTAAGGTTCTCCACCACCTGCTGCTAAAACCTGAAAGTAAGGTTCTACTAATTAGGCGAGTCCTTGCAATTGATTTTTACCTCATGTAACCCATCACCCCTCATGTAGAAGTTCCATGTTTAGGTGAGATGGGTCAGACTTGCTGAGCCTTCGTGCTCACTGCTTGTGTTTAAAGCTTTTGCAGGGTTCTATGAGGAAGGTACTCCCGAAGAGGAGACGGAACCCCAGGAGGGGAACCCCGTCGAGTGGGAGTCGTGCACGCCGCAGAGTTAGTGTGCGTGTGTGCTAGCAAGGACACATTCAAGGGCTGAACGTGGACTTGATGCGTAGTCTATGCCCGCGAGTGTAGACTGGACTTATTTTGATGTAAACATGTTCATAAACTTGTTTATGTAATAAAATTTCGCTTCTGCTTTGTACCTTTGACGTGTGTTATCCGGTGCTGTGCAACGCAGCACCCCTCAGCGTGATCCTGGCTCGACAAGACCGTGGGGTCGTGTGAGCGCTGGTATCAGAGCTCGCTTGAGGTTTAATGCACTACAAAGGTCATCTTTTTCAAAAAAATCTAGTGAGGAACGAGTTAGTAGCCCATATAAGGATGTTATTAGTATATAGAAAGTGGCATATTAACTTATTTGATTATGTCGGAAAATCGTGTATCTCGGGACGTGTATGTCTTGGGGTTACACGTAAGCGCTGTCCACCAGTGCGCACAAGCTGAAGGGTGGAGCCCCACGGGTGGTAGGTAACCCGACCCGCTTTGATATCCTCTGCGACTCTTCATGTCGTTTGGGGTATTCGAGCAACGTCTGTCCCTGGCGTGCGTGGTGCAACTTGGGAGACCCCGTAACGTGGTCTGAAACGTGAACACGTAACTCAAGGCATGTTTGGCTTGAGAACATCCGGGCGAGTGATGATGGCCGGGTGTACGAACTGTATGGATTCCGGGCTCGGTGTGCAGCCGAGTCTGATGATTGTTTGAGTTTCTGCAGGTAGCCTAACCACGAAACGGCAGACGTGTAGTATCCGTGTGCGAGTGACGTTTAGTGCCACTGAATTAACGAAGCCGGCTAAGTCCGGTATAGGTTTTTCTTTGTGAGGGCGTAGTACCGACATAATCTGGTGACGCATCGACGTCACACCCCATTAAATGAACAACTTCATTTAAAATTTGAAGGTTTTGATCTAAAGTAGTAAAACTTGATGTAACTCCTTCCCTTGAACAGGATATCAAAGTAAACAAGTTTTCAACTTATAGGTTGTTAAGGACAGGGTACT
Organism: Neostapfia colusana; assembly: GCA_030760725.1. Taxonomy (NCBI): domain Eukaryota; kingdom Viridiplantae; phylum Streptophyta; class Magnoliopsida; order Poales; family Poaceae; genus Neostapfia; species Neostapfia colusana. The sequence continues at coordinate 93,649,470 of JASWHV010000003.1, forward strand.
CTGGTTTCAGCTGAATTAGGGCTGAAGTTGATCAGAGGTTAGAGGTTGAGTTCTTTCGAGATTGTGGTCATATGATACATGTCTGGAAATCGTTGGAAGAGCTTTACAACTCTTCTGTTGAGGTCCAGAGGCGTTTCATCCCTTAACCACCCGAAAAATGCAGTAGAGTTGAAACTGTCCAGAAAACAGAACGGAGTAAAGACTCTCTGTAAACTCTCTGTAAATTAAGCATAACTTCCTGCTTAAAATCCAAAAATAGAAAATGAGGTAGTTCTGGAAATCTTATGAGATAGGTTACAACTTTGTAACAGAAAGTTTTGTCAGATTAGGAACAGAATTAACTGGAATTCATGGATCAAGTCAGTACCTAAAGCAGGGAGGTGCTGTCCAATTGTTTCCAGAAATTCTGTTAACTTTGATATCTCATAACTTTTGAATCAAGACATATCTTAGGCCAAGCAAATGCTTTCTGGAAAGCTATTAAAGTTAGCTGTAACTTTTATGTTGAGCTCCAGAACTAGTTTTGCCTTTAACATGGCCTAAATCAGGTTGAAATGGAAACTGGTCAGGGCTGTCATGGGAACAGCAGATTAGCAGTCAAATTTGTTTAAAATTTGAACTATGTTTCCAAGTTTTATGGGTTCAATGACATGTCTTATGTTATAACTCAGTGGTTTACTGTTTAAATAAATATTTGACATTTCTCAAATATATTTTTACAGATGACAGCAGATAAGCAGTTGGAGAACGGGTGGGTGGTGTCCCACTCACCGTAGCGGCTATCTGGAAGCATTGAGGCAGATGCTAATATTATTTCGGATATAACCAAATGCCGCAGTACTTCGCCAAGGAAGAAGGCGAAGAGGGGAACAAGATGTGGACAATCCATGTCGAAGTCCCTGCAGGACCTACGCCACCCGGTTGGGTGCCGTTCACCGTCACGGTGAGAGGAAGACAGCCCGAAGGTATGTGGCAAGTGGCAGCCCGTGACACCATGTCACGTTTCTGCCAACTACACGTGCAGGCTATGGAGGGCACTCCATATGCGCTCGTTCTGGTGGAGGGACGGGATCAGCATGTGTGGGAAGAGAGGTACCAGGAGGCAACAGACCCGAGTTGCCCAAGGTACAACCCCGAGGAGGCAAATCTCAGCCTCCAAATGGGGGCGGGAAATGCCGTGATGGACAGCCAAGCTGTTCATACGGAGCATCTCGCCATGAAGCTCAAGAAGAGCACGAGCCGTGGAGACCATTTCGAGAGTGCTCACAGCGCACTCCGCAATGTGCTCCTTCCGACGATCAAGCGACTGAATGAACAACACAATCAGTTGCATCGTCTGAAAAAGGCAAAGAAGAAGAGCCGTGTGGACATCACAGCGTTGCAAGAACTGGTACAGAATCTGACCCAGCAGAATGAGGAACTTACTCAAGAGCGGGACGACGCTATTGAGGAAGGGCAAGGCTGGGAAGAAGATTACAACCAGGCCATGGACGAGGTGCATGCTTTGCAGGACCTCGTACCTCCGGTATTGGGCGTACCGGTGGTATTGGGCCTTCCAGCAATGGGAGAGCCCGAGATGGGCGAAGAGGTGGTAGATCCAGAGCCACCAGCAGAGGTACCGGAGGAGGACGACCCGCAGGAGGTTGAGTTCTACTCCGAGTAGGGGGTTACAGTTGCTAAGTAGGGCAGCTAGGGTAGTGTAACCCAACTTTTGTAAATCGGTGACATGTCGTGTAGGCAGTAGCGTATGTATAGGTAGTGACGACATGAGCACGACTTCTCGGAGAACCGAGAATAATGTATCTTGTATAAAGTTTATGCTTTATCAATATATGTAAATGTTGTGCAAATCATTCATGTGTCACTTCAATACCTACTGTTGCATATGGAATTTTAAGTAAGACATGTGCTAATCGCTGCTGTTTTGAATTTCATAATGACGCGTACTCGTGCCAACCTGGATGTTGGGGGTACTAGTCAAGGGGGAGAGACCTCCCAACAGCCTCCCGAGGACTCCTCCGGAAAACAGCAGTAGCAACCGCAACAGCAAACACCGCCACTGCCAACAGTTACATTGGCTGACATCGTCGCGGCAATGGCGGGTTCACATCAGCAGCACACGGAGTTGCTGCAAACGCTTATCGCCAATACGTCTCGCCCAGAGAGATGTCAAGACCGTGAGGAGCGTCACAGAGCTCCTACTCCGACTTCCTGGCGACTCATCCCCCAGTATTCTCAAGGGCGGATGAACCTCTTGACACGGACAACTGGCTCCGCGCAATAGAGATGAAGTTCGGGGTGCTCCAGATAAGCGAGCAGCGCAAGACTCAGTTCGCGGTCCAGCAGCTCCAAGGATCCGCGAGCGCATGGTTGTCACACCCGGTTTTTCCGAAGAACAACCAAGTGAATATCACATGTATGCCAGGATCATTTTCTCATACATGTGATGACAAATAGTGAAGCATCATTTATTACAAGCCAGGTGTCGAATATAAGTAAGTCTTACATAGTAAATGTCTCGATGGACAATAATAAGTTCATCACAAGTAAATAAACTAGCAGCGGAATATTATTCTTTAGGGCTCCATCACAGGCGTTGCCCGGGGGTCTTCATGAACCTAAAAACCTTCCTCGGGTCCAAAATCTTGGTCATTATACACCACCTCATTATCTTGACCTGAGCAGCAATATAAACCAACAAATATGCAAGATTGAGCACCAATAGTACTCAGCAAGTGTGGGAAAATTATATCATGCATGGCTAGAACAAGGAGAGGTTGAACTCATGGTTAAAGCACTACGCAATTAATACCTATCACCTTAGCTTATTAAGCACCTACATTACTACACAGGTGAAATGGTCCCAAACTCCCATCCCATCATCATAATCCAATAACCATAACATCATTTCCAATGTTAAGCTCCCCGCTTAACTTCCAAAACCATCAATCCTCTAATCATGAATAAGTTCAGGCCGCTCTTGACCGTGAGCACGGCTGTCAAGACAGTTTTGACTCTGCAGAGTTTGTACCACTGTACCCACATGTAGTGATTTCATCCCCCGTTGCCGGGTGGACTAAAAGAACCTCCATTTTGCCAGTGGCTACGATCCACATTCACACTTCCCAGGTGTGCAGCCAGGAGATCACTACGAAGCCTTTACAAAGGGATTCCCGACGAGCGTGGGCCCACTGAGGTTTCACCCCTAACAGCATACAAGAGGCTCCAACCCCGCTGCAGTGGCCCCCTCTTGAGCCTTGCGGTTCATATGGTAGTCCAGCTGACACCTATTCCCCGCACCATCCAACACAACCATACTACGCCGGGGATACACCTAATTAATTGGCCAAGCTGCCCCATCTCAGCATGTTGTTGGCACTGTAAAGCCGGGTTACATGCTCCATGAACCGGTCCTTAGGATCCAGGCAAGTACTAAACACAAACCCAAGTCTCGTGCACCCAGCACACAACTAAAACATCCAACTTGCCTTGATCCCTACCTCTACATAACTCACAATAGCTCATTCAAGAGTATGGTAAAATAAACTGATGATCTCATATCCCAAATATTCCATTCTAAGCATGGCTAAGCATATGCATGTAAATAAATGACATGACAAAATAAATCCCAACCCAAGCTACAAGGAAACAAGGTAATGCAATTCTAGGGAAACTTCCTAGCATGGGTTTCATATTTCTTTTGACAATGCAAATAATTCTATCTACACATCCTAGCATAGGATCAAAGTGGTCAAGGACACTTGCCTCCTTCTTGCTGCTCTCGAAATGGGTAGTCCTGATCTTGGAAAGGGATAACTTGCTCTTGAACAGGTTCTACTTCATACCATCACACATAGCAAAAGAAAAACAACAATCATAAGACATAGTTCACACTTCTTACTTCATACAAACCACACATTCATATTTATGAAATTCATTCACCTTTATATGTGTTGTGGTTACTTTGTGTGTTGATCTGTGGCTTGCATACACTTTTATTTATATGTGTATGATTCCTACTTTTGGTGTTCATATTTATACTTACATACTATATATATATATGTGTGTGTGTGTTTCAGTTTTAAATAAATTCCTTATATTAAACTACCAAGTATGTATGAAAAGTATTTTTCTTCTCCATATGTGCCTTCATAATTTCTATCAACCCTAAACTGAACTCTTTGGATTTTAAAAACTCCATTTATCATTTACTAGTTGCTATATTTTCAGATTTATATTCCTATGCATAATTGTGTATTTTATTATGAAATTAGTAATACACATCATCTAAACAGTATAGGATCTGGTCCTAAATAATTTAATAACATATTTTGACCTTGGCCTCTGATGTAAACTATTTCATAATTATTTTCCCTATTTTTCTATAACTATTCTTTACTTAAAAATGTGTCCCTATACTAATAAATGTGAATATTAAATGAAACAGATTCATTTTAGCCCAAAAATATATTTTTATGTCACTCCAAAGTTTTCTAAATACTGAAAAAGTTTTTAATTAATTTTGACAATTATGTTTGTCCCACTTTTTGATTTTTAAACACTAGTTACATATTTAATTTTCTAAATTAAATACTAAACAGGGCTAAAATAATGAACTCACCTCATTACAGGGTCTATAATATTATTTTCATAATTTCCAGGGGTCTAGCTACACTTATCAGAGGTGTTTTTCCTAATTTTTATTAAGTCCAGGGGCTAAAACTGATTTTTAAACGAATTTACATGATTTTCTGGAGTTCCAGGGGCTAGATCAGAAGTTTCCGGGGCTAGCTCTTATTTCCCGAGAACCCCAGGGGGTAGCACGTAAGAATTCCAGTCTTTATAACGCGGGGCTGACGTGGACCGTCTGATTTTAAACCGACGGCTGAGATTATAACATCGAACCGGTACGCGGGGTTTTAAAGTCTACCGTGCGATTTAAAATAAACGGCGCACAAGCGGCCACGTCGCTCTGATCGAGCGCGGGCGGCGCTGCCGGCGGCGCACGGCGGCGGGAAGCGGCGATCTCGCCGGAAAGTTTCGGATCCTCGAGAATTCTGCCTAGAACTGTGATCCTATGGCATAGATCGGTAGAGGGGAGGTCAGGGATCTCACCTCGGGGGTTTTCTCGAGCTCGGGGGTCCTGGAAAGTGATCGGCGGCGAGGTTCGAGGCAAAACCACGGCGAAGCTCGTCGGCGCTGTGTTTACACCGTAAGTCTCCGAGTTTTCTGCACCTGCAAAGCTCCCCGGAGGCGGTGGATCAAGACCAGCGAGTTAGATCAGAGTTTCCGAGCTTAGATCGGCCAGAATTCACCGGCGAAGTCTCGGTGCTCACCGGAGTAAAAATCGGCGATCGCGTGGGAAAAACCGATCGGGGCTGGGGTTTTTATAGCCGGGGGAGGGCGGTGGGTCAGTTGTGATCGAGTTTGATTCTTCTGGGACCAGAATTCAGGCTGAGGGACGCGGTATTCCGATCGGTTAAGATCGCGCGCGCGCGGGAGAGTCCGGGGTCACGGGGTTAGGGATGACAGGTGGGTCCCACCTGTCTGTGAGGGATAGCGCGGCGCGCGGCTGCGGGCTGGCGCGGGGGAAAATTGGGCCGGCTGGCGGGTTTCGGCCCACTGGCCGGTTTTTTCCCGTTTTCTCTTTTTCTTTTTTCCATTTCTTTTCTGATTTGAGTCTAATTTGAATTCCAGTTTGAATTTGAATTTTTGCAAAACATGCAACACGTCCAAAAAAATTTAAATTCCCCTCTGAACATGGTTTAGGGTTTTGAATCAAAATTTGGGGTGTTACAGCTCTACCCCCCTTAAAAGAAATCTCGTCCTCGAGATTGGTGTTTCTAAGAAAACAATTCCGGAAATTGTGCCTTAAGCTCATCTTCCCGTTCCCAGGTGGCTTCCTCTTCTGAGTGATGCTTCCACTGCACCTTGCACATCCGGATTCTCTTATTTCTGGTGAGGCGTTCCATTGTCTCCAAAATCTTGTAGGGTTGCTCGGCATAAGACAAATCCTCAGCTACATTCACTTCATTCATGGGTAACACCTCTTCAGGCGTCCTCAGACATTTCTTGAGTTGTGACACATGGAATACATCGTGCACATCCGATAGATGAACCGGTAACTCTAGTTGGTACGCCACTTCGCCTTTCCTTTCCAAAACCTGAAAGGGTCCGATGTATCGAGGTGACAACTTCCCTTTCATCTTGAACCGACGAAGTCCTCTGATAGGGGACACCTTGAGATAAACATAGTCTCCCACGTTGAAAACGAGCTCTCTTCTTCGTACATCAGCATAACTCTTCTGGCGTGTTTGTGCTATCCTCAAGTTGTTGCGAATCTCCCTCACCTTTGCCTCGGCTTCTTGTAGCACTTCTGGACAAAACACTTTACTTTCTCCTGTTTGGTTCCAAAATAGGGGAGTTCTGCACTTCCTTCCATACAAAGCTTCAAACGGTGACATCTTCATACTAGCTTGATAGCTGTTGTTATAGGAAAACTCCGCATACGGTAAGTTCTTGTCCCAACTCCTATTGTTTTTTAGTGCACATGCCCTTAACATATCTTCAAGGATCTGATTGGTTCTCTCCGTCTGCCCGTCAGTTTGGGGATGATAGGCAGAGCTGAAGTTCAGATGGGTTCCCATGGTTTCATGCAACTTCTGCCAAAACCTCGAGGTGAACTGTGTCCCTCGGTCCGACACTATCTTCTTTGGCACTCCATGGTAACACACAATCCTTGACATGTACAATTCTGCCAATTTGGATCCGCTGTAGCTTTCTTTCACAGGGATGAAATGAGCTACCTTGGTTAGCCTATCAATAATGACCCATATTGAATCATACCCGGATTGGGTCCTAGGCAATCCCATGACAAAATCCATGCTGATTTCTTCCCACTTCCATTCAGGCACTTTGAGTGGTTGCAGCAATCCCACGGGTCGTTGATGTTCTGCTTTCACCAACTGACATGTGTCACATAGGGCAACATGTTCCGCGACATCTCGCTTCATGCCATACCACCAATACCTGCTCTTGAGGTCCTGGTACATCTTCGTACTCCCAGGATGAATGGAATAGTCAGAATCGTGAGCCTCCTTCAAAATTAATTCACGGATCTCCTTTACTTCTGGCACACAGATCCTTTTCCCGTGCCACACCGTTCCTTGTTCATCCTCTCTAAAACCAGGAGCTTTATTTTCCTTGATGAGCTATCTGATCTCTTGTATCTTCTCATCATTCTTTTGGCCCTCGCGTATGTCTTGCTCGAGTGTGGAGTCCACTTCCATGGCGATGGCTTCACTACTATTTACTAGACATATATTGAGCCTTATAACCTCGTCCTTCAATTCTGCAGGCATGTCCTTCAAGCTCAACTTATTGACCTGCACTTTCCGACTCAAAGCATCGGCCACGACGTTTGCTTTCCCGGTATGATAGTTGATGCCCACATCAAAGTCATTGATTAGCTCTAACCATTTCCTTTGTCTGAGGTTGAGATCTGGCTGTGTGAATATGTACTTCAAACTCTTATGATCCGTATATATCTCTGTCCTCTTCCCCATCAAATAGTGCCGCCAAATTTTCAACACGTGTACCACTGCAGCTAGTTCTAGGTCATGTGTAGGATAGTTCTTCTCGTGCTTCCGAAGCTGCCGGGATGCATATGCCACGTCATGTCCTTCTTGCATGAGAACACATCCCAACCCATTTCCAGAGGCATCGCAGTACACTGTGAAATTCTTCTGCATATCTGGCATAACCAACACTGAGGCTGTTGTCAATCTCTTCTTTAGCTCCTGAAAGCTCGTATCGCACTGTGGCGTCCAGGTGAATGTGATTCCCTTTTCCAACAGTTTGGTGAGAGGTCTCGAGATCTTGGAGAATCCCTCAATAAACCGTCGATAGTATCCAGCCAATCCCAAAAAGCTTCGAACTTCCCCGACATTTTGAGGGGTCTTCCACTTCTGGATATCCTCGATTTTGGCGGGATCTACGGAGATTCCTCCCTCCGAGATTATATGTCCTAAAAAGGGAACTCTCTTCAGCCAAAACTCACACTTGCTCAACTTGGCATATAGTTGGTGTTCTCTCAGCCTCTGTAACACCAACCTTAGATGTTTCTCATGTTCTTCTTCATCTTTGGAGAAGACGAGAATATCATCTATGAAAACCACCACAAATTTGTCCAGATATTCCATGAATACCTTGTTCATGAGGTACATGAAATATGTCAGGGCATTGGTTAGCCCAAAAGGCATGACAGTGTATTCATACAGTCCGTACCGAGATACGAAAGCTGTCTTGGGAATATCAGATTGCCTTATCTTGAGTTGGTGGTATCCCGACCTGAGATCAATTTTCGAGAACACACAAGCTCCCCTCAACTGATCAAACAAGTCTTCAATGCGGGGTAATGGGTACTTGTTCTTAATGGTTACCTCATTCAAGGCACGGTAATCCACGCATAACCTTTGGGTTCCGTCTTTCTTAGGCACAAATATCACCGGAGCTCCCCATGGTGAGGAACTAGGGCGAACATACCCCTTCTCCGTCAATTCTCTCAAATGATCCTTGAGCTCTTCTAGCTGCTTGGAGTCCATTCGATAAGGTCTCTTGTATATCGGGGCTGTTCCCGGTACTAGCTCAATTGCGAATTCCACGTCACGGTCGGGAGGCATACCTGGCAATTCCTCCGGAAAAACATCCGGATATTCCCTGATAGTCCTGATTTCCTCAACTTTCACCTCCACTTGATTTAATTTGATGTCCCTCCCAGGCTCGTGTATTGTTATGAACTTTACTCTGGTGCCACTGGGGTGAGTTAATTCCACCGTTCTGGTCGAACAATGGATGATTCCTTTATGTTTGGTCAACCAATCCATACCCAAAATAATATCTATCCCTTGTGAATCTATCACTATGAGGTTAGCCGTAAATACTACCCCATTAATGTCTAGGTTCACTTTGGGACACACTTGTCTTGTCCTTATTTCTCCTCCTGGAGAGTTTACGGCTAGCATATGGTTCATTTGTGTGGTTGCAAGGTCATGCTTCTTAACAAACCCTTGAGCAATGAACGAGTCGGTAGCACCAGAATCAAACAGCAGAGTTGCAAGGTGTAAATTGGCAGGAAACTTACCAACTACCACGTCGGGTGCCTCTTGTGCTTCCTCCATAGTGACATGGTTCACCCGTCCTCTCATTACATTCTGCTGTTGTGGCGGCGCAGGCTTCTTCTTTGGACATTTATGGGCGTAGTGCCCCACTTCACCACAGCTGAAACATTGCACCCCAATCTTAGATGCTTGGCCCTTGTTGTCTTGGGGTTGGTTTGGGGGTCCTTGCACTGCTGGTCGAGGTGGATATGCGGGGCGAGGCTGCTGCACAAACTGACGTTGCGGCTGTGCTGGTGCTGCGGGAGGCCTGTAGTTTGGGTTGTACCCTCTTGGTGCTGAATAGGGTACCGCAGCACGACTCGTCTGCCCCGTAGGTTGCTGCATCATACGTGGGCGGGTGTTGCTCCCTGAGGCTTGATGTGACCACCCAGCCTTCCTCTTATTCTCATTTTCCAGGGCCTTTAGCTTCCTTTCCACCACAAATGCTCTGTCCACCATCTTTTGAAAACTTTCATACTCATTTGAGGACATTGCACACTGCATTTCTGCGGTAAGTCCTTCCACGAAACAATCTTGTTTCTGCTCATCAGTCTCTATGTCCCGTGGGGCATAACGGGATAGTTGAGTGAATTTAGTGAGGTATTCCCTCACCGTCATGTTTCCCTGCTGCAGTCCCAAAAACTCCTTCCTCTTTTTTTTGAGTTCACCTCTTAGGATGTAATGGTTGCGGAAGCTACGCTTGAACTCTTCCCAAGTGATGTTCTCAGGGTCATGATGGGCGGCCATGTAGGCGGTCCACCAATCAGCAGCAGGTCCATGCAATTGATGAGAGACAAACAGCACCCTCTCATACTCTTGGCATTGTATTATCCTCATCTTACTTTCAATGGTCTTCAGCCAATCATCTGCCTCCAGAGGTTCAGCAGCACTTGCAAACTTTGGAGGTTGAGTTCCTAGAAACTCACTCAACCTTGGTTGGCGTGGTGCAGCTTGTGTAGGTGGAACTTGATGCAAGTTGGCCACCACTTGAGTCAATTTCTGGATGAGCTGATTTTGATTCTCCAGCATTTGGTGGAGAGGATCAACTTCTTCACGGCGACCACCCCGGTCCTGGCCTCCAGAAAGATGAGGGTTGCATGCCTCATCATTGTTTTGGCGGGGTTGGCAGCACGTCCTTTTCCTCTTCCGGCCATCTGGCAGAATCAACAAATGTTAATTTGATCCCATTTAGTATCGTCTTACTACTTTCATTTGTTGGTACTTTGAGGTGTTGAGGCTTTGTTAAAATTTTACGAGGGTTTATATCTCACACCAAATAAATGCACTATTATTTCCTGTGGGTTCACACACCAAAGCAAAACAATCTGAAGACGAGGCTGTGGACAATTGCTCATGGCTTCCACAACTCACATCACACACCAAGCATTATCACACCATTAACTACGTAACGACTCGACTACTCGACCTCTTGCTAGCTAGGGGAAAGACTCTACACTACTCGTCCTCTTGAGCTGGCTCCTCGGGATCTTCCTCCTCATTTCGGCTACCTTCCGACTCTGCTTTGGGTGGGTAGGCTGCTGGTGGAGAAGTGCGACGACGCCTGATCGCTCGGCGATCCGGGGAGTCAGGAGTCCATGTATCATTCACGGTGACACACAGTTCATTCCCATCTCCTCTTTCTCTCGCCTTTAAGCAAGCTCGCAGCAACGCCTCCGTTTCCTTCAGGGTGTCTCGGACATCCTGAAGCTCTTGTTGACACTCCTGCAGTCGAGTGCTGAGCATAGCAGCATCCTCCAAGCACAGGTCCATGTGCTCATGGGAAGTCCCTTGCTGCACCGGTGGGTACTTGTACTCCGTGGTACCACTCTCACGTTGGAGGACATACATGTACTCAGTTTTGTCCAAGTGACGACGATAGATGTGACTCTGGCAGGTGATGGCCTCCAAGGTGACATCTTTCTCCGCGTCAACTTGTGTTGCTGGACACGCTGGAGAGTGGTGAATCTTAAGCAGCTGATTCTCGTGTATAATCCTCATCTCCGAACTCCATTCTTCCCTCTTCTCACGGATGGTCCTGGTGGAGTTATAGTGGATGATTAGCTTGCCCGTATTGCCGGCGGCTTCGAGCATACGTCGAAGACGGCGCAACAAGTCTCCTACTGCCAATCCGTAGGAAAGGTACGTCACTGGACGACTCTCCTCTCTTTCGGCAAGGGCAACTACGGGAACTCTCCCTCCTGTGGACTTGCGAGCGGTGCGAATCATGCGAACCATCTAAAACAAAAAGAATTTAAAATTAGGTTAGATAAACTCTTTAAACAAAAATCCCATTTTGAATGAAAATTTTGGGATAAGATGAAGAAAATGACTCCTTAAATAACACTCTTCAACCCACACCTTGGAAAATAGTTTTTAAGAAAATAGGGCCCTTAAATACGTCTATTTCTACCTAGGTCCACGTTCCTACAGGCAACCTTGGCTCTGATACCACCTCTATCACACCCGGTTTTTCCGAAGAACAACCAAGTGAATATCACATGTATGCCAGGATCATTTTCTCATACATGTGATGACAAATAGTGAAGCATCATTTATTACAAGCCAGGTGTCGAATATAAGTAAGTCTTACATAGTAAATGTCTCGATGGACAATAATAAGTTCATCACAAGTAAATAAACTAGCAGCGGAATATTATTCTTTAGGGCTCCATCACAGGCGTTGCCCGGGGGTCTTCATGAACCTAAAAACCTTCCTCGGGTCCAAAATCTTGGTCATTATACACCACCTCATTATCTTGACCTGAGCAGCAATATAAACCAACAAATATGCAAGATTGAGCACCAATGGTACTCAGCAAGTGTGGGAAAATTATATCATGCATGGCTAGAACAAGGAGAGGTTGAACTCATGGTTAAAGCACTACGCAATTAATACCTATCACCTTAGCTTATTAAGCACCTACATTACTACACAGGTGAAATGGTCCCAAACTCCCATCCCATCATCATAATCCAATAACCATAACATCATTTCCAATGTTAAGCTCCCCGCTTAACATCCAAAACCATCAATCCTCTAATCATCAATAAGTCCAGGCCGCTCTTGACCGTGAGCACGGCTGTCAAGACAGTTTTGACTCTGCAGAGTTTGTACCACTGTACCCACATGTAGTGATTTCATCCCCCGTTGCCGGGTGGACTAAAAGAACCTCCATTTTGTCAGTGGCTACGATCCACATTCACACTTCCCAGGTGTGCAGCCAGGAGATCACTACGAAGCCTTTACAAAGGGATTCCCGACGAGCGTGGGCCCACTGAGGTTTCACCCCTAACAGCATACAAGAGGCTCCAACCCCGCTGCAGTGGCCCCCTCTTGAGCCTTGCGGTTCATATGGTAGTCCAGCTGACACCTATTCCCCGCACCATCCAACACACCCATACTACGCTGGGGATACACCTAATTAATTGGCCAAGCTGCCCCATCTCAGCATGTGGTTGGCACTGTAAAGCCGGGTTACATGCTCCATGAACCGGTCCTTAGGATCCAGGCAAGTACTAAACACAAACCCAAGTCTCGTGCACCCAGCACACAACCAAAACATCCAACTTGCCTTGATCCCTACCTCTACATAACTCACAATAGCTCATTCAAGAGTATGGTAAAATAAACTGATGATCTCATATCCCAAATATCCCATTCTAAGCATGGCTAAGCATATGCATGTAAATAAATGACATGACAAAATAAATCCCAACCCAAGCTACAAGGAAACAAGGTAATGCAATTCTAGGGAAACTTCCTAGCATGGGTTTCATATTTCTTTTGACAATGCAAATAATTCTATCTACACATCCTAGCATAGGATCAAAGTGGTCAAGGACACTTGCCTCCTTCTTGCTGCTCTCGAAATGGGTAGTCCTGATCTTGGAAAGGGATAACTTGCTCTTGAACAGGTTCTACTTCATACCATCACACATAGCAAAAGAAAAACAACAATCATAAGACATAGTTCACACTTCTTACTTCATACAAACCACACATTCATATTTATGAAATTCATTCACCTTTATATGTGTTGTGGTTACTTTGTGTGTTGATCTGTGGCTTGCATACACTTTTATTTATATGTGTATGATTCCTACTTTTGGTGTTCATATTTATACTTACATACTATATATATATATATATATATATATATATATATATATATATATATATATGTGTGTGTGTGTTTCAGTTTTAAATAAATTCCTTATATTAAACTACCAAGTATGTATGAAAAGTATTTTTCTTCTCCATATGTGCCTTCATAATTTCTATCAACCCTAAACTGAACTCTTTGGATTTTAAAAACTCCATTTATCATTTACTAGTTGCTATATTTTCAGATTTATATTCCTATGCATAATTGTGTATTTTATTATGAAATTAGTAATACACATCATCTAAACAGTATAGGTTCTGGTCCTAAATAATTTAATAACATATTTTGACCTTGGCCTCTGATGTAAACTATTTCATAATTATTTTCCCTATTTTTCTATAACTATTCTTTACTTAAAAATGTGTCCCTATACTAATAAATGTGAATATTAAATGAAACAGATTCATTTTAGCCCAAAAATATATTTTTATCTCACTCCAAAGTTTTCTAAATACTGAAAAAGTTTTTAATTAATTTTGACAATTATGTTTGTCCCACTTTTTGATTTTTAAACACTAGTTACATATTTAATTTTCTAAATTAAATACTAAACAGGGCTAAAATAATGAACTCACCTCATTACAGGGTCTATAATATTATTTTCATAATTTCCAGGGGTCTAGCTACACTTATCAGAGGTGTTTTTCCTAATTTTTATTAAGTCCAGGGGCTAAAACTGATTTTTAAACGAATTTACATGATTTTCTGGAGTTCCAGGGGCTAGATCAGAAGTTTCCGGGGCTAGCTCTTATTTCCCGAGAACCCCAGGGGGTAGCACGTAAGAATTCCAGTCTTTATAACGCGGGGCTGACGTGGACCGTCCGATTTTAAACCGACGGCTGAGATTATAACATCGAACCGGTACGCGGGGTTTTAAAGTCTACCGTGCGATTTAAAATAAACGGCGCACAAGCGGCCACGTCGCTCTGATCGAGCGAGGGCGGCGCTGCCGGCGGCGCACGGCGGCGGGAAGCGGCGATCTCGCCGGAAAGTTTCGGATCCTCGAGAATTCTGCCTAGAACTGTGATCCTATGGCATAGATCGGTAGAGGGGAGGTCAGGGATCTCACCTCGGGGGTTTTCTCGAGCTCGGGGGTCCTGGAAAGTGATCGGCGGCGAGGTCCGAGGCAAAACCACGGCGAAGCTCGTCGGCGCTGTGTTTACACGTAAGTCTCCGAGTTTTCTGCACCTGCAAAGCTCCCCGGAGGCGGTGGATCAAGACCAGCGAGTTAGATCAGAGTTTCCGAGCTTAGATCGGCCAGAATTCACCGGCGAAGTCTCGGTGCTCACCGGAGTAAAAATCGGCGATCGCGTGGGAAAAACCGATCGGGGCTGGGGTTTTTATAGCCGGGGGAGGGCGGTGGGTCAGTTGTGATCGAGTTTGATTCTTCTGGGACCAGAATTCGGGCTGAGGGACGCGGTATTCCGATCGGTTAAGATCGCGCGCGCGCGGGAGAGTCCGGGGTCGCGGGGTTAGGGATGACAGGTGGGTCCCACCTGTCTGTGAGGGATAGCGCGGCGCGCGGCTGCGGGCTGGCGCGGGGGAAAATTGGGCCGGCTGGCGGGTTTCGGCCCACTGGCCGGTTTTTTCCCGTTTTCTCTTTTTCTTTTTTCCATTTCTTTTCTGATTTGAGTCTAATTTGAATTCCAGTTTGAATTTGAATTTTTGCAAAACATGCAACACGTCCAAAAATTTTTAAATTCCCCTCTGAACATGGTTTAGTGTTTTGATTCAAAATTTGGGGTGTTACAATGGTGGGCCAACTTCTGTGCTTCACAGCCCACCGACTGAGGCGGGCGCGGTACCGACTGAGACAGGGCTCAGCTCTGATACCACGCTGACGCGGCCCGCTCAGTTGAGACAGGCCACTCGCCCGGGAATCCCATTGGGTGGTGCCGTGTTGTGCGGCACCCAACAGCACACATATGAGGAGCAATGTATTACATAAAACAATAGCGGAAGCTTACAAGTTTTTCTTTGTAAGTACTTTACATCAAGTAACTACAGCGGAAGTCTATATCAACTCACGTCGAATAACTAAGAGCACTCGAGATGAAGTCCAGCCCGCGGACTCCTCTCGCTAGCAACACGAAGACAACAGTAGCGGCTGGGTTCTCCCTGTGTTAAACGACTCGGAAGTCTCCGAGTCTCACCGGACAACCTTCTTTTCAGCATCGATGTTAACCTGCAAAACCACTTATATAGCAAGCGTGAGCACATAGGCTCAGCAAGTCTGACCCGTCTCTCCTAAACAAGAAACTCTGCATGCACGACGGTAACAATTGGGTCTGCTAGATTTGCATAAAGGACTCGCCTAAAGTTGATCCTTGACTTTCAGAATTTTAAGCCTCATTGTGCGGACCTTTAGCCGAAAAGCATCGCAACTCCACAATCAAACAAGAAACGCTTTGTTGCGATGCTCCTTGCACAAAGTGAAAGTAAAGTTTAATGAGCCTATCTCTAATTCAATCATGGTTGCATTACAAGTTACAACACAGCCTTATCAAGTTCAAAGATAAACAATTCCAGTTGTTACTACGTCAAGACGCAGTAGGCAAGTATGCTCATATAACCGCGAGCGACGGTGATTCGAATCAGTACACGCCCGGACTACACGACACGTACACCCGTACTCCGAGTTGCCGGCAGCAACCTCGACTGACGTTGTACGCGGCCACCTTTCCCAAGATCTTCCACATTGGGTGCAGCCCAATGGCCCCGAGTACGCAAGCTCCCTCAAGGTACATACCCGCTGTGGTATGTTCTTGAGCGAGGTACCTCCTGCTACCCTGACGCTGAAAGCCTAAGGCAGTTGGAAAAGTTCCACTATGGATCTCCCAAGGTACATCGGTTTCCTGGGTCCCATATAGCCAGTATGCGCCCGGTACACAACTCAAACTTGTCCAACAGGGCTAAGCACGGACGGGCCTTAACCGACACAGGCAGGGCTATGCACGCACGGCCTGCAACCTGCTGCATCAAAACCTCCCTGCCCGGTCTCCATTTCTTATGTGTGAACTTTCCTCATCTTTTCTAATTCGGACCCGTTCCGAGTAAACCAGTCCTAAACTCGCGAGTAGCTTCCAACTACTTGACTTCTACCGGACCTTTCCTACTAACATTTAGCGTAGCCAAATCCACTCGAGGAGGTGCTATTCTACCCTTTTCTCTCTTAGGTATTTCTGGTCATGCAAGTGGGGTTTTCAATATCATCTAGACTTACTGCAATCAATGATGCAAAGCTATGATCTCTACAAATGAAAATGCTTTATAAAACTGTTCAAATGCAAACCGGGGCTTGCCTGTTTTGCAGGTGACTAAGGTTACAATCAGTTAGTGATGATCACTTGGAGCTTGATCACTTGTTTTCCTCCCTCCTTGATCTTCACTTCAAGTCCTTCTCACCTTCTTCACGTATATGCTACACGATATGATCATGCATATGTATTTAATTGAAAAGCTTTTGCTAATAAGATCTAATGACAGTTTTAAAACTGGAACTCTGTTTAATAATTTAAAATGACACTGGTGCTAGTGGTTTGTGTTGGGTTTAAACACTATGATCAAGTGTTGAGTGCTTTTCCCACTTAAGTGTTGATCACCTTAAGAGATCACACATGACAGTGATGATCCAGAGCTCTAATGGAGCTGAGAATTTTCATGTGAGTTCTTTGTCACAAGAAAGTCCTCTGGACCAAATTTTAGCACTTTTCAGTGAGTGGTTTATTCAGAACAATTCTCTAAGTGTTTAATAAAAGATGAATTAATTCTGAGTTAACACCAATGTTCATGTCAAACTCAGCGAACCACAATTTCAATTATAGTTCCTAGAGTCTACATGAATTTTTCTAGGATTTGTGGAGCTAATAATTTCCCAGAAATGAATTTACAAGTTTTGGAAATTCTCTGAAAATGTTTCTGTATGCATTTGAATACAGGAACTTACAATCTGAATTACCCTGATCAATTCAACTCCAAATGAGCTGAAACTTTTACAGGAGTCTAATAACACCCTAAAGAATATTCTGTCAAAATTTGAGGATTTTTGGATAAACCAAACTCCCTCTAAAATTCTTTTGCTGAAAAGATTTAAAGAATTTTCCAGAATTAAATAAAGACTTTCATACCAATTGGGTTGCATATTTGGATAGAGTTTGTCAATCTGAATCTAACCCAATTTGAATCACTAAATTTGGAGGTTCCTAGCAAAAGTTATGCTCTTCTAAAGTTTGGGGAAAAATCTGGAATTTGAATAAATCCGAGAAATGTTTAAATCTGACTGTGGGACCAGGGACACGTGTCTGCTGCCGGGAGCGTGCCGCACAGGGTCACAGGGTTGTTTCCCACGCTGTCACAGCCGATCCGGCGCCACAGAGGATCTAGCTCTTCTATCCCGAGTCACTGGCACGCGGGCCCGGGGAGGTCGTCTTCCACCTCTCGCTCCCGCGCGATTCCACCGTCGGGCTCGCCAGAGAAGCTCCGGAATCGGTCGTCCGGCCAACTCCCGAGCTGTTACTCGCTGTCAGGCCCTATTTTAACCCGAGGAACATGATGGTGTGGCTTCCACAGACCGGCGAAGTTCCTAAACCACCCCGCACCGGTGCAGCGGCCCTGAGGGAGTCCGGCGACGTTGCCCCGACGCTTTAGCCCGCCAAAAGCTCCCTGGAAAGGTTCTACAGCACCAGTGGAGGTTGGCCAAGCTCGGCATGGCCGCATAGGGGCTCGGGGACGGCTCTACCCTAGGGTTCACCGTGCACCCGCACCTTCCCGCCATAGCCGCCGTCGTAAAAAGTGAAATTGCACCGTGCACAGTGTGTTTCATGCGAGGCTTTGTGAAGAAGAAAGGTTGCTACACCAGTCTAGGTTCTATGTGTGAAATTTGCAGAGCTATAAATGAATATAACTCAAGAATTTCATGGATTCATACCCGCGGTTCAGTTTTCACCGGCCGGAGAGGATCTTCGAAATTCGTTGTCGAGAGGCCGAGACAGGCTCTGTGCTTCGGGTGGAAGCTGCACGGAGACCTTGCGCGTCCCCCGGTGGCCTCGTTTGGTCATGAAACGCCCTGGAGGAGGCTGTCCACAGGAGCGCTTCGTCGCTATTGTGTGACGGCCACCGCTGAAACCGAGTTATCTCAGTGTGGAGAGCACGAACGCCCTTGGTGAGTGCACGAGGGGGTCGTGGGACGATGGTGGTGTTGCTTGTCTGCTCAACCGAGGCTTCACACGCAAGTTATGGCGGTGGCCGATCGAGCGGACGGCGTCGGCAGCTGCGGCTGTTTCTCGCGCGAGGAAAAGAAACAGAGCGGCGCTGTTCTTCGGGGATGAGCGAAGAGGAGCACGGCAGAGGGTATAAGACGCCCAGCAGCCCTCCAGCGCGACCGGAATTCAGCAGGAGGTGGAGGCGTTGGCTCGGTGCGGTGTCGCCCGTAGAGAGTCGGCTCTGCCGATTGCTTCGCGTGGGAGGAGAGCAAATGAAGACTGAAGATCTTTTGTAATTTCAGTGCTCCCAATGACATGTGGGTCCCACATGTCAGTCCTCCTTATCTCTTCTAAAATATCTCCCCAATTTGAATATTGATGGGATTCAATTGTGGAAGTTTAAATCTGAGAGGCATATTTGGATAATTGGGCAAGTTTTATCCAAATTCAAATATGCATTTGAATTCTTTGTCATTTAAAGTCCATTTGAAAAATGGGTTGCAAATCATTTTCATAAATCATGAAACTTTGCACACCCCCTAATTTGGACCCAAGGAACTCAAATATGAAATCTGATTTTTATTTTGGCTGCTGCAAATGAGATTTTCAGCACAACAGTTTTGAATTCCAATGTGTTGTCCTCATTTGAATTTTAGTTTGAACAAATTGTTCCAAATCTGATTTTTGTTTTCTCACACATATGGGAACTTCCCATCTTTGTTTCAGACCCCTCTTGGGTTCCAAGTTTTCAAATAAACATTTGAACTTGTGTGAAGAAAACCCTCATGTGTGTTATCACATGTGGGGAAAAGTTTTAACAAGTCCCAAATTTCATACACATGAAACCAACTTTTGCAAACAAGTGTTTCTTTGTATTCATAATTTTGGGACCTTTACACCAACTGAGTGATGACCTGGACGGAGTTCCGGACGGCCTTCAGGGCCTATCATATACCGCCAGGTTTGATGAAGAGGAAGACGCAGGAGTTCTTACACCTGCAACAAGGGAGCCGGAACGCGCTGGAACACTCCAGGGCGTTTAACAATCTCATGCTATATCGTCGTATCACGCCGATACCGACGAGAAGCGGCGGGACCACTTTTACCAGGGGCTTAACCTGCTCCTGAAGGACAAGTTGGCGATGTTCAATCGCGGCAGCCTCAACGACATAATTGATGCTGCGATTGTTCAGGAGGACTCCGGCAAGGAGTTGGCGGCGGCGGAGCGAAAGCGAAGCGCACCGTAAAGCAGCGGAGAAGGAGGCGGTCCTTCTCAGAAGTTTCGGATGGTGAATTGCCCACCATCAGGTCCACGCTGGCAGCCACCACAGAGGTCGATGCCGTTCCGCAGTCGGCCGTACTCTTCACCGGCATTCAGGCCGGCACTGCCAGTACCACCTCCGCAACAACAGCAGCAGCGGGCGATGCCGCGTGTGTATGCACCTCAGCAACGCATGCCAGGCTTTCGTCTCCCGAGCACTACACCAGCAGCGGCCACATGTTACAAGTGTGGTCGTCCAGGACACTTCGCGAGCAGTTGCCCAGAGAGGCAAGGCGGCGGAGTGGCACCGCAGTTTCCGGGGAGGAATCAACCCCGGAACCCTACTAATGCGCGGCGGGCAAACCCTAGGCCCGGCACCGTCCACCAGCTTGCCATAGAGGACGTGCCGGAGGGCGAGCCAATCCTTGCGGGTATGTTCCAACTCCACCAGCATCCCGCTATAGTACTATTTGATTCAGGCGCCACGCATAGCTTCATTAGCCAAGCTTTCATTGATAAGTATAGCTTGCAAATACTACCCACCGATAGTCCCTATGTGATCTGTTCACCGGGTGGGAAAATTTCAGCAAGCATGATGGTCCCAAAAGCGTCATTGTGCTTAGAGGGTAGAGTTTACCCTACGTCCCTCATAATCTTAGAGGGACAAAAGGTCGATGTCATCTTAGGGATGTCGTGGTTAACCCGCCACGGCGCTGTTTTAGACACCGTCCTCCGAGTTGTGCACTTGAACTCAGAAGTGCACGAGTCTCACTCATTATTTCTGGACAGTCCAGAAATAAAACTTCCAAGTGTCTATCAAGCCACAACCATCAGATTGGAAGATATTCCAGTAGTCCGAGAGTTCCCTGACGTGTTCCCGAAAGATTTACCCGGGATGCCGCCCGATAGAGAGGTGGAGTTCAAGATTGAACTTGCACCGGGAACCATGCCAATATCCCGAAGGCCGTACAAGATGGCGCCCAAGGAATTGGCTGAACTGAAGACTCAGCTCACGGACCTTCAGGAGAAGGGTTTTATTAGGCCGAGCTCTTCGCTACGGGGCTGTTCGGCACTATTTGTCAAGAAGAAGGATGAGACGTTATGGCTTTGCGTGGACTATCGTCCATTAAATGTCGTAACCATCAAGAACAAGTACCCATTGCCACGGATCGACATGTTGTTTGATCAGTTGGTCGAAGCAAAGATCTTTTCCAAGATGGACTTAAGATCCGGGTACCATCAGATTAAGATCAGGGCTGAGGACATTCCGAAGACGGCTTTCTCGACGAGGTATGGACTTTATGAGTACCTGGTCATGTCCTTCGGCCTCACCAATGCTCCAGCTCACTTCATGTATCTAATGAACTCGGTATTCATGCCGGAGCTGGACAAGTTTGTCGTAGTCTTCATCGACGACATCCTGGTATATTCCAAGTCAGAGGAAGATCACAAGAAACATCTGTGTATAGTCTTGCAACGGCTGCGGGAAGCTATACGCAAAATTCAGCAAATGCGAGTTCTGGATATCGCAAGTGCCTTTTCTCGGGCATATCATTTCAGCGGAGGGTATCGCTGTAGACCCGAGCAAGATCACTCAAGTGCTGAATTGGAAATCCCCGAGAACTGTTCACAAGGTACGGAGTTTCCTCGGACTCGCGGAATATTATCGAAGGTTCATTCCAAACTTCTCGAAGATTGCCAAGCCTATGACGGAGCTGCTGAAGAAGGCTACCAAATATGTTTGGAGTCTAGCGTGCAAAGCAGCATTCAAGGCTTTAGTCAAGCACCTGACATCAGCACCGGTTTTGGCGCAGCCAGACACAACAAAACCGTTCGATGTGTACTGCGATGCATCCGGCATTGGGCTCGGATGTGTGCTGATGCAAGACCGAAGAGTGGTCGCATATGGATCACGGCAGCTTAGAAACCATGAGCAGAATTATCCAACCCACGATTTGTAGCTCGCTGCCGTGGTGCTTGCACTGAAAATGTGGAGGCACTACCTACTCGGTAACCTCGTACATTTATATACCGACCACAAAAGCCTCAAGTACATATTCACTCAGAAGGAGCTGAACATGAGGCAGCGAAGATGGTTAGAATTGATAAAGGATTACGAAATAAAGATCCATTATCATCCGGGCAAGGCAAACGTAGTGGCAGATGCGCTGAGCCGCAAGTCACACGTCAACAACCTGACCATCACACCTTTGGAAGAGAGCGAACCACCACTACATGTAATTCCACATGGATCTCTCTACAACCTAGCTTTGATCCCCACCATCCGTGAAGAGATAGCGGCAGCCCAGAAGAATGACAAGGGCATGTCACATTTGCGGAGACGTGTAAACAGTGGGGAGCTGAAATGTTTCCGGAAGGATGGGGACGGCGTCCTATGGTTCAAGGACCGGATCGTCGTACCCTGTAACCCGGAATTACGGAAGAAAATCTTTGATGAGGCTCACTTGTCAAAGTTTTCTATTCACCCCGGCAGCAACAAAATGTATCAAGAATTTAGAAGCAAGTTTTGGTGGACACGGATGAAGTGGGAGACTGCAAAATACGTGTCCGAGTGTGATACATGTCGAAGGGTGAAGGCAGACCATATGCGGAAACCGGGACTGCTGCAACCACTGGGCATTCCTGCCTGGAAGTGGGAGGATGTGAGCATGGATTTCATCTTCGGCTTACCCACCACCTTGCAGAAACATGATTCTGTGTGGGTGATCATCGATCGGCTCACCAAAGTTGCCCATTTCATCCTGGTCAACACCAACTACAACGCCAAGAAGTATGCTGAACTGTACATCTCACGGATCCTATGCTTGTACGGCGTACCCCGTACCATTATATCGGATCGGGGCACTTTATTTGTGTCCCGTTTTTGGGAGCAGCTGCACGCTGCATTGGGGACGAAGCTGATCCGTAGTTCAGCGTACCACCCGCAGACGGATGGGCAAACGGAGCGGGCAAATCAGATCCTAGAAGACATGCTACGAGCTTGCGCTATCAACCACGGCAAGAATTGGGATGATCACTTGTCGTTAGCCGAGTTCTCGTACAATAATGGGTACCAAGCCAGCATTAAGATGGCGCCCTACGAGGCGCTATACGGGCGGAAATGCCGCACACCATTGAACTGGTGTGAGTCTGGCGAAAGGGTTACCTTCGGGATTGACCTTGTCAACAACACAGAAGAAAAGGTTCGACTGATTCAAGCGAACCTGAAAGCCGCCCAATCCTGTCAGAAACAATATGTGGACCGGAGGAGACGCCCATTACAATTCGAAGTGGGGGATCACGTATATCTACGTGTATCTCCAATGAAGGGCGTAAACAGATTTGGGGTGAGAGGAAAGTTGGCACCCCGATTCATCGGTCCATTCCAGATTACCGAAAGATGTGGATCGGTAACATACCGGCTGAAGTTACCAGAAGCTCTTTCAGGATTCACGACGTCTTTCACATTTCCCAGCTGAGGAAGTGTCTCAAGCTATCAACTACCATTCAGCTGGAAGACATTGAAGAACTGCAACCGGATCTCACCTATCGGGAGGAACCGGTTTGGATTATTGACGAAAAGGCCCGAACCACACGCAACCGTACGTTGTGGTTCTACAAGATTCTATGGAGTAATCACTCTGTGGACGAAGCGACATGGGAGAGCGAAGGATTTCTTCACGCCAACTACCCCGACTTTTTCACGTCGCATATCCGGTAATTTTCCACCGTCCTCTCTTCATTTTCACCTTATAATCTCGGGACGAGATTCTTTTAAGGGGGGAGGAATGTAAGGGCCTCAGTTTTTGACACATATTTGAAGTGTTCATCACCATACACACACACCTCATTTGAGGAAAGTTGATGAACACAAATGAAGAGCAAGTAACCACCATCAACATGCTCATTTGAAAACAAACTCACATATTGCAAAAGTGGTATTTCCCACATGTGATATAGAGGGTCTGGACATATGGAAACTCCTACACATTGCTAAGGATGTCCATGCCTAGTTTCACCCAAATTCAAAACCTTTTTGAGGTCATTTTGGGTATAGTTAGAAAGGGGGCAGTTTGAACCATATTCACATTCAAACTGTTTTTATCCCATGTATTAAAAAGGGGGAGGCATATTCTTATTCTGCACATTTTTGTGAGCTCACACACCAATTTTCACTCCATTTGGAGTTGATCTTGACATGATCTAAGTGGGACAAATTCAAACTTTATTTGAATTTCAAACTGAACTTGTGCTGAAATTCATTCAAACCAAACCCAATTTGAATTCTAACCAATTCAACTGATTCATGGGTGAATAATTTGAATCACCATGGGTATTTTGGGGCTCACTGTTTACAACAGTGATTAGGAGTAAATTTCAGAGGTTAAAATTGGAAGTGGGACCCACATGTCAGCCACTGAGAAGGTCTAACCGAGTGGACTTTCAGTGCTCGGGTCGCCGAGCTCCTCCCGAGAGCGCCACCGAGGGGAGGCCACCGCGCCACCACCTGCTTGCCGCCTCGGCCAGTGAAACACCTCGCAGGGGTCCTTATCTGCGCGCCCGAGCAGTCACAGGGGGTCTTCACCGCTGCCTCGTCGCACTTCCACCCAAAAAGCCGAAGCACCTCGCCGCCCGAGTGAGCTTTCGGTTCCTCGTCGCCCGGCCGATCCAGTGACCCTCCCGGCGATCTGAGACCAGCACCGGGTGCGCCAAGCCATCTTTGACACCTTCGCATCGGTTCCAGACCCTGCACGGTCTTCTCCGAGCTCCACCACGGCGATCTTGTCTCTGCCGGTTTAGCTCGAGCCGCCGCTACGGGAACCGTCCTTCCGGCCACCACAGCCCACCGTTCACTGAGCTGTGAACAGCAAAGAGGTTCGTCTTCAACCCCTCTTTCTTTCCCGCAAGCTCCGGCGGCGTGACAAGCACTGCTCAAGCCGGAATTTCATGTTTTCGCGACGGTGTGCAAAAGAGTGGTCTGTACCGATCCGAGAAATTCGTAAGACACACTGCATCACTCATCCTCTCATGGAGAGGATCACTTCTAGTAGCCCGTGCGGGTCCATAGGAGCAGGAACCACAAAGAATCATGGAGGGAAACCGCTGTTCTTCGAGTTTTAGTAGAAATCCCGATTTCCGGCCTAGGTCGCACGGTGACAGCCCAAGACAGCCCTTCCCGAGCTCCGTAGAGCTCACGTCGACCTTTCCTATGGTCCACTGATGCTCGACGACCCTTAGCTCGATCGGGTTAGGTGCTAGGGAGGACGGGCAACGCGGCCGAAGTTCTCCCAAGGCTGCAGCTCGTCGCCGACCATGTGGCGGCCATTCATGGCGAGCTGGCCCGAGAATCCTGTTCCCCGAGAGAAAATAGGCAGAGGCGGCAAAAATCGTGAAGTTTGGAGCTCTACCGAAGCTGCCGGCGAGCTCTCCGGCGAGATACCCTGGCGGCAGAGAGCGGGCGTCGGGAGGTTGAAGAAGGGGGTGGATCCCAGCTGTCAGCGACCGATATTTTAAATCGGGATCAGGCTGCGGCCGGGATCGGGTGTGCTGGCATGCAAAAACCTTGTGGGCCGTGGTGTGCTGTCGCCTCAGCGCTCAACACGTGTCCCTGCGGGCCCCGGCAGATTTAAACTTTTCCCCGATTTTCAGATTCCATTCAAACTTCAAATCCTCATAACTTTGGCTAGGAAGCTCCAAATCGAGTGAACCAAATTTTGTTGGTTCAGCTCTCTGAGCACTTTCCAGCAAATCAAGTTTCACTTCATGAAAACCCTTATTTCTCCAGAATTAATTCCTCAAAATTTAAACTGTTTGGAATTTTAACTGGAGAATCCTTTGGAGGAAAATCCTGAAATTTTGCTGTGATGTTCACCAAAATATCCCAGAACTACCATAAAAATTTCAGATCCATTTGAGCTTATTTGATCCACCTAATGGTGTGATTAGTGAAACTGTTCCAGAGAAAATAGAAAATGTTCAGAAACATTTTCAGAATTTTCTCTGAAAGTGTTTAGCTCATATCTTTAGCTAGGAACCTTCAAATTAAGTAACACCAACTCCATTAGAACTCTCTAAAAAACTAGTTTTCAGAAAGTCATAGTTTGTTTCATGAAAATCATTAGAACACCCTAAAAGCCTTCAATTAAGGTCAAGTACATAATTAATTGTGGAGGGCTCAAATGAGCTTTGCTGCAACTAAAACTTGACCAAATCTCTGTTTAGGTTGTAACCAAGCCACAATAAAAGTTTCACAGTCATTGAGTCTGTCTAGTGAGAGTTATAGACTTCACAACTTCAAACTTAATACAAATGCATTTAAATTGACACATGTACCTCTTATATCATGTAGTCGCTAAGGTCGAGGAGGAACCCAAAGTCCTAGACTTTGTTACTCCGGAGGAGCAGATAGCCTACGACCAAGAGCAGCAAGGCAAGCTCCTGTCACACCCAGTTTTTCCAAAGAACAACCAAGTGAATATCACATGTATGCCAGGATCATTTTCTCATACATGTGATGACAAACAGTGAAGCATCATTTATTACAAGCCAGGTCTCGAATATAAATAAGTCTTACATCGCAAATGTCTCGATGGACAATAATAAGTTCATCACAAGTAAATAAACTAGCAGCGGAATATTATTCTTGAGGGCTCCATCACAGGCGTTGCCCGGGGGTCTCCATGAACCTAGAAACCCTCTTCGGGTCCAAAGTCTTGGTCATTATACACCACCTCATTATCTTGACCTGAGCAGCAATATAAACCAACAAAATATGCAAGGTTGAGTACCAATGGTACTCAGCAAGTGTGGGAAAATTATATCATGCATGGCTAGAACAAGGAGAGGTTGAACTCATGGCTAAAGCACTACGCAATTAATACCTATCACCTTAGCTTATTAAGCACCTACATTACTACACAGGTGAAATGGTCCCAAGCTCCCATACCCTCATCATAATCAAATAACCATAACATCATTTCCAATGTTAAGCTCCCCGCTTAACATCCACAACCTCCAAGGTCATCATTCTCTAATCATGAATAAGTCCAAGCCGCTCTTGACCGTGAGCACGGCTGTCATGACAGTTTTGACTCTGCAGAGTTTGTGCCACTGTACCCACATGTAGTGATTTCATCCCCCGTTGCCGGGTGGACTAAAAGAACCTCCATTATGCCAGTGGCTACGAACCACATTCACACTTCCCAGGTGTGTAGCCAGGAGATCACTACGAAGCCTTTACAAAGGGATTCCCGACGAGCGTGGGCCCACTGAGGTTTCACCCCTAACAGCATACAAGAGGCTCCAACCCCGCTGCAGTGGGCCCCTCTTGAGCCTTGCGGTTCATATGGTAGTCCAGCTGACACCTATTCCCCGCACCATCCAACACACCCATACTACGCCGGGCATACACCTAATTAATTGGCCAAGCTGCCCCATCTCAGCATGTGGTTGGCACGGTAAAGCCAGGTCACATGCTCCATGAACCGGTCCTTAGGATCCAGGCAAGTACTAAACACAAACCCGAGTCTCGTGCACCCAGCACACAACCAAAACATCCAACTTGCCTTGATCCCTACCTCTACATAACTCACAATATCTCATTCAAGAGTACGGTAAAATAAACTGATGATCTCATATCCCAAATATCCCATTCTAAGCATGGCTAAGCATATGCATAATAATAAATGACATGATAAAATAAATCCCAACCCAAGCTACAAGGAAACAAGGTAATGCAATTCTAGGGAAACTTCCTAGCATGGGTTTCATATTTCATTTGACAATGCAAATAATTCTATCTACACATCCTAGTATAGGATCAAAGTGGTCAAGGACACTTGCCTCCTTCCTGCTGCTCTTGAAATGGGTAGTCCTGATCTTGGAAAGGAATAACTTGCTCTTGAGCAGGTTCTACATCATACCATCACCCATAGCAAAAGAAAAACAACAATCCATAAGACATAGTTCACACTTCCACTTTATACAAACCACACATTCATATTTATGAAAGTCATTCACCATTATATGTGTTGTGGTTACTCCATGTGTGTTGATTTGTGGCTTGCATGCACTTTTGATCATATGTATATGATTCCTACTTTTGTATTCACATTTATACTTACATGCTATATATATGAGTTTCCAATTTAAATAAACTCCTTATATTCAATTACTACTCCTTTTCACTACCAAGTATGTATGAAAAGTATTTTTCTTCTCCATATGTGCCTTTAGAATTTCTACCAACCTTAAACTGAATTCTTTGGATTCTAGAAACTCCATTTATCATTTACTAGTTTCTATATTTTCAGATTTATTTTCCTATACATAAATGTGTTCTTTATTATGAAATTAGTAATACACATCATCTAACAGAATAGGTTCTGGTCCTAAATAATTTAATAACATATTTTGACCTTTGCCTCTGATGTAAACTATTTCACAATTATTTTCCTATTTTCTAAAACTATTCATTGCTTAAAAATGTGTCTCTAAATGTGAATAATAAATTAGACAGATTCAATTCAGCCCAAAATATGTTTTTATCTCACTCCATAGTTTCCTAAATACTGAGAAAGTCTTTAATTAAATTTTGACAATATGTTTGTCCCACCTTTTAATTTTTAAACACTAACAACATATTCAATTTCCTAAATTAAATACTAAACAGGGCTAAAAAGGTAAACTCACCCCATTACAGGGTCTATAATATTATTTTCAGACTTTCCAGGGGTCTAGCTATACTTATCAGAGGTGTTTTTCCTAATTTTCATTAAGTCTAGGGGCTAAAACTGATTTTTAAATGAATTTACATGATTTTCTGAAGTTCCAGGGGCTAGATCAGAAGTTTTCGGGGCTAGCTCTTATTTCCCGAGAACCCCAGGGGGTAGCACGTAAGAATTCCAGTCTTTATAACGCGGGGCTGACGTGGACCGTCCGATTTTAAACCGACGGCTGAGATTATAACGTCGAACCGGTACGCGGGGATTTAAACCCTACCGTGCGATTTAAAATAAACGGCGCACAAGCGGCCACGTCGCTCCGATCGAGCGCGGGCGGCGCTGCTGGCGGCGCACGGCGGCGGGAAGCGGCGATCTCGCTGGAAACTTTCGGATCTTCGGGAATTCTTCCTAGAACTGTGATTTTATGGAATAGATCGGTAGAGGAGAGGTCGGGGATCTCACCTCGGGGGTTTTCTTGAGCTCGGAGGTCCTGGAAGGTGATCGGCGACGAGGTCCGAGGCAAAACCACGGCGAAGCTCGTCGGCGCTGCGTTTACACCGCAAATCACCGAGTTTTCTGCACCTGCAAGGTTCCCCGGAGGCGGTGGATCAAGACCAGCGAGTTAGATTGGAATTTCCGAGCTTAGATCGGCCAGAATTCGCCGGAGAAGTCTCGGTTCTCACCGGAGTAAAAATCGGCGATCGTGGGGGAAAAACAGAACGAGGCCGGGGTTTTTATAGACGGGGGAGGGCGGCGGGGTGGTTTAGATCACGTCTGCATTGCCTACGAACAGAATTCAGCGGGGATACGCCAAAATCCCGATCGGTTTTGATTCGGGTGCGAGGGAGTCCGGCGCGGCGCGAGGTAGACGACGATCGGGTGGGTCCCGCCTATCAGTGTGAGGCAGCAGCGCGCGCGTCTGCGGGCTGGCGCGGGCGCTTGCTGGGCTGGCTCGTGGGTTTCGGCCCACTGGCCGGTTTTTTTCTGTTTTCTCTTTTTCTTTTTTTCTATTTCTTTTCTGATTTGAGTTTAATTTGAATTCCAGTTTGAATTTGAATTTTTGCAAAACATGCAACACGTCCAAAAATTTTTAAATTCCCCTCTTAACATGATTTAGGGCTTTGAATCAAAATTTTGGGGTGTTACAGCTCCGGTTTGCATTAACCCTTTTACAAATTTTTATTGTTTTGAGCACTTACTTGGTTATTATGATTCCTTGCATTAGAGTCTTGTTTGGAAACCCAATTGCATAGCCAAGAAGACCATGGGTTGGGTTTAGGATTGCAAACCCCGTTAGCTACTGCAATGCTAAGATAGTGTAGGATTCGGTACAAGTCGAGTAGTTGGAACTACTCGCGAGCATAGGCTAGAGGCACTCGACTTGGGTAGAGATAGCACATGAAACACATGGCAAGAAAATGAGACCAAGCGGAGGGTAAGGGCAGCAGGACTTTGGGGCCTGTGTGCTGTAGCTCCGCTTGTGTCGATTGAGGACCGAGCCGTGTGCGGGCCTGTTGAACAAGCTAGAACAGTACCGAAGACCTATCGGCTATATGGGAACCGGGAAACCGATGGAACTCGGGTAGCTGGGTGTTGAGGCATAGCTGGTCGTTCAGAGGGTAGGTTGAGAGCTCGAGGTGTAAATCGGCTGGCGGCACTGAGATGCACGTGGAGAGACCTCTTGCTCGGGACGATTGGACCGGTTCAACATTTGGCTAATGGGTGAAAGGTAGTTGCGTACGGCGTCCGTGATGGTTGTTGTAGGCAACATCGAGTACGGGCGTACGTGACGGGTTGTTCGGGTAACCCTGCAGGTGTAAATCGATTATAATCGCCGTCCCTCACGGTCAGTGAGTACCACTTGTTCACTGTACCGTGACGTAGAAAGAACAGGCTAGTTACATGTTAAAATGTTGCTAATTAAAAGATGGACTTTGCTTGTTAATGGTTTGCTGTAGTTAGAGCTAACTAAAGTTCCTTTCAACTTTGGGCAAAGTACATGAGAGAAATGTGTTTCTTGTTTGATTGCGGCTCTCTCATGTGCCTTAGCGTAAGGTTCTCCACCACCTGCTGCTAAAACCTGAAAGTAAGGTTCTACTAATTAGGCGAGTCCTTGCAATTGATTTTTACCTCATGTAACCCATCACCCCTCATGTAGAAGTTCCATGTTTAGGTGAGATGGGTCAGACTTGTTGAGCCTTTGTGCTCACTGCTTGTGTTTGAAGCTTTTGCAGGGTTCTATGAGGAAGGGACTCCCGAAGAGGAGACGGAACCCCAGGAGGGGAACCCCGTCGAGTGGGAGTCGTGCACGCCGCAGAGTTAGTGTGCGTGTGTGCTAGCAAGGACACGTTAAAGGGCTGAACGTGGACTTGATGCGTAGTCTACGCCCGCGAGTGTAGACTGGACTTATTTTGATGTAAACATGTTCATAAACTTGTTTATGTAATAAAATTTCGCTTACGCTTTGTACCTTTGACGTGTGTTATCCGGGGGTCGTGTCGATGATGATGATGATGATGATGATGGTGGTGGTGGTGGTGGTGGTGGTGGTGGTGGTGGTGGTGGTGGTGGTGGTGGTGGTGGTGGTGGTGGTGGTGGTGGTGGTGGTGGTGGTGGTGGTGGTGGTGGTGGTGGTGGTGGTGGTGGTGGTGGTGGTGGTGGTGGTGGTGGTGGTGGTGGTGGTGGTGGTGGTGGTGGTGGTGGTGGTGGTGGTGGTGGTGGTGGTGGTGGTGGTGGTGGTGGTGGTGGTGGTGGTGGTGGTGGTGGTGGTGGTGGTGGTGGTGGTGGTGGTGGTGGTGGTGGTGGTGGTGGTGGTGGTGGTGGTGGTGGTGGTGGTGGTGGTGGTGGTGGTGGTGGTGGTGGTGGTGGTGGTGGTGGTGGTGGTGGTGGTGGTGGTGGTGGTGGTGGTGGTGGTGGTGGTGGTGGTGGTGGTGGTGGTGGTGGTGGTGGTGGTGGTGGTGGTGGTGGTGGTGGTGGTGGTGGTGGTGGTGGTGGTGGTGGTGGTGGTGGTGGTGGTGGTGGTGGTGGTGGTGGTGGTGGTGGTGGTGGTGGTGGTGGTGGTGGTGGTGGTGGTGGTGGTGGTGGTGGTGGTGGTGGTGGTGGTGGTGGTGGTGGTGGTGGTGGTGGTGGTGGTGGTGGTGGTGGTGGTGGTGGTGGTGGTGGTGGTGGTGGTGGTGGTGGTGGTGGTGGTGGTGGTGGTGGTGGTGGTGGTGGTGGTGGTGGTGGTGGTGGTGGTGAGATGTTAGAATATATACAAACAGAGGATTCACCTATGACTGAGGCAGACGCATTCTTTAATCTCTTGAAAGCTTCAGAACAGACGTTGCATGATCATACTAAAATGGGCCTTCTTACTTTCATGACCAGATTTATGGTAATCAAATCTAAGTATTTCTTCTCTAATAATTGATACAATGATATGATGAAACTTATCAGCGATGCTCTTCCATAACCTCATAAACTGCCCAAAGATATGTATCACTCCAAGAAATTGCTATCTGGTCTCGGTATGAAATATGATAAAATTGACATGTGTCCAGATAACTACATGCTATTCTGGAAAGAGCACGACAAAGAGAAGAATTGTTTAAAGTGTGGGAAATCGAGGTTTGTTGAAGTTGTCAATGACGATGGTTATAAAGTAATGATAGAAGTTGCACATAAGCAATTGCGTTACTTGCCTGTGACACCTCGGTTGAAGCGGTTGTTTCTTTCAAAAAGATCTGCCAGACACATGAGATGGCACAAAGAATGTGTGTGTGAGAACAAAGATGTGTTGACCCATCTGTCGGACGGTGATGCATGGAAGTCTTTGGACTCTTTCGACCCTGCTTTTGCTAGTGATGCGAGAAATGTTCGCATCGGGTTAGCGACGGATGGATTTTCACCTTTTAGTACAAATGCCACACCATACTCCTGTTGACCCGTCTTTGTTATTCCGTACAACCTACCACCTTCTCTTTGTATGAAGTATGAGTTCATGTTTCTTAGCCTCATTATACCAGGACCAGATCATTCGGGATCACGTCTCAATGTGAAGTTGAAACCATTGATTGAAGAATTGAAAATGTTTTGCACTGGAGTTGAAGCGTATGACTGTTATAAGAAGCATAAATTCAACCTTCGAGCTGCTTATTTGTGGTCTGTCCATGATTTCCCTGCGTACGACATGTTTTCTGGAAGGAACACACACGGTCGTTTGTCGTGTCCCATATGTGCGTCTGACACAGAGTGTTTTCGACTTACAAACGGTGGCAAGATAAGCTACTTTGATTGTCATAGGCGTTGGCTTCCTCGAAACCACCCATTCAGGCAACAGAGGAATATCTGCAGAAAAGATACAGTTGTCACTAAGGAACCACCTAAACGTCTAAGCGGGTGGGAAGTATCCGATGTGTTAGACAAACTAGTCCCTGATGAAGCTCGCCCTGGATTCTTTGTAGGTTACGGAAATGTTCACAACTAGACTCATGTATGTGGAATTTGGGAGCTACCATATGCGAAGTCATTGATACTAAGGCACAATATTGATATAATGCATCAGGAGCGTAACATGGCCGAATGTATCATAAGCACATGCATGGATATCACAGGCAAAATAAAAGACAACTTAAAGGCTCGAAAGAATTTGACCGAGATTTGTAATCGACCAACTTGAGCTCTCTGAAAGCGGTAGTAAGCCACGTGCTTCTTTCGTGCTTCGACTGAACGAAAAGAAACAAGTTATGGAGTGGTTGAAAACTTTGAAATTCCCAGATGGTTATGTTGCT
Organism: Neostapfia colusana; assembly: GCA_030760725.1. Taxonomy (NCBI): domain Eukaryota; kingdom Viridiplantae; phylum Streptophyta; class Magnoliopsida; order Poales; family Poaceae; genus Neostapfia; species Neostapfia colusana. Next base: position 93,682,748 of record JASWHV010000003.1, read on the forward strand.
AGTCTAAGACGAGCCGTGAATGTCAAAACGGGAAAGCTCACTGGGTTGAAGAGTCATGACTATCATATAATAATGGAAATACTCTTACCTGTTATGTTTCGGGGATATCTAGATGATGTTACCTGTTCTTTGATTGTGATTGATTTGATAACAATCATGGAACTCGAGAAAATCAATTTGGCATGATGGAAGTGAATCACAACGAACGCTTACGAGGTTTAGATACATACGTTCTTGCACATCAAGTGGAACAAGTGTATTATCTACCGTATCCATGTAAGAAGCTTAGCGCTTGGTGGGTGGTATATAAGGTGAATCCGCGTGAGCGCTTGTATACTCCTGGAGATGATGATTATCATGAAAGTGGAGACACTAAAGAAGTTTACCAAGAACAAGAGTTGCCAGACTCTTTTATCGTCGAGCCTGGTGCAGGACACGATAACTTAGTAGGAGATGTGAAAGATGTAGAGACATTTACAATGCGAAAGCGGAAACGTAAACAGCTCACGATGACAGATCATGATGTTGATGATTATGATGTTGATGAATTTTGAAACTGATTACAAGTAATGTTTTTCTAAATGAAAGTAACATTAATTATCACTTACAATAAATTTTTAACTGATTACTCACTAAATATCGCTTACAGGATGTCGTCGAGCAAGGGTTCTAAGGGTTCGAAGGGGAAGAAGGCGTCGAGGGTGAGGGGTTTTCTCCCCCCGCAAGACAGAGACGACTACTTCTACGGTTCTACTTACAACGGGAGCAGACGCACTCAGCTGTTAAGTGCGTGTACGGAGTTGCAGGACAGGGTTGTCAGTTTGCAGCGTACAAAGGTAAATTTTTCTACAATGCACAAAATTATTAAAAATTTTCAATTTAACTTACTTATTTTACCATTGTAGTCATATTTGGACTATGAGTCTGAGGCCAGAGCGGCACCTCAGGAGACGGGTACGCAGCGCAGCGTGCCCTCGGGGAGCGAGCCCGAGGACACGTTCGGTGACCAGTCTTCTGGGTCACCAGACGTGGTGTCGCAGTGGAGGAGACGTACGAGGAGGAGTAACTTTGTTGGTCCTCCACCGATTCCTAGAGAGCCGGTAATTATTTGTCCGGTTGGAGACAGGTAACGCATTAATAAAGTATTCATTTCTATTTGTTCTCAAAGGCTATGGTCTTACTAAATGATTTAACAAATGTCTTTTTAGTTCTTGGGAGGACCTTTCGTACGATGGGCAGAAACACCACAGGACGGTGAACGGTTGCATCGGGAAATTAGTGTGTCTGCACTACCCTGGTGTGATCGATGGACGTGCAGCTACGTCGTGGGACGAATACGCGCGCGTTCCTCTCCAGAAGAACGACAACCTACAGGGAGTCGTGTGGGCAGATTTTTGGGTAAGTAACCTTCATAAATATTTGAAGTTTCAATTCTTTATGTTCGAACTGTGTTGGCTTCCTACAGCTCAGGTACCGCCTTGAGGACCCGGCCGAGCAGATGGATCACGCCCGCTCCGTGTTCAAAGTGAACGCTCGGAAGCTTGTTATGCAAATGCTTTCGAACGCTCGGAGTCAAGTAGTTAACGACTACTTGAAGCTCCACGACCAGGAGGTTGGTTCGTTCAGAGACGCCTCCGACACGTACTTGACGGAAGAGCAGTACGCAGAGGTAAGTTACGTATTCTTTAAATTATTCATATTACTTTTAGTAAGTAACATCTAATGAACTACGCATATGTGCAGGTTAGTGTCCCTTGGTTACAGGGATGAACTGAAGATTACCGAGCCCTTTGCAGGTATTGGGCTAGCGATGAGTTCATCGCTAAGTCTAAGAAGGCTCGAGATGCCAGAGGGAGCTCGGGAAAGCACGGTATAGGCATCCAGGGTTTCGTGCGGATGGCTAAACGGATGGTAAGTTTCTTGGTGGTTTTTTTTATATTCATAATGTAGTATTGTTCGTACTAACATATGTTCACAGGAAAAGGAGACCGGTGTGCGACCGAGCGCTACTGCGGTCTATAGGAAAGGTCACGCTGACCCTTCTCAGCCGGAGCAGTGCAGTCAGTACGCAGCTGAGCGCTTGGTAAGTTTCATGACGTCGCAAATTAGTTGACACTATATATGTTGTTGAACTTACACAATTTTGTTGTTTTTCAGACTAGGTATGGGCAAGAGGCTGTGAGGATACACGGTGAAGGGTTCGACTCGGAAAATCCCCCAACATCGACCCTCAAGCTGCGTATGCAAGCGGAGGTAGAAAAGCACACGGAAGGTGAATTTATTTACTTTCATTGTTTTCAATTTAAGATTATTTGATTTTACCTTCAATTGATTCATTTTTTTGTAGGCTTGCCATATTCTATGGAGTCGTCGACTCCAGGGAGGCACGACCTACGAGAGGCGGCTCCTCGCAGTCTTCGGCTGCTGGCGCAGGCTCCTCCAACCGTCATGTCACCGAGAGAGATCTCGAGGTGATGGCGCTTCGGGAGAGCTTGGCCCGGCAGGAGGAGGCGTTGGCGAGGGAGTGAGAGAACAACAGGGCCGCCATGGCGTACCATGTGTCCTATATGGCATAGATGCAAGCGGCAATCGAAGTAAGAAACTAACAATTGTACTTTAATTACATTGCATTTCAATAAAATGTAAATTGTAATGTTTGAAATGACAGGCGCTAGCTCGACAGCAAGGGCAGCAAATCCAAATACCTTTGTGATATCCACCGCCATTCGTGCTGCAGCTGAGGCCAACACAGGAGCAGTTTTCTGGAGTACAGGTACAAAAAAGAAGTTACATTAAGTTCAACTAAACAATTGAATACGAAAACACCGTTGTAAACTTATACATATGTCACTGTGTTTCGCAGGGATCAGGAACGGAGGCTCAGACTCCATCACCGCGGCTACGGGCACCAGGCTCGCCGCGGCAGGATGACTTCTTCGCCCTCAGAGGTAGTGGAGGGGCTAGTAATAAATAGATTTATGAATTTGTTTTTGATTGTGGATGTCAGACGTCATAAAATGGATGTGTACTATTGCACTTTGTGATTGTGGATATGGATGTGTATATGTTCTGTGATTGCCTGTGTAGCTGGCCATCGAGCCAGATTAGCCATTTTCTGTTTTTAAAAAAATGGAAAACTTATATACGACGGCCTGTATGATTTATATACGACGGTATCTATACAGGGCCGTCGTATATAAGACTAAATAATATACGACAGCTAGGCCTAGACCGTCGTATATAAATCTAAATAATATACGACGGCTCGGCCCAGACCGTCGTATATAAGACCTTATATACGACAGCTAGGGCCCAGAACCATCGTATATAAAGGCCCAGCCCGCTGGCCCTCCTCTATGAAACTGGCCGTCGTATATTAGAGGTCGTCGTATATAAGGTCTTATATACGACGGTCCCGTCGTATATAAGGTTATATATGACTAGGTATATACGACGGCCACAAACCGTCGTATATAACTTCCAGCCGTCGTATATAGATTATATACGACGACTTTGGCATTATATACGACGGCTTTGGCCGTCGTATGCTTACGGGAATCCTATAGTGTAAATTTAGTATTTTCGGAAATACACACAATTATCAAAGATAGTGCTTTCATAAATTACATTGGTTCCATCGAATCGATAATTTCAAAGACTACAAAATTATCAATATATGTTTGTCTTTAAGGTTACTACATAGGATAGACGCCAAAGTTCTAGGTAGAGTGTTTCAACACTCAAACTGGTCAAACTAAAAGTGGGTAATTAAAGAGAGTTGTTTTCAATCATATTGGGAAGTAATACCTTCCCATCACATAATCTTCCTATGGAAGAATAAATGGATTCATTCCATTTTGATGGTTAAATACCAAAGCTTCTAGGAGTCCTTGCTCGCAACATACCCAATGGAATGTGTGAAAATTATGTACCTATTAGGAACATCTGCAGATCGGATAATTGGATATATTCAAACATATAAATTCAAAATGTGCTTTGTACGAAATCTAAATTCAAATTGCAATTCATATTATATATAATTTGTGTAGCATCCTAGCCTCCAAACCTGTTTATGCCCACTCACACTGTCACACACTAGGTAGACCACACGTCCCCCAACCTATTTACACTTTCATCCTCACTTCTCGATATGAAGTATTAGACTCAAATCTCAATAGGTTGTGATGTTACATTCACCCTCTCAAAGGAATCGATATCCTTATTGAAGCACTAACCGGGAATTAACATATCCACATTGAGCAAATGATTGGGAATGTGCTGACACACGTCTATGTCCATTGCCAGCATTATATCATGTTGTGTCTCACACGAGAGCTCACGTACATCATGCACCATATGTCCACGTCCCTAACCCACACACGGCCACGTCTATAAGGGTCGACTCAGATACCACTAGTTGAAACATTTCTAGGCCCACTCACAAATCAGGTGGACCTCACGTTCTCACCAAACTATTTATGTTTTAGTCCTAGCTTTACGTAAAAGGGTAACCTAAGGTTGGTGTTGTCAGACTTACTAGGCTTTTATGTTGGGTTTCCCCTATTGACTAACAAGGTGGGATTAAATTCACATCCTCTCATGCACACATGTGCACATAGGCCACTATAGAAATAACTCCATGTGTCATGGTGTTATAATTTGAGTCACCTCGTGATTTAAAATAGTTAAGTTGTTTGTGATATAACTAACTAGTTAGTTCCTTTTATTGAAGCGAAACTAAATAATTTCTTAATTGTGTTTATTGTGAAATTTAAATTATATTTCAAATCATCTCCAGACAATAGACATGGAATTTGAAATGAATAATTTAGGTAAAACCCAATTTTGCTCAACTTTACAACTTTAGTATATTTCCTCAAGAATGTTATCACTCAACTAATATCCAGTTTAGATTGTATATGAATATTGAAAGATATTGATGATGGTCATATTCATCAAATACTCATGGTCATTCATCAATCGCTAAATATGAATCTAGTTGCATTCATACATATAGCTTTGGTTCCATTGAACCATCCAATACTATCCACGAGGATAGCGCCTTCTTGTATTGCCTAGATGCAAACAGATTACACAAATAGCAATATAGTTAGAGTACGTTGCTCCAGATATCTTATCCTCATCTACTATAGCATGTTGAGGAGATAAATATCTTGTTAACTAAATTTTGTGATAAATTCACAGATTCATTCACTCTTGTAAGGTTCAGAAAGAGCATCCTTCTTAAAAATAACATATCTAAACATCATATTGCGTTATTTTCTTTTGTGGGTTTTTCTATACATTTGTCATAAAAGATTTTTAATGGTATAATATCAATATAAGTAATTATCATATCTTCTGATTTTTTCTACCAAGATTTTTGAAGGGTAATATCAAATAATATAATATTGTCTTCTAAACTCACTTATGGTTTTCCCTTCCAAATGATTTCTCATATGAGTTTTAACGAAGCAGTATCCAATATATAATGTATTAATTTCTATTAATCTTCCTACTAGGTTTATGGGGTTTGAACAAGGTATCATATCAGAATATATCTCATCACATTTTTCTCACGAGATTTCTAGATAAGTTCTCAAGACAATAAATATAAGTGACGCCATTACAAGTGTTGAAAATAAATATGATCAAGGCCGGTGACCTAAGGCCACTAGATCCAAAGTACTTTCACTGGCCTTAGTTGCCTGTTACTCTAATTGTATTATAAATACGTACTCACATTTATCAATAAAAGAGTTGATCATTTCCATCACATTATGTCCCAATGTCTCTCTACACTTCTATTTAAAAAAAAGCTTAATAATTTTCTTCATTGCGTTATGGCTTCCCTATTTTCATTGCAATAAGGATGATTTGAACTAAGGTACTGACGAGAAATTTGGATGTTTTACTGGCACTAGCAACGAAATTTGGATGATTTTAACTAAAATACCAGAGCCATAATAAAACTATTGCAAATGACACCAGCAAACGTCAAATCAGTGTTCTGATACCAAAGAAACAGCTCAATATGTCTACGGGAAGCAATTAATTAAGAAACTGAAACAATTCGAGTCAAGAAACAAGTGACACATCATGGCTTTCAAGAAAAAATAGCCCATAAAAACAAGGTAGAATTGAATGAAATTTCAGATTTGCTCTAGTTCATTCTCCTTAGCTAATCACAAGGAACCTAACCCTTTTTTGCACCCAGTCGGGCCCCTTGTCCTTGAGACCCAAAGATTCCAATGGAAACAGAGAGGAGAAACTGTTAGAAAGCACTTCTTAATTACAATAATCTTCCTCTGGAGGAGCACTATAATGGCAATGATCAGTAAATACTGCTGCCATCACTCAACGAAATAATGTGCAACTCAGAAGGAATAGTACGCAACGCATGCTCCGGCTTATCTTTCACTCCATGTCACAACAGTAGTTCTGCTCATTGTCAACATTCGGACGAATTGCACGATAAAACAGTGCATTTCAATCTCACACCTAGTACTGAAACAGACGTCCCAGCGAACAATTGTACCTTTTCTTTCAAAAGGTAACGGCAATGTGGAAGCTGTGACTTTCATCCCTAACCTCGCCAACTGTTTTGCTTCTTGGCCTCAAATGTAGCTCCGTCGTTGAGCATGTCCTGCGCATCAGTTTCCATGCCAAGCTTCGATAGAGCAAGGGCTTGGAGGTAAAAAGCCGTAGGCCACTCAGGCATGCAGACCTGGGCCTGCATTGCATCCCGGAGAGCAAGCTCCGCTTGTTCATTCATCAAGTACGAAAAACTGCGCCTAGCATAAACAGTAGCTGAAGGTGCTGACATCATTGAGACTAACTGCATCACAGCAGATAGACTTATCAGAAACGTGGAGATGAAGATATGGAAAGGTTGTCACAAGAATATGTTTTTAGAGCATAGTGCAAGAGTGAACGAGCGAAGTTCATGTTATCTGTGTGGCTAGGCACTTTGGCTGAAGGCCAAACTACTTATGAATATTCAATTTTTAAATGGCTCTGCCATAATAAAGCTCCAACATAACTACTGACAGAAAATAAATGGTCATTTTGATAGTTTGTTAGCTAGTTAAACAGAAACAATGAGAGATTTTGATACCTTGGAGTAATAATCAATTGCAGTCTTAAACTCCTTATCTCTAAATGCAATGTCTCCAAACTTCTTTGTATTCAGCATCTCTTGCACTTGCTGAGTCCATTCTTGAAAGGATAGCTTCAGGTTTTTCACAAGCATAAAAATTAAACAAATAAAATTAGAACAAAGCAAATAGCAAGGCTTTTGAAATTTTTAAACATCGAGCAAGTGCAACACACGAAAAGATTTTAATCAACACATCAGCTACTGTGCACACAACAACATGTGAGAAAGGCATCTAAATCTAGCGAGCAGCACAATCTATTAAACAGAAAACCTATGAAATGCATGTTATTCGATACAAAATATTTGGTTTTTCAAATAAACCAAGCAGTAATGCACTTTGTACAAGTGAACATCTCTAGATAGTACAACAACAAAGCCTTTGTCTCAATCACGTTGAGGTAGGCTAGATAAGAAACCCAAACTCGGTTTCATATCCATAGGAATGGCTGGTTTTGATGCTGGCTCGCCAAGCCTATCACAACCCTCCTCCTTTACCCGGGCTTGGGACCGACTATATCTAGAAAGGCGTAGGCGGAGTTTATAGTCAACAGAGAAAAAGAGACTGGCACCAGCTCACAGTCCACAAGCACAGGATGTGACTTCAAGTTCTCTCTTTTTTTCTTCTAACCGTACAATGCTCTGAGTGGAAGAAACAGTAAGCTTTACAATTGGATATGAATTGAAGAGAAAAAAAAGTTGATGACAAGTTATCAATCGAGTCAAGGAGACACTAAAAGCAAAGTGGATCAAAAGACTGAGGAAGCTTCACAAGCCAATGGTATAACTTAGATGCATCATAGAGAGGGGAACTTAAATTGATTGTATGTTACCTCATTTTCTGCACCTTCATCATCTTTATAACCTGTTTTGAGCAATATATCATGCACTGCTGTAAGATCCATGCCGCCACATGCCTTCCCAAGTGGAGAAAGAATAGTCGGCAACACAGATGTGGCTTTTGTAATGCCCATTAAAACATGTGATGCTACCTGTCACAATACGGGTGGATGATGCTACTAAAAGTGATTCAGTCGAAAAAAATAACACTGGAGAAAAATTCTAGCAATTGACCTCCTTTTGCTTCTGAAGAGGCCCAACGGAAGACAACAGATACTTTATGTTAGGTCTGTCCCTAGCTTCAAACTGCAGACACTTTGATGCAAGATCAACCAGCTTTGAAGCATCTTCATTAGTATACTGTCCTTCTAAGGAAGAATCCATCAGCAAAAGTATATTCTTCCCTCTTATCAAATCTAGTGCCTGAAACTCCAAAAACCATGACCAAATGAGACATTCATTGACTTAACAAAATCAACATATAGCAGTATAGCACCTAGCATAGGTTCTGAATCATTTTGTTATATCATGTGAGTCTGACTTGGTGAATGGAATAGTTAAAAGAATGCACTGTTGTGCTTGTCACGTGGAACAAAAATCTAGAGCCAAGAAGTAGCTATCATTTCAAAGCAAATGCCTCACAGAAGTCCATCAAAGCAAACATTTTGCCAACTAAAGAATGTGATGCAAGGAAGTTGTTAGCTAATATTCCTGAATTACATTTTACTAGAGGAAAAGTAAAGGTTCAAATGAAGCATACATGACTAGGAGGAATGTGTTTCCCGCTCAAAAGATCCAACAGGACAGTTCCATAGCTATATATCACACTCTCAGCAATTACTCTGCCTGCAAATAAGATTAACACGGATAATCAGTGCAGTACGTATTCAGGAGTAAGATAAAATTCAAAACAGTTTACTGCTACTCAAAAAGTATGCATTCATTGACGCTCAGGATATGAGAAATATCTACAAATATATTATCAAAAGAAACACAGGTCACTAGATAATCATAACTTAATGTTATTAAAAAACAAAAAAAAACATTCAAAATGTCCTGATTTGGCATACAATAATTTTAGATTTTAGTTGCACAGGGCACAACTAACAGTATTGTCTAATCATGAATATGACAGAAAGTAAATTACTAATGATTGTTTCACAAAAAGCAAAAACAAAAAGTAAGTATTGAGTCAGTTCTTACCTGTTCGTAGAAACTCCGGTGGGGTGTAAGCCAGGTTAGTACTATAACTTTTGCCATCACGGCTGTTCTTCATTAGTCCAAAACTCGACAAGCGGGGATCGCCTTCCTAATAGGAAATAGAAACAAGTTACAACAGGTGAAATTTTCCTTAGGCGGTGCTTAGCAAATTAATTGAAGTAAACTTTACTGATTAAGTACAATATTCAGAGAGCAGCAATGCAGTTACAATGCAAAAAGATGGCAAGAAAACAAAAAAGGTGTAGACCAAGAGCTACAAGCGAATTGGGCATACCTCATCAAAAAGTACCCTGTAAGCATTCAAGTCATGGTAGATTTTCCGATTCTCCGCATTGCAATGGTCTAGTGCTTGCGCGATGTAATATGAGACCCTCAGCCGCATTTCCCATGGCAATGGCTGCTTATCCCCTGCAGAAAAAGGGCAGTAGCAGTACATCGCACAGTCAAACCAAGAGAGGGTGTGTACTGGACTGGACATACTCTCCTAGTCCGACCTAATCACAATGTGCTTTGCATGATCCACACCAGTCAAATGTGAAAAATGGTGAAGGACAAGAGGTGCGTTTATCTGTTGAGTTAACGCAGAGGAGATCCATGTTGGTGGACCGATCATCGGTACGTCCCCACGGATGTCAACTATACTAGCAAGTGGATATGGAGAGAGGCGAGCAGCACGTACAGTGGAAGAGATGTTTGGAGAGCGTGTCGTTGGGCATGTACTCGGCGACGAGCAGTCTCTCGTCACCCTCGGCGCAGCAGCCAATGAGGTTGACGAGGCGCTTGTGCCGCACTTTCCCCACTCCCGTCGCCTCCGCCTGCAGCAACATTGCGTCACATTGCAAGATCTGGAAGGGGATCGAATCAAACGAAACAAGCAATGAAGCGTACAAGGAACTGCTGCGGGTCAGGCCAAGAGAGGCGCGAGAAGCGCTTGACGGCGATGAGGCGGCCCCCGTCGAGGCGGCCGCGGTAGACGACGTTGGGCGCTTTCTCGCCGCTCTCGGAGACGATGAGGTCGGCGCTGAAGCCCTTGGTGGCGGCGCGCAGCTCGGCCAGCGCGAACTCCCTGAACGCCGGCACCGCCCGCTTCGCCGCGTCCTTGTCGTCACCATCGCCTCCGCCGTCCGCGCCGCTGTTCGCCGCCTCTGCGACGGATTCCGTCAGAAACAATGCAGCCCCAGAGGCATTAGAATAGAAAAGACGGATTCGGGCGCGCGACAGGGAAGGGGGGTTAGGGTTTATGCAGCAGCGACGGTGGCAGCAATGGCGGCGGGCTCGCCTTACCGGGATCTGCCGGGTTATCGGCGGGGAGCGCGGCGGCGTCCTTAGGCGGCAGCGGCCCCGCTGCCTTGGACTGGAAGCAGCCCATGGAGATCTGCGCGAAGCAGGAATGGTCGGTGGAAATGCAACAGCAGCGCAAGTGCGACTGTGCGAGTGCGAGAGCGTGAACTGTGTAGTGAAGCACGCAGCACGGTGAGGTAAGTTCTGAGGTGAGGTGGGAGGCAGGGCTCCAAGAGAAGCGCGGCACGCACGCAGAGTTAGTGAGGAATCTGGTCTGTGCCGTGTGCGTCCGCAACACCAAGCACCGCGACCAGAGTTTTTTCTTTATTTATTTATATAAAGAAAAGTGACTCAGGCGACTTAAAATTTATAAACAAGGTTTTCATAGCCCTATTCCCCACCTATCATTACCCGGACGGTACTTATTTATACTTTTCCTTTATTTATTTATATAGAAAAAGTGGCTCCTATATTTTAGACGACTTAAAATGTATAAGTTTCTAAAATTTTTGTTGTCCTGTTTAGTGGTGGACGTTATTAACTGTAAAATTGAAAACTGAAACCGAATCAAAATGTGCGGTTAACTAAATTTATGATTAACTTTTTATCAGTTTGATGATTGTGGATAACCATTCGGGTTTTCAGAACCGAACTACCGATACTCCTCTCGCCCTAACTAGTCTTTTTCCGAAATTCAGAAAGAATTGGTATTTTTCAAGAATAGCTAAGCAGATCTGAGTCCCATTGATTCAATAGGATAGTCTCATAGTTTAATGTGAAACTCGAAGCATCTCCATCATTTAATGTACTGCTAATTCGTTTCTTTCTTCTTTTGTAGGAAACCGATCTGTTTTCGTAATTTAAGTGGCAGTTTTTTTCTTGATTTATGGAAACTGAACGGTTTCCCATGATGACGTATGTTACCGCCTTCATATTTTTAGCACAACCCATGATAGAATTATGTTTAGAGCAAATGGCATGATAAGAGAATACTCCCTTCGGTGCAAAAAAATTGTCGTTCTACACAGAAGCCATGAGTGCGTAAAAAATTAACGTTGAAGCAGAACCGAGGAGTTTGTCTCGTGAAAAAACGTAATAAACGTGTGGTAATGTGTGTAGATAGGAATTAAACTTGCATGAGAGGCCTGTGAACTAGTGAAGTAGACCAGTTAAGCTATTAAATGGACTACGATAATAATGAAAAGAAAATTTATTTAATATTTTATTTATATGTAAGAACATGTTTAAAACAACAATTTTTTGTGCACCGGAGGAAGTAAGAAAAGTTAACCCAAAGGAGGGATCAGAAATGACTTCCCAAGGGCCCAACCTGTGTACCTTCCCTATATTTACCGGATTCGTCCTCACTGCCCAATCGCGAGCACCGTTGGATTTGTATGTATATTTACAGAAAAAAGGAGAGTTTAATTGTGGCGCGAAGGATCATGCGGAAATGCGGAGAAGTCCAGGGGTCACCTAGCACTAGCAGAGTGTTCAGTTCCCACAGCGAATTTCGTGGTCATGCTTCCCGTGCTCATCACCTCTTCGCCGTGGAACGGCCAAAACAAGCGATCGTTTTGTTTATTTCTCGAGATGCAAGTCTGAGTGCACCGGCCGCGAGCGAGAGCAAACCCTGCACACACACACTCACGCGCGCACAGTAAACAAATCACACGAGCGTGCAGCGCAAGCAGAACACTGACACGGACAGGTCAGGGCAGGATTTGGATGCAGCCAGGATGGCGATCGCCTCCATCCATGGACCAGCGCCTCCGTCCGTGTTCGCCCGACCGGCGACAGACGGCGTGCACGGGGGCAGAGAGGCGCCACGGCGTCGTCGTGATGAACGTCGCCGTCGCGGCGGCACGACACGACTGCCTGGCTTTCCTCCAAACGCCGCGCGGCTTTGTTCGCTGTCGCGGCTGGTGGGCCCCGCCGCGCGGGCCTAGACCAGCCGGGCCTGACGCAGCGACGTGACGCCACTACGGATATGGGCCCCGCCGCCGCCTGCCATGACAGATACGAGTCAACTCGATGTCCACACTAGCAACACTGGGCCAGCTCTGATAATTGATAAACTCGCTAGCTTGGTCCTCCCTCTCTCGGCACCTGGAGTAGGGATCCTCAGGGATCCCGAGCCATAGGACTCCAAGTACCGTTATCACGTAGTATAGGCTTGTAGGCTTTACTTTGAATCTTTGATTGCCTTTGGTTGAATACTACTACCAGTAGTGCCAATAATCCTGTCGTCGAGTAAGTGGGAGCATCATCATATGGTGAAGATTGGTTTAAGGGGTACCTATTTTGTCAGACCCATCCTGCTTAACCAACACAAATCATGCCACTATTCACGCGTCTACAGAACGTCGGAGCCAACTGAAGAAAATAACACACCTTACTGCAGCTCCAATGCACATTAGAGACTCGTGCACACTGATATGCTGCAGCTGAAGAGAAGGTTGGCAAAAGCCTAAACCAGACAACTGATTAACTTGGATCAAACCTGTCTAATACAAGCCCCTCTTTTCTTGTCGTGGACTCATTTGTGGGCCGCCAATATCACAGGCGCGCCCACAAAGAGTCCACCAGCAGGGCGTCGCCACTCATGATTAGATAAGAGCAGTTTATTTTGACCTGTTTAAAAAATAAATCTATTAGGATATTGTGGAGTTTGTTATGTGAGCTGGTGCCGGCCAGCTATAAAACCAGACCTAGATTGTATTAGGGGATCATCTAGAAAACAGCAGTTTACCTGTAGGGCGGTTGCTCACCCTGGTTGGACCCTCTGCCAACACAGAGAGTTCTTCCCAGCAGCTGCCACACAGGGCTCCATATCCCCTACTGTCGGTACCCTGCAGACCGAGTACCCCCGCGTAGTGGGTAAAAGACAGGCTGGGTCCCCGTCTCCCTGCTGAGGCGGGCCCCAGCATAAGCCACTTGCCCTTGGCCCCATGGTTAGCCCTGGGGCTGCCACGTGCGCTTGAGCTCCTGACCTGACACGTGCTTTGGGCTCCGGACGGAGCCTCTCCGCTGAGGAGAGGTCCTGGGCTGCCACGTGTCCTCTGGCTCCGAGCCACCTCCCTGCTGAGGACAACACGAGGGCTGACACGTGCCCTGGGCTCCGGTCTGAGCCTCTCCGCTGAGGTGAGGTCCAGGGCTGCCACGTGTCCCCTAGCTCCGAGCCACCTCCCTGCTGAGGATAGCTCCGGTGCTGACACGTGTCCTGGGCTCCGGTCCGAGCCTCCCCGCTGAGGTGAGGTCCGGAGGTGCCACGTGTCCCCTGGCTCCGAGCCACCTCCCCGCTGAGGACAGCTCCGGTGCAGACACGCGCCCTGGGCTCATGTCTGAGCCTCTCCACTTAGGTGAGGTCCGGTGCTGCCACGTGTCCCCTGGCACTAAACCCGTCGATGAGAGCTCCAGAGCCGCCACGTGCCCCACGATCCGTCGTCGGTCATGGGTCAACAAAGTCAAGAAGGAAGTGCGCTGTCAGGCTTTGCATTCAAGGCTTGCGCTTTCCCCAGAAGCATGGTGCACTGCACATGCCTTCGTCCTCTGCCCGTTCGCCATTACGGTGACAAGACATGACGGTAAGGCGTGACAGTAGTACTGTGCCGCCCAACGGCACGAAGCCGCCGAAACAGGGCGAGAAGACGCGGCGACAAGACGACTTTTTCATCATCACCTAACACGCGGTCAGGGGCGCTCAGCGTGCCGGCGACAGGACTTAACTCCCCCGTCGGCCACTCTACTGAGAGGACGAAGCCCTAAATCGTGTATAGGGTTCAATATAGCTTTGGGGCCACCTGTCGGACCCCAAGCCTCATTGTAACCACCCCGGCCTTAAACTATAAAAGGACCGGGGTGACCACCCGGCAAAGGGTTCGCATTCTAGATCCCGCAACAGACAAGCACTCACGTTCAAGCAATATAACAAGCACTCCGTGGACGTAGGGTATTACGCTCCGGCGGCCCGAACCACGTAAATCTCGGTGTTCATCTGCTCTTTCGAGCCCAGGCCGCGTAGGGCGCCAAGCCCCCTCCGAAAAAGAACCTCGCGAGCTGCTTCCGAGCAGGCCAGGAGGAGTGTCGCAACTCACGCAATCTGACACCTGCGTTCTCTTCCTTCATCACAGTTCCATCTCCACTCACCTCTCCACATGCCCAGGAGGAAGAAACACAACAATTTGGTATCAGATTCATTCGAGGCATCGACCATGTCCGGCCTCGAAACTGATCCTGAGGCTCTGTCCTTGGGCGTTCTTGACTCCAAGATGGGCGACCTCAGTGCTACGTTAGGCAACATCAATGACGCGTTGACCTGCAACATGGCCCAGCTGACCACTGTCAACTCCAGACTTGAGAGACATGATTAGCGCCTTCCTAGGTTGGAGAAGGATAAGGGTCCTGAAACCATAGGCGCTGCGCCCCTGATCTCCCCCTCCCCAAATGAGGAGCAGGGGCCTCCAGGCGCCTTTACTCAGGAACATGGAACTAGAGGTGGCAGCCCTTGGGGCCATGGCTGTTCTGATGATCTAGCATCCCACCACCATAAGATTAGTTTCCCTAAATATGATGGGGAAACTGATGTGTTGCCTTCGATCAATAAGTGTGAGGCTTATTTTAGAGGCATGAAGACTCTAGGGGAGGAGAAGGTGTGCCTTGCATCCATACATCTGGATTTCGGAATTGTTTCCCGGGCACGGTTTTTCTGAATTTGTGAATATGAGATTTGGACCACCTCTACGGTCCAATGATTTGGCTGAACTAAAAGACTTGCACCGAACAGGAACCGTGGAAGAATACCAGCGCCAATTCTTGGTGTTATTATGCATATGTGCAGACTTAAAATCTCGACAACAAGTGAATTTATTCACTGCTGGCCTTGGTGAACCTCTGAGTACAGATGTTGAGCTCCGATTTCCCTCAAATTTGCAAACGACATGAGCCTTGCCTGTAGGGAAATAGAGATGCGCTACTCTAGCAATTCGACCGTATCACCTAGGAAACATGCGAGTAAGAAGGTCATGGATCGTTACCACTAGACGCGCAGCGCAGCGGATCGTAGATGCGCGTCGTAGCCGATCAGCGCAGCAGTAATAGCAGCGCCTCCACGGAGTCCACACGTACAGGGAGGAACGCCGTGCGTCGGTGTGCTAGCACCGTGCGCGCGGCAGGGGTTTCGGCGGCTGACCTGTGAGGGGCGGCGGCTGGGACTGCTATCTGGTGGAGTCCTCTGTCCCTAACCCTACCCCTCATATTTATAGGCGCGCTAATGGGCTTTTAGGTCACAGGCCCATTAGTACCCTAATTTCATATGGATCAAATATCCATCAGGCCTTTATCCGAATTGTTATGATTGCCTCTTAGGCATATCACCAACAATCTCCCACTTGCACTAGAGACAATCATATAGCCAAATTTTTCAATATTCCATCCCCTTAAGTGTGTGACCCGTTAGGTTCATGTACAGTCGGTTATGAATGAAAACCGTTTTCAAACACAAGTCAGTACAGGTACCTAGCAGGACATACTGACTCCCGAATGTACATAAAGATCATATCGGCTGAACCTAGATACATTCACATGCTAATTCCTTTGCCACACGATACCAGTCAAGCTCAAGGCGAGATACGTGCCATCCTTGTGATAGCTCGATCATTCACTCGATCAAATAGTGGATCCAATCTATGACTAACTTTTAGTCATAATGATTAACTCTTTAATCATTTTGGCATGGCCATGCACTTTCAATCCAACTATCTCGAGGGGCCCAGAGATATCTCTCCTTTTATTTAGGAGGGGCAAATCCTATCTTGATCCGCACACATCTCATTCCATGCTTCATCATGCACCTGAAGACTATTTTTATGACCACCCAGTTACGGAGTAGCGTTTGATAGTTTCAAAGTGCACAACTATACATAGTGAGAAACAATGGCGATCTCAGGTCAAAGAATCTAGCAGGTGTATCACTCAAGACCAACTGATGGCACATATGTAAATAACAATTCCAACAATGTCTCGGAATGGGTCTATCCAACACCATGTTCACTAACATGTGTTCACATTATTAATTTGATATCTCCATATCTATGATCCGTGAAATGTGATCATCAATTAATACATGTGCTAGTCTGCGTACTATCATTATCTCATATAACGATGTAGACTAGGGATCATTTTGAGTAACATTATAATTAACAAAGAGTCTCACGAACAAGTCACATACTTGATGATCAATGTGAATAATAGTTACTCAAATAGTACATAAACATAGCTATGACACATGTCTCCCACTACACACTAGGATCACTGATGTAAGTATCTAATACCCATAGATCTCGTGTGCGTCTCATGCTTTGATTGTGGAAGAGGCTTTGTCAACGGATCTGCCATATTCAAATCCGTATGCACCTTGCATATATTCACATAACCTCGGTCGATAATCTCTCGAATCATATGATAGCGTCGTAGTATATGTTTGGATCTTTTGTGTGATATAGGCTCCTTTGCCTGTGCAATGGCTCCATTATTGTCGCAATAGAGATCCACAGATCCGGACGCACTAGGAACAACACCCAACTCAGAAACAAATTTTCTGATCCAAACAGCTTCGTTTGCAGCTTCTGAAGCTGCAATATACTCCGCCTCCGTTGTTGAATCTGCTACTGTGTCTTGCTTGGAACTTTTCCAGCTCACTGCCCCTCCATTGAGGCAGAACACAAAACCGGATTGCGATCTAGAGTCATCCTTGTCTGTTTGGAAGCTAGCATCGGTGTAACCTCTTACAACGAGCTCTTCTTCACCTCCAAACACTAGGAATACATTCTTAGTTCTTCTCAAGTACTTAAGAATGTTTTTGACAACTGTCCAATGAGCTTCACCATAATCTGATTGATACCTGCTCGTAACACTTAGAGCATAGGATACATCTGGGCGTGTACACAACATGGCATACATGATAGATCCAATAGCCGAAGCATAAGGAATTGCTCTCATCCTCTTTTGCTCATCAGGCGTCGAAGGACACTGACTTTTGCTTAGAGTGATGCCATGTGACATTGGCAAGAAACCTTTCTTAGAATCTTGCATATTGAACTGATTAAATATCTTGTCAATATATGTGTCTTGGCTTAATCCAATTAACCTTTTATATCTATCTTTATAGATCTTTATGCCCAAAATGTACGTTGCCTCTCCTAAATCCTTCATTGAGAAACTTTTCCTTAATGAGGATTTAACAGCATCTAGTACTGAAATGTCATTTCCGATCAACAATATGTCATCTACATATAGGACCAGAAATATAAGTGCGCTCCCACTAACCTTCTTGTAAATACAAGGTTCTTCTACGTTCTTGATGAAACCAAAACCTTTGACCACTTCATCAAAACGTAGATTCTAACTCCGAGATGTTTGCTTCAATACATAGATGGACTTTTGAAGTTTGCATATTTTTCTAGCATTTTTAGGATCGACAAAACTCTCAGGTTGTGTCATGTACACATCCTCACTCAGACTCCCATTAAGAAAGGCTATTTTGACATCCATCTGCCATATTTCATAATCAAAATATGCAGCAATTGCTAGGAGAATCCGAACAGACTTTAGCATAGCGACGGACGAAAATGTTTTATCATAATAAACACCTTGAATTTGTTTGAAACCTTTCGCCACCAATCGTGCTTTATAGATGCGAACTTTTCCATCCATATCAGTCTTTTTCTTGAAAATCCATTTGCAATCGATCGGTCTCACACCATCGATTGGATCAACCAAGTTCCAAACTTGATTCTCATGTATGGATTCTATTTCGGATTCCATGGCTCCAAGCCATTTCTCAGAGTCGGGTCCCATTGTTGCTTCAGTGTAGGTCACAGGCTCATTATTGTCCAACAATACCATGTCCTGTGGTTCCGTGGTTAGGAGTGTCAACTTTTCAGTTGCACGACGTACTCTTGTAGACCTTCGTGGGGCTGGTGTTTCATGAAGTGGTTGTACAACATCTTGTACATCCTGTATAGGATTAGAGGGTGCCGAAACATTTTCAGATATTTCTTGAATTTCTTCAAGATGCACCTTGCTCCCACTAACTCCTTTTGAGAGAAACTCTTTCTCCAAGAAGACACCATTGCGAGCAGAACACTTTACCCTCCGTTTTATTATAAAAATAATATCCTTTTGTTTCCCTAGGATATCCCACAAAGAAGCATTTGTCTGATTTGGGAGTAAGTTTGTCTGACGTCAAACGTTTGACATAAGCATCACATCCCCAAACTTTGAGGAAAGACAATCCGGGACGTTTCCCGGTCCACATCTCATATGGTGTCTTCTCAACAGACTTAGTTGGGACCCTGTTTAGTGTAAACGCAACAGTTTCAAGAGCATAACCCCAAAAGGATAGTGGAAGATCAGTCTGGCTCATCATCGACCTAACCATGTCTAACAAGGTTCGGTTCCTCCGCTCGGACACCCCATTCCATTGGGGCATTCCAGGTGGAGTCAACTGTGGAACAATTCCACATTGTTTTAAATGATCATAAAATTCATGGCTCAAATATTCACCCCCACGATCAGATCGTAGAAGTTTAATTGTCTTGCCCAACTGATTTTGTACTTCATTCTGAAATTCTTTGAACTTTTCAAAATATTCAGACTTGTGCCTCATTAGATAGACATATCCATATCTACTAAAGTCATCGGTAAAAGTAATGAAATACTGAAAACCACCTCTAGCTACCGAACTCATTGGTCCACATACATCAGTATGTATTAGTCCCAACAAGTCACTTGCCCTCTCACTTTGACCAGTGAAGGGTGCTTTGGTCATCTTCCCAAGCAAACAAGACCCACATGTGTCAAGTGATTCAAAATCAAATGAACTTAACAAACCATCTTTATGGAGTTTCTCAATGCGTTTCTCATTTATATGACCTAAGCGACAATGCCAAATAAAAGTGGGATTTAGATCATTTCGTCGAGCCCTTTTTGTATTAATGTTATAGACTGTTTTATCCTCAAGATCAAGAACATATAATTCATTCACTAATGGACATTGGGCATATAAAATATTATTATAATAAATAGAACAATATTTGTTCTTTATTATTGTCGAAGTGTGCGATCGACACTTCCCCCGGGCCTGCACTGGGCAGCCCGCGGAGGTTCTTTTTTCGGAGGGGCTAGTTCCTAGCGGAGAGCTTGCGCGTATGGACGAGTTGGTGAGAGCTTGACACAGGAAGTTTTACGTGGTTCAGGCCGCCGGAGCGTAAAACCCTACGTCCACGGCGAGCTATGGAGCTCGCTGTATTGCTTGCTGCTCAGGGCCGGGGGCCTGAGCTTGGGGATGAGTTACAGCTTGAGAGTGTATGGCTAGCGTATGAGTTGCAGAATGCGAACCCTTGCTATCGACGCCTACCCGAGCCTTTTATAGTCCAAGGCTCGGGCGACTTACAAGGGAAGCCGGGACCCGACAGGTGGTCCCGGGAGGATTGTCTATTATCTACCGTATCTGTAGTTATGCCGGTGGTTGCCTCCGGTCGAAGGCTTCTGAGTCTTCCTTTTGCCGCCCTGCCCATGCCGTGCGCCAGTCGTAGTGGTTGATGGCGGCGCTGGCGGCATGGGATGCCATGTCGCGGCGTTTATTACCTGTCAGGTTCTGACACCGCGCGCCAGTCTGTGATGCGACTGGACGCAACGGCACCTGACAGGCGCGTGCTCCGCGTTTCCGCGTCTTGGGAAGACGCGAGCCTTGAATACCTTGTACGGGCAAGGTGAGGGGCGCCTTTACGCCCGCTGCCTACCGCTCGGGGGCAGGCAGCACCGTTCTTCCAGCCACGTGGCGGGTCCGGAGCTCTTCTCTGAGGAGAGGGAGGTCCGGCCCCGCTGGACGCGTGGCACCTTCGGACCACTCTCCCGCGGAGGGGGAGGTTCGGCTTCTTCATACCACGTGGCGGGCCCGGAGCTCTCCTCTGAGGAGAGGGAGGTCCGGCCCCGCTGGCCGCGTGGCTTCGGACCTCTCTCCCGCGGAGGGGGAGGTCCGGCTTCTGTATGCCACGTGGCGGGCCCGGAGCTCTCCTCTGAGGAGAGGGAGGTCCGGCCCCGCCAGACGCGTGGCGCCTTCGGAGCTCTCCCTGCGGAGAAGGGCGAGCACCTTAGGCATTTCACCCTGTGCGCGGGGGTACCCCATATCTCAGGTACCGACAGTGGCCCCCGGGCCCATCTCGGGGGAGATGGCGAGCCCGAGGTGGGACCTCCGTCTCTTCCGCTCCGTGCACTTTCTCTAAGTCCCGACCTGACTGCTGCCGGAGCACGAACAGCCGCAGGGTCGTGAGGGCGTGCGCCCACTTGATGATTGCTTCTATTGCGGGGACGGGAGCCCCGGCCATGTTGAGCACGCAGGGCTTTCGGAGCTCTTCCACCGCGGGGGAAGGTCCGACTTCCGTCTGCCACATGACGAGCCCGGAGCCCCTCTCAAGGAAGGGGAGAGTTCCGGGTCTGCTGGACTCGTGGGACCCCCGGGTCCCGCCCCCTCTAGCCCTGGGTCGAAGTAGTTGGTAGCTCCTGTCCCTCTACTTAAAGCAGTCCCCGTTGCCGCAACCTGGAAGTCCTGCACACAGGTAGAGGAAACGTAATTCCCCTTGGGGGCTCCCCCTCCCTTGTTTTACAGTCTTATTTGACTTACAGCCCCCAACCATACGCTTGATGCTTGGGGGTTTGTAGAGAGGGGGAGCTGAGCACACGGCAGCCATGTACTGCAAGGGTGATAAAAAAAGAACTCAATTCACAATTCAAATGAATACAAGGAAAGAGCAAAGTAGGGCAGACTTCTTTTCGCACAACCTTCCATAGGAGGAAGGCAGGCTAAACATGGAGGCCACGACCCACCCCATTAAGAGGGGAAGCAAGACTCTACGCGCTTGGAGTCGGAACCAGGCAAAGCTGAACATAGTCCTGGACCGTCCCCTGGGGTTTAGCTGCTCCGAGCGCTGCTCCTGGACTCTACGGGGTCCATTACGAAAAGAAAGTACTGACCTATCTTTGCTCTTAGGGGTAGAACTTACGGAGGTGTTCTATGTTCCAAGGATTCGGGAGCAGGTCCCCATCCTCGGTGGAAAGGCGCACACACCCGGGACGGCATACTTTCAAGACTCGGAAGGGGCCTTCCCAACTAGGGGAGAGTTTGTGGGCCCCTTCGCGAGAAAGTATGCGCCGCAACACCAGGTCACCTTCTTGCAGCTCCCGGGCACGCACAGACCTCTGGTGGTAGCGCCGAAGCGCCTGTCTGTACCGCGCGTTACGGAGTGCCGCATGTAATCGGACCTCGTCGACGAGGTCGATTTCTCCACGCCGGAGGTTGTCCTGCGCGGCTTCGTCGTAAGCCCGGACACGGTGAGACTTCATGGTGATTTCTGGAGGAAGTACAGCTTCGGCCCCGTACACCATGAAGATAGGTGTCTCCCCGGTGGCCCGGCTCTAGGATGTCCGGTTAGCCCATAGTGTGCTCGGAAGTTCATCTACCCAATTGGCACCATGTTTCTTCAAGCTGGCGAAGGTACGAGTCTTGAGGCCCCGGAGAATCTCCGCATTGGCCCTCTCGACTTGCCCATTGCTCTTCGGGTGAGCGACCGAGGCATAGCATACCTGAATGCCAAGGTCTTCGCAGTACTCTTGAAATGCTGCGCTGGTGAACTGGGTCCCATTGTCAGTGATGATCCTGTTTGGGACCCTGAACCGGCACACAATGGATTTGATGAATTTTACTGCTGATTGTTTATTAATGGTGACAACTGGTGTAGCTTCCGGCCACTTGGTGAACTTGTCGATGGCGACATAGAGGTACCGGAACCCCCCGACGGTTCTGGGGAATGGCCCCAGGATGTCCAGCCCCCACACGGCAAACGGCCACGAGGGCGGGATCATCTGTACCGCCTGAGCCGGTGTATGGATCTGCTTGGCGTGGAACTGGCACGCCTTGCAGCTCTCGACCAGCTTGACGGCATCCTGGAGTGCTGTCGGCCAGTAGAAGCCATGCCGGAAGGCTTTACCGACAAGCGTGCGTGAGGAAGAATGACTTCCACATTCGCCTCCATGGATCTCAGCGAGCAAGTCGCAGCCTTCCCCCTGGGTTATACACCGCAATAGGATGTGGTTGGCGCCACGCCGGTAGAGATCCCCCTCTACCAGCGCGTACCTCTTAGCCATACGCACAATCCGTTCAGCGGTTGTACGTTCATCAGGGAGGATATTGTCCTTCAAGTAGTCCCGGATCTCCGTGATCCATGCATCGGGTCTGACTTGAGCTTCTGGATCTTGAGCGCTGGGTTGCACGGAGTCCCCAGTGACGCTTACAATCCTTGGCGGCGCCCACGGTTGTAGGGCCACCGGGACCGCCAGCTTCGAGGTGCTGGTCAAGCCCCCTTCGCCCGGCTCGGCGGGCCGGGCTGTGGGCCGCAGCAACATCCTCTCAAAGACTCCTTCGGGCGCAGGGGCTCCGGTGGAAGCCTTCGTTGAAAGGTCGTCGGCTGCGGTATTACCGGCGCGCGGTACGTGGTGCAGGTCCAAGGCGAGGAATTCTTTCTCCCGCATCTGCACATGAAGCAGATATGCAGCTAGCTGGGGGTCATTGCAGGAGCATTCGCCCTTGACTTGCTTGATGACCAGCTGGGAGTCGCCCTGTGCCAACAACTGGCGAGCGCCTAAAGACAGGGCTGTCTGCAGGCCAAAGATGAGTGCTTCATACTCCGCCATGTTGTTGGTTGCCTTGAAATTGAGACGCACCATATACCCAAACTGTTCCCCCGATGGCATGAGGAGCAGTACGCCGGCACCGGCCCCCTGCTTGTGCGAGGAGCCGTCGAAGAAGAGTGTCCAGTGGGGTTCGGTGAAGACCGGAGCTTGGTGCTCCGGTTCTCCACCCCCATGGCCCCCTGGGTCAGCCTCCGTTGGTGTCCACTCCGCCACAAAGTCAGCCAGTGCTTGGCTCTTGACTGCATGGCGCGGGAGGAAGTCCAGCTCAAACTCCGCTAGCTCCGCCGCCCATTTAGCAACGTTGCCCGTCGCATGGGGGCTGTGAAGAATTGTCTTCAGTGGATACGAGGTGACAACAGAGACCCGGTGGGCCTGGAAGTAATGGCGGAGCTTCCTGGAGGCAACGAGCACCGCATACAACAGCTTGTGGACTTCCAGGTACCTTGTCTTGGCATCATGAAGTACTTCGCTGACGTAGTAGACAGGCCTCTGTACGGTTCGAACCCTCTTTCTCAGGTCTGGGAGGCCCTCGTCCATTGGCCCTCCGGAGGTGGGCGGACCCACGGGGGCCTCCGGGAGCTGGGACCCGGTGGCCCTTAAGCTATCTTGATTGTTCGGGAGCCCCGGGGGGTCTTGGGGGACCTCTGGGAGGTCCCATTTGGCCCCCGGGGGGTCTCGCGGGGACCCCGAGGGTTTATCTTGGAGGTCCGGGAGACTGCCCAGGACCTCCGGGAGGTTTCCTTGGAGGCCCGGGTGACCGTCTTGGTCCTGCGGGGCCTCCTGGCGTCTGTCTTCTGCTACCGGAGTAGGTTGTGAAGGTGAGGGGTCCGGCCGCTCTGCAACGAGGACCATACTAACTACTTCAATTGTCGCCGCGATGTAGAGCAACACGTGCTCTCCGGGCTCAGGGGCTACCATGATTGGTAGGGTCGTCAGGAGTCGCTTCAACTCCTGGAAAGCCTCTTCTGCTTCGTCAGTCCAGGCAAAGGGGCCCGACTTGCACAGGAGCTTAAAGAAAGGGAGTGCCCGCTCTGCTAGCCTCGGTATAAACCGACTCAGCGCGGCTAGACATCCTGTGAGTTTCTGGACATCTTTGACGCGGGCAGGGGGCCGCATCAAATCGATGGCCTTGATCTTCTCTGGGTTGGCCTCAATCCCCCGGTGCGAGACCAGGAACCCTAAGAGCTTCCCAGAGGACACGCCGAACACACATTTATCTGGGTTCAGCTTGGTGCGCGTAGAGCGCAACTTGTCAAAGACTAAGGCTAGGTTATCTAGCAGGGACGGACCCTGCTTGACCTTGACAACTATGTCATCGACATACACCTCAACCAGGTCTCTTATTAACTCCCCAAAGGTTTTGTGCATTGCCCGCACAAAGGTGGGGAGTGCATTTTTTAGGCCGTAAGGCATAGACACATAGCAATAAAGGTCGTCCACTGTGATGAAGGAGGTGTGCTCCTCGTCCTCCCTAGACATGGGGATCTGATGGAAACCCGAATAGGCTTCTAGGAAGCACAGCATATCACAGCCTGACGTTGAGTCTACTATTTGGTCTATTCTAGGGAGAGGGAATGGATCTTTAGGACATGCCTTATTGAGACTGGTGTAGTCGATGCACATCCGGAGATTCCCGCCGGCCTTCGGGACAACGACGGGGTTCACCAACCATCGTGGGTGGTGGACCTCCCGTATGAAGCCAGCGTCCAGCAGCTTCTTGACTTCTTCACGGATGAAGTTCTGCCGCTCGATGGACTGCTTGCGGGGCTTCTGTTGAACCGGCCGGGCATCGGGGAAGACTTTCAAGTGGTGCTCGATCACCTTCCTGGGGATCCCCGGCATCTGTGACGGCTGCCATGCAAACACGTCGACGTTGTGCCGGAGGAAGGTGACGAGCGCGCCTTCCTATTTACTATCCAGGCCCCCGGCTACCCGGGTGGTCTGGGTAGCTTCGGCGCCGACTTGGATGACCTTTAAGGGGACGCCGCCCTCGTCGAGAGGTTGCACCCGGGGTGCTGTGGTGGAAGCACGATGACGTGCACACGGGCGGAGCTGGTCCGATTCCGTATTGCCGGGGGCTGAGGCCCCAGATGTCGCGAGTGCTTGGAGCTTCTCCAGGGCCGACACTGCAGCAGTGCGGTCCCCACGAATCCTGAGAACACCTGTCGGTGTTGGCATCTTCAGGACAAGGTAGCCGTAATGGGCTACAGCCATGAACCGGTACAGGGCTGGCCTGCCTATTATGGCGTTGAAGGGGAGGTCTATCTCCGCTACGTCGAACCGGATGTACTCTGTTCGATAGCTGTCCGGTGCCCCGAAGGTCACCGGGAGACTAATGCTGCCGTAGGGGATAACCTGTCCCGGCCCTACCCCTGAGAACGGACTCGACGGGGTGAGCTTGGCCATCGGGATCTGCAGCTTCTGGAAAGCTGCACGGCTGATGAGGTTCAGCCCAGCCCCTCCATCCACCAAAACGTGGTACATTCTCACGTTGGCGATGGTAGGGGCCACCAGGAGCGGCAGCTGGCCGGCCCCAGCCATGTTCCTGGGGCAGTCGGTGGCATCAAAGCTGATGGGGGTCCCCATCCACTTTAGGTGCGGTGCAGCACTTGGGAGTGGCGCCACCGACGCTACCGCTCGGCGCAGAGTCTTGACTGCGCTTCGGGACGAGGGGTCGGCGGACCCGCCGTATATGACGTAGAGCTTCTTCCGACGCTCATCGCCGCTGGAGTCGGAATCCTCATGATTGCGTGCCGCCTTCACGACACGCGGAGGCTCCCGGATCTCCTCTGGGTGGTCGATGTTATCTGGAACATCCACCTCCTGCTCATCTTCCTTTGGACGGAAGGGCAGGTCATCAGCCCGCTGCCGCTTCTCCTTGCGGAAACGCTCTGCGAGCCTTCGGATCTCCAGGCACTCGGCAGCAGTGTGGCGACAGCTGCCGTGCACGGGGCACATACTGTCTTTATCACCTTCTGGGATCGGTGATCTTCGCTGCTTCTTGTCGGGGCGCGGCCCCCGAGCCCCACCGAGCGTCGCTGCAGTGACGACTGGGACTGCGGTCGGTGACTCTATCTTGCTTCTGCCTCGGCCCTTGGCCTTCCTGCTGCTTCCACAGGGAGTAGGACTGGATCCGGGCAGTCCCCCTGACTCGGAGGATGGCAGCGAGTGCCAGTTCCGTCCTTCGGCAGCTCTGGCGCATTTGTCTGCCAAGCTGAAGAGCTCTGAGACGTCGCGGACCTCCCTGGTCGCGAGCTTCTCGAGCATCTTCTTGTCCCGGACGCCTTGCCGGAACGCCACCACCACAGAAGCATTTTGAATGTGTGGGATTGTGTTCCGCACCTGGGAGAACCGCTGAATGAAAGAGCGCAGCGACTCCCCAGGCTGCTGCTGGACGGCGTGGAGGTCGAGCTCCGTGCCAGGCCGGGTGTAGGAGCTGCCGAAGTTGGCTACGAACTGTCGGCAAAGCTCTCCCCAGGAGGTGACGGAACCTTGGGGGAGGTTCATGAGCCAAGACCGGGCTGGACCGGTCAAGGCGACAGGGAAGTAATTGGCCATGACGGCTTCATTCCCTCCTGCGGCAAGTACGGCGATGGAGTAGATCTAGAGAAACTCCACCGGGTTGACACTGCCGTCGTACTTCTCGGGCAGGTGTGGCCGAAACTTGCGCGGCCACTTCGCCAAGCGAAGATGGGGCGCGAGGGCTGCACACCCTGCTTCCGTCACCGCAGGTTCTGGTGCCGCGAACGCTGAGTTCGCACCAGGCACAGTGTACCCCGGTACGGGCAAAGCTGCACCGTAAGCCGGGGGCGCCATCTGCAGTACATATGACTGCGGCATATTCTGCACAGCGCAGGCCTGGGGCAGAGGTCGCATGGCGAAGGTCTGCTCTTCAGGCTGGGTCGAGGCCGACGTCATGCTGTCGTCAGCTCCTTGGTAGCGACGCCTTTCTCGGCGTTGCTCGAGGTATACCCGGGCATCTTGACCCGAGCGACACCGCTCCAGCTCTGTCCTCAGATCCATCGATTGAGGGCTGACAGAGCTGGAATCTGCCGTCTGTTCATCAGTCATCGGCGTGCGTATCAGCGACACGGCCGGCTGGTTAGAGTGTCGTCTCCGCCAGAGTCGTGGGCTTGCGGCAGCGACGACAAGACGGTGTACCTCGAGAATCCACCGCTGGGTTACTGCCTGAGGCGCGTCTCCAGCGGGCGGATTGTGCAGTAGCGCTCTTGCTGCAGCTAGCGCGCCCCTTCCGGGTACGCCCAGCGCTACTGGAGATATGACGCTGGTTGGAGCCTGCATTGCCGGGGTCGGCGCTGCCAGAGCCGGTTGCTGGCTCCCAGCTTGTACTGACACACTCCGTCCTGAGTGTGTTGGCTTGTACTCCCCCATAGCCGCAGCTTGCTGCGGAGGCGGGGGAGGTGAGCTTGCCGCCGAAGGGAGCTTGGTCATCTTCATTGGCGGAAACTCGTCGCGCTAGGGGAAAAGCCCCCTTCCTGGCGCGCCAAATGTCGAAGTGTGCGATCGACACTTCCCCCGGGCCTGCACTGGGCAGCCCGCGGAGGTTCTTTTTTCGGAGGGGCTAGTTCCTAGCGGAGAGCTTGCGCGTATGGACGAGTTGGTGAGAGCTTGACACAGGAAGTTTTACGTGGTTCAGGCCGCCGGAGCGTAAAACCCTACGTCCACGGCGAGCTATGGAGCTCGCTGTATTGCTTGCTGCTCAGGGCCGGGGGCCTGAGCTTGGGGATGAGTTACAGCTTGAGAGTGTATGGCTAGCGTATGAGTTGCAGAATGCGAACCCTTGCTATCGACGCCTACCCGAGCCTTTTATAGTCCAAGGCTCGGGCGGCTTACAAGGGAAGCCGGGACCCGACACGTGGTCCCTGGAGGATTGTCTATTATCTACCGTATCTGTAGTTATGCCGGTGGTTGCCTCCGGTCGAAGGCTTCTG
Source organism: Neostapfia colusana (assembly GCA_030760725.1). Taxonomy (NCBI): domain Eukaryota; kingdom Viridiplantae; phylum Streptophyta; class Magnoliopsida; order Poales; family Poaceae; genus Neostapfia; species Neostapfia colusana. The sequence continues at coordinate 93,710,948 of JASWHV010000003.1, forward strand.
AGTCTTCCTTTTTCCGCCCTGCCCATGCCGTGTGCCAGTCGTAGTGGTTGATGGCGGCGCAGGCGGCATGGGATGCCCTGTCGCGGCGTTTATTACCTGTCAGGTTCTGACACCGCGCGCCAGTCTGTGATGCGACTGGACGCAACGGCACCTGACAGGCGCGTGCTCCGCGTTTCCGCGTCTTGGGAAGACGCGAGCCTTGAATACCTTGTACGGGCAAGGTGAGGGGCGCCTTTACGCCCGCTGCCTACCGCTCGGGGGCAGGCAGCACCGTTCTTCCAGCCACGTGGCGGGTCCGGAGCTCTTCTCTGAGGAGAGGGAGGTCCGGCCCCGCTGGACGCGTGGCGCCTTCGGACCTCTCTCCCGCGGAGGGGGAGGTTCGGCTTCTTCATACCACGTGGCGGGCCCGGAGCTCTCCTCTGAGGAGAGGGAGGTCCGGCCCCGCTGGCCGCGTGGCGCCTTCGGACCTCTCTCCCGCGGAGGGGGAGGTCCGGCTTCTGTATGCCACGTGGCGGGCCCGGAGCTCTCCTCTGAGGAGAGGGAGGTCCGGCCCCGCCAGACGCGTGGCGCCTTCGGAGCTCTCCCTGCGGAGAAGGGCGAGCACCTTAGGCATTTCACCCTGTGCGCGGGGGTACCCCATATCTCAGGTACCGACAATTATAATCTCATAACCATTAACTTCTTCCAAACATGAAGAAGATATAATGTTCTTGCTCAAAGAAGGAATGCAACAACAATTATTTAATTCCAAAACTAATCCTGAGGGTAATGACAAGTGATAAGTTCCGACAGCTATGACAGCAACCTTTGCTCCATTGCCGACCCGAACATCCAACTCGTCTTTTGCAAATCTTCTAGTCTCACTTAGACCCTGCAACGATTTGCAAGTGTGAATCATTGATCCGGTATCAAATACCCATGATTTACTAGAAGATATAGCAATATTGATTTCTATAACATTTATACCTGAAGTGGAAGTCTCACTCCCTTTCTTCTTCTTATCCTCCAAGTACTTCTTGTAGTTTCTAGACCAATGTCCATTAGCATGACAGTGGAAGCATTCATCATTAGGAGAAGGGCCTGATTTGCCCTTTGGCCTTGAGCTTGAAGACTCATTGGGAACCTTTCCCTTGCCTTTAGGACGCATCACACGCTTCCTCTTTTTATTCTCCTTTTGAACCATCATCACATGAGTGGTGTTTTTCTTAATGCTTTCCTCGGCTGTTTTAAGCATCCCATGCAATTCAGCCAACGTTTTCTCCATGCCATTCATTTGATAATTCAATATAAATGGCTCATAGCTCGGTGGGAGTGACTGGAGAATAACGTCAATAGCCAGGTCATCCTTGAGCTCAGAACCAAGTTTGTCCAAAGTCTCAATGTAACCAATCATATTGATTACATGGGGACTGACCGGGCTACCTTCTGCTAGCTTGCATGAGAACAAGGACTTTGAGATGTTGTACCTCTCAGCCCTTGCTTGGTTCTCAAACATTCCACATAGTCCCTGAATCATAGAATAAGCATCTGCATGCTCATATTGTTTCTGTAGATCAGGGGACATTGTGGCAAGCATGAGGCAGCTTGCATTAAGCGCATCATCGCAGTGCTTCTCATAAGTCCTGCGTGTTGCGGTATTTGCATCATCGGGGAGGTCATTGGGGTATGGTTGCTCAAGAACATACTCAATTTTCTCTTGCGTGAGAACAATTCTCAGGTTGCGGTACCAATCAATAAAGTTAGCTCCATTGAGCTTTTCTTTCTCAAGCACAGATCGCAAATTGAAACCGGAATTGTTACTAGCAGACATGATCTACAATAGAAAATAAATATGCAAGGTTTTAGCACTATGTTATGTACCAATCTTTTATTAACAGTTTAATAAAAGACACCACCACTATATGAGCATCGTCCTCCCTCTAACGACATATAGTGGTCCAAGATCCATATTCACTAATTCCTAGTGAGATTTGGCTTCACTGCTAGAAAATTAGTGACATAGGTAAACAACCATTGTTAATCATATCTCTATATGATTCTTGTTTGTTGGGTGACATCCAATGCCCCGGCTCCCAACACTATGTCATAAAGCCCAAAACCGTTTTGATAGCTTTGTTGAGTAAACCAATACTATGCATGTGAATGTCCAACATTCACCCTATTCATTATGATAGATGACGGTATTTTGCTTTGGCAAACCTACCATACAACGATCAAAACAACATAGGTGCAGCTATAGGTAAATGGCATCAAATACTCAACTTTTCCGAGGGAAGCTATTCTATCATGACAAAACATCCACCATATGAAAAGCATGAAAAGAATAGTAAAACATCACAGGCATACGATCATATCATATATGTGAATAGTATGGCCTTTAGGATCATAGTGGTCTCCATCACCATGGATCCATCATGATCTACACCGCCATGTCTCCCTTCTTATGGTGATCATCATCGCCATCATGCTTGAGGTTTCTCAATGAATATAAAAGAAGCTAATACATCTAATAGCTATCAAATAAATTACATGAGAGATCAGGCATCACAGGGCGACACGCAGGTCGTTATACAAATATGTGACAACCTCAACCCGGTTGTGTTAAATTTGCAACACGCAGGTTGCACGAATTTGACACACAGATTATCACATCATATTTAGGCCATACCATTCACATCATTCCCTGCAAAAACAAGTTAAGCGTAGAACGATGTCTATCACGAAACAACTTAATGATGTCACTATAGCAGATAGCAACGGAATTACATAGATCGCATCTATAAAATCACTATGAAAATCTCATTGAATTGATCAGATCAACCCGAATCTGAGCCATTCAAAATGCCTCAATTTTCATTGTGACTGGTTATCCACGAGAAGATCGCGACACATGACCGTGATCTGTTGGCTCAATTTGTTAGCTATGTACACTATTAGTCCCGATGGTGATTCCAGCCGGTAGGGACAGGTTGCGCACACAGCAGAGAAGGAGCACGAACTAATCCTTTAGTCATATGATGGCAATCTACTCTAACCAATTCCAAACCCCAAAAGCCGAACTATAAAAATTCATCATATGAACTTGTCTGCAGTAGATCGCATCAAAGATCCAGACCAAAAACTACGCAAGTCGGCTCTGGTACCACTGTAGGGAAATAGGGATGCGCTACTCTAGCAATTCGACCGTATCACCCAGGAAAGATGCGAGTAAGAAGGTCATGGATCGTTACCACTAGACGCGCAGCGCAACGGATCGTAGTGTTCAGTCGAAGTGTTCAGTCGACACTTCCCCCGGGCCTGCACTGGGCAGCCCGCGGAGGTTCTTATTTCGGTGGGGCTAGTCTCTAGCGGAGAGCTTGCGCAGATGGACGAGTTAGTGAGAGCTTGACACGGCGAGTTTTACGTGGTTCAGACTGCCGGAGCGTAAAACCATACGTCCACAGCGAGCTATGGAGCTCGCTGTATTGCTTGCTGCTCGGGGCCGGAGGCTTGAGCTTGGGGGTGAGTTACAGCTTGAGAGTGTATGGCTAGCGTATGAGTTGCAAAGTGCGAACCAACAGGGTTCGAACCCTTGCTAACGTTGCCTACCCGAGCCTTTTATAGTCCAAGACTCGGGTGGCTTACAAGGGGGGCTCGGGACCCGACAGGTGGTCCCGGGGAGATTGTCTATTATCTACCGTATCTGCAGTTATGCCGGTAGTTGTCTCTGGCGAAGGCTTCTGAGTCTTCGTCTTGCAGCCCTGCCCATGCCGCATGCTAGTCGTAGTGGTTGATGACGGCGAGGGCGGCATGGGATGTCTTGTCGCTGTGTTTATTGGCTGGCAGACCCTGACACCGCGCGCCAGTCTGTGATGCGACTGGGCGCAACGGCACCTGACAGAGGTGTGCTCCGCGTCTCTGCGTCTTGGGAAGGCGCGGGCCTTGAATACCTTGTACGGGCAAGGTATGGGGCGTCTTTAAGCCCGCTGCCTACTGCTCGGGGGCAGGCAGCGCTGTTCTGCTGGACACGTGGCAGGCCCGGAGCTCTCCTCTAAGGAGGGGGAGCTCCGGCCCCGCAGGACACGTGGAGCCTTCGGACCTCTCCCCTGCGGAGGGGGGGTCCGGCTTCTGTCGGCCACGTGGCGGGTCCGGAGCTCTTCTCTAAGGAGGGGGAGGTCCGGCCCCGTGGGACATGTGGCACCTTCGGAGCTCTCCCCACGGAGGGGGGAGGTCTGGCTGCTGTAGGCCACGTGGCGAGCCCGGAGCTCTCCTCTGAGGGAAGGGAGGTTCGGCCCCACTGGACACGTGGCGCCTTCGGAGCTTTCCCTGCGGAGAAGGGCGAGACCCTTAGGCATTTTCCCCTGTGCGCGGGGGTACCCCATATCGCGGGTACCGACAGTGGCCCCCGGGCTCACCTCAGGGGAGGTAACGAGCCCGAGGTGAGGCCTTCTCCTACCCGCGCACTTTCTTGTCTTGAGTACCCCCTGTGCTGGCAGGGTCTTGACGGCTTCGGAGTTCAGCCTCTTAGGAGAGGGTGAAGCCTGGCATCGGAGCTCGGCCCGGCTGTGGGGGCGGAGGTCCGGAAGTCGTCGGAGCACAGGTCCACGAAGGGCGTGAGGTCCGGCATCAGGGCTCGCCTCTGAAAGGAGGACAAGGGCTGGCATCGGAGCTCGGCCCAGCTGCGGGGGCGGAGGTCCGGAAGTCGTCGGAGCTCAGGCCAGCGAGGGGCGTGAGGTCCGGAGGTCATCGGAGCTCAGGCCAGTGAAGTGCGTGTGGTCCGGCATCAGCGCTCGCCTCTGAAAGGAGGGCGAGGGCTGGCCTCGGAACTTGGCCCAGCCGTGGGGGCAAAGGTGCGGAAGTCATCGGAGCTCAGGCCAGCGAAGGGCGTGAGGTCCGGCATCAGCGCTCGCCTCTGAAAGGAGGGCGAGGGCTGGCCTCGGAGCTCGGCCTGGCTGTGGAGGCGGAGTCCGGAAGTCATCGGAGCTCAGGCCAACGAAGGGCGTGAGGTCCGACATCAGCGCTCGCCTCTAAAAGGAGGGCGAGGGCTGACCTCAGAGCTTGGCCCAGCTGCGGGGGCGAAGTCCGGCACTGCTCAGTGGTCCCCCTTTCCTGTCCCTTAGTCTCATTTGGCTTACTGTCCCAGGCCGGAATACGGGGCTCGGGTAATCCAATGCACTTGGTCCCGGAGGTCTGGCCCCAGCCCCAGTCAGGGTGTAACCGTCCGGCCCCCTGGTACTCAGACCATAGCGCTGGGGGGCAGAGTGCGCATGCTTTGGGTGCAAGACCGGGCAAAGCAAGGCTCCTGACCCCCCGGTCTAGCGTAGGTCTTTTCTCGGAGGAGACCAACTGGCGGTACAGTACCCTCAGAGGGGGAGATCCAAAAGGCCACCGGGCCTTTGGCAGGTACCCCAAGCACTACCGTTTTCGGCAGGACGGCAAATATCGACTATGCATGAGAGCAGGAAAGAGGAACCAAGTGTACAATGGACGCACACTTTCTAGAGCGTGGGGAGGTGTTCATATAAATTAATGCATAATTTAAATGAACACCTAAGTAAGCATGGTGAACTTACTGGGGTAGCGTCGGAGCGCCTGTCTTCACGCAGAGCGGGTCATGCGTGGCTTCGTCGTACGCCGGACACGGGGAGACCCCCATGGCGATCTCAGGGGGAAGCATGGCTTCAGCCCCGCATACCATGTGGAAGGGTAGTTCCCGTGACCCGGCCCTGGGAAGTCCGGCTGGCCCTCGACATAGAGGAGCCGGTATCCCCCGACGGCTCTGGGTGCGCGTCTGCACCGTGTGGGTCTGCTTGGCGTGGACCTGGCACGCATTGCATCCCTAACCGGTTTGACGGCGTCCAGGTGGCTCTCGGTCAGTAGGAGCCATGCCGGGTGGCTTAACCGACCAACGTGCGGGACGATGAGCGTTCCTAGCACTCGCCTCCTTGGACTACTGCGAGCTAATCGCAGCCTTCCTCCTGGGTTATGCACCGCAATAGGATGTCGTGGCGCCACGCCAGTAAAGATACCAGCGCGTAGCACTTAGCCATCCGCACCACCCGTTCAGCGGATGCATGTTCATCAGGAAGGATGTCCTTCAAGGAGTCCCGGACCTCCGTGGTCCATGCATCGGGACTACTTGAGCTTCTGGATCTTGAGCGCTGGGTTGCACGGAGTCCCCAGTGACTCTTACGATCCTTTGGCGGCATCCAGGGCCGTCGGGACTGCCTAGCTTCGAGGCACTGGTTCAGCCCCCTTCGCCCGGCTCGGCGGGCCGGGCTGTGGACCGCAGCAACGTCCTCTTGAAGACTCCTTCATGCGCAGGGGCTCCGATGGAGGCTTTCGTTGAGAGGTCGTCAGCTGCGGCCGTGCAAGCGCGCGGTACATGGCGCAGGTCCAAGGCGAGGAATTCTTTCTCCAACATCCGCACGTGAAGCAGATAAGCAGCTAGCTGTGGGTCATTGCAGGGGCATTCACCCTTAACTTGCTTGATAACTAGCTGGGAGTCGCCCTGCGCCAACAACTGGCGAGTGCCCAGAGACAGGACTGTCTTTTAGGCCAAAGATGAGTGCTTCATACTCTGCCAAGTTGTTGGTTGCCTTGGAATTGAGACGCACCATGTACCCAGACTGCTCCCCCGATGGCATGAGAAGCAGTACGCCGACACCGGCCCCCTGCTTTCGCGAGGAGCCGTCGAAGAAGAGCGTCCAGTGAGGCCCGGTGAAGACCGGAGCTCGGTACTTTGGTTCACCGTCTTCGCGGCCCCCTGGGTCAGCCTTCATTGGCGTCCACTCAGCCACGAAGCCAGCCAGTGCTTGGCTCTCGGCTGTCTGACGTGGTCGGGAGCTCAGCTTGAACTTCGCCGTCTTTGGGCTGTCTTCCGGCTTCGGAAGCTGGCAGTGAGTGCCAGCTCCGCCCTCTGGCTGCTCTGGCGCACTTGTCCGCCAGGCTGAAGGGCTCGGAGGCATCGCAGACCTCTCTGGTTGCAAGCCTCCCAAGCATCTTCTTGTCCTGGACACTGTCGAAGTGCCGCCACCACAGAAGCACTTTGAATATGCGGAATGGTGTTGCGTACCTGGGAGAACCGCTGGATGAAGGAGCGCAGCGACTCCCCAGGTTGTTGCTTGATGGCTTGGAGGTCAAGCTCCGTGCCGGGACGGGTGTAGGAGCTGCCGAAGTTGGCGATGAACTGCCGGTAGAGCTCTCCCTAGGAAGTTATGGAACCCTAAGGGAAGTTCATTAGCCAAGACCTGGCTGGGCCGGTCAAGGCGACGGGAAAGTAGCTTGGCCATGACGGCCTCATCCCCTCCTGCGGCAAGTACGACGGTGGAGTAGATCTGGAGGAACCCCGCCGGGTTGACGCTGCCGTCGTACTTCTCGGGCAGGTGCGGCCGAAACTTGCGCGGCTACCTCGTGAAGCGGAGGTGGGGCTCCAGGGCCGTACATCCTGCCTCTGTTGCTGCAGGTGTTGGTGCCGCGAACGCTTAGTTCGCCGCTGGCACAGTGTACCCCGGTATGGGCAAGGCTACGCCATAGACCAGGGGCGCCGTTTGCAGGACATATGGCTGTGGCATATGCTGCGCGGAGTATGTCTGGGGCAGAGTTCGCGTGGCGAAAGTCTGCGCCTCAGGCAGGGTTAAGGCAGTCGTCATGCTGGCGCCGGCCTCTTGGCTGCGACGCCTTTCTCGTCGCCGCTCGAGGAACACTCGGACGTCTTGGCCCAGGTGGCATCGCTCCGGCTCTGTCCTCAGATCCGTCGATGGAAGCCTGGTGGAGCTGGAGTCCGCCGTCTGCTCGCCAACCATTGGCGTGCGCATCAGCGACACAGCCGGTTGGCCAGAGCGTCGTCCCCGCCGAAGTTGAGGGTTTGCGGCGGCGACGACGAGACGGTCTATCTCGCGAATCCACTGCTGGGTCGCTGCCTGAGGCACGTCCCCAGCAGGCGGATTGCGTAGTAGCGCTCTTGCTGCAGCTGGCGCACCCCCATCGGGTACGCCCAGCGCTACTGAAGACCTGACGCTGGTTGGAGCCTGCATTGCCGGGGTCGGCGCTGCCAGAGCCGGTTGCTGGCTCCCAGTGCAGGTACTGGTGCCGCGAACGCTTGGTTGCGCGTGGCACAGTGTACCCTGGTATGGGCAAGGTTGCGCCATAGGCCGGGGACGCCGCTTGCAGAGCACATGGTTGTGGCTTATGCTATGCGGCATACGCCTGGGGCAGAGCTCGCGTAGCGAAGGTCTGCCCTCCAGGCTGGGTCGAGGCCGACGTCATGTTGTCGCCAGCCTCTTGAGTGCGACGCCTTTCTCGACGTCGCTCGAGGAACACTCGGGCATCTTGGCCCAAGTGGCATCGTTCCAGCTCTGTCCTCAGGTCCGTCGACGGAAGTTTGGTGGACTGGAACCCGCCGTCTACCCGTCAACCGTTGGCTTGCGCGTCAGCGACACAGCCGGTTGGCCGGAGCGTCGTCCCCGCCGAAGTCAATGGTTTGCGGCGGCGACGACAAGACGGTCTACCTCGCGAATCCACTGCTGGGTCGCTGCCTGAGGCGCGTCCCCAGCAGGCGGATTGTGCAGTAGCGCCCTTGCTGCTGCTAGCGCACCCCCACCGGGTACGCCCGGCGCTACTGAAGGCCTGACGCTGGTTGGAGCCTGCATTGCCCGGGTCGGCGCTGCCAGAGCCGGTTGCTGGCTCCCAGCTTGCCCTGACACACTCCGTCCTGAGTGTGTCATCATGTACTCTCCCCTGGTCACGGTTTGCCGCGGACGCAGGGGGGAGAGTTTGCCGCTGAAGGAAGCTTGGTCATCTTCGTCGGCGGAAACTCGTCGCGCTGGGGGAGAAGCCCCCTACCTGGCGCGCCAAATGTCGAAGTGTTCAGTCGACACTTCCCCCGGGCCTGCACTGGGCAGCCCGCGGAGGTTCTTTTTTCGGTGGAGCTAGTCTCTAGCGGAGAGCTTGCGCAGATGGACGAGTTAGTGAGAGCTTGACACGACGAGTTTTATGTGGTTCAGGCCGCCGGAGCGTAAAACCCTACGTCCACGGCGAGCTATGGAGCTCGCTGTATTGTTTGCTGCTCGGGGCCGGAGGCCTGAGCTTGGGGGTGAGTTACAGCTTGAGAGTGTATGGCTAGCGTATGAGTTGCAAAGTGCGAACCAACAGGGTTCGAACCCTTGCTAACGTTGCCTACCCGAGCCTTTTATAGTCCAAGACTCGGGTGGCTTACAAGGGGGGCCTGTGACCCGACAGGTGGTCCCGGGGAGATTGTCTATTATCTACCGTATCTGCAGTTATGCTGGTAGTTGTCTCTGGCGAAGGCTTCTGAGTCTTCGTCTTGCAGCCCTGCCCATGCCGCATGCTAGTCGTAGTGGTTGATGACGGAGGGGGCGGCATGGGATGTCTTGTCGCTGTGTTTATTGGCTGGCAGACCCTGACACCGCGCGCCAGTCTGTGATGCGACTGGGCGCAACGGCACCTGACAGAGGTGTGCTCCGTGTCTCCGCGTCTTCGGAAGGCGCGGGCCTTGAATACCTTGTACGGGCAAGGTATGGGGCGTCTTTACGCCCGCTGCCTACTGCTCGGGGGCAGGCAACGCTGTTCTGCTGGACACGTGGCGGGCCCGGAGCTCTCCTCTGAGGAGGGGGAGGTCCGGCCCCGCAGGACACGTGGAGCCTTCGGACCTCTCCCCTGCGGAGGGGGGGTCCGGCTTCTGTCGGCCACGTGGCGGGTCCGGAGCTCTCCTCTAAGGAGGGGGAGGTCCGGCCCCGCGGGACATGTGGCACCTTCGGAGCTCTCCCCACGGAGGGGGGAGGTCTGGCTGCTGTAGGCCACGTGGCGAGCCCGGAGCTCTCCTCTGAGGGGAGGGAGGTCCGGCCCCACTGGACACGTGGCGCCTTCGGAGCTTTCCCTGCGGAGAAGGGCGAGACCCTTAGGCATTTTCCCCTGTGCGCGGGGGTTCCCCATATCGCGGGTACCGATAGGACCCATTGCTGTTCGTACGTATCGGTACCCACAACTCCTCAAAGATGAGATCAAGCGACAATGTGAGGATATGCTGAAACAGGGAATTATTAGAGAATGTTCTCCTGCTTTCTCATCCCCGGTGCTGATTGTAAAAAAGGCAAATGGCTCATGGTGTTTCTGCATTGATTATCGGGCATTGAACGCGAAGACGGTGAAGGATAAATTTCCAATTCCAGATGTTGATAAGTTATTGGATGAACTTCGTGGTGTCAAATTCTACACCAAATTGGACCTTCGCAGTGGGTATCACCAAGTGCGCATGCACCCTGATGATATTGAGAAGATGACGTTTAGGACTCCTCGCGGTCATTTTGAGTTTCTGGTTATGCCATCCGGTCTCACTAATGCACCATCAACATTTCAGTCACTTATGAATGATGTTTTGAAGCCTTTTATTCGGCGATTTGCTCTGACTTTCTTTGAAGACATCCTGATATTTAGAAAGACGTGGCCTGAACATCTTCAGCATATCAAACAAGTATTCCAGGTCCCGCGCCAAAATAGTCTTGTCCTCAAGCAGTCCAAGTGCTCTTTTGGACAGGAATTGGTGTCTTATTTGGGGCATAGTATTTCAGCAGCAGGAGTTTCAATAAATCGAGCAAAGGTAGATGCGGTAGAAAACTAGCCGCCTCCTCATTTGCTGTGAGCATTTCGGGGTTTCCTCGGGCTCACGGGATACCACCGCAAGTTCATTACGGGGTATGGCGCCGTAGCTGCTCCACTTACTACCTTGCTCAAGAGAGAGTCCTTCAGGTGAACTCCGGATGCGGAGGAGGCTTTCAGCCTGCTGAAACGTGCGCTGATCTCAGCACCCCTGCTCCAAATGCCAGACTTCACCAAGCCATTTATTATTGACTGTGATGCATCCGGCTCTGAGTTTGGTGTTGTCCTGCACCAGGAAGACGGCACGGTTGCTTATTTCAGTTGTGCAGAGGCTCTTCATCATCAGACACTGCCGTCTTATGAGCGAGAACTCATTGAGATGGTCTAGCAAGTTTGGCATTGGCGCCTGACCTGTGGGGGCGGCCTTTTGGTGTTCGAACAGACCATTGTAGCATGAAATTTCTCCTGGATCAGCGGCTGTCCACTATTCTCCAGCACACTTTGGGTAAGCAAATTGTTTGGATATGACTTGACAATCGAATACAGGCCTCGCAAATTGAATGGGGCAGCCGACGCCCTATCTAGGAAAGAGGAGCATAGTATGGAGGTTCATAGCATCACAGCCCCTATATTTCAGCTCTTTGATATCCTGAGGGCTGAAGCTGCTGCATATCATCAGGTGGCTGAAATACAGGCACATATTATAGCAAGAACAACCAAGGAAGGATGGACACAGGTGGATGGGTTGCTGCTGTATCTGGGAAAATTGTTTATTCCAGACAGTTCTTTAGTTTGGCCGATGCTGCTAGCAGATGTCCATGAAGCAGGACATGAAGGAGTTCAGAAGATCATCCATCGCTGGCGTGCCTCCTTCTACAGCCTGTCGACCCTCCGCCGTGTTCGGGAATTTATCCGTGGGTGTGAGGTGTGCCAGCGTATAAATCTGAACACTTGCATCCAGCAGCCCTGCTGCAGCCTTTACTGGGTTCCGTTTGCAGTATGGAGCGACATTTCTGTGGATTTTGTGGAGGGTTTTCCCAAGGTTGGGGGAAAATTAGTGGTGTTGACAGTAGTGGACACATTCTCAAATTTTGCCAACTTTAATGCCTTAAGTCACCCCTGCAACAGTGGCCAAGGCATTCTTTGAAGGCATTGTCCGTCTCCATAGATTTTGCTGCTCTATAGTCAATGAATGTGACATAGTTTTCACCAGCTTGTTCTTGTCTGAACTCTTCTCACTAGCAGGGGTAAAACTTCACCTGAGTTAAGGCTTCCACCCCCAGGTGGTAAACCAGGTACTGACTATGTACTTGCGGTGCTTGGCTGGAGACAAACCGAAATCCTAGTTAAGTGGCTTCCATGGGCGAAATTCTACTACAATTCGTCCTACCAAACTGTTGTTAAATGTTCCCCCTTCAAAGTTGTTTAGCAGGGACCCTCCTATAATTTTGTCTTATCATCCAGGGACTTCTAGAGTGGCTGCAGTGGATAAATAATTGCAGGACAGATGAATTTCTCTCTGAAATCAAGGACAGGATGGTCTAGGCACAGGTCACCATGAAGCATTATCAGGACACAAAGAGGAGGGGAGTAGAATTTCAAATTGGGGATCGGGCGTGGCTTTGGCTCCAGCACAACAGCAGTTGGGGTAAAACTGGCAGCACACTCTAAGCCGGGGCCTAAATTTTTTGGCCCCTACCAGGTACTGCAACGCATTGGAAAGGTCTCTTATAAGCTTCTGCTACCTCCTAGGGCCTGAATCCATGATGTTTTCCATGCTTCAGTACTGAAGAAATTTGAAGGGGCAGCTCCAACGCAAGTTGTTCCTCTTTACCTCTGCTCCATAGAAAGGTAGTTTCTACACAGGAACGTATCATCAAAGCCCGACTCAATAGAGTTGTTTGGGAGCTCTTGGTCAAGTGTATGAGACGTTCTGATGCTGATCCTACATGGGAGCAGCTGGAAGATTTCAAGTGCCAATTTACTGATGTAACGCTCGAGGACAAGTTGTTTCTCGAGAAAGAGGTAATGTTGTGGACTCCTTTATGGGCCGCCAATACCACAAGCGCGCCCAAAAGGGGTCCACCAGCAGGGCGTCATCCACTAATGATTAGATAACAGTAATTTGTTTTGATCTGTTCTAAAAGAATAAATCTGTTAGGATATTGTGAAGTTTGTTATGTGCCGACCAGCTATAAAATCAGATCTTGGTTGTATTAGGAGATCATCTAGAAAAGAAGTAGTTTCTCTGTAAGACGACAGCTGGATCCTCTGCCAACGCGGAGGTTTCTTGCAGGCGTCCATATCCCCTGCGTTCTCTTTCAGTTCCATTTTCACTCACCTCACCTCACCTCTCCACACGCCCAGGAGGAAGAAACACAACAGTTGTTCATTTGCAGAAGAATCAAGAGTGGCTGCAGCCTTATACTAGGCCCTAGCAGCTGCATCATGTTGTTCCCCGATAATTGGTATGATGATACGAGCCACGGAAGATGCCTGCCGGGTCCAGGGACCAATCAGCTGGGGCACCACATCCGCTGTCATGCTTATCACCTCGACATGATGTGTGCAAAGGCCACGACCACCTGCCTCGGCAGAAAAGGGTTCTGGATCACGCAGATACTGAACACGTTTTCCTTTTACTCCTAATAAATAAACAAAAAGGCCACGCAGTAAAAGTGGCTATTGTATCCAAATTCATATCCCCGGTACCTTGCTTTGAAGCCCCCCCCCCCAACAAAAAAAAACTTGCACAACACTTACATGGGAGAAAAAAAGTTGGAAGTGGAAACGAATGAATACTGAATCAAACTTTCTGTCTCTATGTAATTTCACATAGCACATAACAATTTTCTTGTGGAACTAAAACAATTCTTAGTACTCCCTCCGATTCTATTTAATTGACGTCTCCGACAGCTTCCATCAGATTAAGGAAATTGCGAAATGACCTTCCTACCCTCCCATTATTCTCCCACACGCCTCCGTGAGGCCGTTGCCGTCCCTCTGCCGCTGCACCCATCGCCGTCCCCACCGTCTTTAAGATCCCACCGATGTCACCATGATATCATCCCCATTAAGATCCGGTCTTTGCATCCGTTCCCGCCGAGATCATGCGCGTCGCCACCGCCCACCATATCCCACGCGCCGTTCTCTGTCACCGCTGCCTCCCTATCGCCCCTTGCCGAGCTCCGTGATGGCGTCCTTGGTTCTGTTCTCCCACCATATCCCACGCGCCGTTCTCTGTCACCGCTGCCTCCCTATCGCCCCTTGCCGAGCTCCGTGATGGCGTCCTTGGTTCTGTTCTCCACGAGGTGTCATATCCAACACCCTGCTGCTCTTTGCTTTGATTGCTCTGGCTTGGATGGTTTAGCAATAATTTTTTTTTTGCATTTGCAGCTTTCGCAGCGAGGGAGAGGACGAGCAGCCTCCGCGGCAGCGAGCGCGAGATTCCAACTTCCCAACATGGAACTCTGCCGTGAGCGCGAGGGCGACGGCCTCCGCGGACGCTCGGAGCCCATGCTATAGATGCGGCATCAGGGGTAAAAATACGAATAATTTTTCCTCTACAGTTACAACGTCAAATAAAATAACATCTTATTAATTGACTTGCAGCGTCATTTAAATAGAAACGGAGGGAGTATCATGATAACACTTCTGGGCGCTATCAAAACTTCTTCGAGGACAAATGCCAATCCGACACATCAGCCCTGAACTTTCCTCACTTGGATGTGGTGAGTAGATTCCTCCCTCCAGATTGAAGTCACTCCACTCTTGACGAGGGTGACATAGTCCCCCTTCTTGACATGTTTCCCTTTCTGTTCAAAGTTCGAACAATCGATCAGAAGAAATCAAATAATAGATTATTAAACTTCATTAGGGGCACAGAAGTATAGGGTAACATCACATGACTATCACGGTGATCAACAAAAAGTCAGCAGTACCGAGCAAATTGCCTTACCAGCAAGCTGCTAATTGCTCTAGAGAAAGTTTCCTCAGCATCGTCAGAGAACTGCATATAAATAGGAATGACGCCCTGATAGAGTGCTAGCCGTTGCTTCACTCGTTCCCTGCAAAAACAGTTTCCTCTTACTATTAGTACTCCAAGCATCTTTACACCTTTCATACTGGTGAAAGTCGATCTGCCGCATGAAAGGTATGATTCAAAGTTGATCTCAGAAAGAAAATATCACTATCACTAGAGATTATGACATATCACAGAAACTTACTCATTTGTAAATGCAAATATGGTAGAGGAAGGACGGTAATGGCTCAGAAGGACTGCCATGGAGCCTTTCTGTGTAAATACAATGATTGGTGTACGGAGGGTGTTTGCCATCATTGTTGCATGAGATCCAAACATTTTACTCAGCTGGCTTGAAACAAATTCCTCATTCAGTAGAGCCTACAAAAAAGAATCACAAGTCAAACGAAAACAAGAAGTAAAACATAAAGGAAAGAGATTAAAAATAAAATGAAGAGTCGACAGTGTATTTTCTTTTATACATAAAAAAGAGAGCTACTTGTGTCTGAAGACTAAACATTGATCCGGAATTGAGAAATACCATACTTGTGTAGGTGCAACAAGAGCTGGAGAGGCAGTTTGGTTATAAAGGCTGGACTCTGTTCTAAGTGCCACAGTGTGCATCACCTTTACTGCTTTTAGTGGATACCTAAAAAGAGAGTTATGTACAAAACGGTCAAGGTACATCAGAATAAAATCATGTGTCCCCTAAAAGGGAACATAATAACTCTGCACTGCACAACAAATCAACTAAATGGGCAATTAAACCAGAGATATATTAAACCTTACTTTCCATGCGCAGTTTCACCAGATAGCATAATGGCATCAGATCCTTCCCGGACAGCAATTGCTATATCAGAAACCTCTGCCCTCGTTGGAGTAGGATGGTTTATCATACTTTCCAACATATTTGTAGCAACAATGACTGGCTTCTCCATGCTTCGGCATGTTCTAACAATCTCTGCCTGAAAGGGTAAAGAGTGTCAATTATATGATGTTGATACTTGATTGCATCCAAACACAAGGTTCATTACTAAATACAGCAACAGATGGCAGACTTGATACTCCTAAATCTACACATGCAATGTAATCTCACCTGTAGCAAAGGGACATCCTCAATAGGAAGTTCAGCACCAAGGTCTCCACGAGCAACCATTGCCTACAAGGATTCCAAGAAGTTCACTAGTTCAGTATCTAGCAGTAACTAAAAAGTCCATGACAGTGGCCTTTTTATGTGCTCATCAGGCCTAGACCTGTAATAGGAGTATAGGACAACCAGTGTGCATCGCCTAGGATAAACATGCAGCTAGAGAACGGTAGTGCTTTTAATCTACATAGACAAATTTTTCAAGGGAGATATAATAGTGAAGAAATAAAGACAATGAAAGATCCATGCAGTACAACTTCACAGCTCCATCTTCTGATCCAAAGTTAATGAAAGCTTTCTAAAGAACATCTCAATATTTCAAATGCACAACTATTTGTATTACTGCAATTTGTTTCTTTTTAGTATCAAATACTGATACAACCAATTCTCACGGCTTTACCCCATCCGAAGCGGCAATAATGGACTGGAGATTTGGTATCGAGTCCGCACTTTCAATTTTCGGAATGACGTGTATATCTGCATTAGCACCTGGATACGGAAAATACATGGCATATAAATTAAATTATCAACATAGCTAGGACTTCATGGATGACAGAGAGAAGATTACTTTTAAGGTAGTCCTTTAGTTCATGGATAACTTTGGCATCCTTCACAAAGGAAACAGCATAGAAATCAACACCGTTTTCAACACCAAATTTAATATCTTCCCAATCCTTCTCTGTTGTAACAGAAGCACATCAGGATTCTGGATGCATTAATGTGGCAGCCAAACCAATTAGGGGGGAAACAAACCAGTAATAGATGGAAGAGTAGCACTCTTCCCACGGACATTTAGGTGGCGCCTTGATTTCAATTCCCCACCATCAACTACTTCACACTTCACTGTATCGGCTGTTTTAGACTTCACAGCAAGCGACATCATTCCTCCTGTGTAGCAAACAGTAGAATTAAGGCCTAGTGCCTGTAACACTAACACCATATTCTATAATTTTTAAATACAAACATATGAATTAAAAAGTTGTACTATAACAAGGATTGCAGAATAGATTCAATGTGTGTCAACTGTCATGTCATGAACAGGTACTGGCCTCAACAAGATGCTAATGATTTAGATACATCTGAACATAGAATCTAGATATTTAGAGATCAGCCCTCACCATCCACCAGGAGTACGTCACCAGCTTCAACATCATTTATGAAGTCATCATAATTCACGCTGACAGTGTCTTCAGTGCTAACCCCTCTTTTTATTGTGAAATTGAATTCTTGGCCTTCTTTGAGCATGATTGGCTCAGGAACATCCCCACTTCTCACTTCTGGACCCTGCATCCACCAAATTAAGTCATACAAACTCATCTGAGGCTATAGTATCCAATTTATTGCATTCACCTATGATATACCTTGGTGTCCAGCATGATTGCAATAACATTCCCATCGGTGTTCTGTGCATTATATTCCTTCACCAAATCAATCACCTTCTGGTGTGACTGGTGGTCACCATGGGACATATTTAGCCGTGCAACGTTCATTCCAGTCTCTGCAAGCTTCCAAATCATCACACGAGTGTTTGTTGAGGGGCCAATAGTGCAGACTATCTTTGTCTTCCTCCTAGAATTTGTATCAACTGCCTGTGAGGTGATTTCAGTAGTAGCCTCACTATGCATCTGCATAGCAAATGAGAAATCTGTCACCATACAAAGTAACATCTTTAAGAGGTCAACTATCCTTCTGTTTATTATATACAAAAGCAACTCTGAACAACAATAACAACAAAGCATGTGTCCTGAGCACATTGCGGTAGGCTAGATATGAAACCCAGCAATTTAATTAATTAATTAATTTAGAAAAAGAAATAAAAGAAAGAAAGAGAGATAAGAGTAACAAAATACAAGTAAACTAAGATTCTGGCACATGAGTTGCTAATTTCCATACAGTTCTATCATGACCCAAATCTCTAGGTACATCCCAATATCTCAAATCTTGTTTTACCGCCTCCTCTCATGTCAACATTAGTCACCCTCAGTCTCTCCTAACATTTTGCTGACCCTTTAGAAACTCTGAAGAATTTCTCTAAATATTATTATAAATGACATAAAAGGAAAAATGTTGAACTGAATCTGCAGCAGGTTATTTTTTCTCCCAAAGTAACAAAGGACAGAGCGCCAACATGAAAAATTGTATTGAAACCGTACTGCCTGTTGCAATTCCGGCGCTGAAACTACCTCTGTTCTTACTGAACAAGCTGATCTGTCCTAGCAGATCAATCTGTCTTCCCTGAAGACAGACCAGAAAAATCTTCAGCCAACAACAGAGGAATAACAGCAACTGTTTAGGGAAACAGAACAGCCGCAGGCTTGATTCAGCTTCTGCTCCTGCGCTGGACAGAGCAGAACAGAGAGTCACGCCAGGTTCTGTTCCAGCAGAACAGAACAGGGGAGATCTGATCTGTTCTGGTGTTGAAGAGACGCAGAACAGAGGGGGAAACAGGGGCGGCGGCTGGTTCTAGCCCCTGGTGGCGGCTAGGGCTGCAGAGGGAGGCGGCGGCTAGGGCAGGAGCTGGGCGGCGGCTAGGGCAGAGGCTAGGCCGGCGGCTAGGGCAGGAGGGAGAGAGGCGGCTAGGGTTAGAAAAGTGGAGGAAAATTTTCTGTATTGATCTCTCTCAGAATTTGGGGTGTTTTGGCTTGTATATATAGCCCCCCATTACAAGAGTCCTAATCTGTTACAAAGGATCTTTTAATCTATCTCTAAGAAGATTAAACTCAAAAACCTTCTAGAAAGGGGGCCCGGCCTGGGCCAGGGCTGACCAGCCCACTTGGCCCAGTTCTGGCCGCCCTGGGCCAGGGAGGGGCCGGCCTGGGCCAGGGGCAGATCAGCCCACATTCTCCTCCTGATCCTGACACTGGCCCATGTCTAGGATCCCGATCCTTCTCCTCATCTCCACGAACTTCTGTCTTCCAAGAGCCTTGGTCAAGATGTCCGCCATCTGGTCTTGAGTGGAGATTTGCTCAAGCACAATAGTACCGCTGTCCACACACTCCCGTATGTAGTGGTACTTGACGTCGATGTGCTTGCTCCTGTCATGGTGTACCGGGTTCTTGCTCAAGTCTATAGCTGACTTGTTATCAACCCTCAGCACCGGCGCCTTCGATTTTTCAGCTAAGTCTTCCATCAGCCGTGCCATCCATACACCTTGACATGCCCCTTGAGCTGCTGCGATATACTCTGCTTCACATGAGGACAAGGCCACCACCTTCTGCTTGCAGGACTGCCATGAAACGGGGCTGTTTCCAAGACAAAACAACACCCCGCTTGTGCTCTTGCGGTCCTCCACGTCTCCTGCATAGTCACTATCCGAGTACCCAATAAGCTCCATGTCTCCTCCTCTTGCATAGAAGACTCCATAGTTGATTGTACCCGCTATGTAGCGTACAATGCGTTTGACTGCAGCAAAGTGATCCTCCTTGGGCTCCTCCAGAAACCGACTCACGTACCCGACCGAGTAGGCAAGATCAGGACGTGTGTTCACCAAGTATCGCAGCCCTCCAACCAAGCTCCTATAGTCCGTTGCATGCACCAACGGGCTATCACTTGTCTTGCAAAGCTTGAGGCCTTGCTCCATAGGAAATGCACAGGGATTGCATCCTTCCAGGCCAACTTTAGAGACAAGTTTGGAAGCGTAGGCCGCCTGCCCAACGCTTATCCCTTCTTCGGTCTGCCGCACCTCCAGGCCAAGATAATACGACAAGAGGCCCAAGTCGCTCATCTTGAACCTCTTCATCATCTCCCCTTTGAACTTCTTGAGATCGCCTCCTCCTGTGATCACAAGATCGTCGACGTACACACCGACGATGAGCTTCTCATCTTTAGCCCCACGGAAATAAATCCCGTGCTCGCTCGTACTCTTCTGGAAACCAAGTGATAGCAAGCTATCGTTGAGCTTGGCATTCCAGGCCCTGGGTGCCTGACGAAGTCCATATAAAGCTTTCTTGAGCTGATACACCTTGTGTTCGGCTCCGTCGATGATGAAGCTAGCGGGTTGGGAGACGTACACCTCCTCCATCAAGTCGCCGTTCAGGAAGGCGCTCTTCACGTCCATGTGGTGTACCTCCCACCCCTTGTGTGCAACAACTGCAAGGAGCAAGCGAATAGATTCGAGACGAGCTACAGGAGCAAATACCTCGTCAAAGTCTATTCCTTGCCGTTGGACATAGCCTTTTGCCACCAGTCGAGCCTTGTGCTTCACCACCTCCCCATGCTCGTCCTTCTTCACCTTAAACACCCATTTGAGGCCAATGGGCTTGTGTCCTGCAGGAAGATCAACAAGTTGCCAAGTCTTGTTTTCTTCTATGGACTCCATCTCCTCGAGCATGGCCCGTCTCCAGCACGGGTGTTCCTCAGCATCGGCGAAGGACGTGGGCTCCTCCGCGGTGGTGAACATAAGCTCCCCCTCCTCCAAGCTTAGTGGGCGCTCAGCCCGACCAGGAGGGGTGAGGGTTCCTAGCACGTTGCGCATCGTGCGGAACCGAAGTGCAGCGTTGTCGTCGTGGTAGGCGTCGACGTTGCTGCCGACGTCCGTCGGCGGCGTGGCGAAGCGGATGGGCCGTGGAGGGTGCCGGGGCGTGACGAAGGTGCTGGAATCTTCAGTCTCGGAATCCCCCGCTGCTGCTGACCCCCGTGCAGGACTGTCCCAGCCCTGATTTGCGCTGGACAGTCCCTGCAGGGGCCCTTGGGGCGACGCTGCAGGTGCTGGACCCTCTCCAGCAGGTCTGGAGGCTGGCGTAGGAACTCCTAGGGTCTGTACAGACCTTTCTGTGCCCCTCCTGGGCACTGCAGGGGTGCTGTTCGGCCCCTCCGGACCCTGCAGCACCTCTCCGGGTGCTGAAACAGCAGGTCCAGCACCTGCTGGACCTAAGGAGTCGACGTGGAAGGCGGTGTAGTCCTCTTCTCCTGCTCCTTCTCCCCAGTCCCACTTGGCCGCCTCGTCGAATATCACGTCACGTGATATGTGTGTACGCCCATCAGCCGGATTATACATCCGATATCCCTTCGTCCCTGCAGCATAGCCAAGAAAAATCATCGGAGTACTCCGGTCTTCCAACTTTTTCAGGTGGGGGCGCGTGTTCTTGACATGCCCCACGCACCCAAAAGTTCGGAAATAATTGACGGCTGGTCGCTCTCCATGCCAAGCTTCATATGGCGTCTTCCCGTCGAGGCCGCGGGTAGGGGATCGATTCAGGATATAGACAGCCGTGATAACTGCCTCACCCCAAAATATCCCGGGCATACCCTTTGCCTTCAACATGCTCCTCGCCATGCCGACCACCGTCTGGTTGCGCCGCTCCACAACCCCGTTTTGCTGCGGCGTATACGGGGCTGTGAGCTGACGTTGTACTCCGTGCTGAGCGCAGTACTCGCCGAACTCCTGTGAGGTGAACTCCCCTCCGTGATCAGTACGGAGTAGCTTCAGTCTCCTCCCGGACTCTAATTCAGCTGTCGCCTTGAATTGCTGAATTAAGTCAGGCGCCTTATCCTTGGTTGCTAGAAGATAGAGCCACATATAGCGGCTCATGTCATCCACAAGCAACAAGAACATCTTCTTGCCACCTGGAGTCGTCGGCGTGATAGGCCCGCAGATGTCGCCGTGGACAAGGTCGAGCGCGCCCTCCGCGCGCCACCGAGCTTGCTTGGGGAAGCTGGAGCGCCTCTGCTTCCCGACCAAGCAAGCTTCGCACAATTGATCGACATGATCAATTTGCGGAAGCCCGAGCACCATCTCCTCTCGTGCCAACTTCCGAAGCGCCTGGAAGCCGACGTGTCCGTAGCGTTCGTGCCAACGCCACGCAACATCATCACGCCTTGCGGTTAGGCAAACCGGACGTGTGATGTTGAGCCTGATGGAGTACAGCTTGCTATCGTCGCGCTGAACTCGTGTGAGGAGACGCTGCTGCTCATCCCGTATGTGCATCACTCCTCCTTGCACCGTGATGCTGTAGCCATCCTCATCCAGCTGGCCGACGCTGATGAGGTTGGTGGTGAGGCGTGGGATGAGGTAGACGCCGGTGAGCCTCCTGTGCTCACCCGTCTTGGCGGCGAATAGGACTGTACCCTTCCCCTGGATACGCACGACGGAATTATCGCCGAACTTGATGGTTCCGACGATGTTTTCGTCAAGCTCGGAGAAGACGGCGCGCGAACCCGTCATGTGGTTGGTCGCGCCCGTGTCGAGGTACCAACGAGTGTCATCAAAGGCATCGTCGTTGCTGCGGTGAGCGAAGACACGTCCCTCCACTATCTCCAGAGGGCGCATAGGACGTTCCTGTACAGGCTCCTCCTGTACTGAGGCCACCCTTGTCATAAACAAGGCGCCCTCCTCCTCCGCCTTTGCCACGAAAGCCTGCTGCTGCGGCTCCTCCTTAGGCTTCGACCGACACTCCCTGGCCCAGTGGCCCTTCTTCCCGCACTTCCTGCACTGGTCCCGTGGAATATCCTTCCCGGAACCTCCCTTCTTGCCTCCGTTCTTCTTGGGCGGGCCCTTTCGGCCGCCCCTCTTAGAAGAACCCGCGGACTGGGTAGACCGCTCCTCCTTCCGCTGTGCCTCCCACTCCTCCCGAGTGAGGTACAGCTGGCCGTTGTGTACTCCTCCCTTCCGCTCCGTCGGGTCGAAAGCGTTCTCAACCGCCCTGAGACGCCCCGTCACCTCCGACAAGGTGAGGGTCGACACGTCCAGCAGTGTCGTGATCGCCACCACGATCTGTTGGAAGCGTTCTGGAACGCTTCGCAGGAGCTTCTCCACGGCCCTCTCTTCTCCTATCTCCTCCCCTAGCGACGCAAGCCGTGATAGCATGCCGCTCAGGCGGAGGGAGAAGTCCTCCACACTTTCGCCATCCTTGAAGACAGCGTCTTCAAACTCCTTCCGGAGTTGCTGCGCCGTCATCTTCTTCACGCGGTCGGCCCCGACCCGCATGATGGCGATCGTGTCCCATGCCTCCTTCGCCGTCCTCTTTTCTCCGATCGTCGTGATCATCTCCGGCGGGACAGCACTGACCAAGATGTCAAGCGCCATCATGTCTTCCTGCTCGCTCACGTTCCCCTCCTCCACGGCCTTCCAAAGCAGCCGCGCCTTCAGCTTGATCTTCATCATGACAGCCCACTCCGCGTAGTTGGTCTTGGTGAGCACGGGGAACCCCGTCCCGGTGTTCACCTCACGAGCTGCCGGTGAGGGTGTGCCATGGCTGATGGCGCTGCCGCTGCTTGTAGGTGTAGACGACATCTTGCAGAATTCAGCCTAGGGTTGAAACCGGCTCTGATACCACGAATGTTGCAATTCCGACGCTAAAACTACCTCTGTTCTTGCTGAACAAGCTGATCTGTCCTAGCAGATCAATCTGTCTTCCCTGAAGACAGACCAGAAAAATCTTCAGCCAACAACAGAGGAATAACAGCAACTGTTTAGTGAAACAGAACAGCCGCAGGCTTGATTCAGCTTCTGCTCCTGCGCTGGACAGAGCAGAACAGAGAGTCACGTCAGGTTCTGTTCCAGCAGAACAGAACAGGGGAGATCCGATCTGTTCTGGTGTTGAAGAGACGCAGAACAGAGGAGGAAACAGGGGCGGCGGCTGGTTCTAGCCCCTGGTGGCGGCTAGGGCTGCAGAGGGAGGCGGCGGCTAGGGCAGGAGCTGGGCGGCGGCTAGGGCAGAGGCTAGGCCGGCGGCTAGGGCAGGAGGGAGAGAGGCGGCTAGGGTTAGAAAAGTGGAGGAAAATTTTCTGTATTGATCTCTCTCAGAATTTGGGGTGTTTTGGCTTGTATATATAGCCCCCCATTACAAGAGTCCTAATCTGTTACAAAGGATCTTTTAATCTATCTCTAAGAAGATTAAACTCAAAAACCTTCTAGAAAGGGGGCCCGGCCTGGGCCAGGGCTGACCAGCCCACTTGGCCCAGTTCTGGCCGCCCTGGGCCAGGGAGGGGCCGGCCTGGGCCAGGGGCAGATCAGCCCACACTGCCAACAGGCAGCATGTATTTACAATTGATTAAGCACATTGCTAAGTCTGAAACGGAGGAGGGGGAGGTGGTGGCACAAGGAATCGAACCAAACAACTATCTCCAAGCTACTACTACTGATTTACCCCATTCCACTCAGATGAGAGTAAAGGGAACACATAGTTTTCTCAATAAAGTTCAGTAGATTTTCATAGAAAAGCTGTGCTAGTACTGCTGCTGGCGTCAGAGAGCTCTTCACTCTTCAAAGTCAAGGTTCAATTGAGTCCATAGCAGCGCATGAAGCTGGATAGAATCACACACTACGGCTCCGAAGTGGCTTATCAGAAGTGATTATTTATTTCCTATTTGGCTAGTTAGTTCGATCTAGAGCATCTTTTTAGGATCGTTACAACAGAAATCACATTAGGAATGGCAAATATTCTTCTAACAAATTAGATTCCACAGCACAGCGCTGCAACCACAAACAGAGCTTAAGTACTAGGTGACCAGATCACTCAACGAATCATTGATAAACGTGCAGCGACAACCATAAAACTGGGATCACCAACGGCGAATCCCAGTGCCTGGGATCCGATTGCCTATCACTAAACGGGCCCGCAAATGACGAATTCGTTACAAGGGCGACCTTCGCGGCCGTAGCAAAGCTTGAGACCAATATCCTCGGAACCAAACAACCGAACACAGCAATATACCAAGTTCCCAGGGACTCACCACAGCAGGGAGCGCGACGTTGCTCCCCGTAGCGAGATCCGCCGCCTTCTCGGAGGTGGCCGTCCGCAGCGCCCGCGCTGCCACCGTTCTCCTCGGCTGCGGGGACGCCACCGCCGCCGCCGCCGGTGGCGCCGGCCTGAGCGCAGGCGCCGCCGCGAAGCCCCTGATCTCCGCCGCCATTGGGTGCCCCATGCTTCCCGCCATTTGGTACCACGCGATGCGAGCGCTGGCACACTAGTCGATACAGGAGGCGGCTCGTGTACGGCGTGGGGTGCGCACTCTTCTCCGCGCGAGGGTTTTGGTACTGATATTCCGGCGAGGCAGGGCGAGCCGTTGCGGCGTCCGTGGGCCGCGTCTTTATAGGGCGCAGGAGGAGGGGGAGGTGGAGGCGAGCCACGGCGGCGCCAGGTGTGCAGGCGCGGTCCACACGAATACACGATGCGTCCCGGGCCTCGGTTACAACGCCCGAGAGAACGGAGCTCGCTAGCCTGGCACGAACTGGTTGCAAGTGGGCCCGCCAATCTTTAGACCCAGATGTCAGTGTATTTTGGTAAATTTTCGGGCCGGATTGTCACTGAAGAGATAAATTACTGTGTAGTCCTGGGAATTAGGCCGGGTCGAACTCGGGTGGGCCGAAGCATGATGAGGTGGCACGACCCATGGCCCGATCTAGCACGAACATGTTCGGGTCGTGCCGATCCGACACGAAACTCCGGATCGTGCCGTGCCTGGAAATCGGGCACGACGGGCGGCACGACACGTCACAAAGTTTCAGACAGTGCTTGCACCGGCCCGACACGAAACAACCCGAAAATTTGAATCGGCCCGAAAAAGCCCATCAGCCCAAAGTTGGCCCGCAACGGCAGAATACGGGGTGGGAGTGAGATTTTTCGCGTGCTTGGTCGCTCTCGGTCTCGAAGTATGAGTCACTCTCGTTAGGTTTAGCCCCGCCTCCGGGCACCTCCGTGTAACACCCTCAAATTCATTCCTATGCATTGTACATATTTTTCATGTAGAGAAAAATTATAAAAGAAATAGAAATGGAGAAATAACTATAGAAATAGAGAAAGAACTATAGAAATGGAGAAAAAACCATAGAAATGGAGAAATGAATCATAGAAATAGAGAAAGAACTATAAAAATAGAGAAAGAACCATATAAATAGAGAAAGAACCATAGAAATAGAGAAATGAAACCACAGAAATGGAGAAGGGCATATAGAAATGGAAAAATGGGATATAGAAATGGAGAGGGGAATGTAGAAATAGAGAGTGAGTCATAGAAATGGAGAGGGGAATGTAGAAATGGAGTAAGTGACATAGAATGTTGAGAAATGGGAAAAGATACCTGAAATGAGCCAAATTCAATTTCCCCAAAATTTTCCCCAAATCTCCAAATTCCCCAATTTCCCAAAAAAGGGGATTTTCCCCACATTTGGGGAAAATTCCCCACAATTCCGCCGCACCCAATTATTTGGCGAAAAGTTTGTTAGGATTTTGCTCCAATTGGAGTAGAATTCTCCCCCTCCCCCCTTATAAATAGAACCCAAACCCCCTGGCCGCACCCCCTCCCTCTTTTCTCCCCCCAAGTCGGCGACTTGGTGGCCCTAGCCCCAACTCGTCGAGGTGCCCCCCCCCCTCGCTGGAGTTCAGCAGTTGGTGAGCCCCGCTGACGAGCCCCGCCGTCGAGCCCCGCCGATGAGCCCCGTCACGCCTCGCCGGAAAAGAGCCGACAATCTGTCCTGCCCTAATCATCCGTAGAAAAATTCCCCACTGCTGCCATTGCTAGAAGGAAGACCCTGCCACCAAAAGAAAGTGAGGTAGGTCCCCATTACCCATCTTACGACGTCGCCGCTATTTCTACACATCCGTTTCCTTCGCCCTGTCACACCCGGTTTCTCCGAAGAACAAACGAGTGAATATCACATGTATGCCAGGATCATTCTCTCATACATGTGATGACAAATAGTGAAACATCATTTATTACAAGCCAAGTGTTCAAATATAAATAAGTCATACATAGCATACGTCTCGATGGACGATAAAATGTTCATAACATGTAAATAAAGCAGCAACGGAATATAAATCTTGTGGGCTCTGTCACAGGCGTTGCCCGGGGGACTCCGTGAACCTAGAATACTTCCTCAGGACCAAAGTCTTGGTCATTAAACACCACATCATTCTCTTGACCTGAGCAGCAATATAAACCAACAGAAAAGCAAGTTTGAGTACCGTGGGTACTCAGCAAGTGTGGGAAAGTTATGTCATGCATGGCTAGAGCAAGGAGAGGTTGAACTCATGGTTAAAGCACTACACAATTAATACCTATCACCTTAGCTTATTAAGCACCTACATTACTACACAGGTGAAATGGTCCCAATCCCTCAACCCATCATCAATATCAAGTACACATAGTCTCAACTCCAATGTTAAGCTTCCCGCTTAACATCCTCAACTTCCCAATCCATCATCCTCTAATCATGAATAAGTCCAAGCCGCTCTTGACCGTGGGCACGACTGTCATGATAGTTTTGACTCTGCAGAGTTTGCACCACTGTACCCACATGTAGTGATTTCATCCCCCGTTGCCGGGTGGACTAAAAGAACCTCTATTATGCCAGTGGCCGCGAACCACATTCACACTTCCCAGGTGTGTAGCCAGGAGATCACTACGAAGCCTTTACAAAGGGATTCCCAACGAGCGTGGGCCCACTGAGGTTTCACCCTAACAGCATACAAGAGACTCCAATCCCGCTGCAGTGGCCCCCTCTTGAGCCTTGCGGTTTACATGGTAGTCCAGCTGACACCTATTCCCCGCACCATCCAAAACACCCATACTACGCCGGGGATACACCTAATTAATTGGCCAAGCTGCCCCATCTCAGCATGTGGTTGGCACTGTAAAGCCAGGTTACATGCTCCATGAACCGGTCCTTAGGATCTAGGCAAGTACTAAACACAAACCCGAATCTCGTGCACCCAGCACCAACCAAATCATCCAACTTGCCTCGATCCCTACCTCTACATAACTCATAATGTCTCATTCAAGAGTAAGGTAAACAAGTTGATGATCTCACATTCCACGTATCCCATTCTAAGCATGGCTAAGCATAAGTATTATGAATGAATGACATAATAAAACAAATTCCAACCCCAAGCGACAAGGAAACAAGATAATGCAATTCTAGGAAAACTTCCTAGCATGGGTTTCATATTTCAATTGACAATGCAAATAATTCTATCTACACATCCTAGCATAGGATCAAAGTGGTTAAGGACACTTGCCTTCTTCCTGCTGCTCTGGGAATGGAAAGTCTTGGTCTTGGAAGGGAAGAACTTGCTCTGGGGTAGGTTCTACTCATGCCAATACACATAGCAAAAGAAAACAACAATCCATAAGCCATAGTTCACACTTTCACTCATGCAAACCACACATACATACATACTAAAGTCATTCACATGTTTAGGTGTTGTGGTTACCCTAGATGTGTTGATTTTAAGCCTACATACACTTTTAAACATATATATATATATATATTATTTCTAACTTTTGTATTCAGATTTCTAGTTGCACACTTATATATTAATTTCCCATTTGAACAAATTCTCTATATTTAATTTAATACCCTCCTTAGCCACAAAATTTACATGAAAGAAAGTTTCCTACTTCAAATAGGTTTTCAGATCTTCTTCAAAATCTAAATTTGAAGTTTTTGAAAATAAAGACCTCATTTAACATTTTCACATTTTGCATACTTAGTTTCCTATATTTTTAGATTAATTTTCTATGCCTAAAAGTAAATTTTAATATTAAAGGAGTAAGACATATTATATAAACAGAATAGGTTCTGATCTAAAATGTTCAATAAAATATTTTTTTGAACTTCCTCTCTGACGTGAAACAATTTAAAT
The DNA here is from genome assembly GCA_030760725.1 of Neostapfia colusana. NCBI lineage: Eukaryota > Viridiplantae > Streptophyta > Magnoliopsida > Poales > Poaceae > Neostapfia > Neostapfia colusana. The sequence goes on from JASWHV010000003.1 coordinate 93,739,296, forward strand.
TTATTTTACCAGTTTTTAGAATTATTTCCTAGCCTAAAAATGTGTCTCTAGAGATAATAAAAATGAGCAACACATAGGCCTAAAATCTATTTTTAACTCATTCTAAAGGTTTCCAAGTGCTAGGAGAGTTTAAATTTGAATTTGCACATGTGTTTACCTTACCTTTTAAATTTAAATCCTAGTCACATATTCAACTTTCTGAATTTAATATCCTATAGGGTCAAAAAGGCAAATCCACCCTACTACAGGGTTTAATTTACTATTTCCTAAATTTTTAGGTGCCTAGTTACACATAACAGAGGGTTTTTTTTCCAAATTTTTATTAAGTCCAGGGGCTAAAACTGATTTTTAAATGAATTTACATTAATTTCTAAAGGTCCAGGGGCTAGATCAGAAGTTTTCGGGGCTAGCTCATGTTTTCCGAGATCCCCAGGGGGTAGCGTGTAAGAATCTCGGCCTTTATAATGCGGGGCCAACGTGGACCGTCCGATTTAAAACAGACGACTCAGATTAGATCGCCGAAACGGTACGCGTCGGTTTTATTTCTACCGTGCGATTTAAAATAGACGGCCCTCAAGGGGCCACGTAGCCCTGGCCGGAGCCAGCCCGCGCGCGCGGCGGTGCGCGGCGGCGGGGGTGGCGATCTCGCCGGCGTAGCCTCGGTTTTTGCCGCTGTGCGTTAGAACTCACATCTTTTTGCACAGATCGACCGCGGAGGTGTAGGGGATGCTCACCGAGGGGTTTTCCTGCACTCGGAGGCCCGGAAGTCGGTCGGCGGCGAGCTTCAATGGCGATGGTCTTCGGTGCACGTCGGGGGGCAGTTGGGGCGCAATACACGTCGTTTCCTTCACCTGCAGGGCTCCCCGGGGGCGGTGGAACGTGATCAGCACGTTAGATCAGGAAATTTGAGCAAGGATCGAAGGAAATCGGTGGTAGAAGCTTCGGTTCTCACCGGAGAGAAAAATGGCTGATCGGGGAGGAAAAAGGGGCGGATTTCAGCGTTTAAATGGACGAGGGAGGGCAGCGGTCTGTTGAGATCACGTTGGGGCGTCCGGGACCGGAAATCGGGGCTGGGGAGCGTGGGTTCCGGGGGCTGTTTTGATCGGGCGCGAGAGAGAGTCCGGGGTCGGTTGGGTGCGCAGGAGGAGAGGGATGACACGCGGGCCCCGCGTGTCAGTGAGAGGGAGAGAGAGGGGGCGCGGGTTTGGGCTGGCGCGGGGGTCTTGGGCCGGCAGAGCAGGTTTCGGCCCACTGGCCATTTTCTTTTTTTTTTCCTTTTCCTTTTCTTTTTCTGTTTTGATTTGAATTTGAATTCCTGTTTAAATTTGAATTGCTTTATCACATGCATTACGTCCAAAATTTTTTAAATTCCCCTCTTTAGCAGGTTTTGGGGTGTTACACGCCCCCTTCGAGGAGAAACTTTTACGTGTGGACAAATCATGTTTTGATCAGTTTTTGACGGTGGAATTGATCTAGATCTTGAGTCAAGATCATCACCACGTCCACACTTGATCCCAGCACCCTTGTTCATCATAAAACCCCATGAAATCCTGTTAAAACATGCAAAAACACATACAAAATAGATTAATAAAACAACACCATAGGATTTGCATTCATCTACTCCATTGCATCTTGAGTAAAGTTTGTGCATGATGATTGATTGCTGTGAATTTTGTATGTGCGTGATTGTGAGTAGAAGAACAAGCTCAAGAGGCCATCTACGAGAAACTACAGCACCAAGACTTCGAGACGCTCGAACAACAAGAACCACGGGAGCAAGGCAAGTGCCCCTTGACCATATTGATCTCATGTTTTGAAATTGTTTTGTTTGCGAAAACTCGTACGCTTGAGTCAACTTGATGGGACACCCTTTTATAGGAGTTCACTAGTTTTGTTAACCATCCTTGTCGCCAGGAAAGTTGATGAGTCGGGTATGGTCATTTTTTCCTTTTTGCTTCGCCTAATCTACGGGATACGGGAAGCGAATTAAAACGTGGTTAGCTACTGCACTCATATGAATAATGATGATGAGAACTTGATGATGTTAATGAGCATGGAATCGGGGGAGATCTAGGCAAACTTGGTTCGTGGATGTTGCTGAATGAGATGGTGGTTTACTTGCCATAGATCTAAGGACCGGTTCATGCCAGCACATGCCAGGAAAACAGTGCCACCACAAGGCCAAATATGGGTGCGGCTTAGCTGACAAATTAGGTGTGTTGCTAGCTTGTTATGGACTGTAGATGGCACGGGGAATGATAGCCGAGGAGGACTGTCCTGAGAACTGCATAGGGCAAGAGGCGGCCTGTGGGTGGGAGAATGGTGATTCGAGCCTGTCGGTGAAACCTCAGTGAGTCCATACATCTAGTAGCCCCTTTGTAAAGGCTATTTTGTGATCTCTTGGCCATACGACGACGGATGTGTACTGGTATAATGGAGGTTCTGCAGTCGCCGATGGGTGACGAAATCACAAACTTGTGGGTGAAGTGGTGCCACCTTTGCAGAGTGTAAAACTATCATGATAGCCGTGCTTCCGGTCACAAGCACCTAGCCAACTCACATGATTAGAGGGAAAACTTGGGATGGATGTTCGATATGGTTATGGTATGGTCATTAGGATTGGTTTCGGGACTGTTTAAGTCTTGATAAAGAGTTTGATTTTGGTTATATGAATATGAGATGGTTATGAATATTTATGAGCATGAGATGAACTTGAGAAAGATTAACGGTTGGTTAAGACTTGATAAATAGTGAATTATGATGGAGGAATGTTGCTGTTTTACTTGGATATATATATTGAGATTAAAATTTGTCACACACGGTTTCTCCGAAGAACAACCGAGTGAATATCACATGTATGCCAGGATCATTTTCTCATACATGTGATGAAAAATAGTGAAGCATCATCATATTACAAGCCAGGTGTTCGAATATAAATAAGTCTTACATAGCATATGTCTCGATGGACGATAATAAGTTCATAACATGTAAATAAAACAGCAGCGGAATATAAATCTTGTGGGCTCCGTCACAGGCGTTGCCCGGGGGACTCCGTGAACTTAAAATCCTTCTTCGGGGTCCAAAATCTTGGTCATTGAAAACCACATCATCCCCTTGACCTGAGCAGCAATTAAACCAACAAAAAAGCAAGTTTGAGTACCGTAGGTACTCAGCAAGTGTGGGAAAGTTATGTCATGCATGGCTAGAGCAAGGAGAGGTTGAACTCATGGTTAAAGCACTACGCAATAATTACCTATCACCTTAGCTTATTAAGCACCTACATTACTACACAGGTGAAATGGTCCCAATCTCCTTACCCATCATCAAAATCAAGTAACCATAACATCATAGCCAATGTCAAGCTCCCCGCTTAACATCCTCAACTTCCAATTTCATCATCCTCTAATCATGAATAAGTCCAAGCCGCTCTTGACCGTGAGCACGGCTGTCATGACAGTTTTGACTCTGCAGAGTTTGCACCACTGTACCCACATGTAGTGATTTCATCCCCCGTTGCCAGGTGGACTAAAAGAACCTCCATTATGCCAGTGGCCGCGAACCGCATTCACACTTCCTAGGTGTGTAGCCAGGAGATCACTACGAAGCCTTTACAAAGGGATTCCCGACGAGCGTGGGCCCACTGAGGTTTCACCCCTAACAGTATACAAGAGGCTCCAACCCCGCTGCAGTGGCCCCCTCTTGAGCCTTGCGGTTCATATGGTAGTCTAGCTGACACTTATTCCCCGCACCATCCAACACACCCATACTACGCCGGGGATACACCTAATTAATTGGCCAAGCTGCCCCATCTCACCATGTGGTTGGCACGGTAAAGCCAGGTTGCATGCTCCATGAACCAATCCTTAGGATCCAGGCAAGTACTAAACACAAACCCGGGTCTCGTGCACCCAGCACCAACCAAATCATCCAACTTGCCTCGATCCCTACCTCTACATAACTCATAATGTCTCATTCAAGAGTAAGGTAAATAAATTGATGATCTCATATCCCAATTATCCCATTCTAAGCATGGCTAAGCATAAGCATATAAATAAATGATATGATAAAATAAATCCCAACCCAAGCTACAAGGAAACAAGGTAATGCAATTCTAGGGAAACTTCCTAGCATGGGTTTCATATTTTAATTGACAATGCAAATAATTCTATCTACACATCCTAGCATAGGATCAAAGTGGTCAAGGACACTTGCCTTCTTCCTGCTGCTCTGGGAATGGAAAGTCTTGGTCTTGGAAGGGGAGAACTTGCTCTGGGGCAAGTTCTACTCATGCCAATACACATAGCAAAAGAAAACAACAATCCATAAGACATAGTTCACACTTTCACTTCATACAAACCACACATGCATACCTATGAAAGTCATTCACATTTCTAAGTGTTGTGGTTAATCTACATGTGTTGATTTTTGGCCTACATGCACTTTTAAACATATGTATATGATTTCTAACTTTTGTATTTAGATTCCTGTTTACACACTATATATGAATTTCCAATTTAAACAAATTCTTTATATTTAATTAATACACTTCTTAGCTACTAAATTTGCATGAAAGGTAACTTCCTACTCCAAATAAGTTTTTAGATCTTCTACCAAATCCTAAACTGAAGTTTTTAGATCTGGAGACTTCATTTATGTAACACCCCAAAAATCTTGTTAAGACCCTAAATCATGTTAAGAGGGGAATTTAAAAATTTTTGGACGTGTTGCATGTTTTGCAACAATTTAAATTCAAACTGGAATTCAAATTAAACTCAAAACAGAAAAGAAATAGAAAAAGGAAACAGAAAAAACCGGCCAGTGGGCCGAAACCCACCAGCCGGCCCACCCTGCCCCGCGCCAGCCCGCAGCCGCACGCCCACGCTCTCTCTCTCAGACAGGTGGGACCCACCTGTCATCCCTAACCCCCGATCGTCTGAAACTCGGACTGTTCACCCCCGCGCGCGCGCGATCGCAACCGACCGGATTTCCGGCCGAATTCTGGTTCTGGAGGACTCCCACTCGATATAAACGAACCCACCGCCCTCCCCCGTCTATAAAAACTCCGGCCTCGTTCTGTTTTTCCAACGCGATCCGCCGATTTTCCTCCGGTGAGAACCGAGACTTCTCCGGCGAATTCTGTCCGATCTAAGCTCGGAAATTCCGATCTAACTCACTGGTCTTGATCCACCGCCTCCGGGGAACCTTGCAGGTGCAGAAAACTCGGTGACTTGCGGTGTAAACACAGCGCCGACGAGCCTCGCCGTGGTTTCACCTCAGACCTCGTCGCCGATCACCTTCCAGGACCTCCGAGTTCAAGAAAACCCCCGAGGTGAGATCCCCGACCTCCCCTCCACCGATCTATGCCATAAAATCACAGCTCTAGGAAGAATTCTCGAAGATCCGAAAGTCTCCGGCGAGATCGCCGCTTCCCGCCGCCGTGCGCCGCCGGCAGCGCCGCCCGCGTTCGATCAGAGCGACGTGGCCGCTTGTGCGCCGTTTATTTTAAATCGCACGGTAGGGTTTAAATCCCCGCGTACCGGTTCGACGTTATAATCTCAGCCGTCGGTTTAAAATCGGACGGTCCATGTTAGCCCCGCGTTATAAAGACTGGAAATCTTACGTGCTACCCCCTGGGGTTCTCGGGAAATAAGAGCTAGCCCCGGAAACTTCTGATCTAGCCCCTGGAACTTCAGAAAATCATGTAAATTCATTTAAAAATCAGTTTTAGCCCCTGGACTTAATAAAAATTAGGAAAAACTCCTCTGTTATGTATAGCTAGACCCCTGAAAATTGTTAAAATAATATTATAGACCCTGTAGTGGGGTGAGTTTACCTTTTTAGCCCTGTTTAATATTTAATTTAGGAAATTGAATATGTGGCTAGTGTTTAAAATTTAAAAAGTGGGACAAACATATTGTCAAAATTAAATTAAAAACTTTCTCAGTATTTAGAAAACTTTGGAGTGAGATAAAAATATATTTTGGGCTGAAATGAATCTGTTTAATTTATTATTCACATTTAGGGACACATTTTTATGTAAAGAATAGTTCTGGAAAATAGGGAAAATAATTGTAAAATAGTTTACATCAGAGGAAAAGGTCAAAAATATATTAGTAAATATTTTAGATCAGAACCTATTCTGTTTAGATGATGTGTCTTGATATTTTCATAATAAAGTTCACATTTAGGCATAGGAAATAAATCTGAAAATATAGCAACTAGTAAATGATAAATGGAGTTCTAAAATCCAAAGAATTCAGTTTAGGGTTGGTAGAAATTCTGAAGACACTTATGAAGAAGGAAAATACCTTTCATGCATACTTGGTAGCTAAATTTGTAGTAATTGAATATAAGGAATTTATTTAAATTGGAAACTCATATATATAGTATGTAAGTATAAATGTGAACACAAAAGTAGGAATCATATACACATGATTAAAAATGCATGCAAGCCACAAATCAACACACATAGAGTAACCACAACACATATCATGGTGAATGACTTTCATAAATATAAATGTGTGGTTTGTATGAAGTGGAAGTGTGAACTATGTCTTATGGATTGTTGTTTTTCTTTTTCTATGTGTGATGGTATGATGTAGAACCTGCTCAAGAGCAAGTTATTCCTTTCCAAGATCAGGACTACCCATTTCAAGAGCAGCAGGAAGGAGGCAAGTGTCTTTGACCACTTTGGTCCTATGCTAGGATGTGTAGATAGAATTATTTGCATTGTCAAGTTAAATATGAAACCCATGCTAGGAAGTTTCCCTAGAATTGCATCACCTTGTTTCCTTGTAGCTTGGGTTGGGATTTATTTTATCATGTCATTTGTTATTATGCATATGTTTAGCCATGCTTAGAATGGGATATTTGGGATATGAGATCATCAATTTATTTTTACCATACTCTTGAATGAGATATTATGAGTTATGTAGAGGCAGGGATCAAGGCAAGTTGGATGTTTTGGTTGGTGCTGGATGCACGAGACTCGGGTTTGTGTTTAGTACTTGACTGGATCCTAAGGACCGGTTCATGGAGCATGTAACCTGGCTTTACAGTGCCAGCCACATGCTGAGATGGGGCAGCTTGGCCAATTAATTAGGTGTATCCCCGGCGTAGTATGGGTGTGTTGGATGGTGCGGGGAATAGGTGTCAGCTGGACTACCATATGAACCGCAAGGCTCAAGAGGGGGCCACTGCAGCGGGGTTGGAGCCTCTTGTATGCTGTTAGGGGTGAAACCTCAGTGGGCCCACGCTCGTCGGGAATCCCTTTGTAAAGGCTTCGTAGTGATCTCCTGGCTACACACCTGGGAAGTGTGAATGTGGTTCGGAGCCACTGGCATAATGGAGGTTCTTTTAGTCCACCCGGCAACGGGGGATGAAATCACTACATGTGGGTACAGTGGTGCAAACTCTGCAGAGTCAAAAACTGTCATGACAACCGTGCTCACGGTCAAGAGCGGCTTGGACTTATTCATGATTAGAGGATTGATGGTTTTGGAAGTTGTGGATGTTAAGCGGGGAGCTTAACATTGGAAATGATGTTATGGTTATTGGATTATGATGATGGGATGGGAGATTGGGACCATTTCACCTGTGTAGTAGTGTAGGTGCTTAATAAGCTAAGGTGATAGGTATTAATTGCGTAGTGCTTTAACCATGAGTTCAACCTCTCCTTGTTCTAGCCATGCATGATATAATTTTCCCACACTTGCTGAGTACCATTGGTACTCAACCTTGCATATTTTGTTGGTTTATATTGCTGCTCAGGTCAAGATAATGAGGTGGTGTATAATGACCAAGACTTTGGAACCTGAAGAAGGTTTCTAGGTTCATGGAGACCCCCGGGCAACGCCTGTGACGGAGCCCACAAGAATAATTATTCCGCTGCTAGTTTATTTACTTGTGATGAACTTATTGTTGCCCATCGAGACATTTGCTATGTAAGACTTATTTATATTCGACACCTGGCTTGTAATAAATGATGCTTCACTATTTGTCATCACATGTATGAGAAAATGATCCTGGCATACATGTGATATTCACTCGGTTGTTCTTCGGAGAAACCGGGTGTGACAGAAGTGGTATCAGAGCCAAGGTTGCCCGTAGGAACGTGGACCTAGGTAGAAATGGACGTATTTAAGGGCCCTATTTTCTTAAAAACTATTTTACAAGGTGTGTGTTGAAAAGTGTTATTTAGTGAGTCCCTTTCTTCATCTTACCCCAACTTTCATTCAAAATAGGATTTTTGTTTAAAAGTTTCGTAGTGATCTCCTGGCTACACACCTGGGAAGTGTGAATGTGGTTCGTAGCCACTGGCATAATGGAGGTTCTTTTAGTCCACCCGGCAACGGGGGATGAAATCACTACATGTGGGTACAGTGGTGCAAACTCTGCAGAGTCAAAACTGTCATGACAGCCGTGCTCACGGTCAAGAGCGGCTTGGACTTATTCATGATTAGAGGATTGATGGTTTTGGAAGTTTTGGATGTTAAGCGGGGAGCTTAACATTGGAAATGATGTTATGGTTATTGATTATGATGATGGGATGGGAGATTGGGACCATTTCACCTGTGTAGTAATGTAGGTATTTAATAAGCTAAGGTGATAGGTATTAATTGCGTAGTGATTTAACCATGAGTTCAACCTCTCCTTGTTCTAGCCATGCATGATATAATTTTCCCACACTTGCTGAGTACCATTGGTACTCAACCTTGCATATTTTGTTGGTTTATATTGCTGCTCAGGTCAAGATAATAAGGTGGTGTATAATGACCAAGACTTTGGACCCGAAGAAGGTTTCTAGGTTCATGGAGACCCCCGGGCAACGCCTGTGACGGAGCCCTCAAGAATAATATTCCGCTGCTAGTTTATTTACTTGTGATGAACTTATTATTGTCCATCGAGACATTTGCTATGTAAGACTTATTAATATTCGACACCTGGCTTGTAATAAATGATGCTTCACTATTTGTCATCACATGTATGAGAAAATGATCCTGGCATACATGTGATATTCACTTGGTTGTTCTTCGGAAAAACCGGATGTGACAAGAAGTGGTATCATAGCCAAGGTTGCCCGTAGGAACGTGGACCTAGGTAGAAATGGACGTATTTAAGGGCCCTATTTTCTTAAAAACTATTTTACAACGTGTGTGTTGAAAAATGTTATTTAATGGAGTCACTTTCTTCATCTTACCCCAACTTTCATTCAAAATTGAATTTTTGTTTAAAAGTTTATCTAACCTAAGTTTAAATGTTTTCTGTTTTAGATGGTTCGCATGATTCGCACCGCTCGCAAGTCCACAGGAGGGAGAGTTCCCGTAGTTGCACTTGCCGAAAGAGAGGAGAGCCGTCCGGTGACGTACCTTTCCTACGAATTGGCAGTAGGAGGCTTGTTGAGCCGTCTCCGACGTATGCTCGAAGCCGCCGGCAATACGGGCAAGCTAATCATCCATTATAACTCCACCAGGACCATCCGTGAGAAGAGGGAAGAATGGAGTTCAGAGATGAGAATTATACACGAAAATCAGCTGCTTAAGATCCACCACTCTCGAGCTTGTCGAGCGACACAGGTCGATGCGGAGAAGGATGTCACCTGGGAGGCCATCACCTGCCAGAGTCACATCTATCGTCGCCACCTGGACAGGACTGAGTACATGTATGTCCTCCAGCGTGAGAGTGGTACCACGGAGTATAAGTATCCGCTAGTGCAGCAAGGGACTTCCCATGAGCACATGGACTTGTGCTTGGAGGATGCTGCTATGCTCAGCACTCGACTGCAGGAGTGTCAGCAAGAGCTTCAGGATGTTCGGGACACCCTGAAGGAAACGGAGGCGTTGCTGCGAGCCTGCCGGAGGGCGAGAGAAAGAGGAGATGGGAATGAACTGTGTGTCACCGCGAATGATACATGGACTCCTGACTCCCCAGATCGTCGGGCGATAAGGCGTCGTCGCACTTCTCCACCTGCAGCCTCCCCACCCAAAGCAGAGTCAGAAGGAAGCCGAAATGATGAGGAAGATCCCGAGGAGCCAGCTCAAGAAAACGAGTAGTGTAGAGTCCTTCCCTTTGTTAGCAAGATGTCGAATAGTCGAGTCGTTAAGTTAAGTTAATGGTGTGTTAATGCTTGGTGTGTGACGTGAGTTGTGGAAGCCATGAGCAATTGTCCACAACCTCGTCTTTAGATTGTTTTGCTTTGGTGTGAGAACCCACATGAAATAATATTGCATTTATTTTTGTGTGAGAAATGAACCCTCAGAAAAGTATAACAAATACCTCAACACTTCAAAATACAAACAAATGAAAGTAGTAAGATGATACTAAATGCTTTCAAATTAACATTGGTTGATTCTGCCAGATGACCGGAAGAGGAAAAGGACGTGCTGCCAACCCCGCCAACAACAACGATGAGGCATGCAACCCTCATCTTTCTGGAGGCCAGGACCGGGGTGGTCGCCGTTAAGGAGTTGATCCCCTCCACCAAATGCTGGAGAATCAAAATCAGCTCATCCAGAACTTGACTCAAGTGGTGGCCAACTTGCATCAAGTTCCACCTCCACAAGCTGCACCACGCCAACCAAGGTTGAGTGAGTTTGTAGGAACTCAACCTCCAAAGTTTGCAAGTGCTGCTGAACCTCTGGAGGCAGATGATTGGCTGAAGACCATTGAAAGTAAGATGAGGATCATACAGTGCCAAGGGTATGAGAGGGTGCTGTTTGCCTCTCATCAATTGCATGGACCTGCTGCTGATTGGTGGACCGCCTACGTGGCTGCCCATCATGACCCTGAGAACATCACTTGGGAAGAGTTCAAGCGTAGCTTCCGCAACCATTACATCCCAAGAGGTGAACTCAAAAACAAGAGGAAGGAGTTTTTGGGACTGCAGCAGGGAAACATGACGGTGAGGGAATACCTCACTAAATTCACTCAACTATCCCGTTATGCCCCACGGGACATAGAGACTGATGAGCAGAAACAAGATTGTTTCGTGGAAGGACTTACCGCAGAAATGCAGTGTGCAATGTCCTCAAATGAGTATGAAAGCTTCCAAAAGATGGTGGACAGAGCGTTTGTGGTAGAAAGGAAGCTAAAGGCCTTGGAAAAAGAGAATAAGAGGAAGGCCGGGTGGTCACATCAAGCCTCAGGGAGCAACACCCGCCCACGTCTGATGCAGCAACCTACAGGGCAGACGAACCGTGCTGCGGTACCCTACTCAGCACCAAGAGGGTACAACCCGAACTACAGGCCTCTGGCAGCACCAACACAGCCGCAACGTCAGTTTGTACAGCCGCCTCGCCCCGCATATCCACCTTGACCAGCAGTGCAAGGACCCCCAAACCAACCCCAAGACAATAAAGGCCAGGCACCTAATGTTGGGGTGCAATGTTTTAACTGTGGTGAATTGGGGCACTATGCCCATAAGTGCCCAAAGAAGAAGCCCGCGCAGCCACAACAGCAGAATGTAATGAGAGGACGGGTGAACCACGTCACTATGGAGGAAGCACAAGAGGCACCCGATGTGGTAGTTGGTAAGTTTCCTGCCAATTTACACCTTGCAACCCTGTTGTTTGATTCTGGTGCTACCCACTCGTTCATTGCCCAAGGGTTTGTTAAGAAGCATGACCTAGCAACAACACAAATGAACCATATGCTAGCCGTAAACTCTCCGGGTGGAGAAATAAGGACAAGACAAGTGTGTCCCAAGGTGAACCTAGACATTAATGGGGTAGTATTTACTGCTAACCTCATAGTGATAGATTCACAAGGGATAGATATTATTTTGGGTATGGATTGGTTGACCAAACATAAGAGAATCATCCATTGTTCGACCAGAACGGTGGAACTAACTCACCCTAGTGGCACAAGAGTAAAGTTCATAACAATACACGAGCCTAGGAGGGACATTAAATTAAATCAAGTTGAGGTGGAAGTTGAGGAAATCAGGACCATCAGGGAATATCCAGATGTTTTTCCGGAAGAGTTGCCAGGAATGCCTCCCGATCGTGAAGTGGAATTCGCAATCGAGCTAGTACCTGGAACAGCCCCGATATACAAGAGACCTTATCGGATAGACTCCAAGCAGCTAGAAGAACTCAAGGATCATTTAAGAGAATTGACGGAGAAGGGGTATATTCGTCCTAGTTCCTCACCATGGGGAGCTCCGGTGATATTTGTGCCCAAGAAGGACGGAACCCAAAGGTTATGTGTGGATTACCGTGCCTTGAATGAGGTAACTATCAAGAACAAGGTACCCATTTCCCCGCATTGAAGACTTGTTTGATCAGTTGAGGGGAGCTTGTGTGTTCTCGAAAATTGATCTCAGGTCGGGATACCACCAACTCAAGATAAGGCAATCTGATATTCCCAAGACAGCTTTCGTATCTCGGTACGGACTGTATGAATACACTGTCATGCCTTTCGGGCTAACTAATGCCCCGGCATACTTCATGTATCTCATGAACAAGGTATTCATGGAATATCTGGACAAATTTGTGGTGGTTTTCATAGATGACATTCTCGTCTTCTCCAAAGATGAAGGAGAACATGAGAAACATCTAAGGTTGGTGTTGCAGAGGCTTAGAGAACACCAACTATATGCCAAGTTGAGCAAGTGTGAGTTTTGGCTAAAGAGAGTTCTCTTCTTAGGACATATAATCTCGGAGGGAGGAATATCCGTAGATCCTGCCAAAATCGAGGATATCCAGAAGTGGAAGACCCTTGAAAATGTCGGGGAAGTTCGAAGCTTCTTGGGATTGGCTGGATACTATCGACGGTTTATTGAGGGATTCTCCAAGATCTCGAGACCTCTCACCAAACTGTTGGAGAAGGGAATCACATTCACATGGACGCCACAGTGCGAGACGAGTTTTCAGGAGCTAAAGAAAAGATTGACAACAGCCCCAGTGTTGGTTATGCCAGATATGTAGAAGAATTTCACAGTGTACTGCGATGCCTGTGGAAACGGGTTGGGATGTGTTCTCATGCAAGAAGGGCATGTCGTGGCATATGCATCCCGGCAGCTTCGGAAGCACGAGAAAAACTATCCTACACATGACCTAGAACTAGCCGCAGTGGTACACGCGTTGAAAATTTGGCAGCACTATTTGATGGGGAAGAGGACCGAGATATATACGGATCATAAGAGTTTGAAGTACATTTTCACACAGCCAGATCTCAACCTCAGACAAAGGAGATGGTAAGAGCTAATCAATGACTTTGATGTGGGCATCAACTATCATCCTGGGAAGGCAAACGTCGTGGCCGATGCTTTAAGTCGGAAAGTGCAGGTCAATAAGTTGAGCTTGAAGGACATGTCTGCAGAATTGAAGGACGAGGTTATAAGTGTGACACCCTCATCTCGGGTGTCAGCATATGTTCATGTTTTATGAAGAAGAAAAACATTTTTAAGAAAAGAAGGAACAGAGACAAGTATCAAAAGGATAGCCAATAATGCTCTCCGAGAACACCGAAGGCAACTTCCACGGCCAGCAGACCACGTGGCGCGTTCGGAGCTCATCCCCGAGAAATTTGGGAGAGGTCCGTCGTTAAACTAGCTACGTGGCAGGCTCGGGGGTCACCTCCGCAATTGGAAAGAGGTCCGACCCTGTGGGACACGTGCTGCCCGCGGAGATAACCTCTGCGGAAGAAGCAAAGGCATTTTTCATAGGACACATGTCACCTTCGGAGCTAGTCCTCGCGGAAATAAGAGGACCAGTCGCGCGGGATACGTGTCAATCTCGGAGCTCATCTCAGAGAAGTCCGGATCTATTGAACATGTGTCGCCACCGGAGCTTATCTCCGGAGGTCTGTCGCTGCTGGATACGTGTCGACCTCGGGGCATGTCCCTGAGGGAAGGAGAGGGGGAAGACCGGAACCCACACGTGGTGTGCGCGGAGCTCACCTCCGAAGAAGAGGGAGGTCTCGGTCGATTAACACGCCGCAACCGGAGCTCGTCTCTGCGGACGAGGAGATACCAGGCCTGGAGGACACGTGGAGCTTCCGGAGCTCATGATCACGGAGGTAACGAGTTCTGGAGCGGCTGTTAATGCGTAAGGACACCGGTACGCAACAGAAACCGATCTAAACTCCACAATGTTACCGAAGATAAGACGTCAGGATCTAACAAAGATCTGAATAAGACTCTTATTCGGGATCCAATCAGATTAGGACTCTTCTCTTCCCGATTATAAATAGAACCCAAAACCTCTGGCCGAAACCACAAACCTCTCTTTCAACTCCTGAGCCGACGACTTAGAACCCTAGCCCTAACTCGCCGAGCAAAACATCGCCGAAAGCGCAACAAGGGAGATCATCGGAGGAGAGCCAAGCGGTCTGAGGAGGACCTCGAAGACAAGAAGAGCGTGAGGTAGGACTTCAATACCACCTTACGACATCATGGTGTTCATCTCTTGCATCTGTTCTTCAATTCCTTTCGAACAGAAGCTTTCTCGTGGGTAGATCACTCGATGATCAGTTTGATCTAAAGACAAGATCATCGCCACGACAACCTTTGATCCGAACACCTCTGTCCATACAAGCCATGCAAGAGCACACCAATCTAATAAAAAAATCATAGGATAGCATGCATATGCATCATCGCATCTAGTTTAAGGTTTGCGCATGATATTGATTGCTGTGAATCTTGTATGCACATGAATCCTACATAGCAGGACAGGTTCGGGAAGCTATCTACGACGAACTACAACAACCAGGTTTTGAGAATCAAGAACAACCGGAACAGCAAGAACAAGGCAAGTGCTCCTTGACCATGTTGATCCTATGTTTTGGGTAAAACTGTTTTGTTTTGCGAAAAGGTGTGCGTGCTGAGTCAAACATGATGGGAAACCCTTTTTATAGGAGTTTACTAGTTTTGATTAAACCATCCTTGTCGCTTGGGAAGTTTATGAGTCGGGTATAGTTTTTGCTTTATGCTTCGCTGAGTCCATGGGATTGGGAAGCGAGATAGATGTGTCTAGCTAACTGCACTTGTACTGATAATAAGTAACTGATGAGGTTAATGAACATGGATCGGAGGGAGATCTAGGCAAGCCTGGGTTTGTGAATGAGGTAGCATGAGATGGTGGTTTTACTTGCCGTAGATCTAAGGACCGGTTCATGCATGCACATGCCAGGATAACAGTGCCACCACAAGGCCAAGTATGGGTGCGGCTTAGCTGAGTAATTAGGTAAGTTGGTAGAGTGTTATGGACTGTGGAAGGCGCGGGGAATGGGAGTCGAGTGAGGAAAAGGCGCGGGGAATGGGAGTCGAGTGAGGACTGCCCTGGGAACTGCATGGCACAAGAGGGGGCCCGTGGGTGGGAGAATTGGAGATTCTAGCCTGCCGGTGAAACCATAGTGAGTCCATACATCTAGTAACCCCTTTGTAAAGGCTATTTTGTGATCCCTTGACCATACACCGACGGATGTGTACTGGTATAATGGAGGTTCTGCAGTCGCCGACGGGTGACGAAATCACAAACTTGTGGGTAAAGAGGTGCAAACTCTGCAGAGTCTAAAACTATCATGATAGCCGAGCTTACGGTCATGAGCACCTGGCTAAACTGCCATGATTAGTTGGGAATGGTTTTTGGGATGGTTATTGGAATGGTTTTTGGAATGGTTATTGGGAAGGTTCTTGGTTACGGTTATTGGTTTGGAACTGTTGAGTCCGGGAGGTGAGATGGTTGCATGACTGATGGGTCATGACATGAGATTGGTCTCGGTGCGAGACGAGGTTGTTTTACGAGGTGAGATAGTAGCGAATACGAGGTGGTATTCGTGAGTATGAATAAAAGATTGGTTAATGTTCGGATGGAACACGGGAAGTGATGGAGGTATGTTGGTAATTTAATATATGCTGGGATTACATTCATCTAAAGTTAAGTTGCTGTTTTATCATGGTTTTACAAATCTGCTTTTCTGCAAATAAGCCTTTTATGCCTACCTTGTTTATGAGCTGCATATCATGTGTTTTCCCGCACTTGCTGAGTACATCATTGTACTCAATCTTGCATTATTACTTCATCCTCAGCAGCAGGAGAAGCCTACTATGAAGGTCAAGTGGAACATTATGGCGTGTGATCTGTTCTCGACCTTGCCTGTGGAGGGAGTAGAGACGGAGCCACTTCTGTTTAGTTTTGCTTCCGCATTAGTTTTTGCTTCCGCATTTCAATAAGGATTTCCGCTGCGTAGAAATAAAGACTTCCGCTGAAAGCATGAGTCCAAGACTCAGGAGACGTTGTAATAAACTCTGTTATTCGTGGTTATATATATATCTGAATTCAGTTTGTGGAACGTATGTGTATGTGTGATGAACATCCTGGGCACACATATGCATTAGTTCTCGGTTCTGTGGCTTTCCACAGAATTGAGGGCGTCACAGATTGGTATCAGAGCCACGGGTTGACAGTAGGTTACACGCCTAGATAGAAATCTTAAATTGATATTAGAATCACGGGTTAACAGCAAGTTATACCCCTAAATAGAAGCTACGCGGACCAAAGGAAGCATCCTAGGATGAATAGCTTAGATTGGCCTTGAAACCACCTTGACATAGGAAACCATCCTTGAATAGGAGTTGAGTGGGCCCTTGTGATGATTATTTGTGAATATGTGCTTAGTGTGAGTGGTTGGACGTCTCAAAAACGTTGTCCATATCCACACATAATAAGAAGGAGATGTGAGATTCTTCGGCACTTGCTCACATCCTCATAAAGGGCTAATATATATAGTCCAACTCACCTTGATGCATATAGTTGAAAGGACCTACCTAACCTTCTAACCTCTATCTCACAGATGGTGAGAGGAAACGCCAGCCGAAGGAACGTCTAGGAAGATGACAACGAGGAAGTTCCTGCCAACCCCGGAGCTGGCGAAAACAACCTAGAAAGGTTGATGGCCATGCAAAACCAGCTTATGCAAACCATGATCCAAACTTTGGGTTAGTTGCAGGCCAACCAACACCCCGTTCCGGCACCACCGCCACCACCACCGCCGGCCCATAACAGGTTGGGAGAGTTCATGAGGACTCGACCACCCACCTTTGCTCAAGCAAGCGATCCAATGGAGGCCGATGATTGGTTGAAATCCACGGAGAAGAAGCTTGCCATTGTCCAGTGCAACGACCGAGAGAAGGTTCTCTTTGCGTCACACCAACTGATGGGAGCAGCTGCTGACTGGTGGGATGCCTTGAGCAACGCCCATGCCAACCCGGAGACAATCACTTGGACTGAGTTCAAGGAAAGTTTCCGCTCCCACTACATCCCTGTTGGCGTAATGATGCTCAAAAGGCAGGAGTTTGAAGGTCTCCGCCAAGGGCAGAAAAGTGTGAACGAATACCTCAACAAGTTCATACAACTGTCCCGGTATGCCCCCGAAGATGTCAACTCAGATCAGAGGAAGCAATACCTGTTCATGAGAGGGTTGAACAATGAGATCCAAGTTCAGCTCCTCAACAATGACTACGTAAGCTTCCAGAAGCTGGTTGATAAGGCTATTGTGGTGGAAAACAAGATCCGAGAGATCGAGCGCGAGTGCAAAAGGAAGATCCCATACCAGCCCCAAGGGAGCAACGTACGACCTAGATACATGCCCCCTGCACCGCAGTATGGATCGACCACTCCTATGTACCACCCTGGTCAGCCACCACAGCAACGGCTCGTTGCACCGGCACCTCGTGTGCCCATGCCTCCTGCGCCCCGGCCTAACAATGGCGCTCCTGTTCAAAACCCCCGCCCCAACGGACCTGCTGCCATAGGCAACAGGGCATGCTTTGCATGCGGGGAAGTAGGCCACTTCGCTAACCAGTGCCCGAAGAGAGGCCCTGGACAGCAAGGTAACATGCCCAAGCAGAATCAGCGACCAAACGGAGGGGACAACCAAGGGAACCGAGGACCGCAGAATTATGCTCGTGGCCACGTTAACCATGTCATTGCTGAGGAAGCACAACAGGCTGAGGACATCGCAATTGGTATGTTCCTTGCCAACTCCAACCCAGCCACCATTTTATTTGATTCCGGAGCATCGCATTCCTTCATATCATCCAAATATGTTGCCAAACATCATCTACCCGTATCCCACCTAGAATGTGCTATGTTAGTTAAATCTCCCGGAGGAGAAATGAGGACTAGTATAGTATGTCCTAAGGTAAGCCTTAAAATAAGGGGGGTAGACTTCCTTGCCAACCTTATTGTCTTGGACTCCCACGGAATTGACATCATACTCGGAATGGACTGGTTAAGCAAGCACAATGGAGTAATCCAATGCGCTGAGAGAAGCGTGCAATTGACAAACGAACACGAAATCTGTGTCAAGTTTGAGTCAGCCCCGCAAGCGACAGAACGGGCGGATCTGAACCATGTTGAAGGAGTAGCATTGGACAACATTCCAGTGGTTCAGGAATTCTCGGATGTGTTCCCGGAAGAACTTCCAGGTATGCCACCTGACCGGGATATTGAGTTTGCTATAGATTTGGTACCTGGAACTGCACCCATAGCTAAGAGACCATATAAGATGCCCGTCAACGAGTTAGTTGAACTAAAGAAGCAAATTCAAGAACAGTTGGAGAAGGGTTTTATCCGTCCAAGTTCGTCACCATGGGGAGCCCCGGTACTCTTCGTGGACAAGAAGGACGGAACCCAAAGAATGTGCGTGGACTACAGGTCTCTCAACGAGGTAACAATCAAGAATAAATACCCTCTGCCCCGTATAGAGGACCTATTTGATCAAATGAAAGGAGCCCAAGTGTTCTCCAAGATTGATCTTCGGTCAGGATATTTCCAGCTGAAGATTAAGCCCTCTGATATACCTAAGATAGCCTTTCGGACGCAGTATGGTTCAGATGAATATACCGTTATGTCTTTTGGATTGATGAATGCACCCGCATACTTCATGTACCTTATGAATAAGGTTTTCATGGAATACTTGGATAAGTTCGTCGTAGTTTTCATCGACGACATTATGGTGTATTCAAAAAGTGAGGAGAAGCATGAAGAACATCTGAGATTGACCATGCAGAAGTTGCGAGAGCATCAGTTGTATGCCAAGCTCAACAAATGTCAATTTTGGCTAAAAGAAATATCCTTCCTAGGCCACATCATCTCCAAGGAAGGGGTATCGGTTGATCCTGGAAAGGTGAGAGATGTTCTAAAGTGGGACCAACCGAAGAGCATGAGGGATATTCGGAGTTTCCTTGGGATGGCAGGATACTATCGGCGCTTCATAAAAGACTTCTCTAAAATAGCAAAACCTATGACGGAGTTGCTAACGAAGGGGAAAATCTTTCAATGGACACAAGCCTGCCAAGAAAGTTTTGAGGAACTCAAGAAAAGGCTAACCACAGCACCAGTTCTGGTATTGCCAGACGTAAGCAAGAGCTTTGACATATATTGTGACGCATCCAAACAAGGGCTCGGGTGTGTACTCATGCATGAAGGACAAGTGGTAGCCTATGCCTCATGACAATTAAATAAGCACGAGCGTAACTATCCTACACATGACTTGGAGTTAGCAGCAGTGGTGCATGCATTGAAGATTTGGAGACATTATATCCTTGGTCATCGATGTGAGATCTATACAGATCATAAAAGCCTCAAGTACATATTTACACAAACGGACTTGAATTTGAGGCAACGTCGATGGTTAGAACTCATCAAGGATTATGATGTGGGAATCAACTACCACCCCGAGAAGGCCAATGTGGTCACTGACGCATTGAGCAGAAAGGGAGCATGCCACCAACTCACGGTTCGGGAGCTACCACCCGAACTACGTAAGGAGTTTGAACAGTTACACCTCGGATTTTTGAATAACATGGAAATGATGGAGATCCACTCCTCATTGGAGCAAGGAATAAGAAAGGGACAAGCAACGGACGAGGGGATCAAGGAGATCAAGGAAAGAATCCGACAAGGGATAGAGAAGGATTTCAAGGAGGATGAAAAGGGTACGCTTTGGCTAGGAAAAAGGATTTGTGTGCCAAACATAAGACACCTCCGCGACATGATATTGAAGGATGCACATGATTCACCCTATTCCATACATCCAGGGAGCACCAAAATGTACAAGGACTTGAAAACTTGCTATTGGTGGGATGGTATGAAGAGGGATATAGCTGAATACGTTGCCCTATGCGACACATGCCAACGGGTAAAAGCCGAACATCAAAAACCCGCTGGGTTGTTGCAACCTTTAAAAATACCTGAATGGAAATGGGAGGACATCAGTATGGACTTTATTGTCGGATTGCCAAGAACTCAGTCAGGATACGACTCCATCTGGGTCATTGTGGACCGGTTGACGAAAACCGCCCATTTTCTTCCGGTAAAGGCCAGTTACAATGTTACACAGTTGGCAGAGTTGTACATGGAGCAGATCGTGTGCCGTCATGGAGTTCCGAAGAGGATAGTCTCAGATCGAGGTCCTCAGTTTACCTCTAGATTCTGGAAGAAGCTGCAGAAAGCCATGGGTACACGACTGGATTTTAGCTTTGCCTACCACCCACAAACAGATGGACAAACCGAAAGGACGAACCAAATTTTGGAAGACATGTTGAGAGCTTGCGCCTTGAAACGTGGGCGTAGTTGGGACAGGAGTTTACCGTATGCCGAGTTCTCCTATAACAACAGCTATCAAGCTAGCTTGAAGATGTCACCTTTCGAAGCCTTATATGGTAGACGGTGTAGAACGCCACTGTTCTGGAACGAGACTGGAGAAAACCAGGTGTTTGGACCCAAAGTACTACAAGAGACTGAAAAGCAAGTCCAAACGATACGGGAGAACTTAAAGGCTGCTCAGTCACGACAGAAAGGCTATGCGGACAATAGGCGTAGAAAGTTGACCTTTGAAATTGGAGACTTCGTATACCTTAAGGTATCGCCTATCCGAGGCCAACGACGTTTTAACGTCAAAGGCAAACTAGCGCCTCGCTACATCGGACCATTTAAGATTTTGGGTAAGCGAGGAGAAGTAGCCTATCAACTAGAGCTCCCAAACCACCTCTACGACGTACATGACGTGTTTCATGTATCCCAACTCAAGAAGTGCTTGAGAGTACCAGAGGAACAAGTGTCAATGGGAGAACTTGAACTTCAAGAAGACCTGACCTACGCAGAACACCCTGTCCGAATCTTGGACGTAAAGGAAAGGGTCACCCGAAACAAGGTGATTCGATGGTGCAAGGTACAATGGAGCCATCACACTGAGGCTGAAGCCACATGGGAGCGAGAAGAGGATATCAAGGCAGAATTTCCCCATCTATTTTCTACTAAAGAATCTCGAGGGCGAGATTCAATTTAAGGGGGGTAGATTTTTGACACCCTCATCTCGAGTGTCAGCATATGTTCATGTTTTATGAAGAAGAAAAACATTTTTAAGAAAAGAAGGAACAGAGACAAGTATCAAAAGGATAGCCAATAATGCTCTCCGAGAACACCGAAGGCAACTTCCACGGCCAGCAGACCACATGGCGCGTTCGGAGCTCATCCCCGAGAAATTTGGGAGAGGTCCGCTGTTAAACTAGCTAAGTGGCAGGCTCGGGGGTCACCTCCGCAATTGGAAAGAGGTCCGACCCTGTGGGACACGTGCTGCCCGCGAAGATAGCCTCTGCGGAAGAAGCAAAGGCATTTTTCATAGGACACATGTCACCTTCGGAGCTAGTCCTCGCGGAAATAAGAGGACCAGTCGCGCGGGATACGTGTCAATCTCGGAGCTTATCTTAGAGAAGTCCGGATCTATTGAACACGTGTCGCCACCGGAGCTTATCTCCGGAGGTCTGTCGCTGCTGGATACGTGTCGACCTCGGGGCATGTCCCTGAGGGAAGGAGAGGGGGGAGACCGGAACCCACACGTGGCGTGCGCGGAGCTCACCTCCGAAGAAGAGGGAGGTCTCGGTCGATTAACACGCGGCAACCGGAGCTCGTCTCTGCGGACGAGGAGATACCAGGCCTGGAGGACACGTGGAGCTTCCGGAGCTCATCATCACGGAGGTAACGAGTTCTGGAGCGGCTGTTAATGCGTAAGGACACCGGTACGCAACAGAAACCGATCTAAACTCCACAATGTTACCGAAGATAAGACGTCAGGATCTAACAAAGATCTGAATAAGACTCTTATTCGGGATCCAATCAGATTAGGACTCTTCTCTTCCCGATTATAAATAGAACCCAAAACCTCTGGCCGAAACCACAAACCTCTCTTTCAACTCCTGAGCCGACGACTTAGAACCCTAGCCCTAACTCGCCGAGCAAAACATCGCCGAAAGCACAACAAGGGAGATCATCGGAGGAGAGCCAAGCGGTCTGAGGAGGACCTCGAAGACAAGAAGAGCGTGAGGTAGGACTTCAATACCACCTTACGACATCATGGTGTTCATCTCTTGCATCTGTTCTTCAATTCCTTTCGAACAGAAGCTTTCTCGTGGGCAGATCACTCGATGATCAGTTTGATCTAAAGACAAGATCATCGCCACGACAATCTTTGATCCGAACACCTCTGTCCATACAAGCCATGCAAGAGCACACCAATCTAATAAAAAAATCATAGGATAGCATGCATATGCATCATCACATCTAGTTTAAGGTTTGCGCATGGTATTGATTGCTGTGAATCTTGTATGCACATGAATCCTACATAGCAGGACAGGTTCGGGAAGCTGTCTACGACGAACAACAACAACCAGGTTTTGAGAATCAAGAACAACCGGAACCGCAAGAACAAGGCAAGTGCTCCTTGACCATGTTGATCCTATGTTTTGGGTAAAACTGTTTTGTTTTGCGAAAAGGTGTGCGTGCTGACTCAAACATGATGGGAAACCCTTTTTATAGGAGTTTACTAGTTTTGATTAAACCATCCTTGTCGCTTGGGAAGTTTATGAGTCGGGTATGGTTTTTGCTTTATGCTTCGCTGAGTCCATGGGATTGGGAAGCGAGATAGATGTGTCTAGCTAACTGCACTTGTACTGATAATAAGTAACTGATGAGGTTAATGAACATGGAACGGAGGGAGATCTAGGCAAGCCTGGGTTTGTGAATGAGGTAGCATGAGATGGTGGTTTTACTTGCCGTAGATCTAAGGACCGGTTCATGCATGCACATGCCAGGATAACAATGCCACCACAAGGCCAAGTATGGGTGCGGCTTAGCTGAGTAATTAGGTAAGTTGCTAGAGTGTTATGGACTGTGGAAGGCGCGGGGAATGGGAGTCGAGTGAGGACTGCCCTGGGAACTGCATGGCACAAGAGGGGGCCCGTGGGTGGGAGAATTGGAGATTCTAGCCTGCCGGTGAAACCTTAGTGAGTCCATACATCTAGTAACCCCTTTGTAAAGGCTATTTTGTGATCTCTTGACCATACACCGACGGATGTGTACTGGTATAAAGGAGGTTCTGCAGTCGCCGACGGGTGACAAAATCACAAACTTGTGGGTAAAGAGGTGCAAACTCTGCAGAGTCTAAAACTATCATGATAGCCGAGCTTACGGTCATGAGCACCTGGCTAAACTGCCATGATTAGTTGGGAATGGTTTTTGGGATGGTTATTGGAATGGTTTTTGGAATGGTTATTGGGAAGGTTCTTGGTTACGGTTATTGGTTTGGAACTGTTGAGTCCGGTAGGTGAGATGGTTGCATGACTGTGGGTCATGACATGAGATTGGTCTCGGTGCGAGACGAGGTTGTTTTACGAGGTGAGATAGTAGCGAATACGAGGTGGTATTCGTGAGTATGAATAAAAGATTGGTTAATGTTCGGATGGAACACGGGAAGTGATGGAGGTATGTTGGTAATTTAATATATGCTGGGATTACATTCATCTAAAGTTAAGTTGCTGTTTTATCATGGTTTTACAAATCTGCTTTTCTGCAAATAAGCCTTTTATGCCTACCTTGTTTATGAGCTGCATATCATGTGTTTTCCCGCACTTGCTGAGTACATCATTGTACTCAATCTTGCATTATTACTTCATCCTCAGCACCAGGAGAAGCCTACTATGAAGGTCAAGTGGAACATTATGGCGTGTGATCTGTTCTCGACCTTGCCTGTGGAGGGAGTAGAGACGGAGCCACTTCTGTTTAGTTTTTCTTCCGCATTAGTTTTTGCTTCCGCATTTAAATAAGGATTTCCGCTGCGTAGAAATAAAGACTTCCGCTGAAAGCACGAGTCCAAGACTCAGGAGACGTTGTAATAAACTCTGTTATTCGTGGTTATATATATCTGAATTCAGTTTGTGGAACGTATGTGTATGTGTGATGAACATCCTGGGCACACATATGCATTAGTTCTCGGTTCTGTGGCTTTCCACAGAATTGAGGGCGTCACAATAAGGCTCAATCTATGCCTTGTGAATAGTGGTGAAGCCATCGCCATGGAAGTGGACTCCACATTAGAGCAAGACATACGCGATGGTCAAAAGAACGACGAGAGGATACAAGAAATCAGGCAACTCATCAAGGATAATAAAGCTCCTGGTTTCAGAGAGGATGAACAAGGTACGGTGTGGCACGGGAAAAGGATCTGTGTGCCTGAAGTAAAGGAGATACGTGAATTAATTTTGAAGGAGGCTTACGATTCCGACTATTCCATTCATCATGGGAGTACGAAGATGTACCAGGACCTCAAGAGCAGGTATTGGTGGTATGGCATGAAGCGAGATGTCGCGAAACATGTTGCCCTATGTGACGCATGTCAGTTGGTGAAAGCAGAACATCAACGACCCGCGGGATTATTGCAACCACTCAAAGTGCCTGAATGGAAATGGGAAGAAATCAGCATGGATTTCATCGTGGGATTGCCTAGAACCCAATCAGGATATGATTCAATATGGGTCATCATTGATAGGCTAACCAAGGTAGCTCATTTCATCCCCGTGAAAGAAAGCTACAGCGGATCCAAATTGGCAGAGCTGTACATGTCAAGGATCATGTGTTACCATGGAGTGCCAAAGAAGATTGTGTCGGATCGAGGGACACAGTTCACCTCGAGGTTTTGGCAGAAGTTGCATGAAACCATGGGAACCCATCTGAACTTTAGTTCTACCTATCATCCCCAAACCGACGGGCAGACAGAGAGAACCAACCAGATCCTTGAAGATATGCTGAGGGCATGTGCACTCAAAAACAATAGGAGTTGGGACAAGAACTTACCATATGCGGAGTCTTCCTATAACAACAGCTATCAAGCTAGTATGAACATGTCACCGTTTAAAGCCTTGTACGGGAGGAAGTGCAGAACTCCCCTATTTTGGAACCAAACGGGGGAAAGTAAAGTGTTTGGTCCAGAAGTACTACAAGAAGCTGAGGCGAAGGTGAGGGAAATTCGCAACAATTTGAGGATAGCACAGACACGCCAAAAGAGCTATGCCGATGTACGAAGAAGAGAGCTCGTTTTCAACGTGGGAGACTATGTCTATCTCAAGGTGTCCCCTATCAGAGGACTTCGTCGGTTCAAGGTGAAAGGGAAGTTGTCACCTTGATACATCGGACCCTTTCAAGTTCTGGAAAGGAAAGGCGAAGTGGCGTATCAACTAGAGTTACCGGCTCTTCTATCGGATGTGCACGATGTGTTCCATGTGTCACAACTCAAGAAATGCCTGAGGACGCCTGAAGAGGTGTTACCCATGAATGAAGTGGACGTAGCTGAGGATTTGTCTTATGCCGAGCAACCATACAAGATTTTGGAGACAATGGAACGCCTCACCAGAAATAAAAGAATCCGGATGTGCAAGGTGCAGTGGAAGCATCACTCAGAAGAGGAAGCCACCTGGGAGCGGGAAGATGAGCTCAAGGCACAATTTCCGGAATTGTTTTCTTAGAACCACCAATCTCGAGGATGAGATTTCTTTTAAGGGGGGTAGAGCTGTAACACCCCAAAAATCTTGTTAAGACCCTAAATCATGTTAAGAGGGGAATTTAAAATTTTTTGGACGTGTTGCATGTTTTGCAACAATTTAAATTCAAACTGGAATTCAAATTAAACTCAAAACAGAAAAGAAATAGAAAAAGAAAAAGGAAAATAGAAAAAAAA
Organism: Neostapfia colusana; assembly: GCA_030760725.1. NCBI lineage: Eukaryota > Viridiplantae > Streptophyta > Magnoliopsida > Poales > Poaceae > Neostapfia > Neostapfia colusana. The sequence continues at coordinate 93,765,309 of JASWHV010000003.1, forward strand.
CCGGCCAGTGGGCCGAAACCCACCAGCCGGCCCACCCTGCCCCGCGCCAGCCCGCAGCCGCGCGCCCGAGCTCTCTCTCTCAGACAGGTGGGACCCACCTGTCATCCCTAACACCCGATCGTCCGAAACTCGGACTGTTCACCCGCGAGCGCGCGATCGCAACCGACCGGATTTCCGGCCGAATTATGGTTCCAGAGGACTCCCACTCGATCTAAACAAACCCACCGCCCTCCCCCGTCTATAAAAACCCCGGCCTCGTTCTGTTTTTCCCACGCGATCCGCCGATTTTCCTTTGGTGAGAACCGAGACTTCTCCGGCGAATTCTGGCCGATCTAAGCTCGGAAATTCCGATCTAACTTGCTGGTCTTGATCCACCGCCTCCGGGGAACCTTGCAGGTGCAGAAAACTCGGTGACTTGCGGTGTAAACACAGCGCCGACGAGCCTCGCCGTAGTTTCACCTCGGACCTCGTTGCCGATCACCTTCCAGGACCCCCGAGTTCAAGAAAACCCCCGAGGTGAGATCCCCGACCTCCCCTCCACCGATCTATGCCATAAAATCACAGCTCTAGGAAGAATTCTCGAAGATCCGAAAGTCTCCGGCGAGATCGCCGCTTCCCGCCGCCGTGCGCCGCCGGCAGCGCCGCCCGCGTTCGATCAGAGCGACGTGGCCGCTTGTGCGCCGTTTATTTTAAATCGCACGGTAGGGTTTAAATCCCCGCGTACCGGTTCGACGTTATAATCTCAGCCGTCGGTTTAAAATCGGACGGTCCATGTTAGCTCCGCGTTATAAAGACTGGAAATCTTACGTGCTACCCCCTGGGGTTCTCGGGAAATAAGAGCTAGCCCCGGAAACTTCTGATCTAGCCCCTGGAACTTCAGAAAATCATGTAAATTCATTTAAAAATCAGTTTTAGCCCCTGGACTTAATAAAAATTAGGAAAAACTCCTCTGTTATGTATAGCTAGACCCCTGAAAATTGTTAAAATAATATTATAGACCCTGTAGTGGGGTGAGTTTACCTTTTTAGCCCTGTTTAATATTTAATTTAGGAAATTGAATATGTGGCTAGTGTTTAAAATTTAAAAAGTGGGACAAACATATTGTCAAAATTAAATTAAAAACTTTCTCAGTATTTAGAAAACTTTGGAGTGAGATAAAAATATATTTTGGGCTGAAATGAATCTGTTTAATATATTATTCACTGAATTCTTTGGATTTTAGAACTCCATTTATCATTTACTATTTGCTATATTTTCAGATTTATTTCCTATGCCTAAATGTAAACTTTATTATAAAAATAACAAAACACATCATCTAAACGGAATAGGTTCTGATCTAAAATATTTACTAATATATTTTTGACCTTTTCCTCTGATGTAAACTATTTTACATTTATTTTCCATATTTTCAGAACTATTCTTTACTTAAAAATGTGTCCCTATAACTAATAAATGTGAATAATACATTAAACAGATTCATTTCAGCCCAAAATATATTTTTATCTCACTCCAATGTTTTCTAAGTACTGAGAAAGTTTTTAATTTAATTTTGACAATATGTTTGTCCCACTTTTTAAATTTTAAATACTAGTCACATATTCAATTTCCTAAATTAAATATCAAATAGGGTTAAAAAGGTAAACTCACCCCACTACAGGGTCTAAAATATTATTTTAAGAATTTTCAGGGGTCTAGCTACACATAACAGAGGAGTTTTCCTAATTTTTATTAAGTCCAGGGGCTAAAACTGATTTTTAAATGAATTTACATGATTTTCTAAAGTTCCAGGGGCTAGATCAAAAGTTTCCGGGGCTAGCTCTTATTTCCCGAGAACCCCAGTGGGTAGCACGTAAGATTTCCAGTCTTTATAACGCGGGGCTGACGTGGACCGTCCGATTTAAAACAGACGGCTGAGATTATAACATCGAACCGGTACGCGGGGTTTTAAAGTCTACCGTGCGATTTAAAATAGACGGCGCACAAGCGGCCACGTCGCTCTGATCGAGCGCGGGCGGCGCTGCCCGTCGGCGCACGGTGGCGGGAGGCGGCGATCTCGCCGGAGATTTTCGGATCTTCGAGAATTCTTCCTAGAACTGTGATTTTATGGCATAGATCGGTGGAGGGGAGGTTGGGGATCTCACCTCGGTGGTTTTGTTGAGCTCGGAGGTCCTGGAAAGCGACCGGCGACAAGGTCCGAAGTGAAACTGTCACACCCGGTTTTTCCGAAGAAACAACCAAGTGAATGTCACATGTATGCCAGGATCATTTTCTCATACATGTGATGACAAATAGTGAAGCATCATTTATTACGAGCCAGGTGTCGAATATAAATAAGTCTTACATCGCAAATGTCTCAATGGACACTAATGCTTCATCACAAGTAAATAAACTAGCAGCGGAATATTATTCTTTAGGGCTCCATCACAGGTGTTGCCCGGGGGTCTTCATGAACCTAAAAACCTTCTTCGGGTCCAAAGTCTTGGTCGTTATACACCACCTCATTATCTTGACCTGAGCAGCAATATAAACCAACAAATATGCAAGGTTGAGTACCAATGGTACTCAGCAAGTGTGGGAAAATTATATCATGCATGGCTAGAACAAGGAGAGGTTGAACTCATGGTTAAAGCACTACGCAATTTATACCTATCACCTTAGCTTATTAAGCACCTACATTACTACACAGTGAAATGGTTCCAATCTCCCATCCCATCATCATAACCCAATAACCATAACATCATGTCCAATGTTAAGCTCCCCGCTTAACATCTAAAACCATAACATCATTCCCAAAGTTAAGCTCCCCGCTCAACTTCCAAAAACCATCACTCCTCTAATCATGAATAAGTCCAGGCCGCTCTTGACCGTGAGCACGGCTGTCAAGACAGTTTTGACTCTGCAGAGTTTGTACCACTGTACCCACATGTAGTGATTTCATCCCCCGTTGCCGGGTGGACTAAAAGAACCTCCATTATGCCAGTGGCTACGATCCACATTCACACTTCCCAGGTGTGTGGCCAAGAGATCACTACGAAGCCTTTACAAAGGGATTCCCGACGAGCGTGGGCCCACTGAGGTTTCACCCCTAACAGCATACAAGAGGCTCCAACCCCGCTGCAGTGGCCCCCTCTTGAGCCTTGCGGTTCATATGGTAGTCCAGCTGACACCCACTTCCCGCACCATCCAACACACCCATACTACGCCGGGGATACACCTAATTAATTGGCCAAGCTGCCCCATCTCAGCATGTGGTTGGCACTGTAAAGCCGGGTTACATGCTCCATGAACCAGTCCTTAGGATCCAGGCAAGTACTAAACACAAACCCAAGTCTCGTGCACCCAGCACACAACCAAAACATCCAACTTGCCTTGATCCCTACCTCTACATAACTCACAATATCTCATTTAAGAGTATGGTAATATAAACTGATGATCTCATGTCCCAATTATCCCATTCTAAGCATGGCTAAGCATATGCATGGAAATAAATGACATGGTAAAATAAATCCCAACCCAAGCTTCAAGGAAATAAGGTAATGCAATTCTAGGGAAACTTCCTAGCATGGGTTTCATATTTAACTTGACAATGCAAATAATTCTATCTACACATCCTAGCATAGGATCAAAGTGGTCAAGGACACTTGCCTCCTTCTTGCTGCTCTTGAAATGGGTAGTCCTGATCTTGGAAAGTGATAGCTTGCTCTTGAACAGGTTCTACTTCATACCATCACACATAGCAAAAGAAAAACAACAATCATAAGACATAGTTCACACTTCTACTTCATACAAACCACACATTCACATTTATGAAAGTTCTTTACCATTATATGTGTTGTGGATACTCTATGTGTGTTGATTTGTGGCTTGCATACACTTTTATTTATATGTGTATGATTCCTACTTTGGTGTTCATATTTATACTCACATACTATATATATATATATATATATATATATGTGTATATGTGTGTTTCAGTTTTAAATAAATTCCTTATATTAAACTACCAAGTATGTATGAAAAGTATTTTTCTTCTCCATATGTGCCTTCATAACTTCTATCAACCCTAAACTGAATTCTTTGTATTTTAGAAACTCCATTTATCATTTACTAGTTTCTATATTTTCAGATTTATATTCCTATGCATAATTGTGCATTTTATTATTAAATTAGTAATACACATTACCTAAACAGATTAGGTTCTGGTCCTAAATAATTTAATATCATATTTTGACCTTGGCTTATGATGTATACTATTTCATAATTACTTTCCCTATTTTTCTTTAACTATTCTTTACTTAAAAATGTGTCCCTATACTATTAAATGTGAATAATAGATGAAACAGATTTATTTCAGCCCAAAAATATATTTTTATCTCACTCCAAAGTTTTCTAAGTACTGAGAAAGTTTTTAATTAATTTTGACAATTATGTTTGTCCCCCTTTTTAAATTTTTAAACACTAGTTACATATTCAATTTTCTAAATTAAATACTAAACAGTGCTAAAATATTGAATTCACCCCATTACAGGGTCTATAATATTATTTTCATAATTTCCAGGGGTCTAGCTACACTTTTCAGAGGTGTTTTTCTTAATTTCTATTAAGTCCAGGGGCTAAAACTGATTTTTAAATGAATTTACATGATTTTCTGGAGTTCCAGGGGCTAGATCTGAAGTTTCCGGGGCTAGCTCTCAATTCCAGAGAACCCCAGGGGGTAGCACGTAAGAATTCCAGTCTTTATAACACGGGGCTGACGTGGACCGTCTGATTTTAAATCGACGGCTGAGATTATAACATCGAACCGGTACGCGGGGTTTTAAAGTCTACCGTGCGATTTAAAATAAACGGCGCACAAGCGGCCACGTCGCTCTGATCGAGCGCGGGCGGCGCTGCCGGCGGCGCACGGCGGCGGGAAGCGGCGATCTCGCCGGAAAGTTTCGGATCCTCGAGAATTCTGCCTAAAACTGTGATCTCATGGCATAGATCGGTAGAGGGGAGGTCAGGGATCTCACCTCGGGGGTTTTCTCGAGCTCGGGGGTCCTGGAAAGTGCTCGGCGGCGAGGTCCGAGGCAAAACCACGGCGAAGCTCGTCGGAGCTGGATTTGCACCGTAAGTCTTCGGGTTTTCTGCACCTGCAAAGTTCCCCGGAGGCGGTGGATCAAGACCAACGAGTTAGATCAGAGTTTCCGAGCTTAGATCGGCCAGAATTCACCGGCGAAGTCTCGGTGCTCACCGGAGTGAAAATCGGCGATCACGTGAGGAAAACTGATCGGATCGGTGGTTTTTATAGCCGGGGGAGGGCGGTGGGTCTGTTGTGATCGAGTTGGAGTCCGCTGGGTCCAGAATTCGGCTGCGGGATGCGGTTTCCCGATCGGTTGCGATCGCGCGCGCGGGAGAGAGTCCGGGGTCGCGGGGTTAGGGATGACATGCGGGTCCCACCCGTCAGCGAGGGGCAGCGCGGCGCGCGCGGGGGCGGGCTGCGCGGGGGTTTGCTGGGCCGGCTGGGGTTTCGGCCCACTGGCCAGTTTTTTTCCCGAATTCCTTTTTCTTTTTTCCATTTCTTTTCTGTTTTGGGTATAATTTGAGTTCCAGTTTGAATTTGAATTTTTGCAAAACATGCAACACGTCCAAAAATTTCTAAATTCCCCTCTGAACAAGGTTTAGGGTTTTAAATCAAAATTTGGGTTTTGACTAAAAATTTGGGGTGTTACAGCTCTACCCCCCTTAAAAGAAATCTCGTCCTCGAGATTGGTGTTTCTAAGAAAACAATTCCGGAAATTGTGCCTTAAGCACATCTTCCCGTTCCCAGGTGGCTTCTTCTTCTGAGTGATGCTTCCACTGCACCTTGCACATACGGATTCTTTTATTTCTGGTGAGGCGTTCCATCGTCTCCAAAATCTTGTATGGTTGCTCGGCATAAGTCAAATCCTCAGCTACATCCACTTCATTTATGGGTAACACCTCTTCAGGCGTCCTCAGGCATTTCTTGAGTTGTGACACATGGAATACATCGTGCACGTCCGATAGATGAACCGGTAACTCTAGCTGGTACGCCACTTCGCCTTTTCTTTCCAAAACTTGAAAGGGTCCGATGTATCGAGGTGACAACTTCCCTTTCACCTTGAACCGACGAAGTCCTCTGATAGGGGACACCTTGAGATAAACATAGTCTCCCACGTTGAAAACGAGTTCTCTTCTTCGTACATCAGCATAACTCTTCTGGCGTGTTTGTGCTATCCTCAAGTTGTTGCGAATCTCCCTCACCTTTGCCTCGGCTTCTTGTAGCACTTCGGGACCAAACACTTTACTTTCTCCTGTTTGGTTCCAAAATAGGGGAGTTCTGCACTTCCTTCCATACAAAGCTTCAAACGGTGACATCTTCATACTAGCTTGATAGCTGTTGTTATAGGAAAACTCCGCATACGGTAAGTTCTTGTCCCAACTTCTATTGTTTTTGAGTGCACATGCCCTTAACATATCTTCAAGGATCTGATTGGTTCTCTCCGTCTGCCCGTCAGTTTGGGGATGATAGGCAGAGCTGAAGTTCAGATGGGTTCCCATGGTTTCATGCAACTTTTGCCAAAACCTCGAGGTGAACTGTGTCCCTCGGTCCGACACTATCTTCTTTGGCACTCCATGGTAACACACAATCCTTGACATGTACAATTCTGCCAATTTGGATCCGCTGTAGCTTTCTTTCACCAGAATGAAATGAGCTACTTTGGTTAGCCTATCAATAATGACCCATATTGAATCATACCCGGATTGAGTCCTAGGCAATCCCACGACAAAATCCATGCTGATTTCTTCCCACTTCCATTCAGGCACTTTGAGTGGTTGCAGCAATCCCGCGGGTCGTTGATGTTCTGCTTTCACCAACTGACATGTGTCACATAGGGCAACATGTTCCGCGACATCTCGCTTCATGCCATACCACCAATACCTGCTCTTGAGGTCCTGATACATCTTCGTACTCCCAGGATGAATGGAATAGTCGGAATCGTGAGCCTCCTTCAAAATTAATTTACGAATTTCCTTTACTTCTGGCACACAGATCCTTTTCCCGTGCCACACCGTTCCTTGTTCATCCTCTCTAAAACCAGGATCTTTATTTTCCTTGATGAGCTGTCTGATCTCTTGTATCTTCTCATCATTCTTTTGGCCCTCGCGTATGTCTCGCTCGAGTGTGGAGTCCACTTCCATGGCGATGGCTTCACCACTATTTACTAGACATAGATTGAGCCTTATAACCTCGTCCTTCAATTCTGCAGGCATATCCTTCAAGCTCAACTTATTGATCTGCACTTTCCGACTCAAAGCATCGGCCACGACGTTTGCTTTCCCGGGATGATAGTTGATGCCCACATCAAAGTCATTGATTAGCTCTAACCATCTCCTTTGTCTGAGGTTGAGATCAGGCTGTGTGAATATGTACTTCAAACTCTTATGATCCGTATATATCTCTGTCCTCTTCCCCATCAAATAGTGCCGCCAAATTTTCAACGCGTGTACCACTGCAGCTAGTTCTAGGTCATGTGTAGGATAGTTCTTCTCGTGCTTCCGAAGCTGCCGGGATGCATATGCCACGACATGTCCTTCTTGCATGAGAACACAGCCCAACCCATTTCTAGAGGCATCGCAGTACACTGTGAAATTCTTCTGCATATCTGGCATAACCAACACTGGGCTATTGTCAATCTCTTCTTTAACTCCTGAAAGCTCGTATCGCACTGGGGCGTCCAGGTGAATGTGATCCCCTTCTCCAACAGTTTGGTGAGAGGTCTCGAGATCTTGGAGAATCCCTCAATAAACCGTCGATAGTATCCAGCCAATCCCAAAAAGCTTCGAACTTCCCCGACATTTTCAGGGGTTTTCCACTTCTGGATATCTTCGATTTTGGCGGGATCTACGGAGATTCCTCCCTCCGAGATGATATGTCTTAAAAAGGGAACTCTCTTCAGCCAAAACTCACACTTGCTCAACTTGGCATATAGTTGGTGTTCCCTCAGCCTCTGTAACACCAACCTTAGATGTTTCTCATGTTCTTCTTCATCTTTGGAGAAGACGAGAATATCATCTATGAAAACCACCACAAATTTGTCCAGATATTCCATGAATACCTTGTTCATGAGGTACATGAAATATGCCGGGGCATTGGTTAGCCCGAAAGGCATGACAGTGTATTCATACAGTCCGTACCGAGATACGAAAGCTGTCTTGGGAATATCAGATTGCCTTATCTTGAGTTGGTGGTATCCCGACCTGAGATCAATTTTCGAGAACACGCAAGCTCCCCTCAACTGATCAAACAAGTCTTCAATACGGGGTAATGGGTACTTGTTCTTGATGGTCACCTCATTCAAGGCACGGTAATCCACGCATAACCTTTGAGTTCCATCTTTCTTAGGCACAAATATCACCGGAGCTCCCCATGGTGAGGAACTAGGGCGAACATACCCCTTTTCCGTCAATTCTCTCAAATGATCCTTGAGCTCTTCTAGCTGCTTGGAGTCCATTCGATAAGGTCTCTTGTATATCGGGGCTGTTCCCGGTACTAGCTCAATCGCAAATTCCACGTCACGGTCGGGAGGCATACCTGGCAACTCCTCCGGAAAAACATCTGGATATTCCCTGATAGTCCTGATTTCCTCAACTTTCACCTCCACTTGATTTAATTTAATGTCCCTCCAAGGCTCGTGTATCGTTATGAACTTTACTCTTGTGCCACTAGGGTGAGTTAGTTCCACCGTTCTGGTCGAACAATGGATGATTCCTTTATGTTTGGTCAACCAATCCATACCCAAAATAATATCTATCCCTTGTGAATCGATCACTATGAGGTTAGCGGTAAATACTACCCCATTAATGTCTAGGTTTACTTTGGGACACACTTGTCTTGTCCTTATTTCTCCACCTGGAGAGTTTACCGCTAGCATATGGTTCATTTGTGTGGTTGCTAGGTCATGCTTCTTAACAAACCCTTGAGCAATGAACGAATGGGTAGCACCAGAATCAAACAGCAGAGTTGCAAGGTGTAAATTGGCAGGAAACTTACCAACTACCACGTCGGGTGCCTCTTGTGCTTCCTCCATAGTGACGTGGTTCACCCGTCCTCTCATTACGTTCTGCTGCTGTGGCTGCGTGGGCTTCTTCTTTGGACACTTATGGGCGTAGTGCCCCACTTCACCACAGCTGAAACATTGCACCCCAATCTTAGATGCTTGGCCCTTGTTGTCTTGGGGTTGGTTTGGGGGTCCTTGCACTGCTGGTCGAGGTGGATACGCGGGGCGAGGCTGCTGTACAAACTGACGTTGCGGCTGTGCTGGTGCTGCGGGAGGCCTGTAGTTTGGGTTGTACCCTCTTGGTGCTGAATAGGGTACCGCAGCACGGCTCGTCTGCCCCGTAGGTTGCTGCATCATACGTGGGCGGGTGTTGCTCCCTGAGGCTTGATGTGACCACCCAGCCTTCCTCTTATTCTCATTTTCCAGGGCCTTTAGCTTCCTTTCCACCACAAATGCTCTGTCCACCATCTTTTGAAAGCTCTCATACTCATTTGAGGACATTGCACACTGCATTTCTGCGGTAAGTCCTTCCACGAAACAATCTTGTTTCTGCTCATCAGTCTCTATGTCCCGTGGGGCATAACGGGATAGTTGAGTGAATTTAGTGAGGTATTCCCTCACCGTCATGTTTCCCTGCTGCAGCCCCCAAAACTCCTTCCTCTTGTTTTTGAGTTCACCCCTTGGGATGTAATGGTTGCGGAAGCTACGCTTGAACTCTTCCCAAGTGATGCTCTCAGGGTCATGATGGGCGGCCACGTAGGCGGTCCACCAATCAGCAGCAGGTCCATGCAATTGATGAGAGGCAAACAGCACCCTCTCATACCCTTGGCACTGTATGATCCTCATCTTACTTTCAATGGTCTTCAGCCAATCATCTGCCTCCAGAGGTTCAGCAGCACTTGCAAACTTTGGAGGTTGAGTCCCTAGAAACTCACTCAACCTTGGTTGGCGTGGTGCAGCTTGTGGAGGTGGAACTTGATGCAAGTTGGCCACCACTTGAGTCAAGTTCTGGATGAGCTGATTTTGATTCTCCAGCATTTGGTGGAGAGGATCAACTTCTTCACGGCGACCACCCCGGTCCTGGCCTCCAGAAAGATGAGAGTTGCATGCCTCATCATTGTTGTTGGCGGGGTTGGCAGCACGTCCTTTTCCTCTTCCGGCCATCTGGCAGAATCAACCAATGTTAATTTGAAAGCATTTAGTATCATCTTACTACTTTCACTTGTTTGTACTTTGAAGTGTTGAAGCTTTGTTAAAATTTTACGAGGGTTTATATCTCACACCAAACAAATGCACTATTATTTCCTGTGGGTTTACACACCAAAGCAAAACAATCTGAAGACGAGGCTGTGGACAATTGCTCATGGCTTCCACAACTCACGTCACACACCAAGCATTATCACACCATTAACTACGTAACGACTCGACTACTCGACCTCTTGCTAGCTAGGGGAAAGACTCTACACTACTCGTCATCTCGAGCTGGCTCCTCGGGATCTTCCTCCTCATTTCGGCTACCTTCTGACTCTGCTTTGGGTGGGGAGGCTGCTGGTGGAGAAGTGCGACGACGCCTGATTGCTCGGCGATCCGGGGAGTCAGGGGTCCAGGGATCACTCACGGTGACACACAGTTCATTCCCATCTCCTCTTTCTCTCGCCTTTAAGCAAGCTCGCAGCAATGCCTCCATTTCCTTCAGGGTGTCTCGGACATCCTGAAGCTCTTGTTGACACTCCTGCAGTCGAGTGCTGAGCATAGCAGCATCCTCCAAGCACAAGTCCATGTGCTCATGGGAAGTCCCTTGCTGCACCGGTGGGTACTTGTACTCCGTGGTACCACTCTCACGTTGGAGGACATACATGTACTCAGTTTTGTCCAAGTGGCGACGATAGATGTGGCTCTGGCAGGTGATGGCCTCCCAAGTGACATCTCTCTCCGCGTCAACTTGTGTTGCTCGATAAGCTGGAGAGTGGTGGATCTTAAGCAGCTGATTCTCGTGTATAATCCTCATCTCCGAACTCCATTCTTCCCTCTTCTCACGGATGGTCCTGGTGGAGTTATAGTGGATGATGAGCTTGCCCGTATTGCCGGCGGCTTCGAGCATACGTCGAAGACGGCGCAACAAATCTCCTACAGCCAATCCGTAGGAAAGGTACGTCACTGGACGACTCTCCTCTCTTTCAGCAAGGGCAACTACGGGAACTCTCCCTCCCGTGGACTTACGAGCGGTGCGAATCATGCGAACCATCTAAAACAAAAGAATTTAAAATTAGGTTAGATAAAATTTCAAACAAAAATCCTATTTTTGAATGAAAGTTGGGGTAAGATGAAGAAAATGACCCTTTTAATAACACTTTTTCACCCACACCTTGGAAAATAGTTTTTAAGAAAGTAGGGCCCTTAAATACGTCCATTTCTACCTAGGTCCACGTTCCTACGGGCAAACCTTGGCTCTGATACCACCTCTGTCACACCCGGTTTTTCCGAAGAAACAACCAAGTGAATGTCACATGTATGCCAGGATCATTTTCTCATACATGTGATGACAAATAGTGAAGCATCATTTATTACAAGCCAGGTGTCGAATATAAATAAGTCTTACATCGCAAATGTCTCAATGGACACTAATGCTTCATCACAAGTAAATAAACTAGCAGCGGAATATTATTCTTTAGGGCTCCATCACAGGTGTTGCCCGGGGGTCTTCATGAACCTAAAAACCTTCTTCGGGTCCAAAGTCTTGGTCATTATACACCACCTCATTATCTTGACCTGAGCAGCAATATAAACCAACAAATATGCAAGGTTGAGTACCAATGGTACTCAGCAAGTGTGGGAAAATTATATCATGCATGGCTAGAACAAGGAGAGGTTGAACTCATGGTTAAAGCACTACGCAATTTATACCTATCACCTTAGCTTATTAAGCACCTACATTACTACACAGTGAAATGGTTCCAATCTCCCATCCCATCATCATAACCCAATAACCATAACATCATGTCCAATGTTAAGCTCCCCGCTTAACATCTAAAACCATAACATCATTCCCAAAGTTAAGCTCCCCGCTCAACTTCCAAAAACCATCACTCCTCTAATCATGAATAAGTCCAGGCCGCTCTTAACCGTGAGCACGGCTGTCAAGACAGTTTTGACTCTGCAGAGTTTGTACCACTGTACCCACATGTAGTGATTTCATCCCCTGTTGCCGGGTGGACTAAAAGAACCTCCATTATGCCAGTGGCTACGATCCACATTCACACTTCCCAGGTGTGTGGCCAAGAGATCACTACGAAGCCTTTACAAAGGGATTCCCGACGAGCGTGGGCCCACTGAGGTTTCACCCCTAACAGCATACAAGAGGCTCCAACCCCGCTGCAGTGGCCCCCTCTTGAGCCTTGCGGTTCATATGGTAGTCCAGCTGACACCCACTTCCCGCACCATCCAACACACCCATACTACGCCGGGGATACACCTAATTAATTGGCCAAGCTGCCCCATCTCAGCATGTGGTTGGCACTGTAAAGCCGGGTTACATGCTCCATGAACCGGTCCTTAGGATCCAGGCAAGTACTAAAGACAAACCCAAGTCTCGTGCACCCAGCACACAACCAAAACATCCAACTTGCCTTGATCCCTACCTCTACATAACTCACAATATCTCATTTAAGAGTATGGTAATATAAACTGATGATCTCATGTCCCAATTATCCCATTCTAAGCATGGCTAAGCATATGCATGGAAATAAATGACATGGTAAAATAAATCCCAACCCAAGCTTCAAGGAAATAAGGTAATGCAATTCTAGGGAAACTTCCTAGCATGGGTTTCATATTTAACTTGACAATGCAAATAATTCTATCTACACATCCTAGCATAGGATCAAAGTGGTCAAGGACACTTGCCTCCTTCTTGCTGCTCTTGAAATGGGTAGTCCTGATCTTGGAAAGTGATAGCTTGCTCTTGAACAGGTTCTACTTCATACCATCACACATAGCAAAAGAAAAACAACAATCATAAGACATAGTTCACACTTCTACTTCATACAAACCACACATTCACATTTATGAAAGTTCTTTACCATTATATGTGTTGTGGATACTCTATGTGTGTTGATTTGTGGCTTGCATACACTTTTATTTATATGTGTATGATTCCTACTTTGGTGTTCATATTTATACTCACATACTATATATATATATATATGTGTATATGTGTGTTTCAGTTTTAAATAAATTCCTTATATTAAACTACCAAGTATGTATGAAAAGTATTTTTCTTCTCCATATGTGCCTTCATAACTTCTATCAACCCTAAACTGAATTCTTTGTATTTTAGAAACTCCATTTATCATTTACTAGTTTCTATATTTTCAGATTTATATTCCTATGCATAATTGTGCATTTTATTATTAAATTAGTAATACACATTACCTAAACAGATTAGGTTCTGGTCCTAAATAATTTAATATCATATTTTGACCTTGGCTTATGATGTATACTATTTCATAATTACTTTCTTTATTTTTCTTTAACTATTCTTTACTTAAAAATGTGTCCCTATACTATTAAATGTGAATAATAGATGAAACAGATTTATTTCAGCCCAAAAATATATTTTTATCTCACTCCAAAGTTTTCTAAGTACTGAGAAAGTTTTTAATTAATTTTGACAATTATGTTTGTCCCCCTTTTTAAATTTTTAAACACTAGTTACATATTCAATTTTCTAAATTAAATACTAAACAGTGCTAAAATATTGAATTCACCCCATTACAGGGTCTATAATATTATTTTCATAATTTCCAGGGGTCTAGCTACACTTTTCAGAGGTGTTTTTCTTAATTTCTATTAAGTCCAGGGGCTAAAACTGATTTTTAAATGAATTTACATGATTTTCTGGAGTTCCAGGGGCTAGATCTGAAGTTTCCGGGGCTAGCTCTCAATTCCAGAGAACCCCAGGGGGTAGCACGTAAGAATTCCAGTCTTTATAACGCGGGGCTGACGTGGACCGTCTGATTTTAAACCGACGGCTGAGATTATAACATCGAACCGGTACGCGAGGTTTTAAAGTCTACCGTGCGATTTAAAATAAACGGCGCACAAGCGGCCACGTCGCTCTGATCGAGCGCGGGCGGCGCTGCCGGCGGCGCACGGCGGCGGGAAGCGGCGATCTCGCCGGAAAGTTTCGGATCCTCGAGAATTCTGCCTAAAACTGTGATCTCATGGCATAGATCGGTAGAGGGGAGGTCAGGGATCTCACCTCGGGGGTTTTCTCGAGCTCGGGGGTCCTGGAAAGTGCTCGGCGGCGAGGTCCGAGGCAAAACCACGGCGAAGCTCGTCGGAGCTGGATTTGCACCGTAAATCTTCGGGTTTTCTGCACCTGCAAAGTTCCCCGGAGGCGGTGGATCAAGACCAACGAGTTAGATCAGAGTTTCCGAGCTTAGATCGGCCAGAATTCACCGGCGAAGTCTCGGTGCTCACCGGAGTGAAAATCGGCGATCGCGTGAGGAAAACTGATCGGATCGGTGGTTTTTATAGCCGGGGGAGGGCGGTGGGTCTGTTGTGATCGAGTTGGAGTCCGCTGGGTCCAGAATTCGGCTGCGGGATGCGGTTTCCCGATCGGTTGCGATCGCGCGCGCGGGAGAGAGTCCGGGGTCGCGGGGTTAGGGATGACATGCGGGTCCCACCCGTCAGCGAGGGGCAGCGCGGCGCGCGCGGGGGCGGGCTGCGCGGGGGTTTGCTGGGCCGGCTGGGGTTTCGGCCCACTGGCCAGTTTTTTTCCCGAATTCCTTTTTCTTTTTTCCATTTCTTTTCTGTTTTGGGTATAATTTGAATTCCAGTTTGAATTTGAATTTTTGCAAAACATGCAACACGTCCAAAAATTTCTAAATTCCCCTCTGAACAAGGTTTAGGGTTTTAAATCAAAATTTGGGTTTTGACTAAAAATTTGGGGTGTTACAGAAACCACGGCGAAGCTCGTCGGCGCTGTGTTTGAACCGCAAGTCACCGAGTTTTCTGCACCTGCAAGGTTCCCCGGAGGCGGTGGATCAAGACCAGCGAGTTAGATCGGAATTTCCGAGCGTAGATCAGCCATAATTCGCCGGAGAAGGCTCGGGTTCTCACCGGAGTAAAAACGGCAGATCGCGTGGGAAAAATAGAACGAGGCCGGGGTTTTTATAGACGGGGGAGGGCGGCGGGGTGGTTTAGATCGAGTTCGCGTCGCCTACGAACGGAATTCGGCGGGGATGCACAGGAATCCGGGTCGGTTTTGATTCGGGGTGAGAGAATCCCGGCACGGGCGCAAGGTAGAAGAAGAGCTGGCGGGCCCCGCCTGTCAGTGGGAGGAAGAGGCGTGCGTGGCTGCGGGCTGGCGCGGGTGCTGGTTGGGCCGGCTGGTGGGTTTCGGCCCACTGACCGGTTTTTTTCTGTTTTCCTTTTTTCTTTTTTCTATTTCTTTTCTGTTTTGAGTTTAATTTAAATTCCAGTTTGAATTTGAATTTTTGCAAAACATGCAACACGTCCAAAAATTTTTAAATTCCCCTCTTAACATGATTTAGGGTCTTAACAAGATTTTTGGGGTGTTACAGCTCTACCCCCTTAAAAGAAATCTCGTCCTCGAGATTGGTGGTTCTAAGAAAACAATTCCGGAAATTGTGCCTTGAGCTCATCTTCCCGCTCCCAGGTGGCTTCCTTTTCTGAGTGATGCTTCCACTGCACCTTGCACATCCGGATTCTTTTATTTCTGGTGAGGCGTTCCATTGTCTCCAAAATCTTGTATGGTTGCTCGGCATAAGACAAATCCTCAGCTACGTCCACTTCATTCATGGGTAACACCTCTTCAGGCGTCCTCAGGCATTTCTTGAGTTGTGACACATGGAATACATCGTGCACATCCGATAGACGAGCTGGTAACTCTAGTTGATACGCCACTTCGCCTTTCCTTTCCAGAACTTGAAAGGGTCCAATGTATCGAGGTGACAACTTCCCTTTCACCTTGAACCGACGAAGTCCTCTGATAGGGGACACCTTGAGATAGACATAGTCTCCCACGTTGAAAACGAGCTCTCTTCTTCGTACATCGGCATAGCTCTTTTGGCGTGTCTGTGCTATCCTCAAATTGTTGCGAATTTCCCTCACCTTTGCCTCGGCTTCTTGTAGTACTTCTGGACCAAACACTTTACCTTCCCCCGTTTGGTTCCAAAATAGGGGAGTTCTGCACTTCCTCCCGTACAAGGCTTCAAACGGCGACATCTTCATACTAGCTTGATAGCTGTTGTTATAGGAAAACTCCGCATACGGTAAGTTCTTGTCCCAACTCCTATTGTTTTTGAGTGCACACGCTCTCAGCATATCCTCAAGAATCTGATTGGTCCTTTCCGTCTGCCCGTCAGTTTGGGGATGATAGGCAGAGCTAAAATTCAGATGGGTTCCCATGGTTTCATGCAACTTCTGCCAGAACCTTGAGGTGAACTGTGTCCCTTAATCCGACACTATCTTCTTTGGCACTCCATGGTAACACACGATCCTTGACATCTACAACTCTGCCAATTTGGATCCGCTGTAGCTTTCTTTCACGGGGATGAAATGAGCTACCTTGGTTAGCCTGTCGATGATGACCCATATCGAATCATATCCTGATTGGGTCCTAGGCAATCCCACTATGAAATCCATACTGATTTCTTCCCATTTCCATTCAGGCACTTTGAGTGGTTGCAATAATCCCGCGGGTCGTTGATGTTCTGCTTTCACCAACTGACATGTGTCACATAGGGCAACATGTTCCGCGACATCTCGTTTCATGCCATACCACCAATACCTGCTCTTGAGGTCCTGGTACATCTTCGTACTTCCAGGATGAATGGAATAGTCGGAATCGTGAGCCTCCTTCAAAATTAATTCACGAATCTCCTTTACTTCAGGCACACAGATCCTTTTCCCGTGCCACACCGTACCTTGTTCATCCTCTCTGAAACCAGGAGCTTTATTTTCCTTGATGAGTTGCCTGATTTCTTGTATCTTCTCGTCTTTCTTTTGACCCTCGCGGATTTCTTGCTCGAGTGTGGAGTCCACTTCCATGGCAATGGCTTCCCCACTATTTACCAGGCATAGATTGAGCCTTATAACCTCGTCCTTCAATTCTGCAGGCATGTCCTTCAAGCTCAACTTATTGACCTGCACTTTCCGACTTAAAGCATCGGCCACGACGTTTGCTTTCCCAGGATGATAGTTGATGCCCACATCAAAGTCACTGATTAGCTCTAACCATCTCCTTTGTCTGAGGTTGAGATCTGGCTGTGTGAAAATGTACTTCAAACTCTTATGATCCGTATATATCTCTGTCCTCTTCCCCATCAAGTAGTGTCGCCAAATTTTCAACGCGTGTACCACTGCGGCTAGTTCTAAGTCGTGCGTAGGATAGTTTTTCTCGTGCTTCCGAAGCTGCCGGGATGCATATGCCACGACATGCCCTTCTTGCATGAGAACACATCCCAACCCGTTTCCAGAGGCATCGCAGTACACTATGAAATTCTTCTGCATATCTGGCATAACCAACACTGGGGCTGTTGTCAATCTTTTCTCTAGCTCCTGAAAACTCGTCTCGCACTGTGGCGTCCATGTGAATGTGATTCCCTTCTCCAACAGTTTGGTGAGGGGTCTCGAGATCTTGGAGAATCCCTCAATAAACCGTCGATAGTATCCAGCCAATCCCAAGAAGCTTCGAACTTCCCCGACATTTTCAGGGGTCTTCCACTTCTGTATATCCTCGATTTTGGCAGGATCCACGGAGATTCCTCCCTCCGAGATTATATGTCCTATGAAGGGAACTCTCTTCAGCCAAAACTCACACTTGCTCAACTTGGCATATAGTTGGTGTTCTCTCAGCCTTTGCAACACCAACCTTAGATGTTTCTTATGTTCTTCTTCATCTTTGGAGAAGACGAGAATGTCATCTATGAAAACCACCACAAATTTGTCCAGATATTCCATGAATACCTTGTTCATGAGATACACGAAGTACGCCGGGGCATTAGTTAGCCCGAAAGGCATGACAGTGTATTCATACAATCCGTACCGAGATACGAAAGCTGTCTTGGGAATATCAGATTGCCTTATCTTGAGTTGGTGGTATCTCGACCTGAGATCAATTTTCGAGAACACACAAGCTCCCCTCAACTGATCAAACAAGTCTTCAATGCGGGGTAATGGGTACTTGTTCTTGATGGTTACCTCATTCAAGGCACGGTAATCCACGCATAACCTTTGGGTTCCATCCTTTTTGGGCACAAATATTACCGGAGCTCCCCATGGTGAGGAACTAGGGCGAATATACCCCTTCTCCGTCAATTCTCTCAAATGATCCTTGAGTTCTTCTAGCTGCTTGGAGTCCATCCGATAAGGTCTCTTGTATATCGGTGCTGTTCCAGGCACTAGCTCAATTGCGAATTCCACTTCACGATCGGGAGGCATACATGGCAAATCCTCCGGAAAAACATCTGGATATTCCCTGATGGTCCTGATTTCCTCAACTTTCACCTCAACTTGATTTAATTTAATGTCCCTCCTAGGCTCGTGTATTGTTATGAACTTTACTCTTGTGCCACTAGGGTGAGTTAGCTCCACCGTTCTGGTCGAACAATGGATTATTCCATTATGTTTTGTCAACCAATCCATACCCAAGATAATATCTATCCCTTGTGAATCTATCACTATGAGGTTAGCAGTAAATACCACCCCATTAATGTCTAGGTTCACTTTGGGACACACTTGTCTTGTCCTTATTTCTCCACGTGGAGAGTTTACGGCTAGCATATGGTTCATTTGTGTTGTTGCTAGGTCATGCTTCTTAACAAACCCTTGAGCAATGAACGAGTGGGTAGCACCAGAATCAAACAGCAGGGTTGCAAGGTGTAAATTGGCAGGAAACTTACCAACTACCACGTCGGGTGCCTCTTGTGCTTCCTCCATAGTGACGTGGTTCACCCGTCCTCTCATTACTTTCTGCTGTTGTGGCTGCGCGGGCTTCTTCTTTGGGCACTTATGGGCATAGTGCCCCACTTCACCACAGCTAAAACATTGCACCCCAACCTTAGGTGCCTGGCCTTTGTTGTCTTGGGGTTGGTTTGGGGGTCCTTGCACTGCTGGTCGAGGTGGATATGCGGGGCGAGGCTGCTGTACAAACTGACGTTGTGGCTGTGCTGGTGCTGCGGGAGGCCTGTAGTTCGGGTTGTACCCTCTTGGTGCTGAGTAGGGTACCGCAGCACGGTTCGTCTGCCCTGCAGGTTGCTGCATCATACGTGGGCGGGTGTTGCTCCCTGAGGCTTGGTGTGACCACCCGGCCTTCCTCTTGTTCTCATTTTCCAAGGCCTTCAGCTTCCTTTCCACCACAAATGCTCTGTCCACCATCTTTTGGAAGCTTTCATACTCATTTGAGGACATCGCACACTGTATTTCTGCGGTAAGTCCCTCCACGAAACAGTCTTGTTTCTGCTCATCAGTCTCTATGTCCCGTGGGGCATAACGGGATAGTTGAGTAAATTTAGTGAGGTATTCCCTCACCGTCATGTTTCCCTGCTGCAGTCCCAAAAACTCCTTCCTCTTGTTTTTGAGTTCACCTCTTGGGATGTAATGGTTGTGGAAGCCACGCTTGAACTCTTCCCAAGTGATGTTCTCAGGGTCATGATGGGCAGCCACGTAGGCGGTCCACCAATCAGCAGCAGGTCCATGCAATTGATGAGAGGCAAACAACACCCTCTCATGCCCTTGGCACTGTATGATCCTCATCTTGCTCTCAATGGTCTTAAGCCAATCATCTGCCTCCAGAGGTTCAGCAACACTTGCAAACTTCGGAGGTTGAGTTCCAAGAAACTCACTCAACCTTGGTTGGCGTGGTGCAGCTTGTGGAGGTGGAACTTGATGCAAGTTGGCCACCACTTGAGTCAAGTTCTGGATGAGCTGATTCTGATTCTCCAGCATTTGGTGGAGGGGATCAACTCCTTCACGGCGACCACCCCGGTCCTGGCCTCCAGAAAGATGAGGGTTGCATGCCTCATCGTTGTTGTTGGCGGGGTTGGCAGCACGTCCTTTTCCTCTTCCGGCCATCTGGCAGAATCAACCAATGTTAATTTGAAAGCATTTAGTATCATCTTGCTACTTTCATTTGTTTGTACTTTTGAAGTGTTGAGGCTTTGTTATACTTTTCTGAGGGTTTATTTCTCACACAAAAATAGATGCAATATTATTTCATGTGGGTTCACACACCAAAGCAAAACAATCTAAAGACGAGGCTATGGACAATTGCTCATGGCTTCCACAACTCACGTCACACACCAAGCATTAACACACCATTAACTTAACGTAACGACTCGTCTATGCGACATCTTGCTAGCTAAGGGAAGGATTCTACACTACTCGTTTTCTTGAGCAGGCTCCTCAGGATCTTCCTCATCATTTCGGCTGCCTTCTGACTCTGCTTTGGGTGGGGAGGCTGCTGGTGGAGAAGTGCGACGACGCCTGATCGCTCGGCGATCCGGGGAGTCAGGAGTACATGTATCATTCACGGTGACACACAGTTCATTCCCATCTCCTCTTTCTCTCGCCCTTAAGCAGCCTCGCAGCAACGCCTCCGTTTCCTTCAGGGTGTCCCGGACATCCTGAAGCTCTTGCTGACACTCCTGCAGTCGAGTGCTGAGCATAGCAACATCCTCCAAGCACAAGTCCATGTGCTCATGGGAAGTCCCTTGCTGCACTGGCGGGTACTTGTATTCCGTGGTACCACTCTCACGCTGGAGGACATACATGTACTCTGTCCTGTCCAGGTGGCGACGATAGATGTGACTCTGGCAGGTGATGGCCTCCCAGGTGACATCGTTCTCCGCATCGACCTGTGTCGCTCTACAAGCTGGAGAGCCGTGGATCTTAAGCAACCGATTTTCGTGTATAATCCTCATTTCTGAACTCCATTCTTCCCTCTTCTCACGGATGGTCCTGGTGGAGTTATAGTGGATGATTAGCTTGCCCGTATTGCCAGCGGCTTCGAGCATACGTCGAAGACGGCGCAACAAGCCTCCTACTGCCAATCCGTAGGAAAGGTACGTCACCGAACGACTCTCCTCTCTTTCGGCAAGGGCAACTACGGGAACTCTCCCTCCTGTGGACTTGCGAGCGGTGCGAATCATGCGAACCATCTAAAACAGAAAGCATTTAAACTTAGGTTAGATAAACTTTTAAACAAAAATCCTATTTTGAATGAAAGTTGGGGTAAGATGAAGAAAGTGACTCATTAAATAACACTTTTCAACACACACCTTGTAAAATAGTTTTTAAGAAAATAGGGCCCTTAAATACGTCCATTTCTACCTAGGTCCACGTTCCTACGGGCAACCTTGGCTCTGATACCACTTCAATCACACCCGGTTTCTCCGAAGAACAACCGAGTGAATATCACATGTATGCCTGGATCATTTTCTCATACATGTGATGACAAATAGTGAAGCATCATTTATTACAAGCCAGGTGTCGAATATAAATAAGTCTTACATAGCAAATGTCTCGATGGGCAATAATAAGTTCATCACAAGTAAATAAACTAGCAGCGGAATAATTATTCTTGTGGGCTCCGTCACAGGCGTTGCCCGGGGGTCTCCATGAACCTAGAAACCTTCTTCGGGTCCAAAGTCTTGGTCATTATACACCACCTCATTATCTTGACCTGAGCAGCAATATAAACCAACAAAATATGCAAGGTTGAGTACCAATGGTACTCAGCAAGTGTGGGAAAATTATATCATGCATGGCTAGAACAAGGAGAGGTTGAACTCATGGTTAAAGCACTACGCAATTAATACCTATCACCTTAGCTTATTAAGCACCTACATTACTACACAGGTGAAATGGTCCCAATCTCCCATCCCATCATCATAATCCAATAACCATAACATCATTTCCAATGTTAAGCTCCCCGCTTAACATCCACAACTTCCAAAACCATCAATCCTCTAATCATGAATAACTCCAAGCCGCTCTTGACCGTGAGCACGGCTGTCATGACAGTTTTTGACTCTGCAGAGTTTGCACCACTGTACCCACATGTAGTGATTTCATCCCCCGTTGCCGGGTGGACTAAAAGAACCTCCATTATGCCAGTGGCTCAGAACCACATTCACACTTCCCAGGTGTGTAGCCAAGAGATCACTACGAAGCCTTTACAAAGGGATTCCCGACGAGCGTGGGCCCACTGAGGTTTCACCCCTAACAGCATACAAGAGGCTCCAACCCCGCTGCAGTGGCCCCCTCTTGAGCCTTGCGGTTCATATGGCAGTCCAGCTGACACCTACTCCCCGCACCATCCAACACACCCATACTACATCGGGGATACACCTAATTAATTGGCCAAGCTGCCCCATCTCAGCATGTGGTTGGCACTGTAAAGCCAGGTTACATGCTCCATGAACCGGTCCTTAGGATCCAGGCAAGTACTAAACATAAACCCGAGTCTCGTGCACCCAGCACACAACCAAAACATCCAACTTGCCTTGATCCCTACCTCTACATAACTCACAATATCTCATTCAAGAGAATGGTAAAATAAACTGATGATCTCATATCCCAAATATCCCATTCTAAGCATGGCTAAGCATATGTAATATGAATAAATAATAAAATAAATCCCAACCCAAGCTACAAGGAAACAAGGTAATGCAATTCTAGGGAAACTTCCTAGCATGGGTTTCATATTTAACTTGACAATGCAATAATTCTATCTACACATCCTAGTATAGGAACAAAGTGGTCAAGGACACTTGCCTCCTTCCTGCTGCTCTTGAAATGGGTAGTCCTGATCTTGGAAAGGAATAACTTGCTCTTGAGCAGGTTCTACATCATACCATCACACATAGCAAAAGAAAAAAAACAACAATCCATAAGACATAGTTCACACTTCCACTTCATACAAACCACACATTCATATTTATGAAAGTCATTCACCATTATATGTGTTGTGGTTACTCTATGTGTGTTGATTTGTGGCTTGCATGCACTTTTAATCATATGTATATGATTCCTACTTTTGTGTTCACATTTATACTTACATACTATATATATGAGTTTCCAATTTAAATAAATTCCTTATATTCAATTACTACACCTTTTAGCTACCAAGTATGCATGAAAGGTATTTTCCTTCTCCATATGTGTCTTCATAATTTCTACCAACCCTAAACTGAATTCTTTGGATTTTAGAACTTCATTTATCATTTACTATTTGCTATATTTTCAGATTTATTTCCTATGCCTAAATGTGAACTTTATTATAAAAATAACAAAACACATCATCTAAACAGAATAGGTTCTGATCTAAAATATTTACTAATATATTTTTGACCTTTTCCTCTGACGTAAACTATTTTACATTTATTTTCCCTATTTTCAGAACTATTCTTTACTTAAAAATGTGTCCCTATAACTAATAAATGTGAATAATACATTAAACAGATTCATTTCAGTCCAAAATATATTTTTATCTCACTCCAAAGTTTTCTAAGTACTGAGAAAGTTTTTAATTTAATTTTACAATATGTTTGTCCCACTTTTTAAATTTTAAATACTAGTCACATATTCAATTTCCAAAATTAAATATCAAACAGGGTTAAAAAGGTAAACTCACCCCACTACAGGGTCTACAATATTATTTTAAGAATTTTCAGGGGTCTAGCTACACATAACAGAGGAGTTTTTCCTAATTTTTATTAAGTCCAGGGGCTAAAACTGATTTTTAAATGAATTTACATGATTTTCTGAAGTTCCAGGGGCTAGATCAGAAGTTTCTGGGGCTAGCTCTTATTTCCCGAGAACCCCAGGGGGTAGCACATAAGATTTCCAGTCTTTATAACGCGGGGCTGACGTGGACCGTCCGATTTAAAATAGACGGCTGAGATTATAACATCAAACCGGTACGCGGGGTTTTAAAGTCTACCGTGCGATTTAAAATAGACGGCGCACAAGCAGCCACGTCACTCAGATCGAGCGTGGGCGGCGCTGCCCGGCGGCGCACGGTGGCGGGAGGCGGCGATCTCGCTGGAGATTTTCAGATCTTCGAGAATTCTTCCTAGAACTGTGATTTTATGGCATAGATCGGTGGAGGGGAGGTCGGGGATCTCACCTCGGGGGTTTTCTTGAGCTCGGAGGTCCTGGAAAGCGACCGGCGACGAGGTCCGAAGTGAAACCACGGCGAAGCTCGTCGGCGCTGTGTTTGAACCGCAAGTCACCGAGTTTTCTGCACCTGCAGGGTTCCCCGGAGGCGGTGGATAAAGACCAGCGAGTTAGATCGGAATTTCCGAGCGTAGATCAGCCAGAATTCGCCGGAGAAGGCTCGGGTTCTCACCGGAGTAAAAACGGCGGATCGCGTGGGAAAAACAGAACGAGGCCGGGGTTTTTATAGACGGGGGAGGGCGGCGGGGTGGTTTAGATCGAGTTCGCGTCGCCTACGAACGGAATTCGGCGGGGATGCACAGGAATCCGGGTCGGTTTTGATTCGGGGTGAGAGAATCCCGGCGCGGGCTCGAGGTAGAAGAAGAGCTGGCGGGCCCCGCCTGTCAGTGGGAGGAAGAGGCGCGCACGGCTGCGGGCTGGCGCGGGTGCTGGTTGGGCCGGCTGATGGGTTTCGGCCCACTGGCCGGTTTTTTTCTGTTTTGCTTTTTTTCTTTTTTCTATTTCTTTTCTGTTTTGAGTTTAATTTGAATTTGAATTTTTGCAAAACATGCAACACGTCCAAAAAATTTTAAATTCCCCTCTTAACATGATTTAGGGTCTTAACAAGATTTTTGGGGTGTTACAGGACCCAAAGGATGTGTGTGGATTATAGGTCTCTCAATGCGGTGACGATCTAAAATAAATACCCGCTGCCCCGTATAGAGGACCTGTTCGATCAAATGAAAGATGCCCGAATTTTCTCCAAGATTGATCTTCGGTCGGGATATTTCCAGCTGAAGATTAAGCCCTCCGACATACCCAAGACTGCATTTCGAACACGGTATGGTTCGTATGAATATACCGTTATGTCTTTTGGGTTAACGAATGCACCCGCATACTTTATGTACCTCATGAATAAGGTCTTCATGGAGTACTTGGATAAGTTTGTCGTGGTTTTCATCGACAATATCATGGTGTATTCGAAAAGTGAGGAAGAACATGAAGGAAACTTGAGATTGACATTGCAGAAACTGCGAGAGCATCAATTGTATGCCAAGTTCAGCAAGTATCAATTTTGGCTAAAGGAGATATCGTTCCTAGGCCACATCATCTCCGAGGGAGGAGTATCGGTTGATCCCAGAAAAGTGGGAGATGTTTTGAAGTGGAACCAACCACAGAATGTGAGAGATATTTGGAGTTTCCTTGGGATGGCTGGATACTACCGCCGGTTCATCAATGATTTCTCCAAAATAGCGAGGTCTATGACTGAATTGCTAATGAAGGGGAAAGCATTTCAGTGGACACAAGCATGTCAAGACAGCTTTGAGGAGCTAAAGAAGAGATTAACAACAGCGCCGGTTTTGGTATTGCCGGACGTGAGCAAGAGCTTCGACATAAATTGTGATGCATCAAGACAAGGGCTTGGATGTGTGCTCATGCAAGAAGGACAAGTGGTAGCCTATGCGTCGAGGCAACTGAAAAAACACAAGCTGAATTACCCCACACATGACTTGGAACTTGCAGCCGTGGTACATGCCTTGAAGATTTGGAGGCATTATATCGTTGGCCACCGATGTGAGATCTATACGAATCACAAAAGCCTCAAGTATATATTCACGCAAACGGATCTGAATTTGAGGCAACGTCGATGGTTGGAACTCATCAAGGATTATGATGTTGGAATCAACTATCTCCCCGAAAAGGCCAATGTAGTAGCTGATGCGTCGAGCCGAAAGGGAGCATGTCACCAACTCACGGTTCGGGAGCTGCCGCCCGAGCTGCGCAAGGAGTTTGAACGGCTACATCTCGGGTTCTTGAACGAGATGGAAGTGATAGAACTCAACTCTTCACTGGAACAAGAGATACGAGATGGCCAAGCAACGGATTAGGAAATCAAGGAAATCAAGGAAAGAGTTCGACAAGGCATAGAAAAGGACTTCAAGGAAGACGAGAAAGGCACACTTTGGTTGGGAAAAAGGATTTGTGTGCCTAACGTGAAGCACATCCGCGACACGATATTAAAGGAGGCACATGACTCACCTTATTCCATACATCCCGGCTGTACAAAGATGTACAAGGACCTGAAAACTTGCTATTGGTGGGATGGTATGAAAAGGGACAGCTGAATATGTTGCCTTATGCGACACGTGCCAACGGGTGAAGGACGAACATCAAAGACCCGCTGGACTGTTGCAGCCATTTAAAGTACCCAAGTGGAAGTGGGAAGACATCAACATGGATTTCATTGTCGGATTGCCACATACTCGGTCTGGTTACGACTCCATTTGGGTTATTGTGGACCGATTGACAAAAACAGCCCATTTCCTTCGTGTTAGAACCACATATCGCATCGTGGAACTAGCCGAGCTGTATATGGAGCAAATCGTGTGTCGCCATGGAGTTCCGAAGAGGATAGTTTTGGATCATGGTTCTCAATTTACCTCTAGGTTCTGGAAGAAGCTGCATGAAGCTATGGGTACACGACTGAATTTCAGCTCCGCTTATCACCCGCAAACCGACGGGCAAACTGAGAGGACAAATCAAATTTTGGAAGACATGTTAAGAGCTTGCGCCTTGAAACATGGGCGTAGTTGGGATAGGATCTTGCCGTATTCTGAATTCTCATACAACAACAGCTACCAAGCCAGCTTGAAGATGTCACCTTTCGAAGCATTGTATGGTAGACGGTGTAGAACGCCGCTGTTCTGGAATGAGACCGGAGAGAGTCAAGTGTTTGGACCCGAGGTGCTGCAAGACGCCGAGAAGCAAGTCCAAACGATACGAGAAAACTTGAAGGCTGCTCAGTCACGAAAAAAGGTTATGCGGACAATAGGCGAAGAAAATTGACCTTCGAAGTAGGAGACTTCGTGTATCTTAAAGTATCACCTATTCGAGGCTGTAACACCCTCATCTCTGGTTTCTGCATGTATTCATATTTCATGTAGAGAAAACATTTTAAAGGAAGTGGGAACAGAGGAATTATCAAATAGATAGCCAGAAAGAGCCGAATCCAGTTCACAGAAAGCACCGAAGAAAACTTACCGCGGCCGCTGGCCACGTGGCGTGTTCGGAGCTCGTCCCTGCGAAGTGGGGAGAGGTCCGCCACTAAAATGGCTACGTGGCAGGTTTGGGGTTCATCTCCGCAAAAAGGGGAGAGGTCCGACCCTATGGGACACGTGTTGCCCCCGGAGCTAGCCTCTGCGGGAGAAGCAACGGCATTTTCCGCAGGACACATGCCACCTTCGGAGCTAGTCATCACGGAAATCAGAGGACCAGTCGCACGGGATGCGTGTCAATCTCGGAGCTCACCTCCGAGAAGTACGGTTCCATTAAACACATGTCGCCACCGGAGCTTATCTCCGGGAGGTCCGTCGCTGCTGGACACGTGTTAACCTTGGAGCTCGTCTCTGAGGAAAGAAGAGAGGAAAGGTCTGGCACTAACACGTGGCGTGCGCGGAGCCACCTCCGAGTAAGAGAGGAGGTCCCGACCGCCAGGACACGTGGCACACGCGGAGCTCACCTCCGAAGGAAAAGGGAGGTCTCGCTCGTTTGACACGCGGCACAACTGGAGCCCGTCTCTGCGGAAAGGGAGAGACCAGGACCCGGTGGACACGTGGAGCCTCCGGAGCTCATCACCGAGGAGGTAACGAGTTCTGGAACGGTTTTTGGAATCTGTACGCGTAGAAATACCGGAACAGAAACCGACCTGAATTCCACAATGTTACCGCACCAAATCAACTAAAGATAAGCTGTTAGAATCCAACGGCGATCTGAATAGGACTCTTATTCGGGATACAATCAGATTAGGACTCTTCTCTTCCCGATTATAAATAGAACCCTGGACCTCTGGACGAAACCACAAACTTCTTTTCCAACTCCTGAGCCGACAACTTAGAGCTCTATTCCCAAACTGCCGAGTAAACCATCGCCGGAGCGCGGCAAGGAAGATCGCCGGAGGAAGCCCAACGATCTGAGGAGGACCTCGAGACCGAGAAGAACGTAAGGTAGGTCTCCAATACCACCTTACGACATCGATGTGTTCTTTTTGCATCTGTTCTTTGATTCCTTTCGAACATAAGCCTTCTCGTGGACAGATCACTTGATGATCAGGTTGATCTAAAAGACAAGATCATCGCCACGTCCACCTTTGATCCGAACACCCCTGTTCATCATAAAATCTATGCAAGCCATGCAAGAACACGTGCAAACCAATCTAATAAACCTAATCATAGGATAGCATGCATATGCATCATCGCATCTAGTTTAAGGTTTGTGCATGATATTGATTGCTGTGAATCTTGTATGCACATGATCCTACATAGCAGGACAAGCTCAGGGAGCTGTCTACGACAAACTGCAGCAACAAGGTTTTGAGATCCAAGAACAACTGGAACCGCAAGAACAAGGCAAGTGCTCCTTGACCATATTGATCCTATGTTTCGGGTAAAACTGTTTTGTTTTGCGAAAAAGGTGTGTGTGCTGAGTCAAACATGATGGTAAACCCTTTTATAGGAGTTTACTAGCTTTGGTTAAACCACCCTTGTCGCCAGGGATGTTTATGAGTCGGGTATGGTTTTTGCTTTATGCTTCGCTGAGCCTATGGGATTGGGAAGCGAATTAGATGTGTCTAGCTAACTGCACTCGTAATGACAATAAGAAATCGATGTTGTTAATGAACTTGGATCGGAGGGAGATCTAGGCAAGACTGGGTTTGTGAATGAGGTAGCGTGAGATGGTGGTTTACTTGCCGTAGATCTAAGGACCGGTTCATGCATGCACATGCAAGGATAACAGTGCCACCACAAGGCCAAGTTTGGGTGCGGCTTAGCTGAGTAATTAGGTAAGTTGCTAGAGTGTTATGGACTGTGGAAGGCGCGGGGAATGGGAGTCGAGTGAGGACTGTCCTGGGAACTGCATGGCACAAGAGGGGGCCCGTGGGTGGGAGAATTGGAGATTCTAGCCTGCCGGTGAAACCTTAGTGAGTCCATACATCTAGTAACCCCTTTGTAAAGGCTATTTTGTGATCTCTTGACCATACACCAACGGTTGTGTACTGGTATAATGGAGGTTCTGCAGTCGCCGACGGGTGACGAAATCACAAACTTGTGGGTAAAGAGGTGCAAACTCTGCAGAGTCAAACTATCATGATAGCCGAGCTTACGGTCACGAGCGCCTGGCCAACTGCCATGATTAGTTGGGATGGTTATTGGTTATGGTTATTGATTATGTTTATGGTTTGGTTTTGGGACTGTTGAGTCCGGGTGTCAAGATGGTTGCATGACTGTTGAGTTGTGACAATGAGATGGGTCTCGGTATGAGGCAAAGTTGTTTATGAGATGAGATGGTAGTGAATACGGGAAGGTATTCGTGAGATGGTAGCGAATACGAGGAGGTATTCGTGAGTAAGAATAAGGATTGGTTAATGTTCGGATGGAACACGTAAAGTGATAGAGGTATGTTGGTAATTTAATACACGTTGGGATTACATTCATTTAAAGTTAAGTTGTTGTTTTATCATGGTTTTATAAATCTGCTTTTCTGCAAATGATCCTTTTTATACCTACCTTGTTATGAGCTACATATCATGTTTTCCCGCACTTGCTGAGTACATCATTGTACTCATACTTGCATTATTATCTCCTCATCAGCAGCAGGAGAGGACTACTATGAAGACCAAGTGGAACGTTAAGGCATGTGATCTATTCTCACCGTTGCCTGTGGAGGGAGTAGAGATGGAGCCACTTCTGCTTAGATTTGCTTCCGCATTAGTTAAATCGCTTCCACATTAGAATAAAGACTTTCGCTGCATAGAAATAAAACTTCCGCTGTGAACATGAGTCCAAGACTCATGAGACATTGTAATAAACTCTGTTATTCGTGGTTATATATATATATTCTGAATTCAGTTTGTGGAATATATGTGTATGTGTGATGAACATCCTGGGCACACATATGCATTAGTTCTCGGTTCCGTGGTTTTCCACAGAATTGAGGGCGTCACAGATTGTTATCAGAGCCACGGGTTGACAGTAGGTTACACTCCTAGATAGAAACCTTAGAATTGATATTGGAGCCACGGGCTAACAGTAGGATACACACCTAAATAGGAATCATAGACTGGTATTAGATACCGGTTGGTAGTCAAGCCACGCTGACCTAAGGAAGCACCCTAGGACGCTTAGATTGACCTTGAAACTACCTTGACATAGGAAACCATCCTTGAATAGGAGTTGTGTGAGCCCTTGTGATGACTGTTGTGATTATATGCTTAGTGTGAGTTGTGGGACGTCTCCAAACGTTGTCCATATCCACACGTAAGTAGAAAGAGGTGTGAGATGTCTCGGCACTTGCTCACATCCTCATATTGGCTAGTATATATATATAGTCCAACTCACCTTGATGCATATAGTCAAAGGGACCTACCTAACCTTTTAACCTTCTATTCTATTTTGTCCTCTCTCACAGATGGTGAGGGGAAACAACGACCGAAGGAACGTCCGTGACAACCAAGAGGATGATCACGATGAAGTTCCTGTTAACCCAGGAGCTGGCGAGAACAACCTGGAAAGGTTGATGGCCATGCAAAAACAGCTTATGCAAACCATGATCCAAACTTTGGGTCAGTTGCAGGCCAACCACAACCCCGTTCCGGCACCACCGCCGGCTCACAACAGACTGGGAGAGTTCATGAGGACTCGACCACCCACCTTTGCTCAAGCGAATGATCCCATGGAGGCCGATGACTGGTTGAAATCCATGGAGAAGAAGCTTGCCATTGTTCAGTGCAATGACCAAGAGAAGGTTATCTTTGCATCGCACCAACTTATGGGAGCTGCCGCTGACTGGTGGGATGCTCTATGCAACGCCCATGTCAACCTGGAGACAATCACTTGGACTGAGTTCAAGGAGAGCTTCCGCTCTCATTACATCCCTGCTGGTGTAATGATGCTCAAGAGGCAGGAGTTCGAAGGTCTCCACCAAGGACAGAAAAGTGTGAATGAGTACCTCAACAAGTTCATACAACTGTCCCGATATGCCCCCGAAGATGTCAACTCAGACCAGAGGAAGCAGTACCTGTTCATGAGAGGGTTGAACAATGAGATCCAGGTTCAGCTCCTCAACATTGACTACGTAAGCTTCCAGAAGTTGGTTGACAAGGCCATAGTGGTTGAAAAAAAGATCCGAGAGATCGAGCAAGAGTGCAAGAGGAAGATGCCATACCAGCCTCAAGGGAGCAACGTACGACCTCGGTACATGCCCCCTGCACCGCAGTATGGATCGACCACTCCTGCATACTGCCCTGGTCAGCCACCACAGCAATGACTCGTTGCACCGGCACCTCGCGTGCCCATGCCTCCTGCGCCCTGACCCAACAATGGCGCTCCTGTTCAAAACCCCCGCCCCAACGTGCCTGCTGCTGTAGGCAACAGGGCATGCTTTGCATGCGGAGAAATGGGACACTTCGCGAACCAGCGCCCAAGGAGAGGCCCTGGACAGCAAGGCAACGTGCCCAAGCATAACCCGCGGCTGAACGAAGGGGACAATTAAGGAAACCATGGACAGCAGAACTATGCTCGCGGCAACGTGAATCATGTCTCTGCTGAGGAAGCACAACAGGCTGAGGACGTCGTAATTGGTATGTTCTTTTCCAACTCCAACCCAGCCACCATCTTATTTGATTCTGGAGCATCACATTCCTTCATATCATCCAAATATGTTGCCAAACATCATCTACCCATATCCCACTTAAAATGTGCTATGTTAGTTAATTCTCCCGGTGGAGAGATGAGGACTAATATAGTATGTCTGAAAGTAAGCCTTAAAATAAGGGGGGTAGACTTCCTTGCCAACCTTATTGTCTTGGACTCCCAAGGGATTGACATAATACTCGGGATGGATTGGTTAAGCAAGCACAACGGGGTAATCCAATGTGCTGAAAGAAGCGTGCAGTTGACAAATGAGCACGACATCCGTGTCGAGTTTGAGTCAGCCCAACAAACCACTGAAAGGGCAAATCTGAACCACGTTGAAGGAGCAGCATTGGACAGCATTCCGGTGGTTCAGGAATTTTTGGACGTGTTCCCGGAAGAACTTCCAGGTATGCCCCCTGATCGGGACATTGAGTTTGCCATTGATTTGGTACCCGGAACTGCACCCATAGCCAAGAGACCCTATAAGATGCCCGTCAATGAACTAGTAGAACTCAAGAAGCAAATTCAAGAGCAGTTGGAGAAGGGTTTTATACGTCC
Source organism: Neostapfia colusana (assembly GCA_030760725.1). Classification (NCBI taxonomy): domain Eukaryota; kingdom Viridiplantae; phylum Streptophyta; class Magnoliopsida; order Poales; family Poaceae; genus Neostapfia; species Neostapfia colusana. Next base: position 93,797,806 of record JASWHV010000003.1, read on the forward strand.
AAGCTCGTCACCATGGGGAGCTCCTGTGCTCTTCGTAGACAAGAAGGATGGAACCCAAAGGATGTGCGTGGACTATAGGTCTCTCAACGAGGTAACAATCAAGAACAAGTACCCTCTGCCCCGTATAGAAGACCTATTCGACCAAATGAAAGGAGCCCGAATGTTCTCCAAGATTGATCTTTGGTCGGGATACTTCCAGTTGAAGATTAAGCCCTTCGATATATCCAAGACAGCCTTTTGAACACGGTATGGTTCGTAAGAATATACCGTCATGTCTTTTGGGTTGACAAATGCACCCGCATACTTCATGTACCTTATGAACAAGGTTTTCATGGAGTACTTGGACAAGTTCGTCGTGGTTTTCATCGATGACATTATGGTGTATTCAAAAAGTGAGGAGGAGCATGAAGAACATTTGAAATTGACCTTGCAGAAATTGCGTGAGCATCAATTGTATGCCAAGCTTAACAAGTGTCAATTTTGGCTAAAGGAAATATCTTTCCTAGGCCACATTATCTCCAAGGAAGGGGTATCGGTTGATCCTGGAAAAGTAAGAGATGTTCTGAAGTGGGATCAACCGCAGAGCGTGAGGGATATTCAGAGTTTTCTTGAGATGGCTGGATACTATCGACACTTCATTAAAGACTTCTCTAAAATAGCAAAGCCTATGAAGGAGTTGCTAATGAAGGGAAAAGTCTTCCAATGGACACCAGCCTGCCAAGGAAGATTTGAGGAACTCAAGAAAAGGCTAACCACAGCACCGGTTCTGGTATTGCCAGACGTAAGCAAGAGCTTTGACATATATTGTGACGCTTCCAGACAGGGGCTTGGATGTGTGCTCATGCAAGAAGGACAAGTGGTAGCCTATGCCTCACCACAATTAAAGAAGCACGAGCTTAATTATCCTACACATGACTTTGAGCTAGCAGAGTGGTGCATGCATTGAAGATTTGGAGACATTATATCCTTGGTCATCGATGTGAGATCTATACGGATCACAAAATCCTCAAGTACATATTTACATAAACGGACTTGAATTTGAGGCAACGTCGATGGTTGGAACTCATCAAGGATTACGATGTTGGAATCAACTACCGCCCCGGGAAGGCCAATGTAGCTGATGCATTGAGCCGAAAGGGAGCATGTCACCAACTCACGGTTCGGGAGCTACCACCCGAACTACGCAAGGAGTTCGAACGGTTACACCTCGGATTCTTGAACAACGTGGAAATAATGGAGATCCACTCCTCATTGGAGCAAGAAATAGGAGATGGCCAAGCAATGGATGAGGAGATCAAGGAGATCAAGGAAAGAATCCGACAAGGAATAGAGAAAGATTTCAAGGAGGATGAGAAGGGTACGCTTTGGCTAGGAAAAAGGATTTGTGTGCCTAACATAAAACACCTCCGCGACATGATATTGAAGGAGGCACACGATTCACCCTATTCCATACATCGTGGAAGTACCAAAATGTACAAGGACTTGAAAACTTGTTATTGGTGGGATGGTATGAAGAGGGATATAGCCGAATACGTTGCCCTATGCGACACATGCCAATGGGTGAAGGCCAAACATCAAAGACCTGCTGGATTGTTGCAACCCTTGAAGGTACCCGAATGGAAGTGGGAGGACATCAGTATGGATTTCATCGTCGGATTGCCACGTACTCAGTCGGGTTACGACTCCATCTGGGTCATCGTGGACCGATTGACGAAAACCTCCCATTTTCTCCCTTTAAGGGCCAATTACAACGTTGCACAATTAGCTGAGTTGTACATGGAGCAGATTGTGTGCCGTCATGGAGTCCTGAGAAGGATAATCTCAGATCGAGGTTCTCAGTTTACCTCCAGATTCTGGAGGAAGCTGCAGAAAGCCATGGGTACACGACTGGATTTTAGCTCCGCCTATCACCCACAAACTGATGGGCAAACCGAAAGGACAAACCAAATTCTGGAGGACATGTTGAGAGCTTGCGCCTTGAAACGTGGGCGTAGTTAGGATAGGAGTTTACCGTATGCCGAATTCTCCTATAACAACAGCTATCAAGCTAGCTTGAAGATGTCGCCTTTCGAAGCATTATATGGTAGACGGTGTAGAACGCCGATGTTTTGGAACGAAACCAGAGGGAACCAGGTGTTTGGACCCGAAGTACTACAAGAAGATGAAAAGTAAGTCCAAACGGTACGGTAGAACTTAAAGGCTGCTCAGTCACGACAGAAAGGCTATGCGGACAATAGGCGTAGGAAGTTGACCTTTGAAGTAGGAGACTTCGTATACCTTAAGGTATCGCCTATCCGAGGCCAATGACATTTCAACGTCAAAGGCAAGCTAGCACCTCGCTACATCGGACAATTTAAGATTCTGGACAAGCGAGGAGAAGTAGCCTATCAACTAGAGCTCCCAACCCACCTCTCCGACGTACATGACGTGTTTCATGTATCCCAGCTCAAGATGTGCTTGAGAGTACCTGTCGGTACCCTCGATATGGGGTACCCCCGCGCACAAGGGAAAATGCCTAAGGATCTCGCCCTTCTCCGCAGGGAGAGCTCCGAAGGCGCCACGTGTCCAGCGGGGCCGGACCTCCCTCTCCTCAGAGGAGAGCTCCGGGCCCGCCACGTGGCCAGCGGCAGACGGACCTCCCCCCTCCGCGGGGAGAGCTCCAAAGGCGCCACGTGTCTCGTGGGGCCGGACCTCCCTCTCCTCAGAGGAGAGCTCTGGGCCCGCCACGTGGCCGACGGAAGCCGGACCTCCCCCTCCGCGGGGAGATGTCCAAAGGCTCCACGTGTCCCGCGGGGCCGGACCTCTCTCTCCTCAGAGGAGAGCTCCGGGCCCGCCACGTGGCCAGCAGGACGGCGCTGCCTGCCCCCGCGCGGTAGGCAGCAGATGTAAAGACGCACCATACCTTGCCCGTACAAGGTATTCAAGGCCCGCGCCTTCCCAAGATGCGAATACGCGGAGCACGCCTCTGTCAGGTACCGTTGCGCCCATTCGCATCACAGACTGGCGCACCATGTCAGATCCTGCCAGCCAATAAACACAGCGACAAGACATCCCCTGCCGCCCCCGCTGTCATCAACCACTACGACTAGCTTGCAGCATGGGCAGGGCGGCAGAACGAAGACTCGTAAGCCTTCGTTAGAGACAACTACCGACATAACTGCAGATACGATAGTCGGCAGGCAATCTCCCCGGGACCACCTGTCGGGTCCCGGGCCCCCCTTGTAAGCCGCTCGGGCCTTGGACTATAAAAGGCTTGGGTAGGCAACGTTAGCAAGGGTTCGCACTCCAGCAACTCACACCCTAGACATAACTCACCCTCAAGCTCAGGACTCCGGTTCTGAGCAACAAGCAATACAGCGAGCACCTCTGCTCACCGTGGGCGTAGGGTTTTACGCTCCAGCGGCCCGAACCACGTAAAACTCGCCGTGTCAAGCTTCTCCCTCACTTGTCCCTTATGCTGAAGCTCTCCGCAAGCGACTAGCCCCTCCGAAAAAGAACCTACGCGGGCTGCCCAGAGCAGGTCCGGGGGAAGTGTCGACCACACACTTCGACATTTGGCGCGCCAGATAGGGGGCTTTTCCCTTGCGAGACGAGTTTTTGCCGACGAAGATGACGAAACTTCCTTCAGCGGCAAGCTCTCCTCCCCCGCTTTCACGACGACCGTGACTAGCGGGGAATACGTGTCGACACACTCGGGACGGAGTGTGTCGGCGCAAGCTGGAAGCCAGCAGCCGACTCCGGCAACGCCGACTCTGGCAATGCAGGCTCCGGCTAGCGTGAGATCTTCTGCAGTGATGAACGTTCCCCACGGGGGCGTTCTAGCTGCAGTAAGAGCGCTATTGCGCAATCCACCTGCTGGGGACGCGCCTCAGTCAGCAACCCAGCAGTGGATTCGCGAGGTAGACCGTCTCATCGTCGCCGCTGCAAACCCTCGACTTCGACGGGGACGATGCTCCGGCCAACCGGCTGTGTCGCTGACACGCACACCAACTGTTGACGGGCAGACGGCGGATTCCAGCTCCACCAGGCTCCCATCGACGGACCTGAGGACAGAGCTGGAATGATGCCACTTGGGCCAAGATGCCCGAGTGTTCCTCGAGCGACGTTGGGAAAGGCGTCGCAACCAAGAGGCCGGCGACAGCATGACATCCGCCTTGACCCTGCCTGAGGCGCAGACCTTCGCCACACAATCTCTGCCCCAGGCATACGCCACGCAGCATATGCCATAGCCATATGCCCTGCAAACGGCTCCCCCGGTCTATGGTGCAGCCTTGCCCATACCGGGGTACACAGTGCCAGCAGCGAACCAAGCGTTTGCGGCACCAACGCCTGCAGCAACAGGAGCAGGATGTGCGGCCCTAGCGCCCCACCTTCGCTTCACGAGGTGGCCGCGCAAGTTTCGGCCGCACCTGCCCGAGAAGTACGACGGCAGCATCAACCCAACGGAGTTCCTCCAGATCTACTCCACCGCCGTCCTTGCTGCAGGAGGGGACGAGGCCGTCATGGCCAACTACCTCCCCGTCGCCTTGACCGGCCCAGCCCGGTCTTGGCTCATGAACCTCCCCTAGGGTTCCATAACTTCCTGGGGGGAGCTCTGCCGGCAGTTCACCGCGAACTTCGGCAGCTCCTACACCCGGCCTGGCACGGAGCTTGACCTCCACGCCATCCAGCAACAACCTGGGGAGTCACTGCGCTCTTTCATTCTGCGGTTCTCCCAGGTACGGAACACCATCCCACACATTCAAAGTGCTTCCGTGGTGGTGGCATTCTGGCAGGGTGTCCGGGACAAGAAGATGCTTGAGAAGCTCGCGACCAGAGAGGTCCGCAACGTCTCAGAGCTCTTCAGCCTGGCGGACAAGTGCGCCAGAGCAGCAGAAGGGCGGAACTGGCACTTCCTGCCAGCCTCCGAGTCAGGAGGACAGGCCGGATCTGGCGCTGCTTCCTATGGAAGCAGCAAGAAGATCAAGAACCGGCGCGGTGGCAAGATGAAGTCACCGGCCGCGGCTCCCATTGCCGCAGCAGCGGTACCCAGTGGAGCTCGGGGGCCGCGCCCCGACAAAAGGCAGCGACAGTCACCAGCCCCAGAGGGTGACCAAGGTGAGCTATGCCCCATGCACGGCAGCTGTCGCCATACTACTGCCGAGTGCCGGGAGATTCAGAGGCTCGCAGAGCACTTCCGCAAAGGGAAGCAGCTGCGGACTGATGCCCCACCCTTCCATCAAAGGGAGGGCAAGCAGAAGGTCGACGCCCCAGACAACGTCGAACACCAAGTGGAGTTCCAGGAGCCTCAGCGCGCCGTGAAGGCGGTGCGCAACCATGAGGACTCCAGCTCCAGCAATGATGAACGTCGAAAGAAGCTCTACGTCATATACGGCGGGTCCGCCGACCCCTCATCCCGAAGCGCGGTTAAGACTTTGCGCCGAGCGGTGGCGTCGGTGGCTCCACTCCCAGGTGCCGCACCGCACCTCAAGTGGATGGGAACCCCCATCAGCTTTGATGTCACTGACTGCCCCAGGAACATGGCTGGGGCCGGCCAACTACCGCTCTTGGTAGCACCCACCATCGCCAACGTGAGGATGTACCACATTTTGGTAGATGGCGGAGCTGGGCTGAACCTCATCAGCCACGCAGCTTTCCGGAAGCTGCAGATCCCGATGGCCAAGCTCACCCCGTCGAGCCCGTTCTCAGGGGTAGGGCCGGGATAAGTCGTCCCCTACGGTAACATCAGCCTTCCGGTGACCTTTGGGGCACCAGACAGCTATCGGACAGAGTACATTCTGTTCGACGTAGCGGAGATCGACCTCCCCTTCAACGCCATAATCGGCAGGCCAGCCCTGTACCGGTTCATGGCTGCATCCCACTACGGCTACCTCGTCCTAAAGATGCCTACACCAACAGGCATCCTCAGGATTCGTGGAGACCGCACTGCTGCAGTGTCGGCCTTGGAAAAGCTCCAGGCACTTGCGACAGCACGAGCACCAGCCCCTGGCAGTGCGGAACCAGACCGACTCCGCACGAGTGCACGCCACCGTTCCTCTGCCGCTGCACCCCGTGTGCAAGCCCTCGATGAGGGCGACGTCCCCCTGAAGGTCGTCCAAGTCGGCGCCGAAGCTGCCCAGACCACCCGGGTAGCCGGGGGCCTGGATAGTAAATAGGAAGGCGCACTCATCACCTTCCTCCGGCACAACGTCGACGTGTTTGCATGGCAGCCGTCACAGATGCCGGGGATCTCTAGGGAGGTGAATGAGCACCACTTGAAGATCTTCCCCGAAGCCTGGCCAGTCCAACAGAAGCCTCACAAGCAGTCCATCGAGCAGCAGAACTTCATCCGAGACGAGGTCAAGAAGCTGCTAGATGCTGGCTTCATACGGGAAGTCCACCACCCCCGGTGGTTGGCAAACCCTGTCGTTGTCCCGAAGGCCGGTGGGAAGCTCCGGATGTGCATCGACTACACCAGTCTCAATAAGGCATGTCCCCAAGATCCATTCCCTCTCCCCAGAATAGATCAAATAGTAGATTCGACATCAGGCTGCGATATGCTGTGCTTCCTAGACGCCTACTCAGGTTTCCATCAGATCCTCATGTCTAGAGAAGATGAAGAGCACACCTCCTTCATCACAGTAGATGGCCTGTATTGTTATGTCTCTATGCCTTATGGCCTAAAGAACGCTCTCCCCACCTTTGTACGTGCAATGCACAAAACCTTTGGAGAGTTAATAAGAGACTTAGTTGAGGTGTATGTCGATGACATCATTGTCAAGGTCAGGCAGAGTTCATCCTTGTTAGATAACCTAGCCTTAGTCTTTGACAAATTGCGCTCCACGCGCACCAAGCTGAACCCCGACAAATGTGTGTTCGGCGTATCCTCTGGGAAACTTTTAGGATTCCTGGTCTCTCACCGAGGAATTGAGGCCAACCCAGAGAAGATCAAGGCCATCGACTTGATGCGGCCTCCTGCCCGCATCAAAGAAGTCCATAAACTCACGGGATGCCTAGCCGCGCTGAGTCGGTTTATACCGAGGCTAGCAGAGCGGGCGCTCCCCTTCTTTAAGCTTCTGCACAAATCCGGTCCATTTGCCTGGACAGACAAAGCAGAAGAAGCTTTCCAGGAGTTGAAGCAGCTCCTGGCGACCCTACCTATCATGGTAGCCCCCGAGCCCGAGGAGCATTTGTTGCTCTACATCGCGGCGACAACCGAAGTGGTGAGTATGGTCCTCGTCGCAGAGCGGCCGGACCTCTCGTCATCATAGCCTGCTCCGGTAGCAGGAGACAGACGCCAGGAAACCCCAGAGGTCCAAGACGGCCTCCAAGACCTCCAAGACAACCTCCCGGGGGTCCAACGGGACCCCCGGGGGCCCAACGGGACCTCCCGGAGATCCAACGGGACCTCCTGGAGCTCCTAGAAAACCAGCGGGACCTCTCGGAAGGCCAAGGTGGCTTAGGAGCCTTCGAGTCCCAACTCCCAGAAGCCCCCCTGGACCCACTCACCTCCGGCAGGCCCGAGCCAATGGATGAAGACCTCTCTGACCTAAGAGAGAGGGTCCGAACCATCCAGAGGCCTGTCTACTACATCAGCAAAGTCCTCCATGACGCCAAGACAAGATACCTGGAGGTCCACAAGCTGCTGTATGCAGTGCTCGTGGCGTCCAGGAAGCTCCACCACTACTTTCAGGCCCACCGGGTCTCAGTAGTCACCTCCTATCCGCTGAAGACGATCCTTCACAGCCCCCATGCGACTGGCAACGTCGCTAAATGGGCAGCAGAGCTGGCGGAGTTTGAGCTGGACTTCCTTCCTCGCCATGCAGTCAAAAGCCAAGCGCTGGCTGACTTCGTGGCTGAGTGGACACCAACGAAGGCTGACCCAGGGGGCCACAAAGACGGTGAACTAGAGAACCGAGCTCCGGTCTTCACCGAGCCTCACTGGACGCTCTTCTTCGACGGCTCCTCGCGAAAGCAGGGGGCCGGTGCCGGCGTACTGCTTCTCATGCCATGGGGGGGAGCAGTTTGGGTACATGGTGCGTCTCAATTTCAAGGCAACCAACAACATGGCAGAGTATGAAGCACTCATCTTTGACCTACAAACAGCCCTGTCTCTGGGCGCTCGCCAGTTGTTGGCACAGGGCGACTCCCAGCTGGTTATCAAGCAAGTTAAGGGCGAATGCTCCTGCAATGACCCGCAGCTAGCTGCTTATTTGCTCCACGTGCAGATGCTGGAGAAAGACTCCTCGCCTTGGACCTGCGCCATATACCGTGCGCTGGCAATGCCGCAGCTGATGACCTCTCAACGAAGGCCTCCACCGGGGCCCCTGTGCCCGAAGTAGTCTTTGAGAGGACGCTGCTGCGGCCCACAGCCCGGCCCGTTGAGCCGGACGAAGGGGGTTGGACCAGCACCTTCAAGCTGGCGGTCCCGGCGGCCCTGCAACCATGGACGCTGCCAAGGATCGTAAGCGTCACTGGGGACTCTGTGCAACCCAGTGCTCAAGATCCAGAAGCTCAAGTCAGACCCGATGCATGGATCACGGAGATCTGGGACTACTTGAAAGATAACATCCTCCCTGATGAACGTGTATCCGCTGAACGGATCGTGCACATGCATAAGAGATACGCGCTGGTAGAAGGGGATCTCTACCGGCGTGGCGCCAACCACGTCCTATTGCGGTGATAAACCAGGGGGAAGGCTGCGACTTGCTTGCTGAGATCAATGGAGGCGAATGTGGGAGTCACTCTTCCTCACGCACGCTTGTCGGTAAAGCCTTCCGGCATGGCTTCTACTGGCCGACAGCACTCCAGGATGCCGTCAAGCTGGTCGAGAGCTGCAAGGCGTGCCAGTTCCATGCCAAGCAGATCCATACACCGGCTCAGGCGGTACAGATGATCCCGCCCTCATGGCCGTTTGCCGTATGGGGGTTGGACATCCTGGGACCATTCCCCAGAGCCGTCGGGGGATTCCGGTACCTCTATGTCGCCATCGACAAGTTCACCAAGTGGCCGGAAGCCACACCAGTCGTCACCATCAACAAGCAATCCACAGTAAAGTTCATCAAGTCGATTGTCTGCCGGTTCGGGGTCCCGAATAGAATCATCACCGACAACGGGACCCAGTTCACTAGCGTAGCGTTTCAAGACTACTGCGAAGACATTGGCATCCAGGTGTGCTACGCCTCTGTTGCTCACCCAAAGAGCAATGGGCAAGTCGAGAGGGCCAACGCCGAGATCCTTCGGGGCCTCAAGATTCGCACCTATGCCAGCCTAAAGAAACATGGTGCCAATTGGGTGGATGAGCTTTCGAGCACACTATGGGCTAACCGGACATCCCAGAGCCGGGCCACCGGAGAGACACCCTTCTTCATGGTTTACGGAGCCGAGGCTGTGTTTCCCCCAGAGATCACCATGAAGTCTCACCGTGTCCGGGCTTATGACGAAGCCGCGCAGGACAACCTCCGGCGTGAAGACCTCGACCTCGTCGACGAGGTCCGGTTACATGCAGCACTCCGCAACGCACGATACAGACAAGCGCTTCGGCGCTATCACCAAAGGTCTGTGCGTGTCCAGGAGCTGCAGGAAGGTGACCTGGTGTTGCGGCGCATACTTTCTCGTGAAGGGACCCACAAGCTCTCCCCCAGCTGGGAAGGCCCCTTCCAAGTCACAAAAGTGTGCCGCCCCGGGTGCGTACGCCTTTCCACCGAGGATGGGGATCCGCTCCCGAACCCCTGGAACATCGAACACCTCCGTAAGTTCTACCCTTAGAGCAATAGTAGGACAGTCTCTTCTTTTTAATAGATCCCATAGAGTCCAGGAACAGCGCTCGGAGCAGCTAAGTCTCAGGGGACGGTCCAGGACTACGTTCAGCTTGGCCTTGTTCCGACCCTAAGCGCGTAGAGTCTTGCATCCCTTTTAATGGGGCGGGTCGCTGCCTCCATGTTTAGCCTGCCTCCCTCCTATGGAAATTTATAGGGAAAGAACCTGTCCTACTTTGCTCTTCCCTTATGCTTATTCAAATCACGTATTAATTTTTATGACCGCACTTCCTGGGTATGTTCACCATACAGTCAGTCCCCTTTTTCCCCATTCTCACCTCTAGTCGGCATTTGCCAACCTGCCTCGGGCGGTTGCGTTTGAGATACCTGCCGATGGCCAGGGGGCCCCGAGCCCCTGGCACGTCGCACACTAAAATTCTCAAGCACCGTGCACCGAATCGGGATCGTAAGCCAAATAAGACTATGAGATTGGAAAGGGGGGGAGCCCCAAGGAGAATTATGTTTCCCTTGTTTGTGTGCAGGACCCTTCGGCCTTGGCTTCCCGCAGGAGTATGGTAGGAGTACCAAAGCAGTTGGCCACACCTACCAGGGGGCCGCTACGGACCGTGCAAGACCGAGAGATCCGGACCCCGCCCCCTCCGCAGGGGCGGGCCCCAGAGGCCCCATGTACCTGGCAGGGTCGGAGCCCCCTGCTCAGCGGGTAGCTCCGGACCCGCCACGCGGCCGACAGAAGCCGGACCTCCCCCTCCGCGGGGAGAGGTCCGAAGGCTCCACGTGTCCTGCGGGGCCGGACCTCCCTCTTCTCAGAGGAGAGCTCCAGGCCCGCCACGTGGCCAACAGATCCGGACCTCCCCATCCTCATGGGGCGAGCTCCGGAGACCTCCGGGGCCCTTAATACAATAAGGACCCAGGGAAGGTGTCTGTGCAGAGCTTCGAGATTGGGGAAGGCCTCTGAGTACCTTGCGGAGCTAAGGGCTCGGCCAGGCGAAACCAAGAAGAAGATAGGCATAACAGGCACAAAAGGTCGCAAGAGTCTATTTATTTATGACTCCATGAGCTGGACTACACACTAAAAAAAACATAATAATAAAGAGAAGAGCCCTAGGGTTCCCCTGGTGGCGTTCTCCCGCTCCGTGACCCGAGCGCCGGGATCACCTCGGCCACCACCAGCGCAAGGGCCGCTGTCATCAAGGATGCTTCTGAAGCCCCCTCTGCCGCTTCAGCAGTTTCCTTGAAGACTCCTCTGACCCGAGCGTGGGGATCACCTCGGCCATCACCAGCGCAAGGGCCGGTGTCATCAAGGATGCTTCCGAAGCCCCCTCCACCGCTTCAGCAGTTTCCTTGGAGACTCTGCCGCCTGGAGTTCTCCTCGGTGCTTCAGCAGTTTCCTTAGAGACTCCTCCGCCTGAAGCCTCCTCGGCGTGTCAGCAGTTTCTTTGGAGACTTTACCGCTTGAAGCCTTCCTCGACGTATCAACAGTTTCCTCGGAGACTCCACCGCCTGAGGAGAGAGGACACAATGCCTGGGGACTTTCAGCCTGTCGTCGCTCAAGAAGAGTCCCGTCGGGATGATAAACCCGAGGCCTCTTGGAGGCACCACCTCCAGAGGCAGGGCATGCAGGCTCCCTAGATCCCTGACTTGGTGCAGACGCCACCGCCGGAGGAAATCGAGCGCGATCCTCCTCCAAAGGCGGGTTAGAAGCCATGGGAGAAGACAAGGTCGCAAAGACTCAAGGAAGGTGCAAGTGCTGGAAGCCTTATAAGGGGAACCTACCCACGTTGCGGCTTCCCTTCACACTTTCCAGGTACGATTCAAAGCGATTCGAAACTCTTCGAATACACCCCATGGGCAACCGCTTTGGCTCCAAGACCGAGCGTCGATGACAGGTGGACCCAAGCCGCCCAGCTGAAGCGGTGGGTCAAGGAGTCAGTCTCCCAAGAAGACGAGCCGGCGAGGCGCTTCAGCGGTTCCCGAAGAAAGCGCCGCAACATGCAAAAGTGGCAGCCTTGGGAACCGCCGCAGTAAAAGCAACCATCAAGTGTGCACACACTCCCACGATCCCGCGACTGTTCGTGCTCCGGCAGCGGTCAATGCGGGACTTAGAGGAAGTGCGCTGAACAGAAGAGACGGAGGCCCCACCTCGAGCTCGCTATCTCCCCCGAGATGGGCCTGGGGGCCACTATCGGTACCCTCGATATGGGTTACCCCCGCGCACAAGGGAAAATGCCTAAGGATCTCGCCCTTCTCCGCAGGGAGAGCTCCGAAGGCGCCACGTGTCCAGCGGGGCCGGACCTCCCTCTCCTCAGAGGAGAGCTCTGGGCCCGCCACGTGGCCAGCGGCAGACGGACCTCCCCCCTCCACGGGGAGAGCTTCGAAGGCGCCACGTGTCTCGTGGGGCCGGACCTCCCTCTCCTCGGAGGAGAGCTCCGGGCCCACCATGTGGCCGACGGAAGCCGGACCTCCCCCTCCGCGGGGAGAGGTCCGAAGGCTCCACGTGTCCCGCGGGGCCGGACCTCCCTCTCCTTAGAGGAGAGCTCCGGGACCGCCACGTGGCCAGCAGGACGGCGCTGCCTGCCCCCGCGCGGTAGGCAGCCGATGTAAAGACGCACCATACCTTGCCCGTACAAGGTATTCAAGGCCCACGCCTTCCCAAGACGCGAATACGCGGAGCACACCTCTGTCAGGTGCCGTTGCGCCCAGTCGCATCATGTGAAAGTCCCAAAACTTGTGAATAGAAAACTTGGGCTATGAATAAAGTTGGGTTTATATGCAAGAAATGGGACTTACAAAATCTTTTGTGTACTCATGAAAGTGTTGGCATGAGCAATAAAAACTTTGAATTCAGTTTGAATTAAGAGGGTCACTTCCAAAAGAGGAGGGGCCATTTCCAAAAAGGAAAATGCAAACTGATGTTTAAAAAGTTGTATTTGCAATGACCAACTCATAGATCAGAGGGCATATTCAAACTCCCCAGGTTCAAATTGTAGAGGGGGCAAATTTGGAGCAAATTTGGAGGTGCTTTGAAAGGAATATCAAAGGAACTTGTAAATTTCATCCAAATTTGAATTTAAACTCAAAACTGAGTAATAACTTATCAAATTGCCAAATGACTTTTGGATTTAAGTTCCTCAGAGCTGAAGTTTACAATGTGCCAAAATTGGGATATTTAGGAAAGGAGGTGAGTGGGACCCAATTGTCATTGAGGAGAGGGGGAGACTTAGCACATAAGCAACAGTCTCTCTGTTCAGACTCAAACCGGATCACTGTTTTCGCTCGAAGGACCGAACGCGCGTGCGCGCGCCACCGAAACCACGTGACCGCCAGCTCCCGAGCTGCTTCGACGTCGGTTCCCCTCGCCCTTATCGTCCTCCCACCGAGAGCGCACACCTCACAGCACCGAGCCACGTCCGAGCCACGCGCCCTCCTCGCCACAGCGCCGTTTCCGGGAGCTTTTGCTGCCGCCGCGCCCACACGCTCGGGCTCCCGTCGTCAACCCTCTCCCCGAGCCATGGACACCCGGACGAGCTCGAAAGCAACGTCGCCCACACTCCCTGAAGCTGTCAAGGCCAGTTCTGAGGGTGCAGCGGGCTGCAATCGCCTCGGCGAGCCGGTTCTTCCCCGGCGGACCAACCTCGGCGACTTGACTTCAAACCAAGCCACTCCGGTGTTTCACGCCAACAAATCCACGAAAAAGGTTGGTTACCACCTCTCCTTGCTGTCCACCGAGTTCGGGGTCTGTTCATGGGACCATCTAGCCAGAATTTGAGTTTTACTCACGGCGGTTTCTTCGGGTCGCCGGCTCCAGACCGGGAAATTCTTCCCCGAGGTGTGAGGGCTTCCAGTTGTTTGCTGGTGTCATGATCCTCAGCCTCCTACGGACCTCCTCGACCAAACAGCGCCCGATTCCATCAACCCTAGCCGAAGAAAGCCCAGTTTTTACACTGTCGCCGCAAAAACCACCTCGGGCGCACGGTGACAGCATAGCTAGCGGCCTCTCCAAGCAAAATTGAGCACACGTCGATGATCTACACCTTCCACTGATGCTGTAGCGCTAATCCTTCGTGCTTTTGGCGAGCTAGAACAGCGGCGCTACATCGCCGAAGCTCGGTTAAGCCGCCACACCATCGCGAGCTCGGTTAGGGCCGACGTCGGTGTGGGGAAACCCTCTTCCCGTGATCAGCGCACGAAATTAGGGGCTGATGGCAAGTTTGAGCACGGGAAGTGAACGGAGGCCCGGGTTCCGAAGTTTTCCGGCGAGCTCCGGCGGCGGGGGTCGCGCGGGAGCCGGAGGAAGACGAAGGTGGTCGGTCCCACCCGTCAGCGGCTGAAGTTAAACATACGGGATTCTCTGTGGCCTCGGATCAAACTGTGACAATGTGGGAAATACTCTGTAACCCGTGTGGCTCGTGTTTCAGCGGTCGACACGTGGCCCCGTGGCCACAGTCAGAATTTGAACTTTTCCCGAATTAATTTGAATTCCAGATTTGGTTCAAACTTTGGATCTGCATAACTTTTGCTAGAGAGCTCCAAATTTAGTGATTCAAATTGGGTTGGATTCAGGATGAAAATCTCTATCCAAATATACAACCCAATTTTCATGAAAACCAATAGAGAATTCTGGAAAATTCTTTAAAACTTTTCAGCAAAAGAATTTTTGAGGGAGTTTGGTTCATCCAAAATTTCCCAAATTTTGCCAGGATATTCTTCAGGATATTAGGAGACTCCTGTAAAAGTTTCAGCTCATTTGGATTTGATTTAGTTAGGGTAATTCTGATTTTTATGTTTCTGCATTCAAATAAATACAGAAACATTTTCAGGAAATTTCCAAAACTTGGAAATTCAGTTCTGGCCATTCCTTAGCTCCGAAAATCCTAGGAAAATTTAGGCATACTCTCTGAGCTATGTAGGAAATTATGGTTCACTTAGATTTGCATGAAAGTGCAAGTTTAATCAGAATTAATTCCTTTATGCTTAAATTCTTAGGGAATTGTTCTGGGTGATCCACTTAGTGAAATGTTCTGAATTTTGGTCCAGAGGATTTTCTTGTGACAAGGAACCCCCAAGAAAATTCCCAGCTCCATTGGAGCCCTGGATCATTATGTCCTATTCAACCTCATTAGGTGATCACCACCCAAGTGATGAACCTCACTTCTCATTTGAGGATATTGCTTATACACACATCCAAACCACCACCCCAGTGTCATTTTAAATTCTTAAACAAAGTTCCAGTTTTAAACTTGTCTGTAGCATTTGTTAGCAAAAAGTTTTACAATTAAAGATATGCATGTTCATAACGTGTAGTGCTTGAACGTGGATAAGTGAAGATTTGATCAAGGAGCAAGAAGGCAGGGATTAAGCTTCAAGTCATCATCAGCAACTAACTTCATCTTATCTGACTTAAGTCACCAGCAAAACCAAGGCAAGCCCCGGTTTGCACTTAAGTTGTTTTTAAAGTTTTCCCTTTGTTCACTACATTTGGTCAAGGTTTGTATGTGCATTAGGTCAAGGATGTTGATACTCCACTTGCATAACCAAACATGAACCCTGAGGTCAAGGGTAGCATTATGTCATCGCTGTAGAATAAGGCCATGCTAAATAGTCTAGGGCATCCCGTAGAAGACGAGTAGTTGGAAACTACTCGCGAGCTATAGTTTAGAATATCATAAGTGTGGTTGGGGAAGGAAGCAAACTAAAGTTTACATTTCTAAAGACGAGACCGGGCAGAGGGGTTAGGCTGCGACAAGACGAGGTCTTGGTCGAGTAGCTCTGCCTTTGTCGGTTAAGGACCGATGCGTATGCCGCGTCCAGGAGCAAGTATTGAGTTGTGTACCGGATGCTTACTGATATATGGGAACCAGGAAACCGATGTACCAGGTTCACTGGATTGTAGAGGCATACCACATCGTCTCGTTAGACCTATGAGCCCGAGACGACGCGACCGGTTCTACAGTTTAGTGTCCTGAGAAAGGTTGCCACATACGACGTAATGAAGGACGCCAGAGTTGGGTCTTCAGAGGCGGGCATATGTGTCGAGTTATCCGGGTAGTGTTTGATTCGAATCACCGTCCCTCACGGTTATTGAGTACCTCTTGCTCCCATGTTGTGACGTAGTTAATCAACTTGTGTGGAAACAGTTTGCAAAAGTATAATTGCTGCTATGATGATATTAAGTTGCATGAAAACCATGTTTGAAGTAGAGATAGAGCTAACTAAAGTTATTTTCTACCTTGGGGCAAGTAACATTGGAATGAAGCGTTTCTTGTTTGATTGTGGAGTTCCAATGTTGCTGATCGCAAGGTCATTATTAATATGGATAAAATTTGAAAGTTAAGGATGAACTCGTAGGCGAGTCTTTTCGCAAATGACAGACTTAGGTCTTAGGTTACTTTCATCTAGAGTTTCATGTCTTAGGAGAGACGGTTAAGTCTTGCTGAGCCTTTGTGCTCACTCTTGCTATATAAGTGGTTTTGCAGGTAAACCTCGACGCTATAAAGAGGGTTGTCCGGTGAGACTCGGAAACTTCCGAGTCATGTCACACTTGGAGAACCTAGCCGCTGCCTTGTCTTCGTGTTGCTAGCGAGAGAAGTCCGCGGGCTGGACCTCTTCTCGGTGCTTCATAATTATTCAACGTGAGCTGGTTATAGACTTCCTCTGTAGCTATTTTGTGTAAAGTATTTACAAAGAATAATTGTAAGCTTCCGCTTTGATTTATGTAATACATTGTTCCTTACATGTGTGCTGTTGGGTGTCGCATAACACGGCACCACCCAATGCGATCCCCGGGCGAGGCGGCACGGCCCCGTGATGGAGGTCGGGCCCCCTCACATCACAGACTGGCGCACCATGTCAGATCCTGCCAGCCAATAAACACAGCGACAAGACATCCCCTGCCGCCCCCGCCGTCATCAACCACTACGACTAGCTTGCTGCATGGGCAGGGCGGCAGAACGAAGACTCAGAAGCCTTCGTTAAAGACAACTACCGACATAACTGCAGATACGATAGTTGGTAGGCAATCTCCCCGGGACCACCTGTCGGGTCCCGGGCCCCCCTTGTAAGACGCTCGGGCCTTGGACTATAAAAGGCTCGGGTAGGCAACGTTAGCAAGGGTTCACACTCCAGCAACTCGCACCCTAGACATAACTCACCCTCAAGCTCAGAACTCCGGTTCTGAGCAACAAGCAATACAGTGAGCACCTCTGCTCACCGTGGACGTAGGGTTTTACGCTCCGGCGGCCCGAACCACGTAAAACTCGTCGTGTCAAGCTTCTCCCTCACTTGTCCCTTACGCTGAAGCTCTCCGCAAGCGACTAGCCCCTCCGAAAAAGAACCTCCGCGGGCTGCCCAGAGCAGGTCCGGGGGAAGTGTCGACCACACACTTCGACAGTACCAGAGGAGCAAGTATCAATGGGAGAGCTTGAACTTCAAGAGGATCTGACTTATGTGGAACACCCTGTCCGAATCTTGTACTTAAAGGTAAGGGTCACCCGGAACAAGGTGATTTGATGGTGCAAGGTACAATGGAGCCATCACACCAAAGCTGAAGGCACATGGGAGTGTGAAGAGGATGTCAAGGCAGAATTTCCCCATCTATTCTCTACTAACGAATCTCGAGGGCGAGATTCAATTTAAGGGGAGTAGATTTGTGACACCCTCATCTCTGGTTTCTGCATGTATTCATATTTCATGTAGAGAAAACATTTTAAAGGAAGTGGGAACAGAGGAATTATCAAATAGATAGCCCCCGGAGCTAGCCTCTGCGGGAGAAGCAAGGGCATTTTCCGCAGGACACATGCCACCTTCGGAGCTAGTCATCACGGAAATCAGAGGACCAGTCGCACGGGATGCGTGTCGATCTCGGAGCTCACCTCCGAGAAGTCCGGTTCCATTAAACACATGTCGCCACCGGAGTTTATCTCCGGGAGGTCCGTCGCTGCTGGACACGTGTAAACCTCGGAGCTCGTCACTGAGGAAAGAAGAGAGGAAAGGTCCGGCACTTACACGTGGCGTGCGCGGAGCCACCTCCGAGTAAGAGAGGATGTCCCGACCGCCAGGACACGTGGCGCACGCGGAGCTCACCTCCGAAGGAAAAGGGAGGTCTCGCTCGTTTGACACGCGGCACAACCGGAGCCCGTCTCTGTGGAAAGGTAGAGACCAGGACCCGGTGGACACGTGGAGCCTCCGGAGCTCATCACCGAGGAGGTAACGAGTTCTGGAACGGTTTTTGGAATCTGTACGCGTAGAAATACCGGAACAGAAACCGACCTGAATTCCACAATGTTACCTCACCAAATCAACTAAAGATAAGCTGTTAGAATCCAACGGCGATCTGAATAGGACTCTTATTCGGGATACAATCAGATTAGGACTCTTCTCTTCCCGATTATAAATAGAACCCAGAACCTCTGGCCGAAACCACAAACTTCTTTTCCAACTCCTAAGCCGACAACTTAGAGCTCTATTCCCAAACCGCCGAGTAAACCATCGCCGGAGCGTGGCAAGGAAGATCGACGGAGGAAGCCCAACGATCTGAGGAGGACCTCGAGACCGAGAAGAACATAAGGTAGGTCTCCAATATCACCTTACGACATCGATGTGTTCTTTTTGCATCTGTTCTTCGATTCCTTTCGAACAGAAGCCTTCTCGTGGACAGATCACTTGATGATCAGGTTGATCTAAAAGACAAGATCATCGCCACGTCCACCTTTGATCCGAACACCCCTGTTCATCATAAAATCTATGCAAGCCATGCAAGAACACGTGCAAACCAATCTAATAAACCTAATAATAGGATAGCATGCATATGCATCATCGCATCTAGTTTAAGGTTTGTGCATGATATTGATTGCTGTGAATCTTGTATGCACATGATCCTACATAGCAGGACAAGCTCAGGGAGCTGTCTATGACGAACTGCAGCAACAAGGTTTTGAGATCCAAGAACAACTGGAACCGCAAGAAAAAGGCAAGTGCTCCTTGACCATATTGATCCTATGTTTTGGGTAAAACTGTTTTGTTTTGCGAAAAAGGTGTGTGTGCTGAGTCAAATATGATGGGAAACCCTTTTATAGGAGTTTACTAGCTTTGGTTAAACCACCCTTGTCGCCAGGGATGTTTATGAGTCGGGTATGGTTTTTGCTTTATGCTTCGCTGAGTCTATGGGATTCGGAAGCGAATTAGATGTGTCTAGCTAACTGCACCCGTAATGACAATAAGAAATCGATGTTGTTAATGAACTTGGATCGGAGCGAGATCTAGGCAAGACTGGGTTTGTGAATGAGGTAGCGTGAGATGGTGGTTTACTTGCCGTAGATCTAAGGACCGGTTCATGCATGCACATGCCAGGATAACAGTGCCACCACAAGGACAAGTATGGGTGCGGCTTAGCTGAGTAATTAGGTAAGTTACTAGAGTGTTATGGACTGTGGAAGGCACGGAGAATGGGAGTCGAGTGAGGACTGCCCTGGGAACTGCATGGCACAAGAGGGGGCCCGTGGGTGGGAGAATTGGAGATTCTAGCCTGCCGGTGAAACCTTAGTGAGTCCATACATCTAGTAAACCCTTTGTAAAGGCTATTTTGTGATCTCTTGACCATACACCAACGGTTGTGTACTGGTATAATGGAGGTTCTGCAGTCGCCGACGGGTGACGAAATCACAAACTTGTGGGTAAAGAGGTGCAAACTCTTCAGAGTCTAAAACTATCATGATAGCCGAGCTTACGGTCACGAGCGCCCGGCCAACTGCCATGATTAGTTGGGATGGTTATTGGTTATGGTTATTGATTATGTTTATGGTTTGGTTTTGGGACTGTTGAGTCCGGGTGTCAAGATGGTTGCATGACTGTTGAGTCGTGACAATGAGATGGGTCTCGGTATGAGGCAAAGTTGTTTATGAGATGAGATGGTAGCGAATATGGGAAGGTATTCGTGAGATGGTAGCGAATACGAGGAGGTATTCGTGAGTAAGAATAAGGATTGGTTAATGTTCAGATGGAACACGGAAAGTGATGGAGGTATGTTGGTAATTTAATACATGCTGGGATTACATTCATTTAAAGTTAAGTTGCTGTTTTATCATGGTTTTATAAATCTGCTTTTCTGCAAATGAGCCTTTTTATACCTACCTTGTTATGAGCTACATATCATGTTTTCCCGCACTTGCTGAGTACATCATTGTACTCAAACTTGCATTATTATCTACTCATCTGCAGCAGGAGAGGACTACTATGAAGAGCAAGTGGAACGTTAAGGCGTGTGATCTATTCTCAACCTTGCCTGTGGAGGGAGTAGAGATGGAGCCACTTCTGCTTAGATTTGCTTCCACATTAGTTAAATTGCTTCCGCATTAGAATAAAGACTTTCGCTGCATAGAAATAAGACTTCCGCTGTGAACATGAGTCCAAGACTCATGAGACATTGTAATAATCTCTGTTATTCGTGGTTATATATATTCTGAATTCAGTTTGTGGAATATATGTGTATGTGTGATGAACATCCTGGGCACACATATGCATTAGTTCTCGGTTCCGTGGTTTTCCACAGAATTGAGGGCGTCACAGAGGCCAACGGCGGTTCAGTGTCAAGGGCAAATTAGCACCTCGCTACATCAGGCCATTCAAGATTTTGGGCATGCGAGGAGAAGTAGCCTAACAACTAGAGCTGCCAATGCACCCCTCTGACGTGCACGACGTATTTCACGTATCCCAACTCAAGAAGTGCTTAAGAGTACCGGAAGAACAAGTACCGATGGATGAGCTAGAGCTTCAAGAGGATCTGATCTACGCAGAGCACCCCATCAAAATTTTGGACGTGAAGGAAAGGGTCACGAGGAACAAAGTGATCCGTTGGTGCAAGTTACAGTGGAGCCATCACACGGAAGCTGAAACTACATGGGAGCGTGAGGAATACCTCAAGGCAGAATTCCCTCATCTATTCTCTACTCTCGAATCTTGAGGGCGAGATTCAGTTTAAGGGGGGTAGGTTTGTAACACCCTCAAATTCATTCCTATGCATTGCACACATTTTTCATGTAGAGAAGCATTATAAAAGAAGTAGAAATGGAGAAATAACTATAGAAATGGAGAAAGAACTATAGAAATGGAGAAAGAACCATAGAAATGGAGAAAGGAATCAAAGAAATGGAGAAATAACTATAGAAATGGAGAAAGAACCATAGAAATGGAGAAAGAACCATAGAAATGGAGGAAGGAAACCATAGAAATGGAGAAGGGCATATAAAAATGGAGAAATGGGACATAGAAATGGAGAGGGGAATGTAGAAATGGAGAGTGAGCCATAGAAATGGAGAGGGGAATGTGGAAATGGAGTAAGTGACATATAAATGTTGAGGAATGGGAAAAAGATAGCTGAAATGAGCCAAATTCAATTTCCCCAAATTTTCCCCCAAATCTCCAAATCCCCCAATTCCCCAAAAAGGGGAATTTTCCCCACATTTGGGGAAAATCCCCCACATTGCTTCCGCACCCAATTATTTGGGGAAAAGTTTGTTAGGATTTTGCTCCAATTGGAGTAGGATTCTGCCCCCTCCCCCTTATAAATAGAACCCCAACCCCCCTGTCCGTAGCCCCCTCCCCCTTTTCTCCCCCCAAAGTCGGCGACTTGGTGGCCCTAGCCCCAACTCGCCGGAGTTCAGCCGTCGGTGAGCCCTGCCAGCGAGCCCTGCCGGTGAGCCCCGCCGACGAGCCCCGCCGTCGAGCCCGGCCGTCGAGCCCCACCGATGAGCCCCGCCGGCGAGCCCTGTCGTCGAGCCCCACCAACGAGCCCCGTCACGCCTCGCCGTCGCTGGAAAAGAGCCGACGATCTGTCCTGCCCTAATCATCCGTAGAAAAATTCCCCACTACTGCCATTGCTAGAAGGAAGGCCCTGCCACCAAAAGAAAGTGAGGTAGGTCCCCATTACCCATCTTACAACGTCGCCGCTGTTTCTACACATCCGTTTCCTTCGCCCCCTTTGAGCAGAAACTTTTACGTGTGGACAGATCATGTTTTGATCGGTTTTTAACGGTGGAATTGATCTAGATCTTGAGTCAAGATCATCACCACGTCCACACTTGATCCCAGCACCCTTGTTCATCATAAAACCCCATGAAAGCCCGTTAAAACATGCAAAAACACGTACAAACTGGATTAATAAAACAGCACCATAGGATTTGCATTCATCTACTCCATTGCATCTTGAGTAAAATTTGCGCATGATGATTGATTGCTGTGAATTTTGTATGTGCGTGATCGTGAGTAGAAGAACAAGATCAAGAGGCCATCTACGAGGATGTGACACCCTCATTCCTGGTGTCAGCATATATTCATGTTTTATGAAGAGAAAACATTTTAAGAAAAGTAGGAACAGAGGAAAATATCAAAGGGATAGCCAATAAGAGCCGAATCCAGCTCTCAGAGAGCGCCGAAGACAACTTCCGCGGCCCGCTGGCCACGTGGTGTGTTCGGAGCTCATCCCTGCGAAGTGGGGAGAGGTCCGCCGCTAAAGTAGGCTACATGGCGTATTTGGGGCTCATCACCACAAAAGGGGGGAAGGTCCGACCCTGTGGGACACGTGCTGCCCCGGAGCTAGCCTCTGCGGAAGAAGCAAAGGCATTTCCACAGGACACATGTCACCTTCGGAGCTAGTCACCGTGGAAATCAGAGGACCTGTCGCGCGGGATACGTGTTGATCTCGGAGCTCAACTCCGAGAGGTCCGGTTCTATCGAACACGTGTCGCCACCGGAGCTTATCTCTGGGAGGTCCGTCGCTGCTGGACACGTGTTAACCTCGGAGCTCATCTCTGAGAAGGAAGGAAGGTCTGGCGCTACTTGACACGTGGCATGCGCGGAGCCACCTCCGAAAAGAGAGGAGGTCCCGACCGCCAGGATACGTGGAAGGCAACAGGTTCTGAAGCAATTTTGGAATCTGTACGCGTAGAAATACCGGAACAGAAACCAACCTGAATTCCATGATGATACCGCACCAAATCAACTAAAGATAAGCTGTAAAATTCAAACAGGACTCATATTCGGGATACAATCAGATTAGGACTCTTCTCTTCCCGATTATAAATAGAACCCAGAACCTCTGGCCGAAACCACAAACTTCTTTTCCAACTCCTGAGCCGACGACTTAGAGCCCTAAGTCCCAACCCGCCGAGTAGACCATCACCGGACTGCAGCAAGGAAGAACGCCGGAGGAAAGCCCAACGATCTGAGGAGGACCTCGAGACAGAGAAGAACGTAAGGTAGGTTTCCAATACCGCCTTACGACATCGTTGTGTTTTCTTTGCATCTGTTCTTTGATTCCTTTCGAACAGAAGCCTTCTCGTGGACAGATCACTTGATGATCAAGTTGATCTAAAGACAAGATCATCGTCACGTCCACCTTTGATCCAAACACCCCTGTTCATCATAAAATCCATGCAAGCCATGCAAGAACACGTACAGACCAATCTAATAAAACTAATCATAGGATAGCATGCATCTAGTTTAAGGTTTGTGCATGATATTGATTGCTGTCAATCTTGTATGCACGTGATCCTACCTAGCAAGACAAGCTCAGGGAGCTGTCTACGACGAGCTGCAGCAACAAGGTTTTGGGATTCAAGAACAACCGAAACCGCAAGAACAAGGCAAGTGCTCCTTGACCATATTGATCCTATGTTTTGGGTGAAAATGTTTTGTTGCGAAAAGGTGTGTGTGCTGAGTCAAATATGATGGGAAACCCTTTTATAGGAGTTTACTAGTATTGGTTAAACCACCCTTGTCGCCTGGGAAGTTTATGAGTCGGGTATGGTTTTTGCTTTATGCTTCGCTGAGTCTATGGGATTGGGAACTCACTCTATCCCACCTCCCGGGTGGTATGGGGGACCCGGTAGCCCCCATTTTGCTTGCAGTTGACCCTGAGCGAGATAGATGTGTCTAGCTAACTGCACTCGTAACGAAAATGAGAAACTGATGATGTTAATGAACATGGATCAGAGGGAGATCTAGGCAAGCCTGGGTTTGTAAATGAGGTAGCATGAGATGGTGGTTTACTTGCCGTAGATCTAAGGACCGGTTCATGCATGCACATGCCAGGATAACAGTGCCACCACAAGGCCAAGTATGGGTGTGGCTTAGCTGAGTAATTAGGTAAGTTTCTAGAGTGTTATGGACTGTGGAAGGCGCGGGGAATGGGAGTCGAGTGAGGACTGCCCTGGGAACTGCATGGTACAAGAGGGGGCCTGTGGGTGGGAGCATTGGAGATTCTAGCCTGCCGGTGAAACCTTAGTGAGTCCATACATCTAGTAGCCCCTTTGTAAAGGCTATTTTGTGATCTCTTGACCATACACCGACGGTTGTGTACTGGTATAATGGAGGTTATGCAGTCGCCAACGGGTGACGAGCGCCTGGCTAAACTGCCATGATTAGTTGGAATGGTTATTGGGATGATTAGTTGGGATGGTTATTGGGAAGGTTCTTGGTTATAGTTATTGTTTTTGGTTGTGGTTGCCTGACTGTTGAGTCATGTAACGAGATGGGTCTCGGTGTGAGACAAAGTTGTTTATGAGATAAGATGGTAGCGAATACGTGAAGGTATTCGTGAGATGGTAGCGAATACGAGGAGGTATTCGTGAGTAAGAATGAGTTGGTTCATGTTCGGGTGGAACATGGAAAGCGATGGAGGTATGTTGGTAATTTAATGCATGATGGGATTACATTCATCTAAAGTTAAGTTGTTGTTTTATCATGGTTCTATAAATCTGCTTTTCTGCAAATAAGCCTTTTTATATCTACCTTGTTATGAGCTGCATATCATGTTTTTCCCGTACTTGCTGAGTACATCATTGTACTCAAACTTGCATTATTATTTCGTCATCAGCAGCAGGAGAAGCTTACTATGAAGACCAAGTGGAGCATTAAGGCATGTGATCTGTTCTCAACCTTGCCTATCGAGGGAGTAGAGATGGAGCCACTTATGCTTAGATTTGCTTCCGTATTAGAATAAAGACTTCCGCTGCATACAAATAAGACTTCTGCTGTAAGCATGAGTTCAAGACTCATGAGACATTGTAATAAACTCTGTTATTCTTGGTTATATATATTCTGAATTCAGTTTGTGGAATATATGTATATGTGTGATGAACATCCTGGGCACACATATGCATTAGTTCTTGGTTCCGTGGTTTTTCCACAGAATTGAGGGCGTCACAGAGGAACTACAGCACCAAAACTTCGAGATGCTCGAACAACAAGAACCACGGGAGCAAGGCAAGTGCCCCTTGACCATATTGATCCCATGTTTTGAAACTGTTTTGTTTGCGAAAACTCGTACGCTTGAGTCAACTTGATGGGACACCCTTTTATAGGAGTTTACTAGTTTTGTTAACCATCCTTGTCGCCGGGAAAGTTGATGAGTCGGGTATGGTCGTTTTTCCTTTTTGCTTCGCCTAATCTACGGGATACGGGAAACTAAATTAAAACATTGTTAGCTACTGCACTCATATGAATAATGATGATGAGAACTTGATGATGTTAATGAGCATGGAATCGGGGGAGATCTAGACAAGCTTGGTTCATGGATGTTGCTGAATGAGATGGTGGTTTACTTGCCATAGATCTAAGGACCGGTTCATGCCAGCACATACCAGGAAAACAGTGCCACCATAAGGCCAAATATGGGTGCGGCTTAGCTGACTAATTAGGTGTGTTGCTAGCTTGTTATGGACCGTGGACGGCACGGGGAATGGGAGTTAAGGAGGACTGCCCTGGGAACTGCATGGCACAAGAGGGGGCCCGTGGGTGGGAGAATGGTGATTTGAGCCCGCCGGTGAAACCTCAATGAGTCCATACATCTAGTAGCCCCTGTGTAAAGGCTATTTTGTGATCTCTTGGCCATACACTGACGGTTGTGTACTGGTATAATGGAGGTTCTGCAGTCGCCGACGGGTGACGAAATCACAAACTTGTGGGTAAAGTGGCGCCACCTCTGCAGAGTGTAAAACTATCATGATAGCCGTGCTTCCGGTCACAAGCACCTGGCCAACTCACATGATTAGAGGCAAAACTTGGGATGGATGTTTGGTATGGTTATGGTATGGTCATTGGGATTGGTTTTGGGACTGTTTGAGTCTTGACAAAGAGTTTGGTTGCGGTTATATGAATATGAGATGGTTATGAATATTTATGAGCATGAGATGAACTTGAGAAAGATTAATGGTCGGTTAAGACTTGATAAATGGTGAATTATGATGGAGGAATGTTGCTTGTTTACTTGGATATATATATATATATATTGGGATTAAAATTCATCTAGACTTAGTTGTTGTTTTTATCATGTTTGTGAAATAAAATTTGCTTGCTGCAATGAGCCTTTTATTCCCTACCTTGTTGTAAGCTACATGTCATACTTTTCCCGCACTTGCTGAGTACGACATGTACTCACCCTTGCATTATCACATAAACATCGGCAACAGGACAAGAGTACTTCGAGGATCATGTGGAGTACTAGGCATGCGAACTACCATCAACATGCCCGTGGAGTTGAAGATGGAGCCTGCTGCTGTTTAGTTATTTCCGCTGTCGTTTAGAGACTTCCGCTGCAAGAATAAGTTAGAGATTCATGAGTGAGACAATGATTCGATGTAACAAAGTACTTAAACACTATTTATTTATGGTTATATTCTGAATCCAATTTGTGGATTACATGTGTATGTGTGATGAACATCCTGGGCACACATATGCATTAACTTGGTTCTGTTTTCGGAATCGGGTGTCACACTCCACCCCCATCGTCGCCGCGGCCCTACCGACGCTCCACCTCATCGCGGCCCTGCCTTCCCACATCGTCGCCTTGCCGCCTCGCCGCAGCCCCGCCTTCCCGCCTGTCACACCCGGTTTTTCCGAAGAAACAACCAAGTGAATATCACATGTATGCCAGGATCATTTTCTCATACATGTGATGACAAATAGTGAAGCATCATTTATTACAAGCCAGATGTCGAATATAAATAAGTCTTACATCGCAAATGTCTCAATGGACAATAATACGTTCATCACAAATAAATAAACTAGCAGCGGAATATTATTCTTGAGGGCTCCATCACAGGCGTTGCCCGGGAGTCTCCATGAACCTAGAAACCTTCTTCGGGTCCAAAGTCTTGGTCATTATACACCACCTCATTATCTTGACCTGAGCAGCAATATAAACCAACAAAATATGCAAGGTTGAGTACCAATGGTACTCAGCAAGTGTGGGAAAATTATATCATGCATGGCTAGAACAAGGAGAGGTTGAACTCATGGTTAAAGCACTACGCAATTAATACCTATCACCTTAGCTTATTAAGCACCTACATTACTACACAAGTGAAATGGTCCCAATCTCCCATCCCATCATCAAAATCCAATAACCATAACATCATTTCCAATGTTAAGCTTCCCGCTTAACATCCACAACTTCCAAAACCATCACTCCTCTAATCATGAATAAGTACAAGCCGCTCTTAACCGTGAGCACGGCTGTCATGACAGTTTTGACTCTGCAGAGTTTGTACCACTGTACCCACATGTAGTGATTTCATCCCCCGTTGCCGGGTGGACTAAAAGAACCTCCATTACGCCAGTGGCTACGAACCACATTCACACTTCCCAGGTGTGTAGCCAGGAGATCACTACGAAGCCTTTACCAAGGGATTCCTGACGAGCGTGGGCCCACTGAGGTTTCACCCCTAACAGCATACAAGAGGCTCCAACCCCGCTGCAGTGGCACCCTCTTGAGCCTTGCGGTTCATATGGTAGTCCAGCTGACACCTATTCCCCGCACCATCCAACACACCCATACTACGCCGGGGATGCACCTAATTAATTGGCCAAGCTGCCCCATCTCAGCATGTGGTTGGCACTGTAAAGCCAGGTTACATGCTCCATGAACCGGTCCTTAGGATCCAGGCAAGTACTAAACACAAACCCGAGTCTCGTGCACCCAGCACACAACCAAAACTTCCAACTTGCCTTGATCCCTACCTCTACATATCTCACAATATCTCATTCAAGAGTATGGCAAAATAAACTGATGATCTCATATCCCAAATATCCCATTCTAAGCATGGCTAAGCATATGCATAATAATAAATGACATGATAAAATAAATCCCAACCCAAGCTACAAGGAAACAAGGTAATGCAATTCTAGGGAAACTTCCTAGCATGGGTTTCATATTTTATTTGACAATGCAAATAATTCTATCTACACATCCTAGTATAGGATCAAAGTGGTCAAGGACACTTGCCTCCTTCTTGCTGCTCTTGAAATGGGTAGTCCTGATCTTGGAAAGGGATAACTTGCTCTTGAACAGGTTCTACTTCATACCATCACACATAGCAAAAGAAAAACACAATCCATAAGACATAGTTCACACTTCCACTTCATACAAACCACACATTCACATCCATGAAAGTAATTCACCATTATATGTGTTGTGATTAATGTGTGTTGATTTGTGGCTTGCATGCACTTTTAATCATGTGTATATGATTCCTACTTTTGTGTTCACATTTATACTTAACTACTATATATATGAGTTTCCAATTTAAATAAATTCCTTATATTCAATTACTACACCTTTTAGCTACCAAGTATGCATGAAATGTATTTTCCTTCTCCATATGTGCCTTCAGAATTTCTACCAACCCTAAACTGAATTCTTTGGATTTTAGAAACTCCATTTATCATTTACTAGTTGCTATATTTTCAGATTTATTTTCCTATGCATAATTGTGTACTTTATCATGAAATTAGTAATACACATCATCTAAACAGAATAGGTTCTGGTCCTAAAGAATTTAATAACACATTTTGACCTTTGCCTTTGATGTAAACTATTTCACAATTATTTTCCCTATTTTCTAAAACTATTCATTACTTAAAAATGTGTCCCTAAATGTGAATAATAAATTAAACAGATTCAATTCAGCCCAAAATATGTTTTTATCTCACTCCAATGTTTTCTAAATACTGAGAAAGTTTTTAATTTAATTATGACAATATGTTTGTCCCACTTTTTAATTTTTAAACACTAGCCACATATTCAATTTCCTAATTTAAATACTAAACAGGGCTAAAAAGTTAAACTTACCCCACTACAGGGTCTATAATATTATTTTAATAATTTCTAGGGGTCTAGCTACACTTATCAGAGGTGTTTTTCCTAATTTTTATTAAGTCCAGGGGCTAAAACTGATTTTTAAATGAATTTACATGATTTTCTGGAGTTCCAGGGGCTAGATCAGAAGTTTTCGGGGCTAGCTCTTATTTCCTAAGAACCCCATGGGGTAGCACGTAAGATTTCCAGTCTTTATAACGCGGGGCTGACATGGACCGTCCGATTTTAAACCGACGGCTGAGATTATAACGTCGAACCGGTACGCGGGGGTTTAAACCCTACCGTGCGATTTAAAATAAACGGCGCACAAGCGGCCACGTCGCTCTGATCGAGAGCGGGTGGCGCTGCCGGCGGCGCACGGCGGCGGGAAGCGGCGACCTCGCCGGAGACTTTCGGATCTTCGAGAATTCTTCCTAGAACTGTGATCTTATGGTATATATCGGTAGAGGGGAGGTCGGGGATCTCACCTCGGAGGTTTTCTTGAGCTCGGAGGTCCTGGAAGGTGATCGGCGACGAGGTCCGAGGTGAATTCACGGCGAGGCTCATCGGCGCTGTGTTTACACCGCAAGTCACCGAGTTTTCTGCACCTGCAAGGTTCCCCGGAGGCGGTGGATCAAGACCAGCGAGTTAGATCGGAATTTCCGAGCTTAGATCGGCCAGAATTCACCGGAGAAGTCTCGGTTCTCACCGGAGGAAAAATCGGCGATCGCGTGGGAAAAACAGAACGAGGCCGGGGTTTTTATAGACGGGGGAGGGCGGTGGGTTTGTTTAGATCGAGTGGGAGTCCTCCGGAACTAGAATTCGGCCGGAAATCCGGTCGGTTGCGATCGCTCGTGCGCGGGTGAACAGTCCGAGTTTCGGATGATCGGGGGTTAGGGATGACAGGTGGGTCCCACCTGTCTGAGAGAGAGAGCGCGGGCGCGCGGCTGTGGGCTGGCGCGGGGCAGGGTGGACCGGCTGGTGGGTTTCGGCCCACTGGCCGGTTTTTTCTGTTTTCTCTTTTTCTTTTTCTATTTCTTTTCTGATTTGAGTTTAATTTGAATTCCAGTTTGAATTTGAATTTTTGCAAAACATGCAACACGTCCAAAAATTTTTAAATCCCCCTCTTAACATTATTTAGGGTTTTGATTCGAAATTTTGGGGTGTTACAGCTCTACCCCCCTTAAAAGAAATCTCGTCCTCGAGATTGGTGGTTCTAATAAAACAATTCCGGACATTGTGCCTTGAGCTCATGTTCCCGCTCCCAGGTGGCTTCCTCTTCTGAGTGATGCTTCCACTGCACCTTGCACATCTGGATTCTTTTATTTCTGGTGAGGCGTTCCATTGTCTCCAAAATCTTGTATGGTTGCTCGGCATAAGACAAATCCTCAGCTACGTTCACTTCATTCATGGGTAACACCTCTTCAGGTGTCCTCAGGCATTTCTTGAGTTGTGACACATGGAATACATCGTGCACATCGGATAGACGAGCCGGTAACTCTAGTTGATACGCCACTTCGCCTTTCCTTTCCAAAACATGAAAGGGTCCGATGTATCGAGGTGACAACTTCCCTTTCACCTTGAACCGATGAAGTCCTCTGATAGGGGACACCTTGAGATAGACATAGTCTCCCACGTTGAAAACGAGCTCTCTTCTTCGTACATCGGCATAGCTCTTTTGGCGTGTCTGTGCTATCCTCAAGTTATTGCGAATTTCCCTCACCTTCGCCTCGGCTTCTTGTAGCACTTCTGGACCAAACACTTTACTTTCTCCTGTTTGGTTCCAAAATAGGGGAGTTCTGCACTTCCTCCCATACAAAGCTTCAAACGGTGACATCTTCATACTAGCTTGATAGCTGTTGTTATAGGAAAATTCCGCATACGGTAAATTCTTGTCCCAACTCCTATTGTTTTTGAGTGCACATGCCCTTAACATATCTTCAAGGATCTGATTGGTTCTCTCCGTATGCCCGTCAGTTTGGGGATGATAGGCAGAGCTGAAGTTCAGATGGGTTCCCATGGTTTCATGCAACTTCTGCCAAAACCTCGAGGTGAACTGTGTCCCTCGGTCCGACACAATCTTCTTTGGCACTCCATGGTAACACACGATCCTTGACATGTACAACTCTGCCAATTTGGATCCGCTGTAGCTTTCCTTCACGGGGAAGAAGTGAGCTACCTTGGTTAGCCTATCAATGATGACCCATATCGAATCATATCCTGATTGGGTCCTAGGCAATCCCACGATGAAATCCATGCTGATTTCTTCCCATTTCCATTCAGGCACTTTGAGTGGTTGCAATAATCCCGCGGGTCGTTGATGTTCTGCTTTCACCAACTGACATGTGTCACATAGGGCAACATGTTCCACGACATCTCGCTTCATGCCATACCACCAATACCTGCTCTTGAGGTCCTGGTACATCTTCGTACTCCCAGGATGAATGGAATAGTCG
Source organism: Neostapfia colusana (assembly GCA_030760725.1). Taxonomy (NCBI): domain Eukaryota; kingdom Viridiplantae; phylum Streptophyta; class Magnoliopsida; order Poales; family Poaceae; genus Neostapfia; species Neostapfia colusana. The sequence goes on from JASWHV010000003.1 coordinate 93,829,146, forward strand.
GAATCGTGAGCCTCCTTCAAAATCAATTCACGGATCTCCTTTACTTCAGGCACGCAGATTCTCTTCCCATGCCACACCGTACCTTGTTCATCCTCTCTGAAACCAGGAGCTTTATTTTCCTTGATGAGTTGCCTGATTTCTTGTATCTTCTCATCATTCTTTTGACCCTCGCGGATGTCTCGCTCGAGTGTGGAGTCCACTTCCATGGCGATGGCTTCACCACTATTTACCAAGCATATATTGAGCCTTATAACCTCGTCCTTCAATTCTGCAGGCATGTCTTTCAAGCTCAACTTATTGACCTGCACTTTCCAACTCAAAGCATCGGCCACGACGTTTGCTTTCCCAGGATGATAGTTGATGCCCACATCAAAGTCATTGATTAGCTCTAACCATCTCCTTTGTCTGAGGTTGAGATCTGGCTGTGTGAAAATGTACTTCAAACTCTTATGATCCGTATATATCTCGGTCCTCTTCCCCATCAAATAGTGCCGCCAAATTTTCAACGCGTGTACCACTGCGGCTAGTTCTAGGTCATGTGTAGGGTAGTTCTTCTCGTGCTTCCGGAGCTGCCGGTATGCATAAGCCACGACATGCCCTTCTTGCATGAGAATACATCCCAAACCGTTTCCAGAGGCATCGCAGTACACCGTGAAGTTCTTCTGCATATCTGGCATAACCAACACTGGGGCTGTTGTCAATCTCTTCTTTAGCTCCTGAAAGCTTGTCTCACACTGTGGCGTCCAGTTGAATGTGATTCCCTTCTCCAACAGTTTGGTGAGAGGTCTCGAGATCTTGGAGAATCCCTCAATAAACCGTCGATAGTATCCAGCCAATCCCAAAAAGCTTCGAACTTCCCCGACATTTTCAGGGGTTTTCCACTTCTGGATATCATCGATTTTGGCAGGATCCACGGAGATTCCTCCCTCCGAGATTATATGTCCTAAGAAGGGAACTCTCTTCAACCAAAACTCACACTTACTCAACTTGGCATACAGTTGGTGTTCTCTTAGCCTCTGCAACACCACCTTAGATGTTTCTCATGTTCTTCTTCATCTTTGGAGAAGACGAGAATGTCATCTATGAAAACCACCACAAATTTGTCCAGATATTCCATGAATACCTTGTTCATGAGATACATGAAGTATGCCGGGGCATTAGTTAGCCCGAAAGGCATGACAGTGTATTCATATAGTCCGTACCGAGATACGAAAGCTGTCTTGGGAATATCAGATTGCCTTATCTTGAGTTGGTGGTATCCCGAGCTGAGATCAATTTTCGAGAACACACAAGCTCCCCTCAACTGATCAAACAAGTCTTCAATGCGAGGTAATGGGTACTTGTTCTTGATGGTTACCTCATTCAAAGCACGGTAATCCACACATAACCTTTGGGTTCCGTCCTTCTTGGGCACAAATATCACCGGAGCTCCCCATGGTGAGGAACTAGGGCGAATATACCCCTTCTCCGTCAATTCTCTCAAATGATCCTTGAGTTCTTCTAGCTGCTGGGAGTCCATCCGATAAGGTCTCTTGTATATCGGGGCTGTTCCAGGCACTAACTCAATTGCAAATTCCACTTCACGATCGGGAGGCATACCTGGTAATTCTTCTGGAAAAACGTCTGGATATTCCCTGATAGTCCTGATTTCCTCAACTTTCACCTCAACTTGATTTAATTTAATGTCCCTCCTAGGCTCGTGTATTGTTATGAACTTTACTCTTGTGCCACTAGGGTGAGTTAGTTCCACCGTTCTGGTCAAACAATGAATGATTCCCTTATGTTTGGTCAACCAATCCATGCCCAAAATAATATCGATCCCTTGGGAATCTATCACTATGAGGTTAGCAGTAAACACTACCCCATTAATGTCTAGATTCACCTTGGGACACACTTGTCTTGTCCTTATTTCTCCACCTGGAGAGTTTACGGCTAGCATATGGTTCATTTGTGTTGTTGCTAGGTCATACTTCTTAACAAACCCTTGAGCAATAAACGAGTGGGTAGCACCAGAATCAAACAGTAGGGTTGCAAGGTGTAAATTGGCAGGAAACTTACCAACTACCACGTCGGGTGCATCTTGTGCTTCCTCCATAGTGACGTGGTTCACCCGTCCTCTCATTACATTCTGCTGTTGTGGCTGCGCGGGCTTCTTCTTTGGGCATTTGTGGGCGTAGTGCCCCACTTCTCCGCAGCTAAAACATTGCACCCCAACCTTAGGTGCCTGGCCTTTGCTGTCTTGGGGTTGGTTTGGGGGTCCTTGTACTGCTGGTCGAGGTGGATATGCGGGGCGAGGCTGCTGCACAAACTGACGTTGCGACTGTGCTGGTGCTGCGGGAGGCCTGTAGTTCGGGTTGTACCCTCTTGGTGCTGAATAGGGTACCGCAGCACGGCTCGTCTGCCCCGTAGGTTGCTGCATCATACGGGGGCGGTTGTTGCTTCCCGAGGCTTGATGTGACCAACCGGCCTTCCTCTTATTCTCATTTTCCAAGGCCTTTAGCTTCCTTTCTACCACAAATGCTCTGTCCACCATCTTTTGGAAGCTTTCATACTCATTCGAGGACATTGCACACTGCATCTCTGCGGTAAGTCCTTCCACGAAACAATCCTGTTTCTGCTCATCAGTCTCTATGTCCCGTGGGGCATAATGGGATAGTTGAGTAAATTTAGTGAGGTATTCCCTCACTGTCATGTTTCCCTGCTGCAGTCCCAAAAACTCCTTCCTCTTGTTTTTGAGTTCACCTCTTGGGATGTAATGGTTGCGGAAGCTACGCTTGAACTCTTCCCAAGTGATGTTCTCAGGGTCATGATGGGCGGCCACGTAGGCGGTCCACCAATCAGCAGCAGGTCCATGCAATTGATGAGAAGCAAACAGCACCCTCTCATACCCTTGGCACTGTATGATCCTCATCTTACTTTCAATGGTCTTCAGCCAATCATCTGCCTCCAGAGGTTCAGCAGCACTTGCAAACTTTGGAGGTTGAGTTCCTAGAAACTCACTCAACCTGGGTTGGCGTGGTGCAGCTTGTGGAGGTGGAACTTGATGCAAGTTGGCCACCACTTGAGTCAAGTTCTGGATGAGCTGATTTTAATTCTCCAGCATTTGGTGGAGGGGATCAACTCCTTCAGGGCGACCACCCCGGTCCTGGCTTCCAGAAAGATGAGGGTTGCATGCCTCATCGTTGTTGTTGGCGGGGTTGGCAGCACGTCCTTTTCCTCTTCCAGCCATCTGGCAGAATCAACCAATGTTAATTTGAAAGCATTTAGTACCATCTTACTACTTTCATTTGTTTGTACTTTGAAGTGTTGAGGCTTTGTTATACTTTTCTGAGGGTTCATTTCTCACACAAAAATAAATGCAATATTATTTCATGTGGATTCTCACACCAAAGCAAAACAATCTAAAGACGAGGCTGTGGACAATTGCTCATGGCTTCCACAACTCACGTCACACAACAAGCATTAACACACCATTAACTAATCGTAACGACTCGACTATTCGACATCCTTCTAATTTAAGGGAAAGGCTCTACACTACTCGTTTTCTTGAGCTGGCTCCTCAGGATCTTCCTCATCATTTCGGCTGCCTTCTGACTCTGCTTTGGGTGGGGAGGCTGCTGGTGGAGAAGTGCGACGACACCTGATCGCTCGGCGATCTGGGGAGTCAGGAGTCCATGTATCATTCACGATGATACACAGTTCATTCCCATCTCCTCTTTCTCTCGCCCTTAAGCAGGCTCGCAGCAACGCCTCCGTTTCCTTCAGGGTGTCCCGGACATCCTGAAGCTCTTGTTGACACTCCTGCAGTCGAGTGCTGAGCATAGAAGCATCTTCCAAGCACAAGTCCATGTGCTCATGGGAAGTCCCTTGCTGCACCGGCGGGTACTTGTACTCCGTGGTACCACTCTCACGTTGGAGGACATACATGTACTCAGTCTTGTCCAGGTGGCGATGATAGATGTGACTCTGGCAGGTGATGGCCTCCCAGGTGACATCCTTCTCCGCATCCACCTGTGTCGCTCTACAAGCAGGAGAGTGGTGAATCTTAAGCAGCTGATTTTCGTGTATTATCCTCATCTCTGAACTCCATTCTTCCCTCTTCTCACGGATGGTCCTGGTGGAGTTATAGTGGATGATTAGCTTGCCCATATTGCCGGCGGCTTCGAGCATACGCCGAAGACGGCGCAATAAGCCTCCTACTGCCAATCCATAGGAAAGGTACGTCACCAGACGGCTCTCCTCCCTCTCGGCAAGAGCAACTACGGGAACTCTCCCTCCTGTGGACTTGCGAGCGGTGCGAATCATGCGAACCATCTAAAACAAAAAGAATTTAAAATTAGGTTAGATAAACTCTCAAACAAAAATCCTATTTTGAATGAAAGTTGGGGTAAGATGAAGAAAGTGACTCATTTAAATAACACTTTTCAATCCACACCTTTGTAAAATAGTTTTTAAGAAAATAGGGCCCTTAAATACGTCCATTTCTACCTAGGTCCACGTTCCTACGGGCAACCTTGGCTCTGATACTACTTCTGTCACACCCGGTTTTTCCGAAGAAACAACCAAGTGAATATCACATGTATGCCAGGATCATTTTCTCATACATGTGATGACAAATAGTGAAGCATCATTTATTACAAGCCAGGTGTCGAATATAAATAAGTCTTACATCGCAAATGTCTCAATGGACAATAATACGTTCATCACAAATAAATAAACTAGCAGCGGAATATTATTCTTGAGGGCTCCATCACAGGCGTTGCCCGGGGGTCTCCATGAACCTAGAAACCTTCTTCGGGTCCAAAGTCTTGGTCATTATACACCACCTCATTATCTTGACCTGAGCAGCAATATAAACCAACAAAATATGCAAGGTTGAGTACCAATGGTACTCAGCAAGTGTGGGAAAATTATATCATGCATGGCTAGAACAAGGAGAGGTTGAACTCATGGTTAAAGCACTACGCAATTAATACCTATCACCTTAGCTTATTAAGCACCTACATTACTACACAAGTGAAATGGTCCCAATCTCCCATCCCATCATCAAAATCCAATAACCATAACATCATTTCCAATGTTAAGCTTCCCGCTTAACATCCACAACTTCCAAAACCATCACTCCTCTAATCATGAATAAGTCCAAGCCGCTCTTAACCGTGAGCACGGCTGTCATGACAGTTTTGACTCTGCAGAGTTTGTACCACTGTACCCACATGTAGTGATTTCATCCCCCGTTGCCGGGTGGACTAAAAGAACCTCCATTATGCCAGTGGCTACGAACCACATTCACACTTCCCAGGTGTGTAGCCAGGAGATCACTACGGAGCCTTTACAAAGGGATTCCTGACGAGCGTGGGCCCACAGAGGTTTCACCCCTAACAGCATACAAGAGGCTCCAACCCCGCTGCAGTGGCCCCCTCTTGAGCCTTGCGGTTCATATGGTAGTCCAGCTGACACCTATTCCCCGCACCATCCAACACACCCATACTACGCCGGGGATGCACCTAATTAATTGGCCAAGCTGCCCCATCTCAGCATGTGGTTGGCACTGTAAAGCCAGGTTACATGCTCCATGAACCGGTCCTTAGGATCCAGGCAAGTACTAAACACAAACCCGAGTCTAATGCACCCAGCACACAACCAAAACTTCCAACTTGCCTTGATCCCTACCTCTACATATCTCACAATATCTCATTCAAGAGTATGGCAAAATAAACTGATGATCTCATATCCCAAATATCCCATTCTAAGCATGGCTAAGCATATGCATAATAATAAATGACATGATAAAATAAATCCCAACCCAAGCTACAAGGAAACAAGGTAATGCAATTCTAGGGAAACTTCCTAGCATGGGTTTCATATTTTATTTGACAATGCAAATAATTCTATCTACACATCCTAGTATAGGATCAAAGTGGTCAAGGACACTTGCCTCCTTCTTGCTGCTCTTGAAATGGGTAGTCCTGATCTTGGAAAGGGATAACTTGCTCTTGAACAGGTTCTACTTCATACCATCACACATAGCAAAAGAAAAACACAATCCATAAGACATAGTTCACACTTCCACTTCATACAAACCACACATTCACATCCATGAAAGTAATTCACCATTATATGTGTTGTGATTAATGTGTGTTGATTTGTGGCTTGCATGCACTTTTAATCATGTGTATATGATTCCTACTTTTGTGTTCACATTTATACTTACCTACTATATATATGAGTTTCCAATTTAAATAAATTCCTTATATTCAATTACTACACCTTTTAGCTACCAAGTATGCATGAAATGTATTTTCCTTCTCCATATGTGCCTTCAGAATTTCTACCAACCCTAAACTGAATTCTTTGGATTTTAGAAACTCCATTTATCATTTACTAGTTGCTATATTTTCAGATTTATTTTCCTATGCATAATTGTGTACTTTATCATGAAATTAGTAATACACATCATCTAAACAGAATAGGTTCTGGTCCTAAAGAATTTAATAACACATTTTGACCTTTGCCTCTGATGTAAACTATTTCACAATTATTTTCCCTATTTTCTAAAATTATTCATTACTTAAAAATGTGTCCCTAAATGTGAATAATAAATTAAACAGATTCAATTCAGCCCAAAATATGTTTTTATCTCACTCCAAAGTTTTCTAAATACTGAGAAAGTTTTTAATTTAATTATGACAATATGTTTGTCCCACTTTTTAATTTTTAAACACTAGCCACATATTCAATTTCCTAATTTAAATACTAAACAGGGCTAAAAAGTTAAACTTACCCCACTACAGGGTCTATAATATTATTTTAAGAATTTCTAGGGGTCTAGCTACACTTATCAGAGGTGTTTTTCCTAATTTTTATTAAGTCCAGGGGCTAAAACTGATTTTTAAATGAATTTACATGATTTTCTGGAGTTCCAGGGGCTAGATCAGAAGTTTCCGGGGCTAGCTCTTATTTCTTGAGAACCCCAGGGGTAGCACGTAAGATTTCCAGTCCTTATAACGCGGGGCTGACGTGGACCGTCCGATTTTAAACCGACGGCTGAGATTATAACGTCGAACCGGTACGCGGGGGTTTAAACCCTACCGTGCGATTTAAAATAAACGGCGCACAAGCGGCCACGTCGCTCTGATCGAGAGCGGGCGGCGCTGCCGGCGGCGCACGGCGGCGGGAAGCGGCGATCTCGCCGGAGATATTCGGATCTTCGAGAATTCTTCCTAGAACTGTGATCTTATGGTATAGATCGGTAGAGGGGAGGTCGGGGATCTCACCTCGGGGGTTTTCTTGAGCTCGGAGGTCCTGGAAGGTGATCGGCGACGAGGTCCGAAGTGAATTCACGGCGAGGCTCGTCGGCGCTGTGTTTACACCGCAAGTCACCGAGTTTTCTGCACCTGCAAGGTTCCCCGGAGGCGGTGGATCAAGACCAGCGAGTTAGATCGGAATTTCCGAGCTTAGATCGGCCAGAATTCACAGGAGAAGTCTCGGTTCTCACCGGAGGAAAAATCGGCGATCGCGTGGGAAAAACAGAACGAGGCCGGGGTTTTTATAGACGGGGGAGGGCGGTGGGTTTGTTTAGATCGAGTGGGAGTACTCCGGAACCAGAATTCGGCCGGAAATCCGGTCGGTTGCGATCGCGAGCGCGCGGGTGAACAGTCCGAGTTTCGGACGATCGGGGGTTAGGGATGACAGGTGGGTCCCACCTGTCTGAGAGAGAGAGCGCGGGCGCGCGGCTGCGGGCTGGCACGGGGCAGGGTGGGCCGGCTGGTGGGTTTCGGCCCACTGGCCGGTTTTTTTCTGTTTTATCTTTTTCTTTTTCTATTTCTTTTCTGATTTGAGTTTAATTTGAATTCCAGTTTGAATTTGAATTTTTGCAAAACATGCAACACGTCCAAAAATTTTTAAATCCCCCTCTTAACATTATTTAGGGTTTTGAATCAAAATTTTGGGGTGTTACACCGCCTCACAGTGGCCCCACCTTCCCGCATCCCTGCCTGCCCGCCTCGCCTCAGCCCCGCCTTCCCGCCTCGCTGCGGCCCCGCCCCCACCTTCCAGCACCATCGTCGTGCCCCCGAATTCCTGGCCGTCACTGCATCCGCCTCACCAAAGCCCCGCCCCGCCTTCCCGCATCATTGTCGTGCCCCGGTCATCGCCGCATCCCGACCGTGGCCGCGTCACATCCATGCCACCCATGGCCCACGCCTAACGTTTGAGCAAGATGCCTCCATCTAGGGGTAGTGGTAATAGGAAAAAGATAGCGACATCGTTGCACCGTGTTTGTGGTCGAGACTATCGCATGTCATCCATGTCCGAGGCCGAGCAACCCGATCCATGTCAGTTGTCCCCAATCATGGGAGACTACGGGATGGATGATATCCATATGGAAGGTGAGGATGCCTACGAGAAAGAGAAAGGTCAAGGTGATGCCTATAATTTGAATGATGCAGGTACAGAGAGCCTCCCGCCGATACGTCCATGTCAATCGTCCCTAGCTTACCTTGGCAATGAAGGTGGTCAAACATCTTCCACAACTTCGGGTCGGAGAAGTAGAGCGACATATTGGCAACACTTCATTGAGAACAAAGAATTCGTCAATGGTAAGAGTGTTGTTGTTTATGCTTCCTGCAAATACCGTAAAAAGATTCTTTATGAAGTATCGAGTAGTGGCATGGGTCATTTGAATCGCCATTATGTTAGATGTACAAAGAAGCTTGCTTTACGAGAAGGTGGAGCAACACAAACTCAATTGAACTTCATGCCCGATGGCTCTGTAAGTATTTGAGTTTATAATGCCAATGTAGCTCATTTTGAAATTGCTAGGTATATTGCAACCGAGGATCAACCTATTTGTATGGGTGAAAGTGTTAATTTTGAAAGAATGATCCAGAAAGCTTTTTGTCCACAATATAGTAATGTTTCTAAAAAAACTACTCGACATGATATAATTAAAAGATAAAATGATAAAACGGAGATGTTGAAACAATCTTTTTAGAGCATGTCATTTTCTGTTGCATTAACATCATATATTTGGTTATCTTCACACTAGAGGACAAACTATCTTAGTGTTGTTGCTCATTACAGAGACCACGAGTATAAGCTAAACAAAGGATTTTAGGATTGTGGGTCATTGATGAGAATCACACTAGTGACACAATTGCCTCACATGTGCTAGAGGTCATTACAAAATTTGGTATTGAAAATAGAACTGTGTCTATTACTCTTGATAATGCATCAGCTAACACTAGGGCTATGGATATACTTGAGCCACATATTGAAAGATACATTGATGGGTATGTTCTTCATCAAAGATGTGTATGGCACATCATTAATCTTATTGTGCAGGCTGGCTTGGTAAAGGCAAGTGGATGTATTGATAATATACGTAGTGTCATTCGATATCTATTGAATTCTCCACAGGTTTACCAAAATTTCAGGGAATACTGCCATGTAAAGGGGTTGAAATCAAAGAAGTTTTCACTAGATATGTAAGTGTGATGGAATTCTACATACACCATGTTGAAGCAATTAAAAGGGTAAGAGAATATTTTCACCACTTTCTTGAATGCTCAATCTGCAGGTATAGTGCTTCATGAGATAGATTGTACTACGGCATCACGTCTTCGATGCCTATTGAAACAATTCTATAATGCAACAACCTTATTGTCCGGTATCTATTATCTCACCTCTCCCCTTCTATTTGAATGGCTCATGACTTTTGCTGCAATTTTTAATGAATATGAGAATGATGAAATACTAGCTACTATTGTTGCGGAAATGAAAGCAAAATACCTTACATATTTTGAAGCTATCTAACATCTCTATTGTTTTGCTCTCATTTTTTATCCACGTAAAAACTGTAGAAACTAGAGGCTGCATTGCAATTTATTGATGACAAACTTGATCTTGATTACTCATCTGCGTACTCACATGTTAAGTCCAAGATATTTCGAGTATTTGGTATGTATCAACAGAAATATGGTCAACCGCGCCTGTCGGTTCCCTGCAGACCAGGTACCCCCGCGTGGAGGGTTGAAGACAGCTCAGGCCCCGTCCCCTCTCTCGAGGCGGGCCCTGACACGGCCACGTGCCCTTGGCCCCAGACCTGGCCCTGCCGCTGAGGCAAGGTTCAATGCTGCCATGTGTGCCCAGGCTCTGGAGCCACCACGTTCCGTTGGCCCTGGACCAAGACTCCCCGCTGAGGTGAGGTCCGGAGCTGCCACGTGTAATCGGGCTCTGAACCTTCCTCCCTGCTGAGGAGGGCTCCGTAGCGGCCATGTTCCCTTGGCCACAGACCAAGCCTCCCCGCTGAGGTGAGGTCCGGAGCTACCATGTGTATCCAGGCTCTGAGCCTTCCTCCCCGCTAGGGAGGGCTCCGGAGCCGCCACGTGCCCTTGGCCCCGGACCAAACCTCCCCGCTGAGGTGAGGTTCGGAGCTTCCACGTGTATCTGGGCTCTGAGCCTTCCTCCCCGCTGAGGAGGGCTTCAGATCCGCCATGTGCCCTTGGCCCCGGACCAAGCCTCCCCGCTGAGGTGAGGTCCGGAGCTGCCACGTGTATCCGGGCTCTGAGCCTTCCTCCCCGCTGAGGAAGGCTCTGGAGCCTCCATGTGCGCTTGGTCCCGGACCAAGCCTCCCCACTGAGGTGACTTCCGGAGCTGCCACGTGTATCCGGGCTCTAAGCCCGTCCTCTCCGCTGAGGAGGGCTCCAGAGCTGCCACATGTCCCATGATGTCGTGGGCCGTGGTCTTCAAAGTCAAGGAGGAAGTGCGCTGTCAGGCTGCACATTCAAGACTCGCGCCGTCCCCAGAAGCATGGCGCATGATGCACGCCTCCGTCCTTCGCTCCTTCACCATTACGGTGACAATACAGGGCAACGAGGTGTGACAGCGGCACAGTGCCACCCAATGGCACAGTGCCTCCAAGCAGAACGAGAGGACACGGTGACAAGACAACGTCTTCATCATCACCTGCTACCCGGTCAGAGGCGCTCAGTGCGCCATGCGGTGGGACTTAACTCCTCCACCAACCACTCTACTCATAGCTGTAAATACCCTATATCATGTATATGGTTCAAACAGCCTCGGGGCCACCTGTCGCGCCCCGGGCCACATTGTAACTACCCCGACCCTTGGACTATAAAAGGACTGAGGCGTCCACCTAGAAAAGGGTTTGATCCCTAATCCCTAATACACACACGCGTGAGCAATACAACACTCACTCCCGTAGACGTAGGGTTTTACGCTCCGGTGGCCCGAACCACGTAAATCTCTGTGTTTACCTGAGTTCATCATCCTCGATCGATCTAGCTGCATCAGCTCCTCCAAACAACGAACCTCCGCGGACTGCTCCATTAGCGGTACCGAGGGAAGTGTCGCAGCTCACACTTCAACATTTGGCGCGCCGGGTAGGGGGGCTTTCACGCTCTCTAGGTGACCAAGCATCACCACCATAGTGAACATACACTCTCTCGGCGGCTTGTCTCGCCGTCGTCTCCAGGCGGGAGACAAGGAGGCCATTTCCCGCTCCAGGGCGGGTAGATATAGCCGGGCAGGCAACCAAAAGGTCAGCATGCCGCCCGCTCCAATGGCGCCCGCGGCGGGTAGATATGGTCGGGCAGGCGACTATACAGTTGGTGTGCCCTCGGCCCGCGACTGCTACCTCACGGCGACCTTCTACCCCGAAGGTGGCGACTGTGCCACCACTACTGAGCCCGGAGAGCCTGCTGTCTTGTGACACCCTCAATTTCGTATCCATGCATGCATACATAATTCATATAGAGAAACATTTTAAAAGAATTAGAACGGGAGGAAGAATCATCAAAATGGTGGGGTATGGGAGTAACATAGCTGAAAAGAGCCAATTCTAGTTCGCCGAGGAGCGCCGCCGACACTTCCCGTGGCCTGCTGGCCACGTGGTGCTTTCAGAGCTCATCCCTGCGGAGGGGGTGAGGTCCGACACCGTTGGCCACGTGGCAGGCTAGAAGCTCGCCTCTACGGAAGGGGGCGAGGTCCGGCCCGCTGGACACGTGTTGCCTCTGGGGCTTGTCGCTGCGGAAAAGCGAGGTCCAGCCCCGCGGGACACGTGTCGCCTTCGGAGCTAGTCTTTGCGGAGAAGCAAGGCTCAACCCCGCGGGACACGTGTCGCTCTCAGAGCTCACCCCCGCGGAGGGAGAGAGGTCCGGTCCCGATGGACACGTATCATCCTCGGAGCTCACCTCCGAGAAGTAGGGAGGTCTGACACTACGGGACACGTGTCATCCTCGGAGCTCACCTCCGAGGAGAAGGGAGGTCCGACACTACGGGACACGTGTCGTCCTTGGAGCTCACCTCCAAAGAGAAAGGAGGTCCAACGCTGTTAGACACGTGTCGACCTCGGAGCTCGTCTCTGAGGAGAAAGGAAGTCTGGCACTGCTAGACATGTGGCACTCTCGAAGCTCGCCTCTGAGTAGATGGGAGGTCCGGAACTGACATGTGGCACTCTCGGAGCTCGCCTCTTAGGAGAGGGGAGGTCCGGAACTGACATGTGACGCCCCCAGAGCTCGCCTCTATAGAGAGGTGAGGCCCGACCCGCCAGACACATGGCGCACGCGGAGCTCTCCTCTGAGGGAGAGGGAGGTCCCGCCCGCCAGACATGTGGCACACCCGGAGTTTGTCTCTGCGGAAAAGGGATACCAGGCCCCCGCTGGACACGTGGAGCCTCCGGAGCTTATCCCTGCGGAAGGACGAAATTCTTAAGCAGTTTTTCCCCTGTACGTGAGTACCCGGTACTGAGGAAACTGACATGATTTCTTCCATGTTGATACCGCACCCAAATCAATTGGAGATAAGTTGTTGAGATCCAAAACAAATTGAATAGGACTCTTATTTGAAATCCAATCGGAGTAGGACTCTTCTTTTCCTCTTATAAATAGAACCCAAAACCCCTTGGCCGCAACCACGTACCTATTCTTCCCCTCCCGAGTCAGCGACTTGGAGGTCCTAGCTCTCAACTCGCCGAGTTAACCCCCTTCGCCGGAGTTCAGCCACCGGTGAGACCGCCGACGAGCCCCGTCACGCTCGCCGTCGCTGCTGCCATGGCTAGGAGGAAGGCCGAGGTAGGTCTACGTTACCACCTTACGACATCATCGTGGTTTCTACACATCTGTTTCTTCGAACAGAAGCTTTTTCGTGTGGACAGATCATGTGTTGATCGGTTTTTGATGGTGGAATTGATCTAGATCTTGAGTCAAGATCATCACCACGTCCACACTTGATCCCTACACCCTTGTTCATCATCAAACCCCATGCAAAGCCATTAAAAAAAATGCAAGAACACGTACAAACTATATTAATGAAACAACACCATAGGATTAGCATGCACCTGTACCATTGCATCTTAAAGTAAAGTTGTGCATGATGATTGATTTCTGTGAATCTTGTATGTGCGTGATCGTGAGTAGAAGGGCAAGCTCAGGGATCTATCTACGAAGGACTACAACACCAAGACTTCGAGATCCGTGAGCAACAGAAGCCACAGGAACAAGGCAAGTGCCTCTTGACCATATTGATCCCATGTTTTGGAACTGTTTTGTTTGCGAAAACTGTGTATGCTTGAGTCAACTTGATGGGACACCCTTTTATAGGAGTTTACTAGTTTTGTTAACCACCCTTGTAACCGGGAAAGTTGATGGAATCGGGTATGCTCGTTTTTGCTTTTTGCTTCGCTGAGTTCACGGGATATGGGAAGCGAGATAGAATGTGTTTAGCTACTGCACTCATATGAACAATGATAATAAGAACTTGATGTTGATAATGAACATGAATCGGGGGAGATCTAGGCAAGCTTGGTTGGTGGATGTGGTAGAATGAGATGGTGGTTTACTTGCCGTAGATCTAAGGACCGGTTCATGCCAGCACATGCCAGGAAAACAGTGGCACCACAAGGCCAAATATGGGTGCGTGACTAATTAGGTAAGTTGCTAGATTGTTATGGACCGTGGAAGGCGCGGAGAATGGGAGTCGAGAGAGGACTGCCCTGGGAACTGCATGTCACAATAGGGGGCCCGTAGGCGGGAGAATGGTGATTCGAGCCTACTGGTGAAACCTTAGTGAGTCCATACATCTAGTAACCCCTTTGTAAAGGCTATTTTGTGATCTCTTTGCCATACACCGACGGTTGTGTACTGGTATGATGGAGGTTCTGCAGTCACCCACGGGTGACAAAATCACAAACTTGTGGGTAAAGTGGTGCCACCTCTTAAGAGTGTAAAACTATCATGATAGCTGTGCTTACGGTCACAAGCGCCTTGCCAACTCACATGATTAGATGGGATGGTTATTGGTATGGTTATTGGGATGGTCATTGGGAGATTACTCGGTATGGATGTTTATTGGTATGGTTATGGTTTGGTCTTGGTAATGAGAATGGTTTCGGGACTATTGAGTCATGACAATGAGTTTTGGTTCGGTTATATGGTTATGAGATGGATATGAACATGAGATGGTTATTATGAGCATGAAAAAAAGTTGAGAAAGATTTATGGTGGGATGAGACATGGAAAGTGGTGAATTATGAAGGAGGTATGTTGATGTTTTAATTGGATATATGTTGGGATTAAATTCACATAAAGATAGTTTCTGTTTTTATCATGCTTTGTGAAAAAAACTTTTCTTTCTGCAATGAGCCTTTTTATTCCTACCTTGTTGTAAGCTACATGTCATACTTCTTCCGCACTTGCTGAGTACGACATGTACTCACCCTTGCATTATCATACAAACATCAGCAACAGGAGAAGAGTACTTCAAAGACCATGTGGAGTATTAGGCGTGCGATCTACCGTCAACTTGCCTGTGGGGATGGAGTTGAAGATGGAGCCGCTGCCGTGCTTAGTTTGCTTCCGCTATCGTTTAGAGACTTCCGCTGCTAGAATAAGTTAGAGACTTCCGCTGCAAGAATAAGATAGAGATTGATGTAATAAGTACTTAAACCCTATTATTCGTGGTTATATTCTGAATTCAGTTTGTGGATTACATGTGTATGTGTGATGAACATCCTGGGCACACATATGCATTAGCTGGATTCCGTGTTTTATGGGACCGAGCGCCACATGGCTGCAGCACACGCTCTTCTCCACAATCCTTCAGGCGAAGGCGCCATCCCACAGGCGGCAGAATAGAGGCGCTTCCGACGTCGACCACCTCATCGCCGATGCCATGAATACGACCGCCTACTGAAGGCAGCAGGCAGATCCCTCAAAGTCCCAGTCGCGTACGCCGACGGTGGCCCGCGGGACGGCTGACACGCCCGCGATGACCACGGCTAGACAGGCCACGGTCGACCTCAGGGTCGAGCTAAACCGTCGCCGCGTGAGCGACGATGGTCACGTCACCATCGAGTGACGCCGCGAGAGGCGTCGCAACCTCAAAGGAGAGTGCGACACCCCAAGCGCCATACTAGAGGGACATTCCCCGCAGACCCCTGCCTCTCCAAGAGCAGGCAGGGGGTGCATGGCGCTTGCCCCGCACCTTCGCATGGTGGTCTGGCCACCCATGTTCAGGCCCCACTTGCCAGAGAAGTACGACAGGACTGTCAACCCTGCCGAGCTCATGCAGATCTACTCCACCTCCATCTTAACTACAGAAGGGAATGAGGCCATCATGGCCAACTACTTCCCGGTGGCCCTGACCGGCATGGCCCAGTCATGGCTCATGAACCTTCCCCCAGGGTCCATCTCCTCATGGGTATAGTTGTGCTGGAGATTCACAGCCAACATCGGGAGTTCCTACACATGCCCCGGCAGCAAGCTTGACCTCCATGCCATGCGCCAGCACGAGGGTGAGTCGTTGCGACCCTTCATCCAGCGGTTCTTTCAGGTTAGGAACACCATCCCCGCATCTCCAACACCTCCGTCATCGTTGCCTTCCGACAGGGCGTTAGAGACAAGAAGATGCTCTAGAATTTATCCACACACGACGTGCAAGACGTCTCCAAGCTCTTCGACCTGGCTGACAAGTGCGCCAGGGCGGTGGAGGGCAGAGACTGACACTCACGACCCGCCTCCATGGTGGGGAGTGCCGGTGAATCCGCTGCTCAGGGCAGCGGTAAAAAGAAGAAGAAGGTCGGAGGCAAGGACAAGCCTCTCGACGGTGCCCCACTGTCACTGCAGCAGCAGCCGCTGGGGGTCGTACCATGCGCGCCGACAAGCACCCAAGACCGTTGTCTGTCAGCGATGATGATCAGTGGAGCCCGGTGCACAACTCCAGCCGCCACGGCGCCAGCGAGTGCCGTGAGATCAAGAAGCTCGCAAAACATTTTTGTGAGCTGCGACAGCAGCGGCCGTGCCAAGACGGCGTGCCCTTCCGCAAGAGGGAGGGCAAACAGAAGGATGAGCCTAAGGTCGGTACCGAGCCGGAGATGGAGTATCAAGACGCCAAGCGGGCATTGAAGGTCATCTACGGCCACTACGACTCCGACTCCAGCCGATAACAAGTGGCGCAAGGCACTCCACGTGATGTATGGAGGCTCCTTCGACATCTTGTCCCGACGAGCTGTCAAGACCCTGCTTCGAGCGGTGGCAGCAGCTGCTCCAACCCCCAGGCCAGCGCCTCACCACAAGTGGATGGAGACGTCGATAAGATTCGATGCCTTCGACTGCCCCAAGAACATGGCGGGCGTCGGGCAGCTACCACTCCTCGTTGTCCGACCATCGCCAACGTGAATCTCTATCACGTGCTGATCGATGGCGGGGCGTCCCTCAGCGTCATCAACCTTGCATCTTTCAAGAAGCTACAAATCCCTATGTCCTAACTCACCTTCTCACGTCCATTCTCTGTGGTGGGTCGGAACCCTATCTCCCCGTGCGGTAGCATCTCCCTCCCGGTGATATTCGGGAGACCTGAGAACCACCGCACAGAAAGTGTCATCTTCAACGTTGCGGAGGTCAGCCTCCCCTTGAATGTCATCATCGGCGGGCCTGCCCTGTACTGGTTCATGGCAGTAGCCCACTACGGCTACTTGGTCTTGAAGATGTCGACTCCGGAAGGCATTCTCAAGATCCGCGGAGACCGTACTGCTATGGTGTCGACGTCGGAGAAGCTCCAAGCACGCGCCAGTGAGGGATGACATCTGCACCCTGCGTGCAACCCTCAGACGGTGGGGACGTCCCCGTCAAGGTCGTCCAACTCGGCTCCGACGTCACCCAGACCACCCGCATCGCTGGGGGCCTGGGTGACAAATAGGAAAACACACTCGTCAGCTTCCTTCGGGCTAATGTCGACGTGTTTGCATCGCAACCGTCGGAGATGCCCGGAATCCCCAAGGAGGTGATCGAGTACCATCTGAAGATCTATCCTGACCCCAGACCAGTCTAATAGAAGCCTTGGAAGCAATCCATCGAGTGGCAAAACTTCATACATGAAGAAATCAAGAAGCTGCTC
The DNA here is from genome assembly GCA_030760725.1 of Neostapfia colusana. Classification (NCBI taxonomy): domain Eukaryota; kingdom Viridiplantae; phylum Streptophyta; class Magnoliopsida; order Poales; family Poaceae; genus Neostapfia; species Neostapfia colusana. The sequence goes on from JASWHV010000003.1 coordinate 93,846,561, forward strand.
GATGTTGGCTTCATCCGAGAGGTCCACCATCCACGATGGTTGGCCAACCCTGTTGTCATCCCCAAGCCTGGCGGGAAGCTTCGGATGTGCATCGACTACACCACCCTCAATAAGGCATGTCCAAAGGATCCATTTCCTCTTCCCCGTATAGACCAAATAGTGGATTCTAGATCCGGTTGTGATCTACTGTGTTTCCTAGATGCATATTCAGGTTTTCACCAAATACCTATGTCTAGGGAAGATGACGAGCATACTGCCTTCACCACAGTAGATGGTATATACTGCTATGTATCTGTCGAAGTGTTTCCTGCGACAATTCCCTCGGTCTGCTCAGGAGAAGCCCATGGAGGTTCTTTTTTAGGAGGGGCTTAGTGGTTTTGAGCGTCATAGCACGATGGCAAGTTGAACGCGAGGATTTACGTGGTTCGGGCTGCCTGAGCGTAATACCTATGTCCATGGAGTGTTGGTTGTTCTTTGTTGCCTGAGCTTGAGTGTTGCTAAAGCTTGGGAGCTTACAAGTGTTGGAGTAGAGTTGAGATCGAGAGAGCAAAATCTGGAAAAGTCCCTTTGCCTGTTGGCTGTATGGTCCTTTTATAGCACAAGGCCAGATAGCCTTACAAGTGGTCCCGGGGCCTGACAGGCGGCCCCGGTGTGGGCAGCAACCCCTACTATGGCTAGAATGGGCGCGTCGCCTTGTCACATTGGCTTCCTTGAATGTTGTCTGACGAAGGCGGTAGGAATGCGTCTTGTTCCACGGTGCTGCACTGTTGCTACCGTCAGAGTGTCGCACGACCGGTCTCTGCTGCCAGGCATGCCTATACCGGGGTACACTGGATTGCTTGCCTGGGGAACACGCAGACTTTAAATGCGCAATAGGACAGCACACCTTCCTATTTGCTCCTTGGCTATCTGCCCGTTGCTTGTCGGCGCGGCGTCCGGGTGGCTACCACCGGGACGCGCATCATCTCCGGAGCTGTCTTGCGGAGTAGCGAGGGGTCCAGAGTCGTTGGACACGTGGCAGCACCGGAGTCGTGGTTTTCATTGACGACATTATGGTGTATTCAAAAAGTGAGGAGGAGCATGAAGAACATTTGAAATTGACCTTGCAGAAAATGCGTGAGCATCGATTGTACGCCAAGCTTAACAAGTGTCAATTTTGGCTAAAGGAAATATCGTTCATAGGCCACATTATCTCCGAAAAAGGGGTATCTGTTGATCCCGGAAAAGTGAGAGATGTTCTGAAGTGGGACCAGCCGCAAAACGTGAGGGATATTTGGAGTTTTCTTGGGATGGCGGGATACTATCGAAGATTCATCAAAGACTTCTCTAAGATAGCAAAGCCTATGATGGAGTTGCTAACGAAGGGAAAAGCCTTTCGATGGACACCAGCATGCCAAGAAAGTTTTGAGGAGCTCAAGAAAAGGCTAACCACAACACCGGTTTTGGTATTGCTGGATGTAAGCAAGAGCTTTGACATATATTGTGACGCATCGAAACAGGGGCTCGGATGTGTGCTCATGCAAGAAGGACAAGTGGTAGCCTATGCCTCACGACAATTAAAGAAGCATGAGCTCAATTATCCTACACATGACTTGGAGCTAGCAGCAGTAGTGCACGCATTGAAGATTTGGAGACATTATATCCTTGGTCATCGATGTGAGATCTATACGGATCATAAAAGACTCAAGTACATATATACCCAAACGGACTTGAATTTGAGGCAACGTCGATGGTTGGAACTCATCAAGGATTACGATGTTGGAATCAACTACCACCCTGGGAAGGCCAATGTAGTAGCTGATGCATTGAGCCGAAAGGGAGCATGTCACCAACTCACGGTTCGGGAGCTACCACCCGAACTACGTAAGGAGTTCGAACGATTACACCTCGGATTCTTGAACAACATGGAAATGATGGAAATCCACTCTTCATTGGAGCAAGAGATAAGAGATTGCCAAGCAACGGATGAGGAGATCAAGGAGATCAAGGAGAGGATCCGACAAGGAATAGAGAAGGATTTCAAAGAAGATGAGAAGGGTACGTTTTGGCTAAGAAAAAGGATTTGTGTGCCTAACGTGAAGCACCTCCGCGACATGATATTGAAAGAGGCACATGATTCACCCTATTCCATACATCCCGGAAGTACCAAAATGTACAAGGACTTCAAAACTTGTTATTGGTGGGATGGTATGAAAAGGGACATAGCCGAATACGTTGCCCTATGAGACACATGCCAACGGGTGAAGGCTGAACATCACAGACCCGCTGGATTGTTGCAACTGATGAGGACATCTCTCCTTTGCATACAATGCAAGGACCGATCACTAGAGCACGTGCACGACAATTGGATCTCCAGGTACGTTCTAACCTTGTCAATTGTTTTTTAGAAGTTACGCTTGTTTTCATACATGTTTTAGTGATTAGGAACAATGGAGAGGACCATAAAGGGCTGGGAGGAGTCCAAGGAGTCAAGGAGGAGGAGATAGGACGTGCACACCAAGGAGGAGCCCAAGTACAATTCGACTTCGACTCCACCTCGGGTTCCAGGAGCTGCCTTCACCAAAACTGACGTCCCGGACACATACCGAGTCGGATTTGGACGTTCTATATATGGTTGGAACCGAGATTTCATAAAGCTTCCAATGGAACCAGCCCCACCTCAAAATTCCTTCTAAGTTGATGGGAATCAGCGAAACAAGTGGGCGTCCAGAATCTGTCTGGTGCTGTGCCACCGCCTTTTGGGCTGCTGGCCCGTGTATCGTGTGGAAGCCCATTAGGGTTGCGTCCAGTGGTCTTGCACGCCCCTAAACTCCTTTTTATACAGCAGCCGCCACCACATTAGGGTGGGGTTTTGCTTAGTTACAATCTGTCATTGAACAGTGTCACCGATCATCGGTTGTGAGACCCCAAATTCATGATCAATTCAGTTTTGATTGCAACTTCTCTGTTCTTGCTTGTGTTCTTGATTGCGCTTGCAGGGATAAGCCTTCGTGGCGAGGTCATTCATGTGACACGGGTGATAACCAACTGAGTAGTGGTGTAGTGATTGAGGGGTTTCGTTCGTTCGGAGCCTTGGATCATCAACGTCGAGATCTCCACCCAATCAAGTTTACCCTACCTCTCGGAAGATCGGGACTCATCCTCCTATCAAATGGTATCAGAGCCGACCCTCGCAGTTTCACGGGTGCGTACGGGTCAGTGACAAGGATACTGTAGCGTACGGGTCAGGGACGCAGGTACGTAGGCATGACGTGTGGGTCCTCTGTGTGGGACACGGTATGATACGTATGCTGCTAACCGGACGTACGGTATGCGTATGCCTGTACTGAACGTACGGACATGGCTAAGAGGGGACGTTCCTGTCTTGGTGTTGACCGACGAGGACGTCGGTCTTCTAAGGGGGGTGGATTGTGTGATATCCTGACTCCCGGCTTAATAGGATTGATAGAGTACTCATACCACCAAGGTATACCTTCTTTTCCGGAAGCCCACCTGCAAAGGACTCCGGGGTTAAGCGTGCTTAGCCCAGAGGAATTTGGGGATGTGTGACCGACCGGTAAGTCTTCCCGGGTGCGCACGAGTGAGGACAAAGTGCGCAGAAAAGACGAGTGGTGGTATGTGAGGCTAGTCTATGACCCTAGAGAGCCATTACAAAATTGTGTGATATCCTGACTCCCGGCTTAATAGGATTGATAGAGTACTCATACCACCAAGGTATACCTTCTTTTCCGGAAGCCCACCTGCAAAGGACTCTGGGGTTAAGCATGCTTAGCCCGGAGGAACTTGGGGATGGGTGACCGACCGGGAAGTCTTCCTGGGTGCGCACGAGTGAGGACAAAGTGCGCAGAAAAGACGAGTGGTGGTATGTGGGGCCAGTCTATGATCCTAGAGACCCATTATCAATTAGTATCAGATTTCCAGGTTCACTGTGAGGTATACTTGTGTGCCCTTTAGATTTATTTTGTTTCAGTCCTATCGTCCACAAGAAGGCACAAAAAAAATTTTAGTTTCCCTGACCTACAACCCCCGCTCAACCTTTTGCACAATTTAGTTTCGGAGTCCGTAGTTCTGAGTTCATGTCCTAGGTTGAGTCTGGTTGCTGGTTTAGATTTGTTTTGGTTCAGTTTTGTTTCTTCCATCCGCTGCCATCTACAAAAAACTAATCTACAAAAAAATTCCATCCACCGATTCGTTTCTGTTGCAGTTTCCACCATCACCAAAACCTGATTCGGGGTATCCTCCTTAAAACGGGCATAACTTTTCGCTCGTAACTCCGATTGAGGCGCATTGTTTTTCCTAGAAAGGTCTCGAAAAAGTCCACATACGGCGTTTTCAAAAAAAAATTAAGAAGGCCCTCGTTTCGAACTCCGAAGTTCCAGCACCAGTTTTTCCAATCGCTCCTGAATTTGTGCCGATCTCATCTTTCATCGGTTTGAGCTAATACTTGGTGCTGTTTCTATTCTTGTGCCCCTGGTTGAGAAAAAATATCAAAAAATAAAGAGAAAAAAAAAGATTTTGATTTCTACTCGTGCTTCAAGACAAAAACAGGAGGCTAAGGGGTTTTCTAGTTGTGCTATTTCTGTGAGTGCTGGATACTTGCTGATATTATCCTTGTTGTTCATCATCATTCATCCTTGTCCTTGCTTGTTGCCACAACTGTTCTAATGCATTCTTAGGCAAGCAACTAGGTGAAATTCTTTGGACACTTATTTAGCATTGCTATCTGTTACTAACTTGTGTGCCACATACATATACTGCATTTGAGCCTTCCATGCTCCACCTTCTCTCGAGCAGAACAGGTAACCTTTGCAATCACACCCACTCTCTGCTTGCTTCACACCGGTCACCGTTGGCCACCTGCAGTGCTGGTAAGAAACTTGTAAGAGCGGGGTAAGACACATCTTACTGATCGATTTTCCACCCACTTCGGAGAGCGTAGTAATAGGGTTCTTCATGATCTTTTTTTCTTCATTTCTGTTTAGTACTAACAATGACAGGAAAGAAGCCTATGGATAAGACCTCTGGTTCTACACCTCCGGATGATAATGAGTGCGCGTCCCATATGGAACTAAAGGACATGATGCAGGCAATGACCGAAGCTTTCAACAATTACCAGACCACTACAACAGCCACCTTTCAGAGGCTCCATACAAGTTTTGCTGGTCTGACCACACGGTTGGACGAGATGGAGACTCGTCTTCCCCAACAAGCTACACCCTCTATCATCCTTGATGGTGATGCACATGCTCACTACGACACAGAGGATGACTTCAATAACAATGAGGTTGATGCACAGCAGCGCTGTCGCCCTCGACGAAATCGTCAAGGTATGGGAGGTAGACCTCGTCCTCATGCTCCTGAACAAGATAATGATCCTTATGCTAAGATTAAGTTTTCTATTCCAACATTTTATGGTTCTTATGATGCTGAGACTTACTTGGATTGGGAGATGACGGTAGAACAAAAATTTAGCTCTCATCTTGTTCCTGAGCGACATAGAGTTAGACAAGCCACTAGTGAGTTTAAAGATTTTGCTATAATTTGGTGGAATGAACTTGTCAATACACGTAATGCACCACAGACATGGGCTGCGTTAAAAGAAGAGATGCGCGCAAGGTTTGTTCCTCCTTCATATAGTTGTGATCTTCTTAAGAAATTGCAACGCTTTGATCAGGGTGACATGACTGTCCAAGAGTACTACCAAGAGTTGCAGAAAGGTATGCTTCGTTATGGGGTAGTTGAGGATCAGGAAGACCAAATTGTTAGGTTTTATGGGGGCTTGCGGCGTGAGATCCAGGACATAGTTGACTACAAGGAATATCATTCTATTCAACGTTTATTTCAACTTGCTATGTTAGCAGAAAAAGAAGTGCAGGGTCGCCAACAACAGCGGTGGAACAACACCTTCACGCCACGACAATTTCCGGTGCCATCCAAATCAGCGCCCTCCTCGAACGTACGTGCTTCTACACCACCCTGCACGGGTGTTGTACGCAGCAGCATCACACCTTCTACATCACGGTGACAAGATAACAGCAAGTCCCAGATGCCTCCAGGTGTTGCAGCAAAGGCGGCTGCACCCAACACTTCGACAAGTCGCAGCTCCGACATCAAGTGCCACCGCTGCCAGGGACTTGGCCATATGCAACGAGATTGCCCCAGCAAACGGGCGATCATTGCCACTGCTGATGGCGGGTATGTTAGTGCTTCTGATATTAAAGATGAAAATATTATTGCAACTAACGTTTCAGGTTCGGATGATGGTGCTGAGGAGGTTCTTGGTACATCTGCGACAAACAACTATAGGACTTTGATTGTGCAGCGAGCTTTGAGTGCCACGGTTCGAGAGGACGACAACCACCAACGTCACAACCTTTTCAACATGTTTCTCGTCGTCAAGGACTGCCGTGTACATACCATCATTGATGGTGGTAGCTGCAACAATTTGGTGAATGTTGAGGTGGTCAAGAAGCTTGGATTGACCACACGGGAGCATCCCCACCCTTATCACATTCAATGATTTAACAACAATGGTAAGGTTAAGGTAACACAAACAGCAAGGATACATTTTTCCATTGGTGCTTATCATGATTTTGCTGATTTTGATGTGGTACCTATGGATGCTTGTTCTCTTTTGTTGGGACGTCCTTGGGAGTTTGATACTGATTCTATTCACCATGGTCGATCTAATAAGTATACTCTCATTCATAAGGGCAAGAAAATTGTGTTGCTTCCTATGAGTCCCACTGAAATTGTACAATTTGAGCAGGAGAAAAAGAATAATGCTAAGCAAAAGGGTGTTTTCAATTCTGAAATTCAGCAACCTATTAAGTTGAAAAATCCTATTTTGCTTGAGACTATATCTGATCTTGATGATTTATATGCCTCTAATGGAACTTGCTATGCTTTAGTGTGCAAACATGCTTTATATTCCATTGAGGATACATCCATTGTCTTGCCACCTGCTGTTGCTAACCTTTTGCAGGAATATATGGATGTTTTTCCATCAGAGATACCCCCTGGATTACCACCTGTGCGAGGCATTGAGCACAAGATTGATTTGGTTCCAGGGGCGAGCTTGCCAAACCGTGCTGCCTACAGAACCAACCCCGACGAGACTAAGGAAATTCAGCAACAAGTCCAAGATCTTCTGGACCACGGGTACATTCGTGAGAGCCTTAGTCCTTGTTCTGTTCCTGTTCTTTTGGTGTGACACCCTCATCTCGGGTGTCAGCATATGTTCATGAGTTATGAAGAAGAAAACATTTTAAGAAAAGATGGAACAATGATAAATATCAAAAGGATAGCCAATAAAGCTCTCAGAGAGTACCAAAGGCAACTTCCGCCGCCAGCAGGCCACGTGGCATGTTCGGAGCTCGTCCCTGCGAGGTGAAGAGAGGTTCACCGCTAAACTGGCTACATGGAAGGCTCGGGGGTCACCTCCGCAATTGGAAAAAGGTTCAACCCTGTGGGACACGTGTTGCCCACGGAGCTAGCCTCTGCGGAAGAAGCAAAGGTATTTTTCGTAGGACACATGTCATCCCCGGAGCTAGTCCTCGCGGAAATCAGAGGACCCGTCACGCAGGATACGTGTTGATCTCGGAGCTTATCTCAGAGAAGCCCGGATCTATCGAACACGTGTCGCCACCGGAGCTTATCTCCGGGAGGTCTTTCGTTGCTAGACACGTGTCGACCTCGGGGCATGTTTCCTGAGGAAAGAAGAAGGGGAAGACCGGCGCCAACACGTGGCGTGCGCGGAGCTCACCTCCAAAAGAGGGGGGGGGTCTCGGTCGATGGACACGTGGCACAACCGGAGCTCGTCTCTGCGGAGAAGTAGATACCAGGCCCCGGAAGGACACATGGAGCCTCCGGAGCTCATCACCACGAAGGTAACGAGTCTGGAGCGGTTTTTACGCGTAAAGATACCGGTACGCAACAGAAACCGATCTAAATTTCCATGATGTTACTAAAGATAAGACGCTAGGATCCAACAAAGATCTGAATAAGACTCTTATTCGGGATCCAATCAGATTAGGACTCTTCTCTTCCCGATTATAAATAGAACCCAAAACCTCTGGCCAAAACCACAAACTTCTCTTTCAACTCCTGAGCCGACGACTTAGAGCCCTAGCCCTAACTCGCCGAGCAAAACATCGCCGAAGCGCAACAAGGGAGATCATCGGAGAAGAACCAAGCGGTCTGAGGAGGACCTCGAAGACAAGAAGAGCGTGAGGTAGGACTTCAATACCACCTTACGACATCATTGTGTTCATCTCTTGCATCTGTTCTTCAATTCCTTTCGAACAGAAGCCTTCTCGTGGGCAGATCACTCGATGATCAGTTTGATCTAAAGACAAGATCATCACCACGTCCACCTTTGATCCGAACACCTCTGCCCATGCAAGCCATGCAAGAGCACACCAATCTAATAAAAATCATAGGATAGCATGTATGTGCATCATCGCATCTAGTTTAAGGTTTGCGCATGATATTGATTGCTGTGAATCTTGTATGCACGTGAATCCTACATAGCAGGACAGGTTCAGGGAGCTGTCTACGACGAGCTGCAGCAACAAGGTTTTGAGAATCAAGAACAACCGGAACCGCAAGTACAAGGCAAGTGCTCCTTGACCATATTGATCCTATATTTTGGGAAAACTGTTTGTTTTTGCGAAAAGGTGTGCGTACTGAGTCAAACATGATGGGAAACCCTTTTATAGGAGTTTACTAGTTTTGATTAAACCACCCTTGTCGCCTGGGAAGTTTATGAGTCGGGTATGGTTTTGGTTTATGCTTCGCTGAGTCTATGGGATTGGGAAGCGAGATAGATGTGTCTAGCTAACTGCAATCGTACCAATAATAAGTAACTGATGGGGTTAATGAACATGGATCGGAGGGAGATCTAGGCAAGCCTGGGTTTGTGAATGAGGTAGCATGAGATGGTGGTCTTGCTTGCCGTAGATCTAAGGACCGGTTCATGCATGCACATGCCAGGATAACAGTGCCACCACAAGGCCAAGTATGGGTGCGGCTTAGCTGAGTAATTAGGTAAGTTGCTAGAGTGTTATGGACTGTGGAAGGTGCGGGGAATGGGAGTCGAGTGAGGACTGCCCTGGGAACTGCATGGCACAAGAGGGGGCCCGTGGGCGGGAGAATTGGAGATTCTAGCCTGCCGGTGAAACCTTAGTGAGTCCATACATCTAGTAACCCCTTTGTAAAGGCTATTTTGTGATCTCTTGACCATACACCGACGGTTGTGTACTGGTAAAATGGAGGTTCTGCAGTCACCGACGGGTGACGAAATCACAAACTTGTGGGTAAAGAGGTGCAAACTCTGCAGAGTTACTAAAACTATCATGATAGCCTAGCTTACGGTCACAAGCACCTGGCTAAACTGCCATGATTAGTTGGGATGATTTTTGGGATGGTTTTTGGGATGGTTATTGGGAAGGTTCTTGGTTATGGTTATTGGTTTGGAACTGTTGAGTCTGGATGATGAGATGGTTGCATAACTGTTGGGACATGACATGAGATTGGTCTCGGTGTGAGACGAAGTTGTTTTACGAGGTGAGATGGTAGCGAATACGAGGAGGTATTCGTGAGTATGAATAAAGGATTGGTTAATGTTCGGATGGAACACGGAAAGTGATGGAGGTATGTTGGTAATTTAGTACATGTTGGGATTACATCTAAAGTTAAGTTGCTGTTCTATCATGGTTTTGCAAATCCGCTTTTCTGCAAATAAACCTTTTATACCTATCTTGTTTATGAACTGCATATCATGTGTTTTCCCGCACTTGCTGAGTACATCATTGTACTCAAACTTGCATTATTATTTCGTCATCAACAGCAAGAGAAGGCTATTATGAAGACCAAGTGGAGCATTATGGCGTGTGATCTGTTCTCAACCTTGCCTGTGGAGGGATTAGAGATGGAGCCACTTCTGTTTAGATTTGCTTCCGCATTAGCTAAATTGCTTCCGCTTTAGAATAAAGACTTCCGCTGTGAGCATGAGTCCAAGACTCATGAGGTATTGTAATAAACTCTGTTATTCGTGGTAATATATAATCTGAATTTAGTTTGTGGAACGTATGTGTATGTGTGATGAACATCCTGGGCACACATATGCATTAGTTCTCGGTTCCGTGGTTTTCCCACAGAATTGAGGGCGTCACATTTGGTTCCAAAAAAAGATGGCACTTGGCGCATGTGTGTTGATTGTAGAGCCATCAATAACACTACCATTCGTTATCGCTATCCTATTCCTAGATTGGATGACATGCTTGATGAGTTGAGTGGTTCTGTTATTTTATCCAAGATTGATTTGCGTAGTGTGTATCATTAGATTCATATGGCTTTAGGTGATGAATGGAAAACTGCTTTTAAAACTAAATCCGGACTTTATGAATGGTTAGTCATGCCATTTGGTTTAACTAATGCGCCCAGCACTTTCATGAGGTTGATGAATGAGGTTTTACGTGCTTTCATTGGTAAATTTGTGGTGGTTTACTTTGATGATATCCTTATTTACCGCAAGTCATATGATGAGCATCTTGAACATTTGCGTGCTGTTTTTAATGTCTTGCGCGATGCACGTTTATATGGTAACCTTGAGAAGTGCACCTTTTGCACCGATGGTGTGTCTTTTCTTGGGTATGTTGTTACTTTGCAGGACATTGAGGTGGACGAGGCAAAGATTGTTGCCATCACGAGCTGGCCACTTTCGACTACGGTCACACAGGTTCGGAGTTTTCTTGGTCTCGCAGGTTTCTACCAGCGTTTCGTGCGGGATTTCAGCACCATTGCGGCACCTCTCCACGAGTTGACAAAGCATGGAGTGCCGTTTCAATGGGGACCAGCACAACAACAAGCTTTTGATGTTCTCAAGTCAAAGCTCACACAAGCACCATTGCTGCAACTTCCTGATTGTGAGAAGACCTTCGAGCTTGAATGTGACGTGAGCGCATTGGCATTGGAGGAGTGCTAATTCAAGGAGGTAAACCTGTTGCCTTCTTTAGTGAAAAATTGCATGGGCCTTCGCTGAATTATTCTACATATGACAAAGAACTTTATGCTTTAATGCGTGTCTTGCAAACTTGGCAACATTACCTATGGTCTAAAGAATTTGTCATACATTCAGATCATGAGTCTTTGAAGTATCTTAAAGGACAAGCTAATCTGAACAAACGTCATGCTAAATGGATTGAGTTCATAGAATCATTTCCTTACATCATTAAACATAAGAATAGGAAAGACAATGTGATTGCCGATGCTTTATCTAGACGTTATACCATGCTGTCCCAACTTTCTCATAAAATCTTTGGTTTGGAAACCATAAAGAGGTTATATGCTACTGATTTGGACTTCAAAGATGGCTTTGAAAATTGTAGAGAGGGAAGAACGTGGCAAAAATTCCTGCTGCGTGAAGGCCTTCTCTACCGTGCTAACAAGCTGTGTGTTCCAGCTAGCTCTGTTCGTCTTTTGTTGTTGCAGGAAGCGCATGGAGGTGGTTTGATGGGACATTTTGGTGTTAAAAAGACAGAGGATGTGCTGGCCACTCACTTCTTTTGGCCACGAATGAGGCGTGATGTGGAGCGCTACATTTCACGTTGCACGATATGCAACAAAGCTAAGTCTCGACTTAACTCACATGGTCTTTATATGCCTCTTACGGTTCCTAGTGCACCTTGGGAGGATATTTCTATTGACTTTGTTTTAGGATTGCCTAGAACAAATAGGGGGAGGGATAGTGTCTTTGTGGTTGTTGATCGTTTCTCTAAAATGACTCATTTTATGCCCTGCCACAAGACCGATAATGCTTCACATGTTGCTGATTTGTTCTTTATGAGGTTGTGCGTTTGCATGGTGTTCCCAATACTATTGTTTCTGATAGTGATGCTAAGTTTTTGAGTCACTTTTGGAGAACTTTATGGTATAAAGTGGGAACAAAGTTGCTGTTTTCTACTACTTGTCATGCACAAACTGATGGGCAAACGGAGGTAGCTAATCGTACCTTATCTACTATGTTGCGGGCTGTTTTGAAAGACAATTTGAGGTTGTGGGAGGAGTGTTTGACACATATTGAGTTTGCTTATAACAGGTCTATTCACTCCACAACCAAGTTAAGTCCGTTTATGGTAGTCTATGGTTTCAATCCTCGTGCTCCAATTGATTTGCTACCTTTACCACATACTGAAATTGTGAACTTAGATGCTACACAACGTTCTGAATTTATTCTTAAGTTGCATGAAACTACTAAGTTACAAATTGAAAAAAATGAATGAAAAGTATCGCATTGCTGCTAGTAAAGGAAGGAAGGAGGTAAAATTGGAACCCGGTGATTTGGTGTGGGTTCAATTGAGAAAAGATAGGTTCCCGGATTTGAGAAAGTCCAAACTCATGCCACGTGCTGCTGGACCTTTTAAGGTTCTTGAGAAGATAAATGAAAATGCATATAAACTTGAGTTGCCTACCGAGTTTGGGGTTAGTCCCACATTTAACATTTCAGATTTGAAGCCATACTTGGGTGAGGAAGATGAGCTTGAGTCGAGGACGACTCCAATTCAAGAGGGGGAGGATGATGAGGACATCTTTCCTTTGCATACAATGCAAGGACCGATCACTAGAGCACGTGCACGACAATTGGATCTCCAGGTACGTTCTAACCTTGTCAATTGTTTTTCATAACTTACGCTTGTTTCCATGCATGTTTTATTGATTAGGAACAATGGAGAGGACCAGCAAGGGCTGGGAGGAGTCCAAGGAGTCAAGGAGGAGGAGATAGGACGTGCACACCAAGGAGGAGCCCAAGTACAACTCGACTTCGACTCCACCTCGGGTTCCAAGAACTGCCTTCACCAAAACTGACGTCCCGGACACATACGGAGTCGGATTTGGACGTTCTATATATGGTTGGAACCGTGATTTCATAAAGCTTCCAATGGAACCAGCCCCATTTCAAAATTCCTTCTAAGTTGATGGGAATCAGCGAAACAAGTGGGCTTCCAGAATCTGTCCGGTGCTGCGCCACCGCCTTTTGGGCTGCTGGCCCGTGTATCGTGTGGAAGCCCATTAGGGTTGCGGCCAGAGGTCTTGCACGCCCCTAAACTCCTTTTTATACAGCATCCACCACCACATTAGGGTGGGGTTTTGCTTAGTTACAATCTGTCATTGAACAGTGTCGCCGATCATCGGTTTTGAGACCCCAAATTCGTGATCAATTCAGTTTTGATCGCAACTTCTCTGTTCTTGCTTGTGTTCTTGATTGCGCTTGCAGGGATAAGCCTTCATGGCGAGGTCATTCATGTGACACGGGTGATAACCAATGGATCAGTGGTGTAGTGATTGCGGGGTTTCGTTCGTTCGGAGCCTTGGTGTGACGCCCTCAATTCTGTGGAAAACCACGGAACCGAGAACTAATGCATATGTGTGCCCAGGATGTTCATCACACATACACATTCGTTCCACAAACTGAATTCAGATTATATATTACCACGAATAACAGAGTTTATTACAGCACCTCATGAGTCTTGGACTCATGCTCACAGCGGAAGTCCTTATTTCTACGCAGCGGAAATCTTATTTAAATGCGGAAGCAAAAACTAATGCGGAAGCTAAACTAAGCAGAAGTGGCTCCATCTCTACTCCCTCCACAGGCAAGGTTGAGAACAGATCACACGCCATAATGCTCTACTCGGTCTTCATAGTAGTCTTCTCTTGCTGTTGATGAAGAAATAAAAATGCAAGTTTGAGTACAATGATGTACTCAGCAAGTGCGGGAATAACACATGACATGCGGCTCATAAACAAGGTAGGTATAAAAGGCTTATTTGCAGAAAAGCAGATTTATAAAACCGTGATAAAACAGCAACTTAACTTTAGATGAATGTAGTCCCAGCATGTATGAAATTACCAACATACCTCCATCACTTCCCGTGTTCCATCCAAACATTAACCAATCCTTTACCCATACTCACGAATACCTCCTCGTATTCGCTACCATCTCACCTCATGAAACAACCTTGTCTCGCACCGAGACCAATCTCATATCATGACCCACCAGTCATGCAACCCTTTCATCATCTAGACTTAACAATTCCAAACCAAACCATAACCAAAAACCATAACCAAGAACCTTCTCAATAACCATTCCAGTAACCATCCCATCTAATCATGGCAGTTTAGCCAGGTGCTCGTGACCGTAAGCTCGGCTATCATGATACTTTTAATAACTCTGCAGAGTTTGCACCTCTTTACCCACAAGTTTGTGATTTCATCACCCGTCGGCGACTGCAGAACCTCCATTATACCAGTACACAACCGTCTGTGTATGGTCAAGAGATCACAAAATAGCCTTTACAAAGGGGTTACTAGATGTATGGACTCACTAAGGTTTCACCGGCAGGCTAGAATCTCCAATTCTCCCACCCACAGGCCCCCTCTTGTGCCATGCAATTCCCAGGGCAGTCCTCACTCGACTCCCATTCCCCGCGCCTTCCACAGTCCATAACACTCTAGCAACTTACCTAATTACTCAGCTAAGCCGCACCCATACTTGGCCTTGTGGTGGCACTGTTATCCTGGCATGTGCATGCATGAACCAGTCCTTAGATCTACGGCAAGCAAAACCACCATCTCATGCTACCTCATTCACAAACCCAGGCTTGCCTAGATCTCCCTCCAATCCATGTTCATTAACATCATCAGTTCCTCATCATCATTACGAGTGCAGTTTGCTAGACACATCTATCTCGCTTCCCAACCCCATGGACTCAGCGAAGCATAAAGCAAAAACCATACCCGAGTCATAAACTTCCCAGGCGACAAGGGTGGTTTAATCAGAACTAGTAAACTCCTATAAAAAGGGTTTTCCATCATGTTTGACTCAGTACGCACACCTTTTCGCAAAACAAAATAGTTTTACCCAAAACATAGGATCAACATGGTCAAGGAGCACTTGCCTTGTTCTTGTGGTTCCGGTTGTTCTTGATTCTCAAAATCTTGTCGCTGCAGCTCGACGTAGACAGCTTCCTGAGTTTGTCCTGCTATGTAGGATTGACGTGCATACAAGATTCACAGCAATCAATATCACGCGCAATCCTTATACTAGATGCGATGATGCACATGCATGCTATCCTACGATTAGTCTTATTATATTGATCTGTACATATTCTTGCATGGCTTGCATGGTCAGAGGTGTTCGGATTAAAGGTGAACGTGGCGATGGTCTTGTCTTTTAGATCAAACTGATCATCAAGTGATCTGCCCACGAGAAGGCTTCTGTTCGAAAGGAATTGAAGAATAGATGCAAGAGATGAACACAATGATGTCGTAAGGTGGTATTGAAACCCTACCTCACGTTCTTCTTGACTTCGAGGTCCTCCTCGGACCGCTCGGTTCTTCTCCGATGATCTCCCTTGTTGTGCTTCGGCGATGTTTTGCTCGGCGAGTTAGGGCTAGGGCTCTAAGTCGTCGGCTCAGGATTTGAAAGAGAAGTTTGTGGTTTCGGCCAGAGGTTTTGGGGTCTATTTATAATCGGGAAGAGAAGAGTCCTAATCTGATTGGATTCCGAATAAGAGTTTTATTCAGATCTTTGTTGGATCCTAACTTCTTATCTTTGGTAACATCGTGGAATTTAGATCGGTTTATGTTGCGTACCGGTATCTTTACGCGTAAAAACCGCTCCAGAACTCGCTACCTCCGTGATGATGAGCTCCGGAAGCTCCACGTGTTCTCCGGGCCTGGTATCTCCTCATCCGCAGAGACGAGCTCCGGTTGTGCCGCGTGTCAATCGATCGAGACCTCCCTCTTCTTCGGAGACGAGCTCCGCGCACGCCACGTGTGGGTGCCGGTCTTTCCTCCTTTCCTTCCCTCAGGGACATGCCCCGAGGTCGACACGTGTTCAGCAGCGACGGACCTCCGGAGATAAGCTCCGGTGGCGACACGTGTTCAATAGATCCGGACTTCTCGGAGATGGGTTCCGAGATCAACACGTATCCCATGCGACTGGTCCCCTGACTTCCACGAGGACTAGCTCCGAAGGTGACATGTGTCCCATGAAAAATGCCTTTGCTTCTTCCGCAGAGGCTAGCTCCACGGGCAACACGCGTCCCACAGGGTCGGACCTCTTTCCAATTGCGGAGGTGACCCCCAAGCCTACCACATATCCAGTTTAGCGTCGGACCTCTCCCTATCTCTCGGGAATGAGTTCCGAACACGCCACGTGGTCTGCTGGTCGTGGAAGTTGCCTTCGGCGCTCTCAGAGAGCTTTACTGGCTATCCTTTTGATACTTGTTTCTGTTCCCTCTTTTCTAAAAATGTTCTTCTTCTTCATAAAACATGAACATATGCTGACACCCGAGATGAGGGTGTCACAAATCTACCCCCCTTAAATTGAATCTCGCCCTCGAGATTCGTTAGTAGAAAATAGATAGTGGAATTCAGCCTTAATATCCTCTTCACGCTCCCATGTGGCTTCAGCTTCAGTATGATGACTCCATCGTACCTTGCACCATCGAATCACTTTGTTTCGGGTGACCCTTTCCTTTACATCCAAGATTCGGACAGGGTGTTCTGCGTAGGTCAGGTCTTCTTGAAGTTCAAGTTCTCCCATTGACACTTGTTCCTCTGGTACTCTCAAGCACTTCTTGAGCTGGGATACATGAAACACGTCATGTACGTCGCATAGGTGGTTTGGGAGCTCTAGTTGATAGGCTACTTCTCCTCGCTTGTCCAAAATCTTAAATGGTCCGATGTAGCGAGGTGCTAGTTTGCCTTTGACGTTAAAATGTCGTTGGCCTCGGATAGGCGATGCCTTAAGGTATACGAAGTCTCCTACTTCGAAGGTCAACTTCCTATTGTCCGCATAGCCTTTCTGTCGTGACTGAGCAGCCTTTAAGTTCTCCCGTATCGTTTGGACTTGCTTTTCAGCCTCTTGTAGTACTTCGGGTCCAAACACCTGGTTCTCTCCAGTCTCGTTCCAGAACAGTGGTGTTCTACACCGTCTACCATATAAGGCTTTGAAAGGCGACATCTTCAAGCTAGCTTGATAGCTGTTGTTATAGAAGAACTCGGCATACGGTAAACTCCTATCCCAACTACGCCCATGTTTCAAGGCGCAAGCTCTCAGCATGTCCTCCAAAATTTGGTTCGTCCTCTCGGTTTGCCCATCTGTTTGTGGGTGATAGGCGGAGCTAAAATCTAGTCGTGTACCCATGGCTTTCTGCAGCTTCCTCCAGAATCTAGAGGTAAACTGAGAACCTCGATCTGAGACTATCCTCTTCGGAACTCCATGACGGCACACGATCTGCTCCATGTACAACTCTGCCAACTGTGTAACGTTGTAACTGGTCTTTACCGGAAGAAAATGGGCGGTTTTTGTCAACCGGTCCACAATGACCCAGATGGAGTCGTATCTTGACTGAGTTCTTGGCAATCCGACAATAAAGTCCAGACTGATGTCCTCCCATTTCCATTCAGGTATTTTCAAAGGTTGCAACAATCCAGCGGGTTTTTGATGTTCGGCCTTTACCCGTTGGCATGTGTCGCATAGGGCAACGTATTCGGCTATATCCCTCTTCATACCATCCCACCAATAGCAAGTTTTCAAGTCCTTGTACATTTTGGTGCTCCCTAGATGTATGGAATAGGGTGAATCATGTGCCTCCTTCAATATCATGTCGCGAAGGTGTCTTATGTCTGGCACACAAATCCTTTTTCCTAGCCAAAGCGTACCCTTTTCATCCTCCTTAAAATCCTTTTCCATCCCTTGTCGGATTCTTTCCTTGATCTCCTTGATCCCCTCGTCCGTTGATTGGCCCTCTCTTATTTCTTGCTCCAATGAGGAGTGGATCTTCATTATTTCCATGTTATTCAAGAATCTGAGGTGTAACCGTTCGAACTCCTTTCGAAGTTCGGGTGGTAGCTCCCGAACCGTGAGTTGGTGGCATGCTCCCTTTCTGCTCAGTGCGTCAGCGACCACATTGGCCTTCCCGGGGTGGTAGTTGATTCCCACATCATAATCCTTGATGAGTTCTAACCATCGACATTGCCTCAAATTCAAGTCCGTTTGTGTAAATATGTACTTGAGGCTTTTATGATCTGTATAGATCTCACATCGATGACCAAGGATATAGTGTCTCCAAATCTTCAATGCATGCACCACTGCTGCTAACTCTAAATCATGAGTAGGATAGTTAAGCTCATGCTTCTTTAATTGTCTTGAGGCATAGGCTACTACTTGTCCTTCCTGCATGAGTACACACCCGAGCCCTTGTCTGGATGCGTCACAATATATGTCAAAGCTCTTGCTTACGTCTGACAATACCAGAACTGGTGTTGTGGTTAGCCTTTCCTTGAGTTCCTCAAAACTTTCTTGGCAGGCTTGTGTCCATTGAAAGATTTTTCCCTTCGTTAGCAACTCCGTCATAGGTTTTGCTATCTTAGAGAAGTCTTTAATGAAGCGCCGATAGTATCCTGCCATCCCAAGGAAACTCCGAATATCCCTCACGCTCTTCGGTTGGTCCCACTTCAGAACATCTCTCACCTTTCCAGGATCAACCGATACCCCTTCCTTGGAGATGATGTGGCCTAGGAAGGATATTTCTTTTAGCCAAAATTGACATTTGTTGAGCTTGGCATACAACTGATGCTCTTGCAACTTCTGCAAGGTCAATCTCAGATGTTCTTCATGCTCCTCCTCACTTTTTGAATACACCATAATGTCCGTCACACCCGGTTTTTCCGAAGAACAACCAAGTGAATAACACATGTATGCCAGGATCATTTTCTCATACATGTGATGACAAATAGTGAAGCATCATTTATTACAAGCCAGGTGTCTAATATAATTAAGTCATACATAGCAAATGTCTCGATGGACAACAATAAGTTCATAAAAAGTAAATAAACTAGCAGCGGAATATTATTCTTTAGGGCTCCATCACAGGCGTTGCCCGGGGTCTCCATGAACCTAGAAACCTTCTTTGGGTCCAAAGTCTTAGTCATTATACACCACCTCATTGTCTTGACCTGAGCAGCAATATAAACCAACAAATATGCAAGGTTGAGTACCAAGGGTACTCAGCAAGTGTGGAAAATTATATCATGCATGGCTAGAACAAGGAGAGGTTGAACTCATAGTTAAAGCACTATGCAATTAATTCCTATCACCTTAGCTTTTTAAGCACCTACATTACTACATAGATGAAATGGTCCCAAGCTCCCATACCCTCATCATAATCAAATAACCATAACATCATTTCAAATGTTAAGCTCCCCGCTTAACATTCACAACTTCCAAAACCATCAATCCTCTAATCATGAATAAGTCCAAGCCGCTCTTGACCGTGAGCACGGCTGTCATGACAGTTTTGACTCTGCAGAGTTTGTACCACTGTACCCACATGTAGTGATTTCATCCCCCGTTGCCGGGTGGACTAAAAGAACCTCCATTATGCCAGTGGCCACGAACCACATTCACACTTCCCAGGTGTGTAGCCAGGAGATCACTACGAAGCCTTTACAAAGGGATTCCCGACGAGCGTGGGCCCACTGAGGTTTCACCCGTAACAGCATACAAGAGGCTCCAACCCCGCTGCAGTGGCCCCCTCTTGAGCCTTGCGGTTCATATGGTAGTCCAGCTGACACCTATTCCCCGCACCATCCAACACACCCATACTACGCCGGGGATACACCTAATTAATTGGCCAAGCTGCCCCATCTCAGCATGTGGTTGGCACTGTAAAGCCAGGTTACATGCTCCATGAACCGGTCCTTAGGATCCAGGCAAGTACTAAACACAAACCCGAGTCTCGTGCACCCAGCACACAACCAAAACATCCAACTTGCCTTGATCCCTACCTCTACATAACTCACAATATCTCATTCAAGAGTATGATAATATAAACTGATAATCTCATATCCCAAATATCCCATTCTAAGCATGGCTAAGCATATGCATGTAAATAAATGACATAATAAATAAATCCCAACCCAAGCTACAAGGAAACAAGGTAATGCAATTCTAGGGAAACATCCTAACATGGGTTTCATATTTTCAATTGACAATGCAAATAATTCTAGCTACACATCCTAGCATAGGATCAAAGTGGTCAAGGACACTTGCCTCCTTCTTGCTGCTCTTGAAATGGATAGTCCTGGTCTTGGAAAGGAATAACTTGCTCTTGAGCAGGTTCTACATCATACCATCACACATAGCAAAAGAAAAACAACAATCATAAGACATAGTTCACACTTCTACTTTATACAAACTACACATTCACATTTATGAAAGTCCTTCACCATTATATTTGTAGTGGTTACTTTATGTGTGTTGAGTTGTGGCTTGCATGCACTTTTAATCATGTGTATATGATTCCTACTTTTGTGTTCACACTTATACTTACATACTATATATATGAGTTTCCAATAAATTTCTTATATTCAACTACTACACCCTTTCACTACCAAATATGTATGAAAAGTATTTTTCTTCTCCATATGTGCCTTCATAATTTCTACCAACCCTAAACTGAACTCTTTGGATTTTTAAAAACTCCATTTATCATTTACTAGTTGCTATATTTTCAGATTTATATTCCTATGCATAATTGTGTACTTTATTATGAAATTAGTAATACTCATCATCTAAACAGAATAGTTTCTGGTCCTAAATAATTTAATAACATATTTTGACCTTTGCCTCTGATGTAAACTATTTCATAATTATTTTCCCTATTTTCTAAAACTATTTATTACTTAAAAATGTGTCCCTAATTGTGAATAATAAATTAAAAAGATTCAATTCAGTCCAAAATATGTTTTTATCTCACTCCAAAATTTCCTAAACACTGAGAAAGTCTTTAACTTAATTTTGACAATATGTTTGTCCCACTTTTAATTTTTAAACACTAGTTACATATTCAATTTTCTAAATTAAATACTAAACAGGGCTAAAATGATGAACTCACCCCATTACAGGGTCTATAATATTATTTTCAGAATTTCCAGGGGTCTAGCTACACTTATCAGAGGTGTTTTTCCTAATTTTTATTAAGTCCAGGGGCTAAAACTGATTTTTAAATGAATTTACATGATTTTCTGGAGTTCCAGGGGCTAGATCTGAAGTTTCCGGGGCTAGCTCTTATTTCCCGAGAACCCCAGGGGGTAGCACGTAAGAATTCCAGTCTTTATAACGCGGGGCTGACGTGGACCGTCCGATTTTAAACCGACGGCTGAGATTATAACATCGAACCGGTACGCGGGGATTTAAACCCTACCGTGCGATTTAAAATAAACAGCGCACAAGCGGCCACGTCACTCTGATCGAGCGCGGGCGGCGCTGCCGGCGGCGCACGGCGATCTCGCTGGAAACTTTCGGATCCTCGAGAATTCTGCCTAGAACTGTGATCTTATGGCATAGATCGGTAGAGGGGAGGTCGGGGATCTCACCTCGGGGGTTTTCTTTAGCTCGGAGGTCCTGGAAGGTGATCGGCGGCGAGGTCCGAGGCAAAACCACGGCGAAGCTCGTCGGCGCTGTGTTTACACCGCAAGCCACCGAGTTTTCTGCACCTGCAAGGTTCCCCGGAGGCGGTGGATCAAGACCAGCGAGTTAGATCGGAGTTTCCGAGCTTAGATCGGCCAGAATTCACGGGAGAAGTCTCGGTTCTCACCGGAGTAAAAATCGGCGATCGCGTGGGAAAAACAGAACGGGGCCGGGGGTTTTTATAGACGGGGGAAGGCGGCGAGGTGGTTTAGATCATGTCCGTTTCCTCCTCGAGCGAAAATCGGCTGTGATCCGCAGCAGTCCCGATCGGTTTGGATTCGGTGAGAGAGAGTCCGGCGCGGCGCGAGGTGGAAGACGAAGCCCGGGTGGGTCCCGCCTGTCAGCGTGAGAAAACGCGGGCGCGCGGCTGCGGGCTGGCGCGGGTAAGTTGGGCCGGCTGGTGGGTTTCGGCCCACTGGCTGGTTTTTTTCTGTTTTCTCTTTTTTATTTTTCCATTTCTTTTCTGATTTGAGTTTAATTTGAATTCCAGTTTGAATTTGGATTTTTGCAAAACATGCAACACGTCCAAAAATTTTTAAATTCCCCTCTTAACATGATTTAGTGTTTTGAATCAAAATTTTGGGGTGTTACAGCTCTACCCCCCTTAAAAGAAATCTCGTCCTCGAGATTGGTGTTTCTAAGAAAACAATTCCGGAAATTGTGCCTTGAGCTCATCTTCCCGTTCCCAGGTGGCTTCCTCTTCTGAGTGATGCTTCCACTGCACCTTGCACATCCGGATTCTTTTATTTCTGGTGAGGCGTTCCATTGTCTCCAAAATCTTGTATGGTTGCTCGGCATAAGACAAATCCTCAGCTACATCCACTTCATTCATGGGTAACACCTCTTCAGGCATCCTCAGACATTTCTTGAGTTGTGACACATGGAATACATCGTGCACATCCGATAGATGAACCGGTAACTCTAGTTGATATGCCACTTCGCCTTTCCTTTCCAAAATTTGAAAGGGTCCGATGTATCGAGGTGACAACTTCGCTTTCACCTTGAACCGACGAAGTCCTCTGATAGGGGACACCTTGAGATAAACATAGTCTCCCACGTTGAAAACGAGCTCTCTTCTTCGTACATCGGCATAGCTCTTTTGGCGTGTTTGTGCTATCCTCAAGTTGTTGCGAATCTCCCTCACCTTCGCCTCGGCTTCTTGTAGCACTTCTGGACCAAACACTTTACTTTCTCCTGTTTGGTTCCAAAATAGGGGAGTTCTGCACTTCCTTCCATACAAAGCTTCAAACGGTGACATCTTCATACTAGCTTGATAGCTGTTGTTATAGGAAAACTCCGCATACGGTAAGTTCTTGTCCCAACTCCTATTGTTTTTGAGTGCGCATGCCCTTAACATATCTTCAAGGATCTGATTGGTTCTCTCCGTCTGCCCGTCAGTTTGGGGATGATAGGCAGAGCTGAAGTTCAGATGGGTTCCCATGGTTTCATGCAACTTCTGCCAAAACCTCGAGGTGAACTGTGTCCCTCGGTCCGACACTATCTTCTTTGGCACTCCATGGTAACACACGATCCTTGACATGTACAATTCTGCCAATTTGGATCCGCTGTAGCTTTCTTTCACGGGGATGAAATGAGCTACCTTGGTTAGCCTATCAATGATGACCCATATTGAATCATACCCGGATTGGGTCCTAGGCAATCCCACGACAAAATCCATGCTGATTTCTTCCCTTTTCCATTCAGGCACTTTGAGTGGTTGCAATAATCCCGCGGGTCGTTGATGTTCTGCTTTCACCAACTGACATGTGTCACATAGGGCAACATGTTCCGCGACATCTCGCTTCATGCCATACCACCAATACCTGCTCTTGAGGTCCTGGTACATCTTCGTACTCCCAGGATGAATGGAATAGTCGGAATCGTGAGCCTCCTTCAAAATTAATTCACGGATCTCCTTTGCTTCTGGAACACAGATCCTTTTCCCGTGCCACACCGTACCTTGTTCATCCTCTCTGAAACCTTGAGCTTTATTTTCCTTGATGAGTTGCCTGATTTCCTGTATCTTCTCATCATTCTTTTGGCCCTCGCGTATGTCTCGCTCGAGTGTGGAGTCCACTTCCATGGCGATGGCTTCACTACTATTTACTAGACATAGATTGAGCCTTATAACCTCGTCCTTCAATTCTGCAGGCATGTCCTTCAAGCTCAAGTTATTGACCTGCACTTTCCGACTCAAAGCATCGGCCACGACGCTTGCTTTCCCAGGATGATAGTTGATGCCCACATCAAAGTCATTGATTAACTCTAGCCATCTCCTTTGTCTGAGGTTGAGGTCTGGCTGTGTGAATATGTACTTCAAACTCTTATGATCCGTATATATCTCTGTCCTCTTCCCCATCAAATAGTGCCGCCAAATTTTCAACGCGTGTACCACTGCGGCTAGTTCTAGGTCATGTGTAGGATAGTTCTTCTCGTGCTTCCGAAGCTGCCGGGATGCATATGCCACGACATGTCCTTCTTGCATGAGAACACATCCCAACCCATTTCCAGAGGCATCGCAGTACACTGTGAAATTCTTCTGCACATCTGGCATAACCAACACTGGGGCTGTTGTCAATCTCTTCTTTAGCTCCTGAAAGCTCGTCTCGCACTGTGGCGTCCAGGTGAATGTGATTCCCTTCTCCAACAGTTTGGTGAGAGGTCTCGAGATCTTGGAGAATCCCTCAATAAACCGTCGATAGTATCCAGCCAATCCCAAAAAGCTTTGAACTTCCCCGACATTTTCAGGGGTCTTCCACTTCTGTATATCCTCGATTTTGGCGGGATCTACGGAGATTCCTCCCTCCAAGATTATATGTCCTAAAAAGGGAACTCTCTTCAGCCAAAACTCACACTTGCTCAACTTGGCATATAGTTGGTGTTCTCTCAGCCTCTACAACACCAACCTTAGATGTTTCTCATGTTCCTCTTCATCTTTGGAGAAGACGAGAATGTCATCTATGAAAACCACCACAAATTTGTCCAGATATTCCATTAATACCTTGTTCATGAGATACATGAAGTATGCCGGGGCATTGGTTAGCCCGAAAGGCATGACAGTGTATTCGTACAGTCCGTACCGAGATACGAAAGCTGTCTTGGGAATATCAGATTGCCTTATCTTGAGTTGGTGGTATCCCGACCTGAGATCAATTTTCGAGAACACACAAGCTCCCCTCAACTGATCAAACAAGTCTTCAATGCGAGGCAATGGGTACTTGTTCTTGATGGTTACCTCATTCAAAGCACGGTAATCCACGCATAACCTTTGGGTTCCGTCTTTCTTGGGCACAAATATCACCGGAGCTCCCCATGGTGAGGAACTAGGACGAATATACCCCTTCTCCGTCAATTCTCTCAAATGATCCTTGAGTTCTTCTAGCTGCTTGGAGTCCATCCGATAAGGTCTCTTGTATATCGGGGCTGTTCCAGGCACTAGCTCAATTGCAAATTCCACTTCACGATCGGGAGGCATACCTGGCAACTCCTCCGGAAAAACATCTGGATATTCCCTGATGGTCTTGACTTCCTCGACTTTCACCTCAACTTGATTTAATTTAATGTCCCTCCTAGGCTCGTGTATTGTTATGAACTTTACTCTTGTGCCACTAGGGTGAGTTAGTTCCACCGTTCTGGTC
Organism: Neostapfia colusana; assembly: GCA_030760725.1. Taxonomy (NCBI): domain Eukaryota; kingdom Viridiplantae; phylum Streptophyta; class Magnoliopsida; order Poales; family Poaceae; genus Neostapfia; species Neostapfia colusana. The sequence goes on from JASWHV010000003.1 coordinate 93,871,743, forward strand.
GAACAATGAATGATTCCTTTATGTTTGGTCAACCAATCCATACCCAAAATAATATCTATCCCTTGTGAATCTATCACTATGAGGTTAGCAGTAAATACTACCCCATTAATGTCTATGTTCACTTTGGGACACACTTGTCTTGTCCTTATTTCTCCACCTGGAGAGTTTACAGCTAGCATATGGTTCATTTGTGTGGTTGCTAGGTCATGCTTCTTAACAAACCCTTGAACAATGAACGAGTGGGTAGCACCAGAATCAAACAGCAGAGTTGCAAGTTGTAAATTGGCAGGAAACTTACCAACTACCACGTCGGGTGCCTCTTGTGCTTCCTCCATAGTGACGTGGTTCACCCGTCCTCTCATTACATTCTGCTGTTGTGGCGGCGCAGGCTTCTTCTTTGTGCATTTATGGGCGTAGTGCCCCACTTCACCACAGCTAAAACATTGCACCCCAATCTTAGATGCCTGGCCTTTGTTGTCTTGGGGTTGGTTTGGGGGTCCTTGCACTGCGGGTCGACGTGGATATGCGGGGCGAGGCTGCTGCACAAACTGACGTTGCGGCTGTGCTGGTGCTGCGGAAGGCCTGTAGTTTGGGTTGTACCCTCTTGGTGCTGAATAGGGTACCGCAGCACGGCTCGTCTGCCCCGTAGGTTGCTGCATCATACGTGGGCGGGTGTTGCTCCCTGAGGCTTGATGTGACCACCCGGCCTTCCTCTTATTCTCATTTTCCAGGGCCTTTAGCTTCCTTTCTACCACAAATGCTCTGTCCACCATCTTTTGGAAGCTTTCATACTCATTTGAGGACATTGCACACTGCATCTCTGCGGTAAGCCCTTCCACGAAACAATCTTGTTTCTGCTCATCAGTCTCTATGTCTCGTGGGGCATAACGGGATAGTTGAGTAAATTTAGTGAGGTATTCCCTCACCGTCATGTTTCCCTGCTGCAGTCCCAAAAACTCCTTCCTCTTGTTTTTGAGTTCACCTCTTGGGATGTAATGGTTGCAGAAGCTACGCTTGAACTCTTCCCAAGTGATGTTCTCAGGGTCATGATGGGCGGCCACGTAGGCGGTCCACCAATCAGCAGCAGGTCCATGCAATTGATGAGAGGCAAACAGCACCCTCTCATACCCTTGGCATTGTATAATCCTCATCTTACTTTCAATGGTCTTCAGCCAATCATCTGCCTCCAGAGGTTCAGCAGCACTTGCAAACTTTGGAGGTTGAGTTCCTAGAAACTCACTCAACCTTGGTTGGCGTGGTGCAGCTTGTGGAGGTGGAACTTGATGCAAGTTGGCCACCACTTGAGTCAAGTTCTAGATGAGCTGATTCTGATTCTCCAGCATTTGGTGGAGGGGATCAACTCCTTCACGGCGACCACCCCGGTCCTGGCCTCCAGAAAGATGAGGGTTGCATGCCTCATCGTTGTGGTTGGTGGGGTTGGCAGCACGTCCTTTTCCTCTTCCGGCCATCTGGCAGAATCAACCAATGTTAATTTGAAAGCATTTAGTATCATCTTACTACTTTCATTTTGTTTGTACTTTGAAGTGTTGAGGCTTTGTTATACTTTTACGAGGGTTCATATCTCACACCAAATAAATGCACTATTATTTCATGTGGGTTCACACACCAAAGCAAAACAATCTGAAGACGAGGCTGTGGACAATTGCTCATGGCTTCCACAACTCACGTCACACACCAAGCATTAACACACCATTAACTTAACGTAACGACTTGACTATTCGACATCTTGCTAACTAAGGGAAGGACTCTACACTACTCGTTTTCTTGAGCTGGCTCCTCAGGATCTTCCTCATCATTGCGGCTGCCTTCTGACTCCGCTTTGGGTGGGTAGGCTGCTGGTGGAGAAGTGCAACGACGCCTGATCGCTCGGCGATTCGGGGAGTCAGGAGTCCATGTATCATTCGCGGTGACACACAGTTCATTCCCATCTCCTCTTTCCCTCGCCTTTAAGCAGGCTCGCAGCAACGCCTCCGTTTCCTTCAGGGTGTCCCGGACATCCTGAAGCTCTTGTTGACACTCCTGCAGTCGAGTGATGAGCATAGCAGCATCCTCCAAGCACAAGTCCATGTGCTCATGGGAAGTCCCTTGCTGCACTGGCGGGTATTTGTACTCCGTGGTACCACTCTCACGTTGGAGGACATACATGTACTCAGTTTTGTCCAAGTGGCGACGATAGATGTGACTCTGGCAGGTGATGGCCTCCCAGGTGACATCTTTCTCCGCATCGACCTATGTTGCCCGACAAGCTGGAGAGTGGTGAATCTTAAGCAGCTGATTTTCGTGTATAATCCTCATCTCTGAGCTCCATTCTTCCCTCTTCTCACGGATGGTCCTGGTGGAGTTATAGTGGATAATTAGCTTGCCCGTATTGCCGGCGGCTTCGAGCATACGCCGAAGACGGCGCAATAAGCCTCCTACTGCCAATCCGTAGGAAAGGTACGTCACCGGACGGCTCTCCTCTCTTTCGGCAAGGGCTACTACGGGAACTCTCCCTCCTGTGGACTTGCGAGCGGTGCGAATCATGCGAACCATCTAAAACAAAAAGAATTTAAAATTAGGTTAGATAAACTCTCAAACAAAAATCCTATTTTGAATGAAAGTTGGGGTAAGATGAAGAAAATGACTCCTTAAATAACACTTTTCAACCCACACCTTGGAAAATAGTTTTTAAGAAAATAGGGCCCTTAAATACGTCCATTTCTATCTAGGTCCACGTTCCTACGGGCAACTTTGGCTCTGATACCACCTCTGTCACACCCGGTTTTTCCGAAGAACAACCAAGTGAATAACACATGTATGCCAGGATCATTTTCTCATACATGTGATGACAAATAGTGAAGCATCATTTATTACAAGCCAGGTGTCTAATATAATTAAGTCGTACATAGCAAATGTCTCGATGGACAATAATAAGTTCATCACAAGTAAATAAACTAGCAGCGGAATATTATTCTTTAGGGCTCCATCACAGGCGTTGCCCGAGGTCTCCATGAACCTAGAAACCTTCTTCGGGTCCAAAGTCTTGGTCATTATACACCACCTCATTGTCTTGACCTGAGCAGCAATATAAACCAACAAATATGCAAGGTTGAGTACCAAGGGTACTCAGCAAGTGTGGAAAATTATATCATGCATGGCTAGAAAAAGGAGAGGTTGAACTCATGGTTAAAGCACTATGCAATTAATTCCTATCACCTTAGCTTTTTAAGCACCTACATTACTACATAGATGAAATGGTCCCAAGCTCACATACCCTCATCATAATCAAATAACCATAACATCATTTCCAATGTTAAGCTCCCCGCTTAACATTCACAACTTCCAAAACCATCAATCCTCTAATCATGAATAAGTCCAAGCCGCTCTTGACCGTGAGCACGGCTGTCATGACAGTTTTGACTCTGCAGAGTTTGTACCACTGTACCCACATGTAGTGATTTCATCCCCCGTTGCCGGATGGACTAAAAGAACCTCCATTATGCCACCAGGTGTGTAGCCAGGAGATCACTATGAAGCCTTTACAAAGGGATTCCCGACGAGCGTGGGCCCACTGAGGTTTCACCACTAACAGCATACAAGAGGCTCCAACCCCGCTGCAGTGGCCCCCTCTTGAGCCTTGCGGTTCATATGGTAGTCCAGCTGACACCTATTCCCCGCACCATCCAACACACCCATACTACGCCGGGGATACACCTAATTAATTGGCCAAGCTGCCCCATCTCAGCATGTGGTTGGCACTGTAAAGCCAGGTTACATGCTCCATGAACCGGTCCTTAGGATCCAGGCAAGTACTAAACACAAACCCGAGTCTCGTGCACCCAGCACACAACCAAAACATCCAACTTGCCTTGATCCCTACCTCTACATAACTCACAATATCTCATTCAAGAGTATGATAATATAAACTGATAATCTCATATCCCAAATATCCCATTCTAAGCATGGCTAAGCATATGCATGTAAATAAATGACATAATAAATAAATCCCAACCCAAGCTACAAGGAAACAAGGTAATGCAATTCTAGGGAAACATCCTAACATGGGTTTCATATTTTCAATTGACAATGCAAATAATTCTAGCTACACATCCTAGCATAGGATCAAAGTGGTCAAGGACACTTGCCTCCTTCTTGCTGCTCTTGAAATGGGTAGTCCTGGTTTTGGAAAGGAATAACTTGCTCTTGAGCAGGTTCTACATCATACCATCACACATAGCAAAAGAAAAACAACAATCATAAGACATAGTTCACACTTCTACTTTATACAAACCACACATTCACATTTATGAAAGTCCTTCACCATTATATGTGTGGTGGTTACTTTATGTGTGTTGAGTTGTGGCTTGCATGCACTTTTAATCATGTGTATATGATTCCTACTTTTGTGTTCACATTTATACTTACATACTATATATATGAGTTTCCAATAAATTTCTTATATTCAACTACTACACCCTTTCACTACCAAATATGTATGAAAAGTATTTTTCTTCTCCATATGTGCCTTCATAATTTCTACCAACCCTAAACTGAACTCTTTGGATTTTAAAAACTCCATTTATCATTTACTAGTTGCTATATTTTCAGATTTATATTCCTATGCATAATTGTGTACTTTATTATGAAATTAGTAATACTCATCATCTAAACAGAATAGTTTCTGGTCCTAAATAATTTAATAACATATTTTGACCTTTGCCTCTGATGTAAACTATTTCATAATTATTTTCCCTATTTTCTAAAACTATTTATTACTTAAAAATGTGTCCCTAATTGTGAATAATAAATTAAACAGATTCAATTCAGTCCAAAATATGTTTTTATCTCACTCCAAAATTTCCTAAACACTGAGAAAGTCTTTAACTTAATTTTGACAATATGTTTGTCCCACTTTTAATTTTTAAACACTAGTTACATATTCAATTTTCTAAATTAAATACTAAACAGGGCTAAAATGATGAACTCACCCCATTACAGGGTCTATAATATTATTTTCAGAATTTCCAGGGGTCTAGCTACACTTATCAGAGGTGTTTTTCCTAATTTTTATTAAGTCCAGGGGCTAAAACTGATTTTTAAATGAATTTACATGATTTTCTGGAGTTCCAGGGGCTAGATCTGAAGTTTCCGGGGCTAGCTCTTATTTCCCGAGAACCCCAGGGGGTAGCACGTAAGAATTCCAGTCTTTATAACGCGGGGCTGACGTGGACCGTCCGATTTTAAACCGACGGCTGAGATTATAACATCGAACCGGTACGCGGGGATTTAAACCCTACCGTGCGATTTAAAATAAACAGCGCACAAGCGGCCACGTCGCTCTGATCGAGCGCGGGCGGCGCTGCCGGCGGCGCACGGCGGCGGGAAGCGGCGATCTCGCTGGAAACTTTCGGATCCTCGAGAATTCTGCCTAGAACTGTGATCTTATGGCATAGATCGGTAGAGGGAAGGTCGGGAATCTCACCTCGGGGGTTTTCTTTAGCTCGGAGGTCCTGGAAGGTGATCGGCGGCGAGGTCCGAGGCAAAACCACGGCGAAGCTCGTCGGCGCTGTGTTTACACCGCAAGCCACCGAGTTTTCTGCACCTGCAAGGTTCCCCGGAGGTGGTGGATCAAGACCAGCGAGTTAGATCGGAGTTTCCGAGCTTAGATCGGCCAGAATTCACGGGAGAAGTCTCGGTTCTCACCGGAGTAAAAATCGGCGATCGCGTGGGAAAAACAGAACGGGGCCGGGGGTTTTTATAGACGGGGGAAGGCGGCGAGGTGGTTTAGATCATGTCCGTTTCCTCCTCGAGCGAAAATCGGCTGTGATCCGCAGCAGTCCCGATCGGTTTGGATTCGGTGAGAGAGAGTCCGGCGCGGCGCGAGGTGGAAGACGAAGCCCGGGTGGGTCCCGCCTGTCAGCGTGAGAAAACGCGGGCGCGCGGCTGCGGGCTGGCGCGGGTAAGTTGGGCCGGCTGGTGGGTTTCGGCCCACTGGCCGGTTTTTTTCTGTTTTCTCTTTTTTATTTTTCCATTTCTTTTCTGATTTGAGTTTAATTTGAATTCCAGTTTGATTTTGGATTTTTGCAAAACATGCAACACGTCCAAAAATTTTTAAATTCCCCTCTTAACATGATTTAGTGTTTTGAATCAAAATTTTGGGGTGTTACAGCTCTACCCCCCTTAAAAGAAATCTCGTCCTCGAGATTGGTGTTTCTAAGAAAACAATTCCGGAAATTGTGCCTTGAGCTCATCTTCCCGTTCCCAGGTGGCTTCCTCTTCTGAGTGATGCTTCCACTGCACCTTGCACACCGGATTCTTTTATTTCTGGTGAGGCGTTCCATTGTCTCCAAAATCTTGTATGGTTGCTCGGCATAAGACAAATCCTCAGCTACATCCACTTCATTCATGGGTAACACCTCTTCAGGCGTCCTCAGACATTTCTTGAGTTGTGACACATGGAATACATCGTGCACATCCGATAGATGAACCGGTAACTCTAGTTGATATGCCACTTCGCCTTTCCTTTCCAAAATTTGAAAGGGTCCGATGTATCGAGGTGACAACTTCGCTTTCACCTTGAACCGACGAAGTCCTCTGATAGGGGACACCTTGAGATAAACATAGTCTCCCACGTTGAAAACGAGCTCTCTTCTTCGTACATCGGCATAGCTCTTTTGGCGTGTCTGTGCTATCCTCAAGTTGTTGCGAATCTCCCTCACCTTCGCCTCGGCTTCTTGTAGCACTTCTGGACCAAACACTTTACTTTCTCCTGTTTGGTTCCAAAATAGGGGAGTTCTGCACTTCCTTCCATACAAAGCTTCAAACGGTGACATCTTCATACTAGCTTGATAGCTGTTGTTATAGGAAAACTCCGCATACGGTAAGTTCTTGTCCCAACTCCTATTGTTTTTGAGTGCGCATGCCCTTAACATATCTTCAAGGATCTGATTGGTTCTCTCCGTCTGCCCGTCAGTTTGGGGATGATAGGCAGAGCTGAAGTTCAGATGGGTTCCCATGGTTTCATGCAACTTCTGCCAAAACCTCGAGGTGAACTGTGTCCCTCGGTCCGACACTATCTTCTTTGGCACTCCATGGTAACACACGATCCTTGACATGTACAATTCTGCCAATTTGGATCCACTGTAGCTTTCTTTCACGGGGATGAAATGAGCTACCTTGGTTAGCCTATCAATGATGACCCATATTGAATCATACCCAGATTGGGTCCTAGGCAATCCCACGACAAAATCCATGCTGATTTCTTCCCATTTCCATTCAGGCACTTTGAGTGGTTGCAATAATCCCGCGGGTCGTTGATGTTCTGCTTTCACCAACTGACATGTGTCACATAGGGCAACATGTTCCGCGACATCTCGCTTCATGCCATACCACCAATACCTGCTCTTGAGGTCCTGGTACATCTTCGTACTCCCAGGATGAATGGAATAGTCGGAATCGTGAGCCTCCTTCAAAATTAATTCACGGATCTCCTTTGCTTCTGGCACACAGATCCTTTTCCCGTGCCACACCGTACCTTGTTCATCCTCTCTGAAACCTTGAGCTTTATTTTCCTTGATGAGTTGCCTGATTTTCTGTATCTTCTCATCATTCTTTTGGCCCTCGCGTATGTCTCGCTCGAGTGTGGAGTCCACTTCCATGGCGATGGCTTCACTACTATTTACTAGACATAGATTGAGCCTTATAACCTCGTCCTTCAATTCTGCAGGCATGTCCTTCAAGCTCAACTTATTGACCTGCACTTTCCGACTCAAAGCATCGGCCACGACGCTTGCTTTCCCAGGATGATAGTTGATGCCCACATCAAAGTCATTGATTAACTCTAGCCATCTCCTTTGTCTGAGGTTGAGGTCTGGCTGTGTGAATATGTACTTCAAACTCTTATGATCCGTATATATCTCTGTCCTCTTCCCCATCAAATAGTGCCGCCAAATTTTCAACGCGTGTACCACTGCGGCTAGTTCTAGGTCATGTGTAGGATAGTTCTTCTCGTGCTTCCGAAGCTGCCGGGATGCATATGCCACGACATGTCCTTCTTGCATGAGAACACATCCCAACCCATTTCCAGAGGCATCGCAGTACACTGTGAAATTCTTCTGCACATCTGGCATAACCAACACTGGGGCTGTTGTCAATCTCTTCTTTAGCTCCTGAAAGCTCGTCTCGCACTGTGGCGTCCAGGTGAATGTGATTCCCTTCTCCAACAGTTTGGTGAGAGGTCTCGAGATCTTGGAGAATCCCTCAATAAACCGTCGATAGTATCCAGCCAATCCCAAAAAGCTTTGAACTTCCCCGACATTTTCAGGGGTCTTCCACTTCTGTATATCCTCGATTTTGGCGGGATCTACGGAGATTCCTCCCTCCAAGATTATATGTCCTAAAAAGGGAACTCTCTTCAGCCAAAACTCACACTTGCTCAACTTGGCATATAGTTGGTGTTCTCTCAGCCTCTACAACACCAACCTTAGATGTTTCTCATGTTCCTCTTCATCTTTGGAGAAGACGAGAATGTCATCTATGAAAACCACCACAAATTTGTCCAGATATTCCATGAATACCTTGTTCATGAGATACATGAAGTATGCCGGGGCATTGGTTAGCCCGAAAGGCATGACAGTGTATTCATACAGTCCGTACCGAGATACGAAAGCTGTCTTGGGAATATCAGATTGCCTTATCTTGAGTTGGTGGTATCCCGACCTGAGATCAATTTTCGAGAACACACAAGATCCCCTCAACTGATCAAACAAGTCTTCAATGCGAGGCAATGGGTACTTGTTCTTGATGGTTACCTCATTCAAAGCACGGTAATCCACGCATAACCTTTGGGTTCCGTCTTTCTTGGGCACAAATATCACCGGAGCTCCCCATGGTGAGGAACTAGGACGAATATACCCCTTCTCCGTCAATTCTCTCAAATGATCCTTGAGTTCTTCTAGCTGCTTGGAGTCCATCCGATAAGGTCTCTTGTATATCGGGGCTGTTCCAGGCACTAGCTCAATTGCAAATTCCACTTCACGATCGGGAGGCATACCTGGCAACTCCTCCGGAAAAACATCTGGATATTCCCTGATGGTCTTGACTTCCTCGACTTTCACCTCAACTTGATTTAATTTAATGTCCCTCCTAGGCTCGTGTATTGTTATGAACTTTACTCTTGTGCCACTAGGGTGAGTTAGTTCCACCGTTCTGGTCGAACAATGAATGATTCCTTTATGTTTGGTCAACCAATCCATACCCAAAATAATATCTATCCCTTGTGAATCTATCACTATGAGGTTAGCAGTAAATACTACCCCATTAATGTCTAGGTTCACTTTGGGACACACTTGTCTTGTCCTTATTTCTCCACCTGGAGAGTTTGCAGCTAGCATATGGTTCATTTGTGTGGTTGCTAGGTCATGCTTCTTAACAAACCCTTGAACAATGAACGAGTGGGTAGCACCAGAATCAAACAGCAGAGTTGCAAGTTGTAAATTGGCAGGAAACTTACCAACTACCACGTCGGGTGCCTCTTGTGCTTCCTCCATAGTGACGTGGTTCACCCGTCCTCTCATTACATTCTGCTGTTGTGGCGGCGCAGGCTTCTTCTTTGTGCATTTATGGGCGTAGTGCCCCACTTCACCACAGCTAAAACATTGCACCCCAATCTTAGATGCCTGGCCTTTGTTGTCTTGGGGTTGGTTTGGGGGTCCTTGCACTGCGGGTCGACGTGGATATGCGGGGCGAGGCTGCTGCACAAACTGACGTTGCGGCTGTGCTGGTGCTGCGGAAGGCCTGTAGTTTGGGTTGTACCCTCTTGGTGCTGAATAGGGTACCGCAGCACGGCTCGTCTGCCCCGTAGGTTGCTGCATCATACGTGGGCGGGTGTTGCTCCCTGAGGCTTGATGTGACCACCCGGCCTTCCTCTTATTCTCATTTTCGAGGGCCTTTAGCTTCCTTTCTACCACAAATGCTCTGTCCACCATCTTTTGGAAGCTTTCATACTCATTTGAGGACATTGCACACTGCATCTCTGCGGTAAGCCCTTCCACGAAACAATCTTGTTTCTGCTCATCAGCCTCTATGTCTCGTGGGGCATAACGGGATAGTTGAGTAAATTTAGTGAGGTATTCCCTCACCGTCATGTTTCCCTGCTGCAGTCCCAAAAACTCCTTCCTCTTGTTTTTGAGTTCACCTCTTGGGATGTAATGGTTGCAGAAGCTACGCTTGAACTCTTCCCAAGTGATGTTCTCAGGGTCATGATGGGCGGCCACGTAGGCGGTCCACCAATCAGCAGCAGGTCCATGCAATTGATGAGAGGCAAACAGCACCCTCTCATACCCTTGGTATTGTATAATCCTCATCTTACTTTCAATGGTCTTCAGCCAATCATCTGCCTCCAGAGGTTCAGCAGCACTTGCAAACTTTGGAGGTTGAGTTCCTAGAAACTCACTCAACCTTGGTTGGCGTGGTGCAGCTTGTGGAGGTGGAACTTGATGCAAGTTGGCCACCACTTGAGTCAAGTTCTGGATGAGCTGATTCTGATTCTCCAGCATTTGGTGGAGGGGATCAACTCCTTCACGGCGACCACTCCGGTCCTGGCCTCCAGAAAGATGAGGGTTGCATGCCTCATCGTTGTGGTTGGCGGGGTTGGCAGCACGTCCTTTTCCTCTTCCGGCCATCTGGCAGAATCAACCAATGTTAATTTGAAAGCATTTAGTATCATCTTACTACTTTCATTTTGTTTGTACTTTGAAGTGTTGAGGCTTTGTTATACTTTTACGAGGGTTCATATCTCACACCAAATAAATGCACTATTATTTCATGTGGGTTCACACACCAAAGCAAAACAATCTGAAGACGAGGCTGTGGACAATTGCTCATGGCTTCCACAACTCACGTCACACACCAAGCATTAACACACCATTAACTTAACGTAACGACTTGACTATTCGACATCTTGCTAACTAAGGGAAGGACTCTACACTACTCGTTTTCTTGAGCTGGCTCCTCAGGATCTTCCTCATCATTGCGGCTGCCTTCTGACTCCGCTTTGGGTGGGTAGGCTGCTGGTGGAGAAGTGCAACGACGCCTGATCGCTCGGCGATTCGGGGAGTCAGGAGTCCATGTATCATTCGCGGTGACACACAGTTCATTCCCATCTCCTCTTTCCCTCGCCTTTAAGCAGGCTCGCAGCAACGCCTCCGTTTCCTTCAGGGTGTCCCGGACATCCTGAAGCTCTTGTTGACACTCCTGCAGTCGAGTGATGAGCATAGCAGCATCCTCCAAGCACAAGTCCATGTGCTCATGGGAAGTCCCTTGCTGCACTGGCGGGTATTTGTACTCCGTGGTACCACTCTCACGTTGGAGGACATACATGTACTCAGTTTTGTCCAAGTGGCGACGATAGATGTGACTCTGGCAGGTGATGGCCTCCCAGGTGACATCTTTCTCCGCATCGACCTATGTTGCCCGACAAGCTGGAGAGTGGTGAATCTTAAGCAGCTGATTTTCGTGTATAATCCTCATCTCTGAGCTCCATTCTTCCCTCTTCTCACGGATGGTCCTGGTGGAGTTATAGTGGATAATTAGCTTGCCCGTATTGCCGGCGGCTTCGAGCATACGCCGAAGACGGCGCAATAAGCCTCCTACTGCCAATCCGTAGGAAAGGTACGTCACCGGACGGCTCTCCTCTCTTTCGGCAAGGGCTACTACGGGAACTCTCCCTCCTGTGGACTTGCGAGCGGTGCGAATCATGCGAACCATCTAAAACAAAAAGAATTTAAAATTAGGTTAGATAAACTCTCAAACAAAAATCCTATTTTGAATGAAAGTTGGGGTAAGATGAAGAAAATGACTCCTTAAATAACACTTTTCAACCCACACCTTGGAAAATAGTTTTTAAGAAAATAGGGCCCTTAAATACGTCCATTTCTATCTAGGTCCACGTTCCTACGGGCAACTTTGGCTCTGATACCACCTCTGTCACACCCGGTTTTTCCGAAGAACAACCAAGTGAATAACACATGTATGCCAGGATCATTTTCTCATACATGTGATGACAAATAGTGAAGCATCATTTATTACAAGCCAGGTGTCTAATATAATTAAGTCGTACATAGCAAATGTCTCGATGGACAATAATAAGTTCATCATAAGTAAATAAACTAGCAGCGGAATATTATTCTTTAGGGCTCCATCACAGGCGTTGCCCGAGGTCTCCATGAACCTAGAAACCTTCTTCGGGTCCAAAGTCTTGGTCATTATACACCACCTCATTGTCTTGACCTGAGCAGCAATATAAACCAACAAATATGCAAGGTTGAGTACCAAGGGTACTCAGCAAGTGTGGAAAATTATATCATGCATGGCTAGAACAAGGAGAGGTTGAACTCATGGTTAAAGCACTATGCAATTAATTCCTATCACCTTAGCTTTTTAAGCACCTACATTACTACATAGATGAAATGGTCCCAAGCTCCCATACCCTCATCATAATCAAATAACCATAACATCATTTCCAATGTTAAGCTCCCCGCTTAACATTCACAACTTCCAAAACCATCAATCCTCTAATCATGAATAAGTCCAAGCCGCTCTTGACCGTGAGCACGGCTGTCATGACAGTTTTGACTCTGCAGAGTTTGTACCACTGTACCCACATGTAGTGATTTCATCCCCCGTTGCCGGGTGGACTAAAAGAACCTCCATTATGCCACCAGGTGTGTAGCCAGGAGATCACTATGAAGCCTTTACAAAGGGATTCCCGACGAGCGTGGGCCCACTGAGGTTTCACCACTAACAGCATACAAGAGGCTCCAACCCCGCTGCAGTGGCCCCCTCTTGAGCCTTGCGGTTCATATGGTAGTCCAGCTGACACCTATTCCCCGCACCATCCAACACACCCATACTACGCCGGGGATACACCTAATTAATTGGCCAAGCTGCCCCATCTCAGCATGTGGTTGGCACTGTAAAGCCAGGTTACATGCTCCATGAACTGGTCCTTAGGATCCAGGCAAGTACTAAACACAAACCCGAGTCTCGTGCACCCAGCACACAACCAAAACATCCAACTTGCCTTGATCCCTACCTCTACATAACTCACAATATCTCATTCAAGAGTATGATAATATAAACTGATAATCTCATATCCCAAATATCCCATTCTAAGCATGGCTAAGCATATGCATGTAAATAAATGACATAATAAATAAATCCCAACCCAAGCTACAAGGAAACAAGGTAATGCAATTCTAGGGAAACATCCTAACATGGGTTTCATATTTTCAATTGACAATGCAAATAATTCTAGCTACACATCCTAGCATAGGATCAAAGTGGTCAAGGACACTTGCCTCCTTCTTGCTGCTCTTGAAATGGGTAGTCCTGGTCTTGGAAAGGAATAACTTGCTCTTGAGCAGGTTCTACATCATACCATCACACATAGCAAAAGAAAAACAACAATCATAAGACATAGTTCACACTTCTACTTTATACAAACCACACATTCACATTTATGAAAGTCCTTCACCATTATATGTGTGGTGGTTACTTTATGTGTGTTGAGTTGTGGCTTGCATGCACTTTTAATCATGTGTATATGATTCCTACTTTTGTGTTCACATTTATACTTACATACTATATATATGAGTTTCCAATAAATTTCTTATATTCAACTACTACACCCTTTCACTACCAAATATGTATGAAAAGTATTTTTCTTCTCCATATGTGCCTTCATAATTTCTACCAACCCTAAACTGAACTCTTTGGATTTTTAAAAACTCCATTTATCATTTACTAGTTGCTATATTTTCAGATTTATATTCCTATGCATAATTGTGTACTTTATTATGAAATTAGTAATACTCATCATCTAAACAGAATAGTTTCTGGTCCTAAATAATTTAATAACATATTTTGACCTTTGCCTCTGATGTAAACTATTTCATAATTATTTTCCCTATTTTCTAAAACTATTTATTACTTAAAAATGTGTCCCTAATTGTGAATAATAAATTAAACAGATTCAATTCAGTCCAAAATATGTTTTTATCTCACTCCAAAATTTCCTAAACACTGAGAAAGTCTTTAACTTAATTTTGACAATATGTTTGTCCCACTTTTAATTTTTAAACACTAGTTACATATTCAATTTTCTAAATTAAATACTAAACAGGGCTAAAATGATGAACTCACCCCATTACAGGGTCTATAATATTATTTTCAGAATTTCCAGGGGTCTAGCTACACTTATCAGAGGTGTTTTTCCTAATTTTTATTAAGTCCAGGGGCTAAAACTGATTTTTAAATGAATTTACATGATTTTCTGGAGTTCCAGGGGCTAGATCTGAAGTTTCCGGGGCTAGCTCTTATTTCCCGAGAACCCCAGGGGGTAGCATGTAAGAATTCCAGTCTTTATAACGCGGGGCTGACGTGGACCGTCCGATTTTAAACCGACGGCTGAGATTATAACATTGAACCGGTACGCGGGGATTTAAACCCTACCGTGCGATTTAAAATAAACGGCGCACAAGCGGCCACGTCGCTCTGATCGAGCGCGGGCGGCGCTGCCGGCGGCGGGAAGCGGCGATCTCGCCGGAAACTTTCGGATCCTCGAGAATTCTGCCTAGAACTGTGATCTTATGACATAGATCGGTAGAGGGGAGGTCGGGGATCTCATCTCGGGGGTTTTCTTGAGCTCGGAGGTCCTGGAAGGTGATCGGCGGCGAGGTCCGAGGCAAAACCACAGCGAAGCTCGTCGGCGCTGTGTTTACACCGCAAGCCACCGAGTTTTCTGCACCTGCAAGGTTCCCCGGAGGCGGTGGATCAAGACCAGCGAGTTAGATCGGAGTTTCCGAGCTTAGATCGGCCAGAATTCACCGGAGAAGTCTCGGTTCTCACCGGAGTAAAAATCGGCGATCGCGTGGGAAAAACAGAACGGGGCCGGGGGTTTTTATAGATGGGGGAAGGCGGCGAGGTGGTTTAGATCATGTCCGTTTCCTCCTCGAGCGAAAATCGGCTGTGATCCGCAGCAGTCCCGATCGGTTTGGATTCGGTGAGAGAGAGTCCGGCGCGGCGCGAGGTGGAAGACGAAGCCCGGGTGGGTCCCGCCTGTCAGCGTGAGAAAACGCGGGCGCGCGGCTGCGGGCTGGCGCGGGTAAGTTGGGCCGGCTGGTGGGTTTCGGCCCACTGGCCGGTTTTTTTCTGTTTTCTTTTTTTTTTCTTTTTCCATTTCTTTTCTGATTTGAGTTTAATTTGAATTCCAGTTTGAATTTGGATTTTTGCAAAACATGCAACACGTCCAAAAATTTTTAAATTCCCCTCTTAACATGATTTAGTGTTTTGAATCAAAATTTTGGGGTGTTACAATGTCGTCGATGAAAATCACGACGAACTTGTACAAGTACTCCATGAAAACCTTATTCATAAGGTACATGAAGTATGCGGGTGCATTCGTCAATCCAAAAGACATAACGGTATATTCATATGAACCATACCGCGTCCGAAAGGCTGTCTTAGGTATATCGGAGGGCTTAATCTTCAGCTAGAAATATCCCGACCGAAGATCAATCTTGGAGAACACTTGGGCTCCTTTCATTTGATCGAACAGGTCCTCTATACGGGGCAAAGGGTATTTATTCTTGATTGTTACCTCGTTGAGAGACCTGTAGTCCACGCACATTCTTTGGGTTCCGTCCTTCTTGTCTACGAAAAGCACCGGGGCTCCCCATGGTGACGAACTTGGACGGATAAAACCCTTCTCCAACTGTTCTTGAATTTGCATCTTTAGTTCAACTAACTCGTTGACGGGCATCCTATATGGTCTCTTAGCTATGGGTGCAGTTCCAGGTACCAAATCTATGGCAAACTCAATGTCCCGGTCAGGTGGCATACCTGGAAGTTCTTTCGGGAACACATCCGAAAATTCCTGAACCACTGGAATGTTGTCCAATACTACTCCTTCAACATAGTTCAGATCCGCCCGTTCGGTCGCTTGCTGGGCTGACTCAAACTCGACACGGATACCGTGTTCGTTTGTCAACTGCACGCTTCTCTCAGCGCATTGGATTACTCCATTGTGCTTGCTTAACCAGTCCATTCCGAGTATGATGTCAATTCCGTGGGAGTCCAAGACAATAAGGTTGGCAAGGAAGTCTACCCCCCTTATTTTAAGGCTTACCTTAGGACATACTATACTAGTCTCATTTCTCCTCCGGGAGAATTAACTAACATGGCACATTCTAAGTGGGATACGGGTAGATGATGTTTGGCAACATATTCGGATGATATGAAGGAATGTGATGCTCCAGAATCAAATAAAATGGTGGCTGGGTTGGAGTTGGCAAGGAACATACCAATTGCGACGTCCTCAGCCTGTTGTGCTTCCTCAGCAGTGACATGGTTAACGTGGCCACGAGCATAGTTCTGCGGTCCACGGTTCCCTTGGTTGTCTCCTCCGTTTGGTCGCTGGTTCTGCTTGGGCACGTTACCTTGCTGTCCAGGGCCTCTCTTCGGGCACTGGTTAGCGAAGTGGCCTACTTCCCCGCATGCAAAGCATGCCCTGTTGCCTACGGCAGCAGGTACGTTGGGGCGGGGGTTTTGAACAGGAGCGCCATTGTTAGGCCGGGGTGCAGGAGGCATGGGCACTCGAGGTGCCGGTGCAACAAACCGTTGCTGTGGTGGCTGACCAGGGCGGTACATAGGAGTGGTTGGTCCATACTGCGGTGCAGGAGGCGTGTACCTAGGTCGTACGTTGCTCCCTTGGGGCTGGTATGGCACCTTCCTTTTGCACTCGCGCTCAATCTCTCGGATCTTGTTTTCCACCACAATAGCCTTATCAACCAGCTTCTGGAAGCTTACGTAGTCATTGTTGAGGAGCTGAACTTGGATCTCATTGTTCAACCCTCTCATGAACAGGTACTGCTTCTTCTGATCCGAGTTGACATCTTCGGGGGCATACCGGGACAGTTGTATGAACTTGTTGATGTTCACACTTTTCTGCCCTTGGCGGAGACCTTCAAACTCCTGCCTCTTGAGCATCATTACGCCAACAGGGATTTAGTGGGAGCGGAAATTTTCCTTGAACTCAGTCCAAGTGATTGTCTCCCGGTTGGCATGGGCGTTGCTCAAGGCATCCCACCAGTCAGCAGCTGCTCCCATCAGTTGGTGCGACGCAAAGAGAACCTTCTCTCGGTCGTTGCACTGAACAATGGCAAGCTTCTTCTCCATGGATTTCAACCAATCATCGGCCTCCATTGGATCGCTTGCTTGAGCAAAGGTGGGTGGTCGAGTCCTCATGAACTCTCCCAACCTGTTATGAGCCGGCGGTGGTGGTGGCGGTGGTGCCGGAAAGGAGTTTTGGTTGGCCTGCAACTGACCCAAAGTTTGGATCATGGTTTGCATAAGCTGGTTTTGCATGGCCATCAACCTTTCTAGGTTGTTTTCGCTAGCTCCGGGGTTAGCAGGAACTTCCTCGTGGTCATCTTCCTGGACGTTCCTTCGGCTGGCGTTTCCTCTCACCATCTGTGAGAGAGAACGAAACAGAATAGAAGGTTAGAGATTAGGTAGGTCCTTTCAACTATGTGCATCAAGGTGAGTTGGACTATATATATTAGTCCTTATGAGGATGTGAGCAAGTGCCGAAACATCTCACACCTCCCTCTTCTTATGTGTGGATATGGACAACGTTTTTGGGACGTACCACCACTCACACTTAAGCGCATATTCACAAATAATCATTACAAGGGCCCACTCAACTCCTATTCAAGGATAGTTTCCTATGTCAAGGTGGTTTCAAGGCCAATCTAGGCTATTCACCCTAGGATGCTTCCTTTGGTCAGTGTGGCTTAGCTACCTATGACTCCTATTCAAGGGTGTAACTTGCTGTTAACCCGTGGCTCTAATATCAATCTAAGGTTTCTATCTAGGCGTGTGACCTACTGTCAACCCGTGGCTCTGATACCAATCTGTGACGCCCTCAATTCTGTGGAAAACCACGGAACCGAGAACTAATGCATATGTGTGCCCAGGATGTTCATCACACATACACATTCGTTCCACAAACTGAATTCAGATTATATATTACCACGAATAACAGAGTTTATTACAGCACCTCATGAGTCTTGGACTCATGCTCACAGCGGAAGTCCTTATTTCTACGCAGCGGAAATCTTATTTAAATGCGGAAGCAAAAACTAATGCGGAAGCAAAACTAAGCAGAAGTGGCTCCATCTCTACTCCCTCCACAGGCAAGGTTGAGAACAGATCACACGCCATAATGCTCTACTCGGTCTTCATAGTAGTCTTCTCTTGCTGTTGATGAAGAAATAATAATGCAAGTTTGAGTACAATGATGTACTCAGAAAGTGCGGGAATAACACATGACATGCAGCTCATAAACAAGGTAGGTATAAAAGGCTTATTTGCAGAAAAGCAGATTTATAAAACCGTGATAAAACAGCAACTTAACTTTAGATGAATGTAGTCCCAGCATGTATGAAATTACCAACATACCTCCATCACTTCCCGTGTTCCATCCAAACATTAACCAATCCTTTACCCATACTCACGAATACCTCCTCGTATTCGCTACCATCTCACCTCATGAAACAACCTTGTCTCGCACCGAGACCAATCTTATATCATGACCCACCAGTCATGCAACCCTTTCATCATCCAGACTTAACAATTCCAAACCAAACCATAACCAAGAACCTTCCCAATAACCATTCCAGTAACCATCCCATCTAATCATGACAGTTTAGCCAGGTGCTCGTGACCGTAAGCTCGGCTATCATGATAGTTTTAATAACTCTGCAGAGTTTGCACCTCTTTACCCACAAGTTTGTGATTTCATCACCCGTCGGCCACTGCAGAACCTCCATTATACCAGTACACAACCGTCTGTGTATGGTCAAGAGATCACAAAATAGCCTTTACAAAGGGGTTACTAGATGTATGGACTCACTAAGGTTTCACCGGCAGGCTAGAATCTCCAATTCTCCCACCCACGGGCCCCCTCTTGTGCCATGCAGTTCCCAGGGCAGTCCTCACTCGACTCCCATTCCCCGCGCCTTCCACAGTCCATAACACTCTAGCAACTTACCTAATTACTCAGCTAAGCCGCACCCATACTTGGCCTTGTGGTGGCACTGTTATCCTGGCATGTGCATGCATGAACCGGTCCTTAGATCTACGGCAAGCAAAACCACCATCTCATGCTACCTCATTCACAAACCCAGGCTTGCCTAGATCTCCCTCCGATCCATGTTCATTAACATCATCAGTTCCTCATCATCATTACGAGTGCAGTTAGCTAGACACATCTATCTCGCTTCCCAACCCCATGGACTCAGCGAAGCATAAAGCAAAAACCATACCCGACTCATAAACTTCCCAGGCGACAAGGGTGGTTTAATAAGAACTAGTAAACTCCTATAAAAAGGGTTTCCCATCATGTTTGACTCAGCACGCACACCTTTTCGCAAAACAAAATAGTTTTACCCAAAACATAGGATCAACATGGTCAAGGAGCACTTGCCTTGTTCTTGTGGTTCCGGTTGTTCTTGATTCTCAAAATCTTGTCGCTGCAGCTCGACGTAGACAGCTTCCTGAGTTTGTCCTGCTATGTAGGATTCACGTGCATACAAGATTCACAGCAATCAATATCATGCGCAATCCTTATACTAGATGCGATGATGCACATGCATGCTATCCTACGATTAGTTTTATTAGATTGATCTGTACGTATTCTTGCATGGCTTGCATGGTCAGAGGTGTTCGGATTAAAGGTGAACGTGGCGATGGTCTTGTCTTTTAGATCAAACTGATCATCGAGTGATCTGCCCACGAGAAGGCTTCTGTTCGAAAGGAATTGAAGAACAGATGCAAGAGATGAACACAATGATGTCGTAAGGTGGTATTGAAACCCTACCTCACGTTCTTCTTGACTTCGAGGTCCTCCTCGGACCGCTCGGTTCTTCTCCGATGATCTCCCTTGTTGTGCTTCGGCGATGTTTTGCTCGGCGAGTTAGGGCTAGGGCTCTAAGTCGTCGGCTCGGGACTTGAAAGAGAAGTTTGTGGTTTCGGCCAGAGGTTTTGGGGTCTATTTATAATCGGGAAGAGAAGAGTTCTAATCTGATTGGATCCCGAATAAGAGTCTTATTCAGATCTTTGTTGGATCCTAACGTCTTATCTTTGGTAACATCGTGGAATTTAGATCGGTTTATGTTGCGTATCGGTATCTTTACGCGTAAAAACCGCTCCAGAACTCGCTACCTCCGTGATGATGAGCTCCGGAAGCTCCACGTGTTCTCCGGGCCTGGTATCTCCTCATCCGCAGAGACGAGCTCCGGTTGTGCCGCGTGTCAATCGATCGAGACCTCCCTCTTCTTCGGAGACGAGCTCCGCGCACGCCACGTGTGGGTGCCGGTCTTTCCGCCTTTCCTTCCCTCAGGGACATGCCCCGAGGTCGACACGTGTTCAGCAGCGACGGACCTCCGGAGATAAGCTCCGGTGGCGACACGTGTTCAATAGATCCGGACTTCTCGGAGATGGGTTCCGAGATCAACACGTATCCCGTGCGACTGGTCCCCTGACTTCCGCGAGGACTAGCTCCGAAGGTGACATGTGTCCCATGAAAAATGCCTTTGCTTCTTCCGCAGAGGCTAGCTCCACGGGCAACACGCGTCCCACAGGGTCGGACCTCTTTCCAATTGCGGAGGTGACCCCCAAGCCTACCACGTATCCAGTTTAGCGTCGGACCTCTCCCTATCTCTCGGGAATGAGTTCCGAACACGCCACGTGGTCTGCTGGTCGTGGAAGTTGCCTTCGGCACTCTCAGAGAGCTTTACTGGCTATCCTTTTGATACTTGTTTCTGTTCCCTCTTTTCTAAAAATGTTTTTCTTCTTCATAAAACATGAACATATGCTGACACCCGAGATGAGGGTGTCACACTTGGATCATCAACGTCGAGATCTCCACCCAATCAAGTTTACCCTACCTCTCGGAAGATCGGGACTCATCCTCCTATCAGCAACCCCTGAAGGTACCCGAATGGAAGTGGGAGGACATTGTGAGGGCCTCAGTTTTTGACACATATTTGAAGTGTTCATCACCACACCACACGCCTCATTTGAGGAAAGTTGATGAACACAAATGAAGAGCAAGTAACCACCATCAACATACTCATTAGAAAACAAACTCACATATTGCAAAAGTGGTATTTCCCACATGTGATATAGAGGGGCTGGACATATGAAAACTCCTACACATTGCTAAGGATGTCCATGCCAAGTTTCACCCAAATTCAAAACCTTTTGAGGTCATTTTGGGTATAGTTAGAAAGAGGGCAGTTTGAAACCATATTCAAATTCAAACTGTTTTTATCCCATGAATTTAAAAGTGGGAGGCATATTCTTATTCAGCACATTTTTGTGAGCTCACACACCAATTTTCACTCCATTTGGAGTTGATCTTGACATGAGCTAAGTGGGGCAAATTCAAACTTTATTTGAATTTCAAACTGAACATGTGCTGAAATTCATTCAAACCAAACCCAATATGAATTCTAACCAATTCAAATGGCTCATGGGTGAATAATTTGAATCACCATGGGTATTTTGGGGCTCACTGTTTACAACAGTGATTAGGAGTAAATTTCAGATGTTAAAATTGGAAGTGGGGCCCACATGTCAGCCACTACTCCAAATCAAACCGACTGGAAACCCTGCTCGGGTTTTTGCGCCGGACTGAGCAGCCGCCACGGCGAAGAGGCGACTGGGACACCACCTGCTTGCCGCCCCGACGTGCTGAACCGCCTCGCAGGGCCCTTATCCGCGCGCCCGAGCAGTCGCAGGGGGTCTTCACCGCTGCCTCGTCGCACTTCCACCCAAAAAGCCGAAGCACCTCGCCGCCCGAGTGAACCTTCGGTTCCTCGTCGCCCGGCCGATCCAGTGACCCTCCCGGTGATCTGAGACCAGCACCAGGTGCGCCAAGCCATCTTCGACACCTTCGCATCGGTTCCAGACCCTGCGCGGTCTTCTCCGAGCTCCACCACGGCGATCTTGTCTCTGCCGGTTCAGCTCGAGCCGCCGCTGCGGGAACCGTCCTTCCGGCCACCACAGCCCACCGTTCACTGAGCTGTGAACAGCAAAGAGGTTCGTCTTCAACCCCTCTTTCTTTCCCGCAAGCTCCGGCGGCGTGACAAGCACTGCTCAAGCCGGAATTTCATGTTTTCGCGACGGTGTGCAAAAGAGTGGTCTGTACCGATCCGAGAAATTCATAAGACACACTGCATCACTCATCCTCTCATGGAGAGGATCACTTCTAGTAGCCCGTGCGGGTCCATAGGAGCAGGAACCACGAAGAACCGTGGAGGGAAACCGCTGTCCTTCGAGTTTTAGTAGAAATCCCGATTTCCGGCCTAGGTCGCATGGCGACAGCCCAACACAGTCCTTCCCGAGCTCCGTAGAGCTCATGTCGACCTTTCCTACGGTCCACTGATGCTCGACGACCCTTAGCTTGATCGGGTGAGGTGCTAAGGAGGACGGGCAACGCGGCCGAAGTTCTCCCGAGGCTGCTGCTCGTCGCCGACCATGTGGCGGCCATTTTCATGGCGAGCTAACCCAAGAATCCTGTTCCCCGAGTGGAAATAGGCAGAGGCGGCCAAAATCGTGAAGTCTGAAGCTCCACAGAAGCTGCCGGCGAGCTCTCCGGCGAGGTCCCTCGGCGGCAGAGCGCGGGCGGCGGGAGGTTGACGAAGGGGGTGGACCCCAGCTGTCAGCGGGAGATATTTTAAATCGGGATCGGGCTGCGACCGGGATGGGGTGTGCTGGCACGCAAAAACATTGTGGGCCACGGTGTGCTGTCGCCTCCTCGCTCAACACGTGTCCCCGCGGGCCCCGGCAGATTTAAACTTTTCCCCGAATTTTCAGATTTCATTCAAACTTCAAATCCTCATAACTTTGGCTAGAAAGCTCCAAATCAAGTGAACCAAATTTTGTTGGATTCAGATCTCTGAGAACTTTCCAGCAAATCAAGTTTCACTTCGTGAAAATCCTTATTTCTCCAGAATTAATTCCTCAAATTTGAAACTGTTTGGAATTTTAACTGGAGAATCCTTTGGAGGAAAATTCTGAAATTTTGCTGGAATGTTCAACAAAATATCCCTGAACTACCATAAAAATTTCAGGTCCCTTTGAGCTCATTTGATCCACCTAATGGTGTGATTAGTGAAACTGTTCCAGAGAAAATAGAAAATGTTCAGAAACATTTTCAGAATTTTCTCTGAAATTGTTTAGCTCATATCCTTAGCTAGGAACCTTCAATCTAAGTGAGACCAAGTCCATTAGAACCCTCTGAAAATCTAGTTTTCAGAAAGTCATAGTTTGTTCCATGAAAATCCTTGGAACACCCTAAAAGCCTTCAATTAAGGTCAAGTACATAATTAATTGTGGAAGGCTCAAATGAGCTTTGCTGCAACTAAAACTTGACCAAATCTCTGTTTAGGTTGTAACCAAGCCCCAGTAAAAGTTTCACAGTCATTGGGTCTGTCTAGTAAGGGTTATAGACTTCACAAATTTAAATTCAATCAAATGCATTTAAATTAATACATACACCTTGTATATCATGTAGTCGCTAAGGTCGAGGAGGAACCCGAAGTCCTAGACTTCGTTACTCCGGAGGAGCAGCTAGCCTACGACTAAGAGCAGCAAGGCAAGCTCCGGTTTGCATTAACCCTTTTACAAATTTTTATTGTTTTGAGCACTTACTTGGTTATTATGATTCCTTGCATTAGAGTCTTGTTTGGAAACCCAATTGCATAGCCAAGAAGACCATGGGTTGGGTTTAGGATTGCAAACCCCGTTAGCTACTGCAATGCTAAGATAGTGTAGGATTCAGTACAAGTCGAGTAGTTGGAACTACTCGCGAGCATAGGCTAGAGGCACTCGACTCGGGTAGAGATAGCACATGAAACACATGGCAAGAAAATGAGACCAAGTGGAGGGTAAGGGCAGCAGGACTTTGGGGCCTGTGTGCTGTAGCTCCGCTTGTGTCGATTGAGGACCGAGCCATGTGCGGGCCTGTTGAACAAGCTAGAACAGTACCGAAGACCTACCGGCTATATGGGAACCGGGAAACCGATGTAACTCGGGTAGCTGGGTGTTGAGGCATAGCTGGTCGTTCAGAGGGTAGGTTGAGAGCTCGAGGTGTAAATCGGCTGGCGACACTGAGATGCGCATGCAGAGACCTCTTGCTCGGGACGATTGGACCAGTTCAACATTTGGCTAACGGGTGAAAGGTAGTTGCATACGGCGTCCGTGATGGTTGTTGTAGGCAACATCGAGTACGGGCATACGTGACGGGTTATTCGGGTAACCCTGCAGGTGTAAATCGATTATAATCACCGTCCCTCGCGGTCAGTGAGTACCACTTGTTCACAGTACCGTGACATAGAAAGAACAGGCTAGTTACATGTTAAAATGTTGTTGATTGAAAGATGGACTTTACTTGTTAATGGTTTGCTGTAGTTAGGGCTAACTAAAGTTCCTTTCAACTTTGGGCAAAGTACATGAGAGAAATGCGTTTCTTGTTTGATTGCGGCTCTCACATGTGCCTTAGCGTAAGGTTCTCCACCACCTGCTGCTAAAACCTGAAAGTAAGGTTCTACTAATTAGGCAAGTCCTTGCAATTGATTTTTACCTCATGTAACCCATCACCCCTCATGTAGAAGTTCCATGTTTAGGTGAGACGGGTCAGACTTGCTGAGCCTTCATGCTCACTGCTTGTGTTGGAAGCTTTTGCAGGGTTCTATGAGGAAGGGACTCCCAAAGAGGAGACGGAACCCCAGGAGGGGAACCCCGTCGAGTGGGAGTCGTGCAGGCCGCAGAGTTAGTGTGCGTGTGTGCTAGCAAGGACACGTTCAAGGGCTGAACGTGGACTTGATGCGTAGTCTACGCCCGCGAGTGTAGACTGGACTTATTTTGATGTAAACATGTTCATAAACTTGTTTATGTAATAAAATTTCGCTTCCGCTTTGTACCTTTGACGTGTGTTATACGGTGCTGTGCAACGCAGCACCCCTCAGCTTGATCCTGGCTCGACAAGACCGTGGGGTCGTGTCAGCGCTGGTATCAGAGCTCGCTTGAGGTTTAACGCACTACAAAGGTCATCTTTTTCAAAAATCCAGTGAGGAACGAGTTAGTAGCCCATATAAGGATGTTATTAGTATATAGAAAGTGGCATATTAACTTATTTGATTATGTTGGAAAATCGTGCATCTCAGGACGTTCATGTCTTGGGGGGTGCACGTAAGCGCTGTCCACCAGTGCGCACAAGCTGAAGGGTGGAG
The DNA here is from genome assembly GCA_030760725.1 of Neostapfia colusana. Lineage (NCBI taxonomy): Eukaryota > Viridiplantae > Streptophyta > Magnoliopsida > Poales > Poaceae > Neostapfia > Neostapfia colusana. The sequence continues at coordinate 93,897,101 of JASWHV010000003.1, forward strand.
CCCCACGGGTGGCAGGTAACCCGACCCGCTTTGATATCCTCTGCGACTCTTCATGTCGTTTGGGGTATTCGAGCAACGTCTGTCCCTGGCGTGCGTGGTGCAATTTGGGAGACCCCGTCACGTGGTCTGAAACATGAACACGTAACTCAAGGTGTGTTTGGCTTGAGAACATCCGGGCGAGTGATGACGGCCGGGTGTATGAACTGTATGGATTCCGGGCTCGGTGTGCAGCCGAGTCTGATGATTGTTTGAGTTTCTGCAGGTAGCCTGACCACGAAACGGTAGACGTGTAGCATCCGTGTGCGAGTGACGTTTAGTGCCACTGAATTAACGAATCCGGCTAAGTCCGTATAGGTTTTTCTTTGTGAGGACGTAGTACCGACATAATCTGGTGACGCATCGACGTCACACTCAACTACATGAACAACTTCATTGTAAAAACTTGAAGGTTTTGATCCAAAGTAGTAAAACTTGATGTAACTCCTTCCCTTGAACAGGATATTCAAAGTTAACAAGTTTTCAACTTATAGGTTGTTAAGGACAGAGCACTCTGTTTTCAGCTGAATCAAGGCTGAAGTTAATCAGGGGTTAGAGGTTGAGTTCTTTCGAGGTTGGGGTCATATGATACATTTCTGGAAAGCTTTGGAAGAGCTTTACAACTCTTCTGTGGTCCAGAGGTGTTTCATCCCTTAACCAATCGAAAAATGCAGTAGAGTTGAAACTGTCCAGAAAACAGGGCAGAGCAAACACTCTCTGTAAATTAAGCATAACTTCCTGCATTAAAATCCAAAAAATAGAAAATGAGGTAATTCTGGAAAGCTTATGAGATAGGTTACAACTTTGTAACAGAAAGTTTTGTCAGATTAGGAACAGAATCAACTGGGATTCTTGGATTAAATCAGTACCTAAAGCAGGGAGGTGCTGTCCAATTTTCTCCAGAAATTCTGTTAACTTTGACATCTCATAACTTATGAACCAGGACAGATCTTAGGCCAAGAAAATACTTTCTGGAAAGCTATTGAAGTTAACTTTAACTTTTATGTTGAGCTCCAGAACTGGTTTTGCCTTTAGCGTGGCTTAAATGAGGTTGATATGGAAACTGGTCAGGGCTGTCATGGGAACAGCAGATCAGCAGTCAAATTTGTTTAAAATTTGAACTATGTTTCCAAGTTTTATGGGTTCAATGACATGTCTTATGTTATAACTCAATGGTTTACTTTTTAAATAAATATTTGACATTTCTCAAATATATTTTTACAGATGACAGCAGATAAGAAGTTGGAGAATGGGTGGGTGATGTCCCACTGTTATCACCGTAGCGGCTACCCGGAAGCATTGTGGCAAATGCTCCAATATTTCGGGTACGACCAGATGCTGCAGGTGTAAATCGATTATAATCGCCATCCCTCACGGTCAGTGAGTACCACTTGTTCACTGTACCGTGACGTATAAAGAACAGGCTAGTTACATGTTAAAATGTTGCTGATAAAGATGGACTTTGCTTGTTAATGGTTTGCTGTAGTTAGAGCTAACTAAAGTTCCTTTCAACTTTGGGCAAAGTACATGAGAGAAATGCGTTTCTTGTTTGATTGCGGCTCTCTCATGTGCCTTAGCGTAAGGTTCTCCACCACCTGCTGCTAAAACCTGAAAGTAAGGTTCTACTAATTAGGCGAGTCCTTGCAATTGATTTTACCTCATGTAACCCATCACCCCTCATGTAGAAGTTCCATGTTTAGGTGAGACGGGTCAGACTTGCTGAGCCTTCGTGCTCACTGCTTGTGTTGGAAGCTTTTGCAGGGTTCTATGAGGAAGGGACTCCCGAAGAGGAGACGGAACCCCAGGAGGGGAACCCCGTCGAGTGGGAGTCGTGCACACCGCAGAGTTAGTGTGCGTGTGTGCTAGCAAGGACACGTTCATGGGCTGAACGTGGACTTGATGCGTAGTCTACGCCCGTGAGTGTAGACTGGACTTATTTTGATGTAAACATGTTCATAAACTTGTTTATGTAATAAAATTTCACTTCCGCTTTGTACCTTTGACGTGTGTTATACGGTGCTGTGCAACGCAGCACCCCTCAGCGTGATCCTGGTTCGACAAGACCGTGGGGTCGTGTCAGACATTAGTATGGATTTCATCATCGGATTGCCACGTACTCAGTTGGGTTATGACTCCATCTGGGTTATCGTGGACCGATTGACAAAAATAGCCCATTTTCTGCCTATAAGGGCCAATTACAACGTTGCACAATTAGCCGACTTGTACATGGAGCAGATCGTATGCCGTCATGGAGTCCCAAAGAGGATAGTCTCAGATCGAGGTTCTCAGTTTACCTCTAGATTCTGGAGGAAACTGCAGAAAGCTATGGGTACACGACTGGATTTTAGCTCCGCCTATCACCCACAAACCGATGGGCAAACCGAAAGGACAAACCAAATTTTGGAGGACATGTTGAGAGCTTGCGCCTTGAAACGTGGGCGTAGTTGGGATAGGAGTTTACCGTACGCCGAATTCTCCTATAACAACAGCTATCAAGCTAGCTTGAAGATGTCGCCTTTTGAAGCTTTGTACGGTAGACGGTGTAGAACACCGCTGTTTTGGAGCGAGACCGGAGACAACCAGGGGTTTGGACCCGAAGTGCTACAAGAAGCTGAAAAGCAAGTCCAGACGCTACGGGAGAACTTAAAGGCTGCTCAGTCATGACAGAAAGGCTATGCGGACAATAGGCGAAGGAAGTTGACCATCGAAGTAGGAGACTTCATATACCTTAAGGTATCGCCTATCCGAGGCCAACGACGTTTCAACGTCAAAGGCAAGCTAGCACCTCGCTACATCGGACCATTTAAGATTTTGGACAAGCGAGGAGAAGTAGCCTATCAACTAGAGCTCCCAACATATCTCTCCGACGTACATGATGTGTTTCATGTATCCCAGCTCAAGAAGTGCTTGAGAGTACCAGAGGAACAAATACCAATGGAAGAGCTTGAACTTCAAGAAGACCTGACCTATACGGAGCACCCTGTCCGAATTTTGGACGTAAAGAAAAGGGTCACCAGGAACAAAGTGATCTGATGGTGCAAGGTACAATGGAACCATCACACCGAAGCTGAAGCCACATGGGAGCGTGAAGAAGACATCAAGACAGAATTTCGTCATCTATTCCCTACTAAAGAATCTCGAGGGCGAGATTCAATTTAAGGGGGGTAGATTTGTAACACCCTCATTTTCGGTTTCTGCATATATTCATGTTCCATGAAGAGAAAACATTCTAAAGGAAGTAGGAACAGAGAAAAATATCAAAAAGGTAGCCAATAACAGCCGAATCCAGTTCACTGAGAGCGCCGAAGACAACTTACCGTGGCCCGCTGGCCACGTGGCGTGTTCGGAGCTCATCCCTGCGATGTGGGGAGAGGTCCGCCGCTAAACTGTCTACGTGGCAGGCTCGGGGCTCATCTCCGCAAAGGGGGAGAGGTCCGACCCTGTGGGACACGTGGTGCCCCCGGAGCTAGCCTCTGCGGAAGAAGCAAAGGAATTTTCTGCAGGACACATGTCACATTCGGAGCTAGTCACCACGGAAATTAGAGGACCAGTCGCGCGGGATACGTGTCGATCTCGGAGCTCACCTCCGAGAGGTTCGGTTCTATCGGACACGTGTCGCCACCGGAGCTTATCTTCGGGAGGTCCATAACTGTTGGACACGTGTTAACCTTGGAGCCCGTCTTTGAGAGGAAGGGAAGTCTGGCGCTGGAGCTACCTCTGGAGAGAGGAAAGGTCCGGCACTGACACGTGGCGTGTGCGGAGCCACCTCCGAATAAGAGAGGAGGTCCCGACCGCCAGGATACGTGGCGCACACGGAGCTCACCTCCAAAGGAGAGGGAGGTCTCACTCGCTTGACACGCGGCACCACCGGAGCTCGTCTCTGTGGAAAAGGAGAGACCAGGCTCAATGGACACGTGGAGCTTCCGGAGCTCATCACCGAGAAGGTAACGAGTTCTGGAGCGGTTTTTTATTCTGTACGCGTAGAAATATTGGTACGGAGAAGAAACCGACCTGAATTCCACAATGTTACCGCATCAAATCGACTAAAGATAAGTTGTTAAGATTCAACGACGATCTGAATAGGACTCTTATTCGGAATCCAATCAGAATAAGACTCTTCTTCTCCCGATTATAAATAGAACCCAGAACCTTTGGCCGAAACCACGAACTTCTTTTCCAACTCCTAAGCCGACGACTTAGAGCCCTAGCCCCAACTCACCGAGAAAGCCATCGACGGAGTTTAGTCAAGGAAGATCGCCGGGAGAAAGCCCAACGATCTGTCTGGTCAGAGAAGGACCTGAGACCGAGAAGAACGTAAGGTAGGTCTCCAATGCCACCTTACGACATCGTTGCGTTTTCTTTGCGTCTGTTCTTCGATTCCTTTCGAACAGAAGCTTTCTCGTGGACAGATCACTAGTAGATTGGGTTGATCTTAAGACAAGGTCATCGCCACGTCCACATCTGATCCGAACACCTCTGTTCATCGTAAAACCATGCAAGCTATGCAAGAACCCGTACAAACCGACCTAATAAAACTAAACTGCATTATAGGATAGCATGCATACGCATCATCGCATCTAGTTTAAAGTTTGTTCATAGTATTGATTGTTGTGAATATTGTATCGGGGTGATTGCGTATAGAAGGACAAGATCAGGGAGCTGTCTACGACGAGCTGCAACAACAAGGTTTCAAGATCCAAGAGCAACCGGAACCGCAAGAACAAGGCAAGTGCTCGTTGACCATATTGATCCTATGTTTTGGGTAAAACTGTTTTGTTTTGCAAAAAGGTGTGTGTGCTGAGTCAAACATGATGGGAAACCCTTTTATAGGAGTTTACTAGCTTTGGTTAAACCACCCTTGTTGCCTGGGAAGTTTATGAGTCAGGTATGGCTTTTACTTTTATGCTTCGCTGAGTCCATGGGAATGGGAAGCGAGATAGATGTGTCTAGCTAACTGCACTCATAATGATAATAAGAAACTGATGTTAATAATGGACATGGATCGGAGGGAGATCTAGGCAAGACTGGGTTTGTGAATGAGGTAGCATGAGATGGTGGTTTACTTGCCGTAGATCTAAGGACCGGTTCATGCATGCACATGCCAGGATAACAGTGCCACCACAAGGCCAAGTATGGGTGCGGCTTAGCTGAGTAATTAGGTAAGTTGCTAGAGTGTTATGGCCTGTGAAAGGCGCGGGGAATGGGAGTCGAGTGAGGACTGCCCTGGGAACTGCATGGCACAAGAGGGGGCCCATGGGTGGGAGAATTGGAGATTCTAGCCTGGCGGTGAAACCTTAGTGAGTCCATACATCTAGTAGCCCCTTTGTAAATGCTATTTTGTGACCTCTTGGCCATACACCGACGGTTGTGTACTGGTATAATGGAGGTTCTGCAGTCGCCGACGGGTGACGAAATCACAAACTTGTGGGTAAAGAGGTGCAAACTCTGCAGAGTTCTTAAAACTATCATGATAGCCGAGCTTCCGGTCACGAGCGCCTGGCCAACTACCATGATTAGTGGGGATGGTTATTGGGTATGGTTTTGGATGGTTTTAGTTATGGTTTGGTTTTGGGACTGTTGAGTCCGGGTGATAAGATGGGTTGCATGACTGTTGAGTCATGGCAACAAGATTGGTCTCGGTGTGAGACTCGGAGTTGTTTATGAGATGAAATGGTAGCGAATACGAGATGGTATTCGTGAGATGGTAGCGAATACGAGGAGGTATTCGTGGGCAAGAATGAGGTTGATTGGTTGTGACATGGAAGGTAATTAGCATAATGATGGTATGATTGGGATTTCAATATAAGTTTGGATTACATTCACTTAAGATGAGTTACTGTTTTATCATGGTTTTGATAAATAACTTTGCTTTCCGCAATGAGCCTTTTTATACCTACCTTGTTATGAGCTACATATCATATTTTCCCGCACTTGCTGAGTACATCATTGTACTCAAACTTGCATTATTATTTCACCATCAGTAGCAGGAGAAGATTACTATGAAGAACAAATGGAGCATTAGGCGTGTGATCTGTTCTCAACCTTGCCTGTGGGAATGGAATAGAGATGGAGCCATTGCTGCTTAGATTTGCTTCCGCATTAGAATAAAGACTTCCGCTGCGTAGAAATAAAGACTTCCGCTGTGAGCATGAGTCCAAGACTCATGAGATATTGTAATAAACTGTGTTATTCGTGGTAATATATAATTTGAATTCAGTTTGTGGAACATATGTGTTTGTGTGATGAATATCCTGGGCACACATATGCATTAGTTCTCGGTTCCGTGGTTTTCAACAGAATTGAGGGTGTCACAGATTGGTATCAGAGCCACGGTTGACAATGGATTACACGCCTAAATAGGAAACACAGATTGGTATCAAAAGCCACAGATAGGGGTAGGATACACACCTAGATACAATCACAGATTAGTATCAGACACAGATTGGTAGCTAAGCCACGCTGACCAAAGGAAGCACCCTAGGATGCTTAGATTGACCTTGAAACTACCTTGACATAGGAAACCATCCTTGAATAGGAGTTGTGTGAGCCCTTGTGATGATTGTTTGTGATTATATGCTTAGTGTGAGTTGTGGGACGTCTCAAAACGTTGTCCATATCCACACGTAAGTAGAAAGAGGAGCGAGATGTTTCGGCACTTGTTCACATCCTCATATGGGCTAGTGTCTATATATATATATATATATATATATATATATATATATATATATATATATATAGTCCAACTCACCTTGATGCATATAGTTTAGGGAATCTACCTAACCTTCTATTCTATTTTGATCTCTCTCACAGATGGTGAGAGGAAACACCGGCCGAAGGAACGTCCGTGACAACCAATAGGACGGTCACGAGGAAGTTCCTGTTAACCCGGGAGCTGGCGAGAACCACCTGGAACGGTTGATGGCCGTGCAGAATCAACTTATGCAAACCATGATCCAAACTTTGGGTCAGTTGCAGGCCAACAACAACAACCCCGTTCCGGCACCACCGCCACCATCACCACCGGCTCATAACAGGTTGGGAGAGTTCATGAGGACTCGACCACCCACCTTTGCTCAAGCCAACGACCCCATGGAGGCCGACGACTGGTTGAAATCCATGGAGAAGAAGCTTGCCATAGTGCAGTGCAATGACCAAGAGAAAGTCCTCTTTGCATCGCACCAACTTATGGGAGCTGCGGCTGACTGGTGGGATGCCCTATGTAACGCTCATGTCGACCCGGAGACAATCACTTGGACTGAGTTCAAGGAGAGTTTCCGCTCTCATTACATCCCTGCTGGTGTAATGATGCTCAAGGGACAGGAGTTTGAAGGTCTCCGCCAAGGACAGAGAAGTGTGAATGAGTATCTCAACAAGTTCACACAACACTCCCGGTATGCCCCCGAAGATGTCAACTCAGACCAGAGGAAGCAATATCTGTTCATGAGAGGGTTGAACAACGAGATCCAGGTTCAGATCCTCAACAATGACTACGCAAGCTTTCAGAAGCTGGTTGACAAGGCTATAGTGGTTGAAAGCAAGATCCGAGAGATCGAGCGAGAGTGCAAGAGGAAGATGCCATACCAGCCCCAAGGGAGCAACGGACGTCCTCGGTACATGCCCCCAGCTGCACCGCAGTATGGATCGACCACTCCTGCATACCGCCCTAGTCAGCCACCACAGCAACGACCCATTGCACCAGCACCTCGTGTGCCCATGCCTCCTGTGCCCGACCTAACGTGAGAGCTCCTGTTCAAAACCCCCGCCCCAACGTACCTGCTGCCATAGGCAATAGGGCATGCTTTGCATGAGGGGAAATAGGACACTTCGCGAACCAGTGCCCAAGGAGAGGCCCTGGACAGCAAGGCAACGTGCCCAAACAGAACCCGCGCAAACGGAGGGAACAATCAAGGAAACCGGGGACAGCAGAACTATGCTCGCGGCAACGTGAACCATGTCTCTGCTGAGGAAGCACAACAGGTTGAGGACGTCGTAATTGGTATGTTCCTTGCCAACTCCAACCCAGCCACCATCTTATTTGATTCTGGCGCATCACATTCCTTCATATCATCAAAGTATGTTGCCAAGTATAATCTACCCATATCACTCCTAAAATGTGCTATGTTAGTTAATTCTCCCGGAGGAGAAATGAGGACTAATATAGTATGTCCGAAAGTAAGCCTTAAAATAAGGGGGATAGACTTCCTTGCCAACATTATTGTCTTGTATTCCCAAGGGATTGACATAATACTCGGAATGGATTGGTTAAGCAAGCACAACGGGGTAATCCAATGTGCTGAAAGAAGTATGCAGTTGACAAATGAGCATGGTATCCATGTTGAGTTTGAGTCAGCCCAACAAACAACTGAAAAGGCAATCTTGAACCACGTCGAAGGAGCAATATTGGACAGCATTCCAGTGATTCAAGAATTCTCGGACGTGTTTCCAGAGGAGCTTCCAGGTATGCCCCCTGATCGGGACATTGAGTTTGCCATTGATTTGGTACCTGGAACTGCACCCATAGCCAAGAGACCCTATAGGATGCCTGTCAATGAACTAGTAGAACTCAAGAAGCAAATTCAAGAGCAGCTGGAAAAGGGTTTTATACGTCCAAGCTCGTCGCCATGGGGAGCCCCCGTGCTCTTCGTAGACAAGAAGGATGGGACCCAAAGGATGTGCGTGGACTATAGGTCTCTCAATGAGGTAACAATCAAGAACAAATACCCTCTGCCACGTATAGAGGACCTATTCATCCAAATGAAAGGAGCCCGAGTGTTCTCCAAGATTGATCTTCGGTCGGGATATTTCCAGCTGAAGATTAAGCCCTCCGATATACCCAAGACTGCCTTTCAAACACGGTATGGTTCGTATGAATATACCATCATGTCTTTTGGGTTAACAAATGCACCCGCATACTTCATGTACCTCATGAACAAGGTTTTCATGGAGTACTTGGATAAGTTCATCGTGGTTTTCATCGACGACATTATGGTGTATTCAAAAAGTGAGGAGGAGCATGAAGAACATTTGAAATTGACCTTGCAGAAAATGCGTGAGCATTGATTGTATGCCAAGCTTAACAAGTGTCAATTTTGGCTAAAGGAAATATCGTTCCTAGGCCACATTATCTCCGAAGAAGGGGTATCGGTTGATCCCGGAAAAGTGAGAGATGTTCTGAAATGGGACCAGCTGCAAAACGTGAGGGATATTCGTAGTTTTTTTGGGATGGCGGGATACTATCGAAGATTCATCAAAGACTTCTCTAAGATAGCAAAGCCTATGACGGAGTTGCTAACGAAGGGAAAAGCCTTTCGATGGACACCAGCATGCCAAGAAAGTTTTGAGGAGCTAAAGAAAAGGCTAACCACAACGCCGGTTTTGGTATTGCCGGACGTAAGCAAGAGCTTTGACATTTATTGTGACGCATCCAGACAGGGGCTCGGATGTGTGCTCATGCAAGAAGGACAAGTGGTAGCCTATGCCTCACGACAATTAAAGAAGCATGAGCTCAATTATCCAACACATGACTTGGAGCTAGCAGCAGTAGTGCACACATTGAAGATTTGGAGACATTATATCCTTGGTCATCGATGTGAGATCTATACGGATCATAAAAGCCTCAAGTACATATTTACCCAAACGGACTTGAATTTGAGGCAACGTTGATGGTTGGAGCTCATCAAGGATTACGATGTTGGAATAAACTACCACCCTGGGAAGGCCAATGTAGTAGCTGATGCATTGAGCCGAAAGGGAGCATGTCACCAACTCACGGTTCGGGAGCTACCACCCGAACTACGTAAGGAGTTCGAACGATTACACCTCGGATTCTTGAACAACATGGAAATGATGGAAATCCACTCTTCATTGGAGCAAGAGATAAGAGATGGCCAAGCAACGGATGAGGAGATCAAGGAGATCAAGGAGAGGATCCGACAAGGAATAGAGAAGGATTTCAAAGAAGATGAGAAGGGTACGCTTTGGCTAAGAAAAAGGATTTGTGTGCCTAACGTGAAGCACCTCCGCGACATGATATTGAAGGAGGCACATGATTCACCCTATTCCATACATCCCGGAAGTACCAAAATGTACAAGGACTTGAAAACTTGTTATTGGTGGGATGGTATGAAAAGGGACATAGCCGGACACGTTGCCCTATGCGACACATGCCAACGGGTGAAGGCCGGACATCAAAGACCCGCTGGATTGTTGCAACCCCTGAAGGTACCCGAATGGAAGTGGGAGGACATTAGTATGGATTTCATTGTCGGATTGCCACATACTCAGTCGGGTTATGACCCCATCTGGGTTATCGTGGACCGATTGACAAAAACAGCCCATTTTCTCCCTATAAGGGCCAATTACAACGTTGCACAATTAGCCGAGTTGTACATGGAGCAGATCGTGTGCCATCATGGAGTCCCGAAGAGGATAGTCTCAGATCGAGGTTCTCAGTTTACCTCTAGATTCTGGAGGAAACTGCAGAAAGCTATGGGTACACGACTGGATTTTAGCTCCGCCTATCACCCACAAACCGATGGGCAAACCGAAAGGACAAACCAAATTTTGGAGGACATGTTGAGAGCTTGCGCCTTGAAATGTTGACGTAGTTGGGATAGGAGTTTACCGTACGCCGAATTCTCCTATAACAACAGCTATCAAGCTAGCTTGAAGATGTCGCCTTTCGAAGCGTTGTACGGTAGACGGTGTAGAACACCGCTGTTTTGGAGCGAGACCGGAGAGAACCAGGTGTTTGGACCCGAAGTGCTACAAGAAGCTGAAAAGCAAGTACAAACGATACGGGAGAACTTAAAGGCTGCTCAGTCACGACAGAAAGGCTATGCGGACAATAGGCGAAGGAAGTTGACCTTTGAAGTAGGAGACTTCGTATACCTTAAGGTATCGCCTATCCGAGGCCAACAACGTTTCAACGTCAAAGGCAACCTAGCACCTCGCTACATCGGACCATTTAAGATTTTGGACAAGCGAGGAGAAGTAGAATATCAGCTAGAGCTCCCAACATATCTCTCCGACATACATGATGTGTTTCATGTATCCCAGCTCAAGAAGTGCTTGAGAGTACCATAGGAACAAATACCAATGGAAGAGCTTGAACTTTAAGATGACCTGACCTATACGGAGCACCCTGTCCGAATTTTGGACGTAAAGGAAAGGGTCACCAGGAAAAAAGTGATCCGATGGTGCAAGGTACAATGGAACCATCACACCGAAGCTGAAGCCACATGGGAGCGTGAAGAAGACATCAAGGCAGAATTTTCTCATCTATTCCCTACTAACGAATCTCGAGGGCGAGATTCAATTTAAGGGGGGTAGATTTGTAACACCCTCATTTTCGGTTTCTGCATATATTCATGTTCCATGAAGAGAAAACATTCTAAAGGAAGTAGGAACAGAGAAAAATATCAAAAAGGTAGCCAATAAGAGCCGAATCCAGTTCACCGAGAGCGCCGAAGACAACTTACCACGGCCCGCTGGCCACGTGGCGTGTTCGAAGCTCATCCCTGCGAAGTGGGGAGAGGTCCACCGCTAAACTGGCTACGTGGCAGCCTCGGGGCTCATCTCCGCAAAGGGGGTGAGGTCCGACCCTGTGGGACACGTGTTGCCCCCGGAGCTAGCCTCTGCGGAAGAAGCAAAGGCATTTTCCGCAGGACACATGTCACCTTCGGAACTAGTCACCATGGAAATCAGAGGACCAGTCACGCAGGATACGTGTCGATCTCGGAGCTCACCTCCGAGAAGTCCGGTTCTATCGGACACGTGTCGCCACCGGAGCTTATCTCCGGGAGGTCCATCACTGTTGGACACGTGTTAACCTCGGAGCTCGTCTCTAAGAGGAAAGAAAGTCTGGCGCTGGAGCTACCTCCGGAGAGAGGAAAGGTCCAGCGCTGACACGTGGCGTGTGCGGAGCCACCTCCGAATAAAAGAGGAGGTCCCGACCGCCAGGATACGTGGCGCACGCGGAGCTCACCTCCAAAGGAGAGGGAGGTCTCAATCGCTTGACACGCGGCACCACCGGAGCTCGTCTCTGCGGAAAAGGAGAGATCAGGCCCGATGGACACGTGGAGCTTCAGAAGCTCATCACCGAGAAGGTAACGAGTTCTGGAGCGGTTTTTGATTCTGTACGCGTAGAAATATCGGTACAGAGAAGAAACCGACCTGAATTCCACAATGTTACCGCACCAAATCGACTAAAGATAAGTTGTTAAGATTCAACGACGATCTGAATAGGACTCTTATTCGGAATCCAATCAGAATAGGACTCTTCTTCTCCCAATTATAAATAGAACCCAGAACCTTTGGCCGAAACCACGAACTTGTTTTCCAACTCCTAAGCCGACGACTTAGAGCCCTAGCCCCAACTCGCCGAGAAAGCCATCGACGGAGTTTAGTCAAGGAAGATTGCCGGGAGAAATCCCAACGATCCGTCTGGTCAGAGAAGGACCTGAGACCGAGAAGAACGTAAGGTAGGTCTCCAATACCACATTACGACATCGTTGCGTTTTCTTTGCGTATGTTCTTCGATTCCTTTCGAACGGAAGCTTTCTCGTGGACAGATCACTAATTGATCGGGTTGATCTTAAGACAAGGTCATCGCCACATCCACATCTGATCCGAACACCTCTGTTCATCATAAAACCATGCAAGCCATGCAAGAACCTGTACAAACCGACCTAATAAAACTAAACTGCATTATAGGATAGCATGCATACGCATCATCGCATCTAGTTTAAAGTTTGTTCATAGTATTGATTGTTATGAATCTTGTATGGGCGTGATTGCGTATAGAAGGACAAGCTCAGGGAGCTGTCTACGACGAACTGCAACAACAAGGTTTCGAGATCCAAGAGCAACCGGAACAACAAGAACAAGGCAAGTGCTCCTTGACCATATTGATCCTATGTTTTTGGTAAAACTGTTTTGTTTTGCAAAAAGGTGTGTGTGCTGAGTCAAACATGATGGAAAACCCTTTTATAGGAGTTTACTAGCTTTGGTTAAACCACCCTTGTCGCCTGGGAAGTTTATGAGTCGGGTATGGCTTTTACTTTTATGCTTCGCTGAGTCCATGGGAATGGGAAGCGAGATAGATGTGTCTAGCTAACTGCACTCGTAATGATAATAAGAAACTGATGTTAATAATGGACATGGATCGGAGGGAGATCTAGGCAAGACTGGGTTTGTGAATGAGGTAGCATGAGATGGTGGCTTACTTGCCATAGATCTAAGGACCGGTTCATGCATGCACATGCCAGGATAACAGTGCCACCACAAGGCCAAGTATGGGTGCGGCTTAGCTGAGTAATTAGGTAAGTTGCTAGAGTGTTATGGACTGTGGAAGGCGCGGGGAATGGGAGTCGAGTGAGCACTGCCCTAGGAACTGCATGGCACAAGAGGGGGCCCGTGGGTGGGAGAATTGGAGATTCTAGCCTGCCGGTGAAACCTTAGTGAGTCCATACATCTAGTAGCCCCTTTGTAAAGGCTATTTTGTGATCTCTTGGTCATACACCGACGGTTGTGTACTGGTATAATGGAGGTTCTGCAGTCGCCGACGGGTGATGAAATCACAAACTTGTGGGTAAAGAGGTGTAAACTCTGCAGAGTTCTTAAAACTATCATGATAGCCGAGCTTACGGTCACGAGCACCTGGCCAACTGCCATGATTAGTGGGGATGGTTATTGGGTATGGTTTTGGATGGTTTTGGTTATGGTTTTGTTTTGGGACTGTTGAGTCCGGGTGAAAAGATGGGTTGCATGACTGTTGAGTCATGGCAACAAGATTGGTCTCGGTGTGAGACTCGGAGTTGTTTATGAGATGAAATAGCGAATACGAGATGGTATTCGTGAGATGGTAGCGAATACGAGGAGGTATTCGTGAGCAAGAATGAGGTTGATTGGTTGTGACATGGAAGGTAATGAGCATAATGGAGGTATGATTGGGATTTCAATATAAGTTGGGATTACATTCACTTAAGATGAGTTACTGTTTTATCATGGTTTTGATAAATAACTTTGCTTTCCGCAATGAGCCTTTTTATACCTACCTTGTTATGAGCTACATATCATATTTTCCCACACTTGCTGAGTACATCATTGTACTCAAACTTGCATTATTATTTCACCATCAGCAGCAGGAGAAGATTACTATGAAGAACAAATGGAGCATTAGTCGTGTGATCTGTTCTCAATCTTGCCCGTGGGAATGGAATAGAGATGGAGCCATTGCTTCTTAGATTTGCTTCCGCATTAGTTAGATTACTTCCGCATTAGAACAAAGACTTCCGCTGCGTAGAAATAAAGACTTCCGCTGTGAGCATGAGTCCAAGACTCATGAGATATTGTAATAAACTCTGTTATTCGTGGTAATATATTATCTGAATTCAGTTTGTGGAACATATGTGTATGTGTGATGAACATCCTGGGCACACATATGCATTAGTTCTCGGTTCCGTGGTTTTCCACAGAATTGAGGGCGTCAATGTGTCATCGTGAAGACCGATCCCCACGACCGGCTGGATCTGCCGGCTTCCCCCCCTTCGAGCACGTGGACCTGCTGGGAGAAGATTTCCCACCTTCAGAGTGCGTACTCCCCCATGCTGGCGAGGTTTAAGCTCCTAGCGGACTGGGGTTTGTATTCGCTGATGGTGTTGGCCGACTTCCTGGGTCGATGCATCGCTCCCCTCCAGAACCGTTGCCGCGCGGCCGGGATGTACACCAGCGAGAATGACTCGTCTCACCTGGAGCGTGGCCCGGGGACCAACTTGAAGATGGAGATCCTGGATGCCATGTTGGTGAAGCTGTGCATCGATGTTAGAACCGGCGGCGTCTCCGACGATCTAGACAGCCTTACAAGTGGGTCAAGGGCCCGACAGGTGGCCCCGGTATGGGCAGCAACCCCTACTACCACTAGAATGGGCGCGCCGCCTTGTGACATTGGCTTCCTTGAATGTTATGTGACGATGGCGGTAGGAATGCATCTTGTCCCGTGACGCCGCAATGTTGCTGCCATCAGAGTGCCGCGCGACCGGTCTCTGCTGCCAGGCACGCCTGTATCGGGGTACACTAGATTTCTTGCGTGGGTTACACGTGGACATTAAATGTGCGATAGGATAGCACACCTTCGTCTTTACTCCATGGCTATTTTCCTATTGCTTGTCGGCGCGGCGTCCGGGTGGCTGGCCCCCAGGACGCGCGTCGTCATCGGAGCTATCTTGCGGAGTAGCGAGGGGTCCGGAGTCGTTGGACCCATGGCAGCACCGGAACCCTCCCATGCTGAAGGTCGGGCCCGGTGCCGTAGGACATGTGGCACCTCCGAAGCTCTCTTTGGCAGGAAGGGACACTTGGAGTTGTTGCCCACGTGGCAGCACCAGAGCCCTCCCATGCTGGAGGTCGGGCCCGAAGCCGTAGGACACGTGGCACCTCCGGAACTCTCCCTGGCAGGAAGGGATGCCTGGAGTTGTTGCCCATGTGGCAGCACCGGAGCCCTCCCACGCTGGAGGTCGGGCTCGGAGCCGTAGGACATGTGGCACCTCCGGAGCTATCCTTGGCGGGAGACGCGGCTTGGAGGTTCCGGACACGTGGCAGCGCCGGAGCCCTCCCTGGCGGGAGGTCAGGGCCGGCACCATTAGACACATGGCGGCTCCGGAGCCATCCTCGGCCGGTAGTAAGGCTCAGAGCCTGAAGACACGTGGCAGCCTCGGAGCCCTCCTTAGCAGGTGGTTGGACCCGAGGCCTAGGGCACACGCCTTCTCATGAGTTCTCCCTAGCTGGCGGTTGGGCCCAACCTGCACGCTGGGTCCCTGTCTTCTGCATACGTGCTGACACATGACTTCTCTTGCTCTTACACGCGGGGGTACCCGGTCTTGAGAGTACCGAAAGTATCCATGCCTTATGGTCTTAAGAATGCCATTCCCAACTTTGTACGTGCAATGCATAAAATATTCGCGAATCTCATTCGTAACCTAGTAGAGGTGTATGTCTATGACATCGTAGTGAAGGTTAAGTCCCAAGCATCTCTGCTCGACAACCTAGCCCTAGTCTTCGACAGGATGCTGAGAGGGACCACGCCGCCCGTTCACTCACGGGGTCGTGCCACTCGCCCGGGAATCACGCACACATATAAAAAAACATGTATTATATAAATCAAAAGCGGAAGCTTACAAATGTTTCTTTGTAAATAATTTACATCAAATAACTACAGCGGAAGACTAGTCTATCTCACGTTTCATATTTACTAAGCACTCGAGAAGAGGTCCAGCCCGCGGACTCTTCTCGCTAGCAACACGAAGTCATACGGCAGCGGCTGGGTTCTCCACGTGTTAAACGACTCGGAAGTCTCCGAGTCTCACCGGACAACCTTCTCAATAGCACCGAGGTTAACCTGCAAAACCACTCGTATCACAAGCATGAGCACATAGGCTCAGCAAAACTGACCCGTCTCACCTAAACATGTAACTCTAAATGCTAGGATTGCAATGTGAAATAGGAAGGTAAGTTTCAAAAGACATGCCTATTTAGTTTGCTCTTACTTTCAAGTTTTAGCAGCAAGTTGTGGAGAACCTCACGCTAAGGCACATGAGAGATCCGCAATCAAACAAGAAACACATTTCTCTCATGTACTTTGCCCAAGGTTGAAAGGAACTTTAATTAGCTCTAAACTACAGCAAATCATTAACAATCAAAGTCCATCTTTCAATCAGCAACATTTTAACATGTAACTAGCCTGTTCTTTCTACGTCACGGTACAGTGAACAAGTGGTACTCACTGACCGCGAGGGACGGCGATTATAATCGATTTACACCTGCAGGGTTACCCGAATAACCCGTCATGTACGCCCGTACTCGATGTTGCCTAAAGCAACCATCATGGACGTCGTACGCAACCACCTTTCACCCGTCAGGCAAATGTTGAACCGGTCCGATCGTCCCGAGCAAGAGGTCTCTGCACGCGCATCCGCAGTGCCGCCAACCGATTTACATCTCGAGCTCTCAACCTACCCTCTGAATTACCAGCTATGCCTCAACACCCAGTTACCCAAGTTACATCAGTTTCCCGGTTCCCATATAGCCGGTAGGTCTTCGGTACTGTTCTAGCTTGTTCAACAGGCCTGCACACGGCTCGATCCTCAATCGACACAAGCGGAGCTATAGCACCCAGGCCCCAAAGTCCTGCTTCCCTTACTCTCCGCTCGGTCTCATTTTTTTTGCCATGTGTTTCATTTGCTATCTTTACCCGAGTCGAGTGCCTCTAGCCTATCCTCGCGAGTAGTCCCAACTACTCGACTTGTACCAAATCCTACACTATCTTAGCATTGCAGTAGCTAACGTGGTTTAAAATCCTAATCCTAACCCAGGGTTTTCTTGGCTATGCATTTGGGTTTCAAACAAGACTCTAATGCAAGAAGTAAGTGGGTGCTCAAAGTAAGTTCTCAAAACAGTAAAAATTTGTAAAAAGGTTAATGCAAACCGGAGCTTGCCTGTTTTGCAGGGTAGTAGTATATAATAACAGTTAGTGATCTTCGATCCCTTGATCCTTCCGGACTTGCTCAAATAATGCATACGTCAAGGGATGGCTCCGTCGAAGTCCTTCGTCGTGAACCCTATCGACATGTATATGCATAGTATTTTATAAAGCAATTTTAAAGACGTAGAGATTGAAACTTCTTAAGAACAGAGGCTGTGTGGAGATCCTAGGATGAAGTTGTTTCCTCTGTTGTGCAAAGAACTCAATGGAACTAAATCTACCTTAGTTGTTTTATTACATCTCTAGCTAAGTTTCTAATGACATATAAGATGAGCTCTAATGATTTGGACATAACTAAAGATCCTGATCTCCAATGACTACACAGGGACTCAGCTTGCAAAATTGCAGCTAAAGTGGAAGGAACTTGGGTCTCCAATAATTCCTCCACTAATCCCTATGTTTTACTCATATCCATAAGATTGGAGAACAGGGACAGGAAGATCCAAGGCTCAATTTGAGCTGAAAGTTTGCATGTGAATTCCTGGCCACATGAAAGTGTTCTGGACTAAAAATTAACACTTTTCATTGAGTGTTTTATTCAGAACAATTCCCTAAGCAATTAAGCAAAAAGAAATTAATTCTGAATTAACTCACATGTTCATGCCAAACTTAGTGAACTAAAATTTCAATTATAGTTCTTGGAGTCTGCATGAATTTTCCTAGGATTTTTAGAGCTAATAATTGCCCAGAAATGGTTTTCCAACTCTGGGACAATTTCTGAAAAGTCTCTGTATTCATTTGAATACAGTACATTGAAATCTGAATTCTACCATACAATTCAAATCTAAATGAGCTGAAATTTTTAAAGGAGTTCAATAACATCATAAGAATTATCCTGGCAGAATTTGAGGATTTTTGGATAAACCAAACTCCCTCTAAAATTCTTTTACTGATCTGCTTCAAAGAATTTTCCAGCATTAATTATTGACTTCCATACAAATTGGGTTGCATATTTGGATAGGGTATTTCAATATGAATCTAACCCAATTTGAATCATTAAATTTGGATGTTCCTACACAAAGATATGATCTTTACAAGAATTGGGTAAAATCTGAAAATGAACTCTGTTCTATTTTTTAGATTTTCAGAGACATAAGGAATTAACACCACATTTGTCCAAGCAAATGAGGTCCAATGACTCTAAATTTTTACTGGAGTTCAAGAGTTTTTGGAAGAATCTCCTTCCCAAATTTGGGAATTTTCCAATAAACAGAACTCCTGGAAAAATTCCTACAATATTTTCCTTATATGAATTAATGAGCCAAATCCAGGGATTTTCATAAATATTGGGCTGCACCCCTGGATATTAATCTTTGAGAGGAATCCAACAAAATTTGTTTTACAATTTTTGGACATTCCTACACAAATTTATGGCTCTTCAAAGTTTGAACTAAAATGGGAAATTCTGGAAATGTTTAAAACCTGCCCGTGGGTCCCACCTGTCATCCCCAACCTTCAGTCTCGCGCCAAACAGGGCAGTGGCGGCTCCCTCCGGCAAGGGTCGCCAGAAAGGACCTTCCCAGCCACCTCCAGGCCCCCTGCTGGCCGCCCCCCCCCCCCATTTCCCCCCACGCTGAACCTGTTGGTGAGGTCTTCGGCGGCTGAAACTCGCCGGAAAACAGGGCGCACCGGCAACAGCAAACCCTAGGGCTCCGGCGAGGTCGTGCACGGTGAATTCTCCACCAAATGGTCGGTTCTTGGGCTCTAAAGCACCAGGGGATCATGTAGAAGACCGACATGAGGTCTAAACACGCCGGGGAGCGCTCCAAACCTATCGGCACCGTGCGCCCGATATGGTCCAGCGGTATACCCTCGAAAAGAACTCGGATTCCTCGCTCTACACTCAATTTCTTGGTCTAAAATCGATGGAGGAGGTGTGCTAGGCAGTTAAGATCCTGTGTGTGAAGCTTGAAACACAACAAACACGATTTGAGGACGAATTTTGCAATTCCTTACCTCAAGGTCAGTTTCTGCCGCCCGGGAGAAAATGCTGAAATTCTCCCTTTGTGATCAATGGCTAGGGCTGATCTTCGGAGGTGAGCAACTAGACTTGTAGGTGCACCGATGGGGTGGCTTGCTTGGGCATGATCACTCCTGGTTTGGGCTGCCCACGGTGACCAGAATAGAGCTTCCGCCGGTGAGCTTCGGTTCTCGGCGCTGATCATTGCTTTGTGAGAACCACGAGCTGGGAACCTCGGTGTGGTGGAGATGGCACGGTAGAGCACAAGCAGGCGCTGCTTTTTTGTGTGGATAGCTCGAGTAGCCGGTGCTCAGGTGTGCTGTGACGATCGGAAGACCGAGAGCAGCCGTGTTTCCTTGCGGGCAAAACCACCGAGGCGAGAATGAGTGGAGGAAGCGAACTGCCTTCGGTGCATCCTTTGTGGAGTCGATCAGATCGAGCAAAAGATCGGCAAGCAGGAGCTGGCGCTGGAGGGAAGTCGGCAACGCAGAACGCCGGTGAGCTGTCGGGCGCGCGTGCCACTGAGAGAAAGAGAGGCGGTTCACTGCCCCGGGTCTATGACATGTGGGTCCGGCCTTCTCTTTTGATTTTTCTCCCACTGTGCTTTGAGATTCCCACGCAAACGTTGTCCAAATCTCACCAAATTTGGAGGTTAGGCCAAACATAATGTGAGGAATTTGAATATCAAATCTGATTTCAAAATTGAGCACATTTGGTTCAGTTTCCAAATTCAAATTTAAATTTGAATGTGCTCACAAATATTTCTTCGAATAAATGGTAGATGAGCTCCAAAATTCTCCAAACTTGGAACTTAAACTCTTAAATACTTGAGGAATGCATTGGTGAATTCACTAGAATGCATTTAGACAATCTGATCATGAATCCTTTTAAATGATTCAAATTTGTGTTTAAATCTCCCTCATCTTCTACTCACAAAGGATGTGCACATGAATGAGATTGGTGGAGTGAATTTCTTTTCTCATGTCAACCTGTGTTAAGCATGGGTGTGGCGCCCTCAATTCTGTGGAAAAACCACGGAACCGAGAACTAATGCATGTGTGCCCAGGATGTTTATCACACATACACATTCGTTCCACAAACTGAATTCAGATTATATATTACCACGAATAACAGAGTTTATTACAATACCTCATGAGTCTTGGACTCATGCTCACAGCGGAAGTCTTTATTTCTACGCAGCGGAAGTCTTTATTCTAATGCGGAAGCGAAACTAATGCGGAAGCAAAACTAAGCAGTAGTGGCTCCATCTCTACTCCTTCCACAGGCAAGGTTGAGAACAGATCACACGCCATAATGCTCCACTTGGTCTTCATATTAGGCTTCTCCTGCTGCTGATGATGAAGTAATAATGCAAGTTTGAGTACAATGATGTACTCAGCAAGTGCGGGAAAAACTCATGATATGCAGCTCATAAACAAGGTAGGTATAAAAAGGCTTATTTGCAGAAAAGCAGATTTATAAAACCATGATAAAACAGCAACTTAACTTTAGATGAATGTAATCCCAGCATGTATTAAACTACCAACACACCTCCATCGCTTTCCATGTTCTTTCTTACTCACGAATACCTCCTCATATTCGCTACCATCTCACGAATACCTCCCCGTATTCGCTACCATCTTAAAACCACTTCGTCTCACACTGAGACCAAACTCGTTGCCATGACTCAACAGTCATGCAACCATCTTATCATCCGGACTCAACAGTCCCAACAACCAAACCATAACCAAACCAATAACCATAACCAAAAAAACCTTCCCAATAACCATCCCAACTAATCATGGCAGTTTAGCCAGGTGCTCATGACCGTAAGCTTGGCTTTCATGATAGTTTTAGACTCTGCAGAGTTTGCACCTCTTTACCCACAAGTTTGTGATTTCGTCACCCGTCGGCGAATACAGAACCTCCATTATACCAGTACACAACCGTCGGCGTATGGTCAAGAGATCACAAAATAGCCTTTACAAAGGGGTTACTAGATGTATGGACTCACTAAGGTTTCACCGGCAGGCTAGAATCTCCAATTCTCCCACCCACAGGCCCCCTCTTGTGCCATGCAGTTCCCAGGGCAGTCCTCACTCGACTCCCATTCCCCGCGCCTTCCATAGTCCATAACACTCTAGCAACTTACCTAATTACTCAGCTAAGCCGCACCCATACTTGGCCTTGTGGTGGCACTGTTATCCTGGCATGTGCATGCATGAACCGGTCCTTAGATCTATGACAAGTAAACCACCGTCTCATGCTACCTCATTCACAAACCCAGTCTTGCCTAGATCTCCCTCCGTTCCATGTTCATTATTAACATCAGTTTCTCATTATCAATACGAGTGCAGTTAGCTAGACACATCTATCTCGCTTCCCAATCCCATGGACTCAGCGAAGCATAAAGCAAAAACCATACCCGACTCATAAACTTCCCAGGCGACAAGGGTGGTTTAACCAAAACTAGTAAACTCCTATAAAAGGGTTTCCCATCATGTTTGACTCAGCACACACACCTTTTCGCAAAACAAAATAGTTTTACCCAAAACATAGGATCAACATGGTCAAGGAGCACTTGCCTTGTTCTTGCGGTTCCGGTTGCTCTTGAGTCTCAAAACCTGGTTGCTGCAGTTCGTCGTAGACAGCTCCCTGAGCTTGTCCTGCTAGGTAGGATCACGTGCATTCAAGATTCACAGCAATCAATATCATGCACAAACCTTAATCTAGATGCGATGATGCACATGCATGCTATCCTACGATTAATTTTATTAGATTGGTCTGTTCGTGTTTTTGCATGGCTTGCATGGACATAGGTATTCGGATCAAAGGTGGACGTGGCGATGATCTTGTCTTTAGATCAACCTGATCATTTAAATGATCTATCCACGAGAAGGCTTCTGTTCAAAAGGAATCAAAGAACAGATGCAAAGAAAACACAACGATATCGTAAGGTGGTATTGGGGCCTACCTTACGTTCCTCTCGGTCTTCGAGGTCCTCCTCAGACCACTGGGCTTTCCTCAGGCGATCTCCCTTGCTGCGCTCTGGCGATGGCTTTCTCGGCGATTTGGGGCTAGGGCTCTAAGTCGTCGGCTCAGGAGTTGAAAAGAAGTTTGTGGTTTCGGCCAGAGGTTATGGGTTCTATTTATAATCGGGAAGAGAAGAGTCCTAATCTGATTGTATCCCGAATAAGAGTCTTATTCAGATCGTCGTTGGATCCTATCATCTTATCTTTAGTTGACTTGGTGCGGTAACGTTGTGGAATTCAGGTCGGTTTCCTTCACGTACCGGTATTCTTACGCGTAACAGCTGCTCTAGAACTCGTTACCTTCGCGGCGATGAGCTCCGGAGGCTCCACGTGTCCTTCCGGGGCCTGGTATCTCCTTCTCCGCAGAGACGAGCTCCGGTTGTGCCGCGTGTCAATCGACCGAGACCTCCCCCTCCTTTGGAGGTGAGCTCCGCACACGCCACGTGTTGGCGCCGGTCTTTCCTCTCTTCTTTCTTCAGGGACAAGCCCCGAGGTCGACACGTGTCCAGCAGCGATAGACCTCCTGGAGATAAGCTCCGGTGGCGACACGTGTCCGATAGAACCAGTCCTCTCGGAGATGGGCTCCGAGATCGACACGTATCCCACGCGACTGGTCCTCTGATTTCCGCGAGGACTAGCTCTGAGGATGACACGTGTCCTGCAGAAATGCCTTTGCTTCTTCCGCAGAGGCTAGCTCCGTGGGCAACACGTGTCCCACAGGATCAAACCTCTCCCCTTTTGCGGAGACGAGCCCCGAGTCTGCCACGTAGCCAGTTTGGCGGTGGTCTCTCCCCACTTCGCAGGAATGAGCTCCGATCACGCCACGTGGCCAGCGGCCGCGGTAAGTTGTCTTTGGCACTTTCTGAGAGCTGGATTCGGCTCTTATTGGCTATCCTTTTGATATTTTTCTCTGTCCCTACTTTTCTTAAAGTGTTTCTTCTTCATAAAACATGAACATATGCTTACACCCGAGATGAGGGTGTCACAAATCTACCCCCTTAAATTGAATCTCGCCCTCGAGATTCGTTAGTAGAAAATAGATGGAGAAATTCTGCCTTGATATCCTCTTCACGCTCCCATGTGGCTTCAGCTTCGGTGTGATGGCTCCATTGTACCTTGCACCATCGAATCACCTTGTTTCGGGTAACCCTTTCCTTTACGTCCAAGATTCGGACAGGGTGTTCCGCATAAGTCAGGTCTTTTTGAAGTTCAAGCTCTCCCATTGATACTTGTTCCTCTGGTGCTCTCAAGCACTTCTTGAGCTGGGATACATGAAACACGTCATGTACGTCGGAGAGGTGGTTTGGGAGCTCTAGTTGATAGGCTACTTCTCCTCGCTTATCCAGAATCTTAAATGGTCCGATGTAGCGAGGTGCTAGCTTGCCTTTGACGTTGAAACGTCGTTGGCCTCGGATACGTGACACCTTAAGATATACGAAGTCTCCTACTTCGAAGGTCAACTTCCTACGCCTATTGTCCGCATAGCCTTTCTGTCGTCACTGAGCGGCTTTTAAGTTCTCCCGTACCATTTGGACTTGCATTTCGGCTTCTTGTAGCACTTCGGGTCCAAACATGTAACACCCCAAAATCCTGTTAAGGGGGGAATTTAAATTTTTTTGGACGTATTGCATGTGTTGCAAAAATTCAAATTCAAACTGGAATTCAAATTAAACTCAAAACAGAAATGAAAAAGAAAAAGAAAAGGAAAAAATAAACCTCCCCGGCCAGTGGGCCGAAACCCACCAGCCGGCCCACCCAACCCCCGCGCCAGCCCGCAGCCGCGCGCCCGCGCATAACTCGCAGACAGGCGGGACCCACCTGTCATCCCCGACCTCCCGCTCGCGCCGACCCCGGACTGTTCCCCGCGCGCGCGCGATCGTAACCGACCGGATTTCCGCGTCCCTCAGCCCGACTCCCGGTCCTAGAAGACTCCAACTCGATCTAAACAAACCCGCCGCCCTTCCCCGGCTATATAAACCCCGGCATCTCCCCGTTTTTCACCCACGATCCGCCGTTTTTCTTCTGGTGAGAACCCGAGTTTCTCCGGCCAATTTAGCTCGATCTTCGTTAGGGATTTCTGATCTAACTCGCTGATCTTGATCCACCGCCTCCGGGGAACTGCGCAGGTGCAGAAAACTCGGTGGTTTGCGCCTCAAACACAGCGCTGACAAGCCTCGCCGTGAATTCACCTCGGACCTCGTCGCCGACCGCTTTCCAGGACCTCCGAGCTCAAGAAAACCCCCGAGGTGAGATCCCCGACCTCCCCTCTACCGATCTATGCCATAAAATCACAGTTCTAGGAAGAATTGACGAAGATCCGAAACTCTCCGGCGAGATCACCGCCTCCCGCCGCCGGGCAGCGCCGCCCGCGCTCAATAAGAGCGACGTGGCCGCTTGTGCGCCGTCTATTTTAAGTCGCACGGTAGAATTTAAATCCCCACGTACCGGTTCGACGTTATAATCTCAGCCGTCTGTTTTAAATAGGACGGTCCACGTCAGCCCCGCGTTATAAAGGCCGGGATTCTTACGCGCTACCCCCTGGGGTTCTCGGAAAATACGAGCTAGCCCCGGAAACTTCTGATCTAGCCCTTGGAACTTCAGAAAATCATGTAAATTCATTTAAAAATCAGTTTCAGCCCCTGGACTTAATAAAAATTAGGAAAATCCCTCTGTTATGTGTAGTTAGACCCCTGGAAATTCTTAAAATAATATAATAGACCCTGTAGTGGGGTGAGTTTACCTTTTTAACCCTATGTGATATTAAATTTAGGAATTTGAATATGTGATTAGTATTTAAAATTTAAAAGATGGGACAAACACATTGTAAATTCAGATTAAAAACTTTCCTAGTACTTGGAAAACTTTGGAGTGAGATAAAAATAGATTTTTGGCTGAAATGAATCTGTCTAATTGATTATTCACATTTATTAGTTATAGGGACACATTTTTAAGTAGAGAATAATTCTGAAAATTAGTAAAATAAATGTAAAATAGTTCACATCAGAGGAGAAGCTCAAAAATATATTATTTAATATTTTAGACCCAAAACCTATTCTGTTTAAATGAGGTGTCTTACTATTTTCATAATAAAGTTCACATTTAGGCATAGGAAATAAATCTGAAAAATTAGCAAGCTAGGTATAAATAACTAGGAAATGATAAATGAAGTTTCTAAAAACCAAAGAATTCAGTTTAGGGTTGGTAGAAGGTCTGAAGACACATATGGAGTAGGAAAATACCTTTCATGCATACCTGGTAGCTAAAATGTGTATCAATTAAATATAAGGGATTTATTTAAATTAGAAATTCATATATAGTATGCCAAAATAAATATGACTACAAAGGTAGAAATCATATGCACATGTTTAAAAGTGCATGTAAGCCCAAAAATCAACACACATAGAGTAACCACAACACATAGGAATGGGAATGGCTTTCATAAATGTGAATGTGTGGTTTGTATGAAGTGGAAGTGTGAACTCTGTCTTATGGATTATTATTTTCTTTTGCTATGTGTGATGATATGAGTAGAACCTGCACCAGAGCAAGTTCTTCCTTTCCAAGATCAGGACTATCCATTCCCAGAGCAGCAGGAAGAAGGCAAGTGTCCTTGACCACTTTGATCCTATACTAGGATGTGTAGATAGAATTATTTGCATTGTCAATTGAAAATATGAAACCCATGCTAGGATGTTTCCCTAGAATTGCATTATCTTGTTTCCTTGTAGCTTGGGTTGGGATTCATTTTATCATGTCATTTATTATTATGCATATGCTTAGCCATGTTTAGAATGGGATATTTGGTATATGAGATCATCAGTTTATTTTACCATACTCTTGAATGAGATATTGTGAGTTATGTAGAGGTAGGGATCAAGGCAAGTTGGATGTTTTGGTTGGTGCTGGGTGCACGAGACTCGGGTTTGTGTTTAGTACTTGCCTAGATCCTAAGGACCGGTTCATGGAGCATGTAACCTGGCTTTACCGTGCCAACCACATGCTGAGATGAGGCAGCTTGGCCAATTAATTAGGTGTATCCCTGGCGTAGTATGGGTGTGTTGGATGGTGCGGGGAATAGGTGTCAGCTGGACTACCATATGAACCGCAAGGCTCAAGAGGGGGCCACTGCAGCGGGGTTGGAGCCTCTTGTATGCTGTTAGGGGTGAAACCTCAGTGGGCCCACGCTCGTCGGGAATCCCTTTGTAAAGGCTTCGTAGTGATCTCCTGGCTACACACCTGGGAAGTGTGAATGTGGTCCGTAGCCACTGGCATAATGGAGGTTCTTTTAGTCCATCCGGCAACGGGGGATGAAATCACTACATGAGGGTACAGTGGTACAAACTCTGCAGAGTCAAAACTGTCATGACAGCCGTGCTCACGGTCAAGAGCGGCTTGGACTTATTCATGATTAGAGGATTGATGGCTTTGGAAGTTGTGGATGTTAAGCGGGGAGCTTAACATTGGAAATGATGTTATGGTTATTTGATTATGATGATGGGATGGGAGATTGGGACCATTTCACCTGTGTAGTAATATAGGTGCTTAATAAGCTAAGGTGGTAGGCAATAATTGCGTAGTGCTTCAACCATAAGTTTAACCTCTTCTTGTTCTAGCCATGCATGACATAACTTTCCCACACTTGCTGAGTACCATCGGTACTCAACCTTGCATATTTGTTGGTTTATATTGCTGCTCAGGTCAAGATAATGAAGTGGTGTTTAATGATCAAGACTTTGGACCCGATGAAGGTTTCTAGGTTCATGAAGTCCCCCGGGCAACGCCTGTGATGGAGCCCACGAGAATAATTATTCCGCTGCTATTTTATGAACTTATTATTATCCATCGAGACATATGCTATGTAAGACTTATTTATATTCGACACCTGGCTGGTAATAAATGATGCTTCACTATTTGTCATCACATGTATGAGAAAATGATCTTGGCATACA
This sequence comes from Neostapfia colusana, assembly GCA_030760725.1. Classification (NCBI taxonomy): domain Eukaryota; kingdom Viridiplantae; phylum Streptophyta; class Magnoliopsida; order Poales; family Poaceae; genus Neostapfia; species Neostapfia colusana. The sequence continues at coordinate 93,924,614 of JASWHV010000003.1, forward strand.
TGTGATATTCAGTTGGTTGTTCTTCGGAAAAACCGGGTGTGACAGAAGTGGTATCAGAGCCAAGGTTGCCCGTAGGAACGTGGACCTAGGTAGAAATGGACGTAGCTAAGGACACTATTTTCTTAAAAACTATTTTACAAAGGTGTGTTGAAAGGTGTTATTTAATGGGGACACTTTCTTCATCTTACCCCAACTTTCATTCAAAATAGGATTTTTGTTTAAAAGTTTATCTAACCTAAGTTTAAATGCTTTTTGTTTTAGATGGTTCGCATGATTCGCACCGCTCGCAAGTCCACAGGAGGGAGAGTTCCCGTAGTTGCCCTTGCCCAAAGAGAGGAGAGCCGTCCGTTGACGTACCTTTCCTACGGATTGGCAGTAGGAGGCTTGTTGCGCCGTCTTTGACGTATGCTCCAAGCCGTCGGCAATACGGGCAAGCTAATCATACACTATAGCTCCACCAGGACCATCCGTGAGAAGAGGGAAGAATGGAGTTCAGAGATGAGAATTATCCACGAAAATCAGCTGCTCAAGATCCACCGCTCTCCAGCTCGTCGAGCGACACAGGTCGATGCGGAGAAGGATGTCACCTGGGAGGCCATCACCTGCCAGAGTCACATCTATCGTCGACACCTGGACAGGACTGAGTACATGTATGTCCTCCAGCGCGAGAGTGGTACAACGGAGTATAAGTACCCACCAGTGCAGCAAGGGACTTCCCATGAGCACATGGACTTGTGCTTGGAGGATGCTGCTATGCTCATCACTCGATTGCAGGAGTGTCAGCAGGAGCTTCAGGATGTTCGTGACACCCTGAAGGAAACTGAGGCGTTGCTTCAAGCCTGCTTGAGGGCGAGAGAAAGAGAAGATGGGAATGAACTGTGTGTCACCGTGAATGATACATGGACTCCTGACTCCCCAGATCGCCGGGCGATCAGGCGTCGTCGCACTTCTCCACCAGCAGCCTCCCCACCCAAAGCAGAGTTAGAAGGCAGCCGCAATGATGAGGAAGATCCCGAGGAGCCAGCTCAGGGATACGAGTAGTGTAGAGTCTTTCCCTTAGTTAGCAAGATGTCGAATAGTCGAGTCGTTACCTTAGTTAATGGTGTGTTAATGCTTGGTGTGTGACGTGAGTTATGGAAGCCATGAGCAATTGTCCACAGCCTCGTCTTCAGATTGTTTTGCTTTGGTGTGTGAACCCACATGAAATAATAGTGCATTTATTTTTGTATGAGACATGAACCCTCAGAAAGTATAACAAAGCCTCAACACTTCAAAGTAAAAACAAGTGAAAGTAGTAAGATAATACGTAATGCCTTAAATTAACATTTGGTTGATCATGCTAGATGGCCGGAAGAGGAAAGGGTCGTGCTGCCAACCCCGCCAACAACAACGATGAGGCCTGCAACCCTCATCTTTCTTGGAGCCAAGACAGGAGTGGACGCCGTGAGGGAGTTGATCCCATCCACCAAATGCTTGAGAATCAAAATCAGCTCATCCAGAACCTGACTCAAGTGGTTGCCAACTTGCATCAAGTTCCACCTCCACAAGCTGCACCACGCCATCCAAGGTTGAGTGAGTTTCTAGGAACTCAACCTCCGAAGTTTGCAAGTGCTGCTGAACCCCTGGAGGCAGATGACTGGCTAAAGACCATTGAGAGCAAGATGAGGTTCATACAATGCCAAGGATACGAGAGGGTGCTGTTTGCCTCTCACCAATTGCATGGACCTGCTGCTGATTGGTAGACCGCTTACGTGGCCGCCCATCATGACCCTGAGAACATCACTTGGGAAGAGTTCAAGCGTAGCTTCCGCAACCATTACATACCAAGGGGTGAACTCAAAAACAAGAGGAAGGAGTTCTTGGGGTTGCAGCAAGGAAACATGACTATGAGGGAATACCTCACTAAATTCACTCAACTATCCCGTTATGCCCCACGGGACATAGAGACCGATGAGCAGAAACAGGATTGCTTCGTGGAAGGACTCACAGCAGAAATGCAGTGTGCAATGTCCTCCAACGAGTACGAAAGCTTCCAAAAGATGGTGGACAGAGCATTTGTGGTAGAAAGGAAGCTGAAGGCCTTGGAAAATGGGAACAAGAGGAAGGCCGGGTGGTCACATCAAGCCTCAGGGAGCAACACCCGCCCATGTCTGATGCAGCAAACCGCAGGGCAGACGAACTGTGTTGCGATACCCTACTCAGCACCAAGAGGGTACAACCCGAACTACAGGCCTCCGGCAGCACCAATACAGCCACAACGTCAGTTCGTACAGCAGCCTCGCCCTACATATCAACCTCGACCAGCAGTGCAAGGACCCCCAAACCAACCCCAAGACAACAAAGGACAGGCACCTAAGGTTGGGGTGCAATGTTTTAACTGTGGTGAAGTGGGGCACTACGCCCATAAGTGCCCAAAGAAGAAGCCCGCGCAGCCACAACAGCAGAATGTGATGCGAGGACAGGTGAACCACGTGACCATGGAGGAAGCGCAAGAGGCACCTGACGTGGTAGTTGATAAGTTTCCTGCCAATTTACACATTGCAACCCTGCTGTTTGATTCTGGTGTTACCCACTCGTTCATTGCTCAAGGGTTTGTTAAGAAGCATGACCTAGCAACAACACAAATGAACCATATGCTAGCAGTAAACTCTCCAGGTGGAGAATTAAGGACAAGACAAGTGTGTCCCAAGGTGAACCTAGACATTAATGGGGTAGTATTTACTGCTAACCTCATAGTGATAGATTCACAAGGGATAGATATTATTTTGGGTATGGATTGGTTGACCAAACATAAAGGAGTCCTCCATTGTTCGACCAGAACGGTGGAACTAACTCACCCTAGTGGCACAAGAGTAAAGTTCATAACAATACAAGAGCCTAGGAGGGACATTAGATTAAATCAAGTTGAGGCGAAAGTGGAGGAGATCAGGATCATCAGGGAATATCCAGATGTTTTTCTGGAGGAGTTGCCAGGAATGCCTCCTGATCGTGAAGTGGAATTCGCAATTGAGCTAGTGCCTGGAACAACCCCGATATACAAGAGGCCTTATTGGATGGACTCCAAGCAGCTGGGAGAACTCAAGGATCATTTAAGAGAATTGACGAAGAAGGGGTATATTCGTCCTAGTTCCTCACCATGGGGAGCTCCAGTGATATTTGTGCCCAGGAAGGATGGAATCCAAAGGTTATGCGTGGACTACCGTGTGTTGAATGAGGTAACCATCAAGAAAGAGTACCCATTACCCCACATCGAAGACTTGTTCGGTCAGTTGAGGGGAGCTTGTGTGTTCTCGAAAATTGATCTCAGGTCGGGATACCATCAACTTAAGATAAGGCAATCTGATATTCCCAAGACAACTTTCGTATCTCGGTATGGACTGTATGAATACACCGTCATGCCTTTCGGGCTAACTAATGCCCCGGCATACTTCATGTATCTCATGAACAAGGTATTCATGGAATATCTGGACAAATTTGTGGTGGTTTTCATAGATGACATTCTCGTTTTCTCCAAAGATGAAGAGGAACATGAGAAACATCTAAGGTTGGTGTTGCAGGAGCTGAGAGAACACCAACTATATGCCAAGTTGAGCAAGTGTGAGTTTTGGCTGAAGAGGGTTCCCTTCTTAGGACATATAATCTCGGAGGGAGGAATCTCGTAGATCCCGCCAAAATCGAGGATATACAGAAGTGCAAGACCCCTGAAATTGTCGGGGAAGTTCGAAGCTTCTTGGGATTGGCTGGATACTATCGACGGTATATTGAGGGATTCTCTAAGATCTCGAGACCCATCACCAAACTGTTGGAGAAGGGAATCACATTCACATGGACACCGCAGTGCGAGACGAGTTTTCAGGAGTTGAAGAAAAGATTGACAACAGCCCCAGTGCTAGTTATGCCAGATATGCAGAAGAACTTTATGGTGTACTGCGATGCCTCTGGAAACGGGTTGGGATGTGTTCTCATGCAAGAAGGCATGTCGTGGCTTATGCATCCCGGCAGCTCCGGAAGCACGAGAAGAACTATCCTACACATGACCTAGAACTAGCCGCAGTGGTACACGCGTTGAAAATTTGGCGGCATTACTTGATGGGGAAGAGGACAGAGATATATACAGATCATAAGAGTTTAAAGTACATTTTCACACAGCCAGATCTCAACCTCAGACAAAGGAGATGGTTAGAGCTAATCAATGACTTTGATGTGGGCATCAACTATCATCCTGGGAAAGCAAACGTCGTGGCAGATGCTTTAAGTTGGAAAGTGCAGGTCAAAGTTGAGCTTGAAGGACATGCCTGCAGAGTTGAAGGACGAGGTTACAAGGCTCAATCTATGCCTGGTGAATAGTGGTGAAGCCATCGCCATGGAAGTGGACTCCACGCTAGAGCGAGACATATGCGAGGGTCAAAAGAATGACGAGAAGATATAAGAAATCAGACAACTCATCAAGGAAAATAAAGACCCTGGTTTCAGAGAAGATGAACAAGGTACGATGTGGCACGGGAAAAGGATCTGTGTGCCTGAAGTAAAGGAGATCCGTGAATTGATTTTGAAGGAGGCTCATGATACCGACTATTCCATTCATCCTGGGAGTACGAAGATGTACCAGGACCTCAAGAGCAGGTATTGGTGGTATGGAATGAAGCGAGATGTCGCGGAACATGTTGCCCTATGTGACACATGTCAGTTGGTGAAAGCGGAACATCAACGACCCGTGGGATTATTGCAACCACTCAAAGTGCCTGAATGGAAATGGGAAGAAATCAGTATGGATTTCATAGTGGGACTGCCTAGGACCCAATCAGGATATGATTCGATATGGGTCATCATCGACAGGCTAACCAAGGTAGCTCATTTCATCCCCGTGAAAGAAAGCTACAGCGGATCCAAATTGGCAGAATTGTACATGTCAAGGATCGTGTGTTACCATGGAGTGCCCAAGAAGATTGTGTCGGATCGAGGGACATAGTTCACCTCAAGATTCTGGCAGAAGCTGCATGAAACCATGGGAACCCATCTGAACTTTAGTTCTGCCTATCATCCCCAAACTGACGGGAAGACGGAAAGGACCAATCAGATTCTTGAGGATATGCTGAGAGCGTGTGCACTCAAAAACAATCGGAGTTGGGATAAGAACTTACCGTATGCGGAGTTTTCCTATAACAACAGCTATCAGGCTAGTATGAAGATGTCACCGTTTGAAGCTTTGTATGGGAGGAAGTGCAGAACTCCCCTATTTTGGAACCAAACGGGGGAAAGTAAAGTGTTTGGTCCCGATGTACTACAAGAAGCCGAGGCGAAAGTGAGGGAAATTCGCAACAACTTGAGGATAGCACAGACACGACAAAAGAGCTATGCCGATGTTCGGAGAAGAGAGCTCGTTTTCAACGTGGGAGACTATGTCTATCTCAAGGTGTCCCCTATCCGAGGACTTCGTCGGTTCAAGGTGAAAGGGAAGTTGTCACCTCGATACATCGGACCCTTTCAAGTTCTGGAGAGGAAAGGCGAAGTGGCGTATCAACTAGAATTACCGGCTCGCCTATCGGATGTGCATGACATATTTCATGTGTCACAGCTCAAGAAATGTCTGAGAACACCTCAAGAGATGTTACCCATGAATGAGGTTGACGTAGCTGAGGATCTGTCTTATGCCGAGCAACCATCCAAGATTTTGGAGACAATGGAAAGCCTCACAAGAAATAAAAGAATCCGGATGTGCAAGGTGCAGTGGAAGCATCACTCGGAAGAGGAAGCCACCTGGGAGCGAGAAGATGAGCTTAAGGCACAATTTCCGGAATTGTTTTCTTAGAACCACCAATCTCGAGGACGAGATTTCTTTTAAGGGGGGTAGAGCTGTAACACCCCAAAATCCTGTTAAGGGGGGGAATTTAAAATTTTTTGGACGTATTGCATGTGTTGCAAAAATTCAAATTCAAACTAGAATTCAAATTAAACTCAAAACAGAAATGAAAAAGAAAAATAAAAGAAACCCAACAGCCGGCCCACCCAACCCCCACGCCAGCCCGCAGCCGCGCGCCCGCGCATCTCTCGCAGACAGGCGGGACCCACCTATCATCCCCGACCTCCCGCTCGCGCCGACCCCGGACTGTTCCCCGCACGCGCGCGATCGTAACCGACCGGATTTCTGCGTCCCTCAGCCCGACTCCTGGTCCCAGAAGACTCCAACTCGATCTAAACAAACCCGCCGCCCTTCCCCGGCTATATAAACCCCGGCATCTCCCCGTTTTTCACCCACGATCCGCCATTTTTCTTCCGGTGAGAACCCGAGTTTCTCCGGCCAAGTTAGCTCGATCTTCATTCGGGATTTCTGATCTAACTCGTCCGGGGAACCACGCAGGTGCAGAAAACTCGGTGGTTTGCGCCTCAAACACAGCGCCGACGAGCCTCGCCGTGAATTCACCTCGGACCTCGTCGCCGACTGCTTTCCAGGACCTCCGAGCTCAAGAAAACCCCCGAGGTGAGATCCCCGACCTCCCCTCTACCGATCTATGCTATAAAATCACAGTTCTAGGAAGAATTGACGATGATCCGAAACTCTCCGGCGAGATCGCCGCCGTGCGCCGCCGGGCAGCGCCGCCCGCGCTCGATCAGAGCAACGTGGCCGCTTGTGCGCCGTCTATTTTAAATCGCACGGTAGAATTTAAATCCCCACGTACCGGTTCGACGTTATAATCTCAGCCGTCTGTTTTAAATCGGACGGTCCACGTCAGCCCCGCGTTATAAAGGCCGGGATTCTTACGCACTACCCCCTGGGATTCTCAGAAAATACGAGCTAGCCCCGGAAACTTCTGATCTAGCCCTTGGAACTTCAGAAAATCATGTAAATTCATTTAAAAATCAGTTTTAGCCCCGGACTTAATAAAAATTAGGAAAATCCCTCTGTTATGTGTAGTTAGACCCCTAGAAATTCTTAAAATAATATAATAGACCCTGTAGTGGGGTGAGTTTACCTTTTTAATCCTATGTGATACTAAATTTAGGAATTTGAATATGTATTAGTATTTAAAATTTCAAAGATGGGACAAACACATTGTAAATTCAAATTAAAAACTTTCCTAGTACTTGGAATACTTTGGAGTGAGATAAAAATAAATTTTTGGCTGAAATGAATCTGTCTAATTGATTATTCACATTTATTAGTTATAGGGACACATTTTTAAGTAGAGAATAATTCTGAAAATTAGTAAAATACATGTAAAATAGTTCACATCAGAGGAGAAGCTCAAAAATATATTATTTAATATTATAGACCCAAAACCTATTCTGTTTAAATGAGGTGTCTTACTATTTTCATAATAAAGTTCACATTTAGGCATAGGAAATAAATCTGAAAAATTAGCAAGCTAGGTATAAATAACTAGGAAATGATAAATGAAGTTTCTAAAAACCAAAGAATTCAGTTTAGGGTTGGTAGAAGGTCTGAAGACACATATGGAGTAGGAAAATGCCTTTCATGCATACTTGGTAGCTAAAATGTGTATCAATTAAATATAAGGGATTTATTTAAATTAGAAATTCATATATAGTATGCCAAAATAAATATGACTACAAAGGTAGAAATCATATGCACATGTTTAAAAGTGCATGTAAGCCCAAAAATCAACACACATAGAGTAACCACAACACATAGGAATGGGAATGGCTTTCATAAATGTGAACGTGTGGTTTGTATGAAGTGGAAGTGTGAACTCTGTCTTATGGATTGTTATTTTCTTTTGCTATGTGTGATGATATGAGTAGAACATGCACCAGAGCAAGTTCTTCCTTTCCAAGATCAGGACTATCCATTCCTAGAGCAGCAGGAAGAAGGCAAGTGTCCTTGACCACTTTGATCCTATACTAGGATGTTAGATAGAATTATTTGCATTGTCAATTGAAAATATGAAACCCATGCTAGGATGTTTCCCTAGAATTGCATTACCTTGTTTCCTTGTAGCTTGGGTTGGGATTCATTTTATCATGTCATTTATTATTATGCATATGCTTAGCCATGCTTAGAATGGGATATTTGGGATATGAGATCATCAGTTTATTTTACCATACTCTTGAATGAGATATTGTGAGTTATGTAGAGGTAGGGATCAAGGCAAGTTGGATGTTTTGGTTGGTGCTAGGTGCACGAGACTCGGGTTTGTGTTTAGTACTTGCCTGGATCCTAAGGACCGGTTCATGGAGCATGTAACTTGGCTTTACCGTGCCAACCACATGCTGAGATGGGGAAGCTTGGCCAATTAATTAGGTGTATCCCCGGCGTAGTATGGGTGTGTTGGATGGTGCGGGGAATAGGTGTCAGCTGGACTACCATATGAACCGCAAGCCTCAAGAGGGGGCCACTGCAGCGGGGTTGGAGCCTCTTGTATGCTGTTAGGGGTGAAACCTCAGTGGGCCCACACTCGTCGGGAATCCCTTTGTAAAGGCTTCGTAGTGATCTACTGGATACACACCTGGGAAGTGTGAATGTGGTCCATAGCCACTGGCATAATGGAGGTTCTTTTAGTCCACCCGGCAACGGGGGATGAAATCACTACATGTGGGTACAGTGGTACAAACTCTGCAGAGTCAAAACTGTAATGACAGCCGTGCTCACGGTCAAGAGCGGCTTGGACTTATTCATGATTAGAGGATTGATGGCTTTGGAAGTTGTGGATGTTAAGCGGGGAGCTTAACATTGGAAATGATGTTATGGTTACTTGATTATGATGATGGGATGGGAGATTGGGACCATTTCACCTGTGTAGTAATGTAGGTGCTTAATAAGCTAAGGTGGTAGGCAATAATTGCGTAGTGCTTCAACCATGAGTTTAACCTCTTCTTGTTCTAGCCATGCATGACATAACTTTCCCACACTTGCTGAGTACCATCGGTACTCAACCTTGCATATTTGTTGGTTTATATTGCTGCTCAGATCAAGATAATGAAGTGGTGTTTAATGATCAAGACTTTGGACCCGATGAAGGTTTCTAGGTTCATGGAGTCCCCCGGGCAACGCCTGTGATGGAGCCCACGAGAATAATTATTCCGCTGCTATTTTATGAACTTATTATTGTCCATCGAGACATATGCTTTGTAAGACTTATTTATATTCGACACCTGGCTTGTAATAAATGATGCTTCACTATTTGTCATCACATGTATGAGAAAATGATCCTGGCATACATGTGATATTCACTTGGTTGTTCTTCGGAAAAACCGGGTATGACAAAACACCTGGTTTTCTCCGGTCTCGATCTAAAACAGTGGCGTTCTACACCGTCTACCATATAAGGCTTCGAAAGGCGACATCTTCAAGCTAGCTTGATAGCTGTTGTTATAGGAGAATTCGGCATACGCTAAACTCCTATCCCAACTACTCCCACGTTTCAAGGTGAAAGCTCTCAACATGTCCTCCAAAATTTGGTTTGTCCTTTCGGTTTGTCCATCTGTTTGTGGGTGATATGCGGAGCTAAAATCCAGTCATGTACCCATGGCTTTCTGCAGCTTCCTCCAGAACCTAGAGGTAAACTGAGAACCTCGATCTGAGACTATCCTCTTCGGGACTCCATGACGGCACACGATCTGTTCAATGTACAACTCTACCAATTGTGCAACGTCGTAACTGGTCTTTACAGGGAGAAAATGGGCGGTTTTCGTCAATCGGTCCACAATGACCCAGATGGAGTCGTATCTCGACTGAGTACGTGGCAATCCGACGATGAAATCCATACTGATGTCCTCCCACTTCCATTCGGGTATTTTCAAAGGTTGCAACAATCCAGCGGGTTTTTGATGTTCAGCCTTCACCCGTTGGCATGTGTCGCATAGGGCAACGTATTCGGCTATATCCCTCTTCATACCATCCCACCAATAACAAGCTTTCAAGTCTTTGTACATTTTGGTGCTTCCGGGATGTATGGAATAGGGGGAATCATGTGCCTCTTTCAATATCATGTCGTGGAGGTGTCTTATGTTCGACATACAAATCCTTTGTCCTAGCCAAAGCGTACCCTTTTCATCCTCCTTGAAATCCTTCTCTATTCCTTGTCGAATTCTTTCCTTGATCTCCTTGATTTCCTCGTCCATTGCTTGGCCCTCTCTTATTTCTTGCTCCAATGAGGAGTGGATCTCCATTATTTCCATGTTATTCAAGAATCCGAGGTGTAACCGTTTGAACTCCTTACGTAGTTCGGGTGGTAGCTCCCGAACTGTGAGTTGGTGACATGCCCCCTTTCTGCTCAATGCATCAGCTACTACATTGGCCTTCCCGGGGTGGTAGTTGATTCCAATATCATAATCCTTGATGAGTTCTAACCATCGACGTTGCCTCAAATTCAAGTCCGTTTGTCTGAATATGTACTTGAGGCTTTTATGATCCGTATAGATCTCACATCGATGACCAAGGATGTAATGTCTCCAAATCTTCAATGCGTGCACTACTGCTGCTAACTCCAAGTCATGTGTAGGATAGTTAAGCTCGTGCTTCTTTAATTGTCGTGAGGCATAGGCTACCACTTGTCCTTCCTGCATGAGCACACATCCGAGCCCTTGTCTGGATGTGTCACAATATATGTCAAAGCTCTTGCTTACGTCTGGTAATACCAGAACTGGTGCTGTGGTTAGCCTTTTCTTGAGTCCCTCGAAACTTTCTTGGCAAGCTGGTGTCCATTGAAAGACTTTTCCCTTCATTAGCAACTCCATCATAGGTTTTGCTATCTTAGAGAAGTCTTTAATGAAGCGCCGATAGTATCCTGCCATCCCAAGGAAACTCCGAATATCCCTCACGCTCTTCGATTGGTCCCACTTCAGAACATCTCTCACCTTTCCAGGATCAACCAATACCCCTTCCTTGGAGATAATGTGGCCTAGGAAAGATATTTCTTTTTGCCAAAATTGACACTTGTTGATCTTGGCATACAATTGATGCTCACGCAACTTCTGCAAGGTCAATCTCAGATGTTCTTCATGCTCCTCCTCGCTTTTTGAATACACCATAATGTCGTCGATGAAAACCACGACGAACTTGTCCAAGTACTCCATGAAGACCTTGTTCATAAGGTACATGAAGTACGCGGGTGCATTTGTCAACCCAAACGACATAACGGTATACTCATACGAACCATACCGTGTCCGAAAGGCTGTCTTAGGTATATCGGAGGGCTTAATCTTCAGCTGGAAGTATCCCGACCGAAGATCAATCTTGGAGAACACTTGGGCTCCTTTCATTTGGTCGAACAGGTCCTGTATACGCCGCAGAGGGTATTTGTTCTTGATGGTTACCTCGTTGAGGGACCTATAGTCCACGCACATCCTTTGGGTTCCATCCTTCTTGTCTACGAAGAGCACCGGAGCTCCCCATGGTGACGAGCTTGGACGGATAAGACCCTTTTCCAACTGTTCTTGAATTTGCTTCTTGAGTTCAACTAGCTCGTTAACGGGCATCCTATAAGGTCTCTTGGCTATGGGTGCAGTTCCGGGTACCAACTCTATGGCAAACTCGATGTCCCGGTCAGGTGGCATACCTGGAAGCTCTTCCGGGAACACGTCCGAAAATTCCTGAACCACTGGAATGCTATCCAATGTTGTTCCTTCGACGTGGTTCAGATTTGCCCGTTCGGTTGTTTGCTGGGCTGACTCAAACTCGACACGAATGCCGTGCTCGTTTGTCAACCGCACGCTTCTTTCATCACATTGGATCACCCTGTTGTGCTTGCTTAGCCAATCCATTCTGAGTATGATGTCAATCCCTTGGGAGTCCAAGACAATAAGGTTGGCAAGGAAGTCTACCCCCTTATTTTAAGGCTTACTTTAGGACATACTATATTAGTCCTCATTTCTCTCTTGGGAGAATTAACTAACATAGCACATTCTAAGTGGGATACGGGTAGATGATGTTTGGCAACGTATTTGGATGATATGAAGGAATGTGATGCTCCAGAATCAATAAGATGGTGGCTGGGTTGGAGTTGGCAAGGAACATACCAATTACGACGTCCTCAGCCTGTTGTGCTTCCTCGGTAGTAACATGGTTCACGTGGCCGCGAGCATAGTTCTGCTGTCCACGTTTCCCTTGATTGTATCCTCCGTTCGGCCACGGGTTCTGCTTGGGCACGTTACCTTGCTGTCCAGGGCCTCTCCTCGGGCACTGGCTCGCGAAGTGTCCTACTTCCCCGCATGCAAAGCATGCCCTGTTGCCTACGGCAGCAGGTACGTTGGGGCGGGGGTTTTGAACAGGGGCGCCATTGTTAGGTCGGGGCGCAGGAGGCATGGGCACACGAGGTGCCGGTGCAATGAATCGTTGCTGTGGTGGCTGATCAGGGCGGTACGCAGGAGTGGTCGATCCATACTGCGGTGCAGGGGGCATGTACCTAGGTCGTACGTTGCTCCCTTGGGGCTGGTATGGCATCCTCCTCTTGCACTCTCGCTCAATTTCTCGGATCTTGTTTTCAACCACTATGGCCTTGTCAACCAGCTTCTGGAAGCTTACGTAGTCATTGTTGAGGAGCTGAACCTGGATCTCATTGTTCAACCCTCTCATGAACAGGTACTGCTTCCTTTGATCTGAGTTGACATCTTCGGGGGCATACCGGGACAGTTGTATGAACTTGTTAAGATACTCATTCACACTTTTCTGCCCTTGGCGGAGACCTTCGAATTCCTGCCTTTTGAGCATCATTACACCAGCAGGGATGTAGTGAGAGCGGAAACTTTCCTTGAACTCAGTCCAAGTGATTGTCTCCGGGTCGGCATGAGCGTTGCATAGGGCACCCCACCAGTTGGCAGCGGCTCCCGTAAGTTGGTGCGATGCGAAGAGAACCTTCTCTCAGTCATTGCACTGAACAATGGCAAGCTTTTTCTCCATGGATTTTAACCAATCATCAGCCTCCATGGGATCACTAGCTTGAGCAAAGGTGGGTGGTCGAGTCCTCTTGAACTCTCCCAGCCTGTTATGAGCCGGCGGTGGTGGTGGCGGCGGTGCTGGAACGGGGTTTTGGTTGGCCTGCAACTGACCCAAAGTTTGGATCATGGTTTGCATAAGCTGGTTTTGCATGGCCATCAACCTTTCCAGATGGTTTTCGCCAGCTCCTGCGTTAGCAGGAACTTAATCATGGTCATCCTCCTGGACGTTCCTTCGGCCGGCGTTTCCTCTCACCATCTGTGAGAGAGATCGAAATAGAATGTTTAGAAGGTTAGGTATATTCCCTCCAACTATATGCATCAAGGTGAGTTGGGCTATGTATATATTAGCCCATATGAGGATGTGAGCAAGTGCCGAGACATCTCATACCTCCTTCTTCTTACGTGTGGATATGGACAACGTTTTGAGACGTCCCACAACTCACACTAAGCACATAATCAAAAATAATCATCACAAGGGCCCACACAACTCCTATTCAAGGATGGTTTTCCTATGCCAAGGTAGGTTCAAGGCCAATCTAAGCTATTCACCCTATGACGCTTCCTTTGGTCAGCGTGGCTTAGCTACCTGTGACTCCTAATTGGGGGTGTAACTTGCTTGTTAACCCATGGCTCTAATATCAATCTAAGGTTTCTATCTAGGCGTGTAACCTACTGTCGACCCGTGGCTCTGATACCAATCTGTGACGCCCTCAATTCTGTGGAAAAACCACGGAACCGAGAACTAATGCATATGTGTGCCCAGGATGTTTATCACACATACACATTCGTTGAATTCAGATTATATATTACCACGAATAACAGAGTTTATTACAATACCTCATGAGTCTTGGACTCATGCTCACAGCGGAAGTCTTTATTTCTACGCAGCGGAAATCTTTATTCTAAAGCGGAAGCGAAACTAATGCGGAAGCAAAACTAAGCAGTAGTGGCTCCATCTCTACTCCTTCCATAGGCAAGGTTGAGAACAGATCACACGCCATAATGCTCCACTTGGTCTTCATAGTAGGCTTCTCCTGCTGCTGATGATGAAGTAGTAATGCAAGTTCGAGTACAATGATGTACTCAGCAAGTGCGGGAAAAACTCATGATATGCAGCTCATAAACAAGGTAGGTATAAAAAGGCTTATTTGCAGAAAAGCAGATTTATAAAACCATGATAAAACAGCAACTTAACTTTAGATGAATGTAATTCCAGCATGTATTAAATTACCAACATACCTCCATTGATTTCCATGTTCATCCTTACTCACGAATACCTCCTCCTATTCGCTACCATCTCACGAATACCTCCCCGTATTCGCTACCATCTTAAAACCACTTCGTCTCACACTGAGACCAAACTCGTTGCCATGACTCAACAGTCATGCAACCATCTTATCATCCGGACTCAACAGTCCCAACAACCAAACCATAACCAAAAAAACCTTCCCAATAACCATCGCAACTAATCATGGCAGTTTAGCCAGGTGCTCGTGACCGTAAGCTCGGATATCATGATAGTTTTAGACTCTGCAGAGTTTGCACCTCTTTACCCACAAGTTTGTGATTTCGTCACCCGTCAGCGACTACAGAACCTCCATTATACCAGTACACAACCGTCGGTGTATGGTCAAGAGATCACAAAATAGCCTTTACAAAGGGGTTACTAGATGTATGGACTCACTAAGGTTTCACCGGCAGGCTAGAATCTCCAATTCTCCCACCCACGGGCCACCTCTTGTGCCATGCAGTTTCCAGGGCAGTCCTCACTCGACTCCCATTCCCCGCGCCTTCCATAGTCCATAACACTCTAGCAACTTACCTAATTACTCATCTAAGCCGCACCCATACTTGGCCTTGTGGTGGCACTGTTATTCTGGCATGTGCATGCATGAACCGGTCCTTAGATCTATGGCAAGTAAACCACCGTCTCATGCTACCTCATTCACAAACCCAGTCTTGCCTAGATCTCCCTCCGTTCCATGTTCATTATTAACATCAGTTTCTCATTATCAATATGAGTGCAGTTAGCTAGACACATCTATCTCGCTTCCCAATCCCATGGACTCAGCGAAGCATTAAGCAAAAACCATACCCGACTCATAAAATTCCCAGGCGACAAGGGTGGTTTAACCAAAACTAGTAAACTCCTATAAAAGGGTTTCCCATCATGTTTGACTCAGCACACACACCTTTTCGCAAAACAAAAGAGTTTTACCCAAAACATAGGATCAACATGGTCAAGGAGCACTTGCCTTGTTCTTGCGGTTCCGGTTGCTCTTGAGTCTCAAAACCTGGTTGCTGCAGTTCGTCGTAGACAGCTCCCTGAGCTTGTCCTGCTAGGTAGGATCACGTGCATACAAGATTCACAGCAATCAATATCATGCACAAACCTTAATCTAGATGCGATGATGCACATGCATGCTATCCTACGATTAATTATATTAGATTGGTATGTTCGTGTTTTTGCATGGCTTGCATGGACATGGATATTCGGATCAAAGGTGGACATAGCGATGATCATGTCTTTAGATCAACCTGATCATTTAAATGATCTATCAACGAGAAGGCTTCTGTTCGAAAGGAATCAAATAACAGATGCAAAGAAAACACAACGATATCGTAAGGTGGTATTGGGTCTACCTTACGTTCCTCTCGGTCTTCGAGGTCCTCCTCAGACCGCTGGGCTTTCCTCCGGCGATCTCCCTTGCCGCGCTCCGGCGATGGCTTTCTCAGCGAGTTGGGGCTAGGGCTCTAAGTCGTCGGCTCAGGAGTTGAAAAGAAGTTTGTGGTTTCGGCCATAGGTTCTAGGTTCTATTTATAATCGGGAAGAGAAGAGTCCTAATCTGATTGTATCCCGAATAAGAGTCTTATTCAGATCGTCATTGGATCCTATCATCTTATCTTTAGTTGATTTGGTGCGGTAACGTTGTGGAATTCAGGTCGGTTTCCTTCACGTACCGGTATTCTTACGCGTAACAGCTGCTCCAGAACTCGTTACCTTCACGGCGATGAGCTCCGGAGGCTCCACGTGTCCTTCCGGGGCCTGGTATCTCCTTCTCCGCAGAGACGAGCTCCGGTTGTGTCGCGTGTCAATCGACCGAGACCTCCCCCTCCTTTGGAGGTGAGCTCCGCGCACGCCACGTGTTGGCGCCGGTCTTTCCTCTCTTCTTTCTTCAGGGACAAGCCCCGAGGTCGACACGTGTCCACCAGAGATAGACCTCCTGGAGATAAGCTCCGGTAGCGACACGTGTCCGATAGAACCGGTCCTCTCGGAGATGGGCTCCGAGATCGACACGTATCCCGCGCGACTGGTCCTCTGATTTCCGCAAGGACTAGCTCCGAGGATGACACGTGTCCTGCGGAAATGCCTTTGCTTCTTCCGCAGAGGCTAGCTCCGTGGGCAACACGTGTCCCACAGGATCGGACCTCTCCTCTTTTGCGGAGACGAGCCCCGAGCCTGCCATGTAGCCAGTTTGGCGGCGGTCTCTCCCCACTTCGCAGGAATGAGCTCCGATCACGCCACGTGGCCAGCGGCCGTGGTAAGTTGTCTTTGGCGCTTTCTAAGAGCTGGATTCGGCTCTTATTGGCTATCCTTTTGATATTTTTCTGTCCCTACTTTTCTTAAAGTGTTTCTTCTTCATAAAACATGAACATATGCTGACACCCTAGATGAGGGTGTCACAATGGGCTAAAGAAGATTTTTAACTCCCTCACATGACCATTTTGGGGTTCATTATTTCATGTGACACATGATCAAGAAATTCCTATGCCTTAACTTTGTTTTGTAAGTTGAAATCAAACTCTCCCAAAATATCTCCACAGTTTGCAAATGAGGAAATGCAATTGTGTGGAGTTAAAAACTGAACTGCCTTTGGATAATTGGGCACAATTAATACAAGTTCAATTATGTATTTGAATTCATTGTACATTTAGGTCTATTTGGAAAAATGGGTAGCAAATATTTTCAAAAATTCATGAGACTTTGCCTACCCCCTAATTTGGACCTAAAAAATTCAAATATGAAACCTGATCTTTTGTTTGGCTGCTGCAAATGACGTTTTGATCACAACAGTTTGCATTCCTATTGTTGTCCTCATTTGAAATTTGAGTTTAAAAATCTGAATCCCATTTCCCCTTGCACATGAGAGCTTACACATGGGTTTTAAAATAACTTTGTCCCCCAACACTCAATTGATCCTAGGATAGAGTTGTGGGAAACTCATGTGTATCATCATATGTGGAAAAATTTAAACAAGTCCAAATTTTCATAACTCGAAACCAAATGGTGCTCAAACTTCAGTCCCTTTTTATTCAAAATTTTGGGACCTTTACAGATGCGTACGACATGCACGAAGTTGAACCCAGACAAATATGTCGTCGGGGTTTCTGTCGGGAAGCTACTCAGGAAGCTAACAAAGATAAGATTAAGCCAATAGAAATAATGCAACCAACTGTCTGCATCAACGATGTGCAAAAGCTTACCGGATGCTTGGCTGTGCTTAGTCGGTTTATCTCGAGACTAGATGAGCAAGCTCTTCCGTTCTTCAAGCTTTTGCGCAAGTCCGGTTCATTCGCCTCGATCGAGGAGGCAGATGAGGTGTTCCAGGAGATGAAGAAGCTCCTCATGACGCTGCCGATCATGGTGGCCTCGGAAAAAGGCGAGCCTCTTCTCCTCTACATCGCTGCAACAACGGAGGTCGTGAGCATGGTTCTTGTTGTGGAGCGGCCTGAACTCAATTGACCTCAAGTCCCAGACAAGGCTCCTGCCGTTGGTCCAGAGTCCTAGGACTCAAACTCCGCAGGAGACCCAAGGGATGGGGAGTTAGTGAGGTCCCGGTCAGCCTGACTTGATGATCAATGCTTATATGGGTTCGAGCTCCCGGAGAGCAGTCTCGGACCCGGGGGCCAGGGGTCCCAGAGTCCCCGACCTCCCCAACAAGAAATAGTGAGGTCCTGGCCAGCCAGACATGACGACCAATGCACATCTGGGTCCGAGCTCCCAGAGTGCAGTCTCGGACCCAGGGGCTGGGGGCCTCCGAGTCTCAGACCTCTCAAGGAGGATGCACCGGACCCCTCCGGGAGAGTCGGGACCATCCAGCGTCCGGTCTACTTCATCACTGAGGTCTTCCACGATGCCAAGACAAGATATCTGGAGTTGTACAAGCTACTCTACGCAGTCCTCGGTTCATCAAGGAAACTGCGCCACTACATCCAAACTCACAAGATCTCGGTGGTGACCTCGCACCCATCCTCGACAACCCCAATGCAACTGCATAGCCAAATGGGCTGCGGAGTTGGCGGAGTTTGAGTTGGACTTCTTACCACGCCACGCGGTGAAGAGTCAAGTGCTAGCTGACTTCGTGGCGAATGGACACCACAACCGTGCCACCAGGGGGCCAAAAAGACATCGGTGAGCCAGAGCCCAGAGCTCCGGTCTTCACTGGGCCTCACTGGACTCTCTTCTTCGATGGCTCCTCGCGCAAGCAGGGTGCCGGAGCGGGGATGCTGCTCCTCACCCCGAATGGGGAGCAGTTCAAGTACATGGTGCGACTTGACTTCAAGGAAAACAACAACATGGCGAAGTATGAGGCACTCATCTTCGTGTTACAGACCGCGCTGTCCCTCGACGTCCAGCAATTGTTGGTAAAGGGTGATTATAAGCTGATCATCAAGCAAGTTAAGGGAGAATGCTGTTGCAACGACCCTCAGCTTGCAGCCTATCTCCTCCAAGTACATAAGTTAGAGAAGGACTTCTTAGCCTTGGACTTGTGTCATGTTCCCCAGGCCAACAACACAATAGCTGACGATCTGTCGTGCCCGAGGGGGTCTTCAAAAGGAAGTTGTTGCGACCTACCGCCTGGCCGGCCGAACCAGGCGAAGGGGGCGATATAAGCACCTTGAAGCTGGCGGTCCCGGTGGCTCTACTACCATGGAGCCCGCCAAGGATCGTAAGCGTCACGGGGACTCCGTGCAACCCGGCACTCAAGATCTAAATTCTCATGTAGGTCCCGACGCATGGATCACGGAGATCCGGGACTTCTTGAAAGACAATATCCTTCCCAATGAACATGTATATGCTGAACGGATCACTCGTTTGGCTAAGAGATACACGCTGGTAGAAGGGGATTTCTACCGGCGTGGCGCTAATGGCGTCCTATTGCGGTGCATAACCCAGGAGGAGGGCTGCGACTTGCTCGCAGCGATCAATGGAGGCGAGTGTGGGAACCATGCATCTTCCCGCATGCTGGTCAGTAAAGCCTTCCGGGATGGCTTTTACTGGCCGACTGCTCTTTACGATGCCGCTGAGATGGTCAAGAGATGCAAGGCGTGCCAGTTCCACGCCAAGCAGATCCACATACCGGCGCAGACGCTGTAGATGATCCCTCCCTCATGGCCCTTCGCTGTGTGGGAGCTGGACATCCTGGGGCCATTCCCTAGATCCATCGGAGGGTATCGGTACCTCTATATCGCCATAGATAAGTTCACCAAGTAGCCGGATGCTGCCCTGTAGTAACAATCAACAAGCAGTCAGCAGTCAAGTTCATCAAGTCAATCATCTACCGGTTCGGGGTCTCAAACAGAATCATCACTGACAACTAGACCCAATTCACCTGTGCAGTGTTCCAAGACTACTGCCAAGACCTAGGCATTCAAGTTTGCTATGCTTCCTTTGCTCACCCAGGGAGCAACGGTCAAGTCGAGAGAGCAAACGTCGAGATACTCAGGGGACTCAAGACGCGCACCTACGACATCTTAAAGAAGCATGGTGCCAATTGGGTAGAAGAGCTTTCATGTGCACTGTGGGCTAGCCGAACGTCCCTCAGTCACGCGACAGGGGAAACGCCCTTCTCCTGGGTGTATGGGGCTGAGGCCGTCCTCCCCCTGGATATCACCATGGGCTCATCCTATGTCCAAGCGTACGATGAAGCCACACAGGATCAGCTCCGGTGTGAAGATATCGACCTTGTCGAAGAGCGAAGGTGGCAAGCAGTTGCTCGAAACGCGCGGTATTGCCAGGTGCTCCGGTGTTATCACTAGCGGTTCGTGCAGAGTCGACACCTCGAGGTGGGCAACCTGGTGCTTTGGTGAATACATTCTCGAGAAGGAAAGAACAAACTCTCCCTAGTTGGGAGGGCACTTCCAAGTGACACAAGTATGCCACCCCAGGTGCGTCCGCCTAGCCACGGAGGATGGGGTACCTCTACCCAATCCATGGAAGATAGAGCACATCCGTAAGTTCTATCCTTAGCGCAGCGATAGGACTCTTTTTTCTCTGTAAGGTTTCATAGAGTCTAGGAACAGCGCTTAGAACAGCTAAACTCCAGAGGAGTGCTGCTACTCTTGTCATCCGGAGCGGGTCGCTGTCTTCTTGTACGGCCTGTTTCCTCCTATGAATAAAACTTGATATTAGAAAATTTTATCGTACCTTGCGTCTCCCCTCCCTCCCTCTCTTTACAGTTTGTGCTCGCTCATGCATATCAAATGTAATGGCATGTCCAGAGCTTATCCTACATACTTGTTCTAGGTTCTGTGGCACAGGAAGGTTCCCTCACTGAAAAGTTAACGCCCGTGGGAGGTCCAGGGCGCGCAGCCTGCTTAGCCTGGTTTCGTACCCTAAGCCCGCCGCACTGCCTCCCCAGTGCTACAACTGAGTACATGGGGGCTTGAAGATACACACCTACGGACAAGAAAGTAACCGGACCCCAGGCATCTCCCTTTTCTTTTTCATGCTTTCTTTCCATACCGCTTCGGCCATGTGGCTAGTCACTTTTTCTTGAGCTTACCCATAGTAGGAGTTGTGCCATTCTTCTACAGGCGGGTCCGCTTGAGGTACTTGTGGTGTACCCATGGTCCTTAGGTTGTCTCAGTACTCGGGGGCCTTATGGCGCCGAATGGTCCTATAAGGGCCTCAGTTTTTGACACATATTTGAAGTGTTCATCACCATACAGCATTTGAGGAAAGTTGATGAACACAAATGAAGAGCAAGTAACCACCATCAACATGCTCATTAGAGAACAAACTCACATATTGCATAAGTGGTATTTCCCACATGTGATATAGAGGGGCTGGGCATATGAAAACTCCTACATATTGCTGAGGATGTCCATGCCAAGTTTCACCCAAATTCAAAACCTTTTTGAGGTTATTTTGGGTATAGCTAGAAGGAGGGCAGTTTGAAAGCATATTCAAATTGAAACTGTTTTATCCCATAAATTCAAAAGTGGGAGGCATATTCTTATTCAGAACATTTTTGTATGCTCGCCCACCAATTTTCACTTCATTTGGAGTTGATCTTGACATGAGCTAAGTGGGGCAAATTCAAACTTTATTTGAATTTCAAACTGAACTTGTGCTGAAATTCATTCAAACCAAACCCAATTTGAATTCTAATCAATTCAAATGACTCATGGGTGAATAATTTGAATCACTTGGGGTATTTTGGGGCTCACTGTTTACAACAGTGATTAGGAGTGAATTTCAGAGGTTAAAACCCCGGGTGGGACCCACTGGTCAGCCTCTGAAGAGAACCCAGCCGACTGAACTCTGCACTCGGGTTCTTGCGCCGACCCGAGCTGCCACCACGGCGAAGAAACGGCGAAGCCACCAGCTGCTTGCCGATCTCAGCCGCGGAACTGACTCTCTGGGTCTTTATCTACCCGCCCGAGCGGTCACCGGTGCCTTCCACCGCTGCCTCGTCGCACTTCCACCCAAAAAGCCAAAGCACCTCGCCGCCCGAGTGAACTTTCGGTTCCTCGTCGCTCGGCCGATCCAGTGATCCTCCCGGCGATCTGAGACCAGCACCGGGTGCGCCAAGCCATCTTCGACACCTTCGCATCGGTTCCAGACCCTGCACGGTCTTCCCCGAGCTCCACCGCGGCGATCTTTTCTCTGCCGGTTCAGCTCGAGCCGCCGCTGCGGGAACCGTCCTTCCGGCCACCACAGCCCACCGTTCACGGAGCTGTGAACAGCAAAGAGGTTCGTCTTCAACCCCTCTTTCTCTCCCGCAAGCTTCGGCGGCATGACAAGCACTGCTCAAGCCGGAATTTTATGTTTTCACGACGGTGTGCAAAAGTGAGGTCTGCACCGATCCGAGAAATTCGTAAGCCACACTGCATCACTCATCCTCTCATGGAGAGGATCGCTTCTAGTAGCCCGTGCGGGTCCATAGGAGCAGGAACCACGAAGAACCGTGGAGGGAAACCGCTGTTCTTCGAGTTTTAGTAGAAATCCCGATTTCTGGCCTAGGTCGCACGGTGAAAGCACAACACAGCCCTTCCCGAGCTCCGTAGAGCTCATGTAGACCTTTCCTATGGTCCACTGATGCTCGACAACCCTTAGCTCGATCGGGTTAGGTGCTAGGGAGGACGGGCAATACGGCCGAAGTTCTCCTGAGGCTGCAGCTCGTCGCCGACCATGTGGCGGCCATTTTCATGGCAAACTGGCCCGAGAATCCAGTTCCCCGAGAGAAAATAGGCAGAGGCGGAAAAAATTGTGAAGTTTGGAGCTCTACCGAAGCTACCGGCGAGCTCTCCGGCGAGATACCCCGGCGGCAGAGCGCGGGCGTCGGGACGTTGAAGAAGGAGGTGGACCCCAGCTGTCAGCGACCGATATTTTAAATCGGGATCGGGCTGCGGCCGGGATCAGGTGTGATGGCGCGCAAAGACCCTGTGGTCCGCGGTGTGCGGTCGCCTCGGCGCTCAACACGTGTCCCTGCGGGTCCCGGCAGATTTAAACTTTTCCCCCGATTTTCAGATTCCATTCAAACTTCAAATCCTCATAACTTTGGCTAGGAAGCTCCAAATCGAGTGAAACAAATTTTGTTGGGTTCAGCTCTCTGAGCACTTTCCAGAAAATCAAGTTTCACTTTATGAAAATCCTTATTTCTCCAGAATTAATTCCTCAAATTTTAAACTGTTTGGAATTTTAACTAGAGAATCCATTGGAGGAAAATCCTGAAATTTTGCTGGGATGTTCACCAAAATATCCCTGAACTACCATAAAAATTTCAGATCCATTTGAGCTCATTTGATCCACCTAATGGTGTGATTAGTGAAACTGTTCCAGAGAAAATAGAAAATGTTCAGAAACATTTTCAGAATTTTCTCTGAAATTGTTTAGCTCATATCTTTAGTTAGGAACCTTCAAATTAAGTGAGACCAACTCCATTAGAACCCTCTGAAAATCTAGTTTTCAGAAAGTCATAGTTTGTTCCATGAAAATCCCTAGAACACCCTAAGAGTGCCAATTAAGGTCAAGTACATAATTAATTGTGGAGGGCTCAAATGAGCTTTACTGCAACTAAAACTTGACCAAGTATGCATTTAGGTTGTAATCAAGCCCCAGTAAAAGTTTCACAGTCATTGGGTCTGTCTAGTGAGAGTTATAGACTTCACAACTTCAAACTTAATACAAATGCATTTAAATTGATACATGTACCTCTTATATCATGTAGTCGCTAAGGTCGAGGAGGAACCCGAAGTCCTAGACTTCATTACTCCAGAGGAGCAGCTAGCCTACGACCAAGAGCAGCAAGGCAAGCTCCGGTTTGCATTAACCCTTTTACAAATTTTTATTGTTTTGAGCACTTACTTGGTTATTATGATTCCTTGCATTAGAGTCTTGTTTGGAAACCCAATTGCATAGCCAAGAAGACCACGGCTTGGGTTTAGGATTGCAAACCCCGTTAGCTACTGCAATGCTAAGATAGTGTAGGATTCGGTACAAGTCGAGTAGTTGGAACTACTCGCGAGCATAGGCTAGAGGCACTCGACTTGGGTAGAGATAGCACATGAAACACATGGCAAGAAAATGAGACCAAGCGGAGGGTAAGGGTAGCAGGACTTTGGGGCCTGTGTGCTGTGGCTCCGCTTGTGTCGATTGAGGACCGAGCCGTGTGCGGGCCTGTTGAACAAGCTAGAACAGTACCGAAGACCTACCGGCTATATGGGAACCGGGAAACCGATGTAACTCGGGTAGCTGGGTGTTGAGGCATAGTTGGTCATTCAGAGGGTAGGTTGAGAGCTCGAGGTGTAAATCGGCTGGCGGCACTGAGATGCGCGTGCAGAGACCTCTTGCTCGGGACGATTGGACCGGTTCAACATTTGGCTAACGGGTGAAAGGTAGTTGCGTACGGCGTCCGTGATGGTTGTTGTAGGCAACATCGAGTACGGGCGTACGTGACGGGTTATTCGGGTAACCCTGCAGGTGTAAATTGATTATAATCGCCGTCCCTCGTGGTCAGTGAGTACCACTTGTTCACTGTACCGTGACGTAGAAAGAACAGGCTAGTTACATGTTAAAATGTTGCTGATTGAATGATGGACTTTGCTTGTTAATGGTTTGCTGTAGTTAGAGCTAACTAAAGTTCCTTTCAACTTTGGGCAAAGTACATGAGAGAAATGCGTTTCTTGTTTGATTGCGGCTCTCTCATGTGCCTTAGCGTAAGGTTCTCCACCACCTGCTGCTAAAACCTGAAAGTAAGGTTCTACTAATTAGGCGAGTCCTTGCAATTGATTTTTACCTCATGTAACCCATCACCCCTCATGTAGAAGTTCCATGTTTAGGTGAGACGGGTCAGACTTGCTGAGCCTTCGTGCTCACTGCTTGTGTTTGAAGCTTTTGCAGGGTTCTATGAGGAAGGGACTCCCAAAGAGGAGACGGAACCCCAGGAGGGGAACCCCGTCGAGTGGGAGTCGTGCACGCCGCAGAGTTAGTGTGCGTGTGTGCTAGCAAGGACACGTTCAAGTGCTGAACATGGACTTGATGCGTAGTCTACGCCAGCGAGTGTACACTGGACTTATTTTGATGTAAACATGTTCATAAACTTGTTTATGTGATAAAATTTTGCTTCCGCTTTGTACCTTTGACGTGTGTTATACGGTGCTGTGCAACGCAGCACCCCTCAGCGTGATCCTGGCTCGACAAGACCGTGGGGTCGTGTCAGCACTGGTATCAGAGCTCGCTTGAGGTTTAACACACTACAAAGGTCATCTTTTTCAAAAAAAATCCAGTGAGGAACGAGTTAGTAGCCCATATAAGGATGTTATTAGTATATAGAAAGTGGCATATTAACTTATTTGATTATGTCGGAAAATCGTGTATCTCAGGACGTGTATGTCTTGGGGGTACACATAAGCGCTGTCCACCAGTGCGCACAAGCTGAAGGGTGGAGCCCCACGGGTGGCAGGTAACCCGACCTGCTTTGATATCCTCTGCGACTCTTCATGTCGTTTGGGGTATTCGAGCAACGTCTGTCCCTGGCGTGCGTGGTGCAACTTGGGAGACCCCGTCACGTGGTCTGAAACGTGAACACGTAACTCAAGGCGTGTTTGGCTTGAGAACATCCGGGCGAGTGATGACGGCCGGGTGTACGAACTGTATGGATTCCGGGCTCGGTGTGCAGCCGAGTCTGATGATTGTTTGAGTTTCTGCAGGTAGCCTAACCACGAAACGGTAGACGTGTAGTATCCGTGTGCGAGTGACGTTTAGTGCCACTGAATTAACGAAGCCAGCTAAGTCCGGTATAGGTTTTTCTTTGTGAGGACGTAGTACCGACATAATCTGGTGACGCATCGACGTCACACCCCATTAAATGAATAACTTCATTTAAAACTTGAAGGTTTTGATCTAAAGTAGTAAAACTTGATGTAACTCCTTCCCTTGAACAGGATATTCAAAGTTAACAAGTTTTCAACTTATAGGTTGTTAAGGACAGAGCACTCTGTTTTCAGCTGAATCAAGGCTGAAGTTAATCAGAGGTTAGAGGATGAGTTCTTTCGAGGTTGGGGTCATATGGTACAATTATTGAAAGCTCTGGAAGAGCTTTACAACCTTTCTGTTGAGGTCCAGAGGTGTTAGGACCCTCAACCAATCGAAAAATGCAGTATAGTTGAAACTGTCCAGAAAACAGGGCAGAGTAAACGCTCTCTGTAAACTCTCTGTAAATTGAGCATAACTTCCTGCATAAAAATCCAAAAATAGAAAATGGGGTAGTTCTCGAAAGATTATGAGATGGGTTACAACTTTGTTACAGAAAGTTTTGTCAGATTGGGAGCAGAATTAACTGGAATTCTTGGATCAAACCAGTACCTAAAGCAGGGAGGTGCTGTCCAATTTTCTCCAGAAATTCTGTTAATTTTGACATCCCATAACTTTTGAACCAGGACAGATATTAGGCCAAGCAAATACTTTCTGGAAATATATTGAAGTTAGCTTTAACTTTGATGTTTAGCTCCAGAACTAGTTTTGCCTTTAACATGGCCTAAATCAGGTTGAAATGGAAACTGGTCAGGGCTGTCATGGGAACAGCAGATCAGCAGTCAAATTTGTTTAAAATTTGAACTATGTTTCCTGGTTTTATGGGTTCAATGACATGTCTTATGTTATAACTCAGTGGTTTACTGTTTAAATAAATATTTGACATTTCTCAAATATATTTTTGCAGATGACAGCAGATAAGCAGTTGGAGAACGGGTGGGTGGTGTCCCACTGTTCTCACCGCAGCGGCTATCCGGAAGCATTGAGTCAGATGCTTCAATATTTCGGATATAACCAAATCCTGCAGTACTTCGCCAAGGAAGAAGGAGAAGAGGGGAACAAGACGTGGACAATCCATGTCGAAGTCCCTGCAGGACCTACGCCACCCGGTTGGGTGCCGTTCACCGTCACGGTGAGAGGAAGATAGCCCGAAGGTATGTGGCAAGTGGCAGCCCGTGACACCATGTCACGTTTCTGCCAACTACACGTGCAGGCTATGGAGGGCACTCCATATGCGCTCGTTCCGGTGGAGGGACGGGCTCAGCATGTGTGGGAAGAGAGGTACCAGGAGGCAACAGACCCCAGTTGCCCAAGGTACAACCCCGCGGAGGCAAATCTCAGCCTCCAGATGAGGGCGGGAAACGCCGTGATGGACAGCCAAGCTGTTCATACGGAGCATCTCGCCAAGAAGCTCAAGGAGAGCATGAGCCGTGGAGACCATTTCGAGAGTGCTCACAGTGCACTCCGCAATGTGCTCCTTCCGACGATCAAGCGACTGAATGAACAACACAATCAGTTGCATCGTCTGAAAAAGGCAAAGAAGAAGAGCCGTGTCGACATCGCGGCGTTGCAAGAACTGGTACATAATCTGACCCAGCAGAACGAGGAACTTACTCAAGAGCGGGACGACGCTATTGAGGAAGAGCAAGGCTGGGAAGAAGATTACAACCAGGCCATGGACGAGGTGCATGCTTTGCAGGACCTCGTACCTCCGGTATTGGGCGTACCGGTGGTCTTGGGCCTTCTAGCAATGGGAGAGCCCGAGATGGGCGAAGAGGTGGTAGATCCAGAGCCACCAGCAGAGGTACCGGAGGAGGACGACCCGCAGGAGGTTGAGTTCTACTCCGAGTAGGGGTTTACAGTTGCTAAGTAGGGCAGCTAGGGTAGTGTAACCCAACTTTTGTAAATCGGTGACATGTCGTGTAGGCAGTAGCGTATGTATAGGTAGTGACGACATGAGCACGACTTCTCGGAGAACCGAGAATAATGTATCTTGTATAAAGTTTATGCTTTATCAATATATGTAAATGTTGTGCAAATCATTCATGTGTCACTTCAATACCTACTGTTGCATATGGAATTTTAAGTAAGACATGTGCTAATCGCTGCTGTTTTGAATTTCAGAATGACGCGTACTCGTGCCAACCCGGAAGTTGGGGGTACTAGTCAAGGGGGAGAGACCTCCCAACAGCCTCCCGAGGACTCCTCGGGACAGCAGCAGCAACAGCAACAGCAAACACCGCCACCGCCACTACCGACAGTTACATTGGCCGACATCGTCGCTGCAATGGCGGGTTCACACCAGCAGCACACAGAGTTGCTGCAGACCCTCATCGCTAATACGTCTCGCCCAGAGAGACGTCAAGACCGTGAGGAGCGTCAACAGAGCTCCTACTCCAACTTCCTGGCGACTCATCCCCCAGTATTCTCAAGGGCGGATGAACCTCTTGACGCGGACAACTGGCTCCGTGCAATAGAGATGAAGTTCGGGCTGCTCCAGATAAGCGAGCAGCGCAAGACTCAGTTCGCGGTCCAGCAGCTCCAAGGATCTGCGAGCGCATGGTGGGCCAACTTCTGTGCTTCACAGCCCACCGACCGAGTGATGACCTGGACGGAGTTCTGGACGGCCTTCAGGGCCTACCATATACCGCCAGGTTTGATAAAGAGGAAGACGCAGGAGTTCTTACACCTGCAACAAGGGAGCCGGAACGCGCTGGAATACTCCAGGGCGTTTAACGATCTCGCGCTATATGCGTCGTGTCACGCCGATACCGACGAGAAGCGGCGGGACCACTTCTACCAGGGGCTTAACCCGCTCCTGAAGGACAAATTGGCGATGTTCAATCGCGGCAGCCTCAACGACATCATTGATGCTGCGATTGTTCAGGAGGACTCCGGCAAGGAGTTGGCGGCGGTGGAGCGAAAGCGAAACGCGCCGCAGAGCAGCGGAGAAGGAGGCGGTCCTTCTCAGAAGTTTCGGATGGTGAATCGCCAACCATCAGGTCCACGCTGGCAGCCACCACAGCGGTCGATGCCGTTCTGCAGTCGGCCGTACTCATCACCGGCATTCAGACCGGCACTGCCAGTACCACCTCCGCAACAACAGCAGCAGCGGGCGATGCCACGTGTGTATGCACCTCAGCAGTGCATGCCGGGCTTTCGTCCCCCGAGCACTACACCAGCAGCGGCCACATGTTACAAGTGTGGTCGTCCAGGACACTTCGCGAGCAGTTGCCCGGAGAGGCAAGGCGGCGGAGTGGCACCGCAGTTTCCGGGGAGGAATCAACCCCGGAACCCTACTAATGCGCGGCGGGCAAACCCTAGGCCCGGCGCCGTCCACCAGCTTGCCATAGAGGACGTGCCGGAGGGCGAGCCAATCCTTGCGGGTATGTTCCAACTCCACCAGCATCCCGCTATAATATTATTTGATTCAGGCCCACGCATAGCTTCATTAGCCAAGCTTTCATCGATAAACATAACTTGCAAATACTATCCACCGATAGTCCTTATGTGATCTGTTCACCGGGTGGGAAAATTTCAGCAAGCATGATGGTCCCAAAAGCGCCATTGTGCTTAGAGGGTAGAGTTTACCCTACGTCCCTCATAATCTTAGAGGGACAAAAGGTCGATGTCATCTTAGGGATGTCGTGGTTAACCCGCCACGGCGCTGTTTTAGACACCGTCCTCCGAGTTGTGCACTTGAACTCAGAAGTGCACGAGTCTCACTCATTATTTCTGGACAGTCCAGAAATAAAACTTCCAAGTGTCTATCAAGCCACAACCATCAGATTGGAAGATATTCCAGTAGTCCGAGAGTTCCCTGACGTGTTCCCGGAAGATTTACAAGGGATGCCGCCCGATATAGAGGTGGAGTTCAAGATTGAACTTGCACCGGGAACCATGCCAATATCCCGAAGGCCGTACAAGATGGTGCCCAAGGAGTTGGCTGAACTGAAGACTCAGCTCACGGACCTTCTGGAGAAGGGTTTTATTAGGCCGAGCTCCTCGCCATGGGGCTGTTCGGCATTATTCGTAAAGAAGAAGGATGAGACATTACGGCTTTGCGTGGACTATCGTCCATTAAATGCCGTAACCATCAAGAACAAGTACCCGTTGCCACGGATCGACATGTTGTTTGATCAGTTGGTCGAAGCAAAGATCTTTTCCAAGATGGACTTAAGATCCGGGTACCATCAGATTAAGATAAGGGCAGAGGACATTCCAAAGACAGCTTTCTCGACGAGGTACGGACTTTATGAGTACCTGGTCATGTCCTTCGGCCTCACCAATACTCCAGCTCACTTCATGTACTTAATGAACTCGGTATTCATGCCGGAGCTGGACAAGTTTGTCGTGGTATTCATCGACGACATCCTGGTATATTCCAAGTCAGAGGAAGATCACAAGAAACATCTGCGTATAGTCTTGCAACGGCTGCGGGATCACAAGCTATACGCGAAATTCAGCAAATGCGAGTTCTGGATATCGCAAGTGCCTTTTCTCGGGCATATCATATCAGCGGAGGGTATCGCTGTAGACCCGAGCAAGATCACTCAAGTGCTGAATTGGAAATCCCCGAGAACTGTTCACGAGGTACGGAGTTTCCTCGGACTCGTGGGATATTATCGGAGGTTCATTCCGAACTTCTCGAAGATTGCCAAGCCAATGACAGATCTGCTGAAGAAGGCTACCAAATATGTTTGGAGTCCAGCATGTGAAGCAGCATTCAAGGCTTTAGTCAAGCACCTAACATCAGCACCGGTTTTGGCACAGCCAGACACAACAAAACCGTTTGATGTGTACTGCGATGCATCCGGCATTGGGCTCGGATGTGTGCTGATGCAAGACCAAAGAGTGGTCGCGTATGGATTACGGCAGCTTAGAAACCATGAGCAGAATTATCCAACCCAAGATTTGGAGCTCGCTGCCGTGGTGCTTGCAATGAAAATGTGGAGGCACTACCTACTCGGTAACCTCGTACATTTATATACCAACCACAAAAGCCTCAAGTACATATTCACTCAGAAGGAGCTGAACATGAGGCAGCGAAGATGGTTAGAATTGATAAAGGATTACGAAATAAAGATCCATTATCATCCGGGCAAGGCAAACGTAGTGGCAGATGCGCTGAGCCGCAAGTCACACGTCAACAACCTGACCATCACACCGTTGGAAGAGAGCGAACCACCACTACATGTAATTCCACATGGAGCTCTCTACAACCTAGCTTTGATCCCCACCATCCGTGAAGAGATAGCGGCAGCCCAGAAGAATGACAAGGGCATGTCACATTTGCGGAGATGTGTAGACAGTGGGGAGCTGAAATGTTTCCGGAAGGACGGAGACGGCGTCCTATGGTTCAGGGACCGGATCGTCGTACCCCGTAACCCAGAATTACGGAAGAAAATCTTTGATGAGGCTCACTTGTCAAAGTTTTCTATTCACCCCGGCAGCAACAAAATGTATCAAGAACTCAGAAGCAAGTTTTGGTGGACACGGATGAAACGAGAGACTGCAAAATACGTGTCCGAGTGTGATACATGTCGAAGGGTGAAGGAAGACCATATGCGGAAACCGGGACTGCTGCAACCACTGGGCATTCCTGCCTGGAAGTGGGAAGACGTGAGCATGGATTTCATCGTCGGTTTACCCACCACCTTGCATAAACATGATTCTGTGTGGGTGATCGTCGATCGGCTCACCAAAGTTGCCCATTTCATCCCGGTCAACACCAACTACAACGCCAAGAAGTACGCTGAACTGTACATCTCAAGGATCCTATGCTTGTACGGCGTACCCCGTACCATCATATTGGATCGGGGCACTTTATTTGTGTCCGGTTTTTGGGAGCAGCTACACGCTGCCTTGGGGACGAAGCTGATCCGTAGTTCAGCATACCACCCGCAGACGGATGGGCAAACGGAGCGGGTAAATCAGATCTTAGAAGACATGCTACGAGCTTGCGCTATCGACCACGGCAAGAATTGGGATGATCACTTGCCGTTAGCCGAGTTCTCGTACAATAATGAGTACCAAGCCAGCATCAAGATGGCACCTTATGAGGCGCTATATGGGAGAAAATGTCGCACACCATTGAATTGGTGTGAGTCTGGCAAAAGGGTTACCTTCAGGATTGAACTTGTCAACAACGCGGAAGAAAAGGTTCGACTGATTCAAGCGAACCTAAAAGCCGCTCAATCCCGTCAGAAACAGTATGCGGACCGGAGAAGACGCCCATTACAATTTGAAGTGGGGGATCACGTATATCTACGTGTGTCTCCAAAGAAGGGCGTAAACAGATTTGGGGTGAGGGGAAAGTTAGCACCCCGATTCATCGGTTCATTCCAGATTACCGAAAGATGTGGATCGGTAGCATACCGGCTGAAATTACCAGAAGCACTTTCCGGTGTGCACGACGTCTTTCACATTTCCCAGCTGAGGAAGTGTCTCAAGCTATCAACTACCATTCAGCTGGAAGACATTGAAGAACTGCAACCGGATATCACCTATCGGGAGGAACCGGTTCAGATTATTGACGAAAAGGCCCGAACCACACGCAACCGTACGTTGTGGTTCTACAAGGCTCTATGGAGTAATCACTCCATGGACGAAGCGACATGGGAGAGCGAAGAATTTCTTCGTGCCAACTACCCCGACTTTTTCACGTCGCATATCCGGTAATTTTCCACCGTCCTCTCTCTCATTTTCACCTTATAATCTCTGGACGAGATTCTTTTAAGGGGGGAGGAATGTAAAGGCCTCAGTTTTTGACACATATTTGAAGTGTTCATCACCATACACACACACCTCATTTGAGGAAAGTTGATGAACACAAATGAAGAGCAAGTAACCACCATCAACATGCTCATTAGAGAACAAACTCATATATTGCAAAAGTGATATTTCCCACATGTGATATAGAGGGGCTGGGCATATGAAAACTCCTACATATTGCTGAGGATGTCCATGCCAAGTTTCACCCAAATTCAAAACCTTTTTGAGGTTATTTTGGGTATAGCTAGAAGGAGGGCAGTTTGAAAGCATATTCAAATTCAAACTGTTTTTATCCCATGAATTCAAAAGTGGGAGGCATATTCTTATTCAGCACATTTTTGTAAGCTCACCCACCAATTTTCACTTCATTTGGAGTTGATCTTGACATGAGCTAAGTGGGGCAAATTCAAACTTTATTTGAATTTCAAACTGAACTTGTGCTGAAATTCATTCAAACCAAACCCAATTTGAATTCTAATCAATTCAAATGGCTCATGGGTGAATAATTTGAATCACTTGGGGTATTTTGGGGCTCACTGTTTACAACAGTGATTAGGAGTGAATTTCAGAGGTTAAAACCCCGGGTGGGACCCACTGGTCAGCCTCTGAAGAGAACCCAGCCGACTGAACTCTGCACTCAGGTTCTTGCGCCGACCCGAGCTGCTGCCACGGCGAAGCCAGCAGCTGCTTGCCGATCTCAGCCGCGGAACCGACTCTCTGGGTCTTTATCTACCCGCCTGAGCGGTCACCGGTGCCTTCCACCGCTGCCTCGTCGCACTTCCACCCAAAAAGCCAAAGCACCTCGCCGCCCGAGTGAACTTTCGGTTCCTCGTCGGCCAGCCGGTCCAGTGACCCTCCCGGCGATCTGAGACCAGCACCGGGTACGCCAAGCCATCTTCGACACCTTCGCATCGGTTCCAGACCCTGCGCGGTCTTCCCCGAGCTCCACCGCGATCTTTTCTCTGCCAGTTCAGCTCGAGCCGCCGCTGCAGGAACCGTCCTTCCGGCCACCACAGCCCACCGTTCACGGAGCTGTGAACAGCAAAGAGGTTCGTCTTCAACCCCTCTTTCTCTCCCGCAAGCTCCGGCGGCGTGACAAGCACTGCTCAAGCCGGAATTTCATGTTTTCGCGACGGTGTGCAAAAGTGAGGTCTGCACCAATCCGAGAAATTCGTAAGCCACACTGCATCACTCATCCTCTCATGGAGAGGATCACTTCTAGTAGCCCGTGCGGGTCCATAGGAGCAGGAACCACGAAGAACCGTGGAGGGAAACCACTGTTCTTCGAGTTTTAGTAGAAATCCCTATTTCCGGCCTAGGTCGCACGGTGACAGCCCAACACAGCCCTTCCCGAGCTCCGTAGAGATCATGTCGACCTTTCCTATGGTCCACTGATGCTCGACGACCCTTAGCTCGATCGGGTTAGGTGCTAGGGAGGACGGGCAACACGGCTGAAGTTCTCCCGAGGCTGCAGCTCGTCGCCGACCATGTGGCAGCTATTTTCATGGCAAGCTGGCCCGAGAATCCTGTTCCCCGAGAGAAAATAGGCAGAGGCTGCAAAAATCGTGAAGTTTGGAGCTCTACCGAAGCTACCGGTGAGCTCTCCGGCGAGATATCCCGGCGGCAGAGCGCGGGCGTCGGGAGGTTGAAGAAGGGGGTGGACCCCAGCTGTCAGCGACCGATATTTTAAATCGGGATCGGGCTGCGGCCGGGATCGGGTGTGCTGGTGCGCAAAGACCCTGTGGCCCGCGGTGTGCGGTCGCCTCGGCGCTCAACACGTGTCCCTGCGGGCCTCGGCAGATTTAAACTTTTCCCCCGATTTTCAGATTCCATTCAAACTTCAAATCCTCATAACTTTGGCTAGGAAGCTCCAAATTGAGTGAACCAAATTTTGTTGGGTTCATCTCTCTGAGAACTTTCCATCAAATCAAGTTTCACTTTACGAAAATCCTTATTTCTCCAGAATTAATTCCTCAAAGTTTAAACTGTTTGGAATTTTAACTGGAGAATCCTTTGGAGGAAAATCCTGAAATTTTGCTGGGATGTTAACCAAAATATCCCTGAACTACCGTAACAATTTCAGATCCATTTGAGCTAATTTGATCCACCTAATGGTGTGATTAGTGAAACTGTTCCAGAGAAAATAGAAAATGTTCAGAAACATTTTCAGAATTTTCTTCGAAATTGTTTAGCTCATATCTTTAGTTAGGAACCTTCAAATTAAGTGAGACCAACTCCATTAGAACCCTCTGAAAATCTAGTTTTCAGAAAGTCATAGTTTGTTCCATGAAAATCCCTAGAACACCCTAAGAGTGCCAATTAAGGTCAAGTACATAATTAATTGTGGAGGGCTCAAATGAGCTTTACTGCAACTAAAACTTGACCAAGTCTGCATTTAGGTTGTAACCAAGCCCTAGTAAAAGTTTCAGTCATTGGGTCTGTCTAGTGAGAGTTATAGACTTCACAACTTCAAACTTAATACAAATGCATTTAAATTGATACATGTACCTCTTATATCATGTAGTCGCTAAGGTCGAGGAGGAACCTGAAGTCCTATACTTCGTTACTCCGGAGGAGCAGCTAGCCTACGACCAAGAGCAGCAAGGCAAGCTCCGGTTTGCATTAACCCTTTTACAAAAATTTTATTGTTTTGAGCACTTACTTGGTTATTATGATTCCTTGCATTAGAGTCTTGTTTGGAAACCCAATTTCATAGCCAAGAAGACCATGGGTTGGGTAGGTTGAGAGCTCGAGGTGTAAATCGGCTGGCGGCACTGAGATGCGCGTGCAGAGACCTCTTGCTCGGGACGATTGGACCGGTTCAACATTTGGCTAACGGGTGAAAGGTAGTTGCGTACGGCGTCCGTGATGGTTGTTGTAGGCAACATCGAGTACGGGCGTACGTGACGGGTTATTCGGGTAACCCTGCAGGTGTAAATCGATTATAATTGCTGTCCCTCGCGGTCAGTGAGTACCACTTGTTCACTGTACCATGACGTAGAAAGAACAGGCTAGTTACATGTTAAAATGTTGCTGATTGAAAGATAGACTTTGCTTGTTAATGGTTTGCTGTAGTTAGAGCTAACTAAAGTTCCTTTCAACTTTGGGCAAAGTACATGAGAGAAATGCGTTTCTTGTTTGATTGCAGCTCTCTCATGTGCCTTAGCGTAAGGTTCTCCATCACCTGCTGCTAAAACCTGAAAGTAAGGTTCTACTAATTAGGCGAGTCCTTACAATTGATTTTTACCTCATGTAACCCATCACCCCTCATGTAGAAGTTCCATGTTTAGGTGAGACGGGTAAGACTTGCTGAGCCTTCGTGCTCACTGCTTGTGTTTGAAGCTTTTGCAGGGTTCTATGAGGAAGGGACTCCCGAAGAGGAGACGGAACCCCAGGAGGGGAACCCCGTCGAGTGGGAGTCGTGCACACCGCAGAGTTAGTGTGCGTGTGTGCTAGCAAGGACACGTTCAAGGGCTGAACATGGACTTGATGCGTAGTCTATGCCCGCGAGTGTAGACTGGACTTATTTTGATGTAAACATGTTCATAAACTTGTTTATGTAATAAAATTTCGCTTCCGCTTTGTACCTTTGACGTGTGTTATACGGTGCTGTGCAACGCAGCACCCCTCAGCGTGATCCTGGCTCGACAAGACCGTGGGGTCGTGTTAGGTCCCTCCCATGAAAGGCTAACGCCAGCGGGAGGTCCAGGGTATGTAGCCCTCTTAGTCTGGTTCCGTACCCTAAGTGTGCACACTCTGCCTCTCTAGCGCTACAGCTAAGTACCGAGGAGCAAGACGGCTCATACCCCTGAGCAAGGTTATAACTATGACCCAGATGCCTTCACACCGAATTATCCAAGCCCCATAGTTGGCTAAGGACCATAAGCCACAACAAAACTAGAAGCAGGAAAGAGTGACCAGAGAGCACGACTACTCCCTTTTCTCTGCCATGTTTTCAGGTCCGAACAGGTCCTTGGAGTCCCGGACCTCCCAGGGGTCCGTTGCTAACGTCCTGCCCCAGCCAATCTGCTTGGTAGGTGCGCCCCCACTTAAGGGCCACACCTACCAGGGGGCCATCATGGTGAACCAAGCAGGCAGGACGTCGGACCGCCACGGCGGCAAGCAGAGAACTCGGAGCTCCAGCTACAACAAGCTGGCGACACAGGCTGAGGTTTCCTCGGGTCCTTGCGCTGCCAAGGACTCGGGAGGACGTGTTAGCCACACTATCAGAGCACTCCGGGTCCTTAAGTGGCTTAGGACCTGGAGGAACAAGCTCGCGGCATCGGTAAAGTGCTATCCACCTCGACCAAGTCATTACGTGAAAGTTGCCTAGAGGGGGGTGAATAGGCTAATAAAACCTGAAACTACTGAAAACAGCCGGTCAGCGGGCGGACTAGTCCGGTCTAGGTACAGAAATTAGGTAAAGGTTGCATTTTTATGGATTTCTTTCAAACTTTGTTCAAGCGGAAGATACGAGGGTTATCTAACAATACAATCAACTAGTTTATGAAAGAGAAACTAATTTGAATTGCAAGATTCACATCTATAAGGCAATTAACAAATTTTGAGCGAAGCAAATCCTAACAAGCAATTCTATTGATTAAGCGAGAAAGTAAAGGGATCAAGAGACTTGATTTATCCCGAGGTTTGATTCCACACAGGAATCTACGTCCCCGTTGAGGAGTCCACAAAGGACCGGGTCTCTTGCAACCCTACCCTCACCGAGCGATCACCAAGATCAAGCCCGGGTTCTTCACTATCAATCAAAGGGTGAATACAAGATTCTAGGGGCTACTCACAACTTGAGGCTCCCTACAACAACCTAGCAGTTCTAGGAAACAAAATACAACAGACACGAACTCAAATCAATGATTAGAGTGCAAGAGATTCAAACCGAGAGCTCAAGTGTTGATCACCGCGTCTCTCCCCTCACAAATCCACAAAACCCCTCAAGATCCAATCTTAGGGGTCAAGAATGTGAGGAAAGAGGCTTAGAAGAGCTCAAGGAAAGGGATTTTGGCGCTAGGGTTACAGAGTGATTCATTTGAAGCCGGGGGGTCCCTTTTTATAGGGATCCCGACATCTAACCGTTACAACTGCTAAAGTGCGGACTAGTCTGGCCAGAACCCCGGACTAGTCCGGCCTTGGGGGACCACCTACATCACCAAGGCTAACAACTAAAGTCCCTACCATATTTGAATTCAGACGGTCATAAAACCCCAGACTAGTCCGTTGAAGAACGGACTAGTCCGATCTCACACAGGAGCCTTTACTCCGGGTGAGAGCGGACTAGTCCGGCCATACCACAATTAGTCTCAAAACTCTCTAGTCTCACATTATGGACTAGTCTGGCCATGTCCGTACTAGTCCGAGCTCACACAGAAACAATTGTTCAGTTCTAAATCGGACTAGTCTGAAGAAACCAGACTAGTCCGGCTAGCTGAGCAGACTAGTCCGAGGTCACTCAGAGGGATTTCCTCCGGACCTAAGTGGCTTAGTCCAAATAGGCGGACTAGTCCAGCCTTCTGGGACTTGGTCTCAGAAAGGCTCGAACTTACACAAGAACGTACTAGTCCGGCAAAGAACGGACAAGTCCAAACTCACTCAGAGACATTTAGTCCGGTCCAAAACGGAATAGTCTGGTTGGATCGGACTAGTCCGGCCCCAAGTCCGGTCTACATTCTAAGCTATGCTTAGGACTATTCCCTCCCAAAATTCTAACTAAAAATTTGAGCTCTCTAATGATTCTCAAGCACTCTAAAAGAGAAGACCCTCTACACAACTAGAAAATGCGAAACTCAAGAATAAAATCCTATTTTCTACTCTTGCAAGTCTTCTTCTTTTTCTTTTTATTTTTGCTTTTTGAGGGACTACACATTCATTCTCATTTCAAAGACCTGTGCTCATACTCATTAAAGCTCATTAGTATCTTAAATGTGGTCATCAATCATCCAAAACCCACGGGGATTACCTAGATGCACTTTCAATCTCCCCCTTTTTGGTGTTTGATGACAACATATTAAGACTCTATGAATGGATATAAGAGTTTGTTTTCATAATACATATATGTATGATGTACTACCCCTAAATGTGTGCTGTGATATCCTGACTCCCGGCTTAATAGGATTGATAGAGTACTCATACCACCAAGGTATACCTTCTTTTCCGGAAGCCCACCTGCAAAGGACTCCGGGGTTAAGCGTGCTTATCCCCTAGGAATTTGGGGATGGGTGACCGACCGGGAAGTTTTCCCGGGTGCGCACGAGTGAGGACAAAGTGCGCAGAAAAACGAGTGGTGGTATGTGGGGCCAGTCTATGATCCTAGAGAGCCATTATAAATGGTATCAGAGCCGACCCTCACAGTTTCACGGGTGCGTACGGGTCAGTGACAAGGATACGGTAGCGTACGGGTCAGGGACGCAGGTACGTAGGCATGACGCGTGGGTCCTCTGTGTGGGACACGGTATGGTACGTATGCTGCTAACCGGACGTACGGTATGCGTATGCCTGTACTGAACGTACGGACGTGGCTAAGAGGGGACATTCCTGTCTTGGCGTTGATCGACGAGGACGTCGGTCTTCTAAGGGGGTGGATTGTGTGATATCCTGACTCCCGGATTAATAGGATTGATAGAGTACTCATACCACCAAGGTATACCTTTTTTTCTGGAAGCCCACCTGTAAAGGACTCCGGGGTTAAGCGTGCTTAGCACGGAGGAATTTGGGGATGGGTGACTGACCGGGAAGTTTTCCCGGGTGCACACGAGTGAGGACAAAGTGCGTAGAAAAGACGAGTGGTGGTATGCGGGGCCAGTCTATGATCCTAGAGAGCCATTACATGTGCATAAGAGTTAATCAAGAAAAATATGCACATGAATGAATTCTATGGGGATTTCATACACACATGTGTTATGGTGGGGTGCCTTACTGTGATGTGATAAAAAAGTGTAAAATGCATTGAAGGAAATATAAATGATATCAACTAACAAGATTATCTCAACATAACATAGTATGAAGGCATAATGAGACATAATGTGGCATAGTAATTACAAAACAAGACAAGCATAAAGAGACATAATGTGGCATAGTCATTACAAAACAAGATAAGAATTTTAAAAAAGGCTAAACTAGACTACTCCCCCTCTTTCTCTCCCCCTTTGGCATCAAAGCACCAAAAAGGAAAAGAAAAGAGAGAAAGGCCTAATCGCTATCGTCTTCATCTTGATCTTCGTCGTCATCTTGATCGTCATCTTCATCGTCATCCATATGTGGAGCATGGGAGGTAGGAGGAGCAGCAGAGGAGGAACCACCTTCACCAAAGAAGGCAAGCTCGTCCTCGGTGAAAGTGGGAAACTTGGTTACTCCTTCATCTTCCGATGATGGTGGATACATAGGTATCTCCATCTTGTATTGCTTTGAGGTACTTCTCTTGGCGTTGCTTCATCCTTTGTGTGTGAACATCCACCTTCCGGCATGGAGAGAAGATCACCTTGAAGATTTTGAGTAGCCCACTAGAGGAGCCACTCGACGACGGAGGAGCAGACGACCCAGCTGAGGAAGATGGAGCTGCGGAGCAGCTTCTACCCAAGGACACAGGAGGGCGAGGAAGAGGAGTCGACATTTGTGGACGCAGCTTCCTATGCTTCACGTCCTTGGCAAATTCCACGCCGGTGACTTTCTCGATCATGCACATAATGTATGGTGCATATCCACAAGACCTGTTTGGGGTGTAGGAGATGTTGAAGATATCGTTGTAAATGTAGTCGAAAACATTGAACTTCTCCTCTTCATTGAGTAGCTTCATTAAGTTCCTTAGATATCTTTGTATCATCCCTGCATCTCCATCCTTGGGTGCTAGAGTCTTCCTCAAGACTCGGTTGAGCACTCCAAAGAAAGGCTTGATATTGTGAGTTGAGGATGGCTCATAAGTGAGGTATGATGGGTACATAAAATCCAAGTCATCCTTTCCCAAGGTCCTTTCATTGTGAACTATGATATCATGGTTCAAATGCTCTTCAAGCCTAAGGATCCTTGCAAACTCATCATACAACACCGAGTACACAATACCATTAGTCATCCAAGTGATCTTCCTGTTTCCATATGTGTGGAAGTAGCAGGTGGTGTAGAATTGGACAATGACTTCGATGTTCCAATCGTATTGAAAACATATCAAGTCTTTGATCCCATTGTGTTCTACAGCTTCAATCACTGCATCAAAAGCTTGATACTTCTTGTTCGCCATATAGGACCAATCCACCCACTGAGCATCGACTACCGGTGTGTTCATTGGAAGATAGACAAGCCGGTAATAGTCACAATGGAAGTCACACCAGAAGCGAGGGTCTTGTGTGGCCTTCTCATACTTGTAGACTTCTTCCTCTCTTAGCCTTCTAGCTTTCTCAGCTCCCTTTCCT
Source organism: Neostapfia colusana (assembly GCA_030760725.1). NCBI lineage: Eukaryota > Viridiplantae > Streptophyta > Magnoliopsida > Poales > Poaceae > Neostapfia > Neostapfia colusana. The sequence continues at coordinate 93,965,237 of JASWHV010000003.1, forward strand.
TTGAATGTTGCACTAGCCAAGTTGGGTTGGAGGTTTGGATTGTGCATGGGATGTGCTCTCTCAAGTGGCCCAACTGGTCCTTGTGGGGGACTCCCCCCCTCCCCGCATGCCTAGGGTTGTCACAAATGATAAGACCCCTATTGGCCAAAGCCTTTTTCCTCTAGGGATCCGCTGCTTTCCCTTTCCCTTTGTCTTGGGCAGTTCCCTGTGACTGAGCTTGTTTCTTTTCCTTTAAGGTGACTAAGCCTCTTCCTTCTTGGAGGATCAACGAACTGGAATGCTTCTGCTTCCCTGTCATCACGTTTCTTTGTCCGAGCCTCCCTGGCTGCAGCCTCAGGAGCCCTAGCCACTTCGGCCTCGACTGGTTCACGATAGGCGGCTTGGCGAGCCGCTTCGGCCTCGGGGTTGGGGAGAGGACTATCTCCGGATCTCGACATGATCTGGTGATAGATAAAAGGAAAGATTAGACACGAAAGCATTGCGTTTGAATTAGTGTACATTCACAGAGTTAGGGGCTAAAACTGCACTAGTCAGACTTGTCCAGGCCAGGCGGACTAGTCCGCCCTGGCCACACTTGTCTGGCCTGAGTTTGGACTAGTCCGGACTCTACAGTTTTAAACCCTAACTTAAGCGATTTGAGCACAAATTCACAAAAACTAGGTGCAATACTATAAGGAATGCAACAATATGGCATAAGGACATCAGGGAAGGCCTAAGGCACTAGAAATATGACCTAGAAACAAGGGGTTTGAGACAAATGGAAGTTAGGTCAAAAAGTACCTTGGAATGAAGAAATTTGATGAAATCCGCAAATCGAAGGAGCGAAGATGGTCGGGAAAGGGTTCCCCGCACTCCACGAGCCTTGAATCGAGGATTCCTTCGAGGGATTTGAGGGAGAGCTCCAAAAACGCCATTGGGGGCGAGTTTTGGAGGATAAGAGAGGTGTAGAGGTGAATGAGAGAGGGAGAGGAATCGGGCCCGACCCTTAGAGGTTAAGTCTCTAGGGGCCGGACTAGTCCGGTGTGCTGTCCGGACTAGTCCGGTCTGTCGGACTAGTCCGGTCTGTCGGACTAGGTCTGGACTTGTCCGGATGCAGTCCGGACTAGTCCGTTGTGGACTTGTCTGCTGCATCCCGGACTATTCAAGGTATCCGGACTTGTCCGGCCTATAGGGCGGACTAGTCTGGTCCTTGAAGGCTGAAAAATTCCTATATATTAGAATTTCACACAGAGTGATTAAGGTAAATTTACTTTCATCTTCTATTAGATAAAATGGTCAATATATCAAGGCACACAATTAGATGATGACCACAATATACCTAAACATAATTAGGTAAAATAATGAGAGAGAAAATTAGAAGGTTTACAAGTTTTCACAATCATGCACATTTTTGAAGTTTGTGAAAATTCCTAAAGATTCCAAATTTCTAGCATTCAGATGTGCAACGTTTCAAGCCACATTCCTAGAGTCTAGGATGTTTAGCTCATTTCGAAGTTCACAAAATTGTTTTTCATCTAGTGGCTTGGTTAAAATGTCAGCTAGTTGTTTTTCGGTTATAACATGTGAGATAGCTATGTCCCCCTTTATAGAATGGTCTCTCAATCAATGGTGCCAGATGTCTATGTGTTTGGTCCTATAGTGTTCAACGGGGTTATGGGCAATAATGGCACTCTCATTGTCGCATAGGAGTGGAATGTGGTTCATATTGTAACCATAATCCCTTAGAGTTTTTCGCATCCAAAGAAGTTGAGCACAACAACTTCCGGCTGCAACATACTCCGCTTTGGTCGTGGAAAGGGCAATGGAATTTTGTTTCTTGGATGACCATGATACCAGAGACCTACCAAAAAATTGGCAAGTTCCGGAGGTGCTTTTTCTATCTACTTTACATCCGATGTAATCCGCATCGGAATATCCGATGAGATTACACTTAGACCCCTTTGGATACCACAACCCTAGATTCTGTGTGTGAACCAAATATCTTAAGATTCTTTTAACGGCAATTAAGTGACATTCTTTAGGAGAGGCTTGAAACCTTGCACACAAGCATACACTAAGCATGATATTGGGCCTAGATGCACAAAGATAAAGCAAGGAACCAATCATAGAGTGATATACCTTTTGATCCACGCTTGGTCCATTTTCATTGAGATTGAGGTGCCCGTTCGTTGCCATTGGTGTCTTGATGGGTTTGGTCTTGTCCATGTCAAACTTCTTGGGTATGTCTTGTGTGTACTTCATTTGACTAATGAACGTGCCTTCCTTGAGTTGCTTGACTTGAAATCCTAGGAAGAACTTCAACTCCCCTATCATGGACATCTCAAACCTATCCGTCATTATCTTACTAAACTCATTACAAAAAGATTTGTTAGTTGAGCCAAATATAATGTCATCGGCATATATTTGGCATACAAAGAGATCATCATCCACATTTTTTGTGAAGAGAGTGTAATTTGCTTTGTCTATCCTAAAACCATAGTCAATAATAAAGTCTCTAAGACACTCATATCAAGCTCTAGGAGCTTGTTTGAGGCCATAGAGAGCTTTATGCAATTTAAACACATGATTAGGATATTCTTGATCTTCGAACTCGGGTGGTTGCTCCACGTACACCTCCTCCTTGATTGGACCGTTGAGGAAGGCGCTTTTCACATCCATTTGATAAAGCTTGAAATCATGGTGAGTAGCATAGGCCAATAGAATACGAATTGACTCAAGCCTAGCTACTGGAGAAAAGGTTTCATCGAAGTCCAAACCTTTGACTTAAGCATATCCCTTTGCCACAAGTTGTGCCTTGTTCCTTGTCACCACTCCGTGTTCGTCTTGCTTGTTGCGGAACACCCACTTGGTGCCTACCACATTTGCCTTTGGTCTCTTCACCAACTCCCACACTTGGTTTCTTGTGAAGTTGTTCAACTCTTCTTGCATGGCCATCACCCAATCCGGATCCTTTTGTACTTCTTCCACCCTAAATGGTTCCAAGGAGGACATAAAAGAGTAATGCGTGTGAGGGACCGCTGCCCCGTCGACAGGACCTCGTTGGGTGGTGTCGTGATATGCGGCACCCAACAGCATACGGGTCAATAAAACACATCACATTACATAAATCATTTGGGGAAGCGTACAAGAGTATTTTTACAAATACTTATATCAAAATAAGCTACAGCGAAAGACTATAACTCTCACGACTCATTTCTAAACTAGCAACAAAGAAACAGTCCAGCCCGCGGACGTTTCTTACTAGCAACACGAAGACAAACCACAGCGGCGAGGATGCTCTTGAGTAAGCACTCGAAGGTTCACGAGTCTCATCGGCATCGCTTCATAAGCATGAAGTCAAACCTGCAAAACAACTCGGATAGCATCCGTGAGCACAACGCTCAGCAAGACCTAACCGTCACCCTGAACATGAAACTCTATGTGAGGTTATGAACCTAAAGTAGGATGGCATAATGCATAATAAAATCACCTAAAAGTGAATCCTTACTTTCAGATATTATTTGCAGCAATTTTAAGTAACCTTGGGCACGCCACATCGGGAGTCCACAATCAAACAAGAAACGCTTTCCCACGATGTAAATTGCTCATGGCATAGAAGAATCGAGTTTGCCCTAACTAAGCATCAAAGATACAGTACCAAGGTAGTATAAATTTCAAACCAATATGATTAGTTCTTTTCTCATGCAAGTTCTTACTACATCACGACTGTGAGAACAAGTATGCTCGGTCCATCCCGCGAGCGACGGTGATTCAAATCAATAACACCCGGACTACACGGCACGTACGCCCGTACTCGACGTTGCCTACAGCAACCATCACTGACGTTGTACGCGGCAGCCTTTCTCCCGTTTCACCCCCGTTGAATCGATCAAGTCGCCCTGTACGGTATCCACTCTCATGGTGCACCTACCAACATGAGATGTCATGAGAATGTTCCCCACATACTGCACACCGGCCGTCCGCCTGAGGCGACCCGAAAAGGCTCAACTATAGCTTCCCGAGGTACATCAGTTTACTGTGTCCCATAATACCAGCATGAGTCCGGTACACAACTCAAACTTGTTCAACAGGGCCGCATACAAATCGGTCTTTGAACGACACGGACATGTCTATAGCACCCAGGCCCCTATGTCCTGCTGCCCCTACAACCTTCTGTCACACCCGGTTTTTCCGAAGAACAACCAAGTGAATATCACATGTATGCCAGGATCATTTTCTCATACATGTGATGACAAATAGTGAAGCATCATTTATTACAAGCCAGGTGTCGAATATAAATAAGTCTTACATAGCAAATGTCTCGATGGACAATAATAAGTTCATCACAAGTAAATAAACTAGCAGCGGAATATTATTCTTGAGGGCTCCGTCACAGGCGTTGCCCGGGGGTCTCCATGAACCTAGAAACCTTCTTCGGGTCCAAAGTCTTGGTCATTATACACCACCTCATTATCTTGACCTGAGCAGCAATATAAACCAACAAATATGTAAGGTTGAGTACCGATGGTACTCAGCAAGTGTGGGAAAGTTATGTCATGCATGGCTAGAACAAGGGGAGGTTGAACTCATGGTTAAAGCACTACGCAATTAATACCTATCACCTTAGCTTATTAAGCACCTACATTACTACACAGGTGAAATGGTCCCAATCTCCCATCCCATCATCATAATCAAGTAACCATAACATCATTTCCAATGTTAAGCTCCCCGCTTAACATCCACAACTTCCCAAAACCATCACTCCTCTAATCATGAATAAGTCCAAGCCGCTCTTGACCGTGAGCACGGCTGTCATGACAGTTTTGACTCTGCAGAGTTTGTACCACTGTACCCACATGTAGTGATTTCATCCCCCGTTGCCGGGTGGACTAAAAGAACCTCCATTATGCCAGTGGCTACGAACCACATTCACACTTCCCAGGTGTGTAGCCAGGAGATCACTACGAAGCCTTTACAAAGGGATTCCCGACGAGCGTTTGGCCCCCTGAGGTTTCACCCCTAACAGCATACAAGAGGCTCCAACCCCGCTGCAGTGGCCCCCTCTTGAGCCTTGCGGTTCATATGGTAGTCCAGCTGACACCTACTCCCCGCACCATCTGTAACACCCCAAAATTTTGTTAAGACCCTAAATCATGTTAAGAGGGGAATTTAAAAATTTTTGGACGTGTTGCATGTTTTGCAAAAATTCAAATTCAAACTGGAATTCAAATTAAACTCAAATCAGAAAAGAAATAGAAAAAGAAAAAGAGAAAACAGAAAAAAACAGCCAGTGGGCCGCAACCCACCAGCCGGCCCAACCAGCGCCCGCGCCAGCCCGCAGCCACGCGCGCCGCTTTCTCCCACTGACAGGCGGGGCCCACCAGTTCATCGTCTACCTCGCACCAGCGCCGGACTCTCTCACCCGAATCGAAACCGATCGGGAATTCTCGCGTACTCCAGCCGAATTCTGTTCGGGGGCGACGCAAACTCGATCTAAACCACCCAGCCGCCCTCCCCCGTCTATAAAAACCCCGGCCTCGTTCTGTTTTTCCCACGTGATCCGCCGATTTTCCTCCGGTGAGAACCGAGACTTCTCTGGCGAATTCTGGCCGATCTAAGCTCGGAAATTCCGATCTAACTCGCTGGTCTTGATCCACCGCCTCCGGGGAACCTTGCAGGTGCAGAAAACTCGGTGACTTGCGGTGTAAACACAGCGCCAACGAGCCTCGCCGTGAATTCACCTCGGACCTCATCGCCGATCACCTTCCAGGACCTCCGAGCTCAAGAAAACCCCCGAGGTGAGATCCACGACCTCCCCTCCACCGATCTATGCCATAAAATCACAGTTCTAGGAAGAATTCTCGAAGATCCGAAAGTCTCCGGCGAGATCGCCGCTTCCCGCCGCCGTCCGCCGGCGGCAGCGCAACCCGCGTTCGATCAGAGCGACGTGGCCGCTTGTGAGCCGTTTATTTTAAATCGCACGGTAGGGTTTAAATCCCCGCGTACCGGTTCGACGTTATAATCTCAGCCGTCGGTTTAAAATCAGACGGTCCACGTCAGCCCCGCGTTATAAAGACTGAAAATCTTACGTGCGACCCCCTGGGGTTCTCGGGAAATAAGAGCTAGCCCCGGAAACTTCTGATCTAGCCCCTGGAACTTCAGAAAATCATGTAAATTCATTTAAAAATCAGTTTTAGCCCCTGGACTTAATAACAATTAAGAAAAACTCCTCTGATAAGTGTAGCTAGACCCCTAGAAATTCTGAAAATAATATTATAGACCCTGTAGTGGGGTGAGTTTACCTTTTCAGCCCTGTTTAGTATTTAAATTAGGAAATTGAATATGTGGCTAGTGTTCAAAAATTAAAAAGTGGGACAAACATATTGTAAAAATTTAATTAAAGACTTTCTCAGTATTTAGGAAAACTTTGGAGTGAGGTAAAAACATATTTTGGGCTGAATTGAATCTGTCTAATTTATTATTCACATTTAGGGACACATTTTTGAGTAAAGAATAGTTCTAGAAAATAGGGAAAATAATTGTGAAATAGTTTACATCAGAGGCAAGGGTCAAAATATGTTATTAAATTATTTAGGACCAGAACCTATTCTGTTTAGATGATGTGTCTTACTATTTTCATAATAAAGTACACATATATGCATAGGAAAATAAATCTGAAAATATAGCAACTAGTAAATGATAAATGGAGTTTCTAAAATCCAAAGAATTCTGTTTAGGGTTGGTAGAAATTTTGAAGACACATATGGAGAAGGAAAATACCTTTCATGCATACTTGGTAGCTAAAAGGTGTAGTAATTGAATATAAGGAATTTATTTGAATTGAAAACTCATATATATAGTATGTAAATATAGATGTGAACACAAAAGTAGGAATCATATACACATGATTAAAAGTGCATGCAAGCCACAAATCAACACACATAGAGTAACCACAACACATATAATGGTGAATGACTTACATAAATATGAATGTGTGGTTTGTATGAAGTGGAAGTGTGAACTATGTCTTATGGATTGTTGTTTTTCTTTTGCTATGTGTGATGGTATGATGTAGAACCTGCTCAAGAGCAAGTTATTCCTTTCCAAGATCAGGACTACCCATTTCAAGAGCAGCAGGAAGGAGGCAAGTGTCCTTGACCACTTTGATCCTATACTAGGATGTGTAGCTAGAATTATTTGCATTGTCAATTGAAAATATGAAACCCATGCTAGGATGTTTCCATAGAATTGCATTACCTTATTTCCTTGTAGCTTGGGTTGGGATTCATCTTATCATGTCATTTATTATTATGCATATGCTTAGCCATGCTTCGAATGGGATATTTGGGATATGAGATCATCAGTTTATTTTACCATACTCTTGAATGGGATATTGTGAGTTATGTAGAGGTAGGGATCAAGGCAAGTTGGATGTTTTGGTTGTGTGCTGGGTGCACGAGAATCGGGTTTGTGTTTAGTACTTGCCTGGATCCTAAGGACCGGTTCAAGGAGCATGTAACCTAGCTTTATAGTGCCAACCACATGCTGAGATGGGGCAGCTTGGCCAATTAATTAGGTGTATCCCCGGCGTAGTATGAGTGTGTTGGATGGTGCGGGGAGTAGGTGTCAGCTGGACTACCATATGAACTGCAAGGCTCAAGAGGGGGCCACTGCAGCGGGGTTGGAGCCTCTTGTATGCTGTTAGGGGTGAAACCTCAATGGGCCCACACTCGTCGGGAATCCCTTTGTAAAGGCTTCGTAGTGATCTCCTGGCTACACACCTGGGAACTGTGAATGTGGTTCGTAGCCACTGGCATAATGGAGGTTCTTTTAGTCCACCCGGCAACGGGGGATGAAATCACTACATGTGGGTACAATTGTACAAACTCTGCAGAGTCAAAACTGTCATGACAGCCGTGCTCACGGTCAAGAGCGGCTTGAACTTATTCATGATTAGAGGATTGATGGTTTTGGAAGTTGTGGATGTTAAGCGGGGAGCTTAACATTGGAAATGATGATATGGTTATTTGATTATGATGATGGGATGGGAGATTGGGACCATTTCACCTGTGTAGTAATGTAGGTGCTTAATAAGCTAAGGTGATAGATATTAATTGCGTAGTGCTTTAACCATGAGTTCAACCTCTCCTTGTTCTAGCCATGCATGATATAATTTTCCCACACTTGCTGAGTACCATTGGTACTCAACCTTGCATATTTTGTTGGTTTATATTGCTGCTCAGGTCCAGATAATGAGGTGGTATATATATGACCAAGACTTTGGACCCGAAGAAGGTTTCTAGGTTCATGGAGACCCCCGGGCAACGCCTGTGACGGAGCCCTCAAGAATAATATTCCGCTGCTAGTTTATTTACGTGTGATGAACTTATTATTGTCCATCGAGACATTTGCTATGTAAGACTTATTTATATTCGACAACTGGCTTGTAATAAATGATGCTTCACTATTTGTCATCACATGTATGAGAAAATGATCCTGGCATACATGTGATATTCACTTGGTTGTTCTTCGAAAAAACCGGGTGTGACAGAAGTGGTATCAGAGCCAAGGTTGCCCGTAGGAACGTGGACCTAGGTAGAAATGGACGTATTTAAGGGCCCCATTTTCTTAAAAACTATTTTACAAGGTGTGTGTTGAAAAGTGCTATTTAATGAGTCACTTTCTTCATCTTACCCCAACTTTCATTCAAAATAGGATTTTGTTTAAGAGTTTATCTAACCTAAGTTTAAATTCTTTTTGTTTTAGATGGTTCGCATGATTCACACCGCTCGCAAGTCCACAGGAGGGAGAGTTCCCGTAGTTGCCCTTGCCCAAAGAGAGGAGAGCCGTCCGGTGACGTACCTTTCCTATGGATTGGCAGTAGGAGGCTTGTTGCGCCGTCTTCGACGTATGCTCGAAGCCGCCGGCAATACGGGCAAGCTAATCATCCACTATAACTCCACCAGGACCATCCGTGAAAAGAGGGAAGAATGGAGTTCAGAGATGATGATTATACACGAAAATCAGCTGCTTAAGATCCACCACTCTCCAGCTTGTCGAGCGACACAGGTCGATGCGGAGAAGGATGTCACCTGGGAGGCCATCACGTGCCAGAGTCACATCTATCGTCGCCACCTGGACAGGACTGAGTACATGTATGTCCTCCAGCGTGAGAGTGGTACGTCGGAGTATAAGTACCCGCCAGTGCAGCAAGGGACTTCCCATGAGAACATGGATTTGTGCTTAGAGGACGCTGCTATGCTCAGCACTCGACTGCAGGAGTGTCAGCAAGAGCTTCAGGATGTCCGGGACACCCTGAAGGAAACGGAGGCGTTGCTTCGAGCCTGCTTGAGAGCGAGAGAGAGAGGAGATGGGAATGAACTGTGTGTCACCGTGAATGATACATGGACTCCTGACTCCCAGATCGCCGGGCGATCAAGCGTCGTCGCACTTCTCCACCAGCAGCCTCCCCACCCAAAGCAGAGTCAGAAGGAAGCCAAAATGATGAGGAAGATCCCGAGGAGCCAGCTCAAGAAAATGAGTAGTGTAGAGTCCTTCCCTTAGTTAGCAAGATGTCGAATAGTCGAGTCGTTAAGTTAAGTTAAGGGTGTGTTAATGCTTGGTGTGTGACGTGAGTTGTGGAAGCCATGAGCGATTGTCCACAGCCTCGTCTTTAGATTGTTTTGCTTTGGTGTGAGAATCCACATGAAATAATATTGCATTTATTTTTGTGTGAGAAATGAACCCTCAGAAAAGTATAACAAAGCCTCAACACTTCAAAGTACAAACAAATGAAAGTAGTAAGATGATACTAAATGCTTTCAAATTAACATTGGTTGATTCTGCCAGATGGCCGGAAGAGGAAAAGGACGTGCTGCCAACCCCGCCAACAACAACGATGAGGCATGCAACCCTCATCTTTCTGGAGGCCAGGACCGGGGTGGTCGCCGTGAAGGAGTTGATCCCCTCCACCAAATGCTGGAGAATCAAAATCAGCTCATCCAGAACTTGACTCAAGTGGTGGCCAACTTGCATCAAGTTCCACCTCCACAAGCTGCACCACGCCAACCAAGCTTGAGTGAGTTTCTAGGAACTCAACCTCCAAAGTTTGCAAGTGCTGCTGAACCTCTAGAGGCAGATGATTGGCTGAAGACCATTGAAAGCAAGATGAGGATCATCCAGTGCCAAGGGTATGAGAGGGTGCTGTTTGCCTCTCATCAATTGCATGGACCTGCTGCTGATTGGTGGACCACCTACGTGGCTGCCCATCATAACCCTGAGAACATCACTTGGGAAGAGTTCAAGCGTAGCTTCCGCAACCATTACATTCCAAGAGGTGAACTCAAAAACAAGAGGAAGGAGTTCTTGGGACTGCAGCAGGGAAACATGACGGTGAGGGAATACCTCACTAAATTTACTCAACTATCCCGTTATGCCCCACGGGACATAGAGACTGATGAGCAGAAACAGGATTGTTTCGTGGAAGGACTTACCGCAGAAATGCAGTGTGCAATGTCCTCCAACGAGTATGAAAGCATCCAAAAGATGGTGGACAGAGCGTTTGTGGTAGAAAGGAAGCTGAAGGCCTTGGAAAATGAGAATAAGAGGAAGGCTGGGAGGTCACATCAAGCCTCAGGGAGCAACACCCGCCCACGTCTGATGCAGCAACCTGCAGGGCAGACGAACCGTGCTGCGGTACCCTACTCAGCACCAAGATGGTACAACCCGAACTACAGGCCTCCGGCAGCACCAATACAGCCACAACGTCAGTTCGTACAGCAGCCTCGCCCCGCATATCCACCTCGACCAGAAGTACAGGGACCCCCAAACCAACCCCAAGACAGCAAAGGCCAGGCACCTAAGGTTGGGGTGCAATGTTTTAGCTGCGGAGAAGTGGGGTACTACGCCCATAAGTGCCCAAAGAAGAAGCCCACGCAGCCACAACAGCAGAATGTAATGAGAGGACGGGTGAACCACGTCACTATGGAGGAAGCACAAGAGGCACCCGATGTGGTAGTTGGTAAGTTTCCTGCCAATTTACACATTGCAACCCTGCTGTTTGATTCTGGTGCTACCGACTCGTTCATTGCTCAAGGGTTTGTTAAGAAGCATGACCTAGCAACAACACAAATGAACCATATGCTAGCTGTAAACTCTCCAGGTGGAGAAATAAGGACAAGACAAGTGTGTCCCAAAGTGAACCTAGACATTAATGGGGTAGTATTTACTGCTAACCTCATAGTGATAGATTCACAAGGGATAGATATTATTTTGGGTATGGATTGGTTGACCAAACATAAAGGAATCATACATTGTTCGACCAGAACGGTGGAACTAACTCACCCTAGTGGCACAAGAGTAAAGTTCATAACAATACACGAGCCTAGGAGGGACATTAAATTAAATCAAGTTGAGGTGAAAGTTGAGGAAATCAGGACCATCAGGGAATATCCAGATGTTTTTCCGGAGGAGTTGCCAGGTATGCCTAAAGTGGAATTCGCAATTGAGGTAGTACCTGGAACAGCCCCGATTTACAAAAGACCTTATCGGATGGACTCCAAGCAGCTAGAAGAACTCAAGGATCATTTGAGAGAATTGACGGAGAAGGGGTATATTCGCCCTAGTTCCTCACCATGGGGAGCTCCGGTGATATTTGTGCCCAAGAAGGACGGAACCCAAAGGTTATGCGTGGATTACCGTGCCTTGAATGAGGTAACCATCAAGAACAAGTACCCATTACCCCGCATTGAAGACTTGTTTGATCAGTTGAGGGGAGCTTGTGTGTTCTCGAAAATTGATCTCAGGTTGGTATACCACCAACTCAAGATAAGGCAATCTGATATTCCCAAGAAAGCTTTCGTATCTCGGTACGGACTGTATGAATACACTATCATGCCTTTCGGGCTAACTAATGCCCCGGCATACTTCATGTATCTCATGAACAAGGTATTCATGGAATATCTGGACAAATTTGTGGTGGTTTTCATAGATGACATTCTCGTCTTCTCCAAAGATGAAGAAGAACATGAGAAACATCTAAGGTTGGTGGTGTAGAGGCTGAGAGAACACCAACTATATGCCAAGTTGAGCAAGTGTGAGTTTTGGCTGAAGAGAGTTCCCTTCTTAGGACATATAATCTCGGAGGGAGGAATCTCCGTAGATCCCGCCAAAATCGAGGATATCCAGAAGTGGAAGACCCCTGAAAATGTCGGGGAAGTTCGAAGCTTCTTGGGATTGGCTGGATACTATCGACGGTTTATTGAGGGATTCTCCAAAATCTCGAGACCTCTCACCAAACTGTTGGAGAAGGGAATCACATTCACATGGACGCCGCAGTGCGAGACGAGTTTTCAGGAGTTAAAGGAAATATTGACAACAGCCCCAGTGCTCGTTATGCCAGATATGCAGAAGAACTTTACGGTGTACTGCGATGCCTCTGGAAACGGGTTGGGATGTGTTCTCATGCAAGAAGGGCATGTCGTGGCATATGCATCCCGGCAGCTCCGGAAGCACGAGAAAAACTATCCTACACATGACTTAGAACTAGCCGCAGTGGTACACGCGTTGAAAATTTGGCGGCACTATTTGATGGGGAAGAGGCCCGAGATATATACGGATCATAACAGTTTGAAGTACATTGTCACACAGCCAGATCTCAACCTCAGACAAAGGAGATGGTTAGAGCTAATCAATAACTTTGATGTGGGCATCAACTATCATCCCGGGAAAGCAAACGTCGTGGCTGATGCTTTGAGTTGGAAAGTGCAGGTCAATAAGTTGAGCTTGAAGGACATGCCTGCAGAATTGAAGGACGAGGTTATAAGGCTCAATCTATGTCTAGTAAATAGTGGTGAAGCCATTGCCATGGAAGTGGACGCCACACTAGAGCGAGACATACGCGAAGGTCAAAAGAATGATAAGAAGATACAAGAGATCAGACAACTCATCAAGGAAAATAAAGATCCGGGTTTTAGAGAGGATGAACAAGGAACGGTGTGGCACGGGAAAAGAATCTATGTGCCAGAAGTAAAGGAGATCCGTGAATTGATTTTGAAGGAGGCTCATGATTCTGACTATTCCATCCATCCTGGGAGTACAAAGATGTACCAGGACCTTAAGAGCAGGTATTGGTGGTATGGTATGAAGCGAGATGTCGCGGAAAATGTTGCCCTATGTGACACATGTCAGATGGTGAAAGCAGAACATCAACGACCCACGGGATTATTGCAACCACTCAAAGTGACTGAATGGAAATGGGAAGAAATCAGCAAGGATTTCATCGTGGGATTGCCTAGAACCCAATCAGGATATGATTCGATATGGGTCATCATTGATAGGCTAACCAAGGTAGCTCATTCATCCCCGTGAAAGAAAGCTACAGCGGATCCAAATTGGCAGAGCTGTACATGTCAAGGATCGTGTGTTACCATGGAGTGCCAAAGAAGATTGTGTCGGATCGAGGAACACAGTTCACCTCAAGGTTCTGGCAGAAGTTGCATGAAACCATGGGAACCCATCTGAATTTCAGCTCTGCCTATCATCCCCAAACTGACGGGCAGACGGAAAGAACCAATCAGATTCTTGAAGATATGCTGAGGGCATGTGCACTCAAAAACAATCGGAGTTGGGACAAGAACTTACCGTATGCGGAGTTTTCCTATAACAATAGCTATCAAGCTAGTATGAAGATGTCACCGTTTGAAGCTTTGTACGGGAGGAAGTGCAGAACTCCCCTATTTTGGAACCAAACAGGGGAAAGTAAAGTGTTTGGTCCAGAAGTACTACAAGAAGCCGAGGCGAAGGTGAGGGAAATTCGCAATAACTTGAGGATAGCACAGACACGCCAAAAGAGCTATGTCGATGTACGAAGAAGAGAGCTCGTTTTCAACGTGGGGGACTATGTCTATCTCAAGGTGTCCCCTATCAGAGGACTTCGTCGGTTCAAGGTGAAAGGGAAGTTGTCACCTCGATACATCGGACCCTTTCAAGTTTTGGAGAGGAAAGACGAAGTGGCGTATCAACTAGAATTACCGGCTCGTCTATCGGATGTGCACGATGTATTCCATGTGTCACAACTCAAGAAACGCCTGAGGACGCCTGAGGAGGTGTTACCCATGAATAAAGTGGACTTAGCTGAGGATTTGTCTTATGCCGAGCAATCATACAAGATTTTGGAGACAATGGAACGCCTCACCAGAAATAAAAGAATCCGGATGTGCAAGGTGCAGTGGAAGCATCACTCAGAATAGGAAGCCACCTGGGAGCGGGAAGATGAGCTAAAGGCACAATTTCCGGAATTGTTTTCTTAGAACCACCAATCTCGAGGACGAGATTTCTTTTAAGGGGGGTAGAGCTGTAACACCCCAAAATTTTGTTAAGACCCTAAATCATGTTAAGAGGGGAATTTAAAAATTTTTGGACGTGTTGCATGTTTTGCAAAAATTCAAATTCAAACTGGAATTCAAATTAAACTCAAATCACAAAAGAAATAGAAAAAGAAAAAGAGAAAACAGAAAAAAACCGGCCAGTGGGCCACAACCCACCAGCCGGCCCAACCAGCGCCCGCGCCAGCCGGCAGCTGCGCGCGCCGCTTTCTCCCACTGACAGGCGGGGCCCACCAGTTCATCGTCTACCTCGCGCCAGCGCCGGACTCTCTCACCCGAATCGAAACCGATCGGGAATTTTCGCGTACTCCAGCCGAATTCTGTTTGGGGGCGACGCAAACTCGATCTAAACCACCCAGCCGCCCTCCCCCGTCTATAAAAACCCCGGCCTCGTTCTGTTTTTCCCACGCGATCCGCCGATTTTCCTGTGGTGAGAACCGAGACTTCTTCGGTGAATTCTAGCCGATCTAAACTCGGAAATTCCGATCTAACTCGCTGGTCTTGATCCACCGCCTCCGGGGAACCTTGCAGGTGCTGAAAACTCGGTGACTTGCGGTGTAAACACAGCGCCGACGAGCCTCTCCGTGAATTCACCTCGGACCTCGTCGCCGATCACCTTCCAGGACCTCCGAGCTCAAGAAAACCCCCGAGGTGAGATCCCCGACCTCCCCTCCACCGGTCTATGCCATAAAATCACAGTTCGAGGAAGAATTCTCGAAGATCCGAAAGTCTCCGGCGAGATCGCCGCTTCCCGCCGCCGTGCGCCGCCGGCAACGCCGCCCGCGTTCGATCAGAGCGACGTGGCCGCTTGTGAGCCGTTTACTTTAAATCGCACGGTAGGGTTTAAATCCCCGCGTACCGGTTCGACGTTATAATCTCAGCCGTCGGTTTAAAATCGGATGGTCCACGTCAGCCCCGCGTTATAAAGACTGGAAATCTTACGTGCTACCCCTTGGGGTTCTCGGGAAATAAGAGCTAGCCCCGGAAACTTCTGATCTAGCCCCTAGAACTTCAGAAAATCATGTAAATTCATTTAAAAATCAGTTTTAGCCCCTGGACTTAATAAAAATTAAGAAAAACTCCTCTGATAAGTGTAGCTAGACCCCTGGAAATTCTGAAAATAATATTATAGACCCTGTAGTGGGGTGAGTTTACCTTTTTAGCCCTGTTTAGTATTTAAATTAGGAAATTGAATATGTGGCTAGTGTTCAAAAATTAAAAAGTGGGACAAACATATTGTAAAAAATTAATTAAAGACTTTCTCAGTATTTAGGAAAACTTTGGAGTGAGATAAAAACATATTTTGGGCTTAATTGAATCTGTCTAATTTATTATTCACATTTAGGGACACATTTTAAGTAAAGAATAGTTCTAGAAAATAGGGAAAATAATTGTGAAATAGTTTACATCAGAGGCAAGGGTCAAAATATGTTATTAAATTATTTAGGACCAGAACCTATTCTGTTTAGATGATGTGTCTTACTATTTTCATAATAAAGTACACATATATGCATAGGAAAATAAATCTAAAAATATAGCAACTAGTAAATGATAAATGGAGTTTCTAAAATCCATAGAATTCAGTTTAGGGTTGGTAGAAATTTTGAAGACACATATGGAGAAGGAAAATACCTTTCATGCATACTTGGTAGCTAAAAGGTGTAGTAATTGAATATAAGAAATTTATTTAAATTGAAAACTCATATATATAGTATGTAAGTATAGATGTGAACACAAAAGTAGGAATCATATACACATGATAAAAAGTGCATGCAAGCCACAAATCAACACACATAGAGTAACCACAACACATATAATGGTGAATGACTTACATAAATATGAATGTGTGGTTTGTATGAAGTGGAAGTGTGAACTATGTCTTATGGATTGTTGTTTTTCTTTTGCTATGTGTGATGGTATGATGTAGAACCTGCTCAAGAGCAAGTTATTCCTTTCCAAGATCAGGACTACAAATTTCAAGAGCAGCAGGAAGGAGGCAAGTGTCCTTGACCACTTTGATCCTATACTAGGATGTGTAGCTAGAATTATTTGCATTGTCAATTGAAAATATGAAACCCATGCTAGGATGTTTCCCTAGAATTGCATTACCTTATTTCCTTGTAGCTTGGGTTGGGATTCATCTTATCATGTCATTTATTATTATGCATATGCTTAGCCATGCTTTGAATGGGATATTTGGGATATGAGATCATCAGTTTATTTTACCATACTCTTGAATGGGATATTGTGAGTTATGTAGAGGTAGGGATCAAGGCAAGTTGGATGTTTTGGTTGTGTGCTGGGTGCACGAGAATCGGGTTTGTGTTTAGTACTTGCCTGGATCCTAAGGACCGGTTCATGGAGCATGTAACCTGGCTTTACAGTGCCAACCACATGCTGAGATGGGGCAGCTTGTCCAATTAATTAGGTGTATCCCCGACGTAGTATGGGTGTGTTGGATGGTGCGGGGAGTAGGTGTCAGCTGGACTACCATATGAACCGCAAGGCTCAAGAGGGGGCCACTGCAGCGGGGTTGGAGCCTCTTGTATGCTGTTAGGGGTGAAACCTCAGTGGGCCCACGCTCATCGGGAATCCCTTTGTAAAGGCTTCGTAGTGATCTCCTGGCTACACACCTAGGAAGTGTGAATGTGGTTCATAGCCACTGGCATAATGGAGGTTCTTTTAGTCCACCCGGCAACGGGGGATGAAATCACTACATGTGGGTACAGTGGTACAAACTCTGCAGAGTCAAAACTGTCATGACAGCCGTGCTCACGGTCAAGAGCGGCTTGAACTTATTCATGATTAGAGGATTGATGGTTTTGTAAGTTGTGGATGTTAAGCGGGGAGCTTAACATTGGAAATGATGATATGGTTATTTGATTATGATGATGGGATGGGAGATTGGGACCATTTCACCTGTGTAGTAATGTAGGTGCTTAATAAGCTAAGGTGATAGGTATTAATTGCGTAGTGCTTTAACCATGAGTTCAACCTCTCCTTGTTCTAGCCATGCATGATATAATTTTCCCACACTTGCTGAGTACCATTGGTACTCAACCTTGCATATTTTGTTGGTTTATATTGCTGCTCAGGTCAAGATAATGAGGTGGTATATAATGACCAAGACTTTGGACCCGAAGAAGGTTTCTAGGTTCATGGAGACCCCCGGGCAACGCCTGTGACGGAGCCCTCAACAATAATATTCCGCTGCTAGTTTATTTACTTGTGATGAACTTATTATTGTCCATCGAGACATTTGCTATGTAAGACTTATTTATATTCGACAACTGGCTTGTAATAAATGATGCTTCACTATTTGTCATCACATGTATGAGAAAATGATCCTGGCATACATGTGATA
The DNA here is from genome assembly GCA_030760725.1 of Neostapfia colusana. Taxonomy (NCBI): domain Eukaryota; kingdom Viridiplantae; phylum Streptophyta; class Magnoliopsida; order Poales; family Poaceae; genus Neostapfia; species Neostapfia colusana. Next base: position 93,982,964 of record JASWHV010000003.1, read on the forward strand.
TTCACTTGGTTGTTCTTCGGAAAAACCGGGTGTGACACCATCCAACACACCCATACTACGCAGGGGATACACCTAATTAATTGGCCAAGCTGCCCCATCTCAGCATGTGGTTGGCACGGTAAAGCCAGGTTACATGCTCCATGAACCGGTCCTTAGGATCCAGGCAAGTACTAAACACAAACCCGAGTCTCGTGCATCCAGCACCAACCAAAACATACAACTTGCCTTGATCCCTACCTCTACATAACTCATAACATCTCATTCAAGAGTATGGTAAAATAAACTGATGATCCCATATCCCAAATATCCCATTCTAAGCATGGCTAAGCATATGCATAATAATAAATGACATGATAAAATAAATCCCAACCCAAGCTACAAGGAAACAAGGTAATGCAATTCTAGGGAAACTTCCTAGCATGGGTTTCATATTTTCAATTGACAATGCAAATAATTCTATCTACACATCCTAGCATAGGATCAAAGTGGTCAAGGACACTTGCCTCCTTCCCGCTGCTCTTGGAATGGGTAGTCCTGATCTTGGAAAGGGAGAACTTGCTCTGGAGCAGGTTCTACATCATACCATCACACATAGCAAAAGAAAAATAACAATCCATAAGACATAGTTCACACTTCCACTTCATACAAACCACACATTCACATGTATGAAAGCCATTCACAAATTCTATGTATTGTGGTTACTCTATGTGTGTTGATCTTTGGCTTACATGCACTTTTAATCATGTGTATATGATTCCTACTTTTGTATTCACATTTATGCTTGCATACTATATATATGAGTTTCCAATTTAAATAAATTCCTTATATTCAATTACTACACCTTTTAGCTACCAAGTATGCATGAAAGGTATTTTCCTACTCCATATGTGTCTTCAGAACTTCTACCAACCCTAAACTGAATTTCTTTGGATTTTGGAAACTTCATTTATCATTTTCTAATTATTTATACCTAGCTTGCTATATTTTCAAATTTACTTCCTATGCCTAAATGTGTACTTTATTATGAAAATAGTAAGACACATCATCTAAACAGAATAGGTTCTGAACCAAAATAGTTAATAATATATTTTTGATCTTTTCCTCTGATGTAAACTATTTTACATTTATTTTTTTCTAATTTTCAGAATTATTCTCCACTTAAAAATGTGTCCCTATTACTAATAAAAGTGAATAATTAATTAAACAAATTCATTACAGCCAAAAATCTATTTTTATCTCACTCCAAAGTTTTCCAAGTACTAGGAAAGTTTTTAATTTAAATTGACAATATGTTTGTCTCATCTTGTAAATTTTTAAATACTAACCACATATTCAATTTCCTAAATTTAATATCAAATAGGGTTAAAAAGGTAAACTCACCCCACTACAGGGTCTATAATATTATTTTAAGAATTTTCAGGGGTCTAGCTACACATAACAGAGGGGATTTTCCTAATTTTTATTAAGTCCAGGGGCTAAAATTGATTTTTAAATGAATTTACATGATTTTCTAAAGTTCCAGGGGCTAGATCAGAAGTTTCCGGGGCTAGCTCTTATTTTCCGAGAACCCCAGGGGGTAGCGCGTAAGAATTCCAGCCTTTATAACGCGGGGCTGACGTGGACCGTCCGATTTAAAACAGACGGCTGAGATTATAACGTCGAACCGGTACGCGGGGATTTAAACGCTACCGTGCGATTTAAAATAAACGACGCACAAGCGGCCACCTCGCTCTGATCGAGCGCGGGCGGCGCTGCCCGGCGGCACACGGCGGCGGGAGGCGGCGATCTCGCCGGAGAGTTTCAGATCTTCGTAAATTCTTCCTAGAACTGTGATTTTATGGCATAGATCGGTAGAGGGGAGGTCGGGGATCTCACCTCGGGGGTTTTCTTGAGCTCGGAGGTCCTGGAAGGCGATCGGCGACGAGGTCCGAGGTGAATTCACGGCGAGGCTCGTCGGCGCTGTGTCTGAACCGTAAATCACCGAGTTTTCTGCACCTGCAAGGTTCCCCGGAGGCGGTGGATCAATACCAGCTTGTTAGATCGGAATTCCCGAGCGTAGATCGGGCAGAATTCGCCGGAGGGGCTCGGGTTCTCACCGGAGAGAAAATCGGCAGATCGTGGGGAAAACGGGACGATGCCGGGGTTTTTATAGACGGGGGGAGGGCGGCGGGTTGGTTTAGATCGAGCTGGAGTCTTCGGGGTCCGGAAGTCAGCTGGGATACGCGAAATTTTCCGGTCGGTTTTGATTCGGGGTGAGAGAGTCCGGCCGAGCGCGGGCGCGAGCGCGAGGAGGAAGAAAGACTGGCGGGCCCCACATGTCAGTGGGAAGAAGGGGGCGTGCGCGGCTGCGGGCTGGCGCGGGATCGGGTGGGCCGGCTGGTGGGTTTCGGCCCACTGGCCGGTTTTTTTCTGTTTTCCTTTTTCTTTTTCTATTTCTTTTTTGTTTTGAGTTTAAATTGAATTCCAGTTTGAATTTAAATTTTTGCAATACATGCAACACGTCCAAAAATTTTTAAATTCCCCTCTTAACAGGATTTTGGGTTGTTACAGCTCTACCCCCCTTAAAAGAAATCTCGTCCTCGAGATTGGTGGTTCTAAGAAAACAATTCTGGAAATTGTGCCTTAAGCTCATCTTCTCGCTCCCAGGTGGCTTCCTCTTCTGAGTGATGCTTCCACTGCACCTTGCACATCCGGATTCTTTTATTTCTGGTGAGGCGTTCCATTGTCTCCAAAATCTTGGATGGTTGCTCGGCATAAGACAAATCTTCAGCTACGTCAACCTCATTCATGGGTAACACCTCTTCAGGCGTTCTCAGACATTTCTTGAGTTGTGACACATGGAATACATCGTGCACATCCGATAGGCGAGCCGGTAATTCTAGTTGATACGCCACTTCGCCTTTCCTATCTAGAACTTGAAAGGGTCCGATGTATCGAGGTGACAACTTCCCTTTTACCTTGAATCGACGAAGTCCTCGGATAGGGGACACCTTGAGATAGACATAGTCTCCCACGTTGAAAACGAGCTCTCTTCTTCGTACATCGGCATAGCTCTTTTGGCGTGTCTGTGCTATCCTCAAGTTGTTGCGAATTTCCCTCACCTTTGCCTCGGCTTCTTGTAGTACTTCGGGACCAAACACTTTACTTTCCCCTGTTTGGTTCCAAAATAATGGAGTTCTGCACTTCCTCCCATACAAAGCTTCGAACGGTGACATCTTCATACTAGCCTGATAGCTGTTGTTATAGGAGAATTGCGCATACGGTAAGTTCTTGTCCCAACTCCGATTGTTTTTTAGTGCACATGCCCTCAGCATATCCTCAAGAATCTGATTGGTTCTTTCCGTCTGCCCATCAGTTTGGGGATGATAGGCAGAACTAAAGTTCAGATGGGTTCCCATGGTTTCATGCAACTTCTGCCAGAACCTCGAGGTGAACTGTGTCCCTCGATCCGACACTATCTTCTTCGGCACTCCATGGTAACACACGATCCTTGACATGTACAACTCCGCCAATTTGGATCCACTGTAGCTTTCCTTCACGGGGATGAAGTGAGCTACCTTGGTTAGCCTGTCGATGATGACCCATATTGAATCATATCCTGATTGGGTCCTAGGCAATCCCATTATGAAATCCATACCGATTTCTTCCCATTTCCATTCAGGCACTTTGAGTGGTTGCAATAATCCCGCGGGTCGTTGATGTTCTGCTTTCACCAACTGACATGTGTCACATAGGGCAACATGTTCCGCGACACCTCGCTTCATGCCATACCACCAATACCTGCTCTTGAGGTCCTGGTACATCTTCGTACTCCCAGGATGAATGGAATAGTCGGAATCGTGAGCCTCCTTCAAAATTAATTCACGGATCTCCTTTACTTCAGGCACACAGATCCTTTTCCCGTGCCACACCGTACCTAGTTCATCCTCTCTGAAACCAGGAGCTTTATTTTCCTTGATGAGTTGCCTGATTTCTTGTATCTTCTCGTCGTTCTTTTGACCATCGCGTATGTCTTGCTCTAGTGTGGAGTCCACTTCCATGGCGATGGCTTCACCACTATTTACCAGGCATAGATTGAGCCTTATAACCTCGTCCTTCAATTCTGCAGGCATGTCCTTCAAGCTCAACTTATTGACCTGCACTTTCCGACTTAGAGCATCGGCCACGAGGTTTGCTTTCCCAGGATGATAGTTGATGCCCACATCGAAGTCATTGATTAGCTCTAACCATCTCCTTTGTCTGAGGTTGAGATCTGGATGTGTAAAAATGTACTTCAAACTCTTATGATCCATATATATCTCTGTCCTCTTCCCCATCAAGTAGTGTCGCCAAATTTTCAACGCGTGTACCACTGCGGCTAGTTCTAGGTCATGTGTAGGATAGTTCTTCTCGTGCTTCCGAAGCTGCCAGGATGCATAAGCCACGACGTGCCCTTCTTGCATGAGAACACATCCCAACCCGTTTCCAGAGGCATCGCAGTACATCGTAAAGTTCTTCTGCATATCTGGCATAACTAGCACTGGGGCTGTTGTCAATCTTTTCTTTAACTCCTGAAAACTTGTCTCGCACTGCGGCGTCCATGTGAATGTGATTCCCTTCTCCAACAGTTTGGTGAGGGGTCTCGAGATTTTATAGAATCCCTCAATAAACCGTCGATAGTATCCAGCCAATCCCAAGAAGCTTCAAACTTCCCCGACATTTTCATGGGTCTTCCACTTCTGTATATCCTCGATTTTGGTGGGATCTACGGAGATTCCTCCCTCCGAGATTATATGTCCTAAGAAGGGAACTCTCTTCAGCCAAAACTCACACTTGCTCAACTTGGCATATAGTTGGTGTTCTCTCAGCCTCTGCAACACCAACCTTAGATGTTTCTCACGTTCTTCTTCATCTTTGGAGAAGACGAGAATGTCATCTATGAAAACCACCACAAATTTGTCCAGATATTTCATGAATACCTTGTTCATGAGATACATGAAATATGTCGGGGCATTAGTTAGCCCGAAAGGCATGACAGTGTATTCATACAGTCCGTACCGAGATACGAAAGATGTCTTGGGAATATCAGATTGCCTTATCTTGAGTTGGTGGTATCCCGACCTGAGATCAATTTTCGAGAACACACAAGCTCCCCTCAACTGATCAAACAAGTCTTCAATGCGGGGTAATGGGTACTTGTTCTTGATGGTTACCTCATTCAAGGCACGGTAGTCCACACATAACCTTTGGGTTCCGTCCTTTTTGGGCACAAATATCACTGGAGCTCCCCATGGTGAGGAACTAGGACGAATATACCCCTTCTCCGTCAATTCTCTCAAATGATCCTTGAGTTCTCCCAGCTGCTTGGAGTCCATCCGATAAGGTCTCTTGTATATCGGGGCTGTTCCAGGCACTAGCTCAATTGCGAATTCCACTTCACGATCGGGAGGCATACCTGGCAACTTCTCCGGAAAAACATCTGGATATTCCCTGATAATCCTGATCTCCTCAACTTTCACCTCAACTTGATTTAATTTAATGTCCCTCCTAGGCTCGTGTATTGTTATGAACTTTACTCTTGTGCCACTAGGGTGAGTTAGTTCCACCGTTCTGGTTGAACAATGGATGATTCCTTTATGTTTGGTCAACCAATCCATACCCAAGATAATATCTATCCCTTGTGAATCTATCACTATGAGGTTAGCAGTAAATACTACCCCATTAATGTCTAGGTTCACTTTGGGACACACTTGTCTTGTCCTTATTTCTCCACCTGGAGAGTTTACGGCTAGCATATGGTTCATTTGTGTGGTTGCTAGGTCATGCTTCTTTACAAACCCTTGAGCAATGAACGAGTGGGTAGCACCAGGATCAAACAGCAGGGTTGCAATGTGTAAATTGGCAGGAAACTTACCAACTACCACGTCGGGTGCCTCTTGCGCTTCCTCCATAGTGACGTGGTTCACCCGTCCTCTCATTACATTCTGCTGTTGTGGCTGCATGGGCTTCTTCTTTGGGCACTTATGGGCGTAGTGCCCCACTTCACCACAGCTAAAACATTGCACCCCAACCTTAGGTGCCTGGCCTTTGTTGTCTTGAGGTTGGTTTGGAGGTCCTTGTTCTTCTGGTCGAGGTTGATATGTAGGGCGAGGCTGCTGTACGAACTGACGTTGTGGCTGTATTGGTGCTGCCGGAGGCCTGTAGTTCGGGTTGTACCCTCTTGGTGCTGAGTAGGGTACCGCAGCACGGTTCGTCTGCCCTGCGGGTTGCTGCATTAGACGTGGACGGGTGTTGCTCCCTGAGGCTTGATGTGACCACCCGGCCTTCCTCTTATTCTCATTTTCCAAGGCCTTCAGCTTCCTTTCTACCACAAACGTTCTGTCCACCATCTTCTGGAAGCTTTCATACTCATTGGAGGACATTGCACACTGCATTTCTGCGGTAAGTCCTTCCACGAAACAATCTTGTTTCTGCTCATCAGTCTCTATGTCCCGTGGGGCATAACGGGAGAGTTGAGTAAATTTAGTGAGGTATTCCCTCACAGTCATGTTACCTTGCTGCAACCCCAAAAACTCCTTCCTCTTGTTTTTGAGTTCACCCCTTGGGATGTAATGGTTGTGGAAGCTACGTTTGAACTCTTCCCATGTGATATTCTCAGGGTCATGATGGGCGGCCACGTAAGCGGTCCACCAATCAGCAGCAGGTCCATGCAATTGATGAGAGGCAAACAGCACCCTCTAATACCCTTGACACTGTATGATCCTCATCTTGCTTTCTATGGTCTTTAGCTAATCATCTGCCTCCAGAGGTTCAGCAGCACTTGCAAACTTCGGAGGTTGAGTTCCTAGAAACTCACTCAACCTTGGTTGGCGTGGTGCAGCTTGTGGAGGTGGAACTTGATGCAAGTTGGCCACCACTTGAGTCAAGTTCTGGATGAGCTGATTTTGATTCTCAAGCATTTGGTGGATGGGATCAACTCCTTCACGGCGTCCACCCCTGTCTTGGCCTCCAGAAAGATGAGGGTTGCAGGCCTCATCGTTGTTGTTGGCGGGGTTGGCAGCACAACCTTTTCCTCTTCCAGCCATCTAGCATGATCAACCAAATGTTAATTTAAAGTACTACGTATTATCTCACTACTTTCACTTGTTTGTACTTTGAAGTGTTGAAGCTTTGTTATACTTTTCTGAGGGTTCATATCTCACACAAAAATAAATGCAATATTATTTCATGTGGGTTCACACACCAAAGCAAAACAATCTGAAGACGAGGCTGTGGACAATCGCTCATGGCTTCCACAACTCACGTCACACACCAAGCATTAACACACCATTAACTAAGATAACGACTCGACTACTCGACATCCTGCTAAACTAAGGGAAGGACTCTACACTACTCGTATCACTGGACTGGCTCCTCGGGATCTTCCTCATTATTGCGGCTGCCTTCTGACTCCGCTTTGGGTGGGGAGGCTGCTGGTGGAGAAGTTAGACGACGCCTAATAGCCCGGCGATCTGGGGAGTCAGGAGTCCATGTATCATTCACGGTGACACACAGTTCATTCCCATCTCCTCTGTCTCTCGCCCTCAAGCAGGCTCGAAGCAACGCCTCGGTTTCCTTCAGGGTGTCACGAACATCCTGAAGCTCCTGCTGACACTCCTGCAATCGAGTGCTAAGCATAGCAGCATCCTCCAAGCACAAGTCCATGTGCTCATGGGAAGTCCCTTGGTGCACTGGCGGGTACTTATACTCCGTTGTACCACTCTCACGCTGGAGGACATACATGTACTCAGTCCTGTCCAGGTGTCGACGATAGATGTGACTCTGGCAGGTGATGGCCTCCCAGGTGACATCCTTCTCCGCATCGACCTGTGTCGCTCGACAAGCTGGAGAGTGGTGGATCTTGAGCAGCTGATTTTCATGGATAATTCTCATCTCTGAACTCCATTCTTCCCTCTTCTCACGGATGGTCCTGGTGGAGCTATAGTGTATGATTAGCTTGCCCGTATTGCCGGCGGCTTGGAGCATACGTCGAAGACGGCGCAACAAGCCTCCTACTGCCAATCCGTAGGAAAGGTGCGTCACCGGACGGCTCTCCTCTCTTTGGGCAAGGGCAACTACGGGAACTCTCCCTCCTGTGGACTTGCGAGCGGTGCGAATCATGCGAACCATCTAAAACAGAAAGCATTTAAACTTAGGTTAGATAAACTTTTAAACAAAAATCCTATTTTGAATGAAAGTTGGGGTAAGATGAAGAAAGTGACTCCCTTAAATAACACTTTTCAACACACACCTTGTAAAATAGTTTTTAAGAAAATAGGGCCCTTAAATACGTCCATTTCTACCTAGGTCCATGTTCCTACAGGCAACCTTGGCTCTGATACCACTTCTGTCACACCCGGTTTTTCCGAAGAACAACCAAGTGAATATCACATGTATGCCAGGATCATTTTCTCATACATGTGATGACAAATAGTGAAGCATCATTTATTACAAGCCAGGTGTCGAATATAAATAAGTCTTACATAGCAAATGTCTCGATGGACAATAATAAGTTCATCACAAGTAAATAAACTAGCAGCGGAATATTATTCTTGAGGGCTCCGTCACAGGCGTAGCCCGGGGGTCTCCATGAACCTAGAAACCTTCTTCGGGTCCAAAGTCTTGGTCATTATACACCACCTCATTATCTTGACCTGAGCAGCAATATAAACCAATAAATATGCAAGGTTGAGTACCGATGGTACTCAGCAAGTGTGGGAAAGTTATGTCATGCATGGCTAGAACAAGGGGAGGTTGAACTCATGGTTAAAGCACTACGCAATTAATACCTATCACCTTATCTTATTAAGCACCTACATTACTACACAGGTGAAATGGTCCCAATCTCCCATCCCATCATCATAATCAAGTAACCATAACATCATTTCCAATGTTAAGCTCCCCGCTTAACATCCACAACTTCCCAAAACCATCACTCCTCTAATCATGAATAAGTCCAAGCCGCTCTTGACTGTGAGCATGGCTGTCATGACAGTTTTGACTCTGCAGAGTTTGTACCACTGTACCCACATGTAGTGATTTCATCCCCCGTTGCCGGGTGGACTAAAAGAAACTCCATTATGCCAGTGGCTACGAACCACATTCACACTTCCCAGGTATGTGTAAAGGTCCCAAAAATGTGAATACAAAGAAACATGAGTTTGCACAAATGTTGGAGTCATGTGTATGAAAAAGGGGCTTAGTTGAAACTTTTTCCTCATATGATAACATATGTGAGGTTCTTCTAAACAAACTTAGGGTTGCTGCATGGATGGACCTCATGTGTATTAAACCCACAGAAATGAAGAACTCAAGTGCAATGGGAGGGTTTAAAAATAAGAGTTTGAACTAAAGGTTAAACTCAAACTCCAAATGAGGGAAGGACACAATAGGGATTTAAAACTGTTGTGATCAAACTCTGGGCTGCAGCAGCTAACAAAAGAATCAAATTGCATATTTGGATTCCTTAGGTCCAAATTAGTGGGTAGGAAAAGTTTCATTAATTTTTGAAAAGATTTGCTGCCCATTTTTTCAAATGGAGTTAAATGTGCAAGGAATTCAAATAACCATTTGAATTTGGTTGAAATTCGTCCAACTATCCAAATGCTGCTCATTATTCAACTCCAAACATTTGAAATGGTCAATTGCCAAATTTTGGAAATCTTCTGAGGGCTGAGAAGGTACTGCCTGTGGGGCCCACATGTCATAGAGGGGGTTAAATGGAGAAATATCACAGTGATTGGTCTCTGTTTTCCTCCTCCACCCGAAGCAACGTCGGCTCCCACCGTGAGCCACCGAGAGGCATCGAACGACACCTCCTGCTGTGTTTCTCTCGCGCTGGCAAGCATTCCTCCCTGTTCTCACCCTCCCAGCCGCGGTCAGCCGTGCCTTATAACCGAGGAGCCCTCCGTTCACTCGCTCTCACGCGTGAAAGAAACAGAAAAGTCACTGCCTCCGTGAAACAATCGGGAGCCAGCTAAACCCGTGCCACAGTGCTTCTACGGCGTGCTCAAGAGGCCACAGAGGTGCGCCAGGAGGTACTGATCATCATCCTGTCGTCCCCCTGCTCTCCCCCGACGCCGGCTCGCCGGAATTTGAATTTTGGTACCGGCGCACGTATAGAACAGACCTTTATTAATTCTTGAAATTCGCCCAAATAGATTGATCATCCCTCCTACAATTCAAACCACAGCAACTAGATGCCCCAGCGCCCTCCCACGCCGAAGCACGAAGCAAACCGACCCTCCTATGCCCCAGGCGACGAGAAATCGCCGGCGGCGGCCAAAACTGCCACGGTCCACGGTGACGACTAGGTTGCAGCCATTTTCTGCACGATTTGATCTCCGTTCCATGTTCCTAGGACCATAAGGATGCTGTAGGACATCGTAGCTCGCCGGGAGATGCCTTGGACATGCTGGAACGCGTCCATGTTGAGCTCCCGAGCCGCCACGCCGGTGCCGACCCACCTACAGCCGTTTTCACGCGGGGAAACCTTGCCCGGCAGCTGCGCCACGTTCCCAGAAACATGTAGGGTGAAACCGGAGCTCATTTGGTGGAGAAATGAGAGAGAAATAGCCATGCCACGCTTTCTGCCGGTGTGCACCCGCGGGCTCTGGCGGGAGGTTGAAGAAGCACCTGACCCGTGGGCCCCACGTGTGACTGTGCTGTTTAAAATCAAACAGAGAGTTGTTCAAACTTGTAAAATGCATAACTTGGTGTAGGAAGCTCCAAAAATAGTGAGATAAATTTTGTTGGATTCCTCTAAGAGAGTACTATCCAAGGGTACAGCCCAATATTTATGAAAATCCCTGGTTTTTGCTCATTAATTCATATAAAGAAAATATTGTAGGAATTTTCCCAGGAGCTCTGTGTATTGGAAAATTCCCAAATTTGGGCAGGAGATTCTTCCTAAAATGCCTGAACTCAAGTAAAATTTTCAGAAGCATTGGACCTCATTTGCTTGGCTAAATGTGGTGTTAATTCCTTATGTCTCTGAAAATGGGAAAAATAAACAGAGTTCAATTTCAGAATTTTCCCCCAAACTTTAGAACCTCATAGATCTTGCTAGGAAGCCCCAAATTTAGTGATTCAAATTGGGTTGGATTCCTATTGAATAGCTCTGTCCAAATCTACAACCCAATTTGTATGAAACCCATTATTTAATTCTGGAAAATTCTTTAAAGCTTTTCAGCAAAAGAATTTTAGAGGGAGTTTGGTTAATCCAAAAATCCTCAAATTTTGCCAGAATCTTTAGGGTGTTAGTGAACCCCTGTAAAAGTTTCAGCTCAATTGGAGTTGATTTGTTCAGGGAAATTCAGATTTAGAGATGCTGTGTTCAATTGAATACAGAAACATTTTTAGAGAATTTCCAAAACTTGGAAATTCAGTTATGGGCAGATCTTAGCTTCAAAAATGCTAGGAAAATTCATGCAAACTCTATGAGCTATAATTGAAATTGTAGTTCACTAATTTTTGCATGAACATGGGTGCTATCTCAGAATTAATTCTTCTTAGCTTAATTGCTTAGAAAACTACTCTGAACTAACCACTCAATGAAAAATGCTAATTTTTGGTCCAGAGGATTTTCTTGCGACAAGGAACTCACATGAAAATTCTCAGCTCCATTGGAGCTCTGGATCACCCCTGTTCTGTTTAACCTCTTAAGGTGATCAATATAGAAGAGGGGGAAACCACTTAGCACTAATCATGTGCTTAGATCCAAACCCAAATCACTAGCACCAGTGTCATTTTAAATTCTTGAACAGAGTTCCATTTTCTAAAAACTTGTTATTAGAACTTGTAGCAAAGTTTTACAATTAAACATATATGTATATTCATCACGTGTAGTATCTACGTGGAGGAGTTGAAGTCATCGGGGTAGAAATCAAGGAAGGAGGAAAGAGGTTGATCAAGCACCAAGTGATCTTCACTAACTGCATATATATATAAGTCACCTGCAAAACAAAGGCAAGCCCCGGTTTGCATCAAAACTTACAAGTTTTTATTTGTATTCACTTTATACGTCTAGCATTTTATTTATTGCATTAAGTCTAGGTGGTATGACACTCCAAATGCATGAACCAGAAAACCCTGGAGTTTAATGTAGGATATGTTATGTTATCAATTAATTATAACTGCTGATATCAACAAAAAGTGGATTAAAAGAGGCATATCTCGAGTAGGCAGATTCCTACTCGTGAAACGGGGTTAAGGGGGATCAATCGTAAGAGTTGGGAATTGATCCTCATAGTTGGGAATGGAGACCGGGCAGTGGATGGAAGGTCAAGGACGTGGTCCTGTGAGCCTAGTCTATGTCTGAGTTGAGTAAGGCCCGTTCTTGTGTGCGGCCCTGTGAGACAAGTTTGAGATGTGTACCGGATGCATACTGGCAATATGGGACCCAGGAAACCGATGTAACATGTTAACCTGGGTGTCGAGGCATACCTCACCGTCTGATGCCGATGCTGAAAGGATAGAAAAGTCGGCTCTACGAGGGTTTGCCGTAGAGAGACTTAATCCTAGTCGGTGGGACCGGTTCGACATTTGGGTGTCGTGTGAAAGGTTGCCACGTACGGCGTCAGTGACGGTTGCTGTGTGCAACATCGAGTACGGGCGTACATGTCGTGTCAGCCGGGTGTTTTTGATTGCAATCACCGTCGCTCGTGGTAGTGAGCATACTTGTACACTGAGTCATGACGTAGTAATAAACTGGGAAACGTTTAATATGCTTCGTGAGTAATCCTCATAATGGAGATGAGGAAAGATCAATACTTCACTAAATTTACTTTCCACCTTGGGCTAGTAGCATCGAGGCAAAGCGTTTCTTGTTTGATTGTGGAGTCTCGACGGTAATGGCGCAAGGTCAGTATAAGTCTAGGATAGCTCACTAAAGTTACTTTCACCTCGGGCAAGTGGCATCGAGATGAAGCGTTTCTTGTTTGATTGTGGAGTCTCGATGAAAGTTGCGTGAGGGTTATAAAAGTTGCTTAAAACTTGAAGTAAGGACTTTCCGTTAGCTCAAATTCATCGTTTGTGCAAACCTCTGTAATCAGCCCTCTATTTCTATCATGTAGAGTTTCATGGCTAGGGTGACGGGTCAGTCTTGCTGAGCTTCGTGCTCATAGATACTGCACAAGTTGTTTTGCAGGTGATAACTGTACGCTGAGATGTACGGGTGCCCGATGAGACTCGGAACTCCCCGAGTGGTGAACTCATGGTAACCCCTGCCGCTGCTATTATGATAGTGTTGCTAGCGAGAGGGGTCCGCAGGCTGGACACCTTCTCTGTTGCTTAGCATAGGTATGAGACGTGAGTTGTAATAGTCTTCCGCTGTAGTTTATTTTGAGAAGTATTTGTAAAATCAACACTTTGTAAGCTTCCGCTTGTTTTATGTAATATGATGCTTTATTATGTGTGCTGTTGGGTGCCGCATCGCACGGCACCACCCAATGCGATTCCTGGGCGAGGTGTCCCGTCCCCATGAGTGATCGGGACGGCGGGGTCCTCACAGCGTGGTATCAGTGCTGGCTCACAGTGTGTATCCAGGAGATCACTACGAAGCCTTTACAAAGAGATTCCCGACGAGCGTGGGCCCACTGAGGTTTCACCCCTAACAGCATACAAGAGGCTCCAACCCCGCTGCAGTGGCCCCCTCTTGAGCCTTGTGGTTCATATGGTAGTCCAGCTGACACCTACTCCTCGCACCATCCAACACACCCATACTACGCCAGGGATACACCTAATTAATTGGCCAAGCTGCCCCATCTCAGCATGTGGTTGGCACGGTAAAGCCAGGTTACATGCTCCATGAACCGGTCCTTAGGATCCAGGCAAGTACTAAACACAAACCCGAGTCTCGTGCATCCAGCACCAACCAAAACATCCAACTTGCCTTGATCCCTACCTCTACATAACTCATAACATCTCATTCAAGAGTATGGTAAAATAAACTGATGATCCCATATCCCAAATATCCCATTCTAAGCATGGCTAAGCATATGCATAATAATAAATGACATGATAAAATAAATCCCAACCCAAGCTACAAGGAAACAAGATAATGCAATTCTAGGGAAACTTCCTAGCATGGGTTTCATATTTTCAATTGACAATGCAAATAATTCTATCTACACATCCTAGCATAGGATCAAAGTGGTCAAGGACACTTGCCTCCTTTCTGCTGCTCTTGGAATGGGTAGTCCTGATCTTGGAAAGGGAGAACTTGCTCTGGAGCAGGTTCTACATCATACCATCACACATAGCAAAAGAGAAACAACAATCCATAAGACATGGTTCACACTTCCACTTCATACAAACCACACATTCACATGTATGAAAGCCATTCACACATTCTATGTGTTGTGGTTACTCTATGTGTGTTGATCTTTGGCTTACATGCACTTTTAATCATGTGTATATGATTCCTACTTTTGTATTCACATTTATGCTTGCATACTATATATATAGGTTTCCAATTTAAATAAATTCCTTATATTCAATTACTACACCTTTTAGCTACCAAGTATGCATGAAAGGTATTTTCCTACTCCATATGTGTCTTCAGAACTTCTACCAACCCTAAACTGAATTTCTTTGGATTTTGGAAACTTCATTTATCATTTCCTAATTATTTATACCTAGCTTGCTATATTTTCAAATTTACTTCCTATGCCTAAATGTGTACTTTATTATGAAAATAGTAAGACACATCATCTAAACAGAATAGGTTCTGATCCAAAATAGTTAATAATATATTTTTGATCTTTTCCTCTGATGTAAACTATTTTACATTTATTTTTTTCTAATTTTCAGAATTATTCTCCACTTAAAAATGTGTCCCTATTACTAATAAAAGTGAATAATTAATTAAACAAATTCATTACAGCCAAAAATCTATTTTTATCTCACTCCAAAATTTTCCAAGTACTAGGAAAGTTTTTAATTTGAATTGACAATATGTTTGTCCCATCTTGTAAATTTTTAAATACTAACCACATATTCAATTTCCTAAATTTAATATCAAATAGGGTTAAAAAGGTAAACTCACCCCACTACAGGGTCTATAATATTATTTTAAGAATTTTCAGGGGTCTAGCTACACAAAACAGAGGGGGTTTTTCCTAATTTTTATTAAGTCCAGGGGCTAAAACTGGTTTTTAAATGAATTTACATGATTTTCTGAAGTTCCAGGGGCTAGATCAGAAGTTTCTGGGGCTAGCTCTTATTTTCCGAGAACCCTAGGGGGTAGCGCGTAAGAATTCCAGCCTTTATAACGCGGGGCTGACGTGGACCGTCCGTTTTAAAACAGACGGTTGAGATTATAACGTTGAACCGGTACGCGGGGATTTAAAATCTACCGTGCGATTTAAAATAAACAGCGCACAAGCGGCCACTTCGCTCTGATCGAGCGCGGGCGGCGCTGCCCGGTGGCGCACGGCGGCGGGAGGCGGCGATCTCGCCGGAGAGTTTCGGATCTTCGTAAATTCTTCCTAGAACTGTGATTTTATGGCATAGATCGGTAGAGGGGAGGTCGGGGATCTCACCTCGGGGGTTTTCTTGAGCTCGGAGGTCCTGGAAGGCGATCGGCGACGAGGTCCGAGGTGAATTCACGGCGAGGCTCGTCGGCGCTGTGTTTGAACCGCAAATCACCGAGTTTTCTGCACCTGCAAGGTTCCCCGGAGGTGGTGGATCAAGACCAGCGAGTTAGATCGGAATTCCCGGGCGTAGATCGGGCAGAATTCGCCGGAGCGGCTCGGGTTCTCACCGGAGAGAAAATCGGCAGATCGTGGGGAAAACGGGACGATGCCGGGGTTTTTATAGACGGGGGGGGGGGGGGGGGGGCGGGTTGGTTTAGATCGAGCTGGAGTCTTCGGGGTCCGGAAGTCGGCTGGGATACGCGAGATTTTCCGGTCGGTTTTGATTCGGGGTGAGAGAGTCCGGCCGAGCGCGGGCGCGAGTGCGAGGAGGAAGAAAGACTGGCGGGCCCCGCATGTCAGTGTAACACCCCAAAATTTTGATTCAAAACACTAAATCATGTTAAGAGGGGAATTTAAAAATTTTTGGACGTGTTGCATGTTTTGCAAAAATCCAAATTCAAACTGGAATTCAAATTAAACTCAAATCAGAAAAGAAATGGAAAAAGAAAAAAGAGAAAACAGAAAAAAACCGGCCAGTGGGCCGAAACCCACCAGCCGGCCCAACTTACCCGCGCCAGCCCGCAGCCGCGCGCCCGCGTTTTCTCACGCTGACAGGCGGGACCCACCCGGACTTCGTCTTCCACCTCGCGCCGCGCCGGACTCTCTCTCACCGAATCCAAACCGATCGGAACTGCTGCGGATCACAGCCGATTTTCGCTCGAGGAGGAAACGGACATGATCTAAACCACCTCGCCGCCTTCCCCCGTCTATAAAAACCCCGGCCCCGTTCTGTTTTTCCCACGCGATCGCCGATTTTTACTCCGGTGAGAACCGAGACTTCTCCGGTGAATTCTGGCCGATCTAAGCTCGGAAACTCCGATCTAACTCGCTGGTCTTGATCCACCGCCTCCGGGGAACCTTGCAGGTGCAGAAAACTCAGTGGCTTGCGGTGTAAACACAGCGCCGACGAGCTTCGCCGTGGTTTTGCCTCGGACCTCGCCGCCGATCACCTTCCAGGACCTCCGAGCTCAAGAAAACCCCCGAGGTGAGATCCCCGACCTCCCCTCTACCGATCTATGCCATAAGATCACAGTTCTAGGCAGAATTCTTGAGGATCCGAAAGTTTCCGGCGAGATCGCCGCTTCCCGCCGCCGTGCGCCGCCGGCAGCGCCGCCCGCGCTCGATCAGAGCGACGTGGCCGCTTGTGCGCCGTTTATTTTAAATCGCACGGTAGGGTTTAAATCCCCGCGTATCGGTTCGATGTTATAATCTCAGCCGTCGGTTTAAAATTGGACGGTCCACGTCAGCCCCGCGTTATAAAGACTGGAATTCTTACGTGCTACCCCCTGGGGTTCTCGGGAAATAAGAGCTAGCCTCGGAAACTTCAGATCTAGCCCCTGGAACTCCAGAAAATCATGTAAATTCATTTAAAAATCAGTTTTAGCCCCTGGACTTAATAAAAATTAGGAAAAACACCTCTGATAAGTGTAGCTAGACCCCTGGAAATTCTGAAAATAATTTTATAGACCCTGTAATGGGGTGAGTTCATCATTTTAGCCCTGTTTAGTATTTAATTTAGAAAATTGAATATGTAACTAGTGTTTAAAAATTAAAAGTGGGACAAACATATTGTCAAAATTAAGTTAAAGACTTTCTCAGTGTTTAGGAAATTTTGGAGTGAGATAAAAACATATTTTGGACTGAATTGAATCTGTTTAATTTATTATTCACAATTAGGGACACATTTTTAAGTAATAAATAGTTTCAGAAAATAGGGAAAATAATTATGAAATAGTTTACATCAGAGGCAAAGGTCAAAATATGTTATTAAATTATTTAGGACCAGAAACTATTCTGTTTAGATGATGAGTATTACTAATTTCATAATAAAGTACACAATTACGCATAGGAATATAAATCTGAAAATATAGCAACTAGTAAATGATAAATGGAGTTTTTAAAAATCCAAAGAGTTCAGTTTAGGGTTGGTAGAAATTATGAAGGCACATATGGAGAAGAAAAATACTTTTCATACATATTTGGTAGTGAAAGGGTATAGTAGTTGAATATAAGAAATTTATTGGAAACTCATATATATAGTATGTAAGTATAAATGTGAACACAAAAGTAGGAATCATATACACATGATTAAAAGTGCATGCAAGCC
The DNA here is from genome assembly GCA_030760725.1 of Neostapfia colusana. Lineage (NCBI taxonomy): Eukaryota > Viridiplantae > Streptophyta > Magnoliopsida > Poales > Poaceae > Neostapfia > Neostapfia colusana. The sequence continues at coordinate 94,000,784 of JASWHV010000003.1, forward strand.
ACAACTCAACACACATAAAGTAACCACCACACATATAATGGTGAAGGACTTTCATAAATGTGAATGTGTGGTTTGTATAAAGTAGAAGTGTGAACTATGTCTTATGATTGTTGTTTTTCTTTTGCTATGTGTGATGGTATGATGTAGAACCTGCTCAAGAGCAAGTTATTCCTTTCCAAGACCAGGACTACCCATTTCAAGAGCAGCAAGAAGGAGGCAAGTGTCCTTGACCACTTTGATCCTATGCTAGGATGTGTAGCTAGAATTATTTGCATTGTCAATTGAAAATATGAAACCCATGTTAGGATGTTTCCCTAGAATTGCATTACCTTGTTTCCTTGTAGCTTGGGTTGGGATTTATTTATTATGTCATTTATTTACATGCATATGCTTAGCCATGCTTAGAATGGGATATTTGGGATATGAGATTATCAGTTTATATTATCATACTCTTGAATGAGATATTGTGAGTTATGTAGAGGTAGGGATCAAGGCAAGTTGGATGTTTTGGTTGTGTGCTGGGTGCACGAGACTCGGGTTTGTGTTTAGTACTTGCCTGGATCCTAAGGACCGGTTCATGGAGCATGTAACCTGGCTTTACAGTGCCAACCACATGCTGAGATGGGGCAGCTTGGCCAATTAATTAGGTGTATCCCCGGCGTAGTATGGGTGTGTTGGATGGTGCGGGGAATAGGTGTCAGTTGGACTACCATATGAACCGCAAGGCTCAAGAGGGGGCCACTGCAGCGGGGTTGGAGCCTCTTGTATGCTGTTAGGGGTGAAACCTCAGTGGGCCCACGCTCGTCGGAAATCCCTTTGTAAAGGCTTCGTAGTGATCTCCTGGCTACACACCTGGGAAGTGTGAATGTGGTTCGTGGCCACTGGCATAATGGAGGTTCTTTTAGTCCACCCGGCAACGGGGGATGAAATCACTACATGTGGATACAGTGGTACAAACTCTGCAGAGTCAAAACTGTCATGACAGCCGTGCTCACGGTCAAGAGCGGCTTGGACTTATTCATGATTAGAGGATTGATGGTTTTGGAAGTTGTGAATGTTAAGCGGGGAGCTTAACATTGGAAATGATGTTATGGTTATTTGATTATGATGAGGGTATGGGAGCTTGGGACCATTTCATCTATGTAGTAATGTAGGTGCTTAAAAAGCTAAGGTGATAGGAATTAATTGCATAGTGCTTTAACCATGAGTTCAACCTCTCCTTGTTCTAGCCATGCATGATATAATTTTCCACACTTGCTGAGTACCCTTGGTACTCAACCTTGCATATTTGTTGGTTTATATTGCTGCTCAGGTCAAGACAATGAGGTGGTGTATAATGACCAAGACTTTGGACCCGAAGAAGGTTTCTAGGTTCATGGAGACCCCGGGCAACGCCTGTGATGGAGCCCTAAAGAATAATATTCTGCTGCTAGTTTATTTACTTGTGATGAACTTATTATTGTCCATCGAGACATTTGCTATGTATGACTTAATTATATTAGACACCTGGCTTGTAATAAATGATGCTTCACTATTTGTCATCACATGTATGAGAAAATGATCCTGGCATACATGTGTTATTCACTTGGTTGTTCTTCGGAAAAACCGGGTGTGACAGAGGTGGTATCAGAGCCAAGGTTGCCCGTAGGAACGTGGACCTAGGTAGAAATGGACGTATTTAAGGGCCCTATTTTCTTAAAAACTATTTTCCAAGGTGTGGGTTGAAAAGTGTTATTTAAGGAGTCATTTTCTTCATCTTACCCCAACTTTCATTCAAAATAGGATTTTTGTTTGAGAGTTTATCTAACCTAATTTTAAATTCTTTTTGTTTTAGATGGTTCGCATGATTCGCACCGCTCGCAAGTCCACAGGAGGGAGAGTTCCCGTAGTAGCCCTTGCCGAAAGAGAGGAGAGCCGTCCGGTGACGTACCTTTCCTTCGGATTGGCAGTAGGAGGCTTATTGCACCGTCTTCGGCGTATGCTCAAAGCCGCCGGCAATACGGGCAAGCTAATTATCCACTATAACTCCACCAAGACCATCCGTGAGAAGAGGGAAGAATGGAGCTCAGAGATGAGGATTATACACGAAAATCAGCTGCTTAAGATTCACCACTCTCCAGCTTGTCGGGCAACACAGGTCGATGCGGAGAAAGATGTCACCTGGGAGGCCATCACCTGCCAGAGTCACATCTATCGTCGCCCCTTGGACAAAACTGAGTACATGTATGTCCTCCAACGTGAGAGTGGTACCACGGAGTACAAATACCCGCCAGTGCAGCAAGGGACTTCCCATGAGCACATGGACTTGTGCTTGGAGGATGCTGCTATGCTCAGCACTCGACTGCAAGAGTGTCAACAAGAGCTTCAGGATGTCCGGGACACCCTGAAGGAAACGGAGGCGTTGCTGCGAGCCTGCTTAAAGGCGAGGAAAAGAGGAGATGGGAATGAACTGTGTGTCACCGCGAATGATACATGGACTCCTGACTCCCCGAATCGCCGAGCGATCAGGCGTCGTCGCACTTCTCCACCAGCAGCCTCCCCAGCCAAAGCGGAGTCAGAAGGCAGCCACAATGATGAGGAAGATCCTGAGGAGCCAGCTCAAGAAAACGAGTAGTGTAGAGTCCTTCCCTTAGTTAGCAAGATGTCGAATAGTCAAGTTGTTACGTTAAGTTAATGGTGTGTTAATGCTTGGTGTGTGACGTGAGTTGTGGAAGCCATGAGCAATTGTCCACAGCCTCGTCTTCAGATTGTTTTGCTTTGGTGTGTGAACCCACATGAAATAATAGTGCATTTATTTGGTGTGAGATATGAACCCTCGTAAAAGTATAACAAAGCCTCAACACTTCAAAGTACAAACAAAATGAAAGTAGTAAGATGATACTAAATGCTTTCAAATTAACATTGGTTGATTCTGCCAGATGGCCGGAAGAGGAAAAGGACGTGCTGCCAACCCCGCCAACCATAACGATGAGGCATGCAACCCTCATCTTTCTGGAGGCCAGGACCGGGGTGGTCGCCGTGAAGGAGTTGATCCCCTCCACCAAATGCTGGAGAATCAGAATCAGCTCATCCAGAACTTGACTCAAGTGGTGGCCAACTTGCATCAAGTTCCACCTCCACAAGCTGCACCACGCCAACCAAGGTTGAGTGAGTTTCTAGGAACTCAACCTACAAAGTTTGCAAGTGTTGCTGAACCTCTGGAGGCAGATGATTGGCTGAAGACCATTGAAAGTAAGATGAGGATTATATAATGCCAAGGGTATGAGAGGGTGCTGTTTGCCTCTCATCAATTGCATGGACCTGCTGCTGATTGGTGGACCGCCTACGTGGCCGCCCATCATGACCCTGAGAACATCACTTGGGAAGAGTTCAAGCGTAGCTTCCGCAACCATTACATCCCAAGAGGTGAACTCAAAAACAAGAGGAAGGAGTTTTTGGGACTGCAGCAGGGAAACATGACGGTGAGGGAATACCTCACTAAATTTACTCAACTATCCCGTTATGCCCCACGAGACATAGAGACTGATGAGCAGAAACAAGATTGTTTCGTGGAAGGGCTTACCGCAGAGATGCAGTGTGCAATGTCCTCAAATGAGTATGAAAGCTTCCAAAAGATGGTGGACAGAGCATTTGTGGTAGAAAGGAAGCTAAAGGCCCTGGAAAATGAGAATAAGAGGAAGGCCGGGTGGTCACATCAAGCCTCAAGGAGCAACACCCGCCCACGTATGATGCAGCAACCTACGGGGCAGACGAGCCGTGCTGCGGTACCCTATTCAGCACCAAGAGGGTACAACCCAAACTACAGGCCTTCCGCAGCACCAGCACAGCCGCAACATCAGTTTGTGCAGCAGCCTCGCCCCGCATATCCACCTCGACCCGCAGTGCAAGGACCCCCAAACCAACCCCAAGACAACAAAGGCCAGGCATCTAAGATTGGGGTGCAATGTTTTAGCTGTGGTGAAGTGGGGCACTACGCCCATAAATGCCCAAAGAAGAAGCCTGCGCCGCCACAACAGCAGAATGTAATGAGAGGACGGGTGAACCACGTCACTATGGAGGAAGCACAAGAGGCACCCGACGTGGTAGTTGGTAAGTTTCCTGCCAATTTACACCTTGCAACTCTGCTGTTTGATTCTGGTGCTACCCACTCGTTCATTGCTCAAGGGTTTGTTAAGAAGCATGACCTAGCAACCACACAAATGAACCATATGCTAGCTGTAAACTCTCCAGGTGGAGAAATAAGGACAAGACAAGTGTGTCCCAAAGTGAACCTAGACATTAATGGGGTAGTATTTACTGCTAACCTCATAGTGATAGATTCACAAGGGATAGATATTATTTTGGGTATGGATTGGTTGACCAAACATAAAGGAATCATTCATTGTTCGACCAGAACGGTGGAACTAACTCACCCTAGTGGCACAAGAGTAAAGTTCATAACAATACACGAGCCTAGGAGGGACATTAAATTAAATCAAGTTGAGGTGAAAGTCGAGGAAGTCAAGACCATCAGGGAATATCCAGATGTTTTTCCGGGGGAGTTGCCAGGTATGCCTCCCGATCGTGAAGTGGAATTTGCAATTGAGCTAGTGCCTGGAACAGCCCCGATATACAAGATACCTTATCGGATGGACTCCAAGCAGCTAGAAGAACTCAAGGATCATTTGAGAGAATTGACGGAGAAGGGGTATATTCGTCCTAGTTCCTCACCATGGGGAGCTCCAGTGATATTTGTGCCCAAGAAAGACGGAACCCAAAGGTTATGCGTGGATTACCGTGCTTTGAATGAGGTAACCATCAAGTACAAGTACCCATTGCCTCGCATTGAAGACTTGTTTGATCAGTTGAGGGGAGCTTGTGTGTTCTCGAAAATTGATCTCAGGTCGGGATACCACCAACTCAAGATAAGGCAATCTGATATTCCCAAGACAGCTTTCGTATCTCGGTACGGACTGTATGAATATACTGTCATGCCTTTCGGGCTAACCAATGCCCCGGCATACTTCATGTATCTCATGAACAAGGTACTCATGGAATATCTGGACAAATTTGTGGTGGTTTTCATAGATGACATTCTCGTCTTCTCCAAAGATGAAGAGGAACATGAGAAACATCTAAGGTTGGTGTTGCAGAGGCTGAGAGAACACCAACTATATGCCAAGTTGAGCAAGTTTGAGTTTTGGCTGAAGAGAGTTCCCTTTTTAGGACATATAATCTCGGAGGGAGGAATCTCCGTAGATCCCGCCAAAATCGAGGATATACAGAAGTGGAAGACCCCTGAAAATGTCGGGGAAGTTTGAAGCTTTTTGGGATTGGCTGGATACTATCGACGGTTTATTGAGGGATTCTCCAAGATCTCGAGACCTCTCACCAAACTGTTGGAGAAGGGAATCACATTCACCTGGACGCCACAGTGCGAGACGAGCTTTCAGGAGCTAAAGAAGAGATTGACAACAGCCCCAGTGTTGGTTATGCCAGATGTGCAGAAGAATTTCACAGTGTACTGCAATGCCTCTGGAAATGGGTTGGGATGTGTTCTCATACAAGAAGGACATGTCATGGCATATGCATCCCGGCAGCTTCGGAAGCACGAGAAGAACTATCCTACACATGACCTAGAACTAGCCGCAGTGGTACACGCGTTGAAAATTTGGCGGCACTATTTGATGGGGAAGAGGACAGAGATATATACGGATCATAAGAGTTTGAAGTACATATTCACACAGCCAGACCTCAACCTCAGACAAAGGAGATGGCTAGAGTTAATCAATGACTTTGATGTGGGCATCAACTATCATCCTGGGAAAGCAAACGTCATGGCCGATGCTTTGAGTCGGAAAGTGCAGGTAAATAAGTTGAGCTTGAAGGACATGCCTGCAGAATTGAAGGACGAGGTTATAAGGCTCAATCTATGTCTAGTAAATAGTAGTGAAGCCATCGCCATGGAAGTGGACTCCACACTCGAGCGAGACATACGCGAGGGCCAAAAGAATGATGAGAAGATACAAGAAATCAGGCAACTCATCAAGGAAAATAAAGCTCAAGGTTTCAGAGAGGATGAACAAGGTACGGTGTGGCACGGGAAAAGGATCTGTGTGCCAGAAGTAAAGGAGATCCGTGAATTAATTTTGAAGGAGGCTCACGATTCCGACTATTCCATTCATCCTGGGAGTACGAAGATGTACCAGGACCTCAAGAGCAGGTATTGGTGGTATGGCATGAAGCGAGATGTCGCGGAACATGTTGCCCTATGTGACACATGTCAGTTGGTGAAAGCAGAACATCAACGACCCGCGGGATTATTGCAACCACTCAAAGTGCCTGAATGGAAATGGAAAGAAATCAGCATGGATTTTGTCGTGGGATTGCCTAGGACCCAATCTGGGTATGATTCAATATGGGTCATCATTGATAGGCTAACCAAGGTAGCTCATTTCATCCCCGTGAAAGAAAGCTACAGCGGATCCAAATTGGCAGAATTGTACATGTCAAGGATCGTGTGTTACCATGGAGTGCCAAAGAAGATAGTGTCGGACCGAGGGACACAGTTCACCTCGAGGTTTTGGCAGAAGTTGCATGAAACCATGGGAACCCATCTGAACTTCAGCTCTGCCTATCATCCCCAAACTGACGGGCAGACGGAGAGAACCAATCAGATCCTTGAAGATATGTTAAGGGCATGCGCACTCAAAAACAATAGGAGTTGGGACAAGAACTTACCGTATGCGGAGTTTTCCTATAACAACAGCTATCAAGCTAGTATGAAGATGTCACCGTTTGAAGCTTTGTATGGAAGGAAGTGCAGAACTCCCCTATTTTGGAACCAAACAGGAGAAAGTAAAGTGTTTGGTCCAGAAGTGCTACAAGAAGCCGAGGCGAAGGTGAGGGAGATTCGCAACAACTTGAGGATAGCACAGACACGCCAAAAGAGCTATGCCGATGTACGAAGAAGAGAGCTCGTTTTCAACGTGGGAGACTATGTTTATCTCAAGGTGTCCCCTATCAGAGGACTTCGTCGGTTCAAGGTGAAAGGGAAGTTGTCACCTCGATACATCGGACCCTTTCAAATTTTGGAAAGGAAAGGCGAAGTGGCATATCAACTAGAGTTACCGGTTCATCTATTGGATGTGCACGATGTATTCCATGTGTCACAACTCAAGAAATGTCTGAGGACGCCTGAAGAGGTGTTACCCATGAATGAAGTGGATGTAGCTGAGGATTTGTCTTATGCCGAGCAACCATACAAGATTTTGGAGACAATGGAACGCCTCACCAGAAATAAAAGAATCCGGATGTGCAAGGTGCAGTGGAAGCATCATTCAGAAGAGGAAGCCACCTGGGAATGGGAAGATGAGCTCAAGGCACAATTTCTGGAATTGTTTTCTTAGAAACACCAATCTCGAGGACGAGATTTCTTTTAAGGGGGGTAGAGCTGTAACACCCCAAAATTTTGATTCAAAACACTAAATCATGTTAAGAGGGGAATTTAAAATTTTTTGGACGTGTTGCATGTTTTGCAAAAATCCAAATTCAAACTGGAATTCAAATTAAACTCAAATCAGAAAAGAAATGGAAAAAGAAAAAAGGGAAAACAGAAAAAAACCGGCTAGTGGGCCAAAACCCACCAGCCGGCCCAACTTACCCGCGCCAGCCCGCAGCCGCGCGCCCGCGTTTTCTCACGCTGACAGGCGGGACCCACCCGGGCTTCGTCTTCCACCTCGCGCCGCGCCGGACTCTCTCTCACCGAATCCAAACCGATCAGAACTGCTGCGGATCACAGCCGATTTTCGCTCGAGGAGGAAACAGACATGATCTAAACCACCTCGCCGCCTTCCCCCGTCTATAAAAACCCCGGCCACGTTCTGTTTTTCCCACGCGATCGCCGATTTTTAATCTGTGAGAACCGAGACTTCTCCGGTGAATTCTGGCCGATCTAAGCTCGGAAACTCCGATCTAACTCGCTGGTCTTGATCCACCGCCTCCGGGGAACCTTGCAGGTGCAGAAAACTCGGTGGCTTGCGGTGTAAACACAGCGCCGACGAGCTTCGCCGTGGTTTTGCCTCGGACCTCGCCGCCGATCACCTTCCAGGACCTCCGAGCTCAAGAAAACCCCCGAGGTGAGATCCCCGACCTCCCCTCTACCGATCTATGCCATAAGATCACAGTTCTAGGCAGAATTCTCGAGGATCCGAAAGTTTCCAGCGAGATCGCCGCTTCCCGCCGCCGTGCGCCGCCGGCAGCGCCGCCCGCGCTCGATCAGAGCGACGTGGCCGCTTGTGCGCCGTTTATTTTAAATCGCACGGTAGGGTTTAAATTCCCGCGTACCGGTTCGATGTTAGAATCTCAGCCGTCGGTTTAAAATCGGACGGTCCACGTCAGCCCCGCGTTATAAAGACTGGAATTCTTACGTGCTACCCCCTGGGGTTCTCGGGAAATAAGAGCTAGCCCCGGAAACTTCAGATCTAGCCCCTGGAACTCCAGAAAATCATGTAAATTCATTTAAAAATCAGTTTTAGCCCCTAGACTTAATAAAAATTAGGAAAAACACCTCTGATAAGTGTAGCTAGACCCCTGGAAATTCTGAAAATAATATTATAGACCCTGTAATGGGGTGAGTTCATCATTTTAGCCCTGTTTAGTATTTAATTTAGAAAATTGAACATGTAACTAGTGTTTAAAAATTAAAAGTGGGACAAACATATTGTCAAAATTAAGTTAAAGACTTTCTCAGTGTTTAGGAAATTTTGGAGTGAGATAAAAACATATTTTGGACTGAATTGAATCTATTTAATTTATTATTCACAATTAGGGACACATTTTTAAGTAATAAATAGTTTTAGAAAATAGGGAAAATAATTATGAAATAGTTTACATCAGAGGCAAAGGTCAAAATATGTTATTAAATTATTTAGGACCAGAAACTATTCTGTTTAGATGATGAGTATTACTAATTTCATAATAAAGTACACAATTATGCATAGGAATATAAATCTGAAAATATAGCAACTAGTAAATGATAAATGGAGTTTTTAAAAATCCAAAGAGTTCAGTTTAGGGTTGGTAGAAATTATGAAGGCACATATGGAGAAGAAAAATACTTTTCATACATATTTGGTAGTGAAAGGGTGTAGTAGTTGAATATAAGAAATTTATTGGAAACTCATATATATAGTATGTAAGTATAAATGTGAACACAAAAGTAGGAATCATATACACATGATTAAAAGTGCATGCAAGCCACAACTCAACACACATAAAGTAACCACCACACATATAATGGTGAAGGACTTTCATAAATGTGAATGTGTGGTTTGTATAAAGTAGAAGTGTGAACTATGTCTTATGATTGTTGTTTTTCTTTTGCTATGTGTGATGGTATGATGTAGAACCTGCTCAAGAGCAAGTTATTCCTTTCCAAGACCAGGACTACCCATTTCAAGAGCAGCAAGAAGGAGGCAAGTGTCCTTGACCACTTTGATCCTATGCTAGGATGTGTAGCTAGAATTATTTGCATTGTCAATTGAAAATATGAAACCCATGTTAGAATGTTTCCCTAGAATTGCATTACCTTGTTTCCTTGTAGCTTGGGTTGGGATTTATTTATTATGTCATTTATTTACATGCATATGCTTAGCCATGCTTAGAATGGGATATTTGGGATATGAGATTATCAGTTTATATTATCATACTCTTGAATGAGATATTGTGAGTTATGTAGAGGTAGGGATCAAGGCAAGTTGGATGTTTTGGTTGTGTGCTGGGTGCACGAGACTCGGGTTTGTGTTTAGTACTTGCCTGGATCCTAAGGACCGGTTCATGGAGCATGTAACCTGTCTTTACAGTGCCAACCACATGCTGAGATGGGGCAGCTTGGCCAATTAATTAGGTGTATCCCGGCGTAGTATGGGTGTGTTGGATGGTGCGGGGAATAGGTGTCAGCTGGACTACCATATGAACCGCAAGGCTCAAGAGGGGGCCACTGCAGCGGGGTTGGAGCCTCTTGTATGCTGTTAGGGGTGAAACCTCAGTGGGCCCACGCTCGTCGGGAATCCCTTTGTAAAGGCTTCGTAGTGATCTCCTGGCTACACACCTGGGAAGTGTGAATGTGGTTTGTGGCCACTGGCATAATGGAGGTTCTTTTAGTCCACCCGGCAACGGGGGATGAAATCACTACATGTGGGTACAGTGGTACAAACTCTGCAGAGTCAAAACTGTCATGACAGCCGTGCTCACGGTCAAGAGCGGCTTGGACTTATTCATGATTAGAGGATTGATGGTTTTGGAAGTTGTGAATGTTAAGCGGGGAGCTTAACATTGGAAATGATGTTATGGTTATTTGATTATGATGAGGGTATGGGAGCTTGGGACCATTTCATCTATGTAGTAATGTAGGTGCTTAAAAAGCTAAGGTGATAGGAATTAATTGCATAGTGCTTTAACCATGAGTTCAACCTCTCCTTGTTCTAGCCATGCATGATATAATTTTCCACACTTGCTGAGTACCCTTGGTACTCAACCTTGCATATTTGTTGGTTTATATTGCTGCTCAGGTCAAGACAATGAGGTGGTGTATAATGACCAAGACTTTGGACCGGAAGAAGGTTTCTAGGTTCATGGAGACCCCGGGCAATGCCTGTGATGGAGCCCTAAAGAATAATATTCTGCTGCTAGTTTATTTACTTGTGATGAACTTATTATTGTCCATCGAGACATTTGCTATGTACGACTTAATTATATTAGACACCTGGCTTGTAATAAATGATGCTTCACTATTTGTCATCACATGTATGAGAAAATGATCCTGGCATACATGTGTTATTCACTTAGTTGTTCTTCGGAAAAACCGGGGGTGACAGTCAGCGGGAAGAAGGGGGCGCGCGCTGCTGCGGGCTGGCGCGGGATCGGGTGGGCCGGCTGGTGGGTTTCGGCCCACTGGCCGGTTTTTTCTGTTTTCCTTTTTCTTTTTCTATTTCTTTTCTGTTTTGAGTTTAAATTGAATTCCAGTTTGAATTTAAATTTTTGCAATACATGCAACACGTCCAAAAATTTTTAAATTCCCTTCTTAACAGGATTTTGGGGTGTTACACCTTCCGATCTCAACTTTAACTTGCTAATTCATTTATGAACCAATCCCGTATGCCCCTGTTGTTCCTGAACGTGCGAGTAGCTTTTCACCACTCAACTTCTACCGAACCTTAATTAAGCATGGCAGTTCTATACGGTAAACGACACCTACCCAATACTCCATGGGTCATTTGGTTATGCAAGAGGAGTATCAAACACTAGACCTAATGCACAGTTCATATCTTAACCGAAAGTGAATACAAAGTAAAAACTTAACAGCTGTTAAATGAAAACCGGAGCTTGCCTGTTTTGCAGGGTGGTCGTATATAAGCAGTTAGTATCCTTGCTGATCAACCCTTGATTCTCCGGAGCTTGATCCACTTCAATGAATTGCTCCTTTGAATCCCCTTCGTTGTGGTTCCTATTGAAATGCATATGCACATGTTTTATAGAATGTAATGGAAAGAAGTTATAGAATGGAGTTCTTAGGAACAGAGGTTGTGTGGAAAAACCAAGAATGGCCTGGTTCGCCACTGTTGTGCAAAGAATCAGGAATGAACTAGCTTGGTCTTAAAGTTTTAGGTAGACACTAACTTTCCTAATGATCATAATGGATGAACTGAAAAGAATTGGATGCAACTGGAGAACAAGAACTCCTGTGGCATCAAAACTTTTACAGCAGGTTCTACACTACCTAGGGATTTAGCTTGCCAAATTGCAGCTAATGTGGAGTTAGATTGTGTTCTCCATAATTCTCACAATGTCTCTTATGTATTTCCACATATACATAAGTATAGAGAATAAGAACAGGGCGTTTCAGGGCTCAACTTGAGCTGATAATTTACATGTGAGTTACTGGTCACATGAGAATCAATTGGTCCAAAATTCAGACCTTTTACTTGAGTAGTTCTTCCAGAATAATTTTTTGAGCATTTCTACACTAAAGAATAAATTCTGAAGTAATGTGCATTTTCATGCCCAATTAAGTGAAATACAATATCAAGTATGTTGCAGAGAGCTTGCATAAATTTTCCTATGATTTTTTGAGCTATGGTTGTGTAAGGGCCTCAGTTTTTGACACATATTTGAAGTGTTCATCACCACACACCTCATTTGAAGCAAGATGATGAACACAAATGAAGAGCAAGTAACCACCATCAACATGCTCATTAGAAAACAAACTCACATATTGCAAAAGTGGTATTTCCCACATGTGATATAGAGGGGCTGGACATATGAAAACTCCTACACATTGCTAAGGATGTCCATGCCAAGTTTCACCCAAATTCAAAACCTTTTTGAGGTCATTTTGGGTATAGTGAGAAAGAGGGCAGTTTGAAACCATATTCAAATTCAAACTGTTTTTATCCCATGAATTTAAAAGTGGGAGGCATATTCTTATTCAGCACATTTTGTGAGCTCACACACCAAATTTCACTCCATTTGGAGTTGATCTTGACATGAGCTAAGTGGGACAAATTCAAACTTTATTTGAATTTCAAACTGAACTTGTGCTGAAATTCATTCAAACCAAACCCAATTTGAATTCTAACCAATTCAACTGGTTCATGGGTGAATATTTTGAATCAACATGGGTATTTTGGGGCTCACTGTTTACAACAGTGATTACGAGTAAATTTCAGAGGTTAAAATTGGAAGTGGGACTCACATGTCAGCCACTGAGAAGGTCTAACCGAGTGGACTTTCAGTGCTCGGGTCCCCGAGCTCCTCCCGAGAGCGCCACCGAGGGGAGGCCGCCACGCCACCACCTGCTTGCCGCCTCGGCCGGTGAACCGCCTCGCAGGGGTCCTTATCTGCGCGCCCGAGCAGTCACAGGGGGTCTTCACCGCTGCCTCGTCGCACTTCCACCCAAAAAGCCGAAGCACCTAGCCACCCGAGTGAGCTTTCGGTTCCTCGTCGCTCGGCCGATCCAGTGACCCTCCCGGTGATCTGAGACCAGCACCGGGTGCGCCAAGCCATCTTCGACACCTTCGCATCGGTTCCAGACCCTGCGCGGTCTTCTCCGAGCTCCACCACGGCGATCTTGTCTCTGCCGGTTCAGCTCGAGCCGCCGCTGCGGGAACCGTCCTTCCGGCCACCACAGCCCACCGTTCACTGAGCTGTGAACAGCAAAGAGGTTCGTCTTCAACCCCTATTTCTTTTCCGCAAGCTCCGGCGGCGTGACAAGCACTGCTCAAGCCGGAATTTCATGTTTTCGCCACGGTGTGCAAAAGAGTGGTCTGTAACGATCCGAGAAATTTGTAAGACACACTGCATCACTCATACTATCATGGAGAGGATCACTTCTAGTAGCCCGTGCGGGTCCATAGGAGCAGGAACCACGAAGAACCGTGGAGGGAAACCACTGTTCTTCGAGTTTTAGTAGAAATCCCAATTTCCGGCCCAGGTCGCACAGTGACAGCCCAACACAGCCCTTCCCGAGCTCCGTCGAGCTCACGTCGACCTTTCCTATGGTCCACTGATGCTCGACGACCCTTAGCTCGATCGGGTTAGGTGCTAGGGAGGACGGGCAACGCAGCCGAAGTTCTCCCGAGGCTGCAGCTCGTCGCCGACCATGTGGCGGCCATTTTCATGGCAAGCTGGCCCGAGAATCCTGTTCCCCGAGAGAAAATAGGCAGAGGCGGCAAAAATCGTGAAGTTTGGAGCTCTACCGAAGCTGCCGGCGAGCTCTCCGGCGAGATACCCCGGCGGCAGAGAGCGGGCGTCGGGAGGTTGAAGAAGGGGGTGGACCTCAGCTGTCAGCGACCGATATTTTAAATCGGGATCGGGCTGCGGCCGGGATCGGGTGTGCTGGCGCGCAAAAACCTTGTGGGCCACGGTGTGCTGTCGCCTCAGCGCTCAACACGTGTCCCTGCAGGCCCCGGCAGATTTAAACTTTTCCCCCGATTTTCAGATTCCATTCAAACTTCAAATCCTCATAACTTTGGCTAGGAAGCTCCAAATCGAGTGAACCAAATTTTGTTTGGTTCAGCTCTCTGAGCACTTTCCAGAAAATCAAGTTTCACTTCATGAAAACCCTTATTTCTCCAGAATTAATTCCTCAAATTTTAAACTGTTTGGAATTTTAACATGAGAATCCTTTGGAGGAAAATCCTGAAATTTTGCTGGGATGTTCACCAAAATATCCCTGAACTACCATAACAATTTCAGATCCATTTGAGCTTAGTTGATCCACCTAATGGTGTGATTAGTGAAACTGTTCCAGAGAAAATAGAAATTTTTCAGAAACATTTTCAGAATTTTCTCTGAAAGTGTTTAGATCATATCTTTAGCTAGGAACCTTCAAATTAAGTAAGACCAACTCCATTAGAACCCTCTAAAAATCTAGTTTTCAGAAAGTCATAGTTTGTTTCATGAAAATCAATAGAACACCCTAAAAGCCTTCAATTAAGGTCAAGTACATAATTAATTGTGGAGGGCTCAAATGAGCTTTGCTGCAAATAAAACTTGACCAAATCTCTGTTTAGGTTGTAACCAAGCCACAGTAAAAGTTTCACAGTCATTGGGTCTGTCTAGTGAGAGTTATAGACTTCACAACTTCAAACTTAATACAAATGCATTTAAATTGATACATGTACCTCTTATATCATGTAGTCGCTAAGGTCGAGGAGGAACCCGAAGTCCTAGACTTCGTTACTCCGGAGGATCAGCTAGCCTAAAACCAAGAGCAGCAAGGCAAGCTCCAGTTTGCATTAACCGTTTTACAATTTTTTATTGTTTTGAGCACTTACTTGAGTATTATGATTCTTTGCATTAGAGTCTTGTTTGGAAACCCAATTGCATAGCCCAGAAAACCATGGGTTGGGTTTAGGATTGCAAACCCTGTTAGCTACTGCAATGCTAAGATAGTGTAGGATTCGGTACAAGTCGAGTAGTTGGAACTACTCACGAGCATAGGCTAGAGGCACTCAACTCGGGTAGAGATAGCACATGAAACACATGGCAAGAAAATGAGACCAAGCGGAGGGTAAGGGCAGCAGGACTTTGGGGCCTGTGTGCTGCAGCTCCGCTTGTGTCGATTGAGGACCGAGCCCTGTGCGGGCCTATTGAACAAGCTAGAACAGTACCGAAGACCTACCGGCTATATGGGAACCGGGAAACCGATGTAACTCAGGTAGCTGGGTGTTGAGGCATAGCTGGTCGTTCAGAGGGTAGGTTGAGAGCTCGAGGTGTAAATCGGCTGGCGGCACCAAGATGCGCGTGCAGAGACCTCTTCCTCCGGACGATTGGACCGGTTCAACATTTGGCTAACGGGTGAAAGGTAGTTGCGTACGGCGTCCGTGATGGTTGTTGTAGGCAACATCGAGTACGGGCGTACGTGACGGGTTATTCGGGTAACCCTGCAGGTGTAAATCGATTATAATCGCCGTCCCTCACGGTCAGTGAGTACCACTTGTTCACTGTACCGTGACGTAGAAAGAACAGGCTGGTTACATGTTAAAATGTTGCTGATTGAAAGATGGACTTTTCTTGTTAATGGTTTGCTGTAGTTAGAGCTAACTAAAGTTCCTTTCAACTTTGGGCAAAGTACATGAGAGAAATGCGTTTCTTGTTTGATTGCGGCTCTCTCATGTGCATTAGCGTAAGGTTCTCCACCACCTGCTGCTAAAACCTAAAAGTAAGGTTCTACTAATTAGGCGAGTCCATGCAATTGATTTTTACCTCATGTAACCCATCACCCCTCATGTAGAAGTTCCATGTTTAGGTGAGACAGGTCAGACTTGCTGAGCCTTCGTGCTAACTGCTTGTGTTAGAAGCATTTGCAGGGTTCTATGAGGAAGGGACTCCCGAAGAGGAGACGGAACCCCAGGAGGGGAACCCCGTCGAGTGGGAGTCGTGCACGCTGCAGAGTTAGTGTGCGTGTGTGCTAGCAAGGACACGTTCAAGGGCTGAACGTGGACTTGATGCGTAGTCTACGCCCGCGAGTGTAGACTGGACTTATTTTGATGTAAACATGTTCATAAACTTGTTTATGTAATAAAATTTCGCTTCCGCTTTGTACCTTTGACGTGTGTTATACGGTGCTGTGCAACGCAGCACCCCTCAGCGTGATCCTGGCTCGACAAGACCGTGGGGTCGTGTCAGCGCTGGTATCAGAGCTCGCTTGAGGTTTAACGCACTACAAAGGTCATCTTATTCAAAAAAATCCAGTGAGGAACGAGTTAGTAGCCCATATAAGGATGTTATTAGTATATAGAAAGTGGCATATTAACTTATTTGATTATGTCGGAAAATCGTGTATCTCGGGACGTGTATGTCTTGGGGGTACACGTAAGCGCTGTCCACCAGTGCACACAAGCTGAAGGGTGGAGCCCCACGGATGGCAGGTAACCCGACCCGCTTTGATATCCTCTGCGACTCTTCATGTCGTTTGGGGTATTCGAGCAACGTCTGTCCCTGGCATGCATGGTGCAACTTGGGAGACCCCGTCACGTGGTCTGAAACGTGAACACTTAACTCAAGGCGTGGTTGGCTTGAGAACATCCGGGCGAGTGATGACGGCCGGGTGTATGAACTGTATGGATTCCGGGCTCGGTGTGCAGCCGAGTCTGACGATTGTTTGAGTTTCTGCAGGTAGTCTAAGCACGAAACGGTAGACGTGTAGCATCTGTGTGCGAGTGACGTTTAGTGCCACTGAATTAACGAAGCCGGCTAAGTCCGGTATAGGTTTTTCATTGTGAGGACGTAGTACCGACATAATCTGGTGACGCATCGATGTCACACCCCATTAAAGGAACAACTTCATTTAAAACTTGAAGGTTTTGATCTAAAGTAGTAAAACTTGATGTAACTCCTTCCCTTGAACAGGATATTCAAAGTTAACAAGTTTTCAACTTATAGGTTGTTAAGGACAGAGCACTCTGTTTTCAGCTGAATCAAGGCTGAAGTAAATCAGAGGTTAGAGGATGAGTTCTTTCGAGGTTGGGGTCATATGGTACAATTATGGAAAGATTTGGAAGAGCTTTACAACTTTTCTGCTGAGGTCCAGAGGTGTTTCGACCCTTAACCAATCTAAAAATGCAGTGGAGTTGAAACTGTCCAGAAAACAGGACAGAGCAAAGACTCTCTGTAAACTCTCTGTAAATTAAGCATAACTTCCTGCTTAAAAATCCAAAAAGAGAAAATGAGGTAGTTATGGAAAGCTTATGAGATGGGTTACAACTTTGTAACAGAAAGTTTTGTCAGATTAGGAACAGAATTAACTGGAAGTCTTGGATCAAACCAGTACCTAAAGCAGGGAGGTGCTGTCCAATTGTTTCCAGAAATTCTGTTAACTTTGATATCTCATAACTTTTGAATCAGGACAGATCTTAGGCCAAGCAAATGCTTTCTAGAAAGCATTGAAGTTATCTTTAACTTTGATGTTGAGCTCCAGACCTAGTTTTGCCTTTAACATGTCCTAAATCAGGTTGAAATGGAAACTGGTAAGGGCTGTCATGGGAACAGCAGATCAGCAGTCAAATTTGTTTAAAATTTGAACTATGTTTCCAAGTTTTATGGGTTCAATGACATGTCTTATGTTATAACTCAGTGGTTTACTGTTTAAATAAATATTTGACATTTCTCAAATATATTTTTACAGATGACAGCAGATAAGCAGTTGGAGAACGGGTGGTGGTGTCCCACTGTTCTCACCGCAGCGGCTATCCGGAAACATTGAGGCAGATGCTTCAATATTTCCGATATAACCAGATGCCGCAGTACTTTGCCAAGGAAGAAGGTGAAGAGGGGAACAATATGTGGACAATCCATGTCGAAGTCCCTGCAGGACCTACGCCACCCGGTTTGGTGCCGTTCACCTTCACGGTGAGAGGAAGACAGCCCGAAGGTATGTGGCAAGTGGCAGCCCGTGACACCATGTGACGTTTCTGCCAACTACACCTGCAGGCTATGGAGGGCACTCCATATGCGATCGTTCCGGTGGAGGGACGGGCTCAGCATGTGTGGGAAGAGAGGTACCAGGAGGCAACAGACCCGAGTTGTCCAAGGTACAACCCCGCGGAGGCAAATCTCAGCCTCCAAATGAGGGCGGGAAACGCCGTGATGGACAGCCAAGCTGTTCATACGGAGCATCTCACCACGAAGCTCAAGGAGAGCATGAGCCGTGGAGACCATTTCGAGAGTGCTCACAGCGCACTCCGCAATGTGCTCCTTCTGACGATCAAGCGACTGAATGAACAACACAATCAGTTGCATCGTCTGAAAAAGGCAAAGAAGAAGAGCCGTGTCGACATCGCGGCGTTGCAAGAACTGGTACAGAATCTGACCCAGCAGAACGAGGAACTTACTCAAGAGCGGGACGACGCTATTGAGGAATGGCAAGGCTAGGAAGAAGATTACAACCAGGCCATGGACGAGGTGCATGCTTTGCAGGACCTCGTACCTCCGGTATTGGGCGTACCGGTGGTCTTGGGCCTTCCAGCAATGGGAGAGCCCGAGATGGGCAAAGAGGTGGTAGATCCAGATCCACCAGCAGAGGTACCGGAGGAGGACAACCCGCAGGAGGTTGAGTTCTACTCCGAGTAGGGGGTTACAGTTGCTAAGTAGGGCAGCTAGGGTAGTGTAACCCAACTTTTGTAAATCGGTGACATGTTGTGTAGGCAGTAGCGTATGTATAGGTAGTGACGACATGAGCACGACTTCTCGGAGAACCGAGAATAATCTATTTTGTATAAAGTTTATGCTTTATCAATATATGTAAATGTTGTGCAAATCTTTCATGTGTCACTTCAATACCTACTATTGCATATGGAATTTTAAGTAAGACATGTGCTAATCGCTGCTGTTTTGAATTTCAGAATGACGCGTACTCGTGCCAACCCGGAGGTTGGGGGTACTAGTCAAGGGGGAGAGACCTCCCAACAGCCTCCCGAGGACTCCTCGGGACAGCAGCAGCAACAGCAGCAACAGCAACAGCAAACACCGCCACCGCCACTACCGACAGTTACATTGGCCGACATCGTCGCGGCAATGGCGGGTTCACACCAGCAGCACACAGAGTTGCTGCAGACCCTCATCGCTAATATGTCTCGCCCAGAGAGACGTCAAGACCGTGAGGAGCGTCAACAGAGCTCCTACTCCGACTTCCTGGCGACTCATCCCCCGGTATTTTCAAGGGCGGATGAACCTCTTGACGCGGACAACTGGCTCCACAGAATAGAAATGAAGTTCAGGCTGCTCCAGATAAGTGAGCAGCGCAAGACTCAGTTCGCGGTCCAGCAGCTCCAAGGATCCGCGAGCGCGTGGTGGGCCAACTTCTGTGCTTCACAGCCCACCGACCGAGTGATGACCTGGACGGAGTTCCGTACTGCCTTCAGGGCCTATCATATACCGCCAGGTTTGATGAAGAGGAAGACGCATGAGTTCTTACACCTGCAACAAGGGAGCCGGAACACGCTGGAATACTCCAGAGCGTTCAACGATCTCGCGCTCTATGCGTCGTATCACGCAGATACTGACGAGAAGCGGCGGGACCACTTTTACCAGGGGCTTAACCCGCTCCTGAAGGATAAGTTGGCGATGTTCAATCGCGGCAGCCTCAACGACATAATTGATGCTGCGATTGTTCAAGAGGACTCCGGCAAGGAGTTGGCGGCGGTGGAGCGAAAGCGAAGCGCACCGCAAAGCAGCGGAGATGGAAGCGGTCCTTCTCAGAAGTTTCAGATGGTGAATCGCCCACCATCAGGTCCACGCTGGCAGCCACCACAGAGGTCGATGCCGTTCCGCAGTCGGCCGTACTCTTCACCAGCATTCAGGCCGGCACTGCCAGTACCACCTCCGCAACAACAGCAGCAGCGGGCGATGCCACGTGCGTATGTACCTCAGCAACGCATGCCGGGCTTTCGTCCCCCGAGCACTACACCAGCAGCGGCCACATGTTACAAGTGTGGTCATCCAGGACACTTCGCGAGCAGTTGCCCGGAGAGGCAAGGCGGCGGAGTGGCACCGCAGTTTCCGGGGAGGAATCAACCCCGGAACCCTACTAATGCGCGGCGGGAAAACCCTAGGCCCGGCACCGTCCACCAGCTTGCCATAGAGGACGTGCCGGAGGGCGAGCCAATCCTTGCGGGTATGTTCCAACTCCACCAGCATCCCGCTATAATATTATTTGATTCAGGCGCCACGCATAGCTTCATTAGCCAATCTTTCATTGATAAACATAGCTTGCAAATACTACCCACCGATAGTCCTTGTGTGATCTGTTCACCGGGTGGGAAAATTTCAGCAAGCATGATGGTCCCAAAAGCGCCATTGTGCTTAGAGGGTAGAGTTTACCCTACGTCCCTCACAATCTTAGGGGGACAAAAGGTCGATGTCATCTTAGGGATGTCGTGGTTAACCCGCCATGGCTTTTATAGACACCGTCCTCCGAGTTGTGCACTTGAACTCAGAAGTGCACGAGTCTCACTCATTATTTCTGGACAGTCCAGAAATAAAACTTCCAAGTGTCTATCAAGCCACAACCATCAGATTGGAAGATATTCCAGTAGTCCGAGAGTTCCCTGACGTGTTCCCGGAAGATTTACCGGGGATGCCGCCCGATAGAGAGGTGGAGTTCAAGATTGAACTTGCACCGGCAACCATGCCAATATCCCGAAGGCCGTACAAGATGGCGCCCAAGGAATTGGCTGAACTGAAGACTCAGCTCATGGATCTTCTGGAGAAGGGTTTTATTAGGCCGAGCTCCTCGCCATGGGGCTGTTCGGCATTATTTATCAAGAAGAAGGATGAGACGTTACGGCTTTGCGTGGACTATCGTCCATTAAATTCCCTAACCATCAAGAACAAGTACCCGTTGCCACGGATCGACATGTTGTTTGATCAGTTGGTCGAAGCAAAGATCTTTTCCAAGATGGACTTAAGATCCGGGTACCATCAGATTAAGATAAGGGCTGAGGACATTCCGAAGACGGCTTTCTCGACGAGGTACGGACTTTATGAGTACCTGGTCATGTCCTTCGGCCTCACCAATGCTCCAGCTCACTTCATGTATCTAATGAACTCGGTATTCATGCCGGAGCTGGACAAGTTTGTCGTGGTCTTCATCGACGACATCCTGGTATATTCCAAGTCAGAGGAAGATCACAAGAAACATCTGCGTATAGTCTTGCAACGGCTGCGGGATCACAAGCTATACGCAAAATTCAGCAAATGCGAGTTCTGGATATCGCAAATGCCTTTTCTCGGGCATATCATTTCAGCGGAGGGTATCGCTGTAGACCCGAGCAAGATCACTCAAGTGCTGAATTGGAAATCCCCGAGAACTGTTCACGAGGTACGGAGTTTCCTCGGACTCGCGGGATATTATCGGAGGTTCATTCCGAACTTCTCAAAGATTGCCAAGCCTATGACGGAGCTGCTGAAGAAGGCTACCAAATATGTTTGGAGTCCAGCGTGCGAAGCAGCATTCAAGGCTTTAGTCAAGCACCTGACATTCAGCACCGGTTTTGGCGCAGCCAGACACAACAAAACCATTCGATGTGTACTGCGATGCATCCGGCATTGGGCTCGGATGTGTGCTGATGCAAGACCGAAGAGTGGTCGCGTATGGATCACGGCAGCTTAGAAACCATGAGCAGAATTATCCAACCCACGATTTGGAGCTCGCTGCCGTGGTGCTTGCACTGAAAATGTGGAGGCACTACCTACTCGGTAACCTCGTACATTTATATACCGACCACAAAAGCCTCAAGTACATATTCGCTCAGAAGGAGCTGAACATGAGGCAACGAAGATGGTTAGAATTCATAAAGGATTACGAAATAGAGATCCATTATCATCCGGGCAAGGTAAACGTAGTGGCTGATGCGCTAAGCCGCAAGTCACACGTCAACAATCTGACCATCACACCGTTGGAAGAGAGCGAACCACCACTACATGTGATTCCACACGGAGTTCTACAACCTAGCTTTGATCCCAACCATCCGTGAAGAGATAGCGGCAGCCCAGAAGAATGACAAGGGCATGTCACATTTGTGGAGACGTGTAGACAGTGGGGAGTTGAAATGTTTCCGGAAGGACGGAGACGGCGTCCTATGGTTCAAGGACCGAATCGTTGTACCCCATAACCCGGAATTACGGAAGAAAATCTTTGATGAGGCTCACTTGTCAAAGTTTTCTATTCACCCCGGAAGCAACAAGATGTATCAAGAACTCAGAAGCAAGTTTTGGTGGACACGGATGAAACGAGAGACTGCAAAATACGTGTCCGAGTGTGATACATGTCGAAGGGTGAAGGCAGACCATATGCGGAAACCGGGACTGCTGCAACCACTGGGCATTCCTGCCTGGATGTGGGAAGACGTGAGCATGGATTTCATCGTTGGTTTACCCACCACCTTGCAGAAACATGATTCTCTGTGGGTGTTCATCGATCGGCTCACCAAAGTTGCCCATTTCATCCCGGTCAACACCAACTAAAACGCCAAGAAGTATGCTGAACTGTACATCTCACGGATCCTATGCTTGTACGGCGTACCCCGTACCATTATATCGGATCGGGGCACTTTATTTGTGTCCCGTTTTTGGGAGCAGCTGCACGCTACATTGGGGACGAAGCTGATCCGTAGTTCAGCGTACCACCCGCAGACGGATGGGCAAACGGAGCGGGTAAATCAGATCCTAGAAGACATGCTACGAGCTTGCGCTATCAACCACGACAAGAATTGGGATGATCACTTGTCGTTAGCCGAGTTCTTGTACAATAATGGGTACCAAGCCAGCATTAAGATGGCGCCCTACGAGGCGCTATACGGGCGGAAATGCCGCACACCATTGAACTGGTGTGAGTCTGGCGAAAGGGTTACCTTCGGGATTGACCTTGTCAACAACGCGGAAGAAAAGGTTCGACTGATTCAAGCGAACCTGAAAGCCGCCCAATCCCGTCAGAAACAATATGCGGACCGGAGGAGACGCCCATTACAATTTGAAGTGGGGGATCACGTATATCTACGTGTATCTCCAATGAAGGGCGTAAACAGATTTGGGGTGAGAGGAAAGTTGGCACCCCGATTCATCGGTCCATTCCAGATTACCGAAAGATGTGGATCGGTAGCATACCGGCTGAAATTACCAGAAGCACTTTCCGGTGTGCACGACGTCTTTCACATTGCCCAGCTGAGGAAGTGTCTTAAGCTATCAACTACCGTTCAGCTGGAAAATATTGAAGAACTGCAACCGGATCTCACCTATCGGGAGGAACCGGTGTAGATTATCGATGAAAAGGCCCGAACCACACGCCACCGTACGTTGTGGTTCTACAAGGTTCTATGGAGTAATCACTCCCTGGACGAAGCGACATGGGAGAGCGAAGGATTTCTTCGCGCCAACTACCCCAACTTTTTCACGTCGCATATCCGGTAATTTTCCACCGTCCTCTCTCTCATTCTCACCTTATAATCTCGGGACGAGATTCTTTTAAGGGGGGAGGAATGTAAGGGCCTCAGTTTTTGACACATATTTGAAGTGTTCATCACCACACACCACACACCTCATTTGAAGCAAGATGATGAACACAAATGAAGAGCAAGTAACAACCATCAACATGCTCATTAGAAAACAAACTCAAATATTGCAAAAGTGGTATTTCCCACATGTGATATAGAGAGGCTGGACATATGAAAACTCCTACACATTGCTAAGGATGTCCATGCCAAGTTTCACCCAAATTCAAAACCTTTTTGAGGTCATTTTGGGTATAGTTAGAAAGAGGGCAGTTTGAAACCATATTCAAATTCAAACTGTTTTTATCCCATGAATTTAAAAGTGGGAGGAATATTCTTATTCAGCACATTTTTGTGAGCTCACACACCAAATTTCACTCCATTTGGAGTTGATCTTGACATGAGCTAAGTGGGACAAATTCAAACTTTATTTGAATTTCAAACTGAACTTGTGCTGAAATTCATTCAAACCAAACCCCATTTGAATTCTAACCAATTCAACTGGTTCATGGGTGAATAATTTGAATCACAATGGGTATTTTGGGGCTCACTGTTTACAACAGTGATTAGGAGTAAATTTCAGAGGTCAAAATTGGAAGTGGGACCCACATGTCAGCCACTGAGAAGGTCTAACCGAGTGGACTTTCAGTGCTCGGGTCCCCGAGCTCCTCCCGAGAGCGCCACCGAGGGAAGGCCGCCGCGCCACCACCTGCTTGCCGCCTCGTCCGGTGAACCACCTCGCAGGGGTCCTTATCTGTGCGCCCGAGCAGTCACAGGGGGTCTTCACCGCTGCCTCGTCGCACTTCCACCCAAAAAGCCGAAGCACCTCACCGCCCGAGTGAGCTTTCGGTTCCTCATCGCCCGGCTGATCAGTGACCCTCCCAGCGATCTGAGACCAGCACCAGGTGCGCCAAGCCATCTTCGACACCTTCGCATCGGTTCCAGACCCTGCGCGGTCTTCTCCGAGCTCCACCACAGCGATCTTGTCTCTGCCGGTTCAGCTCGAGCCGCCGCTGCGGGAACCGTCCTTCCGGCCACCACAGCCCACTGTTCACTGAGCTGTGAACAGCAAAGAGGTTCGTATTCAACCCCTCTATCTTTCCCGCAAGCTCCGGCGGCGTGACAAGCACTGCTCAAGCTGGAATTTCATGTTTTCGTGACGGTGTGCAAAAGAGTGGTCTGTACCGATCCTAGAAATTCGTAAGACACACTGCATCACTCATCCTCTCATGGAGAGGATCACTTCTAGTAGCCAGTGCGGGTCCATAGGAGCAGGAACCACGAAGAACCGTGGAGGGAAACCGCTGTTCTTCGAGTTTTAGTAGAAATCCCGATTTCCGGCCTAGGTCGCACAGTGACAGCCCAACACAGCCCTTCCCGAGCTCTGTAGAGCTCACGTCGACCTCTCCTATGGTCCACTGATGCTCGACGACCCTTAGCTCAATCGGGTTAGGTGCTAGGGAGGACGGGCAACGCGGCCGAAGTTCTCCCGAGGCTGCAGCTCGTCGCCGACCATGTGGCGGCCATTTTCATGGCGAGCTGGCCCGAGAATCCTGTTCCCCGAGAGAAAATAGGCAGAGGCGGCAAAAATCTTGAAGTTTGAAGTTCTACCGAAGCTGCCGGCGAGCTCTCCGGCGAGATACCCCGGCAGCAGAGAGCGGGCGTCGGGAGGTTGAAGAAGGGGGTGGACCCCAGCTGTCAGCGACCGATATTTTAAATCGGGATCGGGCTGCAGCCGGGATCAGGTGTGCTGGTGCGCAAAAACCTTGTGGGCCGCGGTGTGCTGTCGCCTCAGCGCTCAACACGTGTCCCTGCGGGCCCCGGCAGATTTAAACTTTTCCCCCGATTTTCAGATTCCATTCAAACTTCAAATCCTCATAACTTTGGCTAGGAAGCTCCAAATCGAGTGAACCAAATTTTGTTGGGTTCAGCTCTCTGAGCACTTTCCAGCAAATCAAGTTTCACTTCATGAAAACCCTTATTTCTCCAGAATTAATTCCTCAAATTTTAAACTGTTTGGAATTTTAACTGGAGAATCCTTTGGAGGAAAATCCTGAAATTTTGCTGGGATATTCACCAAAATATCCCTGAACTACCATAAAAATTTAAGATCCATTTGAGCTAAGTTGATCCACCTAATGGTGTGATTAGTGAAACTGTTCCAGAGAAAATAGAAAATGTTCAGAAACATTTTCAGAATTTTCTCTGAAAGTGTTTAGCTCATATCTTTAGCTAGGAACCTTAAAATTAAGTAAGACCAACTCCATTAGAACCCTC
The DNA here is from genome assembly GCA_030760725.1 of Neostapfia colusana. NCBI lineage: Eukaryota > Viridiplantae > Streptophyta > Magnoliopsida > Poales > Poaceae > Neostapfia > Neostapfia colusana. The sequence continues at coordinate 94,026,589 of JASWHV010000003.1, forward strand.
TAAAAATCTAGTTTTCAGAAAGTCATAGTTTGTTTCATGAAAATCATTAGAACACCCTAAAAGCCTTCAATTAAGGTCAAGAACATAATTAATTGTGGAGGGCTCAAATGAGCTTTGCTGCAACTAAAACTTGACCAAATCTCTGTTTAGGTTATAACCAAGCCCCAGTAAAAGTTTCACAGTAATTGGGTCTGTCTAGTGAGAGTTATAGACTTCACAACTTCAAACTTAATACAAATGCATTTAAATTGATACATGTACCTCTTATATCATGTAGTCGCTAAGGTCGAGGAGGAACCCGAAGTCCTAGACTTCGTTACTCCGGAGGAGCAGCTAGCCTACAACCAAGAGCAGCAAGACAAGCTCCGGTTTGCATTAACCGTTTTTCAATTTTTTATTGTTTTGAGCACTTACTTGAGTATTATGATTCTTTGCATTAGAGTCTTGTTTGGAAACCCAATTGCATAGCCCAGAAAACCATGGGTTGGGTTTAGGATTGCAAACCCTGTTAGCTACTGCAATGCTAAGATAGTGTAGGATTCGGTACAAGTCGAGTAGTTGGAACTACTCACGAGCATAGGCTAGAGGCACTCGACTCGGGTAGAGATAGCACATGAAACACATGGCAAGAAAATGAGACCAAGCGGAGGGTAAGGGCAGCAGGACTTTGGGGCCTGTGTGCTGTAGCTCCGCTTGTGTCGATTGAGGACCGAGCCGTGTGCGGGCCTTTTGAACAAGCTAGAACAGTACCGAAGACCTACCGGCTATATGGGAACCGGGAAACCGATGTAACTCAGGTAGCTGGGTGTTGAGGCATAGCTGGTCGTTCAGAGGGTAGGTTGAGAGCTCGAGGTGTAAATCGGCTGGCGGCACTGAGATGCGCGTGCAGAGACCTCTTGCTCGGGACGATTGGACCGGTTCAACATTTGGCTAACGGGTGAAAGGTAGTTGCGTACGGCGTCCGTGATGGTTGTTGTAGGCAACATCGAGTACGGGCGTACGTGACGGGTTATTCGGGTACCCCTGCAGGTGTAAATCGATTATAATCGCCGTCCCTCACGGTCAGTGAGTACCACTTGTTCACTGTACCGTGACGTAGAAAGAACAGGCTAGTTACATGTTAAAATGTTGCTGATTGAAAGATGGACTTTGCTTGTTAATGGTTTGCTGTAGTTAGAGCTAACTAAAGTTCCTTTCAACTTTGGGCAAAGTACATGAGAGAAATGCGTTTCTTGTTTGATTGCGGCTCTCTCATGTGCCTTAGCGTAAGGTTCTCCACCACCTGCTGCTAAAACCTGAAAGTAAGGTTCTACTAATTAGGCGAGTCCTTGCAATTGATTTTTACCTCATGTAACCCATCACCCCTCATGTAGAAGTTCCATGTTTAGGTGAGACGGGTCAGACATGCTGAGCCTTCGTGCTCACTGCTTGTGTTTGAAGCTTTTGCAGGGTTCTATGAGGAAGGGACTCCCGAAGAGGAGACGGAACCCCAGGAGGGGAACCCCGTCGAGTGGGAGTTGTGCACGCCGCAGAGTTAGTTTGCATGTGTGCTAGCAAGGACACGTTCAAGGGCTGAACGTGGACTTGATGCGTAGTCTACGCCCGCGAGTGTAGACTGGACTTATTTTGATGTAAACATGTTCACAAACTTGTTTATGTAATAAAATTTCGCTTCCGCTTTGTACCTTTGACGTGTGTTATACGGTGCTGTGCAACGCAGAACCCCTCAGCGTGATCCTGGATCGACAAGACCGTGGGGTCGTGTCTGGTTGCCCAGAATAGATTTTACAAGTGGGAAACATTTTCTGAAAATGTTTCTGGACTCTTATGAACACAGCAGATTGTATTTAGCAAATTCCTACACATATTATCTTCAAATGAGCTGAAAATTTTCTAGAAGGCCGAGAATATGCTAAAGAATATTCTGGCAAAATTTGAGGATTTTTGGATAAACCAAACTCCCTCAATAATTCTTTTTCAGAAAACCTTCGAAGAATTTTCCAGAATTATATATTGACTTTCATACAAATCTGAGTTCATATTTGGATAGATCTCTGCAAAATGAATCCAACCCAATTGGAGACACTCAAATTGGAGGTTTCTACACAGAGATATGAATTTCCAAAGTTGTAGCCATCTCTGGAATTATTTTCCCTACTAAAAAGTCGACTGGACCCACTGTTTAAATCCCAGCCAATAGGATTGAAGCCACACCGGAGTCACGGGTCTCCAGCGTGCCAGCACACCATATCCGTCCATAAACCGATCCCAGATTTAAACTTTTCTACCGCTGACAGCCGGGCCCCACCCGTCTTCTTCTTCCTCCGGCTGGCTCTTCGCGCGCCCGCGTGCTCAGCTCGCCGGAGTAAACCGGTGCTCGCCGGACCGCTGCTGCCGGCCACCGCTCAAGCTAAGACTCGCCGCCAGGGGGTTTGTGACGTCGAGGAACACGACCGTGGGGTTATCTAGGGCTGCCGGTGAGCGGAGATGCCTCGGCGACGTGCCCGCCAAAACCTCGACCAACTAGCTCTACAGCACCAGTGCACCTCTAGGAAGCTCGATAAGGTCTCAAAAGTGCTCATAAACGGCTGCAACTGGGTCGGCATCATGCGCCCGATTGGTTCCGCGAAGAACACACTCGGGAGGCTTCGAAATTCTCTGCTCCGAGGTGATTTCGTGCTAGGGTTGCTGAAAGCAAAATGACCGCCGGCTAGTCTAGCTGCTACGTGCAAGATTTGAGGACCTATGAAGGATCGGAGAGGGGGAATTTGTAGAGTTCGTACCGGCTGCTCGGGTTGAACTCGCCGGAGTAAAACTAGAAATTCGCTGCCGATGCTTCACGGCGTAGCTTGATATTTGGGTGAGAGCAGCACCAACACAGCGCGCTCCCGTGGCCTTGATCGCCCGGCCGTGAAAACCCCTGGGGAGGGCTGTCCATGAGCGCCCGATCACCGTTCTTGAGCTAGGTCGCGGCGGGTGGTACTGATCATGGGGAAAGGAGGCCAAAGCTCGCTGGTTTTTGGGTCAGGGAGGTGTGTATTGAGCTCAGGGTGTTGTTTAGCAGCTCAGAGGAGGGTGGCACGAGGTTGCTGCCGATTTCCTGATCAAACCGAGAGCGGAGGGCAGAGGAGAAACTTTGCTCGGTGTTCACGCGAGGAGGAGGAGGCAACTGAGCTTTTGCTCGTTCTAAGGAGAAGTGATCACGCTGAGGCACAAGGGGGGGCACTCATTCGGTCTCCAGTGCGTTGGGGCAACGAGCAGGTGGTGGCGCGGTGGCTTCCTCGGTGGCGCCCGGGCAGCTCTCAGTCAGTTCGAGTAAAACAGAGACTTTTGCTTCCTTTGCAAGTCAAAAGGTGTTCACTGACTTGTGGGTCCCACCCCACATTTTCCTCCCAAATATCTTCTCATGTTAATCTCCCCAAAACCCAAAGTTTGAAATTTAATTGTGGGCTAACAATTGAATTTCCCCAACTTCAGTTTAAACTTGCATAGCAAATTTGCATTTGGATGGAATTTGAAAATGCTTCCATAATTCCTTTTTGGAGCCCACCGTAAAAATGAAAAGTTTGTCATCCACTTTTTCCCAAATTTCCAACTCTAGGGCTGCATGGTTATTCAAATTTTTAGCCACCATTGTGTGAACTTTGAATTTGAAATCTGATTTTTAAACTTTCATGCAAAGAGGTATTTAAATCCTTATTGGTTCAACACTTTCAAATAAAAATGTGAGCCTCATTTTGGATGATCATCCATGTATTACTTTGCATGAAGAAAAGTTTTAGCAAGTCCTATTTTTCATGTCTTTGCCACACCTATGAACTCAAACCTCGATTTCGTTCATATAAATTTTTGGGACTTTTACAATGCGCACAAAAGTTGCCCATTCAAGATCGTGTTGTTACCCCTTTTGTGATATCTCCAAGGATGTTGTCAACGGGATGATCCCGTTGAATGCTTTGATGAACCCTTGGGTGAGGCACTTGAGTTCTTGAGTGGTCTTCTTATTCTTCTTCATCTTCCCCTTGATAAATGTCATGGTATTGATCTTCTCCTTCTTGAACTTGACCGCTTGATCTTGGGTTCTTGAGTTTGATCTTGTGTAAGAGGCGCCGATTGTGATGAACTTGGAGCATCTTGACCTACATCTTCTTGAGGAAAGACATCTCCAAACCCCATTCTTCTTAGTGCTACACATGGTGTTTCTTCTTCATCTAGCACACATTGATCAACTTGCTCCACTTGGGAGCCATTAGTTTCATCAAACACCATGTCACGCGCAATCTCAACCCAACCGAAGGTTTTGTTGAAAACACGATAGGCGTAGGTGTTTGAGTCATAACCATGTAATAAACCTTCATCGGATTTTGAAGCAAACTTTGAAGTCCTAGGCTTCTTGTTGAGAATATAGCATTTACTCCCGAAAACACGAAAGTAAGAGATGTTGGGTTTGTTACCGGTTAGGAGCTCGTATGGAGTTTTCTTCAAAAGTCGATGGAGGTAGAGGCGGTTTGTGGCTTGGCAAGCGGCGTTGACCGCTTCTGCCCAAAACCGATCCGAAGTCTTGTACTCATCAAGCATGGTTCTTGCCATCTCTATGAGTGTGCGGTTCTTCCTTTCGGTCACCCCATTTTGTTCGGGGGAGTAGGGGGCTGAAAACTCATGCTTCATGCCCTCTTCATCCAAGTATTCTTCTACTTGGGTGTTCTTGAATTCGGAGCTATTGTCACTCCTTATCTTCTTGATTCTTAAGGAGAACTCATTTTGAGCTCTCCTCAAGAACTTCTCGAGGACACCTTGAGTTTCTCCCTTATCAGGCAAGAAAAATACCCAAGTGAAGCGAGAATAGTCATCAACAATTACTAAGCTATATTTGTTACCGCCGATGCTTATGTAGGTGGTGGGACCGAAGAGGTCCATGTGGAGCATCTCCAATTGTCTTGTTGTGGTCATCACATTCCTGGCGGGATGAGCTGCTCCAATTTGCTTTCCGGCTTGACACGCGCTACAAGGCCTATCTTTCTCAAAAACAACATTCTTTAGTCCATGGATGTGATCCCCCTTTAGAAGTTTTTGTAAGTTCTTCATACCAACATGGGCTAGTCTCCTATGCCACAACCATCCCATGTTGGTTTTTGCTATTAAGCATGTGTCAAGTTGAGCTTTATCCATGGAAAAATCCACTAAATAAAGCTTTCCCTTTAACACACTCTTAAAAGCAATTGAGTTATCACTTCTTCTAGAGACGGTCACACCCTCGTTAGTAAACAAGCAATTATAACCTTTCTCACATAGTTTAGAAATGGACAATAGGTTACAATCAAGTGATTCAACATGTAGAACATGAGAAAGCGAGTGTTGAGAAGAGATTGCAATTTTACCGAATACCGAGCATCCTTCCTTGACTATTGTCGCCAAAGTAGATGCCTTCACTTGGATCATCATTTTCTTCATACTCGACGGACATCTTCCTCTCTGCGGTCATATGATTAGTGCACCCACTATCTAGCACCCATTTAGTGCCACCGGAGGAGTAGGCTTGCAAAACAATTTAGGCTTTGGTTTTAGGTACCCAAACTAGGTTGGGTCCTTTGAGGTTAGTCACAAGGCATTTGAGCACCCACACACAATTTTTTGGACTCTTGTGGAGTGGCCCAACATATTTAGCATATACTCGACCATACTTGCTCTTCATAAAAACATAAGATGCATCAAGGTCATGAAATATGGTAGAGTTGTTATTTTTGGCAATCTCATGTGAGGTAGATGCAAGGTTGTTTTTCTTAACTTGAGTGTAGTTCTCTTTGACAAAAGCTACACACTTGTTGTTATTCTTTAGGATTCTAGCATTTTGCTACCCCCATAGTATATCCAAGTCCATCTTTGATAAGAGGAGATCTTGTGATCGAGTAGGCACTATGTGCATATTTGATCTTCTCCTATTAAAAGATGCCAATTTTGTGTGTATTCTTGCTTTGTGACTCTTTGAGATCATTTTTCAAGTTTAGAACAAGATTAGCACATTTGCATGTTTTAGTGTTGGACTCCATATTTGTTGAGGAGTTCTTGGAGGATGAAGTGGATTAGACACTTGACTTAAGTGAGTTGAATTGTGCTTCAAGATTCTTGTGAGTTTTTGTCAAACTCACAAGTTCATCTTGAAGTACTACATTCGTACTCTTAAGTTCAACACAAGTTTCCTTGCTCAAGGCCAATTCGCTTTCAAGTGCTCTACTCTTCTCTTTCTCAAGTTCAAGGATCTTCTCAATCTCTAGGTTTCTTTCCTTTTCAAGGATAAGCAATTCTTCTTGTTGATTGAGAAGCTCTTCCTGTTCAAACATTTCATTCAATAGCATTTGCATTTTAGCTATGGCATTTTTGTTTAAGCCCTTAAACATGAATTCATTTTCACTACTGCTATCAAAGTCATTATCATCGTCAACAATATGTAACTTGGAAGGTTTAGATGTTACCTTACGCTTTCCTTCCTTTGCCATGAGTCATGTGTGGCTTGGGCTCTTCCAATCACCCTTGTTTGCAAGAGTGATTTCTTCATGGTTGGCCTCTTGATGGCGACGGTTGCCACCTTTTCTTCATCTTAAGAAGAGGACTCTTCGTTTGAGTCCCACTCTTCTCCAATATGAGCTTTCCATAAGCCTTCTTCTTATTGAAGATCTTCTTGTCTTGAGGCTTCCCATCCTTCTTCTTTCTCTTGTCATCTTCCTTGCTATGGGGGCAATTCACAATGAAGTGCCCGTATTCGCCACAGTTGTAGCAAGTCTTCTTTGTTCTTGACTTGCCCTTGTCCTTGCTCTTGTTCTCATAGTGATGGCTTTTTTTCTTCTCATCATCCTTTTGAATCTTTTGATGAAGAAGGCCATTTCTTCATCATCCATGTCCGTTCTCTCATCATCACTCTCTTCATCATCACTTGTGATTTGTACTTCTTTTCCCTTGGACTTGGACGTGGCCTTGAGAGCTATGCCCTTCTTCTTGGATGAGGTGACCTTTGCTAGGTCGTTGACGTGTTGGGCTTCTTTCTCCATCATCTCGTGGTTGATGATCTTCCCTAGCACTTCATCCGGAGTCATCTTGTGGAAGTTTGGACTTTCCCGGATCAAAGTGCATAGGGTCACATTGCGAGGCATGAAGGCTCTTATCATCCTCCTGACCACCTCATGATCATTCCATTTCTTGCATCTGTACGCCCGACTCTTATTGATGAGAGTCTTGAGCCGGTTGTACATCTCTTGAGGTGTTTCGCCTTCTTCCATGGCGAACCTTCCAAGCTCTCCTTTGATCATCTCAATCTTGGCTTCCCTCACGGATTGGTTTCCTTCATGTGCGATCTTGAGGGTGTCCCAAATGTATTTAGCGAGCTCTAACCCATCCACCTTGTTGAATTCTTCAACGCTTAGGGATGAGTTGAGCATGGCCGCCGCTTGTGCATTGTAGTGAATTTGTTGTTCTTGCTCTTGGGTGAGTTCATCCTACTCTTCGGGGATATCTATACCTATACAAACAACATGCCAAAGACTTGGGTTTGAGGAGATTAGATGCAACTTCATGTTGTGCTTCCACATGGTATAGTTAGTTCCATCGAAGTGAGGTGGTTTACCTAAGTGAATTGACAAGTAACTAGAATGGGAATTTAGACGCTCCTAATTAAAAGGATATCGCGAGTAGTCTTGTTGACTACACTTGAGATTCTTCTCCAACTTCTCCTTCTTTTTCTTCTTAGCTTCCTCCTTCTTCTTCTTGAGGAGAGCCATGAGACGAAGAACTTCTTCATCTTCTTCCGAGCTTGAGACATCTTGTGGAGGAGTAACAGCTGGAGGTGAGTTTGAACCTTGCTCTTCAAAGTTGCTCGGATTTGCTCTATTTCCCTTGGTGGGATCAACTTGGCTACCGGTCTTGTCCCCCATCTCCTCTCCGAGCGGTTAAGCTTTTGTGGAGAGTTAGACTCTGATACCAATTGAAAGTTGCCTAGAGGGGGGAGGGGTGAATAGGCTAATAAAACCTGAAACTAATGAAAACAACCGGATTAAACCTGAAGGGCCGGACTAGTTCGGTCAGGGGGCGGACTAGTCCGGTCTAGGTACAGAAATTAGGTAAAGGTTGCGTTTTTATGGATTTCTTTCAAAGTTTATTCAAGTAGAAGATATGAGGGTTATCTAACAATCCAATCAACTAGTTTGTGAAAGAGAAACTAATTGGATTGCAAGATTCACAACTATAAGGCAATTAACAAATTTTGAGCGAAGCAAATCCTAACAAGCAATTCTATTGATTAAGCAAGAAAGTAAAGGAATCAATAGACTCGATTTATCCCAAGGTTCAATTCCACACAGGAATATACGTCCCTGTTGAGAAGTCAACAAAGGACCAGGTCTCTTCCAACCCTACCCTCACCGAGCGATCACCAAGATCAAGCCTGGGTTCTTCACTATCAATCAAAGAGTGAATACAATATTCCAGGGGCTACTTACAACTTGAGGCTCCCTACAACAACCTAGCAGTTCTAGGAAACAAAATACAATAGGCACAAACTCAAATCAATGATTAGAGTGCAAGAGATTCAAATCGAGAGCTCAAGCGTTGATCACCACATCTCTCCTCTCACAAATCCACAAAACCCCTCAAGATACAATCTTAGGGGTCAAGAAGGTGAGGAAAGAGGCTAAGAAGAGCTCAAGAAAAGGGTTTTTGGCGCTAGGGTTGTAGAGTGATTCATTGAAGCCGGGGGGTCCCTTTTCATAGGGATCCCGACATTTAACCGTTACAACTGCTAAAGTCTGGACTAGTCCGACTAGAACCTCGGACTAGTCCGGCCTTGGGGGACCACCTATGTCACCAAGGCTAACAACTGAAGTACCTGCCATCTTTGAATTCAAACGGTCATTAAAACGGTCATAAAACCCTGGACTAGTCCATTGAAGAACGGACTAGTCCGATCTCACACAGGAGCCTTTGCTCCGGCTGAGAGCAGACTAGTGTGGCTAGTAGAAGGCTAGTCCGGCCTCAGGGGCGGACTAGTCCAGCCTTACCAGACTTAGTCTCAAAACTCTCTAATCTTACATTATGGACTAGTCTGGCCATGTCCGGACTAGTCTGAGCTCACACAGGAATAATTGTTCCGTTCTCAACCGGACTAGTCCGAAGAAACCAGACTAGTATGACCAGCTGAGCGGACTAGTCCGAGGTCACTCAGAGGGATTTCCTCCAGACCTAAGCGGCTTAGTCCGAACAGGCAGACTAGTCCAGCCTTCTGGGACTTGGTCTCAGAAAGGCTCAGACATACACAAGAACGTACTAGTCCAGCAAAGAACGGACTAGTACGAACTCACTCAGAGACATTTAGTCCAGTCCAAAACAGGATAGTCCGGTTGGATCGGACTAGTCCGGCCCCAAGTCCGGACAAGTCCGGTCTACATTCTAAGTTAAGATTAGGACTATTGCCTCCCAAAATTCTAACTAAAAATTTGAGCTCTCTAATGATTCTCAAGCACTCTAAAAGAGAAGACCCTCTACACAACTAGAAAATGTGAAACTCAAGAATAAAATCCTATTTTCTACTCTTGCAAGTCTTCTTCTTTTTCTTTTTGCTTTTTGAGGGACTACACATTCATTCTCATTTCAATGACCTGTGCTCATACTCATTAAAACTCATTAGTATCTTAATTGCCTTCATCAATCATCCAAAACCCACGGGGATTACCTAAATGCACTTTCATTATGGACCCTTGCGCTGCCAAGGGCCCAAAGTCTACACCAACAACACAACACAAGACTTCAACAACAATTCTTTATTCAAGGAAGAGGCTCTGACATACAGAGGGACATTTAGGGCGAGCAAGAGACCTAGAATCTACTCGCTCTAGAACCTAGCAGCTACAGGTCAGGCGACCTCCTCCACAACAGACTTGGCCGCCTCCGACAGCTCTGCGCTGTGGCCCTGCACCACAGGTTCCAAGGAGATGTTAGGGTCACAGCTCCGAAGGCATGAGAGCACATGCTCTGCCACCTGCTGAGCTAGAGCCTTGCCTTCGGTCTCAAGCTGCTCCCTGGCGATGTTCTCCAGCGCAAGCAGCTTGGCTCCGGCTGAGTCCAGAGCAGGGAGCACTTGGCTCACCTCATAGACCGGACCGTCAGAGCGCAGAGGACTGAAGCTGAAGGGCTCCAGCGCCGTCTCCGCATGACCAAGGAAGTCCCAGATCCTCTTTGCCTTAACGGCGCGAGAAGCCAGGAGTTCCTCAACCAACATGGCAGTGGCAGCCAGCTTTCCGACCAAGTCCCCCCTCGCCAGCTCCTGCTCCCGAGCAGCCACCTCCTGCTCCTTTGCGGCCAGCCATGTAGCCCTCCGTCCAGGTTGGACTCCCTAGTCACGACGGTGAGCTCCCGATCGTAGACGCCCTGCAGCTGCTTCCTCTGGCGCTCCCGCTCCTCCTCATGGGCAGCCTGGCAGTCGGAGAGTTCCCTCTACTTTGCCTGTGCCTCTTGCTCCAACCGGATAAGCATGTTCCGAATCCCTGACAGAGCTTCAATACGTGTGAGACCTATGTGTGCTGAATACATTGGCTATGACGATAAAAGTTTGAATTCTGCCAAAACACTCTTTTTGTCAAGGTCCGACTCTAGGTCTGAGCTCTGACAAGATCTGACGTAAGGTCCGACTTGCTATGGCTAGGTCCGACATGTGTTTGGTTAGATTCGGCGGTAGGCCCAACTAGCTTTGGTAAGTTCCGGTGCTAGGTTCTGCTAGCTTTGGTAAGCTCCGACTCAAGGTCCGGTTAGCTTTGGCAAGGTCTAGAGCTAAATCGCAATGGTTCTGTTTTTACCATGCAAATATTTTGAACTTGCTTTACATCTATGGAATGTTTGCTTAGTATTCTTTTACTAAGTTTTTTAAGTGTTATGGCTGTTTACGGTGGTTAACATTTTGCTATGGTTTGCAACATGCTTATGTGAGGTGTTCACGTAAGGTGTTGTGGCTTTCGGAACTAACGTGAGTCAAGTCACGGACTTGTGCTTGAAAGTATTGGTTGTTTATTCATGTGCAGGTGTTGCTTGAGTTCAAGATATGGCTGGTGACGGGATCCATTGAAGTAGTCTTAGGGAGAAGATGAGATTCAACAACCAAGTTCGGGAGGAATTGTGGTTGAGTTGATCGGGAGGTCGTGCAGCATGTTTGGATCAAGAACAATGCATATGAAGGTATCGTGGATGTAGTTGGAAGGTGTTTGCACGTGTGCAAGGAGTCCATGGACGTGGCAACATGGTTCCAAGATGTGATGAAGAGATGTGGACGTAAACAATTAGTAGGAAAGGTCCAACCGGCTGGATTATGGACTCAGGCTGCGGCTGAGTCAGTTATGGCTCAAATATGGAAAGATTTAAGTTGGTTATGATAGGATTTCGTGTGGGACACTAAGTTGAGTTGTTTTAGGAATGTGGGATACGTTCGTAAGGTGTTTGGAAGTCTTAAGATTGCTTCTATCTGCGTATAGAAGAGTCTTGAGCAGTTATGGAAAGTTTTGATTCAGAAACTGAGTAGGATTAGAGTCCTAGTTTGAATTGGGTTGGCCTCCGGGCTGGTTATATAAGCAAGGGAGGCCAGAGCTCATGGTAATACGACCTTGGGCTGTTCCTCTTATGTTTTGATCAATAAAATTCATAATTTAGAGGAGCTTTTGTGCCTTGTTCGTCTGACTTATTTTTATCAATTCTTTCTCGTCGAGTTTCTGGACAGCACGACAGTGCTTCGGTGTTTTGATCATAACTCGAGTTTTCAGATCCAATTGATGTGATTCTTTTTGGGTTGTCTTCACAACTTGATTATCTATCATCTGTTAAAATTTCACGGTCATTGGATTTGTAGTTTCTGATATACACGAGTCTCTTTGCAGTGTTACAGATCTGGTTTTTACTCGAGTAGAACAGATTGACCCTCGTTTGATCTTTCGATCATAACTTGAGTTTTTCTTGACGATTTCCATAATTCTTGTTGTTGTGTATTTGTGACATGATTCTATATAATATATACCACGTCTGTCATGGTTGAACATATTTAGATCAGTCGCATACACAGTTTCTTTAACAAATCAATTTTCTGCCGAGGGGTTTTTTGTTGTTTCCGCTAAAAAGATTTAAATCTACCATTCACCCCCTCTGGTAGCTTTTCATGTGCTCTTCGATCCTACAATTCGTATCAGAGCCACGGTGCTCAAATCTTTGTGATTTGCACGTGTTTTGACTAATCATCATGGAGAAATACTCCGCAAAACCTTGTGTGTTCAGTGGCATTGATTTTCAGGTTTGGAAGGCACGTATGGAGGCTTTCATCCAGGCGTAAGACTTCGCAATATGGGAAAAGGTGTACAAGCCTTACGACGTGTCACCAAACGATCAAGTCACGGCTACGAGCATGAGAGATGTCGACAACAACAACAAAGCACAGAATTTGACCATATAAGGATTAACTCAAAGTGACTTCGACCGTGTTGCACACCTCCGATCTGCATACGATGTGTGGAAAGCACTTTGTGACTACCACGAAGGATCCAACACGATCAAGGAGGTAAATCAAGATATGTTCAATAAATAATACATGCGCTTCGAGATGCAACCCGATTGAAGAGTTTCCAGAGGAAAAAATTGCACTCATCTCTACTCGGTTCTCAAAAGCATTGTAAAATGTGAGAACTAGAATGAGAGGAAGTGTCGGACCTCAACGATGCTTCAAATGTGGTCATATAGGACATTTTTTGTACGCATTGCCCTAACCTTTCAGGTCCTACTTCCCGTGATGAAAAGCAAACTAGGATGAAGCACTCCTCTGCAAATGATAAGAAAAAGAAGAAGGGTTTTATAGGACGCCAATTGGTAAATAGTTTTATCTCCGCACTTCAAGAACTTGGCTCGAGTGATGTGGACATCGGAAGTGACGAAGATGAAGATGATTTGGCAAACTTATGCTTCATGGCGGGCAAGTCAAGTTCAAGTATGGAGGAGAATATAACAGCGATAATGAAGAGGTATGTTCTACTTGCGAAGAAATGTGTGATGCTATTTCTCGTACCATTGTTATAGTTAATAAAAAGGACAAAAAGCTTAGGGACAATGTTGTTAAAATTGAGTCACTAGAATTTGAAATTAATCGTTTGAAATTTTTTATTTCTAGTGATGATTCTCGTTCCTCATGTGATTTAATATATGAACAATTGTCCTCTCTAAAAAGTGCACATACCTCCACACTTGATAAACTTGAGTTAGAGATTGAAAAAAACAGAAATCTTGCTGCACTTAAGGATAAAAACTTGAAAGATGTGTGTTGTTCTACAATTAATTGGCATTGTTCTACTTGTGATGATCTTAATAAGAAACTACAAGATGCTATGAATGAAATTTCTATATTGAACAATGCTTTACGTTCTCATGAAGGTAAGTATTTTTACAATTGCAAACTAAAAGGAAAAACTTCATGTCAAAACTGCCTACACTTGTCTAAGAAACTTGATGACATGAATAGGACACTAGAGCGGTTTTAAAATGGGAATAAGAATCTGAACTTGTTGAATTCTTCTAAATCTTGCAATGATAAAACTGGTTTAGGTTTTGACTCCCATGCTCATGCTAAAGCACATCCACCTAAAATTGTAAACTCATTAGGAAGTGGTTTGATTAAAACAGTTCCAAAACAAAAAGAAGTGGTTTTTAAATCTGCAGGAGTGTTGTCTCATTCGGTTTCAGATAAACATATTGTCTGCTCATCTAGACATGAACACAAAGTTAAATTTCATTGTATCTACTGTGGTAGAGATGGTCATGTCATAGATTTTTGTTATAGACTAGCTAAGCAACAGAAAAAGGAAAGAATGATTGCTAGATCACATAACAAATATGCAAAACCTGTTGCGTGTGCTGAACCGAATGTTAGAAATATGCAACCTGCTATAATGAGTCAAAACATGCAAAATTTGTTTTCGGGACCTACTGTTTTTAGTGCTAATCATGTAACACCTCGTAGGTCAGTAGTTGGGTAAAAAAATCCTCAAACTTTGGCTCATAAACCTGCTGTTTTATCTCAGCCTTTGCGTGTTACTTCTGCTGGATGTCGTGTGACTCATAAACCTGCTGGATTCCTAAATGCCTTTTGACTAACCCCAGTATTGAGTCATCGACGTATTGTACTTCTATGTAGGTTACATGCTTGAGGAAGGAGAACATTTGGATTGTGGATTTAGGATGCTCACGCCACATGACCGGTAACAAAGAATGGTTCTCCTCCCTCTCTTTTGTGTCACATGTAGAAAATGTTACTTTTGCCGATAATTCTTCAACTCCTATAATTGCTAAGGGTTCGGTTAGAGTAAATAATGACTACACTTTAAAAGATGTGGCACTTGTTAAAAATTTGAAATACAACTTGCTTTCTGTTTCACAATTGCTAGATGAAAATCTGGAAATTATTTTCACTAAAAATTGTTGCAAGGTTGTAGATTCAAATAGTGAGGTCATTTTTAATATGTCTCGGTTTGGAAGAGTTTTTAAAGCTGATTTTGATATGTCATCCTCTAAGCATAGATGTCTAGTTGCTAATGATTCAAAAGACTTATATTTTTGGCATCGTAGACTTGGTCACATAGGCTTTGATCATCTCGCACGTGTTAGTGCTCTTGATCATCTCGCACCTCGTCCCCGACGGCTTCCTCGCCAACGGGGGGGGGGGGGGGGGGGGGGGGGGGGGGGGGGCACTCGGCAGCTCTAGTCGATCGTGGACATCAGTCTGGGCGATCACCCAGTCCTCCCTCTAGTGCTCCCACTTCCCAGGAGAAAAAGGGGTGATGTACAACGCGGAGTTCCTCCCTCGGTGCTGGAAGTAGTAGGCCTCTAGGTGGTCTGTGCTTCTCCCCGAGGCCCTCAAGGAGAAGAACACCCTAAAGAGCCGCACCGAGAGCCGCACGCACACGAACATCTCGCAGAAGTGGACGAAGACCGCCACTAATGAGAGGCGTGCGACGTCAAGTGCTAGAGCTTGAGCCCATACACCTCCAGCAGGGTCAGGAGGAAGGACGATGCCGGGAATGTGAACCCGTACAGTTCATACGAGGTGAAGAGGACCACCTTTTTTGACCGCATGTCGGTGAGAGGGACCTTCCGGCGATGGAGCTTTCCATCAAACTCGGCTGCCAGCCAGCCTAGCAGGCGCCTCATGCGCCCGAGCTCTTCATCAGTGCGGAGCCAGGAGGAGCGAAGGCCGAAAGCCATGGCAGCGAGAAGTGGCCATGAGCGCTTGGGAGCGAAGGCTTCAAGGGCAAAGGTGGAAGGCGAAGATCATAAGGCACAAGGAGGCAGGAAAGGAAGAAATCACCCTTCTCTGGAAGGCTTCCTTTTCTACGGCTGCGACCCTTGGCAGGGCATTGTGCGCGACGCTTGGGTTGCCACCGCCGTGCGCTGCCTGCGTCCCTAATGATGGGTGGGACTCAGGTCCACCTGTCAGACACTGGGGGCCAGACGGGCTGCGTCTCGGGAACAAGGCTCCAGCGGTTCCCGATAAAAGCGGCGTGGTGGAACTGCAGCGGTCGATCTAAGAACCGCTACAATCAATACCCGAGAGCGGCCCCTCGAGCACGTCGCCACAACCCTCCAGTCAAGAGCGGACATGCGTCCACTGCACCGAAAATGTGCTGCCGCTTCGACTGTCGAGTATGCCCATTACGCCAAGGACGTGCAACCTTTTCGACTGCCAGGTATAACTGCTCACCCACTACGCTGGAACCTCGCTGCCTCTTCGAGTTCCAAAGTGCAGGTTCAAAGCAACCACACGGGAAAGATGGAAGCCCTACCTGCGGGATCGTTTCCTCCCCCGAGATGGGCCCGGGGGCCACTATCGGTACCCTGCAGACCGGGTACCCCCGCGTGGAGGGTTCAGCACAGCTCAAGCCCCGCTCCTCTCTCGAGACGGGCTCTGACACGGCCACGTGCCCTTGGCCCCGGACCTGGCCTCTCCACTGAGGTAAGGTCCGGCGCTTCCACGTGTGCCCAGGTTCTGGAGCTGCCACGTGCCCTTTGCCCCGGACCAAGCCTCCCCACGGAGGTGAGGTCTGGATCTTCCACGTGTATCCGGGCTCTGAGCCTTCCTCCCTGCTGAGGAGGGCTCTAGAGCCGCCACGTGCCCTTGGCCCCGGACCAAGCCTCCCCGCTGAGGTGAGGTCCGGAGCTGCCACGTGTATCTGGGCTCTGAACCTTCCTCCCCGTTGAGGAGGGCTCCGGAGCCGCCACGTGCCCTTGGCCCCGGACCAAACCTCCTCGCTGAGGGGAGGTTCGGAGCTGCCACGTGTATCCGGGCTCTGAGCCTTCGTCCCTGCTAAGGAGGGCTCAGAAGCCGCCATGTGCCCTTGGTCCTGGACCAAGCCTCCCCGCTTAGGTGAGGTCCAGAGCTGCCACGTGTATCCAGGCTCTGAGCCTGTTCTCCCTGCTAAGGAGGGCTCTGGAGCCGCCACATTTTGCACGATCTATCTTGGGCCGTGGGTCTTCAAAGTCAAGGAGGAAGTGCGCTGTAAGGCTGCACATTCAAGACCCGCGCCTTCCCCAGAAGCAGGCGCACGGCTCCGTCCTTCACACGTTAGCCATTATGGTGATAAGACAGGGCGATGAGGCGTGATAGCGACACAGTGCCTTCCAACGGCATAGTGCCGCCCAGCAGAGCGAGAGGACGCGGCGACAAGACGGCGTCTCCATTATCACCTACTGCCCGGTCAGAGGCGCTCAGCGCGCCAGGCAGCAGGACTTAACTCATCCTCCAACCACTCTACTCATAGCTGTAAATACCCTAGATCATGTATAGGGTTCAAACAGCCTCGGGGCCTCCTGTCGGGCCCAGGGACACAATTGTAACTGCCCCGGCCCATGGACTACAAAAGGACCGGTGCGGCCACCTGACAAAAGGTTTGATCTCTAATCTCCCAATACACACACGCGCAAGCAATACAACACTCACTCCCATGGACGTAGGGTTTTACGCTCCGACGGCCCAAACTACGTAAATCTCTCTGTTTACCTGAGTTCATCAACCTCGATCGATCTAGCGGAGTCAGCCCCTCCAAACAACGAACCCCCGTGGACTGCTCCAGTAGCGGTACCGGGGGAAGTGCCGCAGCTCACATTTCGACAACGCCCTAGAGTCGAAGCATAAAAAGTGAAAAGAGGAGAAGTATGACTGTTAACATGTGGAAAAAACTAAAGTCCAAGAAAATTTCTACTACATCCTCACAATCCTCTAGGTCAAATTGAAATTCAAGCGTGGAGTTGTCCCACTATCTCGATATAGAGCACATGGCTCATGATCCAATGCTTTAGGTATATTTTTATTTTTTGAACCCCTAAACTTGAAAATATATTTACCCTTTCATTTATGTTGGTTTTTAGGATGATGTTGAGTTGAATCTCTTATGGTGGTGGAAAGATAATTGTGACGCCCGGTTCCGTAGAAAACCCATGGAACCTAGTTGATGCATATGTGTGCCCAGGATGTTCATCACACATACACATGTAATCCACAAACTGAATTCAGAATATATAACCACGAATGAATAGGGTTTTATTACAATGTCTCGTGAGTCTCTAACTCATTGTAGCAGCGGAAGTCTTATTCTAGCAGCGGAAGTCTTCTAAACTATTGCGGAAGCAACTAAGCAGCAGCAGCGGCTCCATCTCCTACTCCATCCCCACAGGCAAGTTGACGGTAGATCATACGCCTAATACTCCACATGATCTTCAATGTATTACTCTCATGTTGCTGATGATGTATGATAATGCAAGGGTGAGTACATGTCGTACTCAGCAAGTGCGGGAAGTATGACACGTAGCTTACAACAAGGTAGGTATAAAAAGGCTCATTGCATAAAAGCAGAGTTTAATTCAAAAACATGATAAAAACAGCAACTAGCTTTAAGTGAATTAAATCCCAACATGCATCCAATTAAAACATCAACATACCTCCATCATATTTCACCTCTTTCCATGTCTCATCAGACATTCATCTTTCTCAACTTTTCCTCATGCTCATGAATACCATCTCGTATTCATTACTATCTCATCTCATATTCAATTCCATCTCATACCGAGACCAATGCTCATTGCCATGACTCAACAGTCATGAAACCAATCTCATTTCCAAGACCAGACCATAACCATAGCAATGGCATCCATACCGAATAACCTCCCAATGATCATCCCAAACCATCCATCTAATCATGTGAGTTGGCCAGGCGCTTGTGATCAGAAGCATGGCTATCATGATAGTTTTATACCCTGCAGAGTTTGCACCACTTTACCCACAAGTTTGTGATTTCGTCACCCGTCAGCGACTGCAGAACCTCCATTATACCAGTACACAACCGTCGGTGTATGGCCAACAGATCACAAAATAGCCTTTACAAAGGGGCTACTAGATGTATGGACTCACTAAGGTTTCACCAGCAGGCTAGAATCTCCAATTCTCCCACCTACGGGCCCCCTCTTGTGCCTTGCAGTTCCCAGGGCAGTCCTCACTCGACTCCCATTCCCCGCGCTGTCAAAGCGTCTGCGGTCGACACTTCCCCCGGGACTGCTCTGGGCAGCCCGCGGAGGTTCTTTTTCGGAGGGGCTAGTCCTCTCGGAGGGCCTCGCCATTGGACGAAGGAAGGAGATGGTTGACACAATGGTTTTTACGTGGTTCGGGTCGCCGGAGCGTAAAACCCTACGTCCATGGGAGCAGTGTTGCTCGTTGTATTGCTTGAGGCTTAAAACCGGAGTTCTAAGCTTAGGGATGAACTGTATATGGAGTGCGAACCAGAAAAGTGGCAAACCCTTTGCAACGTTGCCTACCCAAGCCTTTTATAGTCTAAGGCTCGGGCGGCTTACAAGAGGGGCCCCGGAGCCCGACAGGTGGCCCCGGGATGATTTCCTGCCATCTACCATATCTTGCAGTAAATGCTGGTAGCTGTCTCTGGCGGTAGCTTCTTAGCCTTCGTCCTGTCGCCCTGCCCGCGCCGTAAGCTAGGCATAGTGGTTGATGATGGTAGGGGCGGCAGGGGTTGTCTTGTCGCCGTAGCTATTGGTCTGCGGCTTCTGACATTCTGCGCCCGTCTTCACTGTGATGTGACTGGGCGCGACGCCTCCTGACAGGGGCGTGCTCCGTGTCTCGGGAAGGCGCGGGTCTTGAATGCCTTGTACGAACAAGGCATGGGGCGCCTTTACTCTTGCTGCCTGCCGCGCCGAGTGGGCAGCGCTGCTCTGCTGGCCACGTGGCGGGCCTGTAGCTCACCTCTGAGGAGAGGGGAGGTACGGCCCCGCTGGACACATGGAGCCTTCGGAGCTCACCGCCGCGGAGGGGGGAGGTCCGGCTCTGCTGGCCACGTGGCGGGCCCAGAGCTCACCTCTGAGGAGAGGGGAGGTCCGGCTCCGCTGGACACGTGGAGCCTTCGGAGCTCTCCCCCGTGGAGGGGGGAGGTCCGGCTCTGCTGGCCACGTGGTGGGCCCGGAGCTCACCTCTGAGGAGAGGGGAGGTCCGGCTCCGCTGTACACGTGGAGCCTTCGGAGCTCTCCCCCGCGGAGGGGGGAGGTCCGGCTCTGCTGGCCACGTGGCGGGCCCGGAGCTCACCTCTGAGGAGAGGGGAGGTCCGGCCACGCTGGACACGTGGCGCCCTCGGAGCTCACCCCTGCGGAGGGGGCGAGGTCCTTAGGCAGTTTTGGCCTGTGCGCGGGGGTACCCGGTATTGAGGGTACCGACAGTGGCCCCCGGGCCCATCTCGGGGGAGATAACGAGCCCAAGGTGGGGCCTTCACCTTTTCTACCCCGTGACTTTCTTCAAACTTCCCTGCAACTTCCGCTTGGGCAACGGAAGGTTGTGGGGACTTGACTCTTGCTTTGAAAGTTGCTTTTACTGTGGCGGTTTTCAACGCTGCCACTACTGCACGTCGCAGCGAACTACTGCACGTCGCAGCGCCTTGCCAAGAACCGCCAGGTTGCCCACCTGAGTGGCTGACTTCTTGCCCCACCGCTTCTGGTGGACGTCTTGGGCCCACTTGTCATCGTCGCCGGGGCTTGGACCTGAGGCGTCCACCCCGAGCGGCGCATACGAAGCATTTCGAATCGCTTCTGGGAGGTTAAAAGGGGATTTCTTCTGCATCGCAGGCTTCCCTTTGCACATCTCCCTACGCCTGAGCCTTCCAGATTCCTTCATGCGCCCAAGCCTTCTCTGCCTTCCAAGTTCTTGCCTGTTCGTCTCCGATGGCTTCCAACTTACCTCCACCGTGCATCGCCCGAACGAAAGATCTTGGGTCGGTGCGCAAGCTTCTGGGATGGCACTCGGAAGAGCAAAGGCGTTGTCTTTGGCGGGGATCTCTCCCCCTGCGTCTGGAGACAGGGGAGACGGTCTTCTTCGCCACCTACGCCTTGGCGGGGTTCATCCCGCCGATTTCCTCCTTCTTCGTGACTCTGCTGGAGACCTATGGCCTCCAGCATCATCACCTCTCCCCGAACTCATTCGCTCTGGCCGCCGTCTTTGTGCACTTCTGCGAGATGTTCATGGGGGTGCGCGCCTCGGTGACGCTCTTCCGGCACTTCTTCCTGCTGCGGACGACTGGGCGTGGCTCGAGGAACCAGCTGGGAGCCTACTACTTCCAGCACCGCTGCAAGGATCCGAAGGTCTCCAGGTACCTTCTGCCCTTCAGCGCATCAAGGTGGGAAGGCTGGAGGGACGACTGGGTGATCGTGAAGACTGATGAGCACGATCGCCTCCAGTTGCCGATGGGGGATCCATCCACCGGGCGCCGCTTCTGGGAGGAGAGCCCGGAGCTGTAGCCGGAGTACGCGCCAGTCCTGGAGTGGGTCCAGCTCATGGCGGAGCAGGGGCTAACATCTCTGATGGTGCTGGCGGACTTCTTGTCACGCCGTCTTACGCCATTCCAGCAGCGCAATCGCCCGGCGGGGTACTACACCGGCGAGCACGACTGCACCAGGTTGGAGACGGGTTTGGGTTCTGACCCGTCCGACGAACTGCTGAGGGAGATGGTGATGAGGGTAAGCAGTGACTTCATTGATGACTGCTCCCTCACAGTACTAGCTTCCTGCCTCCCTCTCTTCATGGAGCCGATGTGGAGGGCAAAGCTGCTGCGGGAGTTGCCGAACCTGGACAATATTGGCCTTGCCGTTCGTCAGGTCGGTGACGCTTCCCGGGGGATATCCATCTCCGAGGTTGACCGCTCTGGAGAGCAGCGCGAGGCATCGGCCGACGCCCAACCCGCGCCAAGGGGCGACGGAGCTCAGGCCGTCGACAAGAGGAAGGGCAAGGAGCCGGCCTCCAGTTCGCTGAAGAGGAAGCGCTCGCGGTCTCCTCCGAGGGCGTCGTTCGCGCCAAGTCAGGGGACCGGAGTGCCTCCGCACCCTTCATCAGGGGGCGTCGGCTCGTCGGGCGGCGACCCTAAGAGGCCTCGGGTCCTCCGCGCCGACGGGACTCCTCTTGGACAGCGGCGGTCGGAGGAGCCCCAGGCGTCCCACGCTCCTTCCAGAGGTGGAGCTCCGAGGTGGGATGCCGGTGCTGCGGTGCCTGGGGCTGAGCCAGGGGCTCAGGCGCCCAGGTTGTCGAGTGTCCCTGCTGCAGGCTCTGCAAGTGGCGGTGCCGGAGGGAGCGCAGCAGGGACTCATCTGGGGGCACAGGCGCCCCGGGCTTCAGGTGCTCCAGCTGCTGGCCCGACGAGCGGCGCCAGAGGTGCTGCCGGCGGGAGCTCCGCTGCTCCGTCTCCTCGGGGGGATACTGGAGCACCCCCTGCTCCGCCGGTCCAGGTGCCTTCGGCGCAGGCCCCGGCAGCGACGGCAGGCCCTGGCGGCCCTGCCCCAGCTCGGAATCCAGGGCTTCATGCCTGCTAAAGTGTTCGCGTTCCTCGGTAAGTTTGCACCAACCAGATCTTAGTACTTGCGTACTTCTTTTCTTGTCTTGAGAGCTCCCTGTGCTTGCAGGGATTCTTCGGCTTCCAGGGACGCGCCTGTTCCCCGGCCATCTCCTGTTGGCAGGGACCCAGTGCCACAGCGTCAGGATGCTGCGGCAGCTTCACCGGCCCCCGAGCAGGTCCAGATGTCTCCTCATTCTGGCCCGGCAGAACCGGCTTCTGCGACAGCGGCGGCGCCCGCTCCTCCTTCACCAGCTCGGGAGCTGGCAGTTGACGAAGACTTGGTGGAGCCGACTGGCGGCAACCAGCCTTCGGGTGCTGAAGTGGGAGGAGCTGATTCAGGTCCTCAGGCGGGCGACGAGCAGGGGCGCGTCGGGACCGGCCCCGCCTCGGCGCCGTCTTCTCCAGATCAGTGCATCATCGCGGTTTCCGTGGAGGCTGCGGTGCCGGAGTCTCCTCCGTCGGATGACGACATCATGGAGGAGGTCTGCGGCTCGGCTTTGGCCTCTGCCACCCCGCTGCCCCTGTCAGACGCACTGGAGTTCGCCCAGTCCAGCGTCCGGCAGGTCCAGGCTGCGCTCAAGCGCAAGCGGGAGGCTTTGGCGGATGAGAGGGACCGCCTCCGCGACTGGGGGCGGCTCTTGAAGCTGCGGACCCTGGAGGTCGAGGAGGAGCTTGACGCCACGCGGGCCAGGCTCGATGCTGAGGAGGAGCTCCTCGATGTGCAGAAGAGAGACGTCGACTGCCTGGATGCCGAGACCCGGCGGATTATGCAAGAGGACCGCGAGGCCTATGACAGTGTCCGGGCCTGCACCGATGCCAACGAGGAGATGCGGCTGCAGCTGGCACGCCGTGAGTGCGCCGTCGCAGAGCAGGAACGCGCCGCGGCGGCAAAGGAGAAGGAGGTCGCCGAGCAGCTGGAGGCAGGCGAAGGCGACCTGAGGGCCAGGACCGGAGAGCTGGAGCTCCGGGAGGCTTCCTTGGCCGAGATTGAGGAGCAGGTTGCCCGGGACCGCCAGGCGGTGTTGGACTGGGAGCTTGCTCCTGATCCGAGCGTCGGAGTTGGAGAGGCTCACCCAAGACTTTGCGGCGAAGGAGAGGAGGTTCGCCGAGGAAGGGCCTGGCACTCTGCTGGCGGCTCGCCAGGAGGTGGAGGGGCTCCGAGCTTCGCAGACCGTCGAGGCCCGAGCAGTCTGGGACTTCGTCGGCCAGGCGGAGTCTGCTCTGGTGCCTCTCGGCTTCAGCCCCGTGAGGACGGGGGCTCCGACGCAAAAGGTGGTTGAGGTAATCCCGACGCTCGAGTCCATCGGCGCCAAGCTGGAGAGGTTGGAAGCCGTGGTCACCGACGAGCTCGAGGTTGAGGGGAGGAGCTTGGCGAAGGAGGTCGCCGCGCACGTGCTGACGTGCTTCTGGAGCTGGGACTCCTCTATCTCTCTGGAGCCGGTGGTGCAGGACCCCATCGCTGAGCAGGAGGAGGTCGCCAGGGCCGGAGTCGGAGACGTCGCCGCCCTCGTCGCGTCTAGGTTCCAGCAGGAGGCCGGGGACTCCTAGGCGCTCGCCCTTGTAGCTGAAGGGCCTTTATATCTTTTTTTTGTCGATCTGTAATCCAGCTCGTGGAGCTTTTTGAATGAACAGACTTTTGTCTTGTGTGCCTGTGCTTTTTGTCTTCTTTTCTTGGCTTGTCCTGCGTGGCTCCTTAGCTCCATAAGGGCCCCGGGAGATCTCCACCGATCTCGAAGCTTGCACAGACACCTTCCTCGGGCCGTTGTTAACATAAGGACCCAAGGGGTCTTCGGAGCTTGCCCCCGCGGAGGGGGGAGGTCCGGCTCTGCTGGCCACGTGGCGGGCCCAGAGCTCACCTCTGAGGAGAGGGGAGGTTCGGTCCCGCTGGACACATGGAGCCTTCGGAGCTCTCCATCGCGGAGAGGGGGAGGTCCGGCTCTTCTGGCCACGTGGCAGGCCCGGAGCTCACCTCTGAGGAGAGGGAAGGTTCGGTCCCGCTGGACACATTGATCCTTCGGAGCTCTCCCCCGCGGAGAGGGGGAGGTCCGGCTCTTCTGGCCACGTGGCAGGCCCGGAGCTCTCCTCTGAGGAGAGGGGGAGCCCCGGCCCTGCTGGACATGTGGCACCTTCGGAGCTCGCCCCCGCAGGGGGGGGCGAGGTCCGGCTTTTCTGGTCTTGGGTTGGAGTCGGGAGCTCCAGTCCTGAGAAGCCCTGGGACTTCAGTACCGCCAGGTGCTCCGGTCTTCCCTTGTGCAGTCCCCGTAGTGGCCCCCTGGTAGGTTTGGCCAATGCTTTGGGCACACGTACCACATTCCTGCGAGGGAGCTAAGGCCAGGGCCCCCCTGTCTGCCCGGAGCAGGCCGGTGTTGGAAACCCCGCTCCGGAGGTCCGGGAGGCCTCCAAGGAGGTCCTGCACACGAGTAGGGAAACGGTAATTTCACTTGGGGGCTCTCCCTTTCCTGTCTCTTAGTCTTATTTGGCTTATGGTCCTGGACCGGTATACGCGGCTTGGGCAATTCAGTGCCTTTGGCACCGGAGGCCCGGCTCCCTCCGAGGTCAGGGTGCAACCGTCCGGCCCCTAGTACTAGACCGTGGAACTAGGGAGGCAGAGTGCACACGCTTTGGATATGGAACCAGGCAAAGCAGGCTGCACACCCTGGACCTCCTGAGAGGCAGAGTGCGTACGCTTTGGGTACAGAACTAGGAAAAGCAGGCTACACACCCTGGACCCCCCAAGACTGGCGTAGGTTTTCCCTGGAGGTGACCAACTCGTGTCACAATACCTGACTGGGGGAGGTCCGAGAGACCCCCTGGCCTTCGGCAGGCACCTCAAGTATGACCGCTGTCGGTACCTGAGATATGGGGTACCCCCGCGCACAGGGTAAAATGCCTAAGGAACTCGTCCTTCTCCGCAGGGAGAGCTCCGAAGGCGCCACGCGTCCGGCGGGGCCGGACCTCCCTCTCCTCAGAGGAGAGCACCGGGCCCGCCACGTGGCATACAGAAGCCGGACCTCCCCCTCCGCGGGAGAGAGGCCCGAAGGCGCCGCGTGTCCAGCGGGGTCGGACCTCCCTCTCCTCAGAGGAGAGCTCCGGGCCCGCCACGTGGCCAACAGAAGTCGGGCCTCCCCCTCCGCGGGGAGAGGTCCGGAGGCTCCACGTGCCCCACGGGGCTGACCCTCCTCTTCTCTGAGAAGGGCTCCGGGCCCGCCACGTGGCAGCAGAGCGACGCTGCCTGCCCCGAGCGATAGGCAGCGGGCGTAAATACGCCTCATACCTTACCCGTACAAGGTATTCAAGGCCCGCATCTTCCCAAGACGCGGAGACGCGGAGCACGCTTCTGTCAGGTGCCGTTGCGCCCAGTCGCACCACAGACTGGCGCGCGGTGTCAGAACCTGTCAGCCAATAAACACCGCGACAAGACATCCCATGCCGCCTGCGCCGTCATCAACCACTACGACTAGCGTGCGGCATGAGCAGGGCGGCAAGATGAAGACTCATAAGCCTTCGACCAGAGACAACTACCGGCATAACTGCAGATACGGTAGATAATAGACAATCTTCCCGGGACCACCTGTCGGGTCCCGGCTTCCCTTGTAAGCCGCCCGAGTCTTGGACTATAAAAGGCTCGGGTAGGCGTCGATAGCAAGGGTTGAACTTTGCAACTCATACTCTAGCCATACACTCTCAAGCTGTAACTCACCCCCAAGCTCAGGCCTCCGGCCCTGAGCAGCAAGCAATACAGCGAGCTCCATAGCTCGCCGTGGACGTAGGGTTTTACGCTCCGGCGGCCTGAACCACGTAAAACTCGCCGTGTAAAGCTCTTACTAACTCGTCCATCTGCGCAAGCTCTCCGCTAGGGACTAGCCCCTCCGAAAAAAGAACCTCCGCGGGCTGCCCAGTGCAGGCCCGGGGGAAGTGTCGACCACACACTTCGACATTTGGCGCACCAGGTAGGGGGCTTTTCTCCTAGCGCGACGAGTTTCCGCCGATGAAGATGACCAAGCTTCCTTCAGCCGCAAACTCTCCCCCTCCGCGTTCACGGTGAACCGTGACCACTGGGGAGTACATGTCGACACACTCAGGACGGAGTGTGTCGGCACAAGCGGGTAGCCAGCAGCCGACTCCGGCTATGCAAGCCCCGACCAGTGTGAGATCTTCTGCAGCGCTGAGCGTACACCATGGAGGTGCGCTAGCTGCAGCAAGAGTGCTGCTGCGCAACCCACCTGTGGGGGATGCGCCCCATTCAGCGACCCAGCAATGGGTCCGCGAGGTGGACCGCCTCGTCGTCGCCGCCGTGAACCCTCGGTTTCGGAGAGGACGGCGCCCAGGACAACCGGCTGTGTCGCTGACGCGCACACCCACGGTTGACGGGCTAACGGCGGATTCCAGCTCCTCCAGGCTCCTGTCGGCGGACCTGCGAAGGGAGCTGGAACGGTGCCACTTGGGCCAAGACGCCCGGGTGTACCCCGAGCGACGCCGAGAAAGGCGTCGCAACCATGAGGCTGGCGACAGCATGTCGTCGGCCTCGACACAACCAGAAGGGCAGGCCTTCGCCACGCGAGCCTTGCCTCAGGCATATGCTGCGCAGCATATGCCACAACTATATGCGCCGCAAGCAGCGGCCCCGGTCTATGGTGCAGCCTTGCCCATGCCGGGATACGCGGTGCCAGGTGCGAACCAAGCGTTCGCAGCGCCAGTACCTGCAGCAGCAGGTGCAGGATGTGCGGCCCTTGCACCCCACCTTCGCTTCGCAAGGTGGCCACGCAAGTTTCGCCCGCATCTGCCCGAGAAGTACGACGGTAGCGTCAACCCAGTGGAGTTCCTCCAGATCTACTCCACCGCCGTACTTGCCGCAGGAGGGGATGAGGCTGTCATGGCCAACTACTTCCCCGTCGCCTTGACCGGCCCAGCTCGGTCTTGGCTCATGAATCTACCTCAGGGGTCCATAACCTCCTGGGGAGAGCTCTGCCGGCAGTTCGTCGCCAACTTCGGCAGCTCCTACACCCGTCCCGGCACGGAGCTTGACCTCCACGCCGTCAAGCAACAACCTGGGGAGTCGCTGTGCTCTTTCATCCAGCGGTTCTCTCAGGTACGCAACACCATCCCGCATATCCAAAGTGCCTCTGTGGTGGTGGCGTTCCGACAGGTGTCCGGGACGAGAAAATGCTTGAGAAGCTCGCGACCAGAGAGGTCCGCGACGTCTCGGAGCTCTTCAGCCTGGCGGACAAGTGCGCCAGAGCAGCTGAAGGACGGAACTGGCACGCTCTGCCGACCTCCGAGTCAGGAGGACAGCCCGGGTCCGGTGCTGCTGCCTATGGGGGTGGCAAGAAGACCAAGAACCGGGGGAGTGGCAAGATGAAGTCACCATTCACGGCCCCCGTCGCCGCAGCTGCGACGACCAGTGGAGCTCGGGGGCCACGCCCCGACAAAAGGCAGCAGCAATCACCGGCCCCAGACAGTGACCAAGGCGGGCTATGCCCCGTGCATGGCACCGCCAACCATACTGCTGCCGAGTGCTGGGAGATCCAGATGCTCGCAGAGCGCTTCCGCAAAGGAAGACAGCAGAGGGCTGAAGCGCCGCCCTACCCTCAGAGGGATGGCAAACAGAAGGTCAATGCCCCAGTCACTGCTGCCCACCAGGTGGGGTTCCAGGAGCCTCGGCATGTCATAAAGACAGTGCATGACGGTGAGGACTCCAGTTCCGACAGTGACAGGCCAGGGCGTTAGCCAACTGCGGCGCGCCTCCGTGCCTCGAACATACCTCTCGGGGGCCGCCTAAGGTCTGTCAACCCCTTGAAGGCCTTGCCAGAAGGGGAAGACGCCTTAGGTCATCCAAGACGAGCCCGGGCCCACCTACCCCTTGAAGGCCTTAGCCAGAAGGGGAGAACTCCCCGGGGGCCCCCAGGAGAAGCCGCGCAGGACCTGATCCAGCGCGAAGATAACATCCTCGTCGACAAGACTCGGCTGCAGGAAACACCCCGCAATGCACGGTCTCGGCTAATGCTCTAAGCACTACCGCCAAAGAACCAAACGCGTCGGGGGCCTGCAGGAGGGCAACTTGGTGAAGCGGCACGCTCTATTCCAAGAAGGACCCATAAGCTCTCCCCCAGCAGGGAAGGTCCCTTCCGAATCATGAAAGCTGCCGCCCCAAGTACACATGCCTTCCAACCGAGAGTGGGATCCGTTCCCAAAAATCCTTGCCATGGAGCAACACTGTAAGTCCTACTTCCTGAGCATCAGTAGAACAGGGTTATTCCCTTCTGTAATAGATCCCATAGAATTTAGGAACAGCGCTCGGGGCAGCTAAGTCTCAAGGGACGGTACAGGACTACGTCCAGTTTAGCCTGGTTCCGACCCTAAGCGTGTAGAGTCTTGCTTCCCTTGAAGACAAGGCGGAACATTGCCTCCCTGTACAGCCAGAATTCCACCTATGGGTACGAATACAGAGCCCCGTTCTACTTAGCTCTCTCTCATGCGCTCATTTAAATTATGCATTAATTTTTATGATCGCACTATCTCTGTATGTTCATCGTACATCTAGCTCCCCCTCTCCTACGCTCATCCATAGTAGGCATTCGCTATCCTACCGAAGGCGGCTGCGCTTGAGGCACCTGCCGATGGCCGAGTGGGTCTCTCGGGCCTCCCCCAGTCAGGTGTTGCGGTTCCAGTTGGTTACCTCCAGGAAAGGCCTGCCTTGTGCATGGGGGGTCCAGGGTGCGTATCCAGCTTAGCCGGCCCAGAGCCCAAAGCATGCGCATCCTGCCCTCCGGAGGTCCAGGGGAGTACGACCGCTTTGCCTGGTCATGAACCCAAAGCGCGTGCACTCTGCTTCCCCAGCGCATGGCCCGGTACTAGGGATCGGACGGCCGTACCCGGACCTCGGAGGGAGCCGGAGCTCCGGCGCCTCGTGCACAGAATTGCCCAAGCCCCGTATAGCGGATCAGGGTCGTAAGACGGATAAGACTAGGAGACGGGAGGGGAGGACCCCCCGAGGAGAATTACGTTTCCTCTGCCTGTGTGCAGGACCTCCAGGTTACGGCAACAGGGACTGCATGAAGCGGGGGGAAAGGAGCTACCAGCTACTCCGGCCTGGGACTGGAAGGACCGAGACCTGCCCCTCTAGCAGGGGCGGGACCTGGGGGCCCCATGTGTCCAGCGGGCCCGGAACTCTCTCCTCCCTTGAGGAGGGCTCCGGGCTCGCCACGTGGCGGGCGGAAACCGGACCTCCCCCTCGGTGGGAGGGCTCCGAAAGCCCTACGTGTCCAACATGGCCGGAGCTCCCGCCTCTTAGGAAGGAGCTCCGGACCCGCCACGTGGCAGGTAGATCTGGAGCTCCCCATAGGGCGAGATCCGGAGACCTCCGGGGGCCCCTAACACGGTTAGGACCCGGGGAGGGTGTCTGTGCAAAGCTCCGAGATTGGAAATGGACTCTGAGTACCTTGCGGAGCTAAGGACTCAGTCAGGCAAAGCCAAGAAGGAGAGAAAAAGCATCACAGACACAAGTATCCAAAAGAGTCAAATTAAGCGAGGCTCCATGAGCTGGACTACAGACTCGATGAAAAGGGAGATACAAGTCCTAGGGACCTCCCGGCTCCCGCCGGAACCTTGCGGCTATAAGGGCGGCCACGTCCTCGACTTCTGCCCTGGCAGCTTGCTTCCGCTCTGCGGCTGGGCCCTCTCTCGCTGGTTCTAGCGAAAAAGAGGGGTCGCGGCTCTTAAAGCATGCCAGCACATGTGAAGCGACCTCTAAGGCTAGGCCACGCCCCTCGGCCTCAAGCTCGCTGGCGACCACCGAGTCTAGCCTGTCCAGCTTGGCGCCGATCGACTCCAGCGCGGGGATCACCTCCAACGCAGGGGCCGCGGTCCTCACCGGACTGAAGCCAAGAGGGACCAGGGCGGACCCCGCTCGATCCACGAAGCTCGAGACTGCAAGAGCCTCGGAGGACCGCAAGGCCGAAAGCTCCTCCACCTCGCGGCGGGCCACCTGCAGAGCCTCCAGGTTCCTCTCGGAGAATTCCTTCTCCTTGGCCGCCAGGGAGCTATCCCGAAGGTGGAGAGCCTTGGCGAGCCGCTCCAACTCAGCGGCCTTGAAGTCGGCGGTCAACTCCCGGTCCAAGACCGCCCGGCGATTACGGGAGACCTGTTCCTCCCTCAAGTCGAGGTCTGCCTTCAGGATCTCCAGCTCCTCCATCCGAGCTCGAAGGTCATCCTCGCCCGCAGCCAGCTGCGCGGCGACCCTCTCCCCCTCAGCTGCCAGGCAACGCTCCCGTTCCTCAATGGCGAGTTCACGGCGCTCCAACCGCTGCCGTATCTCCACAGCAGCAGAGAGGCTCTCCTCGGCCCGGGCGTGTGCCTCCAGGGTCTCCCTGTTGATCCGCCGCGATTCGGTGTCCATGCGGTCGACAGCCCGCTTCATCCGGTCAAGGAGCGCTTCCCTGAAGTCGAGCTCACTCTTAACCTTCGCGGTCCTCTCCCGCAAAAGGTTCCCCCAGATGAGGAGGCGGTCCCGTTCGACCGTATACTCCTCCCGCTCGCGCCCTAGTGCAGCCAAGACCTGCCGGGCGCTCGTCTCGGCAAGCGCGAAGGCGTCCGCCAGAGGCAATGGAGCAATAGAGGCCGGGGCAGTCCCCCCGACCTCCTCCATTACCTCGTCCTCAGGAAGAGCCGACGCACCAGCAACCGAGATGAGACGCCGATCAGGAGAAGCTGGCTCCGAGCCTCTGGCAGCCAGGCCAGCCAGGCTCTCTTCAGCTTCTGGCTCCTTGACCTGAGGAGAGGGGCGAGCCGGGGAAGGCGGTGCTGAAGAAGAGGCCGGGCCGTCCAGTGCAGGGTCAGCCTGCGCTGGCTTGGGGGCCGCGGTGGCCGTCTCGGCAGGAAGAGACGACGCCGCCGCGGAGTCCGGGCACACAGGAACAGGAGAAGTTCGCGCTGGCCTGGGGGCCGCGGCAGTTGCCCCTGGCTCCGAGCGCAGCGGCACAGATTCCCCGCAAGTCGGGGAAGGCCGGGAAGCGCGTACACTCCAGCGGGCTCTGAACCCCGACTTCCGAGCCGGGCTAGGACTTCCAGAGCCCGCTACCGTCACTGACGGCCGCTCCGCAGTCGCTTGGACTGGCGGAACAGGGGACGCCCCAGAAGCTTCCCCCAGCGCATCAACCCGGGGCCTCTTCGAGTTGCCACCGGAGGGAGTGTCAGGCACCCCAGAATCCCGACTTGGCACAGACGCCGCTGCTAGAGGAGATCGAGCGCACTTCTTCTCTGGCGGCGGGTTGGAAGCCATGGCAAGGGAGAACTCAAAGGCAAGAGAGCAAAAGCACAAGAGTCCGAGGTGAAACGCAGAGAAGTGCGAAGGGAAGCTGCAATGTGGGTAAGACCCCCTCTAAAACACCTTCCCGGGTGCAATCCCAAGCGATTTGGAACTCTTCGAATACCCCGCACCGGCAACTGCTTCGGTTCCCAGACCGAGTGCCGATGACGGGTGGGCCCAAGCCGCCTAACTGAAGCGGTGGGGGCAAGGAGTCAGTCTCCTGAGAAGATGAGCTGGCAAGGCACTTCGGCGATTCCCGAAGAAAGCGCCGCAACGTGCAGAAGTGGCAGTCTTGGGAACCGCCGCAGTAAAAGCAACCATCAAGTGAGCGCATGCTCCCACAATCCCGTGGTCGTTCGTGCTCCGGCAGCGGTCAATTCGGGACTTAGAGGAAGTGCGCGGATCGGAAGAGACGGAGGTCCCACCTCGGGCTCGCTATCTCCCCCGAGATGGGCCCGGGGGCCACTGTCGGTACCTGAGATATGGGGTACCCCCGCGCACAGGGTAAAATGCCTAAGGAACTCGCCCTTCTCCGCAGGGAGAGCTCCGAAGGCGGCACGCATCTGGCGGGGCCGGACCTCCCTCTCCTCAGAGGAGAGCACCGGGCCCGCCACGTGGCATACAGAAGCCGGACCTCCCCCTCCGCGGGAGAGAGGCCTGAAGGCGCCGCGTGTCCAGCGGGGCCGGACCTCCCTCTCCTCAGAGGAGAGCTCCGGGCCCGCCACGTGGCCAACAGAAGCTGGGCCTCCCCCTCCGCGGGGAGAGGTCCGGAGGCTCCACGTGCCCCGCGGGGCTGACCCTCCTCTTCTCTGAGAAGGGCTCCGGGCCCACCACGTGGCAGCAGAGCGACGCTGCCTGCCCCGAGCGATAGGCAGCGGGCGTAAATACGCCCCATACCTTGCCCGTACAAGGTATTCAAGGCCCGCGTCTTCCCAAGACGCGGAGACGCGGAGCACGCTTCTGTCAGGTGCCGTTGCGCCCAGTCGCATCATAGACTGGCGCGGTGTCAGAACCTGTCAGCCAATAAACACCGCGACAAGACATCCCATGCCGCCTGCGCCGTCATCAACCACTACGACTAGCATGCGGCATGAGAAGGGCGGCAAGATGAAGACTCAGAAGCCTTCGACCAGAGACAACTACCGGCATAACTGCAGATACGGTAGATAATAGACAATCTTCCCGGGACCACCTGTCGGGTCCCGGCTTCCCTTGTAAGCCGCCCGAGTCTTGGACTATAAAAGGCTCGGGTAGGCGTCGATAGCAAGGGTTCTTTGCAACTCATACGCTAGCCATACACTCTCAAGCTGTAACTCACCCCCAAGCTCAGGCCTCCGGCCCTGAGCAGCAAGCAATACAGCGAGCTCCATAGCTCGCCGTGGATGTAGGGTTTTACGCTCCGGCGGCCTGAACCACGTAAAACTCGCCGTGTCAAGCTCTTACTAACTCGTCCATCTGTGCAAGCTCTCCGCTAGGGACTAGCCCCTCCGAAAAAAGAACCTCCGCGGGCTGCCCAGTGCAGGCCCGGGGGAAGTGTCGACCGCACACTTCGACAACCGCCTTCGGTCAGGATAGCAAATGCTGACTAGGGATGAAAGTGGGAAAGGAGAGCTGAGTGTATGATGGGCATACACTATTTGTGAGCATGGGGGGTGATCACAAACATTAATTGCATAATTTAAATGAACACATGAGAGAGCATGGTAGGACAGGATTCTTTCCATATATAAACATCCATAGGAGGAAGGCAGGCTGTACATGGAGGCAACAACCCACCCCATTATGAAGGGGGGCGCGGCCTACGCGCTTAGGGTACGGAACCAGCCCAAGCTGGACGTAGCCCTAGACCGCCCCTTAGGGCTTAGTTGCTCCGAGCGCTGTTCCTGGACTATGGGATCTATTACAGAAAGAAGAAAAAACATGTCCTACTACTGCTCTAGGGATAGAACTTACGGAGATGTTCTATGTTCCAAGGGTTTGGGAGCGGGTCCCTGTCCTCGGTGGGAAGGCGCACGCACCCAGGGCGGCAAACTTTCGTGACTCGGAAGGGACCTTCCCAGCTGGGGGACAGTTTGTTGGTCCGTTCTCGAGAAAGTATGCGCCGCAGCACCAGGTCGCCTTCTTTGAGCTCCCGAACATGCATGGTCCTCTGGTGGTAGCGCCGGAGCGTCTGCCGGTACCGTGCGTTGCTTGCCATCTTGCCTCGTCGACGAGGTCGATGTCCTCTCGCCGGAGCTGGTCCTGCGCGGCTTCGTCATAAGCCCGGACACGAGGGGACCCCATGGTGACTTCTGGGGGAAGCACGGCTTCGGTCCCGTAGACCATGAAGAAGGGTGTCTCCCCTGTGGCCCGGCTCTGGGATGTCCGGCTAGCCCACAGTGTGTTCGGAAGCTCGTCCACCCACTTGGCATCATGTTTCTTCAAGCTGGCATAGGTGCGAGTCTTGAGGCCCCGAAGGATCTCGGCGTTGGCCCTCTCGACTTGCCCATTGCTCTTTGGATGAGCAACAGAGGCATAGCACACCTGGATGCCAAGGTCTTCGCAGTACTCTTGGAATGCTGCGCTGGTGAACTGGATCCCGTTATTGGTGATGATTCTGTTCGGGACCCCGAACCTGCAGACGATCGACTTGATGAACTTGACTGCGGATTGCTTGTTGATGGTGATGACTGGTGCAGCTTCCGGCCACTTGGTGAACTTGTCGATGGCGACGTAGAGGTACAGGAATCCCCCGACGGCTTTGGGGAATGGCCCCAGGATGTCCAACCCCCATACCGCGAACGGCCACGGGGGCGGGATCATCTGCAACGTCTGATCCACTGTGTGGATCTGCTTGGCGTGGAACTGGCACGCCTTGCATCTCTTGACCAGCTTCACGGCATCCAGGAGAGCTGACAACCAGTAAAAGCCATGCCGAAAGGCTTTACCGACCAGCGTGCGTGAGGAAGCGTGATTCCCGCACTCGCCTTCGTGGATCTCTTCTAGCAGGTCACAGCCTTCCTCCTGGGTTATGCACCGCAATAGGATGCCGTTGGCGCCACGCCGGTAGAGATCCCCTTCTACCAGCGTGTATCTCTTAGCCATCCGCACAATCCGTTCAGCGGATGCATGTTCATCAGCAAGGATGTTGTCTTTCAAGTAGTACCGTATCTCCATGATCCATGCATCGGGACTGACTTGAGCTTCTGGATCTTGGGTGTTGGGTAGCATGGAGTCCCCAGTGGTGCATACGATCCTTAGTGGGCACCATGGTTCCAGGGCCGCCGGGACCACCAGCTTCAAGGTGCTGGTCTCGCCCCCTTCGCCCGGCTTGGCAGGCCGGGCTGTGGGCCGTGGCAACATCCTCTCGAAGGCTCCTTCGGGCACTGGGGCTCTACATCAGCTGGGAGTCACCCTTGACCAGCAACTAGCGGACGCCGAGGGACAGCGCCGTCTTCAGGCCAAAGATGAGGGCTTCATATTCGGCCATGTTGTTGGTTGCCTTGAAATTGAGATGCACCATGTACTTGAACTGCTCCGCCTATGGCATGAGGAGCAGTACGTCGGCTCTGGCCCCCTGCTTCCGCGAGGAGCCGTTGAAGTAGAGCGTCCAGTGGGGCTCGGTGAAGACCGGAGCTCGGGGCTCCGGTTCACTGCCTTCGGTGCCCCCTGGGTTGGTTGGTGATGGCGTCCACTCAGCCACGAAGTCAGCCAGTGCTTGGCTCTTGACCGCGTGACGTGGTAGGAAGTCCAGCTCGAACTCTGCCAGCTCCGCTGCCCACTTAGCGATGTTGCCAGTCGCGTTGGGGCTGTGGAGGATGGTCCTCAGCGGGTAGGAGGTGACCACCGAGATCCAGTGGGCTTGGAAGTAGTGCCGGAGCTTCCTAGACGCCACGAGCACTGCATACAACAGCTTATGGACCTCCAGGTACCTTGTCTTGGCGTCGTGGAGGACTTCGCTGATGTAGTAGACGGGCCTCTGGATGGTCCGGATCCTCCCTGGGGGACCCGGGATGTCTTCCTCCATTGGCTCAGGCCGACAGGAGGTAGACAGGCCCGGGGCAGCCTCCGGGGGCTGGGACCCGGAGACTTCTTCGCCGTCTTGGACCTGCGGGAGGTCCCCTTGGACCTCCGGGAGGTTGTCTTGAACCTTCGGGAGGTCATCTTGGATCTTCGGGAGGTCATCTTGGACCTCCGGGAGGTTGTCTTGGACCTTCGGGAGGTCGTCTTGGACCTCCGGGATCTCCTGGCTATCGGGGCCCCCCATGGGGCCCAGGCAGCCTTGGTGCTTATCTTGAGCTGCTGGAGCTGGTTGCAGTGATGAGGGGTCCGGACGCTCTGCGACTAGGACCATGCTCACCACCTCCGTCGTCACCGCTATATAGAGCAGTAGGTGCTCACCCGGCTCAGGGGCTACCATGACGGGTAGCGTCGTCAGGAGTTGCTTCAACTCCTGGAATGCTTCTTCTGCTTCTTCGGTCCAAGCAAATGGACCGGCTTTGCGCAGGAGCTTGAAGAAGGGAAGAGCCCGCTCAGCCAGCCTTGGTATGAACCGACTGAGCGCAGCTAGACATCCTGTGGGCTTCTGGACATCCTTGATGTGAGCCGGAGGTCGCATCAGCTCGATGGCCTTGATCTTCTCTGGGTTGGCCTCGGTCCCTCGGTGTGAGACCAGAAATCCGAGGAGCTTTCTAGAGGATACACCGAACACATACTTGTCCGGGTTTAGCTTCGTGTGCATGGTGCGCAGCTTGTCAAAGACTAGAGCTAGGTTATCTAACAAGGATGAGCTCTATTTGACTTTGACAATGATGTCACCAACATACACCTCTACTAAGTCTCGGATGAGCTCTCCAAATGTTTTATGCATTGCGCGTACAAAGGTGGGGAGAGCATTTTTCAGACCATAAGGCATGGAGACATAACAATACAGGTCATCTACAGTGATAAATGCAGTGTGTTCTTCATCTTCTCTAGACATAGGTATTTGGTGGAAGCCTGAGTAGGCGTCTAGGAAGCATAACATATCACAACCTGATGTAGAGTCTACTATTTGATCTATTCTAGGGAGAGGACATGGATCTTTGGGGCATGCCTTATTGAGACTGGTGTAATCGATGCACATCCGGAGCTTCCCGCTGGCCTTCGGGACGACAACAGGGTTCGCCAACCACCGAGGGTGGTGGACCTCCCGTATAAAGTCAGCATCCAGCAGCTTCTTGATTTCCTCACGGATGAAGTTCTGCCGCTCGATGGACTGCTTCCAGGGCTTCTACTGGATTGTCCGAGCGTCCGGGAAGATCTTTAGATGGTGCTTGATCACATCCCTAGGGATCCCGGGAATTTGCGGCGGTTGCCATGCAAACACGTCGAGGTTGTCCCGGAGGAAGGTGATGAGCGCGCCTTCCTATTTGCTGTCCAGGCCCCAGGCTATCCGGGTGGTCTGGGCAGCTTCGGCGCCGACTTGGACGACCTTCAGGGGGATGTCGCCTTCGTCGAGGGGTTGCACTCGGGGTGCAGAGGTTGAGGCACGGTGGCGTGCACTCGGGTCGAGCTGGCCCGGTTCTGCACCGCCAGGGGCAGGTGCTCGGGCTGCCGCAAGTACTTGGAGCTTCTCCAAGGCTGACACTGCGGCAGTGCGGTCTCCACGGATCTTGAGGATGCCTGTTGGTGTAGGCATCTTCAAGACGAGGTAGCCGTCATGGGCTACCGCCATGAATCGGTACAGGGCCGGCTGCCGATGATGGCGTTGAAGGGGAGGTCGACCTCCGCCACGTCGAACAGAATGTATTCTGTCCGGTAGTTGTCCGGTGCTCCTAAGGTCATCGGAAGGCTAATGTTGCCATAGGGGATGACTTGTCCCGGCCCTACCCCTGAGAATAGGCTCGACGGGGTGAGCTTGGCCATCGGGATTTGCAGCTTCTAGAAAGCTGCGCGGCTGATGAGGTTGAGGCCGGCCCCGCCATCCACCAGGACGTGGTACATCTTCACGTTGGCCATGGTTGGAGCTACCAAGAGTGGTAGCTGTCCGGCTCTGGCCATGTTCTTGGGGCAGTCGGTGGCGTCGAAGGTGATGGGGGTCCCTACCCACTTGAGGTGCGGCGCTGCGCTTGTGGTAGGGGCCACCGACGCCTCTGCTCCACACAGGGTCTTGACTGCACTCTGGGACGAGGGGTCCGAGGACCCGCCGTAGATAACGTGGAGCGCCTTCCGGTGCTCGTCTTCGCCGGAGATGGAGTCCCCACGGTGATGGACCGCCTTCAGAGTGCGCTGGGGCTCCTGGTACCCCATATCTTGGTTGTCGTCGTCCCGGGGGTCGACCTTCTGCTTGCCCACCCTCTAGCGGAAGGGAGGGGCATCCGCGCGCAGTTGCTTCCCCTCGTGGAAGCGCTCCATGAGCTTCTTGATCTCCTGGCACTCACCAGCAGTGTGGCTCCTGGTGTGGTGTACCGGGCACCGCTCGCCACGGTTGCCACCGTCGGGTGACTGCCGTGGTCTCTTGTCGTGGCGTGGCCCCCGAGCTCCGCCGGGTGCTACAGTGCAGCGACAGGAGCTCTGGCCGGCGGCTTGATCTTTCCACCACCCTTCTTCTTGATCTTCTTGCTGCTCCCATGGGAAGCAGCGCTAGCTCCGGGCTGTCCTCCTGCTTCGGAGGCTGTCTGTGAGTGCCAGTTGTGCCCTTCTCCTGCTCTGGCGCACTTGTCCGCCAGGCTGAAGAGCTCCGAGACATTGCGCACCTCCATGGTGACCAACTTCTTGAGCATCTTCTCATCCCGCACACCCTGTCGGAATGCAACCACCACGGATGCATTATAGATGTGGGGGATGGTGTTGCGCACCTGGGAGAACCGCTGGATGAAGGAGCGCAGCGATTCCCCCGGTTGCTGTCGGATGGCGTGGAGGTCGAGCTCCGTGCCGGGACGGGTGTAGGAATTGCCGAAGTTCGCAATGAACTGTCGGCACAGCTCTCCCCAGAAGGTTATGGAACCCTGGGGGAGGTTCATGAGCCATGACTGTGCTGGGCCGGTCAAGGCGACGGGGAAGTAGTTGGCCATGACGGCCTCATCCCCTCCTGCAATGAGGATGGCGGTGGAGTAGATCTGCAGAAAATCTGCCGGGTTGACGCTTCTGTCATACTTCTCCGGCAGGTGTGGCCGGAACTTGCGTGGCCACCTTGCAAAGCGAAGGTGGGGCACCAGGGCCGCACACCCCGCTCCTGCTGCTGCAGATCCTGGTGCCGCGAACGCTTGGTCCGCTGTTGGCACGGTGTACCCCGGCATGGGAAAAGGTGCACCATAAACCGGGGGCGCCACCTGCACGGCATATGGCTGCTGCATATGCTGTGTGGCGTACGCCTGGGGCAGAGGTCGCGTGGCGAACGTCTGCGGCCCAGGGTGTGTTGAGGCGGTCGACATGCTGTAGTCGGCCTCATGGTTGCGACGCCTTTCTCGCCGTCACTTGATGGTCACGCGGGCATCCTTGCCCAGGTGACATCGCTCCAGCTCTCACCTCAGGTCCGTCGTTGGGAGCCTGGTAGAGCGGGAGTCTGCCGTCTGCCTGTCAACCATCGGTGTGCACGACAGCGACACATCTGGTTGAGTAGGGCGTTGTCCCCACCGAAGCAGAGGGTTGACGGCGGCGACGACGAGGCGGTCGACGTTGTGGATCCACTGCTGGGTGTCCCCCTGGTGGCGTCCCCAGCAGGTGGGTTGTGTAGAAGCGCCCGTGCTGCAGCTAGTGTACTCCCTTGGGTGACACTCTGCACCGCAGCAGATCTTGGGCTTGCAGGAGTCCGCGTTGCCGGAGTTGGACGCGGGCTCCCAGCTTGTCCTGACACACTCCTCCCTGAGTGCGTCGAGACATAAGCCGCGCTGGTCATCGTTCGCCGGGAACGAGGGCGAGGAGAGCTTGCCGCCGAAGGAAGCTTGGTCATCTTCGTCAGCGTAGACTCGTCGCGAGAGGGAAAAGGCCCCTACCTGGCGCGCCAAATGTCGAAGCGTCTGCGGTCGACACTTTCCCCGGGCCTGCTCTGGGCAGCCCGCGGAGGTTCTTTTTCGGAGGGGCTAGTCCTCTCGGAGGGCCTCGCCGTTGGACGAAGGAAGGATATGGTTGACACATGGGTTTTTACGTGGTTCAGGCCGCCGGAGCGTAAAACCCTACGTCCACAGGAGTAGCGTTGCTTGTTGTATTGCTTGAGGCTTAGAACCGGAGTTCTAAGCTTGGGGATGAACTGTGTATGGAGTGCAAACAAACAAAGTGGCGAACCCTTAGCAACGTTGCCTACCCGAGCCTTTTATAGTCTAAGGCTCGGGCGGTTTACAAGGGGGGCCCCGGAGCCCGACAGGTGGCGCCGGGATGATTTCCTGCCATCTACCATATCTTGCAGTAAATGCCGGTAGCTGTCTCTGGCGGTAGCTTCTTAGCCTTCGTCCTGCCGCCCTGCCCGTGCCGTAAGCTAGGCATAGTGGTTGATGATGGCAGGGGCGGCAGGGGTTGTCTTGTCGCCGTAGCTATTGGTCTGCGGCTTCTGACATTCTGCGCCCGTCTTCACTGTGATATGACTGGGCGCAACGCCTCCTGGCAGGGGCGTGCTCCGTGTCTCAGGAAGGCGCGGGTCTTGAATGCCTTGTACGGACATGGCATGGGGCGCCTTTACTCTTGCTGCCTGCGGCGCCGGGCGGGCAGCGCTGCTCCGCTGGCCACGCGGCGGGCCCGGAGCTCACCTCTGAGGAGAGGGGAGGTCCGGCCTCACTCGACACGTGGAGCCTTCGGAGCTCACCCCCGCGGAAGGGGGAGGTCCTGCTCTGCTGGTCACGTGGTGGGCCCGTAGCTCACCTCTGAGGAGAGGCGAGGTCCGGCTCCGCTAGACATGTGGAGCCTTCAGAGCTCTCCCCCGCTTTGGGGGAGGTCCGGCTCTGCTGGCTACATGGTGGGCCCAGAGCTCACCTCTGAGGAGAGGGGAGGTCCGACTCTTCTGGCCACATGGCGGGCCCGGAGCTCACCTTTGAGGAGAGGGGAGGTCCGGCCCCGCTGGACGCGTGGCGCCCTTGAAGCTCACCCCTGTGGAGGGGGGGAGGTCCTTAGGCAGTTTTGTCCTATGCGCGGGGGTACCCGGTATTGAGGGTACCGACACGCGCTTTCCACGGTCCATAACAATCTAGTAACTTACCTAATTAGTCAGCTAAGTCGCACCCATATTTGGCCTTGTGGTGGCACTGTTTTCCTGGTATGGCTGGCATGAACCGGTCCTTAGATCTACGGCAACTAAACCACCATCTCATTCTACCACTTCCACAAACCAAACTTGCCTAGATCTCCCCCGATTCATGTTCATTATCATCAAGTTCTCATTATCATTATGAGTGCAGTAGCTAGACACATTCTATCGCTTCCCATATCCCGTGGACTCAGCGAAACAAAAGCAAAACGACCATACCGGACTCATCAACATTCCCGGCGACAAGGGTGGTTAACAAAACTAGTAAACTTCCTATAAAAGGGTTTCCCATCAAGTTGACTCAAGCACACACACCTTTTCGCAAATAAATCAGTTTCAAAACATGGGATCAATATGGTCAAGGGGCACTTGCCTTGTTCCTGTGGTTTCTGTTGCTCTGGGATCTCGAAGTCTTGGTGTTGTAGTCCTTCGTAGATATCTCTCTGAGCTTGTCCTTCTATTTTCGATCACGCACATACAAGATTCATAGCAATCAATCATTATGCACAAACTTTAGTCAAGATGCAATGGTGCATATGCATGCAAATCCTATGGTGCAGTTTAGTTTGTACGTGTTCTTGCATGTTTTAATAGGCTTGCATGGGGTTTTACAATGAACAGAGGTGTAGGGATCAAATGTGGACGTGGTGATGATCTTGTCTCAAGATCTAGATCAAACCGATCAACACGTGATCTTTCCACACGAAAAAGCTTTTGTTTGAAGGAACAGATGCGAAGAAAACCGCGATGACGTCGTAAGGTGGTAATGGTGACCTACCTTACTTCCTTCGTGTCCTTTCTCCTAGCAATGGCAGCAAAACAGATCGTTGGCTCTCCTCCAGCGATCGTGTCGGGGCTCGTCGGCGGTCTCACTGGTGGTTGAACTTCGGCGAAGGGGGTTAACTCGGCGAGTTTGGGGGCTAGGGCCTCTAAGTTGTCGACTTGAGAAGATGTTACGACCAAGGGTGTTTCGGGTTCTATTTATAACTGGAAAAATAAGAGTCCTTCTCCGATTGGATTTCAAATAAGAGTCCTATTCGATTTATTTTAGATCTTAACAGCTTATCTCTAATCGATCTGGTTGCATTATTCAACGTAGAAGAGTTCATGTCGGTTTCCTAAGTACCGGGTACTCAGGTACAGACAAAAACTGCTTCACAATCGCGTCCTTCCGCAGGGATAAGCTCCGGAGGCTCCACGTGTCCAGCGGGGGCCTAGGCTTCCCTTTTCCTCAGGGGTGAGCTCTGGTTGTGCCGCGTGTCAGGTGGGCGGGACCTCCCTCTTCCTCGAAGGCGAGCTATGCGTGCGCCACGTGTCTTAGCGGCCGAGACCTCCCTCTCTCTCAGAGGCGAGCTCAGCATACGCCACGTGTCAATGCCGGACCTCCCCTCTCTTTGGAGGTGAGCTCCGAGAGTGCCGCGTGTCCTAGCAGCGCCGGACTTCCTTTCTGCTCAGGGATGAGCTCCGAGGTGGACCCGTGTCCATCAGCGTCGGACCTCCCTTCTTCTCGTAGGTGTGCTCCGAGAATGACACGTATTCAACAGTATTGGACCTCCCTTCATCTCGGAGACGGCTCCGAGGATGACACGTGTCGAACAGGGCGGGACCTCTCAGAGGCGAGCTCCAAGGCTGACGCGTGTCCTGCAGATACCTTCTCCTCAGAAGTGAGCTCCAAGGATGACACGTGTCCACCGGGACAGACCTCCTGGGGGCAAGCTCCGGAGGTGACACGTGTCCCGTAGTGTCGAACCTCTCGAAGGTGAGCTCCGGAGGTGACACGTGCCCCGTAGTGTCGGACCTCTCGGAGGTGGGCTCCGAGGGTGACATGTGTCCTGCAGTGTCGGACCTCTCGGAGGTGCGCTCCGAGAGCGACACGTGTCCTGCGGGGCTAGCCATGCTTCTCTGCAGAGGCTAGCTCCGGGGGCAACACGTGTCCCATGGGGTCGGACCTCGCCCCATTCACAGAGGCAAGCTCCGAACCTGCCACATAGCCAGTTAGCGGCGGACCTGTCCCCCTTTTGCGGGGATGAGCTCCGAAGGCGCCATGTGGCCAGCGGGCCGCGGGAAGTGTCTTCGGCGCTCTCGGTGAATTGGAATTAGCTCTTTTCGGCTATCCTTTTGATTTTTTTTTCTGTTTCCACTTCTTTAAAATGCTTTCTCTATATAAAATATGAATGCATGCAAAAATCAAAATTGAGGATGTTACAAACCTACCCCCGTAAATTGAATCTCGCCCTCGAGATTTGATAGTGGAGAATAGATGAGGGAATTTTGCCTTGATGTCTTCTTCACGCTCCCATGTGGCTTCGGCTTCTGTGTGATGTCTCCATTGCACCTTGCACCAAAGGATCACTTTGTTCCTCGTGACTCTTTCCTTCATGTCCAAAATTCGGACAGGGTGCTCTACATAGGTCAGATCCTCTTGAAGCTCAAGTTCATCAATCGGTACTTGTTCTTCTGGTACTCTCAAGCATTTCTTGAGCTGGGATATGTGAAACACGTCATGCACATCGGATAGGTGCATTGGGAGCTCTAGTTGATAGGCTACTTCTCCTCGCTTTCCCAAAATCTTGAATGGCCGTTATAGCGAGGCGCTAACTTGCCTTTGACGTGGAAATGTCATTGGCCACAGATAGGCGATACCTAAAGGTACACGAAGTCTCCTACTTTGAAAGTCAACTTCCTTCGCCTATTGTCCCCATAGACTTTTTGTCGTGACTGAGCAGCCTTCAAGTTCTCCCGTATCGTTTGGACTTGTTTCTCAGCGTCTTGCAACACTTCCGGTCCAAACACTTGGTTCTCTCTGGTCTCGTTCCAAAACAACGACGTTCTACATCGTCTACAATACAATGCTTCAAAAGGTGACATCTTTAAACTTGCCTGGTAGCTGTTGTTGTATGAGAACTCGGCATATGGCAAGCTCCTATCCCAACTACGTCCATGTTTCAAGGTGCTTGCTCTCAACATGTCCTCCAAAATTTGGTTTGTCCTCTCGGTTTGTCCATCGGTTTGCGGGTGGTAAGCGGAGCTAAAATCCAGTCGTGTACCCATAGCTTCATGCAGCTTCTTCCAAAACCTAGATGTAAATTGGGTATCCCAATCTGAAACTATCCTCTTCGGGACTCCATGATGGCATACGATCTTCTCGATGTACAACTCGGCTAGATCTGTCACGCGGTACGTGGTTTTAACAGGAAGAAAATGAGTTGTTTTCGTCAATCGGTCCATGATAACCCAGATGGAGTCGTAACCCGACCAAGTACGTGGTAATCCGACGATGAAATCCATACTGATGTCTTCCCACTTCTACTCGGGTACCTTCAATGGTTGCAACAGTCCAGCGGGTCTTTGATGTTCGGCCTTTACCTGTTGGCATGTGTCGCATAAGGCAACATATTCTGCTATGTCCCTTTTCATACCATCCCACCAATAACAAGTCTTCAAGTCCTTGTACATCTTGGTATTTCTGGGATGTATGGAATAAGGTGAGTCATGAGCCTCCTTTAATATCGTGTCGCGGATGTGCTTCATGTTAGGCACACAAATCATTTTTCCTAACCAAAGTGTACCCTTCTCGTCTTCCTTGAAATCCTTCTCTATGCCCTGTCGGATTCTTTTCTTGATTTTCTTAATCTCTCATCTGTTGCTTGGCCATCTTTTATCTCTTGTTCCAACGAAGAGTGTAGTTCCATCACTTCCATCTTGTTCAAGAATCCGAGATGTAACCGTTCGAACTCCTTGCGTAGCTCGGGTGGTAGCTCCCGAACCGTGAGATGGTGACATGCTCCCTTTTGGCTCAATGCATCAGCTACTACATTGGCCTTTCCGGGGTGATAGTTGATTCCAACATCATAATCCTTGATAAGCTCAAACCATCGACGTTGCCTCAAATTCAAATCCGTTTGTGTGAATATGTACTTGAGGCTTTTGTGATCCGTATAGATCTCACATCGGTGGCCAAGGATATAATGTCTCCAAATCTTCAAGGCATGTACCACGGCTGTGAGCTCCAAGTCATTGGGGTAATTCAAATCGTGCTTCTTGAGTTGTCTTGACGCATAGGCTACCACTTGTCCTTGCATGAGCGCACATCCAAGCCCTTGTTTTGACGTGTCACAATATATGTCGAAGCTCTTGCTCCTCAAAGTTTTCTTGGCATGTTGGTGTCCATTGGAAGGCTTTTCCCTTAATTAGCAATTCTGTC
Organism: Neostapfia colusana; assembly: GCA_030760725.1. Taxonomy (NCBI): domain Eukaryota; kingdom Viridiplantae; phylum Streptophyta; class Magnoliopsida; order Poales; family Poaceae; genus Neostapfia; species Neostapfia colusana. Next base: position 94,071,222 of record JASWHV010000003.1, read on the forward strand.
ATAGGTTTTGCTATCTTGGAGAAGTCCGTGATGAACCATCGGTAGTATCCAGCCATCCCAAGAAAACTCCGAATATCCCTCACGTTTTGCGGTTGGTTCCACTTTAGGACATCTCCCATTTTTCCAGGATCAGCCGACATTCCTCTCTCGGAGATGATGTGGCCTAGGAACGATATCTCCTATAGCCAGAATTGACACTTGCTGAGCTTGGCATACAATTGATGCTCTCGCAGCTTTTGTAGTGTCAATCTCAAATGTTCTTCATGCTCTTCCTCACTTTTCGAATACACCATGATGTCGTTAATGAAAACCACGACGAACTTGTCCAAGTACACCATGAAGACCCTATTCATGAGGTACATGAAATATGCGGGTGCATTCGTTAACCCAAAAGACATGACGGTATATTCATACGAACCATACCATGTTCGAAAGGCAGTCTTGGGTATGTCGGAGGGCTTAATCTTCAGCTAGAAGTATCCCGACCGAAGATCAATCTTGGAGAAGACTCGGGCTCCCTTCATTTGGTCGAACAGGTCTTCTATACGAGGCAGAGGGTATTTATTCTTGATCGTTACCTCATTGAGAGACCTATAATCCACACACATCCTTTGGCTCCCATCCTTCTTGTCCACGAAGAGCACGGGGGCTCCCCACGGTGACGAGCTCGGGCGTATAAAACCCTTTTCTAGCTGCTCCTGAATTCGCTTCTTGAGTTCCACTAGTTCGTTAACAGGCATCCTATATGGTCTCTTTGCTATAGGTGCAGTTCCAGGTACCAACTTAATGGAAAACTCAATGTACCAGTCAGGTGGCATACCTGGAAGTTCTTACGGGAACACATCCGAGAATTCTTGAACCACCAGAATGCTTTCCAATGTTGCTTCTTTGACGTGGTTCAACGTTGCCTTCTCGGTTGCCGGTTGAGCTGACTCGAACTCAATGCGAGTTCCGTGCTCGTTTGTTAACTGCACGCTTCTCTTAGCGCATTGGATCACTCCGTTGTGCTTGCTTAACCAATCCATTCCGAGTATTATGTCAAGCCCTTGGGAATCCAAGACAATGAGGTTGGCAAGGAAGTCTACCCCTCTTATTTTAAGGTTTACTTTTGGACATACTATATTAGTCCTCATCTCTCCATCGGGAGAATTAACTAACATAGTATATTTCAAATGTGATATGGGTAGATTATACTTGGCAACATACTTGGATGATATGAATGAATGTGATGCTCCAGAATCAAATAAAATGGTGGCTGGGTTGGAGTTGGCAAGGAACATACCAATCACGACGTCCTCAGCCTATTGTGCTTCCTCAGCAGAGACATGGTTCACGTTGCCGTGAGCGTAGTTCTGCTGCCCACGGTTGCCTTGCGTAGCTCCTCCGTTCGGCCGTGGGTTCTGCATGGGCATGTTGCTTGTCTATCCAGTACCTTTCCTCGGGCACTGACTTGCGAAGTGTCCCGTCTCTCCGCATGCAAAGCATGCCTTGTTGCCCAAGACAACAGAAAAATTGGGGCGGGGGTTTTGAACATAAGCGCCCATAATGGGTCGGGGCGCAGGAGGCAAAGGCACGCGAGGTGCTTGCGTAACAGGACGTTGCTGTGGTGGTTGATTAGGGCGAAAAGTCGGAGTGGGCGATCCATACTGTGGTTCAGCTGGGGGCATGTACCGAGGGCGTACGTTGCTCCCTTGTGGCTGGTATGGCATCTTCCTTTTGCCCTCTTTCTCGATCTCCCAGATCTTGCTCTCAACGACTATGGCTTTATCAACTAGCTTCTGGAAGTTTGCATAGTCATTGTTGAGGAGCTGAACTTGGATCTCATTGTTCAACCCTCTCATGAACAAGTACTGCTTCCGTTGGTCCGAGTTGACATCTTCGGGGGCATATCGTGACAGTTACGTGAACTTGTTGAGGTACTCATTCACACTCTTCTTGCCTTGGCGGAGACCTTCAAACTCTTGCCTTTTTAGCATCATGACTCCCACAGGGACGTAATGAGAGCGGAAACTCTCCTTGAATTCAATCCAAGAAATAGTCTCCGAGTTGTCATGAGCGTTGCAAAGAGCGTCCCACCAGTCGGCGGCTGCTCCCATAAGTTGGTGCGATACGAAGAGAACTTTCTCTCGGTCATTGCACTGAACTATGGCAAGCTTCTTCTCCATGGACTTCAACCAATCATCGACCTCCATGGAATCATTAGCTTGAGAAAAAGTGGGTGATCGAGTCCTCATGAACTCTCCCAATCGGTTGTGAGCCAACGGTGGTGGTGGTGGTGGCGGTGGTGCAGTAACGGGGTTGTTGTTGTTGTTGGCTTGCAGCCGACCCAAAGTTGCATGAGCTGGTTCTGCGTAGCCATCAACCGTTCCAAGTTGTTTGCACCAGCCCCGGGGTTATCATTCTCAAGAACTTCGACGTGGTCATCCTCTTGGTTACCATGGACGTTCCTCCTTTGGCGGCCGGCGTTTTCTCTCACCATCTGTGAGAGAGAGTTGAGTAGAATAGAAGTTAGAAGTTTAGATAGATCTCTCCCAACTATATGCATCAAGGTGGATGGACTATATATCATCCTATATGAGGATGTGAACACATGCTGAAGCATCTCACATCTCTATACTATGTGTGGATGTGGACCTTTGCCGAAGCGTGCCACAACTCACACTAAGCACACAAGCACAAGAAATCATCACAAAAGTTCAGCACACAACTCCTATTCAAAGCTTACTCAATGGGGGTCCTATGCGGTTTGGGCTGATACCAATCTGTGACCAATCTGATAGGAGGATGAGTCCCGATCTTCCGAGAGGTAGGGTAAACTTGATTGGGTGGAGATCTCGACGTTGATGATCCAAGGCTCCGAACAAACGAAACCCGCAATCACTACACCACTGCTCCGTTGGTTATCACCCGTGTCACACGAATGACCTCGCCACGAAGGCTTATCCCTGCAAGCGCAATCAAGAACACAAGCAAGAACAGAGAAGTTGCAATCAAAACTGAATTGATCACGAATTTGGGGTCTCACAACCGATGATCGGCGAACTGTTCAATGACAGATTGTAACTAAGCAAAACCCAGCTGTTTGTGACGGCGGCTAGGGGGTATAAAGGAGGTGGAGGACGACCAGGGGGGTGCTGGGGTCGTGACCTAACCCTAATACACGTACATAATGGACTTGGACTCGATACAAGGCCCAATGGCCCAACTAGGTGATGCAACACCCTGACAGACTCTAAACTTTATATTGTTTCGAAGTTTCCCGTCGACTCCGAGCGAATTTTGACGTGGGGCCAGTTCCATTGGAAAGTTTATCCTCTCAGCTTTCCGTGCATATGTAGAACGTCAAAAACGGAGTCCGTATGCCTCCTGTGCATCCATTTTAAGATGGACTGCTCCTGGGCCCGAGTTGGACTCGAGTTTGAGTTGGGCTCGGTCTCTAACTTCTTGTTGGGGTATTTTCTGGCCCTCCACGCCTCCAAACCCCTCTCCATGTATCTCCATGTCCTATCCATGGTTTCTAATCATAATTAATCCATTAGGTAGCAACATACTCTCAAAATTCACATATAAAGAATTGTTCAGGAACGTGCTCACCTCTAAATTCAATTTTCGTGCTCGAGCTCTAGTAATTGGACCTTGCATGTCTACAATGTGAGTGTTGTGTATATCTGCAGGAGTGATGTCCACACCATCCTACCCCTCTTGCATTGGAGTCGTCCTCGACTCAATCTCATCTTCTTCTCCCAAGTATGGCTTCAAATCTGAAATGTTAAATGTGGGACTAACCCCAAACTTGGGAGGCAACTCAAGTTTATATGCATTGTCATTTATCTTCTTAAGAACCTTAAAAGGTCCAGCAGCACGTGGCATGAGTTTGGACTTTCTCAAATCCGGGAACCTATCTTTTCTCAAATGAACCCACACCAAATCACCGGGTTCCAATTTTACCTCCTTCCAACCTTTACTAGCAGCAACGCGATACTTTTCATTCATTTTTTCAATTTGTAACTTAGTAGTTTCATGCAACTTAAGAATAAATTCAGAACGTTGTGTAGCATCTAAGTTCACAATTTCAGTATGTGGTAAAGGTAGCAAATCAATTGGAGCACGAGGATTGAAACCATACACTACCATAAACGGACTTAACTTGGTTGTGGAGTGAATAGACCTGTTATAAGCAAACTCAATATGTGGCAAACACTCCTCCCACAACCTCAAATTGTCTTTCAAAACAGCCCGCAACATAGTAGATAAGGTACGATTAACTACCTCCGTTTGCCCATCAGTTTGTGGATGACAAGTAGTAGAAAACAGCAACTTTGTTCCCAATTTATACCATAAAGTTCTCTAAAAGTGACTCAAAAACTTAGCATCCCTATCAGAAATAATAGTATTGGGAACACCATGCAAACGCACAACCTCATTAAAGAACAAATCAGCAACATGTGAAGCATTATCGGTCTTGTGGCAGGGTATAAAATGAGCCATTTTAGAGAAACGATCAACAACCACAAAGACACTATCCCTCCCCCTGTTTGTTCTAGGTAATCCTAAAACAAAGTCAATAGAAATATCCTCCCAAGGTGCACTAGGAACCGGAAGAGGCATATAAAGACCATGTGGGTTAAGTCGAGACTTAGCTTTGTTGCATGTCGTGCAACGTGAAACGTAGCGCTCCACATCACGCCTCATTCGTGGCCAAAAGAAGTGAGCGGCCAGCACATCCTCTGTCTTTTTAACACCAAAATGTCCCATCAAACCACCTTCATGCGCTTCCTGCAACAACAAAAGATGAACGGAGCTAGCTGGAACACACAGCTTGTTAGCACGGTAGAGAAGGCCTTCACGCAGCAGGAATTTTTGCCACGTTCTTCCCTCTCTACAATTTTCAAAGGCATCTCTAAAGTCCAAATCAGTAGCATATAACCTCTTTATGGTTTTCAAACCAAATATTTTATGAGAAAGTTGGGATAGCATGGTATAACGTCTAGATAAAGCATCGGCAATCACATTGTCTTTCCCTTTCTTATGTTTAATGATGTAAGGAAATGATTCTATGAACTCAATCCATTTAGCATGACGTTTGTTCAGATTAGCTTGTCCTTTAAGATACTTCAAAGACTCATGATCTGAATGTATGACAAATTCTTTAGACCATAGGTAATGTTGCCAAGTTTGCAAGACACACACTAAAGCATAAAGTTCTTTGTCATATGTAGAATAATTCAGCGAAGGCCCATGCAATTTTTCACTAAAGAAGGCAACAGGTTTACCTCCTTGAATTAGCACTCCTCCAATGCCAATGCCGCTCGCGTCACATTCAAGCTTGAAGGTCTTCTCAAAATCAGGAAGTTGCAGCAATGGTGCTTGTGTGAGCTTCGACTTGAGAACATCAAAAGCTTGTTGTTATGCTGGTCCCCATCGAAACGGCACTCCATGCTTTGTCAACTCGTGGAGAGGTGCCGCAATGGTGCTGAAATCTCGCACGAAACGACAGTAGAAACCTGCGAGACCAAGAAAACTCCGAACCTGCATGACCGTAGTCGGAAGTGGCCAGCTCGTGATGGCAACAATCTTTGCCTCGTCCACCTCAAAGCCCTGCGAAGTAAAAACATACCCAAGAAAAGACACACGGTCGGTGCAAAAGGTGCACTTCTCAAGGTTGCCATATAAACGTGCATCGCGCAAGACATTAAAAACAGCACGCAAATGTTCAAGATGCTCATCATATGACTTGCTGTAAATAAGGATATCATCAAAGTAAACCACCACAAATTTACCAATGTAAGCACGTAAAACCTCATTCATCAACCTCATGAAAGTGCTGGGCACATTAGTTAAACCAAATGGCATGACTAACCATTCATAAAGTCCGAATTTAGTTTTAAAAGCAGTTTTTCATTCATCACCTAAAGCCATACGAATCTGATGATACCCACTACGCAAATCAATCTTGGAGAAAATAACAGAACCACTCAACTCATCAAGCATATCATCCAATCTAGGAATAGGATAGCGATAACGAATGGTAATGTTATTGATGGCTCTACAATCAACACACATGCGCCAAGTGCCATCTTTTTTTGGAACCAAAAGAATAGGAACAGAACAAGGACTAAGACTCTCACGAATGTACCCGCGGTCCAGAAGATCTTGGACTTGTCGCTGAATTTGCTTAGTCTCGTCGGGGTTGGTCCTGTAGGAAGCACGGTTTGGCAAGCTCGCCCCTGGAACCAAATCAATCTTGTGCTCAATGCCTGGCACAGGTGGTAATCCAGGGGGTATCTCTGATGGAAAAACATCCATATATTCCTGCAAAAGGTTAGCAACAGCAGGTGGCAAGACAATGGATGTATCCTCAATGGAATATAAAACATGTTTGCACACTAAAGCATAGCAAGTTCCATTAGAGGAATATAAATCATCAAGATCAGATTTAGTTGCAAGCAAAATAGGATTTTTCAACTTAATAGGTTGCTGAATTTCAGAATTGAAAACACCCTTTTGCTTAGCATTATTCTTTTTCTCCTGCTCAAATTGTACAATTTCAGTGGGACTCATAGGAAGCAACACAAATTTCTTGCCCTTATGCATGAGAGTATACTTATTAGATCGACCATGGTGAATAGCATCAGTATCAAACTCCCAAGGACGTCCCAACAAAAGAGAACAAGCATCCATAGGTACCACATCAAAATCAGCAAAATCATGATAAGAACCAATGGAAAAATGTATCCTTGCTGTTTGTATTACCTTAACATTACCATTGTTGTTAAACCATTGAATGTGATAAGGGTGGGGATGCTCCCGTGTGGTCAAGCCAAGCTTCTTGACCACCTCAACATTCACCAAATTGTTGCAGCTACCACCATCAATGATGGTATGTACACGGCAGTCCTTGACGACGAGAAACATGTTGAAAAGGTTGTGACATTGGCGGTTGTCGTCCTCTCGAACCGTGGCACTCAAAGCTCCCTGCACAATCAAAGTCCTATAGTTGTTTGTCGCAGATGTACCAAGAACCTCCTCAGCACCATCATCCGAACCTGAAATGTTAGTTGCAATAATATGTTCATCTTCAATATCAGAAGCACTAACATACCCACCATCAGCAGTGGCAATGATCGCCCGTTTGCTGGGGCAATCTCGTTGCATATGGCCAAGTCCCTGGCAGCGGTGGCACTTCATGTTGGAGCTGCGACTTGTCGAAGTGTTGGGTGCATCCGCCTTTGCTCCAACACCTGGAGGCATCTGGGACTTGCTGTTATCTTGTCCCCGTGATGTAGAAGGTGCGATGCTGCTGCGTACAACACCCGTGGAGGGTGGTGTAGAAGCACGTACGCTCGAGGAGGGCGCTGCTTTGGATGGCACCGAAAATTGTCGTGGCATGAAGGTGTTGTTCCGCCGCTGCTGTTGGCGACCCTGCACTTCTTTTTCTGCTAACATAGCAAGTTGAAATAAACGTTGAATAGAATGATATTCCTTGTAGTCAACTATGTCCTGGATCTCACGCCGCAAGCCCCCATAAAATCTAACAATTTGGTCTTCCTGAACCTCAACTACCCCACAACGAAGCATACCTTTCTGCAACTCTTGGTAGTACTCTTGGACAGTCATGTCACCCTGATCAAGGCGTTGCAATTTCTTAATAAGATCACGTCTATATGAAAGAGGAACAAACCTAGCGCGCATCTCTTCTTTTAACGCAGCCCATGTCTGTGGTGCATTACGTGTATTGACAAGTTCATTCCACCAAATTATAGCAAAATCTTTATACTCACTAGTGGCTTGTCTAACTCTATGTCGCTCAGGAACAAGATGAGAGCTAAATTTTTGTTCTACCGTCATCTCCCAATCCAAGTAAGTCTCAGCATCATAAGATCCATAAAATGTTGGAATAGAAAACTTAATCTTAGCATAAGGATCATTATCTTGTTCAGGAGCATGAGGACGAGGTCTACCTCCCATACCTTGACGATTTCTTCGAGGGCGACGGCGCTGCTGTGCATCAACCTCATCGTTATTGAAGTCATCCTCTGTGTCGTAGTGAGCATGCGCATCACCATCAAGGATGATAGAGGGTGTAGCTTGTTGGGGAAGACGAGTCTCCATCTCGTCCAACCGTGTGGTCAGACCAGCAACACTTGTATGGAGCCTCTGAAAGGTGGCTGTTGTAGTGGTCTGTTAATTGTTGAAAGCTTTGGTCATTGCCCTCATCATGTCCTTTAGTTCCATGTGGGACACACACTCATCATCATCCAAAGGTGTAGAACCAGAGGTCTTATCCATAGGCTTCTTTCCTGTCATTGTTAGTACAAAATAGAAACGAAGACAAAAAGATCGTGAAGAACCCTATTACTACGCTCTCCAAAGTGGGTGGAAAATCGATCAGTAAGATGCGCCTTACCCCGCTCTTACAAGTTTCTTACCAGCACTGCAGGTGGCCAACGGTGACCGGTGTGAAGCAAGCAGAGAGTGGGTGTGATTGCAAAGGTTACCTGTTCTGCTCGAGAGGAGGTGGAGCTTGGAAGGCTCAAATGCAGTATATGTATGTGGCACACACGTTAGTAACAGATAGCAATGTTGAATAAGTGTCCAAAGAATTTCACCTAGTTGCTGGCCTAAGAATGTATTAGAACAGTTGTGACAACAAGCAAGGGCAAGGATGAATGATGATGAATAACAAGGATAATATCATCAAGTATCCAGCACTCACACAGAAATAGCACAACTAGAAAACCCCTTAGCCTCCTGTTTTTGTCTTGAAGCACTAGTAGAAATCAAAATCTTTTTTCTCTTTATTTTTTTGATATTTTTATCTCAACCAGGGGCACAAGAATAGAAACAGCACCAAGTATTAGCTCAAACCGATTAAAGATGAGATCGGCACAAATTCAGGAGCGATTAGAAAAACTGGTGCTGGAACATCGAAGTTTGAAACGAGGGCCTTCTTAACTTTTTTGTAATTTTTTTTGAAAACACTGTATGTGGACTTTTTCGAGACCTTTCTGGGAAAAAAATGCGCCTCAATCGAAGTTACGAGCAAAAAGTTATGCCCGTTTTAAGGAGGATACCCCGAATCAGGTTTTGGTGATGGTGGAAACTGCAACAGAAACGAATCGGTGGATGGAATTTTTTTTGTAGATGGCAGCGGATGGAAGAAACAAAACTGAACCAAAACAAATCTAAACCAGCAACCAGACTCAACCTAGGACACGAACTCAGAACTACGGACTCCGAAACTAAATTGTGCAAAAGGTTGAGCGGGGGTTGTAGGTTAGGGAAACTAAATTTTTTTTGTGGCTTTTTGTGGACGATAGGAGTGAAACAAAATAATCAAAAGAGCACACAAGTATACCTCACGGTGAACCTGGAAATCTGATACCAATTGATAGGAGGATGAGTCCCGATCTTCCGAGAGGTAGGGTAAACTTGATTGGGTGGAGATCTCGACGTTGATGATCTAAGGCTACGAACGAACAAAACCCCGCAATCACTACACCACTGCTCTGTTGGTTATCACCCGTGTCACACGAATGACCTCGCCACGAAGGCTTATCCCTGCAAGCGCAATCAAGAACACAAGCAATAACAGAGAAGTTGCAATCAAAACTGAATTGATCACGAATTTGGGGTCTCACAACCGATGATCGGCGAACTGTTCAATGACAGATTGTAACTAAGCAAAACCCAGCTGTTTGTGACGGCGGCTAGGGGGTATAAAGGAGGTGGAGGACGACTAGGGGGGTGCAGGGGTCGTGACTAACCCTAATACACGTACATAATGGACTTGAACTCAATACAAGACCCAATGGCCCAACTAGGTGATGCAACACCCTGACAGACTCTAAACTTTATATTTTTTCGAAGTTTCCCGTCGACTCCGAGTTAATTTTGATGTGGGGCCAGTTCCATTGGAAAGTTTATCCTCTCAGCTTTCCGTGCATATGTAGAACGTCAAAAACGGAGTCCGTATGCCTCCTGTGCATCCAATTTAAAGTGGATTGCTCCTGGGCCCGAGTTGGACTCGAGTTTGAGTGGGGCTCGGTTTCTAACTTCTTGTTGGTGTATTTTCTTGCCCTCCACACCTCCAAACCCCTCTCCATGTATCTCCATATCCTCTCCATGGTTCCTAATCATAATTAATCTATTAGGTAGCAACATACTCTCAAAATTCACATATAAAGAATTGTTCAGGAACGAGCTCACCTCTAAATTCAATTTTCGTGCTCGAGCTCTAGTAATTGGACCTTGCATGTATACCATGTGAGTGTTGTGTATATCTGCAGGAGTGATGTCCACATCACAATCTGTGTCTTTGTCCTATGGTCAATGGGGTTCTAATGCCAATCTATGCATTCTACCTAGACTTGTCTCCCATGTTCAATGTGGCTCCTAATACCAATCTGCGACTAGGTTTACGTCCTATGGTCAATCGTGGCTCCAATTTGTGACCTACTGTCAACCGTGGCTCTGATACCAATCTGTGACGTCCGGTTCCGTAGAAAACCCACGGAACCCAGCTGATGCATATGTGTGCCCAGGATGTTCATCACACGTACACATGTAATCCACAAACTGAATTCAGAATATATAACCACGAATGAATAGGGTTTTATTACAATGTCTCATGAGTCTCTAACTCATTCTAGAAGCGGAAGTCTTATTCTAGCAGCGGAAGTCTTCTAAACAATTGCGGAAGCAACTAAGCAGCAGCAGCGGCTCCATCTCCTACTCCAACCCCACCGGCAAGTTGACGGTAGATCATACGTCTAATACTCCACATGATCTTCAAAGTATTTCTCTCCTGTTGCTGATTATGTATGCAAGGGTGAGTACATGTCGTACTCAACATGCGGGAAGTATGACATGCAGATTACAACAAGGTAGTTATAAAAAGGCTCATTGCATAAAAGCATAGTTTAGTTCACAAAACATGATAAAAACAGCAACTAGCTTTAAGTGAATTAAATCCCAACATGTATCCAATTAAAACATCAACATACCTCCATCATATTTCACCTCTTTCCATGTCTCATCAGACATTCATCTTTCTCAACTTTTTCTCATGCTCATGAATACCATCTCGTATTCATTACCATCTCATCTCATATTCAATTCCATCTCATACCGAGACCAATGCTCATTGCCATGACTCAACAGTCATGAAACCAATCTCATTTCCAAGACCAGACCATAACCATACCAATAGCATCCATACCGAATAACCTCCCAATGATCATCCCAAACCATCCCATCTAATAATGTGAGTTGGCCAGGCGCTTGTGACCGGAAGCACGACTATCATGATAGTCTTATACCCTGTAGAGTTTGCACCACTTTACCCACAAGTTTGTGATTTCGTCACCCGTCGTCGACTGCAGAACCTCAATTATATCAGTACACAACCGTCGGTGTATGGCCAAGAGATCACAAAATAGCCTTTACAAAGAGGATACTAGATGTATGGACTCACTAAGGTTTTACCAGCAGGCTAGAATCTCCAATTCTCCCACCTACGGGCCCCCTCTCGTGCCTTGCAGTTCCCAGGGCAGTCCTCACTCGACTCCCATTCCCCGCGCCTTTCACGGTCCATAACAATCTAGTAACTTACCTAATTAGTCAGCTAAGCCGCACCCATATTTGGCATTCTGGTGGCACTGTTTTCTTGGCATGGCTGGCATGAACCGGTCCTTAGATCTACGACAAGTAAACCACCATCTCATTCTACCACTTTCACGAACCAAACTTGCCTAGATCTCCCCCAATTCATGTTCATTATCATCAAGTTCTCATTATCATTATGAGTGCAGTAGCTAGACACATTCTATCGCTTCCCATATCCCGTGGACTCAGCGAAGCAAAAGCAAAACGACCATACCCAACTCATCAACTTTCCCGGCGATAAGGGTGGTTAACAAAACTAGTAAACTTCCTATAAAAGGGTTTCCCATCAAGTTGACTCAAGCACACACACCTTTTCGCAAGGAAATCAGTTTCAAAATATGGGATCAATATGGTCAAGGGGCACTTGCCTTGTTCCTGTGGTTTCTGTTGCTCTGGGATCTCAAAGTCTTGGTGTTGTAGTCCTTCGTAGATAGCTCCCTGAGCTTGTCCTTCTATTTTTGATCACGCGCATGTAAGATTCATAGCAATCAATCATTATGCACAAACTTTACTCAAGATACAATGCTGCATATGCATGCAAATCCTATGGTGCAGTTTAGTTTGTACGTGTTTTTGCATGTTTTAATAGGCTTGCATGGGGTTTTACGATGAACAGAGGTGTAGGGATCAAATGTGGGTGTGGTGACGATCTTGTCTCAAGATCTAGATCAAACCAATCAACACGTGATCTGTCCACACGAAAAAGCTTCTGTTCGAAGGAACAGATGCGAAGAAAACCGCGATGACGTCGTAAGGTGGTAATAGAGACCTACCTTACTTCCTTCGGGTCCTTTCTCCTAGCAATGGCAGCAAAACAGATCATCGGCTCTCCTCCAGCGATCGTGTCGGGGCTCGTCGGCGGTCTCACCGGTGGTTGAACTCCGACGAAGGGGGTTAACTCGGCGAGTTTGGGGGCTAGGGCCTCTAAGTTGTCGGCTTGAGAAGATGTTACGACAAAGGGTGTTTCGGATTCTATTTATAACCGGAAAAAGAAGAGTCCTTCTCCAATTGGATTTCAAATAAGAGTCCTATTCGATTTGTTTTAGATCTTAACACTTATCTCTAATCGATTTGGTTGCAGTATTCAATGTAGAAGAGTTCATGTTGGTTTCCTCAGTACCAGGTACTCACGTACAAAGAAAAACTGCTTCAGAATTGCGTCCTTCCGCAGGGATAAGCTTCAGAGGCTCCACGTGTCCAGCGGGGGCCTAGGCTTCCCTTTTCCTTAGGGGCGAGCTCTGGTTGTGCAGCGTGTCAGGCGGGCAGGACCTCCCTCTTCCTCGGAGGCGAGCTCCGCGTGCGCCACGTGTCTTGGCGGGCGGGACCTCCCTCTCTTTCACAGGCGAGCTCCGCGTACGCCACGTGTCAGTGCCGGACCTCCCCTCTCTTTGGAGGTGAGCTCCGAGAGAGCCACGTGTCCTAGCAGCGCCGGACTTCCTTTCTGCTCAGGGATGAGCTCCGAGGTCGACACGTGTCCATCAGCGTCGGACCTCCCTTCTTCTCGGAGGTGTGCTCCGAGAATGACATGTGTTCAACAGTGTTGGACCTTCCTTCTTCTCGGAGACGACTCCGAGGACGGCACGTGTCGAACAGGGCGGGACCTCTCGGAGGCGAGCTCCAAGGCTGACGCGTGTCCTGCAGGTACCTTCTCCTCGGAAGTGAGCTCCAAGGATGACACGTGTCCACTGGGACAGACCTCCCGGGGGCAAGCTCCGGAGGTGACACGTGTCCAGTAGTGTCGAACCTCTCGGAGGTGAGCTCCGGAGGTGACACGTGTCTCGCAGTGTCGGACCTCTCGGAGGTGGGCTCCGAGGGTGACACGTATCCCGCAGTGTCGGACCTCTCGGAGGTGGGCTTCGAGAGCGACACGTGTACTACGGGGCTGGCATTGCTTCTCCGCAGAGGCTAGCTCCGGGGGCAACACGTGTCCCACGGGGTCGGACCTCGCCCCTTTCACAGAGGCAAGCTCTGAGCCTGCCACGTAGCTAGTTAGCGGCGGACCTCTCCCTCTTTTGCGGGGATGAGCTCCGAAGGCGCCACGTGGCCAGCGGGCCGCGGGAAGTGTCTTCGGCGCTCTCGGTGAACTGGAATTAGCTCTTTTCAGCTATCCTTTTGGTTCTTTTTTTTCTGTTTTCACTTCTTTAAAATGCTTTATCTATATAAAATATGAATGCATGCAGAAATCGAAATCGAGGGTGTTACAATATGAACGTCAGGTTCTGGTGCTCTCCTAATTTTCACGTGATGTCGACTTGTTTCACTTTCTAGTGTCTCTTCTAATGCTATATTTAGCTCAGCTGGAAGAATAATACAAAAAAGGAGGTGAGTAGAAAGTAGATCATTTTCCTTCACCATATGTCATTTTGATTCAATGGTCATTTTTTTGACCTCTCTTGCAGGTCCTCTCTTACAACCAAGATGGTTGAGTGTCTCACATGCATTAAGGATTAGGAGGCGACGGAATCTAGAGATCAACACCGCCTAGAGGATCTAGAAACTATGAAAGCACTAGAGGATCTTGAGCTAGGTGAGTCGGAATGATATTGTTTTTAATGTATTATAGATTGTAGAAACAAAAAACTCAATAAACTGTACTCTTTTCCTTACGGTGGAATCTCACAATTTGTATAAGGTTTTTAACGAGGCAATTTATAATGAACTAATCAATAAAGTTTGATTCTCCCATAACAATTGGTTTGTCTTTCTTTGTGTGTGTGCATGAACTTATCAATAAACCGTGTAAAATTCCTATTCTTAACTACAACTTTGAGACATTTTTTTTGTTCCACTTAACATATTGTGATTTTTTAATATTTTTGGTAGATTTTTTAAATATTTTCTATGTAGCACTATCTTTGAGCCGTACTCAGGCCAGACACGGCACAAAGCTAGCCGGCGTGCTTTGAGCCGTGCCTGACACACGTTTTGTGGCCTTGGTGCGTCCAACGCAACACGAGTAGACCCGACATGCTTTCGAGCCACGGGCCTGAATGGGCTGAAGCACGACTGGACCGTGCCTTGCCCGCCCGGCCCAATTCCTAGACTATTACTGTGGCATCTCTGCCTCTGTGGGCTCTAGGGGGCGGAGGCGAATATGCCACGATGAAGAGATGGCTATGCCGAGTGGAGAGTCCAGGTCTCACATGTGGGGCCGGCTGAACGGAGCGGAGAAGGCGAGGCTGACAGGACCAGAACGACGCTTTTCTCCTATGGTCTCCACTCTCCACGTTTGGAATTCCGCCGAGATTCCGTGACGTGCAGCTGGCCGGGCAGGTGACGGTTACATGCAGTCACTGAGATGTTTGGCTAGCGATTTTTTTAAATGCTTATCGAATTATTTATATATTATATTTACTAATTAACGAGTAACTCAAAATTTTACACAAACGATGCACTGTAAGTAGCAGTCGCCTCTGGAAAGGCGAGGAGGCCTTGTCACCGCTTAGACTAGCGACAAGGTTGACAAGACTCCTCACTCCTGACGCTACAACAGACACCAATGTGCAGGCTAGGAGATGAAATGGACAGAATAAGGTTGAACGAGACTAATAGTCATATATGTCCATTTAAGTTTTCATGTGTTATTTTGAATGACTTATATAAAATCTTTTTCAACAGCTAACCTATTTAATCTTAATATGAGAAATCCTTATTTTTGAGGCATAAAAAAAGATGTAACTTAGGCTCCAGAAATGGGTCACCTTTTAAAATAGTTCAGATTACTACTCAAAAAATAAAATGAGTTTGAACTGCCATTTAGGTTGGCTGTTAGAGATAGCCTACATCATACAACCGGCTCTAAATGGTAATAGTGCCCTTAGCGTGCTTGTTAACAAGGATGGTGCGGCGTATGCGTCAGTATGGGCGTATGGCCTTCCGATACTTCGGGAGATCATCATACAACCGGCTCTAAATGGTAATAGTGCCCTTAGCGTGCTTGTTAACAAGGATGGTGCGGCGTATGCGTCAGTATGGGCGTATGGCCTTCCGATACTTCGGGAGATCAGCAACTCGAGTGAAACCCAGCCCAAAGTGCTTTACATAATTACAGGCAAGGACGTTACAGCAGCTACCGTCCAATAATCAGCAGCTCAGTGCCTCAGTCCAACGGTCGGGTGTTGTTATCTCAGCAACTGAAAGAAAGAGGACATGCAATTTCCATCATGGCCCGTGAATTCCAAAACCAACAGGAGCAAATAACTAAGTAATAATACAAGAGGCCACCAAATGCGACCCCGCCATTATTCTGATGTATACCACCTGCTAGGTAATCTTGTTTGTCCCACGATTACAAGAGAATAATATGCTACAAAACAAACAGCCTTTCCTAGACATCAGCGGCCGTCGATGTTACATATTTTCGCGTCCATACATTGTTAAACATTTAAGTGGAGAGGAACACCTGCAAGGTATATATATCCACGTTTTAAGAAGTGACTCCGTATGGAAGAACAGCAGCTGCCACTGGTCTGCCCTCCTCGTTCAGAATGTTATATGTGGAAGCCGCATTTCTCTGCAAACAATAGAACGCGTTACATGTAAGCAGAGCAGTGACAGTAGAAGTTTCCTTATAAGAATTTTTAAGCCCCCCAATTTTTTGAAGAAAAGAAAAAGGATGATCAACAACGTGAGCCTTTTGGTCATCAAGATGCATACTGAATCGACTGCTTCAAGCTTCATTCCAGTGGACCGAATGAACTTCCGCAGCTCAGGACTGACTTGCTGGATGTGTCTTCCACAACCAAGAATCAAGATCTCTGTACAAGAATGGCAAAAAAAAGTTTCAAAACATCAATATTGATATTAGCGAGGATGAAAAATATGGAAAAAATCTTGATAAATATCCTGAACCCCACCAATGAAAATACTACACCTCAGCATCAATTGACTTAACAAAAATAAATACCAATTATTCAAAATTCATGCAAGACTATTATTAAAGCTGTATCAAGGCCATTTGGCCATTCAAAAAGGGAATAGTACAAAAACATTGGATGATGACATTATAACAGAAACTGCCCTGAGGGTAAAAGAGTCCACAATTTTAGCCAGCACAAAATTACCTGGGATAGGGTGCACAACTTTGAAGATCGATAAACTGCATTATCAAAGCAACGAGAAGTGTTAGTAAAATAGCATATGAACAGGAATAGAAATAATACCACCACCAAAGCACAAAAGAAAAATTAACAGTCATGCAGTGGAAAGAGATTTACATAATCAAAGGCATCAATATCCATATATACAACCAACCAAGTATACAACACTAACACCAAACTCTTAAGCTTCAAGCATGAATCCTACCTTTCAGCAGTTATCTCCGCGAACGTTTTGGGCGACCATGTCATTATCTTGTTTTCTACAATCAATAAGCTACCTTCGTATTTCACATTGTTAATCTTGAATCCAGTGTCATCATACCTGCAAAAGCTTAGCATGCTTGGTAAACCTGATTCAATATAAAAGTTCAAACAGAGGTACAGGGGAAAATGATACATCTTTGTGAAATGTCTCCAACAAACAACAACAACAACCAAGCCTTTATCCCAAGCATGTCGGATAGGCTAGATATGAAACCATATATATATATATATATATATATATATATATATATATATATATATATATATATATATATATTTCAATGAAGTAAAAGAGAGGAAGAAATATAAGAGTAACAAGAAAAAAGAAAAAAAACTAAGATTCTGGCACATGAATTGCTACTTTCCATGCGGTCATATCATGAGCTAAGTCTCTGGATATATTCCAATCTCTCAAATCTCGTTTTATCGCCTCCTCCCATGTCAACTTTAGTCGTCCTCTACCCCTCCTAATATTTTCTCTACCTCTTAAAATCTCACTGTTAACAGGTGCTTCTGGAGGTCTCTGCTGGATATGTCCAAACCACCTTAGTCAATGTTGGACTAACTTCTCTTCAATCGGCGCCACCCCTACCCTATCACGAATCGCCTCATTCCTTATTCGGTCTCTTCTCGTGTGCCCGCACATCCACCGTAGCATGCGCATCTCTGGGACGCTCATTTGCTGGACATGTTGCCGCTTAGTTGGCCAACATTCTGCCCCATATAGCATCGCGGGTCTAATCACCGTCCTATATAACTTCCCTTTTAGCTTTTGTGGGACCTTTATATCACATAGGATTACAAAGGCTTGTCGTCATTTCATCCACCCTACCTTGATCCTGTGGCAAACATCCTCATCAATATCGTCATTGCTTTATAACATTGATCCTAAGTATCGGAAAGAGTACCTTGATACTATTTGTCCTTGTATACTAACATTTCCCTCTTCACGATCAACACCACTAAAGTCACACCTCATATACTCGGTCTTGGTCCTACTAAGTCTAAACCCCTTAGACTCTAAGATTTGTCTCCATAGCTCTAATTTCTTATCAACATCATCCCTAGTTTCATCTACCAACACTATATCATCGGCAAAGAGCATACACCAAGAGATATCCCCTTGTATATCCTTTGACACCTCATCCATCACCAAGAAAAAGATGTATGGGCTCAAAGCTGATCCTTGATGTAGTCCTACCGTGATAGAAAATGCATCAGTCTCACTATCAGTTACGCGCACACTTGTCTTAACATTACTGTACATATCCTTGATAAGGGTAATGTACTTTGTTGGCACTTTATGTTTCTTTAATGCCCACCACATGACTGACATTGGTATCTTATCGTACACCTTCTCCAAGTCAATGAACACCATATGTAAGTCATTCTTCTGCTCCCTATATCTCTACATAAGCTGACGAAGCAAAAAATCGCCTCTATAGTAGACCTCCCAGGCATAAAACCAAACTAGTTTTTAGTGACATTTGTCACTTTCCTTAGACGGTGTTCAATCACTCTCTCCCAAAGCTTTATAGTATGACTCATAAGCTTAATCTCTCGATAATTAGTACAACTTTGAATATCTCCTTTATTTTTGAAGATAGGTACTAATATACTTTTCATTCATTCTTCAAGCATCTTGTTTGACTAAAAAATATGGTTGAATAGCTTTGTGAACCATACTATTGCCACGTCCCCAAGGCATCTCCACACCTCAATAGGGACATCATCAGGACTGAGGATCTTTCCTCCTTTCATCCTTTTTAAGGCCTCCTTAACCTCAAACTCTTGTACCCTCCGCACGAACCGCCTGTTGGAGTCATCAAAGAAGTCATCCAACTCAACCATAGTGCTCCCATTCCTATCATTGAATAACCCATTAAAGTAATCGCGCCATCTATTTTTAATTTCATCCTTCACTCGAATGCGGTCAATCTTATCTTTGATGCATTTAACTTGATTAAAATCTCTCATCTTTCTCTCGCGAATTTTTGCTATCTTGTATATGTCCTTTTCACCTTCTTTTGTCTCTAGTCTCTCACATAACTCATCATAGGTCTGTCCTCTTGCTTTACTCACAGCCCGCTTTGCATTTTTCTTGACCTCTTTGTACTTCAGCATGTTGCTTGCGCTTCTATCATGATGCCAACTCTTGTAACACTCCTTCTCCTTAAGGGCCTTTTGTACATCCTCATTCCACCACCAAGTGTCTTTATCTACAAGTTTCTTTCCTTTTGTCACACCGAACACTTCACTAGCTACCTTCCTAATGCAAGTTGTCATCTTCACCCACATACTATCTGCATCTCCATTTTCTGCCCAGAGTCTTTCTGTGATCACCCTGTTTTTAAAGGATTCTTGTGATTCTCCTTTCAACTTCCACCACTTTGTTCTCGTGATTTTGACACCTTTATCCCGCAAATAACATGTGTGAAAGCGAAAGTCAACTACCACAAGCTTATGTCTTGTCACAACACACTCCCTAAGGATCACCTTACAATCTAGACACCCCCGTCTATCCCTTCTCCTAGTGAGGACAAAGTCAATCTGGCTAGAGTATTAGGCACTACAAAAGGTCACTAGGTGAGATTGCCTCTTACTAAAGAGAGTGTTAGCTACCAACAGATCATAGGCTACGACAAAATCTAGAATGTCCTTACCCTCTTGATTTCTATCGCCGTATCCAAAGCCTCCATGTACTCACTAAAATCCTATGTTAGTTGCATCCACATGACCATTGAGATCTCCTCCTATGAGGAGTTTCTCGGTTATCAGTACACTACTAACCATATCCTCCAAGTCCTCTCAAAATTGCCTCTTAGCACTCATGTTGAGCCCAACTTGTGGGGCATAAGCACTAATGATTAAGTTGATCCTATCCCCTCGTCTTCGAACATCCAGTACTCCATCCTTAAGACTCTTATCTATTAGAACACGTGCGTCATTCCTAGTCCCAGCCGATCCAGAATACCAAAGCTTGAAACCGGTATTCCTGACTTCTCTCGCCTTTTGACCCGCCCATCTAGTCTCTTGTATAACAACAACAACCAAACTTTTATCCCAAGCATGTTGGGGTCAGCTAGACATGAAACTCCATATATATTTCAATGAAGTAAAAGAGAGGAAGACATATAAGAGTAACAAGAAAAAAAAAGACTAAGATTCTGGCACATGAATTGCTACTTTCCATGCGGTCGTATCATGAGCTAAGTCTCTGGATACATTCCAATCTCTCAAATCTCGTTTTACCGCCTCCTCCCGTGTCAACTTTAGTCGTCCTCTACCCCTCCTAATATTTCTCTATCTCTTAAAATCTCACTGTTAACAGATGCTTCTGGAGGTCTCCGCTGGATATGTCCAAACCACCTTAGTCGATGTTGGACTAACTTCTCTTCAATCGGCGCCACCCCTACCCTATCGAGAATCGCCTCATTCCTTATTCGGTCTCTTCTCGTGTGCCCGCACATCCACCGTAACATGCGCATCTCTAGGACGCTCATTTGCTGGACATGTTGCCGTTTAGTTGGCCAACATTCTGCCCCATATAGCATCGCGGGTCTGATCACCATCCTATATAACTTCCCTTTTAGCTTTTGCGGGACCTTCCTATCACATATGATTACAGAGGCTTGTCGTCATTTCATCCACCATACCTTGATCCTGTGGCAAACATTCTCATCAATATCGCCATTGCTTTGTAACACTGATCATAAGTATCGGAAAGAGTCCCTTGATAATATTTGTCCTTGTAGACTAACATTTCCCTCTTCACGACCAACACCACTAAAGTCACACCTCATATACTCGGTCTTGGTCCTACTAAGTCTAAACCCCTTAGACTCTAAGGTTTGTCTCCATACCTCTAATTTCTTATCAACATCATCCCTAGTTTCATCTACCAGCACTACAGAATCGGCAAAGAGCATACATCAAGGGATATCCCCTTGTATATCCTTCGACACCTCATCCATCGTAAGAAAAAGATGTATGGGCTCAAAGCTGATCCTTGATGTAGTCCTACCGTGATAGAAAATGCATCAGTCTCACTATCACTTACTCGCACACTTGTCTTAACATTACTGTACATATCCTTGATGAGGTTAATGTATTTTGTTGGCACTTTATATTTCTCTAATGCCCACCACGTGACTGACTTTGGTATCTTGTCCTACGCCTTCTCCAAGTCAATGAACACCATATGTAGGTCATTCTTCTGCTCCCTATATCTCTCCATAAGTTGCTATCGCCTCCATAGTAGACCTCTCAAGCATAAACCAAACTGGTTTTTAATGACATTTGTCACTTTCCTCAGGCGGTGTTCAATCACTCTCTCCCAAATCTTTATATTATGACTCATAAGCTTAATGACTCGATAATTAGTACAACTTTGAATATCTCCTTTATTTTTGAAGATAGGTACTAATATACTTTTCCTCCATTCTTCAGGCATCTTGTTTGACTGAAAAATGTGGTTGAATAGCTTTGTGAGACATACTATTGCCACGTCCCCAAGGCATCTCCACACCGCAATAGGGACATCATCAGGGCCGAGAGCTTTTCCTCCTTTCATCCTTTTTATGGTCTCCTTAACCTCAAACTCTTGTATCCTCCGCACGAACCGCCTGTTGGAGTCATCAAATGAGTCATCCAACTCAACCATAGTGCTCCCATTCCCATCATTGAATAGCCCATTAAAGTAATCCCGCCATCTATTCTTATTCTCTTCATCCTTCACTAGAATACGGTCGGTCTCATCTTTGATGCATTTAACTTGATTGAAATCACTCATCTTTCTCTCGCGGATTTTTGCTATCTTGTATATGTCCTTTTCACTTTCTTTTGTCTCTAGTGTAAAAGCCCAAGAAAGTAAAGTGCAAAAGAATGTTTATCACCTCACAACACCACAGCTCATGTGGTGGATATCTTGTGAACACTTGAGAAGAGCAAGTGACCACCATCAAAAGGGTGATTAGAGGTGAAAGCCCTAACTTCCAAAAAATGAGATTTCTACACATGAACTGTCATGTTCAAACAAATATACACCAGGCGCCATAGGGCCCGTGACGTGCGTCGAGCCAACAAACGCGCTGCTGCACGCGCGGCAAGCACACAGGGCACGACCTCCAACAGTGGCTACGAGGGAAAGTAGGAGATATTTTTAGCTATTTTTTGGTAATCCCTAATTAGTGGAGTTTGTTACTCCTTTTGGTTGAGCCGGAGGCTATAGATAGGCATGTAATCAAACACTTGGGGACAAGAAAGATATTACCATCTAATCCTCTCTCTTCTTCTACCTAAGCCGGCGGCAGGGGGAATAACCCACCGACGAAGAACGGCGGCAAGGGAGTATAACCCGGCCGGCCATCACGGACAGCGGCTACGACCTACGTAGCCGAGGTCCTCCTACCCTCGGGATTTCTGCCCTTGACAACCTGGTATCTCAGTCTCGTCGATCCTCTTCCACCACCTCCACCCAATCTCCTACTGCAGCCTCACCACCATCCCAGCTGCCGCCTCCATCTCCTCCCTCGACGTCCACGGCAACATCCGCACCGTCAGTCATGGGCGATGACGATCAACCCACCATGGCCGATGTGATGAAGATGCTCAAGTCCCTGACCACCGACATGTCGAAGATGCAGACCGACATGGCGGGCATGAAGGAGAAGGTCGGCTCGTCGACCGACTCCAGCACCAACCACGACGGCCAACACCACACGGATCGCCCCGCGCGGTTCCAGAAGATGGACTTTCCGCGCTACGACGGCAAGTCCGACCCACTGATTTTCATCAATCGGTGCGAATCGTATTTCCGCCAGCAACGCACCATGCCGGAGAAGGTGTGGATGGCGTCGTACAACCTGGAGGATGTGGCTCAACTCTGGTTCGTCCAGCTCCAGGAGGACGAGGGCATGCCGCCATGGGGGCGTTTCAAGGAACTCCTGAACCTGCGTTTCGGCCCGGCGCTGCGATCCGCCCCCGTGTTCGAGCTCACCAAGTGCCGCCGCACGGGGACGGTCGAGGAATACTCCAACCGCTTCCACGCGCTTCTCCCTCGCGTTGGCCGGCTCCAGGAAGGCCAACGGGTGCAGCTCTACACCGGCAGGTTGCTGCCACCGCTCAGCCACCAGGTGCGCATCCACGGCCCGGTGTCCCTCGCGGCGGCCATGAGCCTGGCACGGGCGTTGGAACTGGTCGAGCTGGACCGTCTCAACTCCGCCCACGGCAAGGCTGCGCCGCGCGCGCTCAGACCACCGCTCGCACCGCGTCCAGGCGTCCTGGCGGCCCTCCCTACACCCGCCCAACCGGCGCCTGCGGTTCAGACACCGCCCGCACCCCAGGCGCCGCCCCTGGCACTGCCGGCGCCACCACCACCACGCGGCGAGAGCAAGCGCCTCTCAACGGAGGAGCAGGCGGAACGGCGCCGCCTCGGCCTCTGCTATAACTGCAACGAGCCATACTCACGCGGCCACAACAGAGTCTGCCGCCGCATCTTCTACATCGCCGGCGTCGAGCTGGCCGAGGACGAGCCCGCTGATGAGGCACCCGTCTATTCCCTCCACGCCGTCGCCGGCGTTCCAGTGCGCGGCACTCTCCAACTCGAGGTGCAGGTGGGCGCGGCCACGTTGATCGCCCTCATCGACACGGGCTCCACCCACTGCTTCATCGGCGAGGCGGCAACACAGCGGGCCGGCCTGCCCGTCGCGCCTCGGCCTCGACTAACGGCGACCGTGGCCAACGGCGAACGGATCGCCTGCCCAGGCGTTCTGCGCCAGCAGCCCGTCGTCATCGACAACCGGCCGTTCGTGGTCGACTTGTACATGATGCCGCTGGCCGGCTATGACCTGGTGCTCAACACTCAATGGCTGGCTACCTTGGGTAAGATTATCTGGAACGTGGCCGCCGGGACCATGGAGTTCATGGTGGAGGACCAGGAGGTCTGCTGGCGCAACGTCGCGTCGCCGACACCGCCGCGCATCCACTCTGCCTCGGTGACGGAACCCCTCCTCGACGAGCTGCTTGCATCCTTCGCCGACGTGTTCGCCGAGCCGACGGGCCTGCCGCCTGCGCGTGGCCGGGCGCACCACATCATCCTGAAGCCGGACACCGCGCCGGTGGCAGTGCGGCCCTACAGATATCCGGCCGCCCACAAGACGGAGCTGGAGAAGCAATGCGAGAACATGCTCGCGAACGGCATCATCCGGCGCAGCGACTCCGCATTCTCCTCGCCGGTCCTTCTCGTCAAGAAGCCGGACGGCTCATGGCACTTCTGCGTCGACTACCGCGCCCTCAACGCGGTGACGGTCAAGGACGCGTTCCCGATCCCCGTCGTCGACGAGCTCTTAGATGAGCTCCATGGCGCCAAATACTTCACCAAACTGGACTTGCGCTCGGGGTACGACCAAGTGCGCATGAGGCCGGAGTATGTTCACAAGACGGCGTTCCGTACACACGACGGCCTCTATGAATTCCTGGTGATGCCGTTCGGACTCTGCAACGCCCCGGCCACATTTCAGGCGCTCATGAACGACGTCTTGCGCCCGTTCCTTCGCCGGTTTGTACTTGTTTTCTTTGACGACATGTTGATCTACAGCAAGTCATGGGCCGACCACCTACGTCACCTTCGAGCTGTCCTTAGCGAGCTTCGTCGGCACACCCTCTTCGTCAAGCGCTCCAAGTGTGCGTTCGGGGTCTCCTCAGTCGCCTACCTCGGCCACACGATCTCGGAGGCAGGGGTGGCCATGGACTCTGCCAAGGAGCAGGACATTCATGACTGGCCGGGACCCCGCTCGGCGCGGGCGGTGCGCGGCTTCCTCGGGCTGGCGGGATACTACCGCAAGTTCATCCACAACTACGGCTCCATCGCCGCGCCACTCACCGCGCTGCTCAAGGAGGAGGGCTTCGCGTGGGGTCCTGAGGCTGCCTCGGCCTTCCTCGCCCTCAAGGAGGCGGTCACCTCAGCGTCGGTGCTCACTATGCCGGACTTCAACAAGCCCTTTGTCGTCGAGTGCGACGCGTCGTCCCATGGGTTTGGTGCTGTCCTCATCCAGGAGGGGCATCCGATCGCCTTCTTCAGTCGCCCGGTGGCGCCGCGACATCACGCCCTGGCAGCCTACGAGCGTGAGCTCATTGGCTTGGTCCAGGCGGTGTGCCACTGGCGGCCATACCTCTGGGGGCGCCGCTTCACCGTCAAGACGGATCATTACAGCTTGAAGTATCTGCTGGACCAACGCTTGGCCACCATTCCACAGCACCACTGGGTTGGCAAGCTGCTGGGCTTCGACTTCTCCGTTGAGTACAAGCCGGGCGCGACGAACGCCGTCGCTGACGCGCTGTCCCGGCGTGACACCATGGAGGGAGAGCTCCTTGCCCTCTCTGCTCCGCGCTTCGACTTCATCGACAAGCTCCGACAGGCCCAGCTGGACCACCCAGCCCTTGTCGCGCTCCGGGGTGAGATCACGGCGGGCACCCGACTGGCTCCCTGGGCGCTGGTGGACGGCCTAGTGCAATTTTCCGGGCGGCTGTACATCCCGGCCGACTCCCCGCTGCTCCAAGAGATCGTGGGGGCCATCCATGAGGACGGACACGAAGGCGTACAGCGGACGCTCCACAGGCTGCGCCGTGACTTCCATTTTCATAACATGAAGCAAGTTGTGCAGGAACGTGTGCGTACGTGTGAAGTCTGCCAACGCTACAAGTCTCAGCACCTGCACCCGGCGGGTCTCCTTCTTCCGCTGCCGGCTCCCCAGGGCGTGTGGACTGATGTCGCGCTAGACTTTGTGGAGGCGCTACCACGGGTCCGCGGCAAGTCAGTGATCCTCACTGTGGTGGATCGGTTCAGCAAGTACTGCCATTTCATCCCACTGGCACACCCGTACTCCGCTGAATCCGTCGCTCAGACCTTCTTCAACGACATTGTCCGCCTCCACGGGGTTCCACAGTCCATGGTCTCCGACCGGGACACGGTGTTCACGTCGACGTTCTGGCAGGAGTTGAGCGGCTGATGGGGACCAAG
This sequence comes from Neostapfia colusana, assembly GCA_030760725.1. NCBI lineage: Eukaryota > Viridiplantae > Streptophyta > Magnoliopsida > Poales > Poaceae > Neostapfia > Neostapfia colusana. The sequence goes on from JASWHV010000003.1 coordinate 94,097,271, forward strand.
CTGCAGATGACCACGGCGTTTCACCCCCAGTCCGACGGGCAGTCCGAGTCGGCCAACCGCGTCATCCTCATGTACCTGCGGTGCTTGACAGGAGACAGGTCGCGCGAGTGGCTCCGGTGGCTCCCCTGGGCGGAGTTCCTCTTCAACACGGCGTACCAGACGTCCCTGCAGGACACCCTCTTCCGCGTGGTCTATGGGCGTGATCCTCCCTCCATCCGGTCCTATGAACCCGGGGAAACCAGGGTGCCGGCCGTCGCCAAGAGCATGGAGGAGCGCGCGGAGTTCTTGGCCGACATCCGTCACCGCCTGGAGCAGGCACAGGAGTACTAGAAGCGCCACTACGACCGTGCGCACCGCGCGGTCACCTATCAGGTCGGTGATTGGGCGCTGCTTCGACTACGTCAGCATGCGGCGTCATCTCTTCCTCAGGCTGTGGGCGGCAAACTGAAGCCGCGCTTCGTCGGACCGTACCGCGTCGTCGAACTCATCAACGAGGTCGCCGTCCGGCTGGAGCTTCCGCCCCGCGCCCGCATCCACAATGTGTTCCATGTGGGACTACTCAAGAAGTTCCAGGGGTCGCCACCAACAGCGCCCCCACCATTGCCGCTCATGCATCATGGCACCATTAGCCCAGAACCTGAACGCGCGGTGCGGTACCGACTGGCTCGCGGCGTACATTAGGTGCTCATTCAGTGGAAGGGGACGTCGGCAGCATCAGCGAACTGGGAAGACGTCCCGCCTTTCCGCGCCAAGTTTCCCCAATTCCAGCTCGAGGACGAGCTGGCCCTCGACGGGAAGGGAGATGTCATGTTCAAACAAGTATAGACCAGGCGCCATAGGGCCCATGACGTGCGCCGAGCCAACGAACGCGCTGCTGCACGCGCGGCAAGCACGCAGGGCTCGACCTCCAACAGTGGCTAGGAGGGAAAGTAGGAGATATTTTTAGCTATTTTTTGGTAATCCCTAATTAGTGGAGTTTGTTACTCCTTTTGGTTGAGCCGGAGGCTATACATAGGCATGTAATCAAACACTTGGGGACAAGAAAGATATTACCATCTAATCCTCTCTCTTCTTCTACCTAAGCCGGCGGCAGGGGGAATAACCCACCGACGAAGAACGACGGCAAGGGAGTATAACCCGGCCGGCCATCACGGACAGCGGCTACGACCTATGTAGCCGAGGTCCTCCTACCCTCGGGATTTCTGCTCTTGACATGAACATGAAAGGTTGAGCTCACCCCTAGACCCTAAATAGTTTTGGGAAGGTTCAGGTCAAATTTCATGCAAATCCAATGCTTGTTGAGGCACTTATGGAGACATTTGTGAAATGGGCCAATTTGAATGTAAATTCAAATTGCAGCCACTTTCATCACTTGAATTCAAAAGTTGACTTCATATTCAAACTCAGCACATTTTTCTGAGTTAGTCCACCAATTTTCATTCCCATTTGACTTCATCTTGTCGGGAGCTAGATTTTCATTAATTCAAAACTGAATTTAAATTTCAGTTCAAATATGAAGCAAATTTTGCCAAATCAATTTCAAATTTAGGAAATCAAATTCAAACAATGACTTGGAGACCAAGTCTCACATTCAATTATGAGTAGCTGGGATATTTTCAGTGAAAACAGAGATGAAAAATTAGAAGAGAATTAGAGGGGAGGGACCCACTTGTCAGTAGCCTTCACACTGAAGTTTCTTCAGGTTGATCTTTTCTCACTCGGCCGAGAACGCGCGCCAGCCAGCCCCGACGTCGGCGCCCGACCGACTTTGCCCTCGCCACCTCCTGCTCGGTGGCTGAGAACGCCGGGCGCAACACTCAAGTCAACACCAAGCCACGTGATTCTTCCCACCTCCTCGTCATTCCGCCCCGCACACATCCGAAACAAAATACCTCACCGGCCGTTCTCTTTGGGTCCTCGATGCGCCGCTGATCCAGGCATCCTCGCGGCCGACGATCAACACCAAAGGGACGCGCCGGAGGCTACTCGAACTCACGGTGAAAACCCTACCCCCTTTCATGCCCTGTAGAGAGAGTATTTCCACGTTTAGTCATTCGGTGTTCAAAGAACCGAAGGGTTAGAAACTTGGAAATTCGTAATGGGTAGTTCAACACAGAGGATTCCGAGCTACACATACGTTCTGCACTTGTTCACAGCCACCTAGGATCAAACACCAACGAAAACCAGGGAGTAGGGTGGCTGTTCTTCGGAATTTTCCCGGTCACGGCCGTTTTAGCCCTAGGTCGACGGTGAGGTCATAGTTGCGACTGTTTTCACGGGGATCAGTGCTCATATCTGTGATCAGCAAGTCTCAGCGGAGCTCTCCGAGCAAACCGCGTCGAAAAAGGTGCAGAGGACACCGAGTTCGACGTCGCCGATGAGCTTCCGACCGCTGTCACCGTCGCGAGCACTATTCCGGCCGTCGCCGAGCTCCGGGGAGTGCACCACCGTGTTTCCCTGGCAGAAATATGCACAGGCGGCAAGTTTCGTCGAAGGTCGGGCAGTATAATGCCCGGCGGCGAGCTCTCCGGCGAAGGGGGCAGCGGGGAGCCGTGGGAGCGCGAGGTAGATGAAGCCCCGCGGGCCCCACGTGTCAGCCTCGGGTTAAACAGCGCCGGATCTGCTGTGGCATCGGGATCTCGTGCGACTGCGCGGGAGATTCTACAGACCCCCATGTGGTTTTGCTACGGTGCTGACATGTAGCCCGGGGACCCCACCAGCCAGTTTAAACTTTATTTGAATTTTCAGATTCGGTTCAAACTTCAAATGCACATAACTTCTGCTAGGAAGCTCCAAAATCGGTGAACCAGATTTTGCTGAACTCAGAATTTTGAGTACTTTCCAGTAACACAAATTTCAGCTCATGAAACTTAATGGTTTTCCAGAATTAATTCCCTAAAGTTTAAACTATTAGGAATTTTATCTAGAGAATTACTTTATGAAAAAATCTGAAATTTGGCTAAGAGGTTCATTGGAAAATCCTTGAGTCACAGTAAAATTTTCAGACTCATCCAAGTACATTTAGTTCCCCTAATGGTGTGATTAATTGAACTGCCCTGAGAAAATAGAAAAATGTCCAGAAACATTTTTCAGATTTTCTCAAATCTTGTTTAGATCATAACTCCATCTAGAATTCTTCAAATGACATGCAACCAATGCCATTAGAACCATCTCAAATTCTAATTTCCAGCAAGTAATGGTTGAAGCCATGAAAATCTCATAAATTCCTTAGAGGCTCTAATATTGACCAAATAGGCTTTTATTTATACAAGGCTCAAATGGACTTTGTTTCAAATGAAACTTGGTCAAAACTCTGGTTAAGACCCTACCAAGCCACCATAAAAATTTCAGAGCCAAAGGGGAGGGCTAGCTAGAATTATGGTCTTTACATGATTAAGTTCAAACATTGCAGTTAAAGTGACACATAGTATGTCGTTTACGTGTAGTCGCTGAAGGCGAGGAAACTCCGAAAGTGCTCGACTTCCTTCTTCCGGACGAAGCCCCAACCACTGACCAACAGCAACAAGTCAAGCCCCAGTTTGCATTAACCCATTTTCAAAGTTTTGTTTTATGAATACATAGTGTGGTGTATGAATGTGCATTAGGTGTAGGATGGATGAACCCCAAGTGCATAACCAGATTTCCTATAAGAGTGAGGGTAATGTCTAAGTCCTCGAGTAGACAGGCTACGCTTAATGATTCATAGAGCTTCGGTACAAATCGAGTAGTTAGAATCTACTAGCGAGTTAGGCTTGGGACACACGGAATTGGTTCGAGTGATGTGAGATCACTTTAGTAATGAAAATGAGACTAGGCAGGGGCTAGGGCGCAGCAAGAGGAAGTCTTGTGTGCGCAGCCCTGTCCGTGTCGATTGAGGACCGATCTGTGTGCGGCCCACGCTGATCAAGTTTGAACGTACCGAAGGCATATCGGATATATGGGTACCGATAAACCGATGTAACCTATACCTCCGGGCGTCGAGGCATAACGCACCGATTTATAGGTGTAGGCTGAAGGCAGCAAGGTGGAAATCTGCTAACGGGCATAGAGAGATGCTCCGTGTAGGGAACCTCCTGCTCGTTTCGGTGCGACCGGTTCGACGTTTGGGCTGTTGGGTGAAAGGTTGTCTCGTACGGCATCGAGTGAGCGTGCTGTGCAGCTCCACGGGTGGGCGTACGTGACGTGCTCTTTGGGTGTCCCTGCAGGTGTATATCGAGTCGATTTGTCGTCCCTCACGGTGAAGAGTACCACTTGGTCACTGAGTTGTGACGTAGGTTAATATATGAAATGTGGTGATTCAATTCTGCTGTTATGATATAATTGTATTGCTACATGTGTGCCACCAAATATTGCTTACTAAATTTCTTATTCATGAACTGTTAACTTGTGGCTAAAAGATGAACTAAAGAAACTTGTAGGCGTGTCCAGTTGCTGAAATTTACCATCCCATGTTCGTACCAACTACATGTAGAGTTTCATGCCTAGGTGAGACGGTTAAGTCTTGTTGAGCCATCATGCTCATGATTGTTGCTACGAGTGTTTTTCAGGTGAGGAGCATCCAACGGACTCGGATTACGAGTCCACCGGCGAGGTCTACCCTCCGTCGGGGACCACGACTGAGTGGGAGCTGTACACGCCGCGCTGAGCTGGAGTGGTGCAGCTAGTGTGGGTTGCCCTAGGGCTGGGCAACCGACTTTTGCTAGGTAGAAGGGTGCGAGTTGTACAAACATAGTTTCCGCTGCTGTAATAATAACACTAGTTTGTAACTGAAGTAGTGTACTACTTTGTACATTTCAGTTGACTTTCTATGTAATACAATGTTATTCTTATAATGTGTGCTATCAGGGGTCGCATCGTGCGGCACCACCCTCTGTGATCCTAGATGAGTGGATTCCGGTCCGCCACAGGCTGGTATCAGAGCCGCATTGGGGATAGCACAATAATTAAGGACTGTATTACGAGAAAACTTAGATTTACGGTGAGGATTCGCTAGTTGCCCAAGGACTATATTAGCATAGTTACTTAAAGTGGCAAGACTAACATATGTATTATAATTCTGAATTTTAATTATGTAACAACGCACCTACGTTCAGGTACAATGGTAAGAAACGCCACCGAAAGCGGTTCAATTTCGGTTAGCTCCCTTGACGAGCAACGTGGTTCAGGGATAGGTCTCACAGCTTGGTGTGAGACGTCAATATGAAACTCTTGGATTCCTCATGTTCCTGAGTTCATATGAAACGCTGATCCCTAGCGTGCATTAGGCAAGTAAGTGGAGACCCCCATCGTGTGGTCAGTAACGCGATAGTGTGTTCGTCTGGAAATAGCCCAGGAGGACATAGCGCGTGCACTGCAGGGCAGTAGGTAATATCTGTTGGGGTGATAAAATTCCCAACCGTGACGACCCGTTCGTGCTCTACTCGGGTTCCCCGTCATGTGGTGTTGAAACACGATCAGATACCTTGAGACATGGCTTAGCTCAAGGACGGTCGTATGGCAATGATACAGGCGTTTGTATTTACTATTAAATATGGACCTGCCTGAAATGAAAATAACCTTTGAGTGCATCATTATTGGGTGGTCTTCTGCAGGTACTAACCACGTATGTATCCCGTGTAGTATACGTGTGCGAGAGACCGTTTAGTGCCACAATTGAGACGTATATGCCGGTATAATCCGGTTAGGATTTTTTTGTGAGGAACGTAGTACCGATATATCATAGGCATGTGCATGAAAGATAATGATAACAAGGAACCAAAATCACCAAGTTTCAACAATTAGGACCCTGGTTGGGTAGGGAAGTTCAATAGTTAATCAGTGTAGTCAAAGGGATTGAAAAACAGAGTGCTCTGTTTTGGGCAACAAGTTGGCTGAACTTTGACAGAGCATAACTCAAAGATTATTTAGCCAATGGAGGTGTGGGATACAATTCTAGAAAGTTGTTTAAGCACTCTACAACTTTGTTGTAGGCTCCCAGAGCTGAATCACACCTTAGGATGGCTTAAATTCCAGAAGAAATTAAACTGTCCAGAACCAGGACAGATTTAAAATACTCTCTGGACTGTTCTGTGTTTCAAGTATAACTTCTTGTAGGAAAATCTAAATTTTTCATATCATACATCTTTGGAAAAGGGTAGGAGATGTGTTACATCTTTGTAATTCAAAGTTTCTGAAATTTCAGCACAGAAATCAGTGGAAAACAGAGTGAAAACAGCAACTTCCAAATGAGGTGCTGTTGAAATTCTTTCAGAAATTCTGTCGACTTTGAATTATCATAACTTTTTAACTAGAGCTGATCTGAGGCCAAATAAATACTCGTTGGAAGGATACTGAAGTTAACTTTAACTTTGATATTCAGCTCGAGTCATGAAAATGCCCATCAGCAGGTCAAAATCTGAAATGTGTAGAAACTGGTCCTTCTGGCAGAGGGATGACAGTTGAACTCATTTGAGAGATTATTGTATCCTAGGGGGTTGAGTACTTCCAATGGGGTAGAACATACTCATGAGTAATTATCTTCAACTAGTGAAAGATTTGAGTGTATGTCTTGCTCAAGCTTCTTTTGCTAGAGACCATGTTTGTGTCGTAGTGAAGATAAAAGGGTAGTATACATGATGACAAAGCGATATTAACGTCTCGTAGTGACCAAACCTAGTTGAGATGAACTTCCAAAGAGGGAGTCCATCAAATTGGATTTAACTAGCTTGTATTTGGTCTGGTAATGGTGTAGTTTGTGCAAAGTCATTACATTGTCTGTATACGAGATGTATCGCATGTTTTACTGTCATTATGTTTTACGCCTATTTTATTGACTGCATGAAATATGTTGCGGGACTGATGTTTATTGTCGTATGGTTGCAGATGGTTCGCACTCGGACCACGCATGAGATTGGTGGCTCTAGCCAGCAGCGGGGTGATGACTCCCAGCCACCTGCCTACGACAGCACCCCGTAGCAACAACCACCACCGCCGCCTCAGCTTACGCTAGCGGATGTGATTGAGGCACTGGTGAGTGGTCGTGAGGAGCAGACCGACCTGCTCCGCACGATCGTGCAGAATACGTCTCAAGCAGGGGGGCGTCAAGAGAGGGGGCCGCGTGAGCCCCATGTTGTGACGTACTCGGATTTCATGAGTACGCACCCTCCGGTGTTCACAGAAGCAGCAGAACCCCTGGAGGCTGACAACTGGCTGCGGACAATTGAGTCCAAGTTCGGGCTGCTCCAATGTACGGAGCGGCAAAAGACTCTGTTCACGGCGCAGCAGCTTCACGGTGCCGCTAGTGCGTGGTGGGCGAACTATGTCGCCTCACGACTGGCTGGCCATGCCGTGAAGTGGGAAGAATTCCAGGAGGCATTCCGCGCCTACCATATCCCTCCCGGGATAATGTAACACCCCAAAATTTTGATTCAAAACACTAAACCATGTTCAGAGGGGAATATAAAAATTTTTGGACGTGTTGCATGTTTTGCAAAAATTCAAATTCAAACGGGAATTCAAATTAAACTCAAATCAGAAAAGAAATGGAAAAAGAAAAAGAGAAAACGGAAAAAAACCAGCCAGTGGGCCGAAACCCGCCAGCCGGCCCAGTTTTCCCCGCGCCAGCCTGCAGCCGCGCGCGCCCGCGCTCTCTCACACAGACAGGTGGGACCCACCTGTCATCCCCAACCTCGCTCGCGCCGACCCCGGACTCTCTCCCGCGCGCGCGCGATCTTAACCGATCGGAATACCGCGTCCCTCAGCCCGAATTCCGGTCCCAGAAGACTCAAACTCGATCACAACTGACCCACCGCCCTTCCTCGGCTATAAAAACCCCAGCCCCGATCAGTTTTTCCCACGCGATCGCCGATTTTTACTCCGGTGAGAACCGAGACTTCGCCGGTGAATTCTGGCCGATCTAAACTCGGAAACTCTGATCTAACTCGCTGGTCTTGATCCACCGCCTCCGGGGAGCTTTGCAGGTGCAGAAAACTCGGAGACTTACGGTGTAAACACAGCGCCGACGAGCTTCGCCGTGGTTTTGCCTCGGACCTCGCCGCCGATCACTTTCCAGGACCCCCGAGCTCAAGAAAATCCCCGAGGTGAGATCCCTGACCTCCCCTCTACCGATCTATGCCATAAGATCACAGTTCTGGGTAGAATTCTCGAGGATCCGAAACTTTCCGGCGAGATCGCCGCTTCCCGCCGCCGTGCGCCGCCGGCAGCGCCGCCCGCGCTCGATCAGAGCGACGTGGCCGTTTGTGCGCCGTTTATTTTAAATCGCACGGTAGGGTTTAAATCCCCGCGTACCGGTTCGATGTTATAATCTCAGCCGTCGGTTTAAAATCGGACGGTCACGTCAGCCCCGCATTATAAAGACTGGAATTCTTACGTGCTACCCCCTGGGGTTCTCGGGAATTAAGAGCTAGCCCCGGAAACTTTAGATCTAGCCCCTGGAACTCCAGAAAATCATGTAAATTCATTTAAAAATCAGTTTTAGCCCCTGGACTTAATAAAAATTAGGAAAAACACCTCTGATAAGTGTAGCTAGACCCCTGGAAATTCTGAAACTAATATTATAGACCCTGTAATGGGGTGAGTTTACTTTTTAACCCTGTTTAGTATTTAATTTAGAAAATTGAATATGTAACTAGTGTTTAAAAATTAAAAAGTGGGACAAACATATTGTCAAAATTAAGTTAAAAGACTTTCTCAGTGTTTAGAAAATTTTGGAGTGAGATAAAAACATATTTTGGACAGAATTGAATCTGTTTAATTTATTATTCACATTTAGGGACACATTTTTAAGTAAAGAATAGTTATAGAAAATAGGTAAAATAATTATAAAATAGTTTACATCAGAGGCAAAGGTCAACATATGTTATTAAATTATTTAGGACCAGAACCTATTCTGTTTAGATGATGTGTATTACTAATTTCATAATAAAAAAAACACATTTATGCATAGGAGAATAAATCTGAAAATATAGCAACTAGCAAATGATAAATGGAGTTTCTAAAATCCAAAGAATTCAGTTTAGGGTTGGTAGAAATTCTGAAGGCACATATGGAGAAGAAAAATACTTTTCATACACACTTGGTAGTGAAAAGGTGTAGTAGTTTAATATAAGGAATTTATTTAAAACTGAAAGACACACACATATATATATATAGTATGTAAGTATAAATATGAACACCAAAGTAGGAATCATATACATATAAACAAAAGTGTATGCAAGCCACAGATCAACACACACAGAGTAACCACAACACATATAATGGTGAATGAATTTCATAAGTATGAATGTGTGGTTTGTATGAAGTGGAAGTGTGAACTATGTCTTATGGATTGTTGTTTTTCTTTTGCTATGTGTGATGGTGTGATGTAGAACCTGCTCAAGAGCAAGTTATTCCTTTCCAAGACCAGGACTACCCATTTCAAGAGCAGCAAAAAGGAGACAAGTGTCCTTGACCACTTTGAACCTATGCAAGGATGTGCAGATAGAATTATTTGCATTGTCAAATGAAAGATGAAACCCATGCTAGGATGTTTCCCTAGAATTGCATTACCTTGTTTCCTTGTAGCTTGGGTTGGGATTTATTTTATCATGTCGTTTATTATTATGCATATGCTTAGCCATGCTTAGAATGGGATAATTGGGATATGAGATCATCATTTAATTTACCATACTCTTGAATGAGATATTGTGAGTTATGTAGAGGTAGGGATCAAGGCAAGTTGGATGTTTTGGTTGTGTGTTGGGTGCACGAGACTTGGGTTTGTGTTTAGTACTTGCCTGGATCCTAAGGACCGGTTCATGGAGCATGTAACCTGGCTTTACAGTGCCAACCACATGCTGAGATGGGGCAGCTTGGCCAATTAATTAGGTGTATCCCCGGCGTAGTATGGGTGTGTTGGATGGTGCGGGGAGTAGGTGTCAGCTGGACTACCATATGAACCGCAAGGCTCAAGAGGGGGCCACTGCAGTGGGGTTGGAGCCTCTTGTATGCTGTTAGGGGTGAAACCTCAGTGGGCCCACGCTCGTCGGGAATCCCTTTGTAAAGGCTTCGTAGTGATCTCCTGGCTGCACACCTGGGAAGTGTGAATGTGGATCGTAGCCACTGGCATAATGGAGGTTCTTTTAGTCCACCCGGCAACGGGGGATGAAATCACTACATGTGGGTACAGTGGTACAAACTCTGCAGAGTCAAAACTGTCTTGACAGCCGTGCTCACGGTTAAGAGCGGCCTGGACTTATTCATGATTAGAGGATTGATGGTTTTGGAAGTTAAGCGGGGAGCTTAACATTGGAAATGATGTTATGGTTATTGGATTATGATGATGGGATGGGAGATTGGGACCATTTCACCTGTGTAGTAATGTAGGTGCTTAACAAGCTAAGGTGATAGGTATTAATTGCATAGTGCTTTAACCATGAGTTCAACCTCTCCTTGTTCTAGCCATGCATGATATAATTTTTCCACACTTGCTGAGTACCATTGGTACTCAACCTTGCATATTTGTTGGTTTATATTGCTGCTCAGGTCAAGATAATGAGGTAGTGTATAATGACCAAGATTTTGGACCCGAGGAAGGTTTTTAGGTTCATGAAGACCCCCGGGCAACGCCTGTGATGGAGTACTAAAGAATAATATTCCGCTGCTAGTTTATTTACTTGGGATGAACTTATTATTGTCCATCGAGACATTTACTATGTAAGACTTACTTATATTCGACACCTGGCTTGTAATAAATGATGCTTCACTATTTGTCATCACATGTATGAGAAAATGATCCTGGCATACATGTGATATTCACTTGGTTGTTCTTCGGAAAAACCGGGTGTGACAGATAATGAAGCGGAAGTTCCAAGAGTTCTTGGAGCTGAAGCAGGGCGAGAGGAGTGCCCATGACTACTCTCGTGCCTTCAACCATCTAGCGCGATATGCGTAGGATTACGTCTCCACCGAGGAGAAGAAGCGGGAGCACTTCTATCGGGAGTTACACCCCGAGATGAAGACGCATCTCGTCCAATGCAATCGCGGCACCTTCAACGATCTCGTTAATGTCGCGATCATGCAAGAAGACGCTCAGCGAGAATTGGCGGCTGAGCAGCGAAACCGCAGCACTCCACCCAGCAGTGAGGGTGGAGCTTCCCAGGAGTACCGCATGGTGTATCGAACACCATCCGGTCAGTAGTGGCATCCACCGGCGCGACCTCAACAGTTCGGGGGTCGTTCTTTTCAGCCATCCCTGTTCCGACCGCTGATGCCACCACCTCGACCGCAACAACAGCAGGAGACGGTACCCCGAGCATTTCCACGACCACAACGCGCCCCGGGTTTCCGTCCGCCAATCAGCGGAGGACCGCCTCGCTACACATGCTTTACGTGTGGCCAGGCGGGCCATTTCTCGAAGGACTGTCCCCAGTGGCAGCAGAGCAGCGGGCAAGCCCAGTTGCAGGGCGGTGCTCGAGGCCGACCTCCGGTCAAGAAGGTTGGTCAGCGGACTGGGGGCGTTCGCAACCTCGACAATGAGGACGCCCCAGAGGGAGACAACGTCATGGCGGGTACGTTCACTCTCAACAATCAAGCAATCATCATATTATTTGATTCGGGTGCAACCCACAACTTCATAAGTGCATCATATGTGGTTAAGCATCAACTGGAAGTCTTTCCCACCGAGTGCTCTTATATGATCTGCTCACCGGGAGGGAAGATTTCAGCAACTATGATGATTGCGAAAGCACCACTATGATTAGGTGGGAAGATATATCCCACCACTATGATTATTCTTAAGGGACAGAAGATTGATGCAATCTTAGGGATGTCATAGCTAAGCTACCATGGCGTTGTCCTAGAAACATTATCACAGACGGTTCACCTCAACTCCCCATTACACCGTCCGCAGTCCCTCATATTAGACAATCCAGTACGGGAAGTTTCAGCCGCCTATAATTCTGAAGCTTCTAAGTTAGAGGACATCCCCGTAGTCCGGGAATATCCCGACGTGTTTTCGGATGATCTTCCGAGCATGCCTCCTGAGCAGAATGTCGAGTTCAAGACTGAGCTTGCACCCGGGACTACTCCTATCTCACGATGACCATACAAAATAGCCCCGAATGAGCTGGCTGAATTGAAAGAACAGCTCAATGATCTGTTGAGCAAAGGTTTCATTAGGCCGAGTTCCTCGCCTGGGGATGCTCGGCGCTGTTCGTAAAGAAGAAAGATGAAACCTTGAGGCTGTGTGTGGATTACTGGCCGCTCAACGCCATCACCATCAAGAACAAATACCCACTGCCCCGCATTGACATCCTGTTTGATCAGCTTGTGGGTGCAAGTGTGTTCTCCAAGATGGACCTTCGCTCCGAGTATCATCAAATAAAAATCCGAGCGGAGGATATCCCGAAGACGGCCTTCTCGACGAGATATGGCTTATATGAGTATCTCGTCATGTCTTTTGCTCTCACCAATGCTCCGGCACATTTCATGTATCTCATGAACTCGGTATTTATGCCAGAGTTGGACAAGTTCGTTGTGGTGTTCATTGATGATATCTTGGTTTACTCCAAGACAGAAGCAGAACACGCCGAACACTTGAGGATCGTTCTTCAACGATTGCGGAACCACAAGCTCTACGTCAAGTTCAGCAAATGTGAGTTTTGGATCAGCCAAATGCCATTTTTGAGACATATCATCTCAGCGGAAGGCATTGCGGTTGACCCAAGCAAAATTGAACAAGTGCTGAAATGGAAAGCCCCCACTTCTGTCCATGAAGTCAGAAGCTTCCTCTGTTTAGCGGGATATTACCGGAGATTCATTGCAAGCTTCTCCAAGCTTGCTAAGCCGATGACAGAATTATTGAAGAAGGGAACAAAATATGTTTGAAACTCAGCATGTGAAGGAGCGTTCCAAGCATTAGTGAAGCATCTCACAACAGCCCCGATCTTAGCTCAACCGGATACAACGAAGCCCTTCGACGTGTATTGTGATGCGTCCGGTATCGGACTCGGCTGTGTGCTGATGCATGAAGGACGTGTGGTCGCATATGGCTCACGCCAACTTCAGAACCATGAGCAACACTATCCGACTCATGATCTTGAGCTTGCTGCAGTGGTTTTGGCGTTGAAAATGTAGAGGCACTATCTCCTGGGGAACTTTGGTGCATCTCTACACCGACCACAAGAGCCTGAAGTATATTTTCACCCAGAAGGAGCTGAATATGAGGCAAAGGAGGTGGTTAGAGCTAATCAAAGACTATGAAATTCAGATTCATTACCACCCCAGCAAAGCGAATGTGATTGCCGACGCGCTGAGTCGGAAATCGCATGTCCATAACCTCACCATAGCACCGGTGGAGGAGGAAGAGCCAAGTTTATACTTGGTTCCTTATGGATGACTCTACAACGTTGCTCTCATCCCTACCATTAGAGAGGACATCATTGCAGCTCAGCAAATTGACAAGGGCATGGCACGTCTCCGAAGACGGATAGACAACGGGGAAATCAAATGTTTCCGGAAGGATGGAGAAGGGACGCTGTGGTTCAATGACCGCATAGTCGTACCCCGGAACATGGAGCTAAGGAAGAAAAATCTTGATGAAGCTCACTTGTCTAAATACTCCATTCATCCGGGCAGCAACAAAATGTACCAAGATTTGAAAAAGAAATTTTGGTAGACACGGATGAAGCGGGAAGTGGCTAAATACGTATCCGAGTGTGATACGTGTAGACGAGTGAAAGTTGATCATATGAGGAAATCAGGGCTGCTGCAACCCCTGAAAGTTCCAACATGGAAATGAGAGGATGTGAGCATGGATTTCATTGTGGGATTACCCCTGACTTCCAACAAGCATGATTCCATTTGGGTAATCGTTGATCGATTGACCAAGTCAGCCCACTTCATCCCCGTGCATACACATTTCCATGCCAACAGATATGCAGAGTTGTATATTGCAAGAATCCTATGCTTGCATGGAGTACCCAAGACCATAGTCTCAGACCAAGGGGCACTATTTGTATCTCGTTTCTGGGAGCAGTTGCACGCTGCTTTGGGTACTAAGCTAATTAGAAGCTCCGCCTATTACCCTCAGACAGATGGTCAAACAGAGAGGGTGAACCAAGTACTAGAAGACATGTTAAGAGCGTGCGCCATCCACCACGGTAGAAACTGGGATGATCATCTACCATTGACAGAATTCTCGTACAATAACGGCTATCAAGCGAGTATCATGATGGCACCTATGAGGCTCTCTACGGTCGTAAATGCCGCACCCCATTAAACTGGTGCGAGTCCGGTGAAAGGGACACATTCGGGGTTGATGTGGTGAACAAAGACGAAAAGAGCGCGTTCGGATGATTCAAGCCAACTTGAAGGCCGCTCAATCCCGGCAGAAAAGCTACGCTGATAAGAGGCGTAGGCCGCTGCACTTTGACATCGGTGAGCACGTGTACCTCCGGGTATCTCCGATGAAAGGCGTGCACCGGTTCGGCGTGAAGGGGAAGCTCGCTCCCCGATTCATTGGACCTTATGCCATCACCGAGAAATGTGGACCAGTGGCGTATAGAACGGAACTACCGTCATCTCTTGCTGGTGCTCACGACGTTTTCCATGTTTCACAACTGCAAAAATGTCTGAAGTATACAGCTGTTGTTCCCACCGAAGACATCGGCGAGCTGCAACCGGATTTGACGTATGATGAGTATCCGGTGGCAATTATTGATGAGAAGGCACAGACCACACGTAGCCGAACGTTGTGTTTCTACAAGATACTCTGGAGTAACCACACCGTCGAAGAAGCAACGTGGGAGAGCGAAGAATTCCTTCGCTCAAACTACCCGGATTTCATGTCATCTCATCACGGGTAATCTCCTCTTACATCACTGTCTCTTCTTTTATAATCTCGGGACGAGATTCATTTAAAGGGGGAGGGATGTAAAAGACCAAAAAAGTGAAGTGCAAAAGAATGTTTATCACCTTACAACACCACAGCTCATGTGGTGGATATCTTGTGAACACTTGAGAAGAGCAAGTGACCACCATCAAAAGAGTGATTAGAGAGGAAAGCCCTAACTTCCAAAAAGTAGAATATCTACACATGAACATGAAAGGTTGAGCTCACCCCTAGACCCTAAATAGTCTTGAGAAGGTTCAGGCCAAATTTCATGCAAATCCAATGCTTGTTGAGGCACTTTTGGAGACATTTGTGAAATGGGCCAATTTGAATGTAAATTCAAATTGCAGCCACTTTCATCACTTGAATTCAAAAGTTGACTTCATATTCAAACTCAGCATATTTTGCTGAGTTAGTCCACCAATTTTCATCCCCATTTGACTTCATCTTGACGGGAGCTACAACAACAACAACAACCAAGCCTTTATCCCAAGCATGTTGGGGTCGGCTAGACATGAAACCCAATATCAATGAAGTAAAAGAGAGGAAGAGATATAAGAACAAGAAAAAAGAAAAAGGAAAAAAGAAAAAAAGAAAAAAAAAGAGAAAAAAAAAAGAGAAAAAAAAAGAAAAAAAAAGAAATAAGATTAAGGTTCTGGCACATGAATTGCTACTTTCCATGCGATCCTATCATGAGCTAAGTCTTTGGATACATTCCAATCTCTCAAATCTCGTTTTACCGCCTCCTCTCAGGTCAACCTTGGTCGTCCTCTACCCCCCTAATATTTTCTCTACCTTTTAAAATCTCACTGTTAACCGATGCCTCTGGAGGCCTTCGCTGGATATGTTCAAACCACCTAAGTCGATGTTGGACTAACTTCTCTTCAATCGGCGCCACCCCTACCTTATCACGAATCGCCTCATTCCTTATTCGGTCTCTTCTCGTGTGCCCGCACATCCACCGTAGCATGCGCATCTCTACGACACTCATTTGTTGGACATGTTGCCGTTTTAGTTGGCCAACATTCCGCCCCGTAGAGCATCGCGGGTCTGATCACCGTCCTATAGAACTTCCTTTTTAGCTTTTGTGTGACGTTCCTATCACATAGGATTCTAGAGGCTTGTCGCCATTTCATCCACCCTACCTTGATCCTGTGGCAAACATCCTCATCAATATCGCCATTGCTTTGTAACATTGATCCTAAGTATCGGAAAGAGTCCCTTCTAGATACTATTTGTCCTTGTAGACTAACATTTCCCTCTTCACGAGCAACACCACTAAAGTCACACCTCATATACTCGGTCTTGATCCTACTAAGTCTAAACCCCTTGGACTCTAAGGTTTGTCTCCATAGCTCTAATTTCTTATCAACACCATCCCTAGTTTCATCTACCAGCACTACATCATCGGCAAAGAGCATGCACCAAGAGATATCCCCTTGTATATCCTTCGACACCTCATCCATCACCAAGGAAAAGATGTATGGGCTCAAAGCTGATCCTTGATGTAGGCCTACCGTGATATGAAATGCATCAGTCTCACTATCACTTACGCGCACACTTGTCCTAACATTATTGTACATATCCTTGATAAGGGTAATGTACTTTGTTGGCACTTTATGTTTCTCTAGTGCCCACCACATGACTGACCTTGGTATCTTGTCGTACGCCTTCTCCAAGTCAATGAACACCATATGCAAGTCCTTCTTCTGCTCCCTATATCTCTCCATAAGGTGACGAAGCAAGAAAATCGCCTCTATTGTAGACCTCCCAGGCATAAAACCAAACTGGTTTTTAGTGACATTGGTCACTTTCCTCAGGCGGTGTTCAATCACTCTCTCCCAAAGTTTCATAATATGACTCATAAGCTTAATCTCTCGACAATTAGTACAACTTTGAATATCTCCTTTATTTTTGAAGATAGGTACTAATATACTTTTCCTCCATTCTTCAGGCATCTTGTTTGACTGAAAAATGTGGTTGAATAGCATTGTGAGACATACTATTGCCACGTCCCCAAGGCATCTCCACACCGCAATAAGGACATCATCAGGGCCGAGAGCTTTTCCTCCTTTCATCCTTTTTAAGGCCTCCTTAACCTCAAACTCTTGTATCCTCCGCACGAACCGCCTGTTGGAGTCATCAAATGAGTCATCCAACTCAACCATAGTGCTCCCATTCCCATCATTGAATAGCCCATTAAAGTAATCCCGCCATCTATTCTTAATCTCTTCATCCTTCACTAGAATTCGGTCAGTCTCATCTTTGATGCATTTAACTTGATTGAAATCACTCATCTTTCTCTCGCGGATTTTTGCTATCTTGTATATGTCCTTTTCAGCTTCTTTTGTCTCTAGTCTCTCATATAACTCATCATAGGCATGTCCTCTTGCCTTACTCACAGCCCGCCTTGCATTTTTCTTGGCCTCCTTGTACTTAAGCATGTTGCTTACGCTTCTATCATTATGCCAACTCTTGTAACACTCCTTCTTCTCCTTAATGGCCTTTTGTACATCCTCATTCCACCACCAAGTGTCTTTATCTACAAGTTTCTTTCCTTTTGTCACACCGAACACCTCACTAGCTACCTTCCTAATACAAGTTGCCATTTTCACCCACATACAATCTACAACAACAACAACCAAGCCTTTATCCCAAGCCTGTTGGGGTCGGCTAGACATGAAACCCAATATCAATGAAGTAAAAGAGAGGAAGAGATATAAGAACAAGGAAAAAAAGAAAAAAAAAGAAAAAAAAAGAAAAAGGGAAAAGAAATAAGAAATAAGAAAAAAGGAAAAGAAAAAAGAAAAAAGAAAAAAAAAACAAGACTACGATTCTGGCACATGAATTGCTACATTCCATGCGGTCCTATCATGAGCTAAGTCTCTGGATACATTCCAATCTCTCAAATCTCGTTTTACCGCCTCCTCCCAGGTCAACCTTGGTCGTCCTCTACCCCTCCTAATATTTTCTCTACCTCTTAAAATCCCACTGTTAACCGGTGCTTCTAGAGGTCTCCGTTGGATATGTCCAAACCACCTAAGTCGATGTTGGACTAACTTCTCTTCAATCGGCGCCACCCCTACCTTATCACAAATCGCCTCATTCCTTATTCGGTCTCTTCTCGGGTGCCCGCACATCCACCGTAGCATGCGCATCTCTGCGACACTCATTTGTTGGACATGTTGCCGTTTAGTTGGCCAACATTCCGCCCCGTAGAGCATCACGGGTCTGATCACCGTCCTATAGAACTTCCTTTTTAGCTTTTGTGTGACTTTCCTATCACGTACTATTCCAGAGGCTTGTCGCCATTTCATCCACCCTACCTTGATCCTGTGACAAAAATCCTCATCAATATCGTCATTGCTTTGTAACATTGATCCTAAGTATTGGAAAGAGTCCCTTCTAGATACTATTTGTCCTTGTAGACTAACATTTCCCTCTTCACGAGCAACACCACTAAAGTCACACCTCATATACTCGGTCTTGATCCTACTAAGTCTAAACCCCTTGGACTCTAAGGTTTGTCTCCATAGCTCTAATTTTTTATCAACACCATCTCTAGTTTCATCTACCAGCACTACATTATCGGCAAAGAGCATGCACCAAGGGATATCCCCTTGTATATCCTTCGACACCTCATACATCACCAAGGAAAAGATGTATGGGCTCAAAGCTGATCCTTGATGTAGGCCTACCGTGATAGGAAATGCATCAGTCTCACTATCACTTACGCGCACACTTGTCCTAACATTATTGTACATATCCTTGATAAGGGTAATGTACTTTGTTGGCACTTTATGTTTCTCTAGTGCCCACCACATGACTAACCTTGGTATCTTGTCGTACGCCTTCTCCAAGTCAATGAACACCATATGCAAGTCCTTCTTCTGCTCCCTATATCTCCCCATAAGGTGACGAAGCAAGAAAATCGCCTCCATTGTAGACCTCCCAGGCATAAAACCAAACTGGTTTTTAGTGACATTAGTCACTTTCCTCAGGCGGTGTTCAATCACTCTCTCCCAAAGCTTCATAGTATGACTCATAAGCTTAATCACTCGATAATTAGTACAACTTTAAATATCTCCTTTATTTTTGAAGATAGGTACTAATATACTTTTCCTCCATTCTTCAGGCATCTTGTTTGACTGAAAAATGTGGTTGAATAGCTTTGTGAGACATACTATTGCCACGTCCCCAAGGCATCACCACACCGCAATAGGGGCATCGTCAGGGCCGAGAGCTTTTCCTCCTTTCATCCTTTTTAAGGCCTCCTTAACCTCAAACTCTTGTATCCTCCGCACGAACCGCCTGTTGGAGTCATCAAATGAGTCATCCAACTAAACCATAGTGCTCCCATTCCCATCATTGAATAGCCCATTAAAGTAATCCCGCCATCTATTCTTAATCTCTTCATCCTTCACTAGAATGCGGTCAGTCTCATCTTTGATGCATTTAACTTGATTGAAACCCCTCATCTTTCTCTCGCGGATTTTTGCTATCTTGTATATGTCCTTTTCACCTTCTTTTGTCTCTAGTCTCTCATATAACTCATCATAGGCCTGTCCTCTTGCCTTACAGCCCGGCTTGCATTTTTCTTGGCCTCCTTGTACTAAGCATGTTGCTTGCGCTTCTATCATTATGCCAACTTTTGTAACACTCCTTCTTCTCCTTAATGGCCTTTTGTACATCCTCATTCCACCACCAAGTGTCTTTATCTACAAGTTTCTTTCCTTTTGTCACACCGAACACCTCACTAGCTACCTTCCTAATGCAAGTTGCCATATTCACCCACATACTATCTACAACAACAACCAAGCCTTTATCCCAAGCCTGTTGGGGTCGGCTAGACATGAAACCCAATATCAATGAAGTAAAAGAGAGGAAGAGATATAAGAACAAGGAAAAAAAGAAAAAAAAAGAAAAATAAAGAAAAAGGAAAAGAGAAAAGAAATAAGAAAAAAGAAAAAAGGAAAAGAAAAAGAGAAAAGAAAAAAAACAAGACTACGATTCTGGCACATGAATTGCTACTTTCCATGCGGTCCTATCATGAGCTAAGTCTCTGGATACATTCCAATCTCTCAAATCTCGTTTTACCGCCTCCTCCCAGGTCAACCTTGGTCGTCCTCTACCCCTCCTAATATTTTCTCTACCTCTTAAAATCCAACTGTTAACCGGTGCTTCTGGAGGTCTCCGTTGGATATGTCCAAACCACCTAAGTCGATGTTGGACTAACTTCTCTTCAATCGGCGCCACCCCTACCTTATCACGAATCGCCTCATTCCTTATTCGGTCTCTTCTCGTGTGCCCGCACATCCACCGTAGCATGCGCATCTCTGCGACACTCATTTGTTGGACATGTTGCCGTTTAGTTGGCCAACATTCCGCCCCATAGAGCATCGTGGGTCTGATCACCGTCCTATAGAACTTCCCTTTTAGCTTTTG
Organism: Neostapfia colusana; assembly: GCA_030760725.1. Lineage (NCBI taxonomy): Eukaryota > Viridiplantae > Streptophyta > Magnoliopsida > Poales > Poaceae > Neostapfia > Neostapfia colusana. The sequence goes on from JASWHV010000003.1 coordinate 94,117,585, forward strand.
TGGGACTTTCCTATCACATAGGATTCCAGAGGCTTGTCGCCATTTCATCCACCCTACCTTGATCCTGTGGCAAACATCCTCATCAATATCGCCATTGCTTTGTAACATTGATCCTAAGTATCGGAAAGAGTCACTTCTAGGTACTATGTGTCCTTGTAGACTAACATTTCCCTCTTCATGACCAACACCACTAAAGTCACACCTCATATACTCGGTTTTGGTCCTACTAAGTCTAAACCCCTTGGACTCTAAGGTTTGTCTCCATAACTCTAATTTCCTATCAACACTATCTCTAGTTTCATCTACCAGCACTACATCATCAGCAAAGAGCATGCACCAAGGGATATCCCCTTGTATATCCTTCGACACCTCATCCATCACCAAGGAAAAGATGTATGGGCTCAAAGCTGATCCTTGATGTAGTCCTACTGTGATAGGAAATGCATCAGTCTCACTATCACTTACGCGCACACTTGTCCTAACATTATTGTACATATCCTTCATAAGGGTAATGTACTTTGTTGGCACTTTATGTTTCTCTAGTGCCCACTGAAAGAGAGCTAATGATAATTGTATTGAGATGATCGAAAAGCTGGAGTACAGGTGTGATTATATAGAGGGATTAGGAGGGGAGAAAAGACTAAACTACTCCTAACCCTAATCCATCTCTAATGACTAATATACCCCTGTGTCACACCCCTAATTACAGTGTCTAACACCCCCCCACAGTCACAACATCTAGCCGCTGCAGATGTTGAGATTGGACCGAAACTCGGAGAACAACGACGACGGGAGGCCCTTCGTGAAGATGTCGGCGAACTGCGTCGTCGTCGGGACATGGTGTACCTGAACCTCGTCCCGTGCTACCCACTCACGAACAAAATGAAGGTCAATCTCCACATGCTTCGTGCGCTGATGCTGGACCGGGTTGGTGGAGAGGTACATGGCGTTGACGTTGTCGCAGTAGATGAGGGTGCTTTTGATGACGGGAGTGTGGAGCTCCTGAAGTAGCTGCTGAAGCCAGGAGGCCTCAGCTACGCCGTTAGCCACGGCGCGATACTCCGCCTCTGCACTCGAGTGCGACACTACGGGTTGTCGCTTCGAGGACCAGGAGACAAGGTTGCCGCCCAGGAAGACGGCGTACCTAGAAGTAGAGCGTCGTGTGTCCGGGTAGCCTGCCCAGTCAGCGTCTGTGTACACGACCAGCTTGGAGGCCGTGTCACGCCGAAGAAGGAGGTCGTAGTCGAGGGTGCCTCGTAGGTACCGAAGAATCCGCTTGATAGCGGTGAGATGCGGTTCCCTCGAGTCATGCATGTGGAGGCATACCTGCTGGACCGCATATGAGATATCCGACCTGGTGAAGGTTAGGTATTGGAGAGCACCTGCAAGACTCCTGTAAGAAGTGGGGTCAGAGACGGGTGTCCCGTCGGTGGCGGAGAGCTTCGCCTGAGTATCCACTGGAGTGGAGCACGGCTTGCAATCAGCCATGCTCGCCCGCTGGAGGATATCCAGACAGTACTGTCGCTGGTGAAGGAATAGGCCGCCTGGTCGGTCCTCGACCGTAATACCCACGAAGTGGTGGAGACGGCCCAAGTCCTTCATAGCGAACTCCTGCTGTAAGGCAGAAATGGTTCGCTAAAGCAGAGTCGGACTAGATGTTGTTAGTACAATGTCATCGACGTACAGTAAGAGGTAAGTTGTGTCACTGCCCCGTCGATAGACAAACAGCGAAGTGTCCGACTTAGCTTCAACAAACCCCAGTGAGACCAAGAAAGCGGCGAACCGGCTGTACCAGGCTCGCGGTGCCTGCTTCAGTCCGTACAGGGATTTGTTCAACTTACAGACCATGTCTGGGTGAGCTGAATCTACAAATCCTGTCGGCTGACTGCAGTACACCGTCTCGGTCAGTGTACCGTGGAGGAAGGCGTTCTTGACGTCCAACTGGTGGACAGGCCAAGAACGTGAGAGAGCTAGCGACAGTACGGTACGAACTGTCGCCGGCTTCACCACCGGGCTGAAAGTCTCGTCGTAGTCAACTCCAGGGCGCTGAGTGAAGCCCCGGAGTACCCAACGAGCCTTGTATCTCTCCAAGGTGCCATCCGCCTTCTTCTTATGCGTGAATATCCACTTGCCTGTGACAACATTGCCACGACCAGGACGGGGAACCAGGTCCCAGGTCCGGTTGGCAAGCAAGGCCTCATACTCTTCCTCCATAGCGCGGCGCTAGTTAGGGTCGGCGAGGGCGCTATGCACGGAAGTAGGTATGGGCGAGATCGAAGAAGGCTCGGTAGGTAGAGTTGTCGTCGACGAGAAAGCGGCACTATCGAACCGCTCCACTGGTCGAAGACTCCTAGACGCACGTCGAGTCACCATCGGGTGGACGTGACCAGGATCCCTGTGAAGTAGAGGGGGGTTGTACACCGGCCGGTCGGGTACAACCATCTTCTCTCGTCGTGGATAGACGAGAGTGGGTCTCGATGTCGCGCGTGGCGTCGTCGAAGCAGGAGCCTCTCCCCGCGCTCTTCGCTGGTAGACAAGTGTGGGGTCAGCAAAACGAGAAGACGTCGTCGGTGCCGCGCGTGGCGCGGCTGGTGGCGTCGTGCTCGCTGTAGGTGACGTCGGGGAGGTAGCTGGTGATGCCGCTGGTGCCGTACGTGGTACAGCTGGAGACGCCGAGGGCACCTGGGGTACAGTAGATGGTGTCGGGGAAGCTGAGGCCGCACGTGGCGCATCAGGTGACGTCGGAGGCGTCGATGCCACACGGGGTGCAGCGGGTGACGCCTGAGACATCGATGCCACACGAGGTGCAGCAATCGGTGTCAAGGGCGTCTGGGACGTAGCTCGTGTCGATCCTGCAGAAGAAATAGGCCAAGGCAACTGGGAGGCAGCCTCGGGGTCAGTAGGAAAAAGGGAGTCCAGCTCTGTGGTGGAATCAGAAGAGGTGGTGGAAAAAGGAAAAGATGACTCGTCGAAGACGACGTGTCGAGAGATCAAAAGACGGTGGGTAGTGAGATCTAAGCATCGGTAACCCTTATGATCAAGGGAATACCCGAGAAAAACACACCGTGTCGAGCGGGGCGCAAGCTTATGTGGGGCGGTGGCGGAAAGACTAGGGTAGCAAGCGCATCCGAAAACTCGAACGTGATCATAAAGAGGATCCGTGCCATATAGAGCAAAGTAGGGGGTGGAGGCACGAATCGCTTTGGTGGGAAGACGATTGATCAGAAGTGTGGCGGTGTGAAGAGCCTCCACCCAGTATCGGGCTAGAATAGATGCCTGGAACATCAGGGAGCGTATGACATCATTAATGGTGCGAATCATGCGCTCTGCCTTGCTGTTTTGAGGAGAGGTATACGGACAAGACATGCGTAGCTGTACCCCATGTGCGGAGAGAAAATTATGAAACGCAGAGTTATCAAACTCTCGTCCGTTATCGCACTGGACAGCTCGAATGGTACGCCCGAATTGAGTAGAAATCCAAACGAAGAAGTGAGAAAGAGTGACGAAAGTTCCAGACTTCAATCGTAATGGAAAAGTCCAGGAGAAGTGAGAAAAATCATCAATTATCACCAAATAGTAATTAAAACCCGATATACTGGAAATGGGAGATGTCCACAAATCATAATGTATAAGATCGAATGAGTGCTCAACATGAGTCACAGATGTGGGAAAAGGGAGGCGAATATGGCGACCAAGTTGACAGGCATGACATAGGGAGTCATGTGTACCCCTAGAACACAAGATAACTGAGCTACTGGACAGCTTCGACATAGCATCTGCACCAGGGTGGCCAAGCCGACGATGCCAGATGGTAGATGAAGCTGTCGTAGTCAAAGCAAATGGCGGTGATGCAGCGGAAGTAGGAAGCCGAAGTGTGTATAGGGGCCCCGAGCTATCACATCGGAAAAGAGGTCGACGGGTGGAAAGATCCTTCACAGACAAACCAAAAGGATCAAATTCAATGGAAACATTGTTGTCAGTGGTAAAACGGCGAACAAAAAGTAAGTTCTCAATGATATCCGGAGCAACAAGAATGTTTTTAAGCTGGAAAGTACCCGGAATACCGGAATCACCTACTGAGGTGATCGGAAGAACGGACCCATTTCCAACAACGATAGATGAAGGAAAAGAGGGATTGGGAGGATGGGTGGAAGAGAGTATACCGGAATTAGGAGTGGTTGGTATGATGCTCCGGAATCAACTACCCAATCGGCACCAGGTGGTGTAAGGTGCATGGTGCTGAAGGAGGAAGCAAGCGACTGTCGATCCCACGTCGACGGTGGCTCCTGAAGGGGTGCCGATGGCTCCGAGTTCCCAACAGGGTAGTCAGTGCCTCCGTAGGTCGGGGCTGACTGCCCGCCTAAAGAGTATCCAGGCCCACTATAGGCCTGAGCTGTCGGCCTACCAGCACTGTGGGCTGGTCCACTGTAGCCGGGGGTAGCCGTAAACGCCGGCTGAGGACGCGGTGGTCGTGGAGGCTGAGAACCTGGGGACGGTCCAGGCCACATGTAGATCTGGCCTGTCCACGGGTTGTAGGTGTGGGCCAGGGTGCACCTCCCTGGCCTGTACCACCACTACTTCCAGTAGTCGAAGCCGTGGGGGTGCTGCCTGTAATGCTGCCACCACGGCCGCCGTTCTTTCCTCGGCGACGACGGTTGCCACCTCCTGTACTGGTAGGAGTAGAAGGTGGACGTGATGGCGGTCCACCAGCCGCTGGTAAGGGTGGACGAGGGGACTGCCCGGAGCCATAGAAAGCTGTGGCAGATCCAGAGCCAGTAGAGCCTCCTGCAGTGATCTCTTCAAGTTCAAGATCAGACCATACCTTCTCGAAGGTAGGTAGTGGCTCCAGTCGAAGTAGCCATGTCCGTAGGTGACAATAGCGCTCGTTCAGGCCCTGAAGGACCCGAAGGACAAGAGCGTTGTCGGTGACCGGCTCACCAAGGCCACGTAGGGCATCCGCCATGCCCTTCATCTCACGACAATAGGTGGAGATGGAACGATCACCCTGGACGGTGTTCTGGAACCGAGTGCTGATGTGGAGGGCTCGAGTCGCACGGTTCCCTAGAAACTGTTGCTCGAGGACTAGCCAGGCCTGTCGAGCAGTACCGCCACCGCGCTGCCTGACGATGTCCTGTAGCTCCTCTGTCAGGGAGCCAAGGATCCAGGATAGTACCAGGTTGTCCATGCTGATCCAGGACACCTGTACTGAAGACTCGTCCTGGAGGACGTGGTCATCGAGGCAGTAGCGCCTCAGCGTGAGGAGCACCATATCACGCCACCGGGCATATGAGATGGACTCGGAACTGAGAATAACCGGCACGAGCGTCCGGATGTTCTGAATCCCTGCGGCCTGTGCATGAAGAGCGGCCACAAGCGAAGTCGAGTACGTACCAGCGTCCGAGGGAGGCTCATGGACAGCACTCGTTGATCGGCGAGCACTCTCCTCAAGTTGGTGGGATAGTGATGCCACAGAGGCACGCTCCTGCTCTAGGGCAAGGGCGAGTGCCCGCTCGCGCTCGCGAGAGGCGGCCAGTGCTGCGGCGATGTCAGATGTCTCCGCAGTGTCGGTGCCGTAGGAAGAAGTTGTGTTCTCCACAGTAGTACCGGCGGCTGGGAACGGAATCGGCGGGATCGCCGTGGTGCTCCCGTCGATGTCGAGGCCGGTGGCGTCCCGTAGCGCGGAGGTACCTGCCATGAAGGTAACAGCAGTGGCGGGGTTGCTGGAGGTACCGACGAGGGGTTCACCGGCGGCTGGACCGGTTCTCGAGAAGGAGGGGGGCTGCAGAACCAGCAGCGAGGGGCCTGGGGGCTGTGGCTCCTCCTAAGAAGGCGGCGCCCCCTCCAGAGGCTGCTGTTCCTCCAGTTTCAGCAGTCCAGAGGGTGGCGCCCCCTCCAGTGGGGCTGGCGGACCCCCCAGGGGCGGATGCGGAGCCCCCAGGGGCGACGGCGGCCCAGGCAAGCCAGGGGGCGGCGCTCCCTCCAGGGGGGTCAGCGGACCCCCTAGGGGCGGAGCACCCAGGGGCGGCGGCGGCCCAGACAGGGGCGGTGACGCCCCCCCCCCCCCCCCCCCCGTGCGCGCACGGCTCCCATCCGGGTGGGGGCGGCCCGAATCCGGGCGGAGCCGCCCCGACCCAGGGCGCGGCGGCCCCGGATCCGGAGGTGGCGGCGGCGGCGGCCCCTCCCCGCGCCCAGGGTGGGGTGGCGGCGGCTCCAGCCTCCGCGCGCTGTCCTCCAGAGGAGGCGGCGCCCCCCCCCCCCTGCGTGCGCAGCCCAGATCCGGCAGCTGGCGGCGCCCTGGCGGCGGCGGGCGGCTGCTCAGGGGCGGCGGCGGGCGGCTGCTCAGGCGCTCTGGCCCAGGGTGGGGTGGCGGCGGCGTGCGCCCAGGGCTGCGGCGGCGGCTGGCCCATTAGGATTAGGGTTAGCCCTAATCCTGATTATTCCTAGCTAATGATACCATGAAAGAGGGCTAATGATAATTGTATTGAGATGATCGAAAAGCTGGAGTACAGGTGTGATTATATAGAGGGATTAGGAGGGGAGAAAAGACTAAACTACCCCTAACCCTAATCCCTCTCTAATGACTAATATACCCCTGTGTCACACCCCTAATTACAGTGTCTAACACCCACCACATGACTGACCTTGGTATCTTGTTGTACGCCTTCTCCAAGTCGATGAACACCATATGCAAGTCCTTCTTCTGCTCCCTATATCTCTCCATAAGTTGACGAAGTAAGAAAATCGCCTCCATTGTAGACCTCCCAGGCATAAAACCAAACTGGTTTTTAGTGACATTGGTCACTTTCCTCAGGCGGTGTTCAATCACTCTCTCCCAAAGCTTCATAGTATGACTCATAAGCTTAATACCTCGATAATTAGTACAACTTTGAATATCTCCTTTATTTTTGAAGATAGGTACTGTTGGAATAAGTCTTGTAGTCCTTTGGTCTTTGGTCCCCTAGTCCCTTGTACCCTAGTACTTTAGTTTGTTGCACTTTAGTCCTTGGTCCTTGTTGTACACTAGTCCTTTGGTCTTTGTGGCCCCAATTAGGACAGCATCTAAGGACACTAGGACAGCATATTAAGGACACTAGGACAGCATCTTAGTGTCAGCCAAGGACAGCATATTAGGACAGCATCTAAGCATCTTAGACTAGCATCTTTGTGGCATATGCTTGGCTGCCATGGCAGCTATAAATATGTAGCCTCAACCCCTTGGGTTGGTATGGCATTGTGTGAGAAATAGACAAGAAAATTGCCCCAACTCCTAGTGCAATCCTCTCTTCCAATGAGTGAGAATTCATCTACTAACATCTGGTATCAGAGCCGTTCTATCCTGCAGCTTAAACATCTCCTGCTCATCCCCTTCCCGCACCTCTCTCTGTCCGCAACCGGCAGCAGGAACACCGGCTGTTCCAGCTCATTCCTCTCCTGCACAGACGAGCAGCAGCTTGTCTTCCACACACAACAGCCCTTCCCCACTAGTGTGCCATGTCCGACGGACAGTCTCAGCGCTCGGTCGCCTCGAGCGCGCGGCAGACGGAGGTCGCCGCGGCAGAGGAGCGCGAGCGAGCGGCGGCAGAGACTGCGGCGACGGCGGCAATGGCAGCAAGGTTGGCGGCGGCGGAACTGGCAGCAGCAAGAGCGGAAGTGGAAGCAGCGGCGGCGGCGGCTGTAGCGCGTGCGGCGGCAGCGGAGCTGGAGGCTCTGCGCGGCAGTAGCTCCAGCAGCTCTGTCGACGGCGGCGTCGACGATGAGCTCAGGCCGGTGAGGGAGACGGCACGAGCACGAGAGGTGCAGCGAGCAGCCGCGCGCCCCCATGGGCGCGACAGCCGCAGCCCAGACGGGCGCGGACGCGCCGGTGGCGCTCCCGGCGGCGGCGGCTGGGTCGACGGAGAACGCGGCCTTTACAGGCGGCGCGGTTCTCCCTCCCCGGACAGGTACCATGGACTCCAGGCCATTGTCAGGGACGTCGGTCCCGGCGGTGGGTGGCCTACCCTCACCAAGACCAACTACGTCGAGTGGGCCGCGGTGATGAGGGTACGGCTCCAAGTGCGACACATGTGGGAAGCAGTTCAGTACGGCGACGTCGACTACTACGAGGATCGACGGGAGTTGGATGCCCTCATTGCTGCAGTCCCGCCCGAGATGCAGTTCTCGCTTTCCAAGAAGCGGACTGCTAAGGAGGCATGGGATGCGATCGCTGCGGCACCCATCGGCAGCGACCGCGCCCGCAAGTCCACACTGCAGGCGCTTCGCAAGGAGTGGGAGAACCTGGCCTTTAAGCCAGGTGAGGACGTTGATGACTTTGCTCTCCGTCTCAACACTTTGTTGCAGAAGTTGGTGCAGTTCGGCGACGACACCTACAACGAAGAGAGAGCTGTCGAGAAGCTCCTTCGGTGCATCCCCGAGAAGTACAAGCAGATCGCTCGCTCGATCGAGTCTCTGCTGGACCTCTCCACGATCGATCGAAGAGGCGATAGGTCGCCTCAAGGTCGTCGACAGCGACGAACCACAACCTCTCTCGGGGCCTATCACCATTGGCGGGAAGCTTCATCTCACTCGCGAGCAGTGGGAGGCTGGCCAGGGTGAACGGAAGAAGGGGGAGTCCTCTTCCTCGACAGGCGGCCGCAAGCGCGGCAAGTCGCGCAAGGGGCGCGGAGGTACCCAGGCCGGGGCACGCGGACGTACCGAGGGTGGCGCCCGCGGAGGCGCCCAGGGCGGCACCGTCGGCAACCACAAGCCGACACGAGACGACACCTGACACAACTGTGGCAAGCTTGGTCATTGGGCCAGGGAGTGTCGACAGCCACGACGTGGCTAGGCCCACGTGGCACAAGTGGAGAAGGAGGCCCACGTGGCGCGGGTAGAGGAGGAGCCAGCTTTGCTTTTGGCACACGGAAGCATCAAGCCACCTCTAGTGGCATCGACCGCAGCGGCTCTCCTTCATCTTGATGAGCCAAAAGCACACGCTTTCCTCGGCGACGGCTCCAACAACGACAAGACTGACGGGTGGTGCCTCGACACCGGCGCCACCCATCACATGACCGGTCGACGGGAGTTCTTCGTTGAGCTTGACTCCAATGTCCGAGGCTCTGTCAAGTTTGGTGACGCCTCCGGCGTGGAGATCAAGGGTGTTGGCTCCGTCATCCTCACCGCCGAGTCTGGTGAGCACAGGCTGCTCGTCGGAGTCTACTACATCCCCGCGTTGAGAAACTCCATCATCAGCTTGGGACAGCTGGATGAGAACGGTTCGCGCGTGGAGATTAAGGACGGAGTCATGAGGATTTGGGATCGCCATCGTCGCCTTCTTGCCAAGGTAACTAGAGGCACCAATCGACTCTATGTCCTTCACGTGCAGGTAGCACAGTCTGTCTGCCTTGCCACTCGTCGGGACGACGAGGCATGGCAGTGGCACGAGCGCTTTGGGCATCTTCACTTCGAGGCCCTAAAGCAGCTCAGTGCCAAGGAGATGGTGCGAGGCATGCCATGCCTTGACCACGTGGAGCAGCTCTGCGACGTCTGCGTATTGACGAAGCAGAGGCGGCTTCCTTTTCCCCAGCAGTCGAGCTTTCGAGCTAAGGAACGGCTCGAGCTCGTTCACGCGGACTTGTGTGGCCCGGTGACACCAGCTACACCAGGAGGACGACGCTACTTCCTGTTGCAATTCCGGCGCTGAAACTACCTCTGTTCTTGCTGAACAAGCTGATCTGTCCTAGCAGATCAATCTGTCTTCCCTGAAGACAGACCAGAAAAATCTTCAGCCAACAACAGAGGAATAACAGCAACTGTTTAGGGAAACAGAACAGCCACAGGCTTGAGCTTCTGCTCCTGCGCTGGACAGAGCAGAACAGAGAGTCACGCCAGGTTCTGTTCCAGCAGAACAGAACAGGGGAGATCCGATCTGTTCTGGTGTTGAAGAGACGCAGAACAGAGGGGGAAACAGGGGCGGCGGCTGGTTCTAGCCCCTGGTGGCGGCTAGGGCTGCAGAGGGAGGCGGCGGCTAGGGCAGGAGCTGGGCGGCGGCTAGGGCAGAGGCTAGGCCGGCGGCTAGGGCAGGAGGGAGAGAGGCGGCTAGGGTTAGAAAAGTGGAGGAAAATTTTCTGTATTGATCTCTCTCAGAATTTGGGGTGTTTTGGCTTGTATATATAGCCCCCCATTACAAGAGTCCTAATCTGTTACAAAGGATCTTTTAATCTATCTCTAAGAAGATTAAACTCAAAAACCTTCTAGAAAGGGGGCCCGGCCTGGGCCAGGGCTGACCAGCCCACTTGGCCCAGTTCTGGCCGCCCTGGGCCAGGGAGGGGCCGGCCTGGGCCAGGGGCAGATCAGCCCACATTCTCCTCCTGATCCTGACACTGGCCCATGTCTAGGATCCCGATCCTTCTCCTCATCTCCACGAACTTCTGTCTTCCAAGAGCCTTGGTCAAGATGTCCGCCATCTGGTCTTGAGTGGAGATTTGCTCAAGCACAATAGTACCGCTGTCCACACACTCCCGTATGTAGTGGTACTTGACGTCGATGTGCTTGCTCCTGTCATGGTGTACCGGGTTCTTGCTCAAGTCTATAGCTGACTTGTTATCAACCCTCAGCACCGGCGCCTTCGATTTTTCAGCTAAGTCCTCCATCAGCCGTGCCATCCATACACCTTGACATGCTCCTTGAGCTGCTGCGATATACTCTGCTTCACATGAGGACAAGGCCACCACCTTCTGCTTGCAGGACTGCCATGAAACGGGGCTGTTTCCAAGACAAAACAACACCCCGCTTGTGCTCTTGCGGTCCTCCACGTCTCCCGCATAGTCACTATCCGAGTACCCAATAAGCTCCATGTCTCCTCCTCTTGCATAGAAGACTCCATAGTTGATTGTACCCGCTATGTAGCGTACAATGCGTTTGACTGCAGCAAAGTGATCCTCCTTGGGCTCCTCCAGAAACCGACTCACGTACCCGACCGAGTAGGCAAGATCAGGACGTGTGTTCACCAAGTATCGCAGCCCTCCAACCAAGCTCCTATAGTCCGTTGCATGCACCAACGGGCTATCACTTGTCTTGCAAAGCTTGAGGCCTTGCTCCATGGGAAATGCACAGGGATTGCATCCTTCCAGGCCAGCTTTAGAGACAAGTTTGGAAGCGTAGGCCGCCTGCCCAACGCTTATCCCTTCTTCGGTCTGCCGCACCTCCAGGCCAAGATAATACGACAAGAGGCCCAAGTCGCTCATCTTGAACCTCTTCATCATCTCCCCTTTGAACTTCTTGAGATCGCCTCCTCCTGTGATCACAAGATCGTCGACGTACACACCGACGATGAGCTTCTCATCTTTAGCCCCACGGAAATAAATCCCGTGCTCGCTCGTACTCTTCTGGAAACCAAGTGATAGCAACCTATCGTTGAGCTTGGCATTCCAGGCCCTGGGTGCCTGACGAAGTCCATATAAAGCTTTCTTGAGCCGATACACCTTGTGTTCGGCTCCGTCGATGATGAAGCCAGCGGGTTGGGAGACGTACACCTCCTCCATCAAGTCGCCGTTCAGGAAGGCGCTCTTCACGTCCATGTGGTGTACCTCCCACCCCTTGTGTGCAGCAACTGCAAGGAGCAAGCGAATAGATTCGAGACGAGCTACACGAGCAAATACCTCGTCAAAGTCTATTCCTTGCCGTTGGACATAGCCTTTTGCCACCAGTCGAGCCTTGTGCTTCACCACCTCCCCATGCTCGTCCTTCTTCACCTTAAACACCCATTTGAGGCCAATGGGCTTGTGTCCTGCAGGAAGATCAACAAGTTGCCAAGTCTTGTTTTCTTCTATGGACTCCATCTCCTCGATCATGGCCCGTCTCCAGCACGGGTGTTCCTCAGCATCGGCGAAGGACGTGGGCTCCTCCGCGGTGGTGAACATAAGCTCCCCCTCCTCCAAGCTTGGTGGGCGCTCAGCCCGACCAGGAGGGGTGAGGGTTCCTAGCACGTTGTGCATCGTGCGGAACCGAAGTGCAGCGTTGTCGTCGTGGTAGGCGTCGACGTTGCTGCCGACATCCGTCGGCGGCGTGGCGAAGCGGATGGGCCGTGGAGGGTGCCGGGGCGTGACGAAGGTGCTGGAATCTTCAGTCTCGGAATCCCCCGCTGCTGTTGACCCCCGTGCAGGACTGTCCCAGCCCTGATTTGCGCTGGACAGTCCCTGCAGGGGCCCTTGGGGCGACGCTGCAGGTGCTGGACCCTCTCCAGCAGGTCTGGAGGCTGGCGTAGGAACTCCTAGGGTCTGTACAGACCTTTCTGTGCCCCTCCTGGGCACTGCAGGGGTGCTGTTCGGCCCCTCCGGACCCTGCAGCACCTCTCCGGATGCTGAAACAGCAGGTCCAGCACCTGCTGGACCTAAGGAGTCGACGTGGAAGGCGGTGTAGTCCTCTTCTCCTGCTCCTTCTCCCCAGTCCCACTTGGCCGCCTCGTCGAATATCACATCACGTGATATGTGTGTACGCCCATCAGCCGGATTATACATCCGATATCCCTTCGTCCCTGCAGCATAGCCAAGAAAAATCATCGGAGTACTCCGGTCTTCCAACTTTTTCAGGTGGGGGCGCGTGTTCTTGACATGCCCCACGCACCCAAAAGTTCGGAAATAATTGACGGCTGGTCGCTCTCCATGCCAAGCTTCATATGGCGTCTTCCCGTCGAGGCCGCGGGTAGGGGATCGATTTAGGATATAGACAGCCGTGATAACTGCCTCACCCCAAAATATCCCGGGCATACCCTTTGCCTTCAACATGCTCCTCGCCATGCCGACCACCGTCTGGTTGCGCCGCTCCACAACCCCGTTTTGCTGCGGCGTATACGGGGCTGTGAGCTGACGTTGTACTCCGTGCTGAGCGCAGTACTCGCCGAACTCCTATGAGGTGAACTCCCCTCCGTGATCAGTACGGAGTAGCTTCAGTCTCCTCCCGGACTCTAATTCAGCTGTCGCCTTGAATTGCTGAATTAAGTCAGGCGCCTTGTCCTTGGTTGCTAGAAGATAGAGCCACATATAACGGCTCATGTCATCCACAAGCAACAAGAACATCTTCTTGCCACCTGGAGTCGTCGGCGTGATAGGCCCGCAGATGTCGCCGTGGACAAGGTCGAGCGCGCCCTCCGCGCGCCACCGAGCTTGCTTGGGGAAGCTGGAGCGCCTCTGCTTCCCGACCAAGCAAGCTTCGCACAATTGATCGACATGATCAATTTGCGGAAGCCCGAGCACCATCTCCTCTCGTGCCAACTTCCGAAGCGCCTGGAAGCCGACGTGTCCGTAGCGTTCGTGCCAACGCCACGCAACATCATCACGCCTTGCGGTTAGGCAAACCGGACGTGTGATGTTGAGCCTGATGGAGTACAGCTTGCTATCGTCGCGCTGAACTCGTGTGAGGAGACGCTGCTGCTCATCCCGTATGTGCATCACTCCTCCTTGCACCGTGATGCTGTAGCCATCCTCATCCAACTGGCCGACGCTGATGAGGTTGGTGGTGAGGCGTGGGATGAGGTAGACGCCGGTGAGCCTCCTGTGCTCACCCGTCTTGGCGGCGAATAGGACCGTACCCTTCCCCTGGATACGCACGACGGAATTATCGCCGAACTTGATGGTTCCGACGATGTTTTCGTCAAGCTCGGAGAAGACGGCGCGCGAACCCGTCATGTGGTTGGTTGCGCCCGTGTCGAGGTACCAACGAGTGTCATCAAAAGCATCGTCGTTGCTACGGTGAGCGAAGACACGTCCCTCCACTATCTCCAGTGGGCGCATAGGACGTTCCTGTACAGGCTCCTCCTGTACTGAGGCCACCCTTGTCATAAACAAGGCGCCCTCCTCCTCCGCCTTTGCCACGAAAGCCTGCTGTTGCGGCTCCTCCTTAGGCTTCGACCGACACTCCCTGGCCCAGTGGCCCTTCTTCCCGCACTTCCTGCACTGGTCCCGTGGAATATCCTTCCCGGAACCTCCCTTCTTGCCTCCGTTCTTCTTGGGCGGGCCCTTTCGGCCGCCCCTCTTAGAAGAACCCGCGGACTGGGTAGACCGCTCCTCCTTCCGCTGTGCCTCCCACTCCTCCCGAGTGAGGTACAGCTGGCCGTTGTGTACTCCTCCCTTCCGCTGCGTCGAGTCGAAAGCGTTCTCAGCCGCCCTGAGACGCCCCGTCACCTCCGACAAGGTGAGGGTCGACACGTCCAGCAGTGTCGTGATCGCCACCACGATCTGTTGGAAGCGTTCTGGAACGCTTCGCAGGAGCTTCTCCACGGCCCTCTCTTCTCCTATCTCCTCCCCTAGCGACGCAAGCCGTGATAGCATGCCGCTCAGGCGGAGGGAGAAGTCCTCCACACTTTCGCCATCCTTGAAGACAGCGTCTTCAAACTCCTTCCGGAGTTGCTGTGCTGTTGTCTTCCTCACGCGGTCGGCCCCGACCCGCATGATGGCGATCGTGTCCCATGCCTCCTTCGCCGTCCTCTTTTCTCCGATCGTCGTGATCATCTCCGGCGGGACAGCGCTGACCAAGATGTCAAGCGCCATCATGTCTTCCTGCTCGCTCACGTTCCCCTCCTCCACGGCCTTCCAAAGCAGCCGCGCCTTCAGCTTGATCTTCATCATGACAGCCCACTCCGCGTAGTTGGTCTTGGTGAGCATGGGGAACCCCGTCCCGGTGTTCACCTCACGAGCTGCCGGTGAGGGTGTGCCATGGCTGATGGCGTTGCCGCTGCTTGTAGGTGTAGACGACATCTTGCAGAATTCAGCCTAGGGTTGAAACCGGCTCTGATACCACGAATGTTGCAATTCCGGCGCTGAAACTACCTCTGTTCTTGCTGAACAAGCTGATCTGTCCTAGCAGATCAATCTGACAGACCAGAAAAATCTTCAGCCAACAACAGAGGAATAACAGCAACTGTTTAGGGAAACAGAACAGCCGCAGGCTTGATTCAGCTTCTGCTCCTGCGTTGGACAGAGCAGAACAGAGAGTCACGCCAGGTTCTGTTCCAGCAGAACAGAACAGGGGAGATCCGATCTGTTCTGGTGTTGAAGAGACGCAGAACAGAGGGGGAAACAGGGGCGGCGGCTGGTTCTAGCCCCTGGTGGCGGCTAGGGCTGCAGAGGGAGGCGGCGGCTAGGGCAGGAGCTGGGCGGCGGCTAGGGCAGAGGCTAGGCCGGCGGCTAGGGCAGGAGGGAGAGAGGCGGCTAGGGTTAGAAAAGTGGAGGAAAATTTTCTGTATTGATCTCTCTCAGAATTTGGGGTGTTTTGGCTTGTATATATAGCCCCCCATTACAAGAGTCCTAATCTGTTACAAAGGATCTTTTAATCTATCTCTAAGAAGATTAAACTCAAAAACCTTCTAGAAAGGGGGCCCGGCCTGGGCCAGGGCCCAGCCCACTTGGCCCAGTTCTGGCCGCCCTGGGCCAGGGAGGGGCCGGCCTGGGCCAGGGGCAGATCAGCCCACACTTCCTGCTGCTCGTCGACGACCTCTCCCGCTACATGTGGGTCGTGGTCCTTGGCAGCAAGGGAGAGGCTGCGAACGCCATCAGGCGCGCGCAGGCCATTGCGGAGGCGGAGTGCGGCCGCAAGCTGCGTGTGCTGCGCACCGACAACGGCGGCGAATTCACGGCGGCTGAATTCGCGTCGTATTGCGTGGATGAGGGTGTTCAGCGCCACTACTCCGCGCCCTACAGCCCGCAGCAGAACGGCGTCGTCGAGCGGCGCAACCAGACGGTTGTGGGGATGGCTCGGGCCCTCCTCAAGCAGAGGGGAATGCCGGCTATCTTCTGGGGAGAGGCGGTGGTGACGGTTGTCTACATCCTCAACCGCTCGCCCACCAAGGCTCTCAACGGCAGGACGCCGTACGAGGCTTGGTATGGGCGCAAGCCGGCGGTCTCTCATCTACGGGTCTTCGGCTGCCTCGCGTTTGCCAAGGAGCTTGGCCACATCAGCAAGCTCGACGACAGGAGCACTCCGGGGGTGTTCATCGGCTACGCCGAGGGCTCAAAGGCCTACCGCATTCTTGACCCAGAGACAGCGTGTGCGCACGACGCGCGACGTTGTGTTCAACGAAGGGCGAGGATGGGCATGGGACAAGGCGGTGGACGACGGTTCGACCTCGACGCACGACGACTTCATCGTCGACTATGTCCACTTCAAGGGAGTTGGGGGAGTAGGCAACTCTTCTCCACCGAGCGTGTCTACCCCAGCCCCCGACCGTCCACCTCCACCTCAGCCGGCAACCCCACGCACTCCAGCACCGACGGCCACTCCTCCGGGCACGCCCACTCCGTTCCCAGCTCGTGTCGAGCACGATCTAGTGGAGTTTGTTACTCCGCTCTCCCACGACGAGGAGCGCCTCGACGGGTGCTATGACGGCGAGCAGTTGCGGTATCGCAAGATGGAGAACATTCTCGGCAACCAGCCGGTGCCGGGACTGGCCCCTCACGATCTGGATGATCAAGATCTGGAGGCGCAGTTGCACCTTGCGTGCGATGACGGCGAGCCTCGGTCTTTTGCGGAGGCCGAGAAACACGCGGCATGGCGTGCTGCGATGCAGTCGGAGATGGACGCGGTTGAGACGAACCGCACTTGGGAGCTTGCTGATCTCCCTCGTGGTCACCGTGCGATCACCCTTAAGTGGGTGTTCAAGTTGAAGAGGGATGAAGCCGGCGCCATCGTCAAGCACAAGGCTCGCTTGGTGGCACGCGGCTTCGTGCAGCAGGAGGGGATCGACTTCGACGATCCTTTTGCCCCCGTGGCACGGATGGAATCCGTGCGACTCCTTGCACTCGCTGCCCAAGAAGGCTGGCGTGTCCAGCACATGGACGTCAAGTCGGCGTTCCTCAACGGCGACTTGAAGGAGGAGGTCTACGTACACCAGCCGCCAGGGTTTGTGGTCCCTGGCAAGGAGGGCAAGGTGTTGCGCCTGCGCAAGGCCCTCTATGGCTTGCGTCAGGCACCAAGGGCGTGGAATGCCAAGTTGGATTCCACGCTCAAGAGGATGGGCTTCGGGCAATGCCCGCACGCGGCAGCCATCTACCGACGGGGCAATGGAGGAAACACCCTACTGGTGGGTGTCTACGTCGACGACTTGGTGATCACCGGCACCAAGGATGCGGAGGTGGCAGCGTTCAAGGAAGAGATGAAAGCCACCTTCCAGATGAGTGACCTGGGATCTCTCTCCTTCTACCTTGGGATTGAAGTGCACCAGGCCGACTCCGGGATCACACTTCGACAGACCGCCTACGCCAAGCGCATTGTTGAGCTAGCTGGGCTCACAAACTGCAACCCAGCTCTCACTCCGATGGAGGAGAGGCTGAAGCTGAGTCGCGACAGCACGACGGAGGAGGTGGACGCTACGCAATACCGGCGTCTTGTGGGGAGCCTTCGCTACCTCACCCACACACGGCCGGACTTGGCATTCTCCGTCGGCTACGTTAGTCGGTTCCTGCAACGACCGACGACGGATCACCAGCAGGCTGTGAAGAGGATCATCCGCTATGTTGCGGGGACTCTCGATCACGGCCTCCACTACCCGAGGTGTCCTGGGGAGGCACACCTTGTCGGGTACAGCGATAGTGACCACGCCGGTGACATCGACACCAGCAAGAGTACGAGCGGGATCCTCTTCTTCTTCGGCAAGTGCCTCGTTAGCTGGCAGTCGGTCAAGCAGTAGGTGGTGGCCCTGTCCAGCTGCGAGGTCGAGTACATAGCGGCCTCCATCGCTTCGACTCAGGCGCTCTGGCTTAGTCGACTGCTTGGTGATCTCCTCAGCAGAGACACTGGAGCGGTCGAACTCAGGGTGGACAACATGTCCGCTCTGGCCCTAGCAAAGAATCCCGTGTTCCATGAACGGAGCAAGCACATCTGAGTGAGGTACCACTTCATCCGCAAATGCTTGGAGGAAGGGAGCATCAAGGCGAACTACATCAACACCAATGACCAGCTTGCGGACCTGCTCACGAAGCCCCTTGGGAGGCTCAAGTTCATTGAACTTCGCACCAAGATCGAGATGGTCCAAGCCTCTCAGAAGACGACGTACAAGACATAGGGGGAGAATGTTGGAATAAGTCTTGTAGTCCTTTGGTCTTTGGTCCCCTAGTCCCTTGTACCCTAGTCCTTTAGTTTGTTGCACTTTAGTCCTTAGTCCTTGGTCCTTGTTGTACACTAGTCCTTTGGTCTTTGTGGCCCCAATTAGGACAGCATCTAAGGACACTAGGACAGCATCTTAGTGTCAGCCAAGGACAGCATATTAGGACAGCATCTAAGCATCTTAGACTAGCATCTTTGTGCCATATGCTTGGCTGCCATGGCAGCTATAAATATGTAGCCTCAACCCCTTGGGTTGGTATGGCATTGTGTGAGAAATAGACAAGAAAATTGCCCCAACTCCTAGTGCCATCCTCTCTTCCAATGAGAGTGAGAATTCATCTACTAACAGGTACTAATATACTTTTCCTCCATTCTTCAGTCATCTTGTTTGACCGAAAAATGTGGTTGAATAGCTTTGTGACCCATACTATTGCGACGTCCCCAAGACATCTCCACACCTCAATAGGGACATCGTCAGGGCCGAGGGCCTTTCCTCCTTTCATCCTTTTTAAGGTCTCCTTAACCTCAAACTCTTGTATCCTCCGCACAAACCGCCTGTTGGAGTCATCAAAGGAGTCATCCAACTCAACCATAGTGCTACCATTCCCATCATTGAATAGCCCATTAAAGTAATCACGCCATCTATTCTTAATCTCTTCATCCTTCACTAGAATGCGGTCAATCTCATCTTTGATGCATTTAACTTGATTGAGATCCCTCATCTTTCTCTCGCGGATTTTTGCTACCTTGTATATGTCCTTTTCACCTTCTTTTGTCCCTAGTCTCTCATATAACTTATCATAGGCCTGTCCTCTTGCCTTACTCACAATCCGCCTTGCATTCTTCTTAGCCTCTTTGTACTTAAACATGTTGCTTGCGCTTCTATCATTATGCTAACTCTTGTAACACTCCTTCTCCTTAATGGCCTTTTGTACATCCTCATTCCACCACCAAGTGTCTTTATCTACAAGTTTCTTTCCCTTTGTCACACCGAACACCTCACTAGCTACCTTTCTAATGCAAGTTGCCATCTTCATCCACATACTATCTGCATCTCCATTTTCTGTCCAGGGTCCTTCTGTGATCACCCTATTTTTAAAGGATTCTTGTGATTCTCCTTTCAACTTCCACCACTTTGTTCTTGTGATTTTGACATCTTTGTCCCGCAAAAAACATGTATGGAAGCGAAAGTCAACTACCACAAGCTTATGTTGTGTCACAACACACTCCCCGGGGATCACCTTACAATCTAGACACTCCCGTCTATCCCTTCTCCTAGTGAGGACAAAGTCAATCTGGCTAGAGTGTTGGGCACTACTAAAGGTCACTAGGTGAGATTGCCTCTTCCTAACGAGGGTGTTAGCTACCAACAGATCATAGGCTACGGCAAAGTCTAGAATGTCCTTACCCTCTTGATTTCTATCGCCGCATCCAAAGCCTCCATGTACTCCCTCAAATCCTAGGTTAGTTGCACCCACATGACCATTGAGATCTCCTCCTATGAGGAGTTTCTCGGTTATCGGTACACTACTAACCATATCCTCCAAGTCCTCCCAAAATTGCCTCTTAGCACTCATGTTGAGCCCAACTTGTGGGGCATAAGCACTAATGACGTTCAAGACAATGTCCCCAATTACTATCTTGATTAAGATAATCTATCCCCTCGTCTTCGAACATCCACTACTCCATCCTTAAGACTCTTATCTATTAGAACACCTACGCCATTTCTAGTCCCAGCCGATCCAGAATACCAAAGCTTGAAACCGGTATTCTCGACTTCTCTCGCCTTTTGACCCGCCCATCTAGTCTCTTGTACACAAAGGATATTTACTCATCTCCTAATGGCAACATCTACTAACTCACGTAGCTTTCCCGTCAAGGATCCTACATTCCAATTACCCACCCGAAATCTATGTTCCTCGGCTAGCTTCCTTACGCTTTGCACCCGTCGAGTAAGATGCAAAGACCCTTGCTCACTTATCACTACATCCAGACGATGATGTAGCGCGCCACTAAGGTGGTGGCGATCCGGCCCTTGCTCATTTAACACCATATCCGGGTTCTGATATGGCGCGCCACTAAGGCAGTGGCGACCCGGCCCTTGCCCACTTAACACCATACCCGGGTTCCGATACGGGAGCTAAATTTGCATTAATTCAAAACTGAATTTGAATTTCAGTTTAAATGTGAAGCAAATTTAGCCAAACCAATTTCAAATTTAGGATCAAATTCAAACAATGACTTGGAGGCTAAGTCTCACATTCAATTGTGAGTAGCTGGGATATTTTCAGTAAAAACAGAGATGAAAAATTAGAAGAGAATTAGAGGGGAGGGACCCACTTGTCAGTAGCCTTCACACTGAAATTTCTTCGGGTTGATCTTTTCTCACTCGGCCGAGAGCGCGCGCGAGCCAGCCCCGACGTCGGCGCCCGACCGACTTGCCCTCGCCACCTCCTGCTCGGTGGTTGAGAACGCCGAGCGCAGCACTCAAGTCAACACCAGGCCACGTGATTCTTCCCTCCTCGTCATTCCGCCCCGCACACATCCGAAACAAAATACCTCACCGGCCGCTCTCCTCGGGTCCTCGGTGCGCCGCTGATCCAGGCATCCTCGCGACCGACGATCAACAGCAAAGGGAAGCACCAGAGGCTACTCGAACTCACTGTGAAAACCCTACCCCCCTTTCATGCCCTGTAGAGAGAGTATTTCCACGTTTAGTCGTTCGGTGTTCAAAGAACCGAAAGGTTAGAAACTCAAAAATTCATAATGGGTAGTTCAACAAGCTACACATACGTTCTGCACTTGTTCACGGCCACCTAGGATCAAACACCAGCGAAAACCAGGGACTAGGGTGGTTGTTCTTCGAAATTTTCCCGGTCACGGCCGTTTTAGCCCTAGGTCGACAGTGAGGTCATAGTTGCGGCCGTTTTCACGGGGATCAGTGCTCATATCTGTGATCAGCAAGTCTCAGCAGAGCTCTCCGAGCAAACCGCGTCGAAAAAGGTGCAGAGGACACCGAGTTCGACGTCGCCGATGAGCTCCCGGCCGCTGTCACCGTCGCGAGCACTATACCGGTCGTCGCCGAGCTCCGGGGAGTGCACCACCGTGTTTCCCAGGCGGAAATATGCACAGGCGACGAGTTTCGTCGAAGGTCGGGCAGCAGAACGCCCGGCGGCGAGCTCTCCGGCGAAGGGGGTATCTATATGGCCTGACCGCCACCGGAGACACTCCTGCCTTTTAAATGAATGTGGTGGTCCTGGATGTGAGGTGGAGGCAGTCCCTGCGGGTCTGAGAACAAATCATAATACTCTTGCAGCAATACGTCCATTAATTCTGAACCTGTGAAGGACTGCAGCGCTGAAACAGAACTTTTATTGACACCGACCCATCTGACCTCTCTTCCCTGGTCCCAGAAAGTGAGTGTCATCTCATCAAAGTTCCATAGGATAGATCCCAAAGTCTGCAGCCACTTGACCCCCAACACCATGTCCACCCGTATAAAGGCAGAAGAAAGCAGTATATGAAAAATACTTCCTTCTCAATTCTCACTGTCGTGCGCCCACAAACTCCTATGCTGGTCATTCTTTCCCCATTTGCTACCTGGACTGAGTCCAGATTTTTTAGTAACTTGCAGTTTCAGCTCTTTAGCCAGCTCTTCATTTATGAATGAGTGAGTAGACCCTATGTCCACCAAGGCTTTGATTGATTTCTGTCCCACCCTCACCATCAGTTGCATAGTTTTAGGCACCCCGATACCTGTGAGAGCATGAAGGGAGATGCCCAGATCCTCCGATGCTTCCTCCGGAGCCTCACTATCTTCCAACTCCATGACGAAGATGGACTTACCACTACACTTATGATCTGCAGAATATTTCTCGGTGCAGTGATAACATTCCCCATTAGCACGTTTGGCGGCTAATTCCTCAGCTGAGAGACGCAGGAACTTTGGCCTAGATGCCCTGTAGAATTCTAGGACGCTGAAACCCCATTTGTCTTGGAAGCAGCAAGAAGAAGGTTCCCGTTTGTGCTGCGCGCAGCAGTCCCTACAATGCTGGTCCTGTCATCTTTCTCCAGCCGCTGCTCAAACGCACGAGCCAAACTCATAGCAGACTGCAGATTTGCGGGTGCCTGCAATTCTACATCAGTCCTCAGTGGTTGTCCCAGCCCTGCAGTAAAGAGATTTATCTGTTGTTTCATCGAGAGATCCTCGCATCTATAGAGCAGCGCCAAGAACTGCCTCTGATATTCCTCCACTGTCCCTGTGCGATACAGTTCCTTGAGTTCTGCCAGGCCATTAGCGCGGATGGGGGGCCAAACTGCATGTTCACAAAATCTGCAAATCTCGGCTAAGACAGAATCCCGTGGTCCTGTTCCAGTGCATAATACCATTGTGCTGCAGCACCTTCCAAGTGCAAGGATGCTAACCATATCTTGTCCTCGTTCATCGTCATCATACCCCTAAAATATGTCTCACATTTGGTGAGCCATGTCAATGGATCTGTTTCCCCATCAAAATTTGGGAAGTTGATCTTGGGAAAACGAGATGAATGCCGACGATCATCATCTTGTGCTGATCAGCCATTAGATTCAAACTCAGGACGTTTGTTGGACTTGAAGAATTCCCCAATTTGGCTCAGCTGGTGTTCAGTTTTGGCAATCCTGTTGTCATGCGCAGAGAGGCATGAGTTGATTGTGGATACCTGGGCAAGGATCTGATCTAGCTTTTGTTGCACCGTTTGCTCCCCAGAATCATCTTCAATACCGGCCATGGTGGCTAGCGGCAGCCCTGATCCTGATACCAAGTTGGTACCGAACTTCCTCCTTGGTGGGCGCAGGGGAGAGAGGAGTCTCTGCCTTGAGGTTGCGTCTGACCTGAGAGGGTAGCGAGGAGCAGTAGAAGAACAAGAGGAGATGTCACCTGGGTTGGGTGAATACCCAGCCAGGGCGACCGAAGAAGAACCCTAGGGAAGGGGATACTTTATTTCTTCGATGCCTGATTACAACTATGTTGTCGCCCTTTTATAAAACCAGGGAGGGTGCAGCTTATTAGATCAGATCTGTTAAGCAGAATCTGATCTCAACAACTAAAACAAACTCTGATCAGATCTGTTAAGCAAAATCTGATCTCAACAACCAAAACAAACTCTAATCTCAACAACCAAAACAAACTTAATCTAATGATAACATAATCCCCCTTTCTCCCTTATCTAATTAACCCTGCTGGCGCTTCACATATTGGCGCCCATAGAAAGAGTCGATGACAACCTCAAGCCTCCTATTGTATGCCTAATGGCAATCTTTTTTCTCAAATATGCAGGAGAGCTGCATACCATTTCATTAAGAAGAAGAGTTGTAAAGTACAACACACACACCACACTCCCCTTGTCTTTCAACCTAATGGTAATATCAAGGGCCAGGTCATCAATAAAGAAAACAGATTGTGTGTGGAACAGGCAATGGGCCTTGACTCATCAGTACATTGAAATAAAGGTTCTCAAATCCAGATATATTCAAGGCTGAGACATGCAGTCCCAACCCACCAGAAAAGAGAAAAGATCACTCCTTGTCTTTATAGAAAGCAACAACTAGGAACGAATCTACAATACCAATACACATACACTTTCAAGTTGTTAGATGGTATGCAGCTATGTGCTCTGCTTTTCATATCATTCCTGATCAATTGAACATCTAGCTGCTTTAAAACAAGCTGAGGAAAAGAAGGGAATCAAACTTCAGAGATAACGAAATATGAGCTCCAGTAAACATATACACCAATAGAAAGAATACACAACATAAGAAAGAGGCAATTTTGGATACATTATGTGAACTCAGAAGCATCATGGCCAAAACAAAATGTGAAACAAAATATTATCAACTGTAATCTCAACATTCTGATGTATACTAGCTATTTTTTATTTTTGGGAAATGTTGGCAGGATAGCTACCAATTGTGTTAACTAAGAAGGACTGCTCAGATAGGCAAACAAATTGCACAAATGCAAAACTCAAGCCATTACGCAGGGTCCCAGGAAGAGTCCGACTCACTTGGGTCTTTTGTACGAAGTCTTTCCCTACATTTTTGCAAGAGACTATTTCTATGACTCGAACCCGTTACCTCCTGGTCACAAGACACAAACAGCTTTACTGCTGCGCCGCGGCTCCCCTTGGAAAGGCATAACATAAAAAAAAAACTCTCAATGCTAAGCACCTTGCACCGTTGAAAGATATTTGTGCTGAAAAATCCTAACATTTTTACCATTCCATAATTCCAAGGAAAAAGGGCAACCAACAGTAGATTGATTTTTTTAAGTTACAGTACTAGCTAATATTGTATATATGCTATTAGACAGAAATATACCACAAAAGCAAGACAAAAAAATTGTAGGAAAAAATGGAGTCCATCAATAGCAACAGACTCGTCCATGCATATTGTTTTCCTCCTTGTTCAAATGGAAAAGACCAATTCATTTTTTTAGACTGACAATCGGAACCAGAGGAGGCAGTTATCAGCAAATGTACAAAACAATTAGTTCCACCAATGTCCATAGAAACCAAAGGATCACAACATTGGCTTTGGGGATAAGATATGAAAAATAAAGAAATACCTCATGCATCAAATTAATACTAGTTTTTGAAAAGTTTTTGCAGGTTCTCGGTCGTTTATTTGCAAACAAAAAGGTCATCAAGTATACCCTCCCTATTCTAATATGTTGGACATAAATGATGTAATTCACATTTCCGAAAGGGAATATCACACAGCAAATATAAATTTCACAAAGAAGAAAAGGGGGGAGAACAATAGTGACAAAGGTTGGCATACATGCCTTCCTCTATGTTCAGCCAGATGCCAGTTTATCAATGCTTCTCAACAGAACACATGGTCTCACAACATTTGGCAGGCGATTAAAATTCAATCCATACATTTCATAACATACATAATGATACTTCCATCATCCATAAATCCCAAGCCTAAACTACAAAGGAGAATTACACACGCATTGCATAATCACACACTAACATCGATGTTGGGAAAATGGCAGACCCCTCATCCAAAAACTATCCGAGATATCACGAAATCGAATATAAAAATGTGTAACATGATGCAAGTGGACGTTACGCACGACTGGAATCGGAGCTGGTCCTCGGGGACGCTGTCGATGAGGTTGATCTGGTCGTACAGAGAGAAGGTCCTCCTGCTTCCATCCACAAACGAATCCACATCAGATGAGATCAATGCAAGCACCCACAAGCACGAGCAAGAACAAGAGCAACAACATGCATTTCGTCGGTCAAGCAGGAAGCCGGCGAGTACCTGAGAGATGGGAGCTGCCTAAGCCTGGGCCCGTTGGAGACTGGTTCGCTGCGCAGCGACTTCACCAGCTGCGGTAGCGCCCCCAGCGCCTTGTGCCCCCGCGCTGCCGTCGCCATCGCCTCCCTGCGCTTCGCCGGCCGGTCGGTTCCTCGGTAGAATCCGGCGTTTTGCAGGTAAGATCTTGTGTTTGATGGGAAGTTCCGGATTGCCGTTGATCGAGCTGGGCCTTAGACCGTGTAAATTGCTGTTGTTGGGCTGGCCCGTGTTGTTGTTACTTCTGGAGTGATCCGCAAGGTGCGAATGGAACAGAACCGCGTGGTGGCGATGGCTGCGGCGTCTGCCTGCCGGGAGGATGAGTGAAGGCTGCGGTGACGGAGCAGATCAACGGAGCAGTACTCCCCCGCGCAGTTCTGCCCGCTGTCCTCATATTTTCTTAGTTATTGTTTGTTCTCGTTGAGGGTTTGTTTGAGCAATATGGAGTGGAATGAAGTGAACTAACTTTTTACTTCAGTCTCCCTCAATCCATTTTAAATGAAGACTATAGTTCTACCCAAACAAAACCTGATTAAGATTTTACACCCGTTTTGTGATAATGGAGAACGAATTTTCAAATTGCAAATAAATTGTCGAGTTTTCCCAAAATTGTCTTAAATTGGGGGAAATTTCTACATGGCATCTTTTTGCGATGGATTTACTTGTTGTTAATGTTAATTGCAGCAAGATCTTTTTGTAGTAACACCCAGTGATATCCTAACGTTGTATTATAAGCAGTGTCGAAGTGTGTAACCGACACTTCCCCGGGCCTGCACTGGGCAACCCGCGGAGGTTATTTTTCGGAGGGGCTAGTCACTCGCGGAGAGCTTCAGCGTAGGGACGATTGAGGGAGAAGCTTGACACGGGGAGTTTTACGTGGTTCAGTCCGCCGGAGCGTAAAACCCTACGTCCACGGTGAGCAGAGGTGCTCGCTGTATTGCTTGCTGCTCAGAACCGGAGTCCTGAGATTGAGGGTAAGTGATGTCTAGAGTCCGAGTCAACAGAGTTCGAACCCTTGCTAACGTTGCCTACCCGAGCCTTTTATAGTCCAAGGCTTGAGTGGCTTACAAGGTGGGCCCGGGACCCGACAGGCGGTCCCGGGGAGATTGCCTGCCGACTACCGTATCTGTAGTTATGCCGGTATTTGTGTCTGGCGAAGGCTTCCGAGTCTTCGTTCTGTCGCCCTGCCCATGCCGCAAGCTAGTCGTAGTGGTTGATGATGGCAGGGGCGTCAGGGGATGTCTTGTTGTTGTGTTTATTGGCGGGCAGGCTCTGACACGGCGTGCCAGTCTGCGATGTGACTGGGCGCAACGGCACCTGACAGAGGCGTGCTCCACGTCTCCGTGTCTTGGGAAGGCGCGGGCCTTGAATACCTTGTACGGGCAAGGTATGACGCATCTTTACGCCCGCTGCCTACCGCGCGGGGGCACGCAGCGTTGCTCTACTGGCCACGTGGCGGGCCCGGAGCTCTCCTCTCAGAAGAGGGAGGTCCGGTCCCGCGGGACACGTGGAGTCCTCGGAGCTCTCCCCGCGGAGAGGGGAGGTCCGGCTTCTGCTGGCCACGTGGCGGGCCTGGAGCTCTCCTCCGAGGAGAGGGAGGTCCGGCCCCGCGGAACACGTGGAGCCTTCGGAGCTCTCCCCGCGGTAGGGGGAGGTCCGGCTGCTGCTGGCCACGTGGCGGGTCCGGAGCTCTCCTCTGAGGAGAGGGAGGTTTGGCCCCGCTAGACACGTGGCGCCTTCGGAGCTCTCCCTACGGAGAAGGGCAAGGTCCTTAGGCATTTTCCCCTGTGCGCGGGGGTACCCCATATCGAGGGTACCGACAGTGGCCCCCCGGGCCCATCTCGGGGGAGATAGCGAGCCGAGGTGGGGCCTCCGTCTCTTCCATTCCGCGCACCTTCTCTAAGTCCCGCATTGACCGTTGCCGGAGCACGAACAGTCGCGTGATCGTGGGAGCGTGAGCCCACTTGATGGTTGCTCTTACTACGGCGGTTCCCAAGGCTGCCACTTCTGCACGTCGCGGCACTTTTTTCGGGAACCGCCGATGCGCCTTGTCGGCTCGTCTCCTTGGGAGACTGACTTCTTGGCCCACCACTTCAGCTGGACGACTTAGGTCCACTTGTCATCGACGCTCGGTCTTGGAGCCGAAGCGGTCGCCCATGCGGCGTATTCGAAGAGTTTCGAATCGCTTTGAATCGCACCTGGGAAGTTTTAAAAGGGCATCTTACCCGCATTGTGGCTTCCCTTCGCACTTCCCTGCGCTTGCACCTTCCTTGAACTCTTGCGCCTTTGTCTTCTGCCATGGCTTCCAACCCGCCTCCAGAGAAGAAGCGCGCCCGATCTCCTCCGGTGGCGGCGTCTGTGCCGAGTCATGGAACCAAGGCGCCTGCACGCCCTGCTTCTGGAGATGGCGCCCCGCCCGGTGGCGACCCCAAGAGGTCTCGGGCTCATCATCCCGACGGGACTCCTCTTGAGCGACGACATGCTGAAGGTTCCCGGGCGTCGCGTCCTCCCTCCTTAGGCGGTGGAGTCTCCAAGGAAACTGCTGATGCTTTGAGGAAGGCTTCAGGCAGTGGAGTCTCCAGGGAAACTGCTGACGCGCCGAGGAGGGCTTCAGGTGGTGGAGTCTCCAAGGAGACTGCTGATGTGTCGAGGGGAGCTTCAGGAGCATCCCCTGCTCCGTCAGTCCGGGCGACTGCGGAGCAGCCATCAGCGGCGACGGCGGGCTCTAGTGGTCCTCCCCCGGCTCGGAAGCCGGGGTTTAGAGCCTGTTGGAGTGCTCGCGTTTCTCGGCCGTCCCCGACTGATGGGGAGTCTGTGCCACAGCACTCTGAAGCCGAGACGGTTGCCTCGGCCCCCAAGCCAGCGCAGGTTCCTCCTGTACCAGGCGGCCCGGCTTCTACGGTGGCGTCGACTCCATCCTCTCGTCCTTCTCCACCGGCTCAAGAACCCGCTATCGGTGGGGGTTCGGCGGGTCCGGCTGTCGAAGTCCCGACGCCGGCTTCTTCTGACTGGCGTCTCATCCCGGTCGCCTGTGCGTTGTCTTCTCTTGAAGACGACGTGATGGAGGAAGTCGGGGGCGCCGCTCCGGCCTCTGCTGCCCCACTGCCCCTGGCAGATGCTCTCGCGCTCGCCTAGACGAGCGTCCGGTAGGTCTTGGCCGCGCTTGGTCGTGAGTGAGAGGAGCAGGTGGTGGAGAGGGATCGCCTCCTCATCTGGGGGAACCTTTTTGCGGGAGCAGACCGCGAAGGTCAAGGGCAAGCTCGACTCCACGCGGGAGTCGCTTGACATCATGGAGGCGCTCCTCGACCGGCAAAAGCAGGCTGTCGACCGTCTGGACTCCGAGACGCGGCGGCTCCACAGGGAGGCCCTTGAGGCGCATGCCCGGGCCGAGGAGAACTTCTCTACCCTAGAGGAGGTACGGCAGAGGCTGGCGTGCCGTAAGCGCGCCGTTGAGGACCAGGAGCGCTCCGTGGCGGCCGAGGCGGAGAGGGTCACTGCGCGGTTGGCGGCGAGCGAGGGCGACCTGCGAGCTCGGGCCACGGAGCTAGAGGCCCGGAAGGCAGACCTTGCCACGAGGGAAGAGCAGGTCTCCCGGGAGCGCCAGGCGATCCTGGATCAGGAGTTGGCTGCCGACTTTTTGGCTTCAGAGTTTGAGCGGCTTGCCCAGACTCTACGCCTTCGGGAAAGCTCCCTGGCGGCCAAGGAGAAGGAATTCTCCGAGGGAAACCACGACGCCCTTCGGGCAGCCCGCTGCGAGGTAGAGGAGCTCTTGGCCTCGCGGTCTTCCGAGGCCCGTGCAGTCTCGAGCTTCGTTGACCAGGCAGGGTCCGCCTTGGTCCCCCTTGGCTTCAGCCCGGTGAAGACGGCGACCCCTGCGCTGAAGGTGGCTGAAGTGATCCCCGCGCTGGAGTCAATCGGTGCCAAGCTGAGCAAGCTAGACGCGGTGGTCGCCGGCGAGCTCGAGGCAGAGGGACGGGGCCTGGCCGTGGAGGTTTCCACGCATGTGTTGGCATGCTTCAGGAGCCGGGACCCTTCTTTCTCACTGGAGCCAGCGAGACAGGGCCTTGCCGCATAGCGGGAGGAGACCGCCAGGGCTGAAGTCGGGGATGTGGCCGCCCTTGTAGCCTCTAGGTTCCGGCGCGAGCCAGGGGGACCCTAGGGCTTGTATCTCCCTCTTTTTATTTTTATTGAGTCTGTAGTCCAGCTCATGGAGCCATCAATAAATAGACTCTTGTGACCTTTTGTGCCTGTTATGCTTTTGTCTTCTTCTTGGTTTCGCCTGGCCAAGCCCTTAGCTCCGCAAGGTACTCAGAGGCCTTCACCAATCTCGAAGCTCTGCACAGACACCTTCCCCGGGTCCTTATTGTATCAAGGGCCTCGGAGGTCTCCGGAGCTCGCCTCATGAGAATGGGGAGGTCCGGATCTGCCAGCCACATGGCGAGCCCGGAGCTTTCCTCTGAGGAGAGGGAGGTCCGGCCCCGCGGGACACGTGGAGCCTTCGGAGCTCTCCCCTCAGAGGGGGAGGTCCGGTCTTCTGCCGGCCACGTGGCGGGTCCGGAGCTCCTCCTAAGGAGACGGGAGCTCCGGCCCCGCTGGACACGTGGGGCCTTCGGAGCCCTCCCCTCGGAGTGGGAGGTCCGGCTTCTGCCGGCCACGTGGCGGGCCCGGAGCCCCTCCTGAGGGGTGGGGAGCTCCGGCCCCGCTGGACACGTGGGGCCTTCGGGTCTTGTCCCTGTAGAAGGGGCGAAACTCGGTTCCTCCGGTCTTGCGCTGGAGTAGTCGATAGCTCCTTGCCCCCCCCTCATGCAGCCCCCGTAGCTTTAACTTGGAGGTCATGCACACAGGTAGAGGAAGCGTAATTCTCCTCGGGGGGTTCTCCCCTCCCCGTCTCTTAGTCTTATTCGGCTTACGGTCCTAGTCCGGTATACGGGGCTTGGGCAATTCTGTGCGCGAGGCACCGGGGCTCCGGCTCCCT
This sequence comes from Neostapfia colusana, assembly GCA_030760725.1. Classification (NCBI taxonomy): domain Eukaryota; kingdom Viridiplantae; phylum Streptophyta; class Magnoliopsida; order Poales; family Poaceae; genus Neostapfia; species Neostapfia colusana. The sequence continues at coordinate 94,147,976 of JASWHV010000003.1, forward strand.
CCAAGGTCTGGGTACGACCGTCCGGCCCCTAGTACCGGACCGTACGCCGGGGAAGCAGAGTGCACAGGCTTTGGGTACGGAACCAGGCAAAGCGGTTGTATTCCCCTAGACCTCCGGAGGGCAGGGTGCGCACGCTTTGGGTAGAGAGCCGGCTGAGCGGGATACACACCCTGGACCCCCCATGCACGGCGCAGGCCTTTTCTGGAGGTGACCAACTGGCACCGCAACACCTGACTGGGGGAGGCCCGGAGGCCCCCTGGCCATCGGCAGGTGCCTCAAGCGCAACCGCCTTCGATAGGATAGCAAATGCTGACTATGGATGAGCGCGGGAAAGGGGAGCTAAATGTACGGTGAGCATACATAGAAAGTGCAGTCATAAAAATTAATGCGTAATTTAAATGACACATGCGTGAGAGCGAGGTAGAACAGGTTTCTGTGTAAAGGCCCATAGGAGGAAGGCAGGCTGTACATGGAGGCAACGACCCGCCCCATTAAGAAGGGAAGCAAGACTCTACACGCTTGGGGTCGAAACCAGGCCAAGCTGGACGTTGTCCTGGACCGTCCCCTGAGACTTAGCTGCTCCGAGCTCTGTTCCTAGACTCAATGGGATTTATTACAGAAGGGTATGGCCCTGTTCTACTAATGCTCAGGAGGTAGAACTTACTGTGTTGTTCCATGCTCCAAGGGTTCGGGAACGGATCCCATCCTTGGTTGAAAGGCATGTGTACCTGGGACGGCAACTTTCGTGACTCGGAAGGGACCTTCCTAGCTGGGGAAGAGTTTATAGGCCCTTCGCGGGAAAGTCTGTGCCGTGGCACCAGGTTGCCTTCTTGCAGGTCCCTGACGCCCTTGGTCCTTTGGCGGTAGTGCTAGAGCACCAGCCGAGGCCGTGCGTTGTGGGGTGTCACCTGCAGTCGCGCCTCGTCGACGAGGTCGTTATCTTCACGCTGGAGCGGGTCCTGCGCGGCTTCTCCCGGGAGCCCCAGGGTACCTTCCCCTTCTTGCTAAGGCCGTCAAGAGGTAGGAGGACCCGGACTCTTCTTGGGAGACTCAAGGCGTCTTTCCCCTTCTCGGCCTCGTCCCCTCCTGCAGCAAGGACGGCGGTGGAGTAGATCTGGAGGAACTCCGCCGGGTTGACGCCGCCGTCGTACTTCTCGGGCAGGTGCGACAGAAACTTGTGTGGCCACCTCGCGAAGCGAAGGTGAGGCGCCAGGGCTGCACATCCCGCTCCTGTTGCCGCAGGCGTTGGTGCCGCGAACGCTTGGTTCGCTGCTGGCACAGTGTACCCCAGTATGGGCAAGGCTGCGCCATAGACCGGGGGCGCCGTTTGCAGGGCATATGGCTGGGGCATATGCTGCGTGGCGTATGCCTGGGGCAGAGATCGCGTGGCGAAAGTCTGCGCCTCAGGCAGGGTTGAGGCAGTCGATAAACTGATGATCCCATATCCCAAATATCCCATTCTAAGCATGGCTAAGCATATGCATAATAATAAATGACATGATAAAATAAATCCCAACCCAAGCTACAAGGAAACAAGGTAATGCAATTCTAGGGGAACTTCCTAGCATGGGTTTCATATTTTCAATTGACAATGCAAATAATTCTATCTACACATCCTAGCATAGGATCAAAGTGGTCCAGGACACTTGCCTCCTTCCTGCTGCTCTTGGAATGGGTAGTCCTGATCTTGGAAAGGGAGAACTTGCTCTAGAGCAGGTTCTACATCATACCATCACAGATAGCAAAAGAAAAACAACAATCCATAAGACATAGTTCACACTTCCACTTCATACAAACCACACATTCACATGTATGAAAGCCATTCACAAATTCTATGTGTTATGGTTACTCTATGTGTGTTGATCTTTGGCTCACATGCACTTTTAATCATGTGTATATGATTCCTACTTTTGTATTCACATTTATGCTTGCATACTATATATATGAGTTTCCAATTTAAATAAATTCCTTATATTCAATTACTACACCTTTTAGCTACTAAGTATGCATGAAAGGTATTTTCCTACTCCATATGTGTCTTCAGAACTTCTACCAACCCTAAACTGAATTTCTTTGGATTTTGGAAACTTCATTTATCATTTTCTAATTATTTATACCTAGCTTGCTATATTTTCAAATTTACTTCCTATGCCTAAATGTGTACTTTATTATGAAAATAGTAAGACACATCATCTAAACAGAATAGGTTCTGATCCAAAATAGTTAATAATATATTTTTGATCTTTTTCTCCGATGTAAACTATTTTACATTTATTTTTTTCTAATTTTCAGAATTATTCTCCACTTAAAAATGTGTCCCTATTACTAATAAAAGTGAATAATTAATTAAACAAATTCATTACAGCCAAAAATCTATTTTTATCTCACTCCAAAGTTTTCCAAGTACTAGGAAAGTTTTTAATTTGAATTGACAATATGTTTGTCCCATCTTGTAAATTTTTAAATACTAACCACATATTCAATTTTCTAAATTTAATATCAAATAGGGTTAAAAAGGTAAACTCACCCCACTACAGGGTCTATAGTATTATTTTAAGAATTTTCAGGGGTCTAGCTACACATAACAGAGGGTTTTTTTCCTAATTTTTATTAAGTCCAGTGGCTAAAACTGATTTTTAAATGAATTTACATGATTTTCTGAAGTTCTAGGGGCTAGATCAGAAGTTTCCAGGGCTAGCTCTTATTTTCCGAGAACCCCAGGGGGCAGCGCGTAAGAATTCCAGCCTTTATAACGCGGGGCTGACGTGGACCGTCCGATTTAAAACAGATGGCTGAGATTATAACGTCGAACCGCTACGCGGGGATTTAAACTCTACCGTGCGATTTAAAATAAACGGCGCACAAGCGGCCACGTCGCTCTGATCGAGCGCGGACGGCGCTGCCTGGCGGCGCACGGCGGCGGGAGGCGGTGATCTCGCCGGAGAGTTTCGGATCTTCGTAAATTCTTCCTAGAACTGTGATTTTATGGCATAGATCGGTAGAGGGGAGGTCGGGGATCTCACCTCAGGGGTTTTCTTGAGATCGGAGGTCCTGGAAGGCGATCGGCGACGAGGTCCGAGGTGAATTCACGGCGAGGCTCGTCGGCGCTGTGTTTGAACCGCAAATCACCAAGTTTTCTGCACTTGCAAGGTTCCCCGGAGGCGGTGGATCAAGACCGGCGAGTTAGATCGGAATTCCCAAGCGTAGATCGGGCAGAATTCGCCGGAGGGGCTCGGGTTCTCACTGGAGAGAAAATCGGCAGATCGTGGGGAAAACGGGACGATGATGGGGTTTTTATAGATGGGGGGAGGGCGGCGGGTTGGTTTAGATCGAGCTGGAGTCTTCGGGGTCCGGAAGTCGGCTGGGATACGCGAGATTTTCCGATCGGTTTTGATTCGGGGTGAGAGAGTCCGGCCGAGCGCGGGCGCGAGCGCGAGGAGGAAGAAAGACTGGCGGGCCCCGCATGTCAGTGGGAAGAAGGGGGCGCGCGCGGCTGCGGGCTGGCGCGGGATCGGGTGGGCCGGCTGGTGGGTTTCGGCCTACTGGCCGGTTTTTTTTTCTGTTTTCCTTTTTCTTTTTCTATTTATTTTCTGTTTTGAGTTTAAATTGAATTCCAGTTTGAATTTAAATTTTTGCAATACATGCAACACGTCCAAAAAATTTTAAATTCCCCTCTTAACCGGATTTTGGGGTGTTACACCACGTGGCGGGCCCGGAGCTCTCCTCTCAGGAGAGAGAGGTCCGGCCCCGCTGGACACGTGGCGCCTTCAGAGCTCTCCCTGCGGAGAAGGGCGAGATCCTTAGGCATTTTCCCCTGTGCGCGGGGGTACCCCATATCGTGGGTACCGACAGTGGCCCCCGGGCCCATCTCGGGGGAGATAGCGAGCCCGAGGTGGGGCCTCCGTCTCTTCTGTTCCGCGCACTTTCTCTAAGTCCCGCATTGACCGCTGCCGGAGCACGAACAGTCGCGGGATCATGGGAGCGTGCGCCCACTTGATGGTTGCTTTTACTGCGGCGGTTCCCAAGGCTGCCACTTCTGCATGTTGCGGCGCTTTCTTCGGGAACCGCCGAAGCGCCTTGCTGGCTCGTCTTCTTGGGAGACTGACTCCTTGACCCACCGCTTCAGCTGGACGGCTTGGGGCCACCTGTCATCGGCGCTCGGTCTTGGAGGCGAAGCGGTTGCCCATGGGGTGTATTCGAAGACTTTCGAATCGCACCTGGGAAGTTTTAAAAAGGGGATCTTACCCACATCACAGCTTCCCTTTGCACTTCCCAGCGCTTTTCCTTGGATTCTTGCGCCCTTGTCTTCCCTGTCCTTGAGCTCTCCCCTGTCATGGCTTCCAACCCGCCCCTAGAGAAGAAGCGCGCTCGATCTCCTCCGGTGGCGGCATCCGTGCCATGTCGGGGAAACAGGGTGCCTGCACCTCCTGCTTCTGGAGATGGCGCTCCGTTCGGTGGCGACCCCAAGAGGTCCCGGGCTCATCATCCCGACGGGACTCCTCTTAAGCGACAACAGGCCGAAGGTTCCCGGACGTCGCGCCCTCCCTTCTCAAGCAGTGGAGTCTCCAGGGAACCTGTTGATGCGTCAAGGGGAGCTTCTGGAGCGTCCCCTGCTCCGTCAGTCCAGGCAACTACGGAGCGTCCGTCGGCGGTGACGGCGGGCTTTGGGGGTCCTACCCCGGCTCGAAAGTTGGGGTTCAGGGCCCGTTGGAGTGCTCGCGTTTCTCGGCCGTCCCCGACTGATGGGGAGTCTGCGCCGTTGCGCTTGGAAACCGGGACAGCTGCCGCGGCCCCCAAGCCAGCGCGAGTTCCTCCTGTTCTGGTCTGCCCGGATTCTATGTCAGCGTCAACCGAACCTGCTCGTCCCTCGCCACCGGCTGAGGGGCCAGCTGTTAGTGGGGGTTCGGCGGGTCCATCTGTCGAGGTCCCGGTGCCAGCTTCTCCTGACCGGCGTCTCATCCCGGCCCCCGGCGCGTCATCTTTTCTTGAGGACGATGTGATGAAGGAGATCGAGGGTGCCGCTCCGGCCTCTGCTGCCCCACTTCCCCTGGCGGATGCCTTCATGCTCGCCCAAGCGAGCGTCTGGCAGGTCCTGGCCGAGCTTGGTCGTGAGCGAGAGGAGCAGGCGGTTGAGAGGGATCGCCTCCTCATCTGGGGGAACCTTTTGCGGGAGCAGACCGCGAAGGTCAAGGGCGAGCTCGACTCCAGGCGTGAGTCGCTTGACATCATGGGAGCGCTCCTCGACCGGCAGAAGCGGGTTGTTGACCGCCTGGACTCCGAGACGCGGCGGCTCCACAAGGAGGCCCTTGAGGCGCATGCCCAGGCCGAGGAGAGCCTCTCTTCCATGGAAGAGGTATGGCAGAGGCTGGAGCGTGTTAAGCGCTCCGTTGAGGACCAGGAGCGCTCCGTGGCAGCCGAGGCGGAGAGGGTCGCCGCGCGGCTGGCGGTAGGCGAGGGCGACCTGCACGCTCGTGCCAGGGAGCTAGAGGCCCGGAAGGCAGACCTTGCCACGAGGGAAGAGCAGGTCTCCCGGGAACGCCAAGCGATCCTGGATTGGGAGTTGGCTGCCGATTTTCGGGCTTCTGAGTTGCAGCGGCTCGCCCAGACTCTCTGCATTCGGGAAAGCTCCCTGGTGGTCAAGGAGAAGGAATTCTCCGAGTGAAACCGCGACTGTCGGTACCCTCAATACCCTGTACCCCCGCGCACAAGGTAAAACTTCCTAAGGACCTCGCTCCCTCTGAAGGGGCGAGGTTTGAAGGCGCCACGTGTCCTGCAGGGCCGGAGCTCCCCTCCCCACGGAGGATAGCTCCGAGCCTACCACGTGGCCCAGGAGGCCGGACGTCACCCCCTCTGCAGGGGCGAGCTCCGAAGGCACCACGTGTCCAGCGGGGCCGGAGCTCCCCTCCCCTCGGAGGATAGCTCCGGGCCTGCCACGTGGCCCAAGAGGCCGAACCTCGCCCCCTCCGCAAGGGCGAGCTCTGAAGGCGCCACGTGTCCGGCAGGGCCGGGGCTCTCCTCTCCTTAAAGGATAGCTCCGAGCCTGCCACGTGGCCCAGAAGACCGGACCTCACCCCCTCCGCGGGGTGAGCTCCGAAGGCTCCACGTGTCCAGCGGAGCCGGAGCTCCCCCTCTCCTCAGAGGAGAGCTCCGGGTCCGACACGTGGCCAGCAAAGCAGTGCTGCCGCCCGGCGCGGTAGGCAGCGGGAGTAAAGGCGCGCCATGCCTTTACCGTACAAAGCATTCAAGACCCGCGCCTTCCCTAGACGAAGAGGCGCAACGCACGCCTGTCAGGAGGCGTTGTGACCAGTCACAGTTAGGACAGGCGTACAGTGTCAGAAGCTGCAGTCCATTGAAGGCAGCGACAAGACACGGACAAGACATGCCCTACCGTCCCTGCCATCACCAACGGCTGCACGCTACACCTAGCCTGCAGCATGGGCAGGGTAGCAGGACGAGGACCTCGACGCCAGCGCCAAGACATAGAAGCTGGTAGGAAATCACCCCGGGGCCACCTGTCGGGTCCCCGGGGCCCACCTTGTAAGCCGCCCAAGCCTTGGACTATAAAAGGCTCGGGTAGGCAATGTTAGCAAGGGTTGGCACTCCAGCCATCCACACCATTGGGTTCGCACTCCAGCAACTCGCACCCTAGACATAACTCACCCTCAAGCTGAGGACTCCGGTTCTGAGCAACAAGCAATACAGCGAGCACCTCTGCTCACCGTGGACGTAGGGTTTTATGCTTCGGCGGCCCGAACCACGTAAAACTCGCCGTGTCAAGCTTCTCCCTCACTCGTCCCTTACGCTGAAGCTCTCCGCAAGCGACTAGCCCCTCCGAAAAAGAACCTCCGCGGGCTGCCCAGAGCAGGTCCGGGGGAAGTGTCGACCACACACTTCGACATTTGGCACGCCAGGTAGGGGCTTTTCCCTTGCGCGACGAGTTTCTGCCGACGAAGATGACGAAGCTTCCTTCAGCGGCAAGCTCTCATCACCCGCGTTCACGATGGACCGTGACAAGCGGGGACTACGTTTAGACACACTGTGGACGGAGTGTGTCGGCACAAGCCGGAAGCCAGCGGCCAACTCCGGCTGCGCCGACTCCAGCAACGCAGGCTCCAGCTAGCGTGAGATCTTCTGCAGCGCTGAGCGTCCCCCACGGGGGCGCGCTAGGCGCTACTGCACAATCCACCTGCTGGGGACGCGCCTCAGTTAGCGACCCAGCAGTGGATTCGCGAAGCAGACCGTCTCGTCGTCGCCGCCGCAAACCCTCGACTTCGACGGGGACGACGTTCCGGCCAACCGGCTGTGTCGCTGACGCGCAAGCCAACGGTTGACGGGCAGACGGCGGATTCCAGCTCCACCAGGCTCCCATCGATGGACCAGAGGACAGAGCTGGAACGATGCCACTTGGGCCAAGATGCCCGAGTGTTCCTCGAGCGACGACGAGAAAGGCGTCGCAGCCAAGAGGCTGGTGTCACACCCGGTTTTTCCAAAGAACAACCAAGTGAATATCACATGTATGCCAGGATCATTTTCTCATACATGTGATGACAAATTGTGAAGCATCATTTATTACAAGCCAGGTGTCGAATATAAATAAGTCTTACATAGCATATGTCTCGATGGACATTAATAAGTTCATAAAATAGCAGCGGAATAATTATTCTCGTGGGCTCCGTCACAGGCGTTGCCTGGGGGGGACTCCATGAAACTAGAAACCTTCTTCGGGTCCAAAGTCTTGATCATTATACATCACCTCATTTTCTTGACCTGAGCAGCAATATAAACCAACAAATATGCAAGGTTGAGTACCGATGGTACTAAGCAAGTGTGGGAAAGTTATGTCATGCATGGCTAGAACAAGGAGAGTTTGAACTCATGGTTAAAGCACTACGCAATTATTACCTATCACCTTAGCTTATTAAGCACCTACAATACTACACCGGTGAAATGGTCCCAATCTCCCATCCCATCATCATTATCAAATAACCATAACATCATTTCCAATGTTAAGCTCCCCGCTTAACACTCACACCCTCCAAGGCCATCATACTCTAATCATGAATAAGTCCAAGCCGCTCTTGACCGTGAGCACGACTGTCATGACAGTTTTGACTCTGCAGAGTTTGGTACCACTGTACCCACATGTAGTGATTTCATCCCCCGTTGCCGGGTGGACTAAAAGAAACTCCATTATGCTAGTGGCTACGAACCACATTCACACTTCCCAGGTGTGTAGCCAGGAGATCACTACAAAGCCTTTACAAAGGGATTCCCGACGAGCGTGGGCCCACTGAGGTTTCACCCCTAACAGCATACAAGAGGCTCCAACCCCGTTGCAGTGGCCCCCTCTTGAGCCTTGCGGTTCATATGGTAGTCCAGCTGACACCTATTCCCCGCACCATCCAACACACCCATACTACGCCGGGGATACACCTAATTAATTTGCCAAGCTGCCCCATCTCAGCATGTGGTTGGCACGGTAAAGCCAGGTTACATGCTCCATGAACCGGCCCTTAGGATCCAGGCAAATACTAAACACAAACCCGAGTCTCGTGCACCCAGCACCAACCAAATCATCCAACTTGCCTTGATCCCTACCTCTACATAACTCACAATATCTCATTCAAGAGTATGGTAAAATAAACTGATGATCTCATATCCCAAATATCCCAGTCTAAGCATGGCTAAGCATATGCATAATAATAAATGACATGATAAAATGAATCCCAACCCAAGCTACAAGGAAACAAGGTAATGCAATTCTAGGGAAACATCCTAGCATGGGTTTCATATTTCAATTGACAATGCAAATAATTCTATCTACACATCCTAGCATAGGATCAAAGTGGTCAAGGACACTTGCCTTCTTCTTGCTGCTCTGGGAATGGGTAGTCCTGATCTTGGAAAGGAAGAGCTTGCTCTGGAACATGTTCTACTCATACCATCACAATAGCAAAAGAAAACAACAATCCATAAGACATAGTTCACACCTCCACTTCATACAAACCACACATTCACATTTATGAAAGCCCTTCACATTTCTATGTGTTGTGGTTATTCTATGTGTATTGATTTTGGCTTACATGCACTTTTAAACATGTGTATATGATTTCTACTTTTGTATTCACATTTATGTTTGCATACTATATATATGAGTTTCCAATTTAAATAAATTCCTTATATTCAATTACTACACCTTTTAGCTACCAAGTATGCATGAAAGGTATTTTCCTACTCCATATGTGTCTTTAGTCCTTCTACCAACCCTAAACTGAATTCTTTGGATTTTAGAAACTTCATTTATCATTTCCTAGTTATTCATACCTAGCTTGCTATATTTTCAGATTTATTTCCTATGCCTAAATGTGAACTTTATTATGAAAATAATAAGACACATCATCTAAACAGAATAGGTTCTGATCTAAAATATTTAATAATATATTTTTGATCTTTTCCTCTGATGTAAACTATTTTACATTTATTTTTCTAATTTTCAGAATTATTCTCTACTAAAAAATGTGTCCCTATAACTAATAAATGTGAATAATCAATTAAACAGATTCATTTCAGCCAAAAATCTATTTTTATCCCACTCCAAGGTTTTCTAAGTACTGGGAAAGTTTTTAATTTGAATTTGACAATATGTTTGTCCCACCTTTTAAATTTTAAATACTACCCACATATTCAAATTCCTAACTTTAATATCAAATAGGGTTAAAAAGGTAAACTCACCCCACTACAGGGTCTATTATATTATTTTAGGAATTTCCAGGGGTCTAACTACACTTAACAGAGGGGTTTTTCCTAATTTTTATTGTCCAGGGGCTAAAACTGATTTTTAAATGAATTTACATGATTTTCTGAAGTTCCAGGGGCTAGATCAGAAGTTTCCGGGGCTAGCTCTTATTTTCCGAGAACCCCAGGGGGTAGCGCGTAAGAATTCCAGTCTTTATAACGCGGGGCTGACGTGGACCGTCCGATTTAAAACAGACGGCTGGGATTATAACGTTGAACCGATACGCGGGGATTTAAAGTCTACCGTGCGATTTTAAATAGACGGCGCACAAGCGGCCACGTCACTCTGATCGCCGCCCGGCGGCGCACGGCGGCGGGAGGCGGCGATCTCGTCGGAGAGTTTCGGATCTTCGTAAATTCTTCCTAGAACTGTGATTTTATGACATAGATCGGTAGAGGGGAGGTCGGGGATCTCACCTCGGGGGTTTTCTTGAGCTCGGAGGTCCTGGAAAGCGATCGGCGACGAGGTCCGAGGTGAATTCACGGCGAGGTTCGTCGGCGCTGTGTTGGAGCCGCAAACCACCGAGTTTTCTGCACCTGCGAGGTTCCCCGGAGGCGGTGGATCAAGACCAGCGAGTTAGATCAGAATTCCCGAGCGTAGATCGAGCATAATTCGCCGGAGAAGCTCGGGTTCTCACCGGAGAGAAAATTGGCGGATCATGGGGAAAAACGGGACGATGCCGGGGTTTTTATAGACGGGGAAGGGCGACGTTCGGTTGTGATCGAGTTTGCGTCGCCCACGAACGAAATTCGGCCGGGATACGTGATGATCCGGGGCGGTTTCGATTCGGGGTGAGAAGAGTCCGGCCGAGCGCGGGCGCGAGCGCGAGGAGGAAGAAAGGTTGGCGGGTCCCGCGTGTCAGTGGGAGAGAGGGGGGGCGCGTGGCTGCGGGCTGGCGCGGGATTGGGTGGGCTGGCTGGTGGGTTTCGGCCCACTGGCCGGTTTTTTTCTGTTTTCCTTTTTCTTTTTCCATTTCTTTTCTGGTTTGAATTTGAATTTGAATTCCAACTAAGTTTGAAATTCTGCAGCCCATGCAATATGTCCAAAAATTTTAAAATTCCCCTCTTAACAGGAGTTTGGGGTGTTACAGCTGGCGACAGCATGACGTCTGCCTCGACCCTGCCTGAGGCGTAGACTTTCGCCACGCGAACTCTGCCCCAGGCATACGCCACGCAGCATATGCCACAGCCATATGCCCTGCAAGCGGCGTCCCCGGTCTACGGCGCAGCCTTGCCCATACCGGGGTACACTGTGCCAGCAGCAAACCAAGCGTTCGCGGCACCAACGCCTGCGTCAATAGGAGCAGGATGTGCAGCCCTGGCGCCCCACCTTCGCTTCGCGAGGTGGCCGCGCAAGTTTCGGCCGCACCCGCCTGAGAAGTACGACGGCAGCGTCAACCCGGCGGAGTTCCTCCAGATCTACTCCACCGCCGTCCTTGCTGCAGGAGGGGACGAGGCCGTCCTGGCCAACTACTTCCCCGTCGCCTTGACCGGCCCAGCCCGCCCCAGGGTTCCATAACCTCCTGGGGAGAGCTCTGCCGGCAGTTCACCGCCAACTTCGGCAGCTCCTACACCCGGCCTGGCACGGAGCTTGACCTCCATGCCATCCAGCAACAACCTGGAGAGACGCTGCGCTCCTCCATCCAGCGGTTCTCCTAGGTACGCAACACCATCCCGCACATTCAAAGTGTTTCTGTGGTGGTGGCGTTCTGGCAGGGTGTCCGGGACGAGAAGATGCTCGAGAAGTTGGCCACCAGGGAGGTGCAAGACATATCGGATCTCTTCAGCCTGGCAGACAAGTGCACCAGAGCAGAAGATGGGCGTCATTGGCACTCACTGCCAGCCTCCAAAGCCGGAAGGCAGCCCGAAGACGGTGGAGTTCAAGCTAAGCTCCCGACCACATCAGACAGTCAAGAGCCAAGCACCGACTGACTACGTGGTCAGGTGGACACCACCACCAAGAATTCCTGGGGGGGCCCTGAAGATGGAGAACCAGAGCCCCGAGCATCGGTCTTCACCAAGCCCCACTGGATGTTCTACCTCGACGGCGTGCTTCTCCTCATGCCAATGCGGGAGCGGTTTGGGTACCTTGGACCTATGCCATGTACCGCGCGCCGACGACACCGTCGCCAACAACCTGACAGCGAAGGTCTCCACCGGAGCCCCGAAGCTCCAAGGAGTCTTCGAAGGGACGTTGCCGCGACTCACAGCCCGGAGTGCCGACTGGGCGAAGGGGGCGAGACCAGCACCTCGAAGCTGGCGGTCCCGACGGCCATGCAGCCATGGTGACAGCCAAAGGATCGTATGCACCTTGGGGACTCCGTGCTACCCAGCGCCCAAGATCCAGAAGCTCAAGTAGTCCCGATGCATGGACCACGGAAGTCCGGGACTCCTTGAAGGACATCCTTCCTGATGAACGTGCATTCGCTGAACGGATTGTGCGGATGGCTAAGTGCTACGCGCTGGTAGATACTAGCGTGGCTCCACGACATCCTATTGCGGTGCATAACCCAGGAGGAAGGCTGCGACCAGCTCGCAGTAGTCCACGGAGGCGAGTGCTGGGAACGCTCATCATCCCGCACACTGGTCGGTTAAGCCATCCGGCATGGCTCCTACTGACCGAGAGCCACCTGGACGCAGTCAAACTGGTTAGGAGATGCAATGCGTGCCAGGTCCACACCAAGCAGACCCACACAACCGGTGCAGACGCCGCACCCAGAGCCGTCGGGGGATACCGGCTCCTCTATGTCGAGGGCCAGCCAGACTTCCGAGGGCCGGGTCACGGGAATTACCCTTCTACATGGTATGCGGGGCCGAAGCCATGCTTCCCCCTGAGATCGCCATGGGGGTCCCCCCGTGTCCGAGCGTACGACGAAGCCACGCATGACCCGCTCTGCGTGAGGACATCTACCTCATCGTCGAGGCAAGATGGCAAGCCATGCTCCGAACCGCACGGAATCGGCGGGCCTCAGCTGCCCCAGTAAGTTCACCATGCTTACTTAGGTGTTTATTTAAATTACGCATTAATCTATATGATCACCTCCCCACGCTCTAGACAGTGTGCATCCATTGTACACTCGGTTCCCCTTTCCTGCTCTCATGCATAGTCGATATTTGCCATCCTGCCGAAGGCGGTAGTGCTTGGGGTACCTGCCAGAGGCCCGGGGGCCTTTTGGACCTCCCCCTGTAAGGGTACTTTACCGCCAGTTGGTCTCCTTCGAGAAAAGACCTACGCTAGACCTGGGGGTCATGAGCCTTGCCTTGCCCGGTCCTGCACCCAAAGCATGCACACTCTGCCGCCCAACGCTACGGTCTGAGTACTAGGGGGTCGGACGGTTACACCCTAACTGGGGCTGGGGGCCAGACCTCCGGGACAAAGTGCACTGGATTACCCAAGCCCCGTATTCCGGCCCGGGATAGTAAGCCAAATGAGACTAAGGGACAGGAAAGGGAGGACCTCTGAGCAATACCGGACTCCGCCTCCACAGCTGGGCTGAGCTCCGAGGCCAGCCCTCGCCCTCCTTTCAGAGGCGAGCGCTGATGCCGGACCTCACGCCCTTCGTCGGCCTGAGCTCCGATGACCTCCGGACCTCACGCCTTTCGCTGGCCTGAGCTCCGATGACTTCTGGACCTCCGCCCCCACAGCTGGGCTGAGCTCCGATGCCGGCCCTCGCCCTCCTTTCAGAGGCGAGCCCTGATGCCGGACCTCACGCCCTTCGCTGGCCTGAGCTCCGATGACTTCCGGACCTCCGCCCCCATAGCTGGGCCGAGCTCCAAGGCTAGCCCTCGCCCTCCTTTCAGAGGCGAGCGCTGATGTCGGACCTCACACCCTTCGTGGGCCTGAGCTCCGATGACTTCCGAACCTCCGCCCCCATAGCTGGGCCGAGCTCTGATGCCGGCCCTCGCCCTCCTTTCAGAGGCGAGCCCTGATGCCGGACCTTACGCCCTTCGTGGGCCTGTGCTCCGATGACTTCCGGACCTCCGCCCCCACAGCTAGGCCGATCTCCGATGCCAGCCCTCGCCCTCCTTTCAAAGGCGAGCCCTGATGCCGGACCTCACGCCCTTCGTGGGCCTGAGCTCCGATGACTTCCAGACCTCCGCCCCCACAGCTGGGCCGAGCTCCGATGTCAGCCCTCGCCCTCCTTTTAGAGGCGAGCCCTGATGCCGGACCTCACACCCTTCGTGGGCCTGAGCTCCGATGACTTCTGGACCTCCGCCCCCACAGCCGAGCCGAGCTCTGATGCCAGCCCTCGCCCTCCTTTCAGAGGCGAGCCCTGATGCCGGACCTCACGCCCTCCGTGGGCCTGAGCTCCGATGACTTCCCGGACCACCCCTCTTCTTAGAGGCGAGCTCCGAAGCCGGACCTCCCCCTTTCACAGGGGCTGAGCTCCGATGCCAGGCTTCACCGTCTCCTCAGAGGCTGAACTCCGAAGCCGTCAAGACCCTGCCAGCACAGGGAGTACTCAAGTCAATAAAGTGCACGGGTAGGAGAAGGCCCCACCTCGGGCTCGTTACCTCCCTCGAGGTGAGCCCGGGGGCCACTGTCGGTACCCTGAATACCGGGTACCCCCGCGCACAGGGTAAAACTTCCTAAGGACCTCGCTCCCTCTGCAGGGGCGAGGTTTGAAGGCGCCACGTGTCCAGCGGGGCCAGAGCTCCCTTCCCCACGGAAGATAGCTCCGAGCCTGCCACATGGCCCAGGAGGCTGGACCTCACCCCCTCTGTAGGGGCGAGCTCCGAAGGTGCCACGTGTGCAGCGGGACCAGAGCTCCCCTTCCCTCGGAGGATAGCTCCGGGCCTGCCACGTGGCCCAGGAGGCCGGACCTCGCCCCCTCCGCAAGGGCGAGCTCCGAAGGCGCCACGTGTCCGGCAGGGTCGGGGCTCTCCTCTCCTCAAAGGATTGCTCCGAGCCTGCCACGTGGAATGGAAGACCGTACCTCGCCCCTTCCGCGGGGGTCAGCTCCGAAGGCTCCATGTGTCCAGCGGAGCCGGAGCTCCCCCTCTCCTCAGAGGAGAGCTCAGGGTCCGACACGTGGCCAGCAGAGCAGTGCTGCCGCCCGGCGTGGTAAGCAGCCGGAGTAAAGGCGCGCCATTCCTTTACCGTACAAAGCTTTCAAGACCCGCGCCTTCCCGAGACGAAGAGGCGCAGCGCACGCGTGTCAGGAGGCGCTGTGACCAGTCACAGTAAGGATAGACGTACAGTGTCAGAAGCTGCAGTCCATTGAAGGCAGCGACAAGACACGGACAAGACATGCCCTACCATCCCCGCCATCACCAACGGCTGCACGCTACACCTAGCCTGCAGCATGGGCAGCGTGGCAGGACGAGGACCTCGACGCCAGCGCCAAGAAATAGAAGCTGGTAGGAAATCACCCCGGGGCCACCTGTCGGGTCCCCGGGGCCCACCTTGTAAGCCGCCCAGGCCTTGGACTATAAAAGGCTCGGGTAGGCAACGTTAGCAAGGGTTGGCACTCCAGCCATCCACACCCTTGGGTTCGCACTCCAGCAACTCGCACCCTAGACATAACTCACCCTCAAGCTCAGGACTCCGGTTCTGAGCAACAAGCAATACAGCGAGCACCTCTGCTCACCGTGGACGTAGGGTTTTACGCTCCGGCGGCCCGAACCACTTAAAACTCGCCATGTCAAGCTTCTCCCTCTCTCGTCCCTTACGCTGAAGCTCTCCGCAAGCGACTAGCCCCTCCGAAAAAGAACCTCCTCGGGCTGCCCAGAGCAGGTCCGGGGGAAGTGTCGACCACACACTTCGACAGCGACGCCCTGCAGGCGGCCCGCCGCGAGGTAGAGGAGCTTTTGGCCTTGCGGTCCTCCGAGGCGCGTGCGGTCTCGAGCTTCGTTGATCAGGTGGGGTCCGCCTTGGTCCCTCTTGGCTTCAGCCCGGTGAAGGCGGCGGCTCTTGCGCTGAAGGTGGCCGAGGTGATCCCCGCGCTAGAGTCAATCGGCGCCAAGCTGAACAGGCTAGACGCGGTGGTCGCCAGCGAGCTTGAGGCAGAGGGACGGGGCCTGGCCTTGGAGGTTGCCACGCATGTGTTGGCATGCTTCAGGAGCCGGGGCCCTTCTTTCTTACTGGAGCCAGCGAGAGAGGGCCCTGCCGCGGAGCGGGAGGAGACTGCCAGGGCTGAAGTCGGGGATGTGGCCGCCCTTGTAGCCTCTAGGTTCCGACGCGAGCCAGGAGGACCCTAGGACTTGCTTCTTTCTTTTTATCGAGTCTGTAGTCTAGCTCATGGAGCCATGAATAAATAGACTCTTTTGAACCTTTGTGTCTGTGATGCTTTTCTCTTCTTCTTGGTTTTGCCTGGCCAAGCCTTTAGCTCCGCAAGGTACTCAGAGGCCTTCACCAATCTCGAAGCTCTGCACAAACACCTTCCCCGGGTCCTTACTGTATTAAGGGCCCCAGAGGTCTCCAGAGCTCACCCCATGAGGATGGGGAGGTCCGGATCTGCTGGCCACGTGGCGGGCCCGGAGCTCCCCTCTGAGGGGAGGGAGGCCCGGCCCCGTGAGACGCGTGGAGCCTCCGGAGCTCACCCCTGAGGATGGGGCGAGACCCAGCTCTGCCGGCCACGTGGCGGGTCCGGAGCTACCCGCTGAGCAGGGGGGGCTCCGACCCTGCCAGGTACGTGGGGCTTCCGGGGCCCGCCCCTACGGAGGGGGCAGGGTCCGGATCTCTTGGTCTTGCACGGTCCGTAGCGGCCCCCTGGTAGGTGTGGCCAACTGCTTGGGTACTCCTACCATACTCCTGCGTGGAGCCAAGGCCGAAGGGTCCTGCACACAAGCAAGGGAAACGTAATTCTCCTTGGGGCTCCCCCCTTTCCGATCTCATAGTCTTATTTGGCTTACGATCCTGATCTGGTGCACGGTGCTTGGGAATTTTAGTGCGCGACGTGCCGGGGGCTCAGGGCCCCCTGGCCATCGGCAGATATCTCAAACGCGACCGCCCTAGGCAGGATAGCAAATGCTGACTAGAGGTGAGAATGGGAAAAAGGGGACTGAGTGTATGGTGAACATACCCAGGAAGTGCGGTCATAAAAATTAATACGTAATTTGAATGAGCATAAGGGAAGAGCAAAGTAGGACATGTTCTTTCCCTATAAATTTCCATAGGAGGAAAGCAGGCTAACCATGGAGGCAGCGACCCGCCCCATTAAAAGGGAAGCAAGACTCTATGCGCTTAGGGTCGGAACCAGGCCAAGCTGAACGTAGTCCTGGACCGTCCCCTGAGACTTAGCTGCTCCGAGCGTTGTTCCTGGACTCTATGGGATCTGTTAAAAAGAAGAGACTGTCCTACTATTGCTCTAAGGGTAGAACTTACGGAGGTGTTCGATGTTCCAGGGGTTCAGGAGCGGATCCCCATCCTTAGTGGAAAGGCGTACGCACCCGGGGCGGCACACTTTCGTGACTCGGAAGGGGCCTTCCCAGCTGGGGGAGAGCTTGTGGGTCCCTTTGCGAGAAAGTATGCGCCACAACACCAAGTCGCCTTCCTGCAGCTCCCGGACACACACAGACCTTTGGTGGCAGCGCCGAAGCGCTTGTCTGTATCGTGCGTTGCGGAGTGCTGCATGTAACCAGACCTCGTCGACGAGGTCGAGGTCTTCACGCAGGAGGTTGTCCTGCGCGGCTTCGTCGTAAGCCGGGACACGGTGAGACTTCATGGTGATCTCTGGGGGAAGCATAGCCTCGGCTCCGTACACCATGAAGAAGGGTGTCTTTCCGGTGGCCCGGCTCTGGGATGTCCGGTTAGCCCATAGTATGCTCGGAAGCTCGTCCACCCATTTGGCACCATGTTTCTTCAAGCCATCATAAGTGCGGGTCTTGAGGCCCCAAAGAATCTCGACGTTGGCCCTCTCAACCTGTCCGTTGCTCTTTGGATGAGCAACAGAGGCATAGCACACCTGGATGCCGAGGTCTTCGCGGTATTCTTGGAACGCTGCGCTAGTAAACTGGGTCCCGTTGTCAGTGATGATTCTGTTCGGGACCCCAAACCGACAGACGATGGACTTGATGAATTTTACTATGGACTGCTTGTTGATGGTGACGACGGGTGTGGCTTCCGGCCACTTGGTGAACTTGTCAACAGCTACGTAGAGGTACCGAAATCCCCCGACGGCTCTGGGGAATGGTCCCAGGATGTCCAACCCCCATACGGCGAATGGCCATGAGGGCGGGATCATCTGTACCGCCTGAGCCAGTGTATGGATCTGCTTGGCGTGGAACTGGCACGCCTTGCAGCTCTCGACCAGCTTAACGGCATCCTGGAGTGCTGTCGGCTAGTAGAAGCCATGCCGGAAGGCTTTACCGACAAGCGTGCGTGAGGAAGAGTGACTCCCACATTCGCCTCCATGGATCTCAGCGAGCAAGTCGCAGCCTTCCCCCTGGGTTATGCACCGCAATAGGACGTGGTTGGCACCACGCCGGTAGAGATCCCCTTCTACCAGCGCGTATCTCTTAGCCATGCGCACGATCCGTTCAGCGGGTACATGTTCATCAGGGAGGATGTTATCTTTCAAGTAGTCCTGGATCTCCGTGATCCATGCATCAGGTCTGACTTGAGCTTCTGGATCTTGAGCTTTGGGTTGCACGGAGTCCCCAGTGACGCTTACGATCCTTGGCGGCGTCCATGGTTGCAGGGCCGCCGGGACCACCAGCTTCGAGGTGCTGGTCCAGCCCCCTTTGTCTGGCTCGGCGGGCCGGGCTGTGGGCCGCAGCAACGTCCTCTCGAAGACTCCTTCGGGCACAGGGGCCACGGTGGAGGCCTTCGTTGAGAGGTCGTCAGCTGCGGAATTGCCAGCACGCGGTATGTGGCGCAGGTCCAAGGCGAGGAAGTCTTTCTCTAACATTTGCACGTGGAGCAGATAAGCAGCTACCTGCGGGTCATTGCAGGAGCATTCACCCTTAATTTGCTTGATAACCAGCTGGGAGTCGCCTTGTGCCAACAACTGGCGAGCGCCCAGAGACAGGGCTGTCTATAGGCCAAAGATGAGTGCTTCATACTCTGCCATGTTGTTGGTTGCCTTGAAATTGAGACACACGATGTACCCAAACTGCTCCCCCGATGGCATGAGAAGCAGTACGCCGGCACCAGCCCCTGCTTTCGTGAGGAGCCGTCAAAGAAGAGCGTCCAGTGAGGCTCGGTGAAGACCGGAGCTCGGTGCTTTGGTTCACCGTCTTCGTGGCCCCCTGGGTCAGCCTTCGTTGGTGTCCACTCAGCCACGAAGTCAGCCAGTGCTTGGCTTTTGACTGCATGGCGAGGAAGGAAGTCCAGCTCAAACTCCGCCAGCTCCGCTGCCCATTTAGCGACGTTGCCAGTCGCATAGGGGCTGTGAAGGATCGTCTTCAGCGGATAGGAGGTGACTACCGAGACCCGGTGGGCCTGAAAGTAGTGGCGGAGCATCCTGGACGCCACGAGCACTGCATACAGCAGCTTGTGGACCTCCGGGTACCTTGTCTTGGCGTCATGGAGGACTTCGCTGATGTCGTAGACAGGCCTCTGGATGGTCCGGACCCTCTCTCTTAGGTCAGAGAGGTCTTCATCCATTGGCTCAGGCCTGCCGGAGGTGAGTGGGTCCAGGGGGGCTTCTGGGAGTTAGGACTCGAAGGCTCCTAAGCCACCTTGGCTGTCTGTACCCACGATATGGGGTACCCCCGCGCACAGGGGAAAATGCCTAAGGATCTCGCCCTTCTCCGCAGGGAGAGCTCCGAAGGCGCCACGTGTCCAGCGAGGTCGAGCCTCCCTCTCCTCAGAGGAGAGCTCCGAGCCCGCCACGTGGCCAGCAGCAGCCGGACCTCCCCCTCCGTGGGGAGAGCTCCGAAGGCGCCACGTGTCCCGCGGGACCGGACCTCCCCCTCCACAGAGGAGAGCTCCGGGTTCGCCACGTGGCTGACAGAAGCCGGACCTCCCCCCTCCGCGGGGAGAGGTCCGAAGGCTCCACGTGTCCCACGGGGCCAGACCTCCCTCTCCTCACAGGAGAGCTCCGGGCCCACCACGTGTCTAGCAGAACAGCGCCGCCTGCCCCCGCGCGGTAGGCAGCAGGCGTAAAGATGCACCATACCTTGCCCGTACAAGGTATTCAAGGCCCGCGCCTTCCCAAGACGCGGAGACGCGGAGCACGCCTCTGTCAGGTGCCGTTGCGCCCAGTCGCATCACAGACTGGCATGCAGTGTCAGAACCTTCCAGTCAATAAACACAGCGACAAGACATCCCCTGCCGCCCCCGCCGTCATCAACCACTACGACTAGCATGCGGCATGGGCAGGGCGGCAGAACGAAGACTCGGAAGCCTTCGGCAGAGACAACTACCGACATAACTGCGGATACGATAGTCGGCAGGAAATCTCCCCGGGACCACCTGTCGGGTCCCGGGCCCCCCTTGTAAGCCACACGAGCCTTAGACTATAAAAGGCTCGGGTAGGCAACGTTAGCGAGGGTTCGCACTCCAGCCATTCAGAGCAACAAGCAATACAGCGAGCGCCTCTGCTCACCGTGGACGTAGGGTTTTACGCTCCGGCGGCCCAAACCACGTAAAACTCACCGTGTCAAGCTTCTCCCTCACTCGTCCCTTACGCTTAAGCTCTCTGCAAGTGACTAGCCCCTCCGAAAAGGAACCTCCGCGGGCTGCCCAGAGCAGGTCCGGGGGAAGTGTCGACCACACACTTCGACATTTGGCGCGCCAGGTTAGGGGCTTTTCCCTCGCGCGACGAGTTTCTGCCGACGAAGATGACGAATCTTCCTTCAGCGGCAAGCTCTCCTCCCCCGCGTTCACGACGGACCATGAATAGCGGGGAATACGTGTCGACACACTCAGGACGGAGTGTGTCGGTGCAAGCTGGAAGCCAGCAGCCGACTCTGGCAACGCCGACTCCGGCAATGCAGGCTCCAACTAGCGTGAGATCTTCTGCAGCGCTGAGCTTCCCCCAAGGGGGCGCACTAGCTGCAGCAAGAGCGCTACTGCACAATCCACCTGCTGGGGACGCGCCTCAGGCAGCGACCCAGCAGTGGATTCGCGAAGTAGACCGTCTTGTCATCGCCGCCGCAAACCCTCGACTTCGGCGGGGACGACGTTCCGGCCAACCGGCTGTGTCGCTGACGCGCACGCGAATGGTTGACGGGCAGACGCAGATTCCAGCTCCACCAGGCTCCCATCGACGGACCTGAGGACAGAGCTGGAACGATGCCACTTGGGCCAAGATGCCCGAGTGTTCCTCGAGCGACGTCGAGAAAGGCGTCGCAACCAAGAGGCCGGCGACAGCATGACGTCAGCCTCGACCCTGCCTGAGGCGCAGACCTTCGCCATGCTATCTCTGCCCCAGGCATACGCCACGCAACATATGCCACAGCCATATGCCCTGCAAACGGCGCCCCCTGTCTATGGCGCAGCCTTGCCCATACCGGGGTACACAGTGTCTGCAGCGAACCAAGCATTCGCGGCACCAGCGCCTGCAGCAACAGGGGCAGGATGTGCGGCCCTGGCGCCCCACCTTCGCTTCGCGAGGTGGCCGCGCAAGTTTCGGCCGCACCTGCCCGAGAAGTACGACAGCAGCGTCAACCCGGCGGAGTTCCTCCAGATCTACTCCACCGCTGTCCTTGCTGCAGGAGGGGACGAGGCCGTCATGGCCAACTACTTCCCCGTCGCCTTGACCGGCCCAGCCCGGTCTTGGCTCATGAACCTCCCCCAGGGTTCGATAACTTCCTGGGGAGAGCTCTGCCGACAGTTCACCGCCAACTTCGGCAGCTCCTACACCCGGTGGCACGGAGCTCGACCTCCACACCATCCAGCAACAACCTGGGGAGTCACTGCGCTCTTTCATCCAGCGGTTCTCCCAGGTGCACAACACCATCCCGCACATTCAAAGTGCTTCGGTGGTGGTGGCGTTCCGGCAGGGTGTCCGGGACGAGAAGATGCTTGAGAAGCTCGCGTCCAGAGAGGTCTTCAGCCTGGCGGACAAGTGCGCCAGAGCAGCAGAAGGGCGGAACTGGCACTCGCTGCCAGCCTCCGAGTCGGGAGGACAGCCCGGATCTGGCGCTGCTTCCTATGGAGACGGCAAGAAGGCCAAGAACCGGGGCGGTGGCAAGATGAAGTCACCGGCCGCAGCTCCCATTGCCGCAGCAGTGGCGCCCAGTGGAGCTCGGGGGCCGCGCCCCGACAAAAGGCAGCGGCAGTCACCAGCCCCAGAAGGTGACCAAGACAAGCTATGCCCCATGCATGGCAGCTGTCGCCATAATACTGCCGAGTGCCAGGAGATTCGGAAGCTCGCGGAGCGCTTCCGCAAAGGGAAGCAGCAGCGGACTGATGCCCCACCCTTCAGCCAAAGGGAGGGCAAGCAGAAGGTCGACGCCCCAGACAGCGTCAACCACCAAGTGGGGTTCCAGGAGCCTCAGCGTGCAGTGAAGGCGGTGCGCAACCATGAGGACTCCAGCTCCAGCAATGATGAGCGTCGAAAGAAGCTCTACGTTATGTACGGCGGGTCCGCCGACCCCTCATCCCGAAGCGCGGTTAAGACTCTACGCCGAGCAGTAGCGTCGGTGGCTCCACTCCCAGGTGCCGCACGGCACCTCAAGTGGATGGGAACCCCCATCAGCTTTGATGCCACCGACTGCCCCAGGAACATGGCTGGGGCCGGCCAACTGCCACTCTTGGTAGCGCCCACCATCGTCAACGTGAGGATGTACCACGTTTTGGTAGATGGCGGAGCTGGGATAAACCTCATCAGCCGTGCAGCTTTCCAGAAGCTGCAGATCCCGATGGCCAAGCTCACACCGTCGAGCCCTTTCTCAGGGGTAGGGCCGGGACAAGTCGTCCCCTACAGTAACATCAGCCTTCCGGTGACCTTTGGGACACCGGACATCTATCAGACAGAGTACATTCTGTTTGACGTAGCAGAGATCGACCTTCCCTTCAACGCCATAATCGGCAGGCCAGCCCTGTACCTGTTCATGGCAGCAGCCCACTACGGCTACCTCGTCCTAAAGATGCCTACACCAACAGGCATCCTCAGGATTCGTGGGGACCGCACTGCTGCAGTGTCGGCCTTGGAAAAGCTCCAGGCACTCGCGACACCACGAGCACCAGCCCCTGGCAGTGCGGATCCAGACCGGCTCCGCCCGAGCGCACGCCACCATGCCTCTGCCGCTGCACCCCGTGTGCAACCCCTCGACAAGGACGACGCCCCCCTGAAGGTCATCCAAGTCGGCGCCGACGCTGCCCAGACCACCCGGGTAGCCGGGGGCCTGGATAGTAAATAGGAAGGCGTGCTCATCACCTTCCTCCGGCACAATGTCGACGTGTTTGCATGGCAGCCGTCGCAGATGCCGGGGATCCCTAGGGAGGTGATTGAGCACCACTTGAAGATCTTCCCCGAAGCCCGGCCAGTCCTACAGAAGCCTCGCAAGGAGTCCATCGAGCGCCAGAACTTCATCCGAGAAGAGGTCAAGAAGCTGCTAGATGCTGGCTTCATACGGGAAGTCCACCACCCCCGGTGGTTGGCGAACCCCGTCGTTGTCTCGAAGGCCAGTGGGAAGCTCCGGATGTGCATCGACTACACCAGTCTCAATAAGGCATGTCCCAAAGATCCATTCCCTCTCCCCAGAATAGATCAAATAGTAGACTTGACATCAGGCTGCGATATGCTGTGCTTCCTAGACGCCTACTCGGGTTTCCATCAGATCCCCATATCTAGAGAATATGAAGAGCACACCTCCTTCATCACAGTAGATGGCCTGTATTGTTATGTCTCTATGCCTTATGGCCTAAAGAATGCTCTCCCCACCTTTGTACGTGCAATGCACAAAACCTTTGGAGAGTTAATAATAGACTTAGTTGAGGTGTATGTCGATGACATCGTTGTCAAGGTCAGGCAGAGTTCATCCTTGTTAGATAACCTAGCCTTAGTCTTTGACAAATTGCGCTCCACGCGCACCAAGCTGAACCCCGACAAATGTGTGTTCGGTGTATCCTCTGGGAAACTCTTAGGATTCCTGGTCTCGCACCGGGGAATTGAGGCCAACCCAGAGAAGATCAAGGCCATCAACTTGATGCGGCCTCCTGGCCGCGTCAAAGAAGTCCAGAAACTCACGGGATGCCTAGCCGCGCTGAGTCGGTTTATACCGAGACTAGCAGAGCGGGCACTCCCCTTCTTTAAGCTCCTGCGCAGATCCGGTCCATTTGCCTGGACTGACGAAGCAGAAGAAGCTTTCCAGGAGTTGAAGTAGCCTGCTCCGGTAGCAGGAGACAGACGCCAGGAAACCCCGGAGGTCCAAGACGGCCTCCCGGACCTTCAAGACAACCTCCCGGAGGTCCAGGGCGGCCTCCCGGACCTCCAAGACGACCTCCCGGGGGTCCAACGGGACCCCCAGGGGCCCAACGGGACCTCTCGGAGATCCAGCGGGAGCTCCCGGAGCTCCCGGAAAACCAACGGGACCTCCCGGAGGGCCAAGGGGGCTTAGGAGCCTTCGAGTTCCAACTCCTAGAAGCCCCCCTGGACCCACTCATCTCCGGCAGACCAGAGCCCGTGGAAGAAGACCTCTCTGACCTAAGAGAGAGGGTCTGAACCGTCCAGAGGCCTGTCTACTACATCAGCGAAGTCCTCCACGATGCCAATACAAGGTACCTGGAGGTCCACAAGCAGCTGTATGCAGTGCTCATGGCGTCCAGGAAGCTCCGCCACTACTTTCAGGCCCACCGGGTCTCGGTAGTCACCTCCTATCCGCTGAAGACGATCCTTCACAGTCCCCATGCGACTGGCAACGTCGCTAAATGGGCAGCGGAGCTGGCGGAGTTCGAGCTGGACTTCCTTCCTTGCCATGCAGTCAAAAGCCAAGTGCTGGCTGACTTCGTGGTAGAGTGGACACCAACAAAGGCTGACCCAGGGGGCCACGAAGACGGTGAACCAGAGTACCGAGCTCCGGTCTTCACCGAGCCCCACTGGACGCTCTTCTTGGACGGCTCCTCGCGAAAGCAAGGGGCCGGTGCCGGCGTACTGCTTCTCATGCCATCGGGGGAGCAGTTTGGGTACATGGTGCGTCTCAATTTCAAGGCAACCAACAACATGGCAGAGTATGAAGCACTCATCTTTGGCCTACAGACAGCCCTGTCTCTTGGCGCTCACCAGTTGTTGGCACAGGGCGACTCCCAGCTGGTTATCAAGCAGGTTAAGGGTGAATGCTCCTGCAATGACCCGCAGCTAGCTGCTTATCTGCTTCACGTGCAGATGTTGGAGAAAGACTTCCTTGCCTTGGACCTGCGCCACGTACCGCGCACTGGCAATGCCGCAGCTGACGACCTTTCAACGAAGGCCTCCACCGGAGCCCCTGTGCCCGAAGGAGTCTTCGAGAGGACGTTGCTGCGGCCCACAGCCCGGCCCGCCGAGCCGAGCGAAGGGGGCTGGACCAGCACCTCGAAGCTGGCGGTCCCGGCGGCCCTGCAGCCATGGATGCCACCAAGGATCGTAAGCGTCACTTGGGACTCCGTGCAACCCAACACTCAAGATCTAGAAGCTCAAGTCAGACCCGATGCATGGATCACGTAGATCCGGGACTACTTGAAAGACAACATCCTCCCTGATGAATGTGTATCTGCTGAATGGATCGTGCGCATGACTAAGAGATACGCGTTGGTAGAAGGGGATCTCTACCGGCGTGGCGCCAACCACGTCCTATTGCGGTGCATAACCCAGGGGGAAGGCTGCGACTTGCTCGCTGAGATTCATGGAGGCGAATGTGGGAGTCACTCTTCTCACGCACGCTTGTCGATAAAGCCTTCCGACATGGCTTCTACTGGCCGACAGCACTCCAGGATGCCGTCAAGCTGGTTGAGAGCTGCAAGGCGTGCCAGTTCCACGCCAAGCAGATCCATACACCGGCTCAGGCGGTACAGATGATCGCGCCCTCATGGCCGTTTGCCGTATGGGGGTTGGACATCCTGGGACCATTCCCCAGAGCCGTCGGGGGATTCCGGTACCTCTATGTCGCCATCGACAAGTTCACCAAGTGGCCGGAAGCCACACCAGTCGTCACCATCAACAAGCAATCCGCAGTAAAGTTCATCAAGTCGATTGTCTGCCGGTTCGGGGTCCCGAACAGAATCATCACCAACAACGGGACCCAGTTCACCAGCGCAGCGTTCCAAGACTACTGCGAAGACCTTGGCATCCAGGTGTGCTACGCCTCTGTTGCTCACCCAAAGAGCAATGAGCAAGTCGAGAGGGCCAACGCCGAGATTCTTCGGGGCCTCAAGACTCGCACCTATGCCAGCCTGAACAAACATGGTGCCAATTGGGTGGATGAGCTTCTGAGCACACTATGGGCTAACCGGACATCCCAGAGCCGGGCCACCGGAGAGACACCCTTCTTCATGGTGTATGGGGCCGAAGCTGTGCTTCCCCCAGAGATTACCATGAAGTCTCACCGTGTCCGAGCTTACGACAAAGCCGCGCAGGACAACCTCCGGCGTGGAGAAATCGACCTCGTCGACGAGGTCCGATTGCATGCAGCACTCCGTAACGCATGGTACAGACAAGCGCTCCGTCGCTACCACCAGAGGTCTGTGCGTGTCCGGGAGCTGCAGGAAGGCGACCTGGTGCTGCGGCACATACTTTCTCGTGAAGGGACCCACAAACTCTCCCCTAGTTGGGAAGGTCCCTTCCAAGTCACAAAAGTGTGCCGTCCCGGGTGCGTACGCCTTTCCACCAAGGATGGGGACCCACTCCCGAACCCTTGGAACATAGAACACCTCCGTAAGTTCTACCCCTAGAGCAATGATAGGACAATCTCTTCTTTTCGTAATAGATTCCGTAGAGTCCAGGAACAGCGCTCGGAGCAGCTAAGCCTCAGGGGACAGTCCAGGACTACGTTCAGCTTTGCCTGGTTCCGACCCCAAGCGCGTAGAGTCTTGCTTTCCTTCTTAATGGGGCGGGTCGTGGCCTCCATGTTTAGCCTGCCTTCCTCCTATGGAAATTTATATGAAAAGAAACCTGTCGTACTTTGCTCTTCCCTTGTGCTCATTTAAATTACGCATTAAATTTTTATGACTACACTTCCGGCGTATGTGTGACACCCTCATCTCGGGTGTCAGCATATGTTCATGTTTTATGAAGAAGAAAAACATTTTAAGAAAAGAAGGAACAGAGACAAGTATCAAAAAGATAGCCAATAATGCTCTCCAAGAGCACCGAAGGCAACTTCCACGGCTAGCAGACCACGTGGCGTGTTCGGAGCTCATGCCCGAGACATTTGGGAGAGGTCCTCCGTCAAACTAGCTACGTGGCAGGCTTGAGGGTCACCTCCGCAATTGAAAAGAGGTCCGACCCTGTGGGACACGTGCTGCCGCGGAGATAGCTTCTGCGGAAGAAGCAAAGGCATTTTTCATAGGACACGTGTCATCCACGGAGCTAGTCCTCGCGGAAATAAGAGGACAAGTCGCGGGGGATACGTGTCAATCTCGGAGCTCATCTCAGAGAAGTCCGGATCTATCGAACACGTGTCGCCACCGGAGCTTATCACCGGAAGGTCCGTCGCAGCTAAACACGTGTCGACCTCGGGGCATGTCCCTAAGGGAAGGAGAGCGGAAAGATCGGCACCCACACGTGGCGTGCGCGGAGCTCGTCTCCGAAGAAGAGGGAGGTCTTGATCGATTGACACGCGGCACAACCGGAGCTCGTCTCCACGGATGAGGAGATACCAGGCCCAGAGGACACGTGGAGCTTCCGGAGCTCATCATCACGGAGGTAACGAGTTCTGAAGCAGCTGTTACGCGTAAGGACACCGGTACGCAACAGAAACCGATCTAAAATACACAATGGTTACCGAAGATAAGACGTCAGGATCTAACAAAGATCTGAATAAGACTCTTATTCGGGATCCAATCAGATTAGGACTCTTCTCTTCCCGATTATAAATAGAACCCAAAACCTCTGGCCAAAATCACGAACTTCTCTTTCAACTCCTGAGCCGACGACTTAGCGCTCTAGCCCTAACTCGCCGAGCAAAACATCGCTGAAGCGCAACAAGGGAGATCATCGGAGAAGAACCGAGTGGTCTGAGGAGGACCTCAAAGTCAAGAAGAGCGTGAGGTAGGACTTCAATACCACCTTACGACATCATGGTGTTCATCTCTTGCATCTATTCTTCAATTCCTTTCGATCACTTGATGATCAGTTTGATCTAAAAACAAGATCATCGCCACGACCACCTTTGAACCGAACACCTCTGTCCATGCAAGCCATGCAAGGGCATACCAATCTAATAAAAAACATAGGATAGCATGCATGAGCATCATCGCATCTAGTTTAGGGTTTGTGCATGATATTGATTGCTGTGAATTTTGTATGCACGTGAATCCTACATAGCAGAACAAGCTCAGGGAGCTGTCTACGACGGGCTGCAGCAACAAGGTTTTGAGAATCAAGAACAACCGGAACCGCAAGAACAAGGCAAGTGCTCCTTGACCATGTTGATCCTATGTTTTGGGTAAAACTATTTTGTTTTGCGAAAAGGTGTGTGTGCTGAGTCAAACATGATGGGAAAACCCTTTTTATAGGAGTTTACTAGTTTTGATTAAACCATCCTTGTCGCCTGGGAAGTTTATGAGTCGGGTATGGTTTTTGCTTTATGCTTCGCTGAGTCCATGGGATTGGGAAGCGAGATAGATGTGTCTAGCTAACTGCATTCGTACTAATAATAAGTAACTGATGAGGTTAATAAACATGGATCGGAGGGAGATCTAGGCAAGCCTGGGTTTGTGAATGAGGTAGCATGAGAGGGTGGTTTTGCTTGCCGCAGATCTAAGGACCGGTTCATGCATGCACATGCCAGGATAACAGTGCCACCACAAGGCCAAGTATGGGTGCGGCTTAGCTGAGTAATTAGGTAAGTTGCTAGAGTGTTATGGACTGTGGAAGGCGCGGGGAATGGGAGTCGAGTGAGGACTGCCCTTGGAACTGCATGGCACAAGAGGGGGCCCGTGGGTGGGAGAATTGGAGATTCTAGCCTGCCGGTGAAACCTTAGTGAGTCCATACATCTAGTAACCCCTTTGTAAAGGCTATTTTGTGATCTCTTGACCATACACCGACGGTTGTGTACTGGTATAATGGAGGTTCTGCAGTCGCCGACGGGTGACGAAATCACAAACTTGTGGGTAAAGAGGTGCAAACTCTGCAGAGTCTAAAACTATCATGATAGCCGAGCTTACGGTCATGAGCACCTGGCTAAACTGCCATGATTTGATGTGATGGTTACTGGAATAGTTATTGGGAAGGTTCTTGGTTATGGTTATTGGTTATGGTTTGGTTTGGGACTGTTGAGTCCGGAAGGTAAGATGGTTGTGTGACTGATGAGTCATATGAGATTGGTCTCGGTGCGAGACGAGGTTGTTTTATGAGGTGAGATGGAAGCGAATACGAGGAGGTATTTGTGAGTATGAATAAAAGATTGGTTAATGTTCGGATGGAACACGGGAAGTGATGGAGGTATGTTGGTAATTTAATACATGTTGGGATTACATTTAAACGTAAGTTGTTGTTCTATCATGGTTTTTACAGAACTGCTATTCTGCAAATAAGCCTTTTATACCTACCTTGTTTATGAGCTGCATATCATGTGTTATTCCCGCACTTGCTGAGTACATCATTGTACTCAAACTTGCACTATTATTTCTTCATCAACAGCAAGAGAAGACTACTATGAAGACCGAGTAGAGCATTATGGTGTGTGATCTTTTCTCAACCTTGCCTGTGGAGGGAGTAGAGATGGAGCCACTTCTGCTTAGTTTTGCTTCCGCATTTAAATAAAGATTTCCGCTGCGTAGAAATAAAGACTTCTGCTGTGAGCATGAGTCCAAGACTCATGAGGTGTTGTAATAAACTCTGTTATTCGTGGTAATATATAATCTGAATTCAGTTTGTGGAAAGTATGTGTATGTGTGATGAACATCCTGGGCACACATATGCATTAGTTCTCGGTTCCGTGGCTTTCCACAGAATTGAGGGCGTCACAGTATGCTCACCATGCGCTCAGCTCCCTCTTCTCATTCTCACCTCTAGTCGGCATTTGCTGCCCTACCAAAGGCGGTTGCGTTGGAGGTACATGCCGATGGCCAAGGGGGCCCCGAGCTCCCGGCACTTCGCGCACTGTAGTCCCCAAGCACCACGCAAGTGGATGGGGGCCGTAAGCCAAATAAGACTATGAGATAGAGGAGGGGGAGCCCCCAAGGAGAATTACGTTTCCCTTACTTGTGTGCAGGACCTCTCGGCCTTAGCTCCCCACAGGAGTATAGTAGGTGCACCCAACCAATGGGACACACCTACCAGGGGGCCGCTACGGGATCGCGCAAGACCGGAACTCCAAGGTAAGACCGAAGAATCCGGACCTCGCCACCTCCGCAGGGGCGAGACCCGAAGGTCCCACTTGTCCAGCGGGGTCGAACCTCCCTCTCCTCAGGGGGGAGCTCCAGGCCCGCCACATGGCCGACAGAAGCCGGACATCCCCCCCTCTGCGGGGAGAGGTCCGAAGGCTCCACGTGTCCCACGGGGCAGGACCTCCCTCTTCTCAGAGAAGAGCTTTGGGCCCGCCACGTGGCCGGCAGATCTGGACCTCCCCATCCTCATGGGGCGAGCTTCGGAGACCTCGGGGACCTTAATACAGTAAGGACCCGGGGAAGGTGCCTGTGCAGAGCTTCGAGATTGGTGAAGGCCTCTGAGTACCTTGCGGAGCTAAGGGCTCAGCCAGGCAAAACCAAGAAGAAGACAGAAAACATCACAGGCACAAACATTCAGGAGAGTCTATTTATTCATGGCTCCATGAGCTGGGCTATAGACTCGATAAAAAAACCTAGGGTTCCCCTGGCATGTCCAGAACCTAGAAGCTGCAAGAGAGGCCACGTCCCCGACTTCAGCCCTGGCGGCGTTCTCCCACTCTGTGACCCGAGCGCAGGGATCACCTCGGCCACCACCAGCGCAAGGGCCGCTGTCATCAAGGACGCTTCTGAAGCCCCCTCCGCCGCTTCAGCAGTCTCCTTGAAGACTCCTCTGACCCGAGCGCGGGGACCACCTCGGCCATCACCAGCGCAAGGGCCGGTGTCATCAAGGATGCTTCTGAAGCCCCCTCCACTGCTTCAGCGGTTTCCTTGGAGACTCTGCCGCCTGGAGTCCTCCTTGGTGCTTCAACGATTTCCTTGGAGACTCCTCCACCTGAAACCTCCTCGGCGTGTCAGCAGTTTCTTTGGAGACTCCACCGCCTGAGGAGAAAGGACGCAACGCTAGGAAACTTTCAGCCCGTCGTCGCTCAAGAGGAGTCCCGTCGGGATGATAAACCTGAGGCCTCTTGGAGGCGCCACCTCCAGAGGCAAGGCGTGCAGGCTCCCCGGATCACTGACTTGGTGCAGACGCCGCCGCCGGAGGAAATCGAGTGCGATCCCCCTCCGAAGGCGGGTTAGAAGCCATGAGAGAAGAAAAGGCCGCAGAGACTCAAGGAAGGTGCAAGTGCTGGAAGCCTTATAAGGGGAGCCTACCCACGTTGCGGCTTCCTTTCACACCTTCCAGGTACAATTCAAAGCGATTCGAAACTCTTCGAATACGCCGCATCGACAACCGCTTTGGCTCCAAGACCGAGCGCCGATGACAGGTGGACCCAAGCCGCCCAGCTGAAGTGGTGGGTCAAGGAGTCAGTCTCCCAAGAAGACGAGCCGGCGAGGCGCTTCGGCGGTTCCCAAGAAAGCGCCGCAACATGCAGAAGTGGCAGCCTTGGGAACCGCCGTAGTAAAAGCAACCATCAAGTGGGCGCACGCTCCCACGATCCCGCGACTGTTCGTGCTCCGGCAGCGGTCAATGCGGGACTTAGAGAAAGTGCGCGGAACTGATGAGACGGAGGCCCCACCTCGGGCTCACTATCTCCCCCGAGATGGGCTCGGGGGCCACTATCGGTACCCGCGATATGGGGTACCCCCGCGCACAGGGGAAAATGCCTAAGGATCTCGCCCTTCTCCGCAAAGAGAGCTCCGAAGGCGCCACGTGTCCAGCGAGGCCGGGCCTCCCTCTCCTCAGAGGAGAGCTCCGGGCCCGCCACGTGGCCAGCAGCAACCGGACCTCCCCCCTCCGTGGGGAGAGCTCCGAAGGCGCCACGTGTCCCGCGGGACGGACCTCCCCCTCCACAGAGGAGAGCTCCGGGCTCGCCACGTGGCCGACAGAAGCCGGACCTCCCCCCTCCGCGGGGATAGGTCCGAAGGCTCCACGTGTCCCGCGGGGACGAACCTCCCTCTCCTCAGATGAGAGCTCCGGGCCCGCCACGTGTCCAGCAGAACAGCGCTGCCTGCCCCCGCGCGGTAGGCAGCAGGCGTAAAGACACACCATACCTTGCCCGTACAAGGTATTCAAGGCCCGCGCCTTCCCAAGACGCGGAGACACGGAGCACGCCTCTGTCAGGTGCCGTTGCGCCCAGTCGCATCACAGACTGGCACGCAGTGTCAGAACCTGCCAGTCAATAAACACAACGACAAGACATCCCCTGCCGCCCCCGCCGTCATCAACCACTGCGACTAGCATGCGGCATGGGCAGGGCGGCAGAAGGAAGACTCAAAAGCCTTCGGCAGAGACAACTACTGACATAACTGCGGATACGATAGTCGGCAGGAAATCTCCCAGGGACCACCTGTCGGGTCCCGGGCCTCCCTTGTAAGCCACACAAGCCTTGGACTATAAAAGGCTTGGGTAGGCAACGTTAGCGAGGGTTCGCACTCCAGCCATTCAGAGCAACAAGCAATACAGCGAGCGCCTCTGCTCGCTGTGGACGTAGGGTTTTACGCTCCGGCGGCCCGAACCACGTAAAACTCGCCGTGTCAAGCTTCTCCCTCACTCGTCCCTTACGCTTAAGCTCTCCGCAAGTGTCTAGACCCTATGAAAAAGAACCTCCGCGGGTTGCCCAGAGCAGGTCCGGGGGAAGTGTCCACCACACACTTCAACATTGGCCTTCCGAGAGGTCCCGCTGGTTTTCCGGGAGCTCTAGGAGGTCCCGCTGGATCTCCGGGAGGTCCCGTTGGGCCCCGGGGGGTCCCGTTGGACCCCCGGGAGGTTGTCTTGGAGGTCCCGGGGACGCCCCGGACCTCCGGGAGGTTGTCTTGGAGGTCCGCGAGGCCGTCCTGGACCTCCGGGAGGTTGTCTTGGAGGTCCGAGAGGCCGTCTTGGACCTTCGGGGTTTCCTGGCGTCTGTCTCCTGCTACTAGAGCAGGCTGTGATGACGAGAGGTCCGGCCGCTCTGCGACAAGGACCATACTTACCACTTCAGTTGTCGCCGCGATGTAGAGCAACAAATGCTCTCCGGGCTCGGGGGCTACCATGATAGGTAGGGTCGTCAGGAGTTGCTTCAACTCCTGGAAAGCTTCTTCTGCTTCGTCAGTCCAGGCAAATGGACCGGATTTGCGCAGGAGCTTAAAGAAGGGGAGCGCCCGCTCTGCTAGCCTCGGTATAAACCGACTCAGCGCGGCTAGGCATCCCGTGAGTTTCTGGACTTCTTTGATGCGGCAGGAGGCCGCATCAAGTTGATGGCCTTGATCTTCTCTGGGTTGGCCTCAATTCCTCGGTGTGAGACCAGGAATCCTATGATTTTCCCAGAGGATACGCCGAACACACATTTGTCGGGGTTCAGCTTGGTGCGCGTGGAGCGCAATTTGTCAAAGACTAAGGCTAGGTTATCTAACAAGGATGAACTGTGCCTGACCTTGACAACGATGTCATCGACATACACCTCAACTAAGTCTCTTACTAACTCTCCAAAGGTTTTGTGCATTGCACGTACAAGGGTGGGGAGAGCATTCTTTAGGCCATAAGGCATAGAGACATAACAATACAGGCCATCTACTGTGATGAAGGAGGTGTGCTCTTCATCTTCTCTAGACATTGGGATCTGATGGAAACCCGAGTAGGCGTCTAGGAAGCACAGCATATCGCAGCCTGATGTCGCGTCTACTATTTGATCTATTCGGGGGAGAGGGAATGGATCTTTGGGACATGCCTTATTGATACTGGTGTAGTCGATGCACATCCGGAGCTTCCCACCGGTCTTCGGGACAACGACCGCGTTCGCCAACCACCGGGGGTGGTGGACTTCCCGTATGAAGCCAGCATCTAGCAGCTTCTTGATCTCTTCTCGGATGAAGTTCTGGTGCTCGATGGACTGCTTGCGAGGCTTCAGTTGGACTGGCCGGGCTTCGGGGAAGATCTTCAAGTGGTGCTCAATCACCTCCCTAGGGATCCCCGGCACCTGTGTCGGCTGCCATGCAAACACGTCGACGTTGTGCCGGAGGAAGGTGATGAGTGTGCCTTCCTATTTACTATCCAGGCCCCCGGCTACCCAGGTGGTCTGGGCAGCGTCGGCGCCGACTTGGACGACCTTCAGGGTGACGTCGCCCTCATCGAGGGGTTGCACACGGGGTGCAGCGGCAGAGGCACGGTGGCGTGCACTCGGGCGGAGGCGGTCTGGTTCCACACTGCCAGGGGCTGGTGCTCGTGCTGTCGCAAGTGCCTGGAGCTTTTCCAAGGTCGACACTGCAGCAGTGCGGTCTCCATGAATCCTGAGGATGCCTGTTGGTGTAGACATCTTTAGGACGAGGTAG
Source organism: Neostapfia colusana (assembly GCA_030760725.1). Taxonomy (NCBI): domain Eukaryota; kingdom Viridiplantae; phylum Streptophyta; class Magnoliopsida; order Poales; family Poaceae; genus Neostapfia; species Neostapfia colusana. Next base: position 94,182,379 of record JASWHV010000003.1, read on the forward strand.
CCGTATTGGGCTGCTGCCATGAACCGGTACAGGGCTGGCCTGCCGATTATGGCGTTGAAGGGGAGGTCGATCTCCGCTACGTCGAACAGAATGTACTCTGTCCGATAGCTGTCCGGTGCCCCAAAGGTCACCAGAAGGCTGATGTTACCGTAGGGGACGACTTGTCCCGGCCCTACCCCTGAGAACGGGCTCGACGGGGTGAGCTTGGCCATCGGGATCTGCAGCTTCTGGAAAGCTGCGTGGCTGATGAGGTTCAGCCCAGCTCTGCCATCTACCAAAACGTGGTAAATCCTCACGTTGGCGATGGTGGGTGCTACCAAGAGCGGTAGTTGGCCGGCCCCAGCCATGTTCCTGGGGCAGTCGGTGGCATCAAAGCTGATGGGGGTTCCCATCAACTTGAGGTGCGGTGCGGCATCTGGTAGTGGAGCCACCGACGCTACCGCTCGGCGCAAAGTCTTAACCGCGCTTCGGGACGAGGGGTCAGCGGACCCGCCGTATATGACGTAGAGCTTCTTTCGATGCTCATCATCGCTGGAGCTGGAGTCCTCATGGTTGCGCACCGCCTTCACGGTGCGCTGAGGCTCCTGGAACTCCACTTGGTGGTCGACGTTGTCTGGGGCGTCGACCTTCTACTTGCCCTCCCTTTGATGGAAGGGTGGGGCATCAGTCCGCAGCTGCTTCCCTTTGCGGAAGCGCTCCGCGAGCTTCTGAATCTCCCGGCACTCGGCAGTAGTATGGCGACAGCTGCCGTGCACGGGGCATAGCTCGCCTTGGTCACCCTCTGGGGCTGGTGACTGTCGCTGCCTTTTGTCGGGGCGCGGCCCCCGAGCTCCACTGGGTGCCGCGGCTGCAGCAACGGGAGCCGCGGCCGGTGACTTCATCTTGCCACCGCCCCGGTTCATGGTCTTCTTGCTGCTTCCATAGGAAGCAGCGCCAGATCCGGGTTGTCCTCCTGACTCGGAGGCTGGCAGGGAGTGCCATTTCCGCCCTTCTGCTGCTCTGGCGCACTTGTCCGCCAGGCTGAAGAGCTCTGAGACGTCGCGGACCTCCCTGGTCACGAGCTTCTCAAGCATCTTCTTGTCCCGGACGCCTTGCCGGAACACCACCACCACAGAAGCATTTTGGATATGTGGGATGATGTTCCGTACCTAGGAGGAACTGCTGGATGAAAGAGCGCGGCGATTCCCCAGGTTGTTGCTGGATGGCGTGGAGGTCGAGCTCCGTGCCAGGCCGGGTGTAGGAACTGCCGAAGTTGGCGGTGAACTACCGGCAGAGCTGTGTGGTCGACACTTCCCCCGGACCTGCTCTGGGCAGCCCGCGGAGGTTCTCTTTCCGAGGGGCTAGTCGCTTGCGGAGAGCTTCAGCGTTAGGGATGAGTGAGGGAGAAGCTTGACAGGGCGAGTTTTACATGGTTCGGGCCGCCGGAGCATAAAACCCTACGTTCACGGTGAGCAGAGGTGCTCGCTGTATTGCTTGTTGCTCAGAACCAGAGTCCTGAGCTTGAGGGTGAGTGATGCCAAGGATGCGAGTTCACAGGGTTCAAACCCTTGCTAACGTTGCCTACCCGAGCCTTTTATAGTCCAAGGCTCGAGCGGCTTACAAGGGGGGCCCGGGACCCGACAGGTGGTCCCGGGGAGATTGCATGCCGACTATTGTATCTGCAGTTATGTCGGTAGTTGTCTCTAGCGAAGGCTTCCGAGTCTTCGTTCTGCCGCCCTGCCCATGCCGCATGCTAGTCGTAGTGGTTGATTACGGCGGGGGCGGCAGGGGATGTCTTGTCGCTGTGTTTATTGGCTGGCAGGTTCTGACACGGCGCGCCAGTCTGCGATGCGACTAGGCGCAACGGCACCTGACAGAGGCGTGCTCCGCGTCTTCGCGTCTTCGGAAGGCGCGGGCCTTGAATACCTTGTACGGGCAAGGTATGGTGCATCTTTACGCTTGCTGCCTACCGCGCGGGGGCAGGCAGCGCCGTCCTGCTGGCCATGTGGCGGGCCAGGAGCTCTCCTCTGAGGAGAGGGAGGTCCGGCCCCGCGGGGCACGTGGCGCCTTCGGAGCTCTCCCCGCGGAGGGGGAGGTCCGACTGCTGCTGGCCACATGGCGGGCCCGGAGCTCTCCTCTGAGGAGAGGGAGGTCCGGCCCCGCATGACACATGGCGCCTTCGGAGCTCTCCCAGCGGAGAAGGGCGAGATCCTTAGGCATTTTCCCCTGTGTGCGGGGGTACCCCATATCGTGCGTACCGACTGTGGCCCCCGGGCCCATCTCGGGGGAGATAGCGAGCCCGAGGTGGGGCCTGCGTCTCTTCTGTTCCGCGCACTTTCTCTAAGTCCCGCATTGACCGCTACCGGAGCACGAACAGTCGTGGGATCATGGGAGCGTGCGCCCACTTGATGGTTGCTTTTACTGCGGCGGTTCCCAAGGCCGCCACTTCTGCATGTTGAGGCGCTTTCTTCGGGAACCGCCGAAGCGCCTTGCCGGCTCGTCTTCTTGGGAGACTGACTCCTTGACCCACCGCTTCAGCTGGACGGCTTGGGTCCACCTGTCATCGAGGCTCGGTCTTGGAGCCAAAGCGGTTGCCCATGCGGTGTATTCAAAGAGTTTCGAATCGCTTCGAATCGTTCCTGGAAAGTTTTAAAAGGGGATCTTACCCACATCGCGGCTTCCCTTCGCACTTCCAAGCGCTTGCACTTTCATTGAACTCTTGCGCCCTTGTGTTCCCTGTCCTTGAGCTCTCCCCTGTCATGGCTTCCAACCCGCCCCCAGAGAAGAAGCGCGCTCGATCTCCTCCGGTGGCGGCATCCGTGCCAAGTCGGGGAAACAGGGTGCCTGCACCTCTTGCTTCTGGAGATGGTGCTCCGTCTGGTGGCGACCCCAAGAGGTCCCGGGCTCATCATCCTGACGGGACTCCTCTTAAGCGACAACAGGCTGAAGGTTCCAGGACGTCGCGGCCTCCCTTCTCAAGCAGCGGAGTCTCCAGGGAACCTGTTGATGCGTCAAGGGGAGCTTCTGGAGCGTCCCCTGCTCCGTCAGTCCAGGCAACTGCGGAGGGGCCGTCGGCGGCGACGGCGGGCTCTGGGGGTCCTACCCCGGCTCGGAAGTCGGGGTTCAGGGCCCGTTGGAGTGCTCTCGTTTCTCAACCGTCCCCGACTGATGGGGAGTCTGCGTCGTTGCGCTCGGAAACCGGGATAGCTGCCGCGGCCCCCAAGCCAACGTGAGTTCCTCCTGTTCCGCTCTGCCCGGAGTCTATGTCAGCGTCAACCGGACCTGCTCGTCCCTCTCCACCGGCTGAGGGGCCAGCTGTCAGTGGGGGTTCGGCGGGTCCATCTATCGAGGTCCCGGTGCCAGCTTCTCTTGACCGGCGTCTCATCCCAGCCCCCGGCGCGTCCTCTTTTCTTGAGGACGATGTGATGGAGGAGATCGGGGGTGCCGCTCCGGCCTCTGCTGCCCCACTGCCCCTGTCGGATGCCTTCGTGCTCGCCCAAGCGAGCGTCCGGCAGGTCCTGGCCGTGCTTGGTCGTGAGCGAGATGAGCAGGCGGTTGAGAGGGATCGCCTCCTCATCTGGGGGAACCTTTTGCGGGAGCGGACCACGAAGGTCAAGGGTGAGCTCGACTCTAGGCGGGAGTCGCTTGACATCATGGGAGCGCTCCTCGACCGGCAGAAGCGGGCTGTTGACCGCCTGGACTCTGAGACGCGGCGGCTCCACAAGGAGGCCCTTGAGTCGCATGCCCCGGCCGAGGAGAGCCTCTCTTCCGTGGAAGAGATACGGCAGAGGCTGAAGCGCCGTAAGCGCGCCGTTGAGGACCAGGAGCGCTTCGTGGCAGCCGAGGCGGAGAGGGTCGCCGCGCGGCTGGCGGCAGGCGAGGGCGACCTGCGCGCTCGTGCCAGGGAGCTAGAGGCCCGGAAGGCAGACCTCGCCACGAGGGAAGAGCAGGTCTTCCGGGAATGCCAGGCGATCCTGGATCGGGAGTTGGCTATCGACTTCTGGGCTTCTGAGTTGGAGCGGCTCGCCTAGACTCTCCGCCTTCGAGAAAGCTCTGTGGCGGTCAAAGAGAAGGAATTCTCCGAGGGAAACTGCGACGCCTTGCAGGTGGCCCGCCGCGAGGTAGAGGAGCTTTTGGCCTTGCGGTCCTCCGAGGCGCATGCGGTCTTGATCTTCGTCGATCAGGCGGGGTCCGCCTTGGTCCCTCTTGGCTTCAGCCCGGTGAAGGCGGCGGCTCCTGCGCTGAAGGTGGCCGAGGTGATCCCCGCGCTGGAGTTAATCGGCCCCAAGCTGAACAGGCTAGACGCGGTGGTCGCCAGCGAGCTTGAGGCAGAGGGACGGGGCCTGGCCTTGGAGGTTGCCACGCATGTGTTGGCATGCTTCAGGAGCCGGGACCCTTCTTTCTTACTGGAGCCAGCGAGAGAGGGCCCTGCCGTGGAGCGGGAGGAGACTGCCAGGGCTGAAGTCGGGGATGTGGCCGCCCTTGTAGCCTCTAGGTTCCGGCGCGAGCCAGGAGGACCCTAGGACTTGCTTCTTTCTTTTTATCGAGTCTGTATTCCAGCTCATGGAGCCATGAATAAATAGACTCTTTTGAACCTTTGTGTTTGTGATGCTTTTGTCTTCTTCTTGCTTTTGCCTGGCCAATCCCTTAGCTCCGCAAGGTACTCAGAGGCCTTCACCAATCTCGAAGCTCTGCACAGACACCTTCCCTGGGTCCTTACTGTATTAAGGGCCCCGGAGGTCTTCGGAGCTCACCCCCTGAGGATGGGGGGTCCGGATCTGCCGGCCACGTGGCGGGCCTGGAGCTCCCCTCTAAGGAGAGGGAGGTCCGGCCCCGCGGTACACGTGGAGCCTTCGGAGCCCCCCCGGAGGGGGAGGTCCGGCTTCCGCCGGCCACGTGGCGGGTCCGGAGCCCCTCCTGAGGAGGCGGGAGCTCCGGCCCCGCTGGACATGTGGGGCCTTTGGAGCCCCCCCCAGAGGGGGAGGTCCGGCTTCTGCCGGCCACGTGGCGGGTCCGGAGCCTCTCCTAAGGAGGCGGGAGCTCCGACCCCGCTGGACACGTGGGGCCTTCGGGCCCCGTCCCTTTTGAAGGGGCGAAACCCGGACCTTCCGGTCCGGCGCTGGAGTAGCCGATGGCTCCTTGCCCCCCCACCTCATGTAGCCCCTATAGCTATAACCTGGAGGTCCTGCACATAGGTAGAGGAAACGTGATTCTCCTCGGGGGGTCCTCCCTTTCCCGTCTCTTAGTCTTATTCGGCTTATGGTCCTAGTCCGGTGTACGGGACTTGGGCAATTTTGTGCGCGAGGCACCGTGGCTCCGACTCCCTCAAAGGTCCGGGTACGATCGTCCGGCCCTTAGTACCGGACCGTACGCCAGGGAAGCAGAGTGCACAGGCTTTGGGTACGGAACCATGCAAAACGGCTGTACTCCCCTGGACCTCCGGAGGGCAGGGTGCACACGCTTTGGGTACAGAGCCGGCTAAGCGGGATACGCACCCTGGACCCCCCATGCACGGCGCCGGCCTTTCCTGGAGGTGACCAAGTGGCAACGCAACACCTGATTGGGGAGGCCCGAGAGGCCCCCCTGGCCATCGGCAGGTGCCTCAAGTGCAACCGCCTTCGGTAGGATAGCAAATGCTGAATATGGATGAGCGCGGGAAAAGGGGAGCTAAATGTACGGTGAGCATACATAGAAAGTGCGGTAATAAAAACTAATACATAATTTAAATGAGCACATGAGAGAGAGCGAAGTAGAACAGGTTTCTGTGTAAATGCCCATAGGGGGAAGTCAGGTTGTACATGGAGATAACGAACCTCCTCATTAATAAGGGAAGCAAGACTCTACGCGCTTAGGGTCGGAACCAGGCCAAGCTGGATGTAGTCCTGGAACGTCCCCTGAGACTTAGCTGCCCCGAGCGCTGTTCCTAGACTCTATGGGATTTATTACAGAAGGGTACGACCCTGTTCTACTAACGCTCAGGAGGTAGGACTTACAGTGTTGTTCCATGCCAAAGGTTTGGGAACAGATCCCATCCTTGATTGAAAGGCATGTGTACCTGGGACGAAAACTTTCGTGACTCGGAAGGGACCTTCCCGGCTGGGGGAGAGTTTATAGGTCCTTCATGGGAAAGTGTGTGCCGCGGCACCAGGTCGCCTTCTTGCAGGTCCCTGACGCGCTTGGTCCTTTGGCGGTAGTGCTAGAGCACCAGCCGAGGCCGTGTGTTGTGGGGTGTCACCTGGAGCCGGGCCTCGCCGACGAGGTCGTCATCTTCACGTTGGAGCGGGTCCTGCGCGGCTTCTCCTGGGAGCCCCGGGGTACCCTCTCCTTCTGGCTAAGGCCTTCAAGGGGTAGGAGGACCCGGACTCTTCTTGGGAGACCCAAGGCGTCTTTCCCCTTCTGGCTAAGGCCTTCAAGAGGTTGACAGACCCTGGACGGCCCCCAGGAGGTACGGCCAAGGCACAGAGACGTGCACTCGGGTGGAGCTGGCCCAGTTCTGCACCGTCGGGGCTGGTGCTTGGGCTTCTGCATCTACTTGGAACTTCTCCAAGGTTGATATCGCAGCAGTGCAGTCTCCACGGACTTTCCGGGGCGGCCGTAGTTTGCTACTGCCCCGGCTCGTCATCACCGGAGCTGGAGTCCTCACCGTTGTGCACCGTCTTTATGACGTGTTGAGGCTCCTGAAACCCCACCTGGTGGCCGACGCTGACTGAGTCGTCGACCTTCTGCTTGCCCTCCCTCTGAGGGAGGGGCGAAGCATCAGCTCTTAGCTGCCTCCCTTTGCGGAAGCGCTCTGCGAGCCTCTGGATGTCCCAGCACTCGGCAGCAGTATGATTGCTGGTGCCATGCATGGGGCATAGCTCGCCTTGGTCACCATCTGGGGCTGGTGACTGTCGCTGCCTTTTGTCGGGGCGCAGCCCCCGAGCTCCACTGGGTGCCGCGGCTGCGGCAACGGGAGCCGCGGCCGGTGACTTCATCTTGCCACCGCCCCGGTTCTTGGTCTTCATGCTGCTTCCATAGGAAGCAGCGCCAGATCCGGGTTGTCCTCCTGACTCGGAGGCTGGCCGGGAGTGCCAGTTCCGCCCTTCTGCTGCTCTGGCGCACTTGTCCGCCAGGCTGAAGAGCTCTGAGACGTCGAGGACCTTCCTGGTCACTAGCTTCTGAAGCATCTTCTTGTCCCGGACGCCTTGCCGGAACGCCACCACCACAGAAGCATTTTGGATATGTGAGATGGTGTTCCGTACCTGGGAGAACCGCTGGATGAAAGAGCGCAGCGATTCCCCAGGTTGTTGCTGGATGGAGTGGAGGTCGAGCTCCGTGCCAGGCCGGGTGTAGGAACTGCTGAAGTTGGCGGTGAACTGCCGGCAGAGCTCTCCCCAGGAAGTTATGGAACCCTGGGGGAGGTTCATGAGCCAAGACCGGGCTGGGCCGGTCAAGGCGACGGGGAAGTAGTTGGCCATGATGGCCTCGTCCCCTCCTGCAGCAAGGACGGCGGTGCAATAGATCAGGAGGAACTCCGTCGGGTTGACGCTGCCATCGTACTTCTCGGGCAGGTGCGGCCGAAACTTGCGCGGTCACCTTGCGAAGCGAAGGTGTGGCGCCAGGGCCGCACATCCTGCCCCTGTTTCTGCAGGCGTTGGTGCCGCGAACGTTTGGTTCGCTGCTGGCACTGTGTACCCCGGTATGGGCAAGGCTGCGCCATAGACCGGGGGCGCTGTTTGCAGGGCATATGGCTGTGGCATATGCTGCGTGGCGTATGTTTGGGGCAGAGATCGTGTGGCGAAGGTCTGCGCCTCAGGCAGGGTCGAGGCTGACATCATGCTGTCGCCGGCCTCTTGGTTGCGACGTCTTTCTCGTCGTCGCTCGAGGAACACTCGGGCATCTTGGCCCAAGTGGCATCGTTCCAGCTCTGTCTTCAGGTCCGTCGATGGAAGCCTGGTGGAGCTGGAGTCCGTCGTCTGCCCGTCAACCGTTGGCGTGCGCGTCAGCGACACAGCCGGTTGGCCGGGGCGTCGTCCCCGCCGAAGCCGAGGGTTTGCGGCGGCGACGACAAGATGGTCTACTTCGCGAATCCACTGCTGGGTCGCTGCCTGAGGCGCGTCCCCAGCAGGTGGATTGCGGAGTAGCGCTCTTGCTACAGCTAGCGCGCCCCCGTGGGGAAAGCTCAGCGCTGCAGAAGATCTCACGCTAGCTGGAGCCTGCATCGCCGGAGTCGGCTGCTGGCTTCCAGCTTGCGCCGACACACTCCGTCCTGAGTGTGTCGACACGTATTCCCCGCTAGTCACGGTCCGTCGTGAACGCGGGGGAGGAGAGCTTGTCGCTGAAGGAAGCTTCGTCATCTTCATCGGCAGAAGCTCGTCGCGCAAGGGAAAAGCCCCCTTCCTGGCGCGCCAAATGTCGAAGTGTGTGGTCGACACTTCCCCCGGACCTGCTTTGGGCAGCCCGCGGAGGTTCTTTTCAGAGGGGCTAGTCACTTGCGGAGAGCCTCAGCGTTAGGGACGAGTGAGGGAGAAGCTTGACACGGCGAGTTTTACGTGGTTCGGGTCGCCAGAGCGTAAAACCCTACGTCCACGGCGAGCAGAGGTGCTCGTTGTATTGCTTGTTGCTCAGAACCGGAGTCCTGAGCTTGAGGGTGAGTGATGCCTAGAATGCGAGTTCCCAGGGTTCGAACCCTTGCTAACGTTGCCTACCCAAGCCTTTTATAGTCCAAGGCTCGAGCGGCTTACAAGGAGGGGCCCGAGACCCGACAGGTAGTCCCGGGGAGATTGCCTGCTGACTATCGTATCTGCAGTTATGTCGGTAGTTGTCTCTAGCGATAGCTTCCGAGTCTTTGTTCTGCCACCCTGCCCGTGCCGCAAGCTAGTCGTAGTGGTTGATGACGGCAGGGGCGGCAGGGGATGTCTTGTCGCTGTGTTTATTGGCTGGCAGGTTCTGACACGACGCGCCAGTCTGCGATGCGACTGGGCGCAACGGCACCTGACAGAGGCGTGCTCCGCGTCTTCGCGTCTTGGGAAGGCGCGGGCCTTGAATACCTTGTACGGGCAAGGTATGGTGTGTCTTTACGCCTGCTGCCTACTGCGCGGGGGCAGGCAGCGCCGTCCTGCTGGCCACGTGGCGGGCCCGGAGCTCTCCTCTGAGGAGAGGGAGGTCCGGCCCCGCGGGACACGTGGAGCCTTCGGACCTCTCCCCGCGGAGGGGCGAGGTCCGGCTTCTGTCGGCCACGTGGCGGGCCCGGAGCTCTCCTCTGAGGAGAGGGAGGTCCGGCCCCGCGGGACACGTGGCGCCTTCGGAGCTCTCGCTGCGGAGGGGGGAGGTTCGGCTGCTGCTGGCGACGTGGCGGGCCCGGAGCTCTCCTCTGAGGAGAGGGAGGTCCGGCCCCGCTAGACACGTGGCGCCTTCGGAGCTCTCCCTGCGGAGAAGGGCGAGATCCTTAGGCATTTTCCCCTGTGCGCGGGGGTACCCCATATCGTGGGTACCGACAGCGGGGGTACCCCATATCAAGGGTACCGACAAGCAGGTAGAAGAGTTACATTTACAAGATTATTTCCCAAAAATTTAGCTCACATGCGAGCTAGCTTTGGGGAGAATGGAAGATAACAAGGCACTAATATGCTATAGCCAAGTTATACTCTGTCGAAGTGTGCCGTCGACACTTCCCCCGGGCCTGCTTCAGGAGCAACCCGGGGAAGTTCCTTTTCGGAGGGGCTAGTTCTCTCGGAAGGTCACGTTGGTTGTGAGAGGATTAACACAAGGATTTTTACGTGGTTCGGACCGCCGGAGCGTAATACCCTACGTCCACGGGAGCTGTATTGCTCGGAGCTTAGAACCGGAGTTCTAAGCTTGGTGGTCTGGATGAACTGAGTTACCCTAGGCGCTAGAGGGAGCCGAACCAACAGGTGTTCGAACCCCTTGCAACGTTGCCAACCCGAGTCTTTTATACTTCAAGGCTCGGACGGCTTACAAGGTGGGCCCCGGGGCCCGACAGGTGGCCTCGGGGAGATTTCCTGCCATGTACCATATTTCACAGTGAATGCTGGTAGTTGTCTCTGACAATGGTTTCTTAGTTGTTGTCCTGCCGTCCTGCCCATGCCGCAAGCTAGGCGTAGTGGTTGATGATGGCAGGGACGGCAGGGCATGTCTTGTCGTTGTATTTATTGGTCAACAACTTCTGACATGGTGTGCCTGTCTTAACCGTGATGCGACTGGTCACAGTGCCACCTGATAGGGGTGCGCGCCTCGTCTCCGCGTGTTGGGAAGGTGCGGGTCTTGAATGCCTTGATCGGACAGGACACCACGTGCCTTTACTCCTGCTGCCTACCGAGCCGGGGTGGGCAGCACGACACGTGGCGCCTTCGGAGCTCACCCCTACGGAGGGCGTGAGATCTCTCTCTGCTGGCCACGTGGTTGGCCCGGGGCTCGCCTCTGAGAGGGGAGGCCCGACCCCGCTGGACACGTGGCGCCTTTGGAGCTCGCCCCTACGAAGGCGGCGAGGCCCGACTCTGCTAGCCACGTGGTAGGCCCGAGGCTCGCCTCTGAGGAGAGGGGAGACCTGGCCCTGCTGGACACGTGGCGCCTCTGGAGCTCGCCCGTGCGAAGGCGGCGAGGCCCGACTCTACTGGCCACATGGTAGGCCCGGGGCTTGCCTCTGAGGAGAGGGGAGGCCCGACCCTGCTAGACACGTGGCGCCTCCGGAGCTCGCCCCTGCGAAGGCGGCGAGGCCCGGCTCTGCTGGCCACGTGGTAGGCCCGGGGCTCGTCTTTGAGGAGAGGGGAGGGTCGACCCTGCTGGACACGTGGCGCCTCCGGAGTTCGCCCTGCGAAGGAGGCGAGGCCCGACTCTGCTGGCCACGTGGCAGGCCCGGGGCTCACCTCTGAGGAGAGGGGAGGCCCGGCCCTGCTGGACACATGGCACCTTCGGAGCTCACCCCTGCGGAGGGGGCAAGGTCTTTAGGCGGTTTTTCTCCTGTGCGCGGGGGTACCCGGTACTGAGGGTACCGATAGTGGCCCCCGGGCCCACCTCGGGGGAGATAACGATCCCGGGGTGGGGCCTTCTCCTTTTCTACCCTGTGCACTTTCTTGGAAACTCCTTTAGGCCGTTGCACGCTAGTGTTGGAGCCTTCGGAGCTCACCCCTGCGGAGGGGTGAGGTCCGGCATCGGAGCTCACCCCTACTGAGAGGGTGATGTCCGGTTTTAGAGCTCACCCCTGCTGAGGGGGTGAGGTCTGGCAGCGGAGCTCACCCCTGCGGAGGGGGTTAGGTCCGGCTTCGAAGCTCACCCCTGCTAAGGGGGTGAGGTATGGCTTCGGAGCTCACCCCTGCTAAGGGGGTGAGGTCCGGCATTGGAGCTCACCCCTGCTGAGGGGGTGATGTCCGACATCGAAGCTCACCCCTACTGAGGGGGTGATGTCTGGCATCGGAGCTCACCCCTGCTGAGGGGGTGATGTCCGACATCGGAGCTCACCCCTGCGGAGGGGGTGATGTCCGGCATCGGAGCTCACCCCTGCGGAGGGGGTGAGGTCCGGCTTTGTTGCTCACCCCCGCTGAGGGGGTGATGTACGGCATCGGAGCTCACCCCTACGGAGTGGGTGAGGTCCGGCTTCGGAGCTCACCCCCGCTGAGGGGGTGAGGCCCGGCTCTGCTGGCCACGTAGCAGGCCCGGGGCTCGCCTCGGAGGAGAGGGGAGGCCCGGTCCCGCTAGACACATGGTGCCTCCGAAGATCGCCCCTGTAGAGGGGGTGAGGTCCGGCATCGGAGCTCACCCCTGCTGTGTGACGCCCTTGTTCCGAGAGAACCTCGGAACCTGGACTGATGCATTTTTGTGCCCAGTATGTTCATCACACATACACACATAATCCACAAACTGAATTCAGAATATATATAACCACGAATGAATAGGGTTTTAATACAATGTCTCATGAGTCTCAAACTCATTCTAGCAGCGGAAGTCTTATTCTAGCAGCGGAAGTCTTCTAAACTATTGACGAAGCAACTAAGCAGCAGCAGCGGCTCCATCTCCTACTCCACAGGCAAGTTGACAGAAGATCACACCTAATACTCCACATGGTCTTCAAAGTATTCCTCCCTGTTGCTGATGATGTATGATAATGCAATGGTGAGTACATGTTGTACTCAGCAAGTGCGGAAAGTATGACATGTAGCTTACAACAAAGTAGGCATAAAAAGGCTCATTGCGTAAAAGCAAAGTTTATTTCACAAAACATGATAAAAACATCAACTAGCTTTAAGTGAATTAAATCTCAACATCAACATACCTCCATCAAATTTCACCTCTGTCGGTACCTGAGATATGGGCTACCACCGCGCACAGGGTAAAATGCCTAAGGAACTCGCCCTTCTCCACAGGGAGAGCTCCGAAGGTGCCACGCGTCCGGCGGGGCCGGACCTCCCTCTCCTCAGAGGAGAGCTCCGGGCCTGCCACGTGGCAAACAGGAGCCGGACCTCCCCCCCCGCGGGAGAGAGGCCCGAAGGCGCCGCGTGTCCAGCGGGGCCGGACCTCCCTCTCCTCAGAGGAGAGCTCTGAGCCCGCCACGTGGCATACAGAGGCCGGACCTCCCCCTCCGCGGGGAGAGGTCCGGAGGCTCCACGTGCCCCGCGGGGCTGACCCTCCTCTTCTCTGAGAAGGGCTCCGGGCCCGCCGCGTGGCAGCAGAGCGACGCTGCCTACCCCGAGCGATAGGCAGCGGGTGTAAATACGCTCCATACCTTGCCCGTACAAGGTATTCAAGGCCCGCGTCTTCCCAAGACGCGGAGACGCGGAGCACGCTTCTGTCAGGTGCTGTTGCGCCCAGTCGCATCACAGACTGGCGCGCGGTGTCAGAACCTGTCAGCCAATAAACACCGCGACAAGACATCCCATGCCGCCTGTGCCGTCATCAACCACTACGACTAGCATGCGGCATGGGCAGGGCGGCAAGATGAAGACTCAGAAGCCTTCGACCAGAGACAACTACCGGCATAACTGCAGATACGGTAGATAATAGACAATCTTCCCGGGACCACCTATCGGGTCCCGGCTTCCCTTGTAAGCCACCCGAGTCTTGGACTATAAAAGGCTCGGGTAGGCGTCGATAGCAAGGGTTCGCACTTTGCAACTCATACGCTAGCCATACACTCTCAAGCTGTAACTCACCCCAAGCTCAGGCCTCCGGCCCTGAGCAGCAAGCAATACAGCGAGCTCCATAGCTCGCCGTGGACGTAGGGTTTTACGCTCCGGCAGTCTGAACCACGTAAAACTCGCCGTGTCAAGCTCTTACTAACTCGTCCATCTGCGCAAGCTCTCCGCTAGGGACTAGCCCCTCCGAAAAAAGAACCTCTGCGGGCTGCCCAGTGCAGGCCCGGGGGAAGTGTCGATCGCACACTTCGACATTTGGCGCGCCAGGTAGGGGGCTTTTCCCCTAGCGCGACGAGTTCCCGCCGACGAAGATGATCAAGCTTCCTTCAGCGGCAACCTCTCCCCCTCCGTGTTCACGGCAAACCGTGGCCACTGGGGAGTACATGTCGACACACTCAGGACGGAGTGTGTCGGCACAAGCTGGTAGCCAGCAGCCGACTCCGGCGACGCCGACTCCGGCTATGCAGGCCCCGACCAGTGTGAGATCTTCTGCAGCGCTGAGCGTACACCATGGAGGTGCGCTAGCTGCAGCAAGAGCGCTGCTGCGCAACCCACCTGCGGGGGATGCGCCCCATTCAGCGACCCAGCAATGGGTCCGCGAGGTGGACCGCCTCGTCGTCGCCGCCGCGAACCCTTGGTTTCGGCGAGGACGGCGCCCAGGACAACCGGCTGTGTCGCTGACGCGTACACCCACGGTTGACGGGCTAACGGCGGATTCCAGCTCCTCCAGGCTCCTGTCGACGGACCTGCGAAGGAAACTGGAACGGTGCCACTTGGGCCAGGACGCCCGGGTGTACCTTGAGCGACGCCGAGAGAGGCGTCGCAGCCATGAGGCAGGCGACAGCATGTCGTCGGCCTCGACGCAACCAGAAGGGCAGGCCTTCACCACGCGAGCCCTGCCTCAGGCATATGCTGCGCAGCATATGCCACAGCTATATGCGCCGCAAGTAGCGGCCCCGGTCTATGGTGCAGCCATGCCCATGCCGGGATATGCGGTGCCAGGTGCGAACCCAGCATTCGCAGCGCCAGTACCTGCAGCAGCAGGTGCAGGATGTGCGGCCCTTGCGCCCCACCTTCGCTTCGCAAGGTGGCCACGCAAGTTTTGCCCGCATCTGCCCGAGAAGTACGACGGTAGCGTCAACCCAGCGGAGTTCCTCCAGATCTACTCCACCGCCGTACTTGCCGCAGGAGGGGATGAGGCTGTCATGGCCAACTACTTCCCCGTCGCCTTGACCGGCCCAGCTCGGTCTTGGCTCATGAATCTACCTCAGGGGTCCATAACCTCCTGGGGAGAGCTCTGCCGGCAGTTCGTCGCCAACTTCGGCAGCTCCTACACCCGTCCCGGCACGGAGTTTGACCTCCACGCCGTCAAGCAACAACCTGGGGACTTGCTGCGCTCTTTCATCCAGCGGTTCTCTCAGGTACGCAACACCATCCCGCATATCCAAAGTGCCTCTGTGGTGGTGGCGTTCCGACAGGGTGTCCGGGATGAGAAAATGCTTGAGAAGCTCACGACCAGAGAGGTCCGCGACGTCTCAGAGCTCTTCAGCCTGGCGGACAAGTGCGCCAGAGCAGCTGAAGGGCGGAACTGGCACGCTCTGCCGACCTCCAAGTCAGGAGGACAGCCCGGGTCCGGTGCTGCTGCCTATGGGGGTGGCAAGAAGACCAAGAACCGGGGGGGGGGGGGTGGCAAGATGAAGTCACCATTCACGGCCCCCGTCGCCGCAGCTGCGACGACCAGTGTAGCTCGGGGGCCACGCCCCGACAAAAGGCAGCGGCAATCACCGGCCCCAGACAGTGACCAAGGCGGGCTATGCCCCGTGCATGGCACCTGCAATCATACTGCTGCCGAGTGCTGGGAGATCCAGAGGCTCGCAGAGCGCTTCCGCAAAGGAAGACAGCAGAGGGCTGAAGCGCCGCCCTACCCTCAGAGGGATGGCAAACAGAAGGTCGATGTCCCAGTCACTGCTGCCCACCAGGTGGGGTTCCAGGAGCCTCAGCGTGTCATAAAGACAGTGCATGACGGTGAGGACTCCAGTTCCGACGGGGACAGGCCAGGGCGTTAGCCAACTGCGGTGCGCCTCCGGGCCACGAACATACCTCTTGAGGGCCACCTAAGGTCCGTCAACCACTTGAAGGCCTCGCCAGAAGGGGAAGACGCCTTAGGTCATCCAAGACGAGCCCGGGTCTACCTACCCCTTGAAGGCCTTAGCCAGAAGGGGAGAACTCCCCGGGGGCCCCCAGGAGAAGCCGCGCAGGACCTGATCCAGCACGAAGATAACAACCTCGACGACAACACTCGGCTGCAGGAAACACCCCGCAACGCACGGTCCCGGCTAATGCTCTAAGCACTACCGCCAAAGAACCAAACGCGTCGGGGGCCTGCAGGAGGGCAACTTGGTGAAGCGGCACGCTCTATTCCAAGAAGGACCCATAAGCTCTCCCCCAGCAGGGAAGGTCCCTTCCGAATCATGAAAGCTGCCACCCCAAGCACACATGCCTTCCGACCGAGAGTGGGATCCGTTCCCAAAAATCCTTGCCATGGAGCAACGCTGTAAGTCCTACTTCCTGAGCATCAGTAGAACAGGGTTATTCCCTTCTGTAATAGATCCCATAGAATTTAGGAACAGCGCTCGGGGCAGCTAAGTCTCAAGGGACGGTACAGGACTACGTCCAGTTTAGCCTGGTTCCGACCCTAAGCGCGTAGAGTCTTGCTTCCCTTGAAGACAAGGCGGAACATTGCCTCCCTGTACAGCCAGAATTCTGTCTATGGGTACGAATACAGAGCCCCGTTCTACTTAGCTCTCTCTCATGCGCTCATTTAAATTATGCATTAGTTTCTATGATCGCACTATCTCTGTATGTTCATCGTACATCTAGCTCCACCTCTCCTGTGCTCATCCATAGTCGGCATTCGCTATCCTTCCGAAGGCGGCTGCGCTTGAGGCATCTGCCGATGGCCGAGTGGGTCTCTCGGGCCTCCCCCAGTCAGGTGTTGCGGTGCCAGTTGGTTACCTCCAGGAAAGGCCTGCGTTGTGCATGGGGGGTCCAGGGTGCGTATCCAGCTTAGCCGGCCCAGAGCCCAAAGCATGCGCATCCTGCCCTCCGGAGGTCCAGGGGAGTACGTCCGCTTTGCCTGGTCATGAACCCAAAGCGCGTGCACTCTGCTTCCCCAGCACATGTCCCGGTACTAGGGATCAGACGGCTGTACCCGGACCTCGGAGGGAGCCGGAGCTCCGGCGCCTCGTGCACAGAATTGCCCAATCCCCGTATAGCGGATCGGGGTCGTAAGACGGATAAGACTAGGAGACGGGAGGGGAGGACCCCCCGAGGAGAATTACGTTTCCTCTGCCTGTGTGCAGGACCTCCAGGTTACGGCAATAGGGACTGCATGAAGCGGGGGAAAGGAGCTACCAGCTACTCCGGCCTAGGACTGGAAGGACCGGGACCTGCCCCTCCAGCAGGGGCGGGACCCGGGGGCCCCACGTGTCCAGCAGGCCCGGAACTCTCTCCTCCCTTGAGGAGGGCTCCGGGCTCGCCACGTGGTGGGCAGAAGCCGGACCTCCCCCTCGGTGGGAAGGCTCCGAAAGCCCTACGTGTCCAACATGGCCGGAGCTCCCGCCTCTTAGGAAGGAGCTCCGGACCCGCCACGTGGCAGGCAGATCGGGAGCACCCCATAGGGCGAGATCCGGAGACCTCCGGGGGCCCCTAACACGGTTAGGACCCGGGGAGGGTGTCTGTGCAAAGCTCCGAGATTGGAAATGGCCTCTGAGTACCTTGCGGAGCTAAGGACTCAGCCAGGCAAAGCCAAGAAGGAGAGAAAAAGCATCACAGACACAAGTATCCAAAAGAGTCAAATTAAGCAAGGCTCCATGAGCTGGACTACAGACTCGATAAAAAGGGAGAAACAAGTCCTAAGGACCTCCCGGCTCCCGCCGGAACCTTGCGGCTATAAGGGCGGCCACATCCTCGACTTCTGCCCTTGCAACTTGCTCCCGCTCTGCGGCTGAGCCCTCTCTCGCTGGTTCTAACGAAAAAGAGGGGTCGCGGCTCTTAAAGCATGCCAGCACATGTGAAGCGACCTCTAAGGCTAGGCCGCGTCCCTCGCCCTCAAGCTCGCTGGCGACCACCGAGTCTAGCCTGTCCAGCTTGGCGCCGATCAACTCCAGCGCGGGGATCACCCCCAACGCAGGGGCCGCGGCCCTCACCGGACTGAAGCCAAGAGGGATCAGGGCAGACCCCGCTCGATCCATGAAGCTCGAGACTGCAAGAGCCTCGGAGGACCGCAGGGCCGAGAGCTCCTCCACCTCGCGGCGGGCCGCCTGCAGAGCCTCCAGGTTCCTCTCGGAGAATTCCTTCTCCTTGGCCGCCAGGGAGCTCTCCCGAAGATGGAGAGCCTTGGCGAGCCGCTCCAACTCAGCGGCCTTGAAGCCGGCGGTCAACTCCCGGTCCAAGACCGCCCGGCGATCACGGGAGACCTGTTCCTCCCTCAAGTCGAGGTCTGTCTTCAGGATCTCCAGCTCCTCCATCCGAGCTCGAAGGTCATCCTCGCCCGCAGCCAGCTGCGCGGCGACCCTCTCCGCCTCAGCTGCCAGGCAACGCTCCCGTTCCTCAACGGCGAGTTCACGGCGCTCCAACCGCTGCCGGATCTCCACAGCAGCAGAGAGGCTCTCCTCGGCCCGGGCGTGTGCCTCCAGGGTCTCCCGGTTGATCCACCGCGATTCGGTGTCCATGCGGTCGACAGCCCGCTTCATCCGGTCGAGGAGCGCTTCCCTGAAGTCGAGCAACTCCCGCCTGGAGTCGAGCTCACTCTTAACCTTCGCGGTCCTCTCCCGCAAAAGGTTCCCCCAGATGAGGAGGCGGTCCCGTTCAACCGTATACTCCTCTCGCTCGCGCCCAGTGCAGCCAAGACCTGCCGGACGCTCGACTCGGCAAGTGCGAAGGCGTCCGCCAGAGGCAATGGAGCAACAGAGGCCGGGGCGGTCCCCCCGACCTCCTCCATTACCTCGTCCTCAGGAAGAGCTGATGCACCAGCAACAGAGACGAGACGCCGATCAGGAGAAGCAGGCTCCGAGGCTCTGGCAGCCAGGCCAGCCGGGCTCTCTTCAACTTCTGGCTCCTTGACCTGAGGAGAGGGGCGAGCCGGGGAAGGCGGTGCTGAAGAAGAGGCCGGGCCGTCTAGTGCAGGGTCAACCTGCACTGGCTTGGGGGCCGCGGTGGCCGTCTCGGCAGGAAGAGACGACGCCGCAACGGAGTCCGGGCACACCGGAACTGGAGAAGTTCGCGCTGGCCTGGGGGCCGCGGCAGTTGCCCCTGGCTCCGAGCGCAGATTCCCCGCAAGTCGGGGAAGGCCGGGAAGCGCGGACACTCCAGCGGGCTCTGAACCCCGACTTCCGAGCTGGGGTAGGACTTCCAGAGCCCGCTACCAACACCGACGGCCGCTCCGCAGTCGCTTGGACTGGCGGAACAGGGGGCGCCCCAGAAGCATCCCCCAGCGCATCAACCCGGGGCCTCTTAGAGTCGCCACCAGAGGGAGTGTCAGGCACCCCAGAATCCCGACTTGGCACAGACGCCGCTGCTAGAGGAGATCGAGCGCGCTTCTTCTCTGGCGGCGGGTTGGATGCCATGGCAAGGGAGAACTCAAAGGCAAGAGAGCAAAAGCGCAAGAGTCCGAGGTGAAACGCAGAGAAGTGCAAAGGGAAGCTGCAATGTGGGTAAGGCCCCCTCTAAAACACCTTCCCGGGTGCAATACCAAGCGATTCGGAACTCTTCAGATACCCCGCGTCGGCGACCGCTTCGGTTCCTAAACCGAGTGCCGATGACGGGTGGGCCCAAGCCGTCCGACTGAAGCGGTTGTAAAAGTCCCAAAACTTGTGAATAGAAAACTTGAGCTATGAATAAAGTTGAGTTTGAATACAAGAAATGGGACTTACAAAAACTTTTGTTTACTCATGAAAGTGTTGGCATGAGCGATAAAAACTTTGAATTCAGTTTGAATTAAGAGGGTCACTTCCAAAAGAGGAGGGGCCATCTCCAAAGAGGAAAATGCAAACTGATGTTTAAAAAGTTGTAGTTGCAATGACCAACTCATAGATCAGAGGGCATATTCAAACTCCCCAGGTTCAAATTTTAGAGGGGGCAAATTTGGAGCAAATTTGGAGGTGCTTTGATATGTATATCAAGGGGACTTGTAAATTTCCTCTAAATTTGAACTCAAATTTGAAACTGTGGCTCAACTTGTCAAATGGCAAAATGGCCTTTGAATTTGGATCCCTAATAGCTGAAGTTTACAATGTGCCAAAAGTTGGATATTTAGGAAAGGATAGGAGTGGCCCCAATTGTCATTGAGGAGAGGGGGAGACTTAGTACTTAAGCAATATTTCCTCTGTTCAGACTCAAACCGGTTCCCTGTTTCGCTCGAAGGCGCCGGACAGCCGAAGCCAGCGCGAGGCGCCACCGAGGGGAGGTTTGCCGCCAGCTCCCAGCTGCTTGAGCAGCGCTGGAGAGCTACTCGTGGCCCTGCCGCCCCTCTGCGTGATCATTTCCCTCGTGACACCGAGCTACTCCCGTGTCCTTACCTCCTCGCGAGCAACCGACCGGAAAAATTGCCGCCTTTAATCGGTCGATCCCCGGGAACCAACCGAACCCCACGCAACCACTCCACCGAGCCGCAAAATGGTCCTGAGGGAGCTCCTCTCATGTCCTCGGCGAGAAAACAGCCGGGTTCCAGCCTCCCTTCCCTAGCCAAGCTCGTTTCCGCGGCAACCGAACTGCACAGCAGCTCGTCGCTCCCGTGGACAGCGGAGTCTAGCACCGTTCACGGCTAGGCAAGGACGTCCCCGGACGCGCCAGCGGGCCCTGCTGCTTCCACCCAAACCACAAGGCAAGCCGTGAACCACCGAGCGGGAATTCGGAAAAACTTCGCCGGCGGCCCCCGGGCGATGTTCTGGTACGAATTCTCCAAATTCTCACTCCCTTATCGTCTTTAGGTCACTAAACTGTGCTCAAAGGACCTAGACTCGAGGACGACCCGATCCCCTCCCCAATCCTGGCTTGAAACCCCATATTAGCAGATCATTTTGAAGTTTCCGGGCGGCGATCATGGCGGGGACCCTCGGGCGTACGGTGAACCCCCACTTGCCGCCATTCCCTAGCCAGTTCAAGGCCATGCCGAGGTTGCCTGACCTTCACTGGTTCTGTAGAGCAAATTTCCCGAGCTTTTGGCGGGCTAGTGTGCTTGGGCCACGATGCCGAAGCCTCACCGAGGTGTGCGCACGTCGCCGACCGGTTTCCGGTCGCCGGCAGCCCGAATGCACCGCGCCGTTGAAGTCCTCGTGGCTGAAAACCCCCAGGCGGCGAGTAGCAGGCCGGGAGACGGTCGGGAAGCCGACTCCGGCGAGCTCCGGCCATCTTCCGGCGAGGGGGCGGCGCGGGAAAGAAAACAGCCCGAGGAGGAAGAAGGTCCGGCGGGCCCCACGTGTCAGCGACGGAGGGTTTAACTGCTGATCAGCTGTGGCCTCGGGATCCTTTGTGGTGGCGCGGGAAGTAGTCTGTGGCCCCGTGTGGCGTGATTCCAGCGGCTGACACGTGTAGGGTGGACCCACAGGCAGAGTTTGAACTTTTCCCGAATTTAGTTTGAATTCCAGATTTAGTTCAAACTTTGGAACTGCATAACTTTTGCTAGGAAGCTCCAAAATTAGTGATTCAAATTGGGTTTGATTCAGGATGAAGAGCTCTATTCAAATGTACAACCCAATTTGCATGAAAACCAAGAGAACATTCTGGAGAATTCTTTAAAGCTTTTCAGCAAAAGAATTTTAGAGGGAGTTTGGTTCGTCCAAAATTTCCTAAATTTTGCCAGGATATTCTTTAGGGTATTAGGAGACCCCTGTAAAAGTTTCAATTCATTTGGAGTTGATTTAGTTAGGGTAATTCTAATTCCAAGTTTCTGTATTCAAATAAGTACAGAAACATTTTCAGAGAATTTCCAAAACTTGGAAATTCAGTTCTGGGCATTCCTTAATTCCAAAAATCCTAGGAAAATTCAGACATACTCTCTGAGCTATGTATGAAATTATAGTTCACTTGGAATTGCATGAAAGTGCAAATTTAATCAGAATTAATTCCTTTTTGTTTAAATGCTTAGGGAATTGTTCTGGGTGATCCAATTAGTGAAATGTTCTGAATTTTGGTCCAGAGAACTTTCTTGTGACAAAGAACTCCCAAGAAAATTCCCATCTCCATTGGAGCTCTGGGTCATTGGTGTTCTGTTCAACCATTAGTTGATCTCCCCACCCAAGTGATGAACCTCACTTCTCACTTGAGGATAGTGCTTAGACACACATCCAAACCACCACCCCCAGTGTCATTTTAAATTCTTAAACAAAGTTCCAGTTTTAAATTTGTCTGTAGCATTTGTTAGCAAAAAGTTTTACAATTAAAGATATGCATGTTCATAACGTGTAGTGCTTAAACGTGGATAAGTGAAGATTTGATCAAGGAGCAAGAAGGCAGGGATTAAGTTTCAAGTCATCATCAGCAACTAACTTCATCTTATCTGACTTTAGACACCTGCAAAACAAAGGCAAGCCCCGGTTTGCACTTAAGTTGTTTTTAAAGTTTTCCCTTTGTTCACTACTATTGGTCAAGGTTTGTATGTGCATTAGGTCAAGGATGTGTGATACTCCACTTGCATAACCAAACATGAACCCTGAGGTCAAGGGTAGAAATGTGTCATCGCTGTAGAATAGGGCAATGCTAAATAGACTAGGGCATCCGGTAGAAGACGAGTAGTTGGAAACTACTCGCGAGCTATAGTTTAGAATATCATAAGTGTGGTTGGGAAAGGAAGCAAACTAAAGTTTACATTTCTAAAGATGAGACCGGGCAGAGGGGTTAGGCTGCGACAAGACGAGGTCTTGGTCGAGTAGCTCTGCCTGTGTCGGTTAAGGACCGATGCGTATGCCGCGTCCAGGAGCAAGTATTGAGTTGTGTACCGGATGCTTACTGATATATGGGAACCAGGAAACCGATGTACCAGGTTCACTGGACTGTAGAGACATACCACATCGTCTCGTTAGACCTATGAGCCCGAGACGGCGCGACCGGTTCTACAGTTTAGTGTCCTGAGAAAGGTTGCCACATACGACGTAATGAAGGACGCCAGAGTTGGGTCTTCAGAGGCGGGCGTATGTGTCGAGTTATCCGGGTAGTGTTTGATTCGAATCACCGTCCCTCGCGGTTATTGAGTACCGCTTGCTCCCATGTTGTGACGTAGTTAATCAACTTGTGTGGAAACAGTTTGCAAAAAGTATAATTGCTGTTGTGATTATGTTAAGTTGCATGAAAACCATGTTTGAAGTAGAGATAGAGCAAACTAAATTTATTTTTCCCCTTGGGACAAGTAGCATTGGGATGAAGCGTTTCTTGTTTGATTGTGGAGTTCCAATGTTGCTGGGCGCAAGGTCACTACTATTATGGCTAAAATCTGAAAGTTAAGGATGAACTCGTAGGCGAGTCTTTTCGCAAATTACAGGATAGGTCTTAAGTTACCCTCATGTAGAGTTGCATGCTTTAGGAGAGACGGTTAAGTCTTGCTGAGCCTTTGTGCTCACTCTTGCTGTATAAGTGGTTTTGCAGGTAAACATCAACGCTATAAAGAAGGTTGTCCGGTGAGACTCGGAAACTTCCAAGTCATGTCACACTTGGAGAACCTAGCCGCTGCCTTGTCTTCGTGTTGCTAGCGAGAGGAGTCCGCGGGCTGGACCTCTTCTCGGTGCTTCATAGTTATTCAACGTGAGCTGGTTATAGACTTCCGCTGTAGCTAATTTGTGTAAATTATTTACAAAGAATAATTGTAACCTTCCGCTTTTGATTTATGTAATACTGTGTTCCTTATATGTGTGCTGTTGGGTGCCGCATAACACGGCACCACCCAATGCGATTCCTCGGGCAAGGCGGCACGGCCCCGTGATGGAGGTCGGGCCCCGTCAGCGTGGTATCAGAGCCGCATTGGTAATAGCACACGGAATAAGGATGGTATTACGACAAAACCTTAGGATACGGTGAGGAAACGGTATTAGGCCCACATAAGGACTATAGTAGTATAGTTACTTAAAGTGGCAAGACTAACATATGTGTTTTAATTCTGAACTTTCATTATGTAACGACGCACCTACGTTCTGGTAAGAATGGTAAGGAACGCCACCGAAAGCGGTTCAATTTCGGTTAGCTCCCCTGACGAGGAAAGTGGTTCAGGGATAGGTCTCACAGCTTTGTGTGAGACGTCAATATGAACTCTTGGACTCTCCATGTTCCTGAGTTCATATGAAACGCTGATCCCTAGCGTGCATTAGGCGAGTAAGTGGAGACCCCATCGTGTGGTCAGTAACGCGATAGTGTGTTCATCTGGAAATAGCCCAGGAGGACATACGCAGCGCTTGCCATCGGCGTGCCCTGCAGGGCAGTAGGTGGTATCCATTGGGTTGATAACATTCCCAACCATGACGACCCGTTCATGACATACTCGGGTTCCCCGTCGTGTGGTGTTGAAACACGATCACGTACCTTGAGACGTGACTTAACTCAAGGACGGCCGTATGGCAATGATACGGGCGTTTGTATTTACTTTCAAGTATGGAACTGCCTGTAATGAAACAACCTTTGAGTGCACCACTATTGAGTGATCTTCTGCAGGTACTAACCACGTACGTATCCCGTGTAGTACACGTGTGCGAGAGACCGTCTTAGTGCCACTGATAGTACGTATATGCCGGTGTAATCCGGTTAGGATTTTTATTTGGTGAGGCTACGTAGTACCGACATGATTCTTACGGTGCATCGACACCGTACTACACATAAGAACCTCTTCCCTATGAAGAAATGATTCATGAGCTAACTTTCAACTAAAAATGGAAGTTTGAAACAAATATTAGTTATTGAACTCTTATTTTGAGCTAAGATTCAAATGAGAGTATAACTAGGTGTCAAAGTTTTCAAAAACAGAGTGCTCTGTTTCGGGCAGGAATTCTTGCTGGACTTTAACAGAGCATAACTCTGAGTAGCTTGACCCAAATAAGGTGTATGATACAGTTCTGGAAATATTTTCAAGTGCTCTACAATTTCCTTGTAGGCCTCCAGAGCAGGATCACACGTTACATGGGTGAAAAGTCCAGTTGAAGGCAAACTGTTCAAACCAGGACAGTAGCAAAAACCTCTCTGGACCTTTCTGTTTTTAAGCCATAACTTCCTGTAGGAAATTCCTTAAGGAGCACATAAGTACTTGTTGGAAAGCTACTGAAGTTTACTAAAACTTTGGTATTGAACTCAAGTCTAGAATCTGTTGATGACTTGAGTAAAATTTGGAGTTTGTGTGAGCTGGTCAGGGTAGTCCCGCTGATTAGCTTAGCGTACATAAGATTTGTTTAAACATGAATGTGGTTATGCTTTCATAAAGTTTATGACATGTTCATGTTTTACTTATCTTTACTTACTACTGAGATAGAATTTTGATTGACTCAAAATTTTGTTTCGTGCAGTATGGCACGTACACATTCTCAAATGGAGAATGGAGGTTCCAGTCGAGGTGGGAATGACTCGACTTCATCACAAGAGCCATCGCCAACCGGATTGGCGGAAATTATGGCCAAAATGAATGAAACTCTCCAAACTCTAGTTCAACAAGGCATAGATCGAGAAGCTCAACATCACATGCCAACCCAGAGCACGTATCTGGATTTCTTGGCGACACAACCGCCGGTATTCTCCGAGGCGGCTGACCATTGTGAAGCAAATCACTGGTTACGTGTCATTGAGTCCAAGCTTGGGTTGATCCGATGTGACGAATTCTCGAAGACTCTATATGCCGCTCAACAGCTTCACGGCTTTGCTGGAGCATGGTGGGCAGAGTACCTTGCTGTTCAACCAGCAGGGCATCGTGTCACATGGGCGGAGTTCCAGGCTGCATTTCGTGCTCGTTTCATCCCTGCGGGCATAATGCAAACCAGTCTGGATGAGTTCTGGAGTCTGAAGCAAGGGGACATGAGTGTTATTGAGTATGCGAAGGAATTCAATCGCTTAGCTCAATATGTCCCTGACTATGTGAAATCACCAGCCATGAAAGGTTATCATTTCTACCGAGGGCTGACTGCTAGGCTGCGATGTGAATTGGCTCAAGTTAGCCAAGAGAATTTTGATGAGTTTGTGAGCTGTGCTATCGCTCAAGAATATTATTCCAACCTCTACCTCAAGGAAAAGAGGGAGAGGGACTCATCACAAGATGAAGACAATCGTCTACCTCAGAAGTATCGGTTGGTAATCCGTTCACCTTCCGGTCGAGAGATTCCACAAGAGGTGCAATCATTCTGGGAGTGTGACGACTCTTCTACTCCACAGAGGTCCTATTCACCTCTACCGCAGCAGCAACTTATTTCTTATGCATCTCAGTATCCACAAGGTGCACTAGAATATTGTTACCCTCAGGAGGCTGAAAATGAACAAGGTGACTTCTCAGCTGAACCAAGTGCTGTCCCACTTTATATTGACAATGAGCTCAACGTCAATAAAGCGACTGAACCGAGCAGCAACAATGGGTCTGCGGGTCCAGTTCCACAGAGTGATCTTGGGCAGCAAAGAAAAGCTATGTCCAAAGTGGGGACAGTTAATTATGTGTCAGTCGATGATCTGCCAAAGGGAGGACCTGTTCTTGCCGGCAGGTTCACCTTAAATGACAAGCCGGTTGTCATTTTATTCGACTCTGGTGCAACACATAACTTCATTAGCCAGGCAACGGTAATCAGAGATCAGATCTCCACCACTATCACCAAAGGTTCTTACCTTATTCATTCGCCAGGTGGAGACATATCAACTAATGAAGTCGTTCCTCGAGCACCACTTTGCTTGGGTGGAAAAATTTATCCTACCACCCTCATCATTCTCGAAGACCAGGGAATCAATGCCATATTGGGAATATCATGGTTGACCTTCCATAAGGCTGTCCTGGACATCGAGAACAGGAGTGTTCACTTGGACTCTCCACTTCACGGACGTCAAACTTTGTACCTCGGCGAAGCGATTTCCAAGAACCCGGAAGTATGTAATGCCGAGGCGTGCAAATTAGAAGACATTCCGGTAGTCCGTGAATATCCGGACGTGTTTCCCGAAGATCTTCCAGGCTTACCACCTGAGCGCGAGGTGGAATTCAAAATAGAGTTGATACCGGGAACCACGCCGATCTCTCGGAGACCCTACAAAATGGCTCCGAGTGAGTTAGCAGAATTGAAGGAGCAACTCAAGGATCTGATGGACAAGGGGTTTATTCGTCCAAGTTCATCACCATGGGGTTGCTCAGCTTTGTTTGTGAAGAAGAAGGATGAGACGCTAAGGCTATGCGTCGACTATCGTCCTTTAAATGCTGTGACCATAAAGAACAAGTATCCACTACCAAGGATTGATATCCTCTTCGATCAACTAGTGGGTGCTAAAGTCTTCTCCAAGATGGACTTAAGGTCGGGATATCATCAAATCAAGATTCGCGCGGAAGATGTCCCGAAAACAGCATTCTTGACAAGATATGGGCTCTATGAATATCTTGTCATGTCATTTGGGTTGACCAATGCTCCGGCCCACTTTATGTACCTTATGAACTCGGTGTTCATGCCGGAGCTGGATCAGTTCGTCGTGGTATTCATCGACGACATTTTGGTCTATTCCAAATCTTAAGAGGAACACGCTAAACATTTGCATATTGTGCTCCAACGACTGAGAGATCACAAGCTCTATGCAAAGTTTAGTAAATGTGAATTCTGGATCAACCAAGTGCCATTTCTTGGGCACATTATTTCAGCAGAAGGCATTGCTGTTGATCCAAGCAAGATTGAACAAGTGCTGAAGTGGAAGTCTCCAACATCAGTCCATGAAGTTCGTAGCTTCTTGGGTTTGGCAGGATATTATCGGAGGTTCATCCCGAGCTTCTCAAAAATCTCCAAACCTATGACGGAACTACTGAAGAAGGGCATCAAGTACGATTGGAGCAAGCCATGTGAGGAAGCTTTTCAAGTGTTGGTGAAACACCTCACAACAGCCCCGGTTCTAGCTCAACCGGATACAACCAAGCCTTTTGATGTTTATTGTGATGCATCCGGCGTCGGGCTTGGTTGTGTACTCATGCAGGGAGGACGTGTGGTCGCATATGGATCACGGCAATTACGGAATCATGAGCAACATTATCCAACTCATGATCTCGAACTGGCTGCCGTGGTGTTAGCTTTGAAGATGTGGAGACATTACCTATTGGGAAATCTGGTTCATCTCTACACCGACCACAAAAGCTTGAAGTACATATTCACTCAGAAAGAGTTGAATATGCGGCAACGGCGATGGTTGGAGCTGATCAAGGACTATGAGATTGAAATTCATTATCATCCGGGCAAGGCAAATGTGGTTGCCGATGCACTCAGCCGGAAGTCTCATATCCATAACCTAACCATCACGCCGATAGAAGAGGAAGAACCAAGTCTCTACTTGGTTCCCTATGGGGCCCTACATAACCTAGCTCTCATACCCACAATAAGAGAGGAGGTCATGGAAGCTCAAAGGAGAGACAAGGGCATGGCTCATATCAAAAGGAGGTTGAAAAACGGGGAGATGAAATGTTTCCGGTTAGATGATGAAGATACCTTGTGGTTCAAGGACCGGATAGTCGTACCCCGTGATATGAGGCTGCGGAAGAAAATTTTGGATGAGGCTCACTTATCCAAATTTTCTATTCATCCTGGCAGCAATAAAAGGTACCAAGACCTCCGGAAGAAGTTTTGGTGGACACGTATGAAACGTGAAGTTGCAAAATACGTTTCAGAATGTGATACGTGTCGAAGAGTTAAGGCCGACCATGTGAAGAAGTCGGGCCTGCTGCAACCGCTACAAATACCGGCATGGAAGTGGGAAGACTTGAGTATGGATTTCATCGTTGGGTTGCCGATAACCTCCCACCACCATGACTCGATTTGGGTAATCGTTGATCGATTAACCAAATCGGCACGTTTCATTCCGGTGCATACCAACTACAGCGCCAAGCAGTATGCGGAGTTATACATAGCACGAATCTTATGCCTGCACGGAGTTCCCCGTACCATTGTCTCTGACAGAGGATCGCTGTTCGTATCCCGTTTCTGGGAACAGCTACACGCATCCTTGGGAACTAAATTGATTCGAAGCTCCGCGTATCACCCTCAAACCGATGGACAAACTGAGAGGGTGAATCAAATACTTGAAGATATGCTGAGAGCATGTGTCATCCACCACGGTAAGAGCTGGGATGATCACTTACCGTTGGCAGAGTTCTCATATAACAACGGGTATCAATCAAGTATCAAAATGGCGCCTTATGAAGCTCTCTACGGCCGGAAGTGCCGCACACCCTTGAACTGGTGTGAATCCGGCGAGAGGGTAACTTACGGGATTGATCTCGTAAATGAAGCAGAAGAGCGGGTAAGGCTTATTCAAGCAAATCTGAAGGCCGCTCAGTCCAGACAAAAGAGCTATGCGGATAAGAGACGTCGTCCTCTGAACTATCAAGTTGGAGACCACGTCTACCTCCGCGTATCTCCTATGAAGGGTATTCACCGATTCGGAGTGAAAGGGAAACTAGCTCCGCGTTTTATCGGTCCCTTCGCCATCATGGAAAGGTGTGGACCCGTGGCATACCGTTTGGAGCTACCGGCAACCTTAGCCAGAGTACATAACGTCTTCCACATATCTCAGTTGCGGAAGTGTTTGAAAGTTCCAACGGAGACTCTCACAGGAGACATAGCAGATCTGAAGCCGGACCTCACATATGTTGAGCGACCAACCCGGATAATTGATGAAAAGACTCGCGAAACCAGGAATCGGACGCTGCGATTTTTCAAGGTGCTATGGGAAAATCACACGT
This sequence comes from Neostapfia colusana, assembly GCA_030760725.1. Lineage (NCBI taxonomy): Eukaryota > Viridiplantae > Streptophyta > Magnoliopsida > Poales > Poaceae > Neostapfia > Neostapfia colusana. The sequence continues at coordinate 94,211,413 of JASWHV010000003.1, forward strand.
CCGACGAAGCTACATGGGAAAGCGAGGAATATTTGCAACGCAATCATCCGGAGTTGTTAGAGGCGTATGTTGAGTAACTGTCCTCTCCACCTTGTCCTTAATCATGAATCTCGGGACGAGATTCTTTTTAAGGGGGGAGGGATGTAAAAGTCCCAAAACTTGTGAATAGAAAACTTGAGCTATGAATAAAGTTGAGTTTGAATACAAGAAATGGGACTTACAAAAACTTTTGTTTACTCATGAAAGTGTTGGCATGAGCGATAAAAACTTTGAATTCAGTTTGAATTAAGAGGGTCACTTCCAAAAGAGGAGGGGCCATCTCCAAAGAGGAAAATGCAAACTGATGTTTAAAAAGTTGTAGTTGCAATGACCAACTCATAGATCAGAGGGCATATTCAAACTCCCCAGGTTCAAATTTTAGAGGGGGCAAATTTGGAGCAAATTTGGAGGTGCTTTGATATGTATATCAAGGGGACTTGTAAATTTCCTCTAAATTTGAACTCAAATTTGAAACTGTGGCTCAACTTGTCAAATGGCAAAATGGCCTTTGAATTTGGATCCCTAATAGCTGAAGTTTACAATGTGCCAAAAGTTGGATATTTAGGAAAGGATAGGAGTGGGACCCAATTGTCATTGAGGAGAGGGGGAGACTTAGTACTTAAGCAATATTTCCTCTGTTCAGACTCAAACCGGTTCCCTGTTTCGCTCGAAGGCGCCGGACAGCCGAAGCCAGCGCGAGGCGCCACCGAGGGGAGGTTTGCCGCCAGCTCCCAGCTGCTTGAGCAGCGCTGGAGAGCTACTCGTGGCCCTGCCGCCCCTCTGCGTGATCATTTCCCTCGTGACACCGAGCTACTCCCGTGTCCTTACCTCCTCGCGAGCAACCGACCGGAAAAATTGCCGCCTTTAATCGGTCGATCCCCGGGAACCAACCGAACCCCACGCAACCACTCCAACGAGCCGCAAAATGGTCCTGAGGGAGCTCCTCTCATGTCCTCGGCGAGAAAACAGCCGGGTTCCAGCCTCCCTTCCCTAGCCAAGCTCGTTTCCGCGGCAACCGAACTGCACAGCAGCTCGTCGCTCCCGTGGACAGCGGAGTCTAGCACCGTTCACGGCCAGGCAAGGACGTCCCCGGACGCGCCAGCGGGCCCTGCTGCTTCCACCCAAACCACAAGGCAAGCCGTGAACCACCGAGCGGGAATTCGGAAAAACTTCGCCGGCGGCCCCCGGGCGATGTTCTGGTACGAATTCTCCAAATTCTCACTCCCTTATCGTCTTTAGGTCACTAAACTGTGCTCAAAGGACCTAGACTCGAGGACGACCCGATCCCCTCCCCAATCCTGGCTTGAAACCCCATATTAGCAGATCATTTTGAAGTTTCCGGGCGGCGATCATGGCGGGGACCCTCGGGCGTACGGTGAACCCCCACTTGCCGCCATTCCCTAGCCAGTTCAAGGCCATGCCGAGGTTGCCTGACCTTCACTGGTTCTGTAGAGCAAATTTCCCGAGCTTTTGGCGGGCTAGTGTGCTTGGGCCACGATGCCGAAGCCTCACCGAGGTGTGCGCACGTCGCCGACCGGTTTCCGGTCGCCGGCAGCCCGAATGCACCGCGCCGTTGAAGTCCTCGTGGCTGAAAACCCCCAGGCGGCGAGTAGCAGGCCGGGAGACGGTCGGGAAGCCGACTCCGGCGAGCTCCGGCGATCTTCCGGCGAGGGGGCGGCGCGGGAAAGAAAACAGCCCGAGGAGGAAGAAGGTCCGGCGGGCCCCACGTGTCAGCGACGAAGGGTTTAACTGCTGATCAGCTGTGGCCTCGGGATCCTTTGTGGTGGCGCGGGAAGTAGTCTGTGGCCCCGTGTGGCGTGATTCCAGCGGCTGACACGTGTAGGGTGGACCCACAGGCAGAGTTTGAACTTTTCCCGAATTTAGTTTGAATTCCAGATTTAGTTCAAACTTTGGAACTGCATAACTTTTGCTAGGAAGCTCCAAAATTAGTGATTCAAATTGGGTTTGATTCAGGATGAAGAGCTCTATTCAAATGTACAACCCAATTTGCATGAAAACCAAGAGAACATTCTGGAGAATTATTTAAAGCTTTTCAGCAAAAGAATTTTAGAGGGAGTTTGGTTCGTCCAAAATTTCCTAAATTTTGCCAGGATATTCTTTAGGATATTAGGAGACCCCTGTAAAAGTTTCAATTCATTTGGAGTTGATTTACTTAGGGTAATTCTAATTCCAAGTTTCTGTATTCAAATAAGTACAGAAACATTTTCAGAGAATTTCCAAAACTTGGAAATTCAGTTCTGGGCATTCCTTAATTCCAAAAATCCTAGGAAAATTCAGACATACTCTCTGAGCTATGTATGAAATTATAGTTCACTTGGAATTGCATGAAAGTGCAAATTTAATCAGAATTAATTCCTTTTTGTTTAAATGCTTAGGGAATTGTTCTGGGTGATCCAATTAGTGAAATGTTCTGAATTTTGGTCCAGAGAACTTTCTTGTGACAAAGAACTCCCAAGAAAATTCCCAGCTCCATTGGAGCTCTGGGTCATTGGTGTTCTGTTCAACCATTAGTTGATCTCCCCACCCAAGTGATGAACCTCACTTCTCACTTGAGGATAGTGCTTAGACACACATCCAAACCACCACCCCCAGTGTCATTTTAAATTCTTAAACAAAGTTCCAGTTTTAAATTTGTCTGTAGCATTTGTTAGCAAAAAGTTTTACAATTAAAGATATGCATGTTCATAACGTGTAGTGCTTAAACGTGGATAAGTGAAGATTTGATCAAGGAGCAAGAAGGCAGGGATTAAGTTTCAAGTCATCATCAGCAACTAACTTCATCTTATCTGACTTTAGACACCTGCAAAACAAAGGCAAGCCCCGGTTTGCACTTAAGTTGTTTTTAAAGTTTTCCCTTTGTTCACTACTATTGGTCAAGGTTTGTATGTGCATTAGGTCAAGGATGTGTGATACTCCACTTGCATAACCAAACATGAACCCTGAGGTCAAGGGTAGAAATGTGTCATCGCTGTAGAATAGGGCAATGCTAAATAGACTAGGGCATCCGGTAGAAGACGAGTAGTTGGAAACTACTCGCGAGCTATAGTTTAGAATATCATAAGTGTGGTTGGGAAAGGAAGCAAACTAAAGTTTACATTTCTAAAGATGAGACCGGGCAGAGGGGTTAGGCTGCGACAAGACGAGGTCTTGGTCGAGTAGCTCTGCCTGTGTCGGTTAAGGACCGATGCGTATGCCGCGTCCAGGAGCAAGTATTGAGTTGTGTACCGGATGCTTACTGATATATGGGAACCAGGAAACCGATGTACCAGGTTCACTGGACTGTAGAGGCATACCACATCGTCTCGTTAGACCTATGAGCCCGAGACGGCGCGACCGGTTCTACAGTTTAGTGTCCTGAGAAAGGTTGCCACATACGACGTAATGAAGGACGCCAGAGTTGGGTCTTCATAGGCGGGCGTATGTGTCGAGTTATCCGGGTAGTGTTTGATTCGAATCACCGTCCCTCGCGGTTATTGAGTACCGCTTGCTCCCATGTTGTGACGTAGTTAATCAACTTGTGTGGAAACAGTTTGCAAAAAGTATAATTGCTGTTGTGATTATGTTAAGTTGCATGAAAACCATGTTTGAAGTAGAGATAGAGCAAACTAAATTTATTTTCCCCTTGGGACAAGTAGCATTGGAATGAAGCGTTTCTTGTTTGATTGTGGAGTTCCAATGTTGCTGGGCGCAAGGTCACTACTATTATGGCTAAAATCTGAAAGTTAAGGATGAACTCGTAGGCGAGTCTTTTCGCAAATTACAGGATAGGTCTTAAGTTACCCTCATGTAGAGTTGCATGCTTTAGGAGAGACGGTTAAGTCTTGCTGAGCCTTTGTGCTCACTCTTGCTGTATAAGTGGTTTTGCAGGTAAACATCAACGCTATAAAGAAGGTTGTCCGGTGAGACTCGGAAACTTCCAAGTCATGTCACACTTGGAGAACCTAGCCGCTGCCTTGTCTTCGTGTTGCTAGCGAGAGGAGTCCGCGGGCTGGACCTCTTCTCGGTGCTTCATAGTTATTCAACGTGAGCTGGTTATAGACTTCCGCTGTAGCTAATTTGTGTAAATTATTTACAAAGAATAATTGTAACCTTCCGCTTTTGATTTATGTAATACTGTGTTCCTTATATGTGTGCTGTTGGGTGCCGCATAACACGGCACCACCCAATGCGATTCCTCGGGCAAGGCGGCACGGCCCCGTGATGGAGGTCGGGCCCCGTCAGCGGTGGGGGCAAGGAGTCAGTCTCCTGAGAAGATGAGCCGGCAAGGCACTTCGGCGGTTCCCGAAGAAAGCGCCACAACGTGCAGAAGTGGCATTCTTGGGAACCGCCGCAGTAAAAGCAACCATCAAGTGAGCGCACGCTCCCATGATCCCGTGACCGTTCGTGCTCCGGCAGCGGTCAATTCGGGACTTAGAGAAAGTGCGCGGATCGCAAGAGACGGAGGTCCCACCTCGGGCTCGCTATCTCCCCCGAGATGGGCCCGGGGGCCACTGTCAGTACCTGAGATATGGGGTACCCCCGCGCACAGGGTAAAATGCCTAAGGAACTCACCCTTCTCCGCAGGGAGAGCTCCGAAGGTGCCACGCGTCCGGCGGGGCCGGACCTCCCTCTCCTCAGAGGAGAGCTCCGGGCCCGCCACGTGGCAAACAGGAGCCGGACCTCCCCCCCCCCCCCCCCCCCCCCCCCCCCCCCCCCCCCGCGGTAGAGAGGCCCGAAGGCGCCGCGTGTCCAGCGGGGCCGGACCTCCCTCTCCTCAGAGGAGAGCTCCGAGGCCGCCACGTGGCATACAGAGGCCGGACCTCCCCCTCCGCGGGGAGAGGTCCGGAGGCTCCATGTGCCCCGCGGGGCTGACCCTCCTCTTCTCTGAGAAGGGCTCCGGGCCCGCCGCGTGGCAGCAGAGCGACGCTGCCTACCCCGAGCGATAGGCAGCGGGTGTAAATACGCTCCATACCTTGCCCGTACAAGGTATTCAAGGCCCGCGTCTTCCCAAGACGCGGAGACGCGGAGCACGCTTCTGTCAGGTGCCGTTGCGCCCAGTCGCATCACAGACTGGCGCGTGGTGTCAGAACCTGTCAGCCAATAAACACCGCGACAAGACATCCCATGCCGCCTGCGCCGTCATCAACCACTACGACTAGCATGCGGCATGGGCAGGGCGGCAAGATGAAGACTCAGAAGCCTTCGACCAGAGACAACTATCGGCATAACTGCAGATACGGTAGATAATAGACAATCTTCCCGGGACCACCTGTCGGGTCCCGGCTTCCCTTGTAAGCCACCCGAGTCTTGGACTATAAAAGGCTCGGGTAGGCGTCAATAGCAAGGGTTCGCACTTTGCAACTCATACGCTAGCCATACACTCTCAAGCTGTAACTCACCCCCAAGCTCAGGCCTCCGGCCCTGAGCAGCAAGCAATACAGCGAGCTCCATAGCTCGCCGTGGACGTAGGGTTTTACGCTCCGGCGGCCTGAACCACGTAAAACTCGCCGTGTCAAGCTCTTACTAACTCGTCCATCTGCGCAAGCTCTCCGCTAGGGACTAGCCCCTCCGAAAAAAGAACCTCCGCGGGCTGCCCAGTGCAGGCCCGGGGGAAGTGTCGATCGCACACTTCGACAACCTCTTTTCATGTCTCATCCAGACATTTATCTTTCTCATCTTTCATCTCATGCTCATGAATACCATCTCGTATTCATTACCATCTCATCTCATGTTCAATTCCGTCTCATACAGAGACCAATGCTCATTGCCATGACTCAACAGTCATGAAACCAATCTCATTACCAGGACTCTACGGTCCCAAAACCATCCTTAATGACCAAACCATCACCAAACCAATAACCAACCAAATACCATCCCAATAACCATCTCATCTAATCATGTGAGTTGTCCAGGCGCTTGTGATTGTAAGCTCGGCTATCATGATAGTTTTACACTCTGTAGAGGTGGCATCACTTTACCCACAAGTTTGTGATTTCGTCACCCGTCGGTGACTGTAGAACCTCTATTATATCAGTACACAACCGTCGGTGCATGGCCAAGAGATCACAAAATAGCCTTTACAAAGGGGCTACTAGATGTATGGACTCACTAAGGTTTCACCAGCAGGCTAGAATCTCCAATTCTCCCACCTACGGGCCCCCTCTTCTGCCATGCAGTTCCCAGGGCAGTCCTCTCTCGACTCCCATTCCCCGCGCCTTCCACGGTCCATAATAATCTAGCAACTTACCTAATTAGTCAGCTAAGCCGCACCCATATTTGGCCTTGTGGTGGCACTGTTTTCCTGGCATGGCTGGCATGAACCGGTCCTTAGATCTATGGCAAGTAAACCACCATCTCATTCTACCACTTTCACAAACCAAGATTTCCTAGATCTTCCCCCGATTCATGTACATTATCATCGAGTTCTCATTATCATTATGAGTGCAGTAGCTAAACACATTCTATCACTTCCCATATCCCGTGGACTCAACAAAGCAAAAGCAAAAACAACCATACCCGACTCATCAACTTTCCCGGCGACAAGGGTGGTTAAAAAACTAGTAACCTCCTACGAAAGGGTTTCCCATTAAGTTGACTCAAGTACACACACCTTTTCGTAAACAAAACAGTTTCCAAAAAACATGGGATCAATATGGTCAAGGGGCACTTGCCTTGTTCCTGTGGCTTCTGTTGTTCTGGGATCTCGAAGTCTTGTCATTGTAGACTGTCGTAGATAGCTCCCTGAGCTTGTCCTTCTAATTACGATCACACACATACAAGATTTATAGCAATCAATCATCATGCACAAACTTTACTCAAGATGCAATGGTGCATATGCAAGCTAATCCTATGGTGCAGTTTAGTTTGTACGTGTTCTTGCATGTTTTAAGGGGTTTGCATGGGGTTTACGATGAACAGAGGGGTAAAGATCAATTGTGGACGTGGCGATGATCTTGAGTCTAGATCAAACCGATCAACACGTGATCTATCCAAGAAAAATCTTCTGTTTGAAGGGATTGAAGAGAACAGATGCAAAGAAAACCGCGATCTCGTCGTAAGGTGGTAATGGAGACCAACCTTACTTTCTTCGAGTCCTTCCTCAAAAACAGATTGTCGGCTCTCCTCCGGCGATGATGATCGTGTCTGGCTCGTCGGCGGTCTCTCCGGTGGTCAAACTCCGACGAAGGGGGTTTAACTCGACGAGTTTGGAGCTAGGGCTCTAAGTTGTCGGCTTGGAAAAGATGTTACGATCAAGGGTGTGTTTCGGGTTCTATTTATAACCGGAAAAAGAAGAGTCCTTCTCCGATTGGATTTCAAATAAGAGTCCTGTTTGATTTGTGTTTGGATCTTAACAACTTATCTCCAATCGATTTGGTTGCAGTATCAACGTAGAAGAGTTCGTGTCGGTTTCCTCCGTGTCGGGTACTCGTGCACGGAAGAATAACCGCTTCAGAATCGCGTCCTTCTGCATGGATAAGCTCCGGAGGCTCCACGTGTCCAGCGGGGGCCTGGGCTTCCCTTTTCCTCAGGGGCGGCTCCGGTTGCGCCGCGTGTCAGGCGGGCGGGACCTCCCTCTCCCTCTGAGGCGAGCTCCACGTGCGCCACGTGTCCTGGTGGGTCGGGTCCTCCCCTCTATCCAGAGACGAGCTCCGCGAACGCCACGTGTCAGTGCCGGACCTCCCCTCTCTTCGGAGGTGGCTCCAAATGTGCCACGTTTCAGTGTCGGACCTCTCCTCTCTTCGGAGGTGAGCTCCGATAGTGCCACGTGTCCTAGCAGCGTCGGACTTCCTTTCTGCTCAGGGTGCAGCTCCGAGGTCGACACGTGTCCATAAGTTGTAAGGGCCTCAGTTTTCTGACGCATGTTTGAAGTGTTCATCACCACACACACACCTCATTTGAAGCACGTTGATAAACACATTTGAAGAGCAAGTAACCACCATCAACATGCTCATTAGAGAACAAACTCACATATTGCAAAAGTGGTATTTCCCACATGTAATATATAGGGGCTGGGCATTGGGAAAACTCCTACACATTGCTAGGAATGTCCATGCCAAGTTTCACCCAAATTCAAAACCTTTTTGAGGTCATTTTGGGTATAGCTAGAAAGAGGGCAGTTTGAACCCACATTCAAATTCAAACTGTTTTGATCCCATAAATTCAAAAGTGGGAGGCATATTATTACTCAACACATTTTTGTGAGCTCACACACCAATTTTCACTCCATTTGGAGTTGATCTTGACATGAGCTAAGTGGGGCAAATTCAAACTTTATTTGAATTTCAAACTGAACATGTGCTGAAATTTATCCAAACCAAACCCAATTTGAATTCTAACCAATTCAAATGGCTCAAGGGGAAGATAATTCAAATACTTGAGGTTAGTTTGGTCTCTACTGTTTAGAGCAGTAGAGCAAAGTTAATTTCAGAGGTTAAAACCCCAGGTGGGACCCACATGTCAGCCACTGAGGCAAAAGAAACCGACTGAGAGCTGTGCTCGGGTACTCGCGCGCGCTGCAGCGACCGCCACGGCGAAGGAATGGCGAGGACAGCAGCTGCTTGCCGCCCTCGGCCGGTGAACCGCCTCGCAGGGTCCTTATCTGCGCGCCCGAGCAGTCGCAGGGGGTCTTCACCGCTGCCTCGTCGCATTTCCACCCAGAAAGCCGAAGCTCCTCGCCGCCCGAGTGAACTTTCGGTTCCTCATCGCCCGGCTGATCCAGTGACCCTCCCGGCGATCTGAGACCAGCACCGGGTGCGCCAAGCCATCTTCAACACCCTCGCATCGGTTCCAGACCCTGCGCAGTCTTCCCCGAGCTCCACCGCGGCGATCCTTTCTCTGCCGGTTCAGCTCGAGCCGCCGCTGCGGGAACCCTCCTTCCGGCCACCACAGCCCACCGATCATCGAGCTGTGAACAGCAAAGAGGTTCGCCTTCAGTCCCTCTTTCATTCCTGCAAGCTCCGGCGGCGTGACGAACACTGCTTAGGCCGGAATTTCATGTTTTCGTGACGGTGTGCAAAAGAGGAGTCGGCACCTGTCGAAGTGTGTGGTCGATACTTCCCCCGGACCTGCTCTGGCAGCCCGCGGAGGTTCTTTTTCGGAGGGGCTAGACACTTGCGGAGAGCTTCAGGGTTAGGGACGAGTGAGGGAGAAGCTTGACACGGTGAGTTTTACGTGGTTCAGGCCGCCGGAGCATAAAACCCTACGTCCACGGTGAGCAGAGGTGCTTGCTGTATTGCTTGTTGCTCAGAACCGGAGTCCTGAGCTTGAGGGTGAGTGATGCCTAGGATGTGAGTTCACAGGGTTCGAACCCTTGCTAACATTGCCTACCCGAGCCTTTTATAGTCTAAGGCTCGAGCGGCTTACAAGGGGGGGCTCGGTACCCGACAGGTGGTCCCGGGGAGATTGCCTGCCAACTATCGTATCTACAGTTATGTCGGTTGTTGTCTCTAGCAAAGGCTTCCGAGTATTCGTTCTGCCGCCCTGCCCATGCCGCAAGCTAGTCGTAGTGGTTGATGACGGCGGGGGCAGCAGGGGATGTCTTGTCGCTGTGTTTATGGGCTGGCAGGTTCTGATACGGCGCGCCAGTCTGCGATGCGACTGGGCGCAACGGCACCTGACAGAGGCGTGCTCCGCGTCTTCACGTCTTGGGAAGGCGCGGGCCTTGAATACCTTGTACGAGCAAGGTATGATGCGTCTTTACGCCTGCTGCCTACCGCGCGGGAGCAGGCAGCGCCGTCCTGCTGGCCACGTGGCGGGCCCGGAGCTCCCCTCTGAGGAGAGGGAGGTCCGGCCCTGTGGGACACGTAGAGCCTTCGGGCCTCTCCCCGCGGAGGGGGGAGGTCCGGCTTCTATCGGACACGTGGCGGGCCCGGAGCTCTCCTCAGTGGAGAGGGAAGTCCGGCCCCGCGGGACACGTGGCGCCTTCGGAGCTCTCCCCGCGGAGGGGGGAGGTCCGGCTGCTGCTGGCCACGGGGCGGGCCCAGAGCTCTCCTCTGAGGAGAGGGAGGTCCGGCCCCACTGGACACGTGGCGCCTTCGGAGCTCTCCCTGTGGAGAAGGGCGAGATCCTTAGGCATTTTCCCCTGTGCACGGGGGTACCCCATATCGAGGGTACCGACAGTGGCCCCCGGGCCCATCTCGGGGGAGATAGTGAGCCCGAGGTGGGGCCTCCGTCTCTTCTGTTCCGTGCACTTTCTCTAAGTCCCGCATTGACCGCTGCCGGAGCACGAACAGTCGCGGGATCGTGGGAGCGTGCGCCCGCTTGATGGTTGCTTTTACTGCGGCGGTTCTCAAGGCTGCCACTTCTGCATGTTGCGGTGCTTTCTTCGGGAACCGCCAAAGCGCCTTGCCGGCTCATCTTCATGGGAGACTGACTCCTTGACCCACCGCTTCAGCTGGACGGCTTGGGGCCACCTGTCATCGGCGCTCGGCCTTGGAGCCAAAGCGGTTGCCCATGCGGTGTATTCGAAGAGTTTCGAATCGCTTCGAATCGTTCCTGGAAAGTTTTAAAAGGGGATCTTATCCGCATTGCGGCTTCCCTTCGCACTTCCCAGCGCTTGCACTTTCCTTGAACTCTTGCGCCCTTGTCTTCCTATCCTTGAGCTCTCCCCTGTCATGGCTTCCAACCCGCCCCCAGAGAAGAAGCGCGCTTGATCTCCTCCGGTGGCGGCATCCGTGCCAAGTCGGGGAAACAGGGTACCTGCACCTCCCACTTCTGGAGATGGCGCTCCATCCGGTGGCGACCTCAAGAGGTCCCGGGCTCATCATCTCGACGGGACTCCTCTTAAGCGACAACAGGCCGAAGGTTCCCGGACGTCACGCCCTCCCTCCTCAAGCAGTGTAGTCTCCAGGGAACCTGTTGATGTGTCGAGGGGAGCTTCTGGAGCGTCCCCTGCTCCGTTAGTCCAGGCGACTGCGGAGCGGCCGTCGGTGGCGACGGCGGGCTCTAGGGGTCCTACCCCGGCTCGGAAGTCGGGGTTCAGGGCCCGTTGGAGTGCTCGCGCTTCTCGGCCGTCCCGACTGATGGGGAGTCTGCGCCGTTGCGCTCGGAAACCGAGACAGCTGCCGCGGCCCCCAAGCCAGCGCGAGTTCCTCCTGTTCCGGTCTGCCCGGATTCTATGTCAGCGCCAATTCCTTCCACTCGTCCCTCTCCACCAGCTGAGGGGACAGCTGTCAGTGAGGGTTCGACGGGTCCTGCTGTCGAGGTCCTAGTGCTGGCTTCTCCTGACCGGCGTCTCATCCCGGCCCTCGGCGCGTCGTCTTTTCTTGAGGACGATGTGATGGAGGAGATCGGGGGTGCCGCTCCGGCCTCTGCTGCCCCACTGCCCCTGACGGATGCCTTCGTGCTCGCCCAAGCGAGCGTCAGGCAGGTCCTGGCCGTGCTTGGTCGTGAGCGAGAGGAGCAGGCAGTTGAGAGGGATCGCCTCCTCATCTAGGGGAACCTTTTGCGGGAGCGGACCGTGAAGGTCAAGGGCGAGCTCGACTCCAGCCGGGAGTCGCTTGACATCAAGGGAGCACTCCTCGACCGGCAGAAGCGGGCAGTTGATCACCTGGACTCCGAGACACGGCGGCTCCACAGGGAGGCCCTTGAGGCGCATGCCCAGGCCGAGGAGAGCCTCTCTTCCGTGGAAGAGATACGGCAGAGGCTGGAGCGACGTAAGCGCGCCGTTGAGGACCAGGAGCGCTCCGTGGCAGCCGAGGCGGAGAGGGTCGCTGCGCGGCTGGCGGCGGGCGAGGGCGACCTGCACGCTCGGGCCAGGGAGCTATAGGCCCGGAAGGCTGACCTCGCCACGAGGGAAGAGCAGGTCTCCCGGGAACGCTAGGCGATCCTGGATCGGGAGTTGGCTGCCGACTTCCGGGCTTCTGAGTTGGAGCGGCTTGCCCAGACTCTTCGCCTTCGGGAAAGCTCCCTGGCGGTCAAGGAGAAGGAATTCTCCAAGGGAAACCGCGACGCCCTGCAGGCGGCCCGCCGCGAGGTAGAGGAGCTCTTGGCCTTGCGGTCCTCCGAGGCGCGTGCGGTCTCGAGCTTCGTCAATCAGGCGTGGTCCGCCTTGGTCCCTCTTGGCTTCAGCCCGGTGAAGGCGGCGACTCCTGCACTGAAGGTGGCCGAGGTGATCCCCGCGCTGGAGTCAATCGGCGCCAAGCTGAACAGGCTAGACGCAGTGGTCGCCAGCGAGCTTGAGGCAGAGGGACGGGGCCTGGACTTGGAGGTTGCCACGCATGTGTTGGCATGCTTCAGGAGCCGGGACCCTTCCTTCTCACTGGAGCCAGCGAGAGAGGGCCCTGCCGCGGAGCGGGAGGAGACTGCCAGGGCTGAAATCGGAGATGTGGCCGCCCTTGTAGCCTCTAGGTTCCGGCGCAAGCCAGGAGGACCCTAGGACTTGCTTCTTTGTTTTTATTGAGTCTGTAGTCCAGCTCATGGAGCCATGAATAAATAGACTCTTTTGAACCTTTGTGCCTGTGATGCTTTTGTCTTCTTCTTGGTTTTGCCTGGCCGAGCCCTTAGCTCCGCATGGTACTCAGAGGCCTTCACCAATCTCGAAGCTCTGCACAGACACCTTCCCCGGGTCCTTACTGTATTAAGGGCCCCAGAGGTCTCCGGAGCTCACCCCCTGAGGATGGGGGGTCCGGATCTGCTGGCCACGTGGCGGGCCCGGAGCTCCCCTCTAAGGAGAGGGAGGTCCGGCCTCGCAGGACACGTGGAGCCTTCGGAGCCCCCCCCCCACCGGAGGGGGAGGTCCGGCTTCCGCCGGCCACGTGGCGGGTCCGGAGCCCCTCCTGAGGAGGCGGGAGCTCCGGCCCCACTGGACACGTGGGGCCTTCGGAGCCCCCCCCTAGAGGGGGAGGTCCGGCTTCTGCCGGCCACATGGCGGGTCCGGAGCCCCTCCTGAGGATGCGGGAGCTCCGGCCCCGCTGGACACGTGGGGCCTTCGGGCCCCGTCCCTGTTGAAGGGGCAAAACCCGGACCTTCTGGTCCGGCGCTGGAGTAGTCGATGGCTCCTTGGCCCCCACCTCATGTAGCCCCTGTAGCTATAACCTAGAGGTCCTGCACACAGGTAGAGGAAACATGATTCTCCTCAGGGGGTCCTCCCTTTCCTGTCTCTTAGTCTTATTCGGCTTATGGTCCTAGTCCAGTATACGGGACCTGGGCAATTCTGTGCGCGAGGCACCGGGGCTCCGGCTCCCTCCAAGGTCTGGGTACATCGTCCGGCCCCTAGTACTAGACCGTACGCTGGGAAAGCAGAGTGCACAGGCTTTGGGTACGGAACCAGGCAAAGCGGCTGTACTCCCCTGGACCTCCGGAGGGCAGGGTGCGCACGCTTTGGGTACAGAGCCGGCTAAGCGGGATACGCACCCTGGACCCCCTATGCACGGCGCCGGCCTTTCCTGGAGGTGACCAACTGGCACCGCAACACCTGACTAGGGGAGGCCCGAGAGGCCCCCCTGGCCATCGGCAGGTGCCTCAAGTGCAAGCGCCTTCGGTAGGATAGCAAATCCTGACTATGGATGAGCGCGGGAAAAGGGGAGCTAAATGTACGGTGATCAAACATAGAAAGTGCGGTCATAAAAACTAATACGTAATTTAAATGAGCACATGAGAGAGAGCGAAGTAGAACAGGTTTCTAAGTAAATGCCCATAGGGGGAAGTCAGGCTATACATGGAGGCAACGACCCGCCTCATTAAGAAGGGGAGCAAGACTCTACGCGCTTAGGGTCGGAACCAGGCCAAGCTGGACGTAGTCCTGGACCGTCCCCTGAGACTTAGCTGCCCCGAGCACTGTTCCTAGACTCTATGGGATTTATTATAGAAGGGTATGGCCCTGTTCTACTAACGCTTAGAAGGTAGGACTTACAGTGTTGTTCCATGCCAAGGGTTTGGGAACAGATCCCATCCTTGGTTGAAAGGCATGTGTACCTGGGACGGCAACTTTTGTGACTCGGAAGGGACCTTCCCGGCTGGGGGAGAGTTTATAGGTCCTTCGCGGGAAAGTTTGTGCCGCGGCACCAGGTCGCCTTCTTGCAGGTCCCTGACGTGCTTGGTCCCTTGGCGGTAGTGCTAGAGCACCAGCCGAGGCCGTGCGTTGTGGGGTGTCACCTGCAGCCGGGCCTCGCCGACGAGGTCATCATCTTCACGCTGGAGCGGGTCCTGCGCGGCTTCTCCTGGGAGCCCCGGGGTACCCTCCCCTTCTGGCTAAGGCCTTCAAGGGGTAGGAGGACCCGGACTCTTCTTGGGAGACCCAAGGCGTCTTTCCCCTTCTGGCTAAGGCCTTCAAGAGGTTGACAGACCCTGGGCGGCCCCCAGGAGGTACGGCCGAGGCACAGAGACGTGCACTCGGGTGGAGCTGGCCCGGTTCTGCACCGTCGGGGCTGGTGCTTGGCCTGCTGCAACTACTTGGAACTTATCCAAGGTTGATATCGCAGCAGTGCAGTCTCCACGGACTTTCCGGGGTGGCCGTAGTTGGCTACTGCCCCGGCTCGTCATCACCGGAGCTGGAGTCCTCACCGTTGTGCACCGTCTTTATGACGCGTTGAGGCTCCTGAAATCCCACCTGGTGGCCGACGCTGACTGAGGCGTCGACCTTCTGCTTGCCCTCCCTCTGAGGGAGGGGCGGAGCATCAGCTCTTAGCTGCCTCCCTTTGCGGAAGCGCTCTGCGAGCCTCTGGATGTCAAAGCACTCGACAGCAGTATGATTGCTGGTGCCATGCACGAGGCATAGCTCGCCTTGGTCACCATCTGGGGCTGGTGACTGTCGCTGCCTTTTGTCGGGGCGCGGCCCCCGAGCCCCACAGGGTGCCACTGCTGCAGCAACAGGAGCCGCGGCCGGTGGCTTCATCTTGCCACCACCCCGGTTCTTGATCTTCTTGCTGCTTCCATAGGAAGCAGCGCCAGATCCGGGCTGTCCTCCTGACCCGGAGGCTGGCAGGGAGTGCCAGTTCCGCCCCTCTGCTGCCCTGGCGCATTTGTCCGCCAGGCTGAAAAGCTCTGAGACGTCGCGAACCTCTCTGGTCGCGAGCTTCTCAAGCATCTTCTCGTCCTGGACACCCTGCCGGAACGCCACCACCACAGAAGCATTTTGAATGTGTGGGATGGTGTTCCGTACCTGGGAGAACCGCTGGATGAAAGAGCACAGCGATTCCCCAGGTTGTTGCTGGATGGCGTGGAGGTCGAGCTCCGTGCCAGGCCGGGTGTAGGAACTGCCGAAGTTGGTGGTGAACTGCCGGCAGAGCTCTCCCCAGGAAGTTATGGAACCCTGGCGGAGGTTCATGAACCAATACCGGGCTGGGCCGGTCAAGGCGACGGGGAAGTAGTTGGCCATGACGGCCTCGTCCCCTCCTGCAGCAAGGACGGCGGTGAAGTAGATCTGGAGGAACTCCGCCGGGTTGACGCTGCCGTCGTACTTCTCGGGCAGATGCGGCCGAAACTTGCGCGGCCACCTCACGAAGCGAAGGTGGGGCGCCAGGGCCGCACATCCTGCTCCTGTTGCTGCAGGCATTGGTGCCGTGAATGCTTGGTTCGCTGCTGGCACTGTGTACCCTGGTATGGGCAAGGCTGCGCCATAGATCGGGGGCGCCGTTTGCAGGGAATATGGCTGTGGCATATGCTGCGTGGCGTATGCCTGGGGCAGAGATCGCGTGGCGAAGGTCTGCGCCTCAGGCAGGGTCGAGGCTGACGTCATGCTGTCGCCGGCCTCTTGGTTGCGACGCCTTTCTCGTCGTCGCTCGAAGAACACTCGGGCATCTTGGCCCAAGTGGCATCGTTCCAGCTCTGTCCTCAGATCCGTCGATGGGAGCCTGGTGGAGCTTGAGTCCGCCGTCTGCCCGTCAACCGTTGGCGTGTGCGTCAGCGACACAGCCGGTTGGCCGGGGCGTCGTCCCCGCCAAAGTCGAGGGTTTGCGGCAGAGACGACAAGACGGTCTACTTCGCGAATCCACTGCTGGGTCGCGGCCTGAGGCACGTCCCCAGCAGGTGGATTGCGCAGTAGCGCTCTTGCTGCAGCTAGCGCGCCCCCATGGGGAAATCTCAGCGCTGCAGAAGATCTCACGCTAGCTGGAGCCTGCATCGCCGGAGTCGGCTGCTGGCTTCCAGCTTGTGCCGACACACTCCGTCCTGAGTGTGTCGACACGTATTCCCCGCTAGTCATGGTCCGTCGTGAACGCGGGGGAGGAGAGCTTGCCGCTGAAGGAAGCTTCGTCATCTTCGTCGGCAGAAGCTCGTCGCGCAAGGGAAAAGCCCCCTACCTGGCGCGCCAAATGTCGAAGTGTGTGGTCGACACTTCCCCCGGACCTGCTCTAGGCAGCCCGTGGAGGTTCTTTTTCGGAGGGGCTAGACACTTGTGGAGAGCTTCAGCGTTAGGGACAAGTGAGGGAGAAGCTTGACACGGCGAGTTTTACGTGGTTCAGGCCGCCGGAGCATAAAACCCTATGTCCACGGTGAGCAGAGGTGCTCGCTGTATTGCTTGTTGCTCAGAACCGAAGTCCTGAGCTTGGGGGTGAGTGATGCCTAGGATGCGAGTTCACAGAGTTCGAACCCCTGCTAATGTTGCCTACCCGAGCCTTTTATAGTCCAAGGCTCGAGCGGCTTACAAGGGGGGGCCGGGACCCGACAGGTGGTCCCGGGGAGATTGCCTGCCGACTATCGTATCTGCAGTTATGTCGGTAGTTGTCTCTAGCCAAGGCTTCCGAGTCTTCGTTCTGCTGCCCTGCCCATGCCGCAAGCTAGTCGTAGTGGTTGATGACGGCGGGGGCGGCAGGGGATGTCTTGTCGCTGTGTTTATTGGCTGGCAGGTTCTGACACGGCACGCCAGTCTGTGATGCGACTGGGCGCAACGGCACCTGACAGAGGCGTGCTCCGCGTCTTCACGTCTTGGGAAGGCGCGGGCCTTGAATACCTTGTACGAGCAAGGTATGGTGCGTCTTTACGCCTGCTGCCTACCGCGCGGGGGCAGGCAGCGCCGTCCTGCTGGCCACGTGGCGGCCCGGAGCTCTCCTCTGAGGAGAGGGAGGTCCGGCCCCGCGGGACACGTGGAGCCTTCGGGCCTCTTCCCGCGGAGGGGGGAGGTCCGGCTTCTATCGGCAACGTGGCGGGCCCGGAGCTCTCCTCAGTGGAGAGGGAGGTCCGGCTCCACGGGACACGTGGCACCTTCGGAGCTCTCCCCGCGGAGGGGGGAGGTCCGGCTGCTGCTGGCCACGGGGCAGGCCCGGAGCTCTCCTCTGAGGAGAGGGAGGTCCAGCCCCACTGGACACGTGGCGCCTTCGGAGCTCTCCCTGCGGAGAAGGGCGAGATCCTTAGGCATTTTCCCCTATGCGCGGGGGTACCCCATATCGAGGGTACCGACAACACCAATCAGAGAAATTCGTAAGACACACTGCATCACTCATCCTCTCATGGAGAGGATCACTTCTGGTTGCCCGTACGAGTCCATAGGAGCAGGAACCACGAAGAACCATGGGGGGAACCGCTGTTCTTCAAGTTTTAGTATAAATCCCGATTTCCGACCTAGGTCGCACGGTGACAGCCCAACACAGCCCTTCCCGAGCTCCGTGGATCTCACGTCGACCTTTCCTATGGTCCACTGATGCTCGACGACCCTTAGCTTGATCGGGTGAGGTGCTAGGGAGGACGGGCAACACGGCCGAAGTTCTCCAGAGGCTGCTGCTCGTCGCCGACCAAGTGCCGACCATTTTCATGATGAGCTGAGCCCGGAATCGTGTTCCCCGAGTGAAAATAGGCAGGGGCGGCCGGAATCATGAAGCTTGGAGCTCCACAGAGGCTGCCGGCGAGCTCTCCGGCGAGGTACCCCGGTGGCAGAGCGCGGGCGGCGGGAGGTAGACGAAGGGGGTGGACCCCAGCCGTCAGCGGCAGATATTTTAAATCGGGATCAGGCTGCGGCTCGGATCCGGTGTGCTGGCGCGCAAAAACCCCGTAGAACCCGGTATCCCGACGCCTCAGCGCGCAACACGTGTCCCCGTGGCCCACCGGCAGATTTAAACTTTTCCCCAATTTTCAGATTTCATTCAAACTTCAAATCCTCATAACTTGGGCTAGGAAGCTCCAAATCAAGTGAACCAAATTTTGTTGGATTCAGATCTCTGAGTACTTTCCAACAAATCAAGTTTCACTTCATGAAAATCCATAAGTCTCCAGAATTAATTCCTCAAAATTTAAACTGTTTTTGAATTTTAACTGGAGAATCCCTTGGAGGAAAATTCTGACATTTTGCTGGGATGTTCACCAAAATATCCCTGAACTAATTTCAGATCCGTTTGAGCTCATTTGATCCACCTAAGGGTGTGATTAATAAAACTGTTCCAGAGAAAATAGAAAATGTTCAGAAACATTTTCAGAATTTTCCCTGAAATTGTTTAGCTCATATCCTTAGCTAGGAACCTTCAAATTAAGTGAGACCAACTCCATTAGAACCCTCTGAAAATATAGTTTTCAGAAAGTCATGGCTTGTTCCATGAAAACCCCTAGAACACCCTAAGAGTTCCAATTAAGGTCAAGGACATAATTAATTGTAGAGAGCTCAAATGAGCTTTGCTGCAACTAAAACTTGACCAAGTCTTGGTTTAGGTTGTAACCAAGCCACAGTAAGAGTTTCACAGTCTTTGGGTCTGTCTAGTGAGACTTAGAAGGTTCACAAGTTAAAACTCAATTCAAATGCATTTAATTAATACATGTACTTCTTATATCATGTAGTCGCTAAGGTCGAGGAGGAACCCGAAGTCCTAGACTTCGTTACTCCGGAGGAGCAGCTAGCCTACGACCAAGAGCAGCAAGGCAAGCTCCGGTTTGCATTAACCTTTTTACAAGTTTTTATTGTTTTGAGCACATACTTGAATACCTTATTCCTTGCATTAGAGTCTTGTTTGGAAACCCAACTGCATAGCCAAGAAAACCATGGGTTGGGTTTAGGATTGCAAACCCCGTTAGCTACTGCGATGCTAAGATAGTGTAGGATTCGGTACAAGTCGAGTAGTTGGAACTACTCGCGAGCATAGGCTAGAGGCACTCGACTCGGGTAGAGATAGCACATGATACACATGGCAAGAAAAATGAGACCGAGCGGAGAGTAAGGGCAGCAGGACTTTGGGGCCTGTGTGCTATAGCTCCACTTGTGTCGATTGAGGACCGAGCCATGTGCGGGCCTGTTGAACAAGCTAGAACAGTACCGAAGACCTACTGGCTATATGGGAACTGGGAAACCGATGTAACTCGGGTAGCTGGGTATTGAGGCATTGCCCATCGTTCAGAGGGTAGGTTGAGAGCTTTAGGTGTAAATTGGCTGGCGGCACTGAGATGCGTGTGTAGAGACCTCTTGCTCGAGACGATGGGACCGGTTCAATATTTGGCTGACGGGCGAAAGGTGGTTGTGTACGGCATCCGTGATGGTTGCTGTAGGCAACATTGAGTACGGGCGTACGTGACGGGTTATTCGGGTAACCCTGCAGGTGTAAATCGATTATAGTCGCCGTCCCTCGCGGTCTGTGAGTACCACTTGTTCACTGTACCGTGACGTAGAAAGAACAGGCTAGTCACATATTAAAATGTTGCTGATTGAGAGATGGACTTGATTGCTAATGATTTGCTGTAGTTTAGAGCTAACTAAAGTTCTTTTCAACTTTGGGCAAAGTACATGAGAGAAATGCGTTTCTTGTTCAATTGCGGCTCTCTCATGTGCCTTAGCGTAAGGTTCTCCACAACCTGCGGCTAAAACTTGAAAGTAAGGTTCCACTAATGAGGCGAGTCCTTTGCAACTTGTTTTTCTCTCATGTACCCATCACCCCTCATGTAGAAGTTCCATGTTTAGGAGAGAAGGGTCAATCTTGCTGAGCCTTCGTGCTCACTGCTTGTGTTTGAAGCTTTTGCAGGGTTCTATGAGGAAGGGACTCCCGAAGAGGAGACGGAACCCCAGGAGGGTAACCCCGTCGAGTGGGAGTCGTGCACGCCGCCATGTTAGTGTGCGTGCGTGCTAGCATAGACACGTTCATGGGCTCAACGTGGACTTGATGCGTAGTCTACGCCCATGAGTGTAGACTGGACCTATTTTGATGTAAAAATGTTCATAAACCACTTTATGTAATAAAAGTTTTGCTTCCTGTCACACCCGGTTTCTTCGAAGAACAACCAAGTGAATATCACATGTATGCCAGGATCATTTTCTCATACATGTGATGACAAATAGTGAAGCATCATTTATTACAAGCCAGGTGTCGAATATAAATAAGTCTTACATAGCATATGTCTCGATGGACGGTAATAAGTTCATGACATGTAAATAAAATAGCAGCGGAATATTATTCTTGTGGGCTCCATCACAGGCGTTGCCCGGGGGACTCCATGAACCTAGAATCCTTCTTCGGGTCCGAAGTCTTGGTCATTGAACACCACCTCATCCCCTTGACCTGAGCAGCAATTTAAACCAACAAATATGCAAGTTTGAGTACCGTTGGTACTCAGCAAGTGGGGAAAAGTTATGTCATGCATGGCTAGAGCAAGGAGAGGTTGAACTCATGGTTAAAGCACTATGCAATTAATACCTATCACCTTAGCTTATTAAGCACCTACATTACTACATAGGTGAAATGGTCCCAATCTCCCAACCCATCATCAAAATCAAGTAACCATATCATCATTTCCAATGTTAAGCTCCCTGCTTAACATCCACAACTTCCAAAGTCATCATCCTCTAATCATGAATAAGTCCAAGCCGCTCTTGACCGTGAGCACGGCTGTCATGACAGTTTTGACTCTGCAGAGTTTGCACCACTGTACCCACATGTAGTGATTTCATCCCCCGTTGCCAGGTGGACTAAAATAACCTCCATTATGCCAGTGGCTATGAACCACATTCACACTTCCCAGGTGTGTAGCCAGGAGATCACTACGAAGCCTTTACAAAGGGATTCCCGACGAGCGTGGGCCCACTGAGGTTTCACCCCTAACAGCATACAAGAGGCTCCAACCCCGCCGCAGTGGCCCCCTCTTGAGCCTTGCGGTTCATATGGTAGTCCAGCTGACACCTATTCCCCGCACCATCCAAAACACCCATACTACGCCGGGGATACTCCTAATTAGTTGGCCAAGCTGCCCCATCTCAGCGTGTGGTTGGCACTGTAAAGCCAGGTTACATGCTCCATGAACCGGTCCTTAGGATCCAGGCAAGTACTAAACACAAACCCGAGTCTCGTGCACCCAGCACCAACCAAATCATCCAACTTGCCTTGATCCCTACCTCTACATAACTCATAATGTCTCATTCAAGAGTAAGGTAAACAAGTTGATGATCTCATATCCCACTTATCCCATTCTAAGCATGGCTAAGCATAAGTAATATGAATGAATGACATAATAAAGCAAATCCCAACCCAATCTACAAGGAAACAATATAATGCAATTCTAGGGAAACTTCCTAGCATGGGTTTCATATTTCAATTGACAATGCAAATAGTTCTATCTACACATCCTAGTATAGGGTCAAAGTGGTCAAGGACACTTGCCTTCTTCTTGCTGCTCTGAGAATGCAAAGTCTTGGTCTTGGAAGGGAAGAACTTGCTCTGGGGCAGGTTCTACTCATGTCAACACACATAGCAAAAGAAAACAACAATCCATGAGACATAGTTCACACTTTCACTCCACACATACATACATATGATAATCATTCATATTTCTAAATGTTGTGTTTACCCCAGCTGTGTTGATTTTTAGCCTTCATGCACTTTTAAACATATGTATATGATTTCTAACTTTTGTATTTCATATTTCTGTTTGCACACTATAAATAAATTTTCAATTTAAATAAATTCTTTATATTTAATTAATATACTTCTTAACTACCAAGTTTGCATGGAAGGTATTTTCCTACTCCAAATGGGTTTTCAGATCTTCTACCAAGTCCTAAACTGAAATCTTTGGATTTGGAAACTTCATTTATCATTTTCTAGTTATGCATACCCATTTTCCTATATTTTCAAATTTATTTTCTATGCCTAAATGTGAACTTTATTATGAAAATTGTAAGACACATCATCTAAACAGAATAGGTTCTGGTCTAAAATATTAAATAATATATTTTTGAACTTCTCCTCTGATGTGAACTAATTTAAATTTATTTTACCCATTTTCAGAATTATTTCCTAACCTAAAAATGTGTTCCTATAACTAATAAATGTGAACAATCAATTAGACAGATTCATTTCAGCTTAAAATCTACTTTTAACTCATTCTAAACTTTTTCCAAGTGCTAGGAGAGTTTAAACTTGAATTAGCACATGTGTTTGTCTCTCCTTTTAAATTTAAATCCTAGTCACACATTCAAATTTCAAAACTTAATACCATATAGGGTCAAAAAGGTAAGTTCACCCTACTACAGGGTCTAATTTATTATTTTAAGAATTTCCAGGGGCCTAACTATGCATAACAGAAGGGTTTTGCTAATTTTTATTAAGTCCAGGGGCTAAAACAGATTTTTAAATGAATTTACATGAATTTCTGAAGTTCCAGGGGCTAGATCAGAAGTTTCCGGGGCTAGCTCGTATTTTCTGAGATCCCCAGGGGGTAGCGCGTAAGAATCCTGGCCTTTATAATGCGGGGCTGATGTGGACCGTCCGATTTAAAACAGACGGCTCAGATTAGATCGCCGAACCGGTACGCGCGGGTTTTAATTCTACCGTGCGATTTAAAATAGACGGCGCACAAGCGACCACGTCGCCCTGGCCGGAGCCAGCCCGCACTGCCCGGCGGCGCGCGGCGGCGGGGGGCGGCGATCTCGCCGGAGAACTTCGGATCTTCGTCTATACCTCCTAAAACTGGGATTTCATGGCATAGACCGGTAGAGGGGAGGTCGGGAATCTCACCTCGGGGTTTTTCTTGAGCTCGGAGGCCCTGGAAGGCTGTCGGCGACGAGGTCCGAGATGGAATAGCGGCGATGCTCGTTGGAGCTGCGTCTAGGGCGCAATCTACCGAGTTTTCTGCACCTGCGTGATTCCCCGGAGGCGGTGGAACAAGATCGGCGCGTTAGCTCAGAAGTCCCGAGTGAAGATCGAGAGAAAATGGCCGGAGAAACTCTGGGTCTCACCGGGAGGAAAAACAGGCGATCGGGATGAAAAAAAGGGCAATGCCAGCGCTTATATAGACGAGGGAGGGAGGCGTTCGGTTGTGATTGAGCTGGAGTCGTCCAGAATCGAAATTCGGCTGGGGAAACGCGGGTTTCCGGGATGGTTTGGATTCGGCGCGCGGAGGAGTCCCGGCGGGTGGCGCGATCGCGCGAGGAAGACGATGACCGCGGGCCCCGCGTGTCAGTGAGAAAGAGAGGGGAGCGCGCGGCTGCGGGCTGGCGCGGGAAAATGTGGGCCGGCTGGTGGGTTTCGGCCCACTGGCCGGGGTTCTGTTTTTTTCTTTTTCTTTTTATTTTTCTTTTCTGTTCTGATTTGAATTTGAATTCCAATCTGAATTTGAATTTCTGCACCACATGCAATACGTCCAAAAATTTTTAAATTCCCCTCTCAACAGATTTTGGGGTGTTACAACTCTACCCCCCTTAAAAGAAATCTCGTCCTCGAGATTGGTGGTTCTAGGGAAACAATTCCGGAAACTGTGCCTTAAGCTCGTCTTCTCACTCCCATGTGGCTTCCTCTTCTGAGTGATGCTTCCACTGCACCTTGCACATCCGGATTCTTTTATTTCTCGTGAGGCGTTCCATTGTCTCCAAAATCCTGACTGGTTGCTCGGCATAAGACAGATCCTCTGCTACATCAACCTCATTCATGGGTAACATCTCTTCAGGCGTCCTCAAACATTTCTTGAGCTGTGACACATGGAATACGTCATGCACATCTGATAGGCGAGCCGGTAGTTCTAGTTGATATGCCACTTCGCCTTTCCTCTCTAGAACTTGAAAGGGTCCGATGTATCGAGGTGATAACTTCCCCTTCACCTTGAACCGACGAAGTCTTCGGATAGGGGACACCTTGAGGTAGACATAGTCCCCCACGTTGAAAACGAGCTCTCTTCTCCGTACATCGGCATAGCTCTTTTGTCGTGTCTGTGCTATCCTCAAGTTGTTGCGAATTTCCCTCACTTTCGCCTCGGCTTCTTGTAGTACTTCGGGCCCAAACACTTTACTTTCCCCCGTTTGGTTCCAAAATAGGGGAGTTCTGCACTTCCTCCCATACAAAGCCTCAAATGGTGACATCTTCATACTAGCCTGATAGCTGTTGTTATAGGAGAACTCCGCATACGGTAAGTTCTTATCCCAACTCCTATTGTTCTTGAGCGCACACGCTCTCAGCATATCCTCAAGGATCTGATTGGTTCTTTCTGTCTGTCCGTCAGTCTGGGGATGATAGGCAGAACTGAAATTCAGATGAGTTCCCATGGTTTCATGCAACTTCTGCCAGAACCTTGAGGTGAACTGTGTCCCTCGATCTGACACTATCTTCTTTGGCACTCCATGAAAACACACGATCCTTGACATGTATAATTCTGCCAATTTGGATCCGCTGTAGCTTTCTTTCACGGGGATGAAATGAGCTACCTTGGTTAGCCTGTCGATGATGACCCATATCGAATCATAACCCGATTGGGTCCTCGGCAGTTCCACTATGAAATCCATACCGATTTCTTCCCATTTCCATTCAGGCACTTTGAGTGGTTGCAATAATCCTGCGGGTCGTTGATGTTCTGCTTTCACCAACTGACATGTGTCACATAGGGCAACATGTTCCGCGACATCTCGCTTCATGCCATACCACCAATACCTGCTCTTGAGGTCATGGTACATCTTCGTACTCCCAGGATGAATGGAATAGTCGGAATCATGAGCCTCCTTCAAGATCAATTCACGGATCTCCTTCACTTCAGGCACACAGATTCTTTTCCCGTGCCACACCGTACCTTGTTCATCCTCTCTGAAACCAGGGGCTTTATTTTCCTTGATGAGTTCTCTAATCTCTTGTATCTTCTCGTCATCCTTTTGACCATTTCAGATGTCTTTCTCTAATGTGGAGTCCTCTTCCATGGCGATGGCTTCACCACTATTCACCAGGCATAGGTTGAGTTTTATAACCTCTTCCTTCAATTCTGTAGGCATGTCCTTCAAGCTCAACCTATTGACCTGCACTTTCCGGCTTAGAGCATCCGCCACGACGTTTGCTTTCCCAGGATGATAGTTGATGCCCACATCAAAGTCGTTGATTAGCTCTAACCATCTCCTTTGTCTGAGGTTGAGATCTGGCTGTGTGAAAATATACTTTAAGCTCTTATGATCCGTATATATCTCTGTCCTCTTCCCCATCAAGTAATGCCGCCAAATCTTCAATGCGTGTACCACTGCGGCTAGTTCTAGGTCATGTGTAGGATAGTTCTTCTCGTGTTTCCGGAGCTGCCTGGATGCATAAGCCACGACATGCCCCTCTTGCATGAGAACACATCCCAACCCGTTTCCAGAGGCATCGCAGTACACCGAAAAGTTCTTCTGCATATCTGGCATAACTAGCACTGGGACTGTTGTCAATCTTTTGTTCAGTTCCTGAAAACTCGTCTCGCACTGCGGTGTCCATTTTAATGTGATTCCCTTCTCCAACAATTTGGTGAGGGGTCTCGAAATCTTGGAGAAACCTTCGATAAACCGTCGATAGTATCCAGCCAATCCTAAGAAGCTTCGAACTTCCCTGACATTCTCAGGGGTCTTCCACTTCTGTACATCCTCGATCTTGGCAGGGTCTACGGAGATTCCTCCCTCCGAGATTATATGTCCTAAGAAGGGAACTCTCTTCAGCCAAAACTCACACTTGCTCAACTTGGCATACAGTTGATGTTCTCTTAGCTTTTGCAATACCAACCTTAGATGTTCCTTATGTTCTTCTTCATCTTTGGAGAAGACGAGAATGTCATCTATGAAAACCACCACAAATTTGTCCAGATATTCCATGAATACCTTGTTCATGAGATACATGAAGTATGCCGGGGCATTAGTTAGCCCGAAAGGCATGACGGTGTATTCATACAGTCCGTACCGAGATACGAAAGCTGTCTTTGGAATATCAGTTTGCCTTATCTTAAGTTGGTGGTATCCCGACCTGAGATCAATTTTCGAGAACACACAAGCTCCCCTCAACTGATCAAACAAGTCTTCAATGCGGGGTAATGGGTACTTGTTCTTGATTGTTACTTCATTCAACGCACGGTAGTCTACGCACAACCTTTGGGTTCCATCCTTCTTGGGCACAAATATCACTGGAGCTCCCCATGGTGAGGAACTAGGACGAATATACCCCTTCTCTGTCAACTCTCTTAAATGTTCCTTGAGTTCTTCCAACTATTTAGAGTCCATCCGATAAGGTCTCTTGTATATCGGAGCTGTTCCAGGCACTAGCTCAATCGCAAATTCCACTTCACGATTGGGGGGCATACCTGGCAACTCCTCCAGAAAAACATCTGGATATTCCCTGATGATCCTGATCTCCTCCACTTCCACCTCAACTTGATTTAGTTTAATGTCCCTCCTAGGCTCTTGTATTGTTATAAACTTTACTCTTGTGCCACTAGGGTGAGTTAGTTCCACCGTTCTGGTCGAACAATGGATGATTCCTTTATGTTTGGTCAACCAATCCATGCCCAAAATAATATCTATCCCTTGTGAATCTATCACTATGAGGTTTGCAGTAAATACCACCCCATTAATGTCTTGTCCTCCAGAAAGATGAGGGTTGCCGGCCTCATCATTGTTGTTGGCGGGGTTGGCACCACGACCCTTTCCTCTTCCGGCCATCTATTATGATCAACCAAATGTCAATTTAAAGCATTACGTACTAACTTCCCAATTTGCTTTCTTAAACTTTAAAATTTTGAGACCTTATTATATTTATATTTTGTGAGGGTTTCATGTCTCACGCGAAAATAAATGCACTCTTAATTCATAGGGGTTCACACATCAAAGCAAAACAACCTGAAGACGAGGTTGTGGACAAATGCCCATGGCTTCCACAACTCACGTTACACACCAAACATTAACACACCATTAACTAAGGTATTGACTCGCCTACTCGATAACCTGCTGAACTATGGGAAAGGACTCTACACGACTCGTATCACTGAGCTGGCTCCTCGGGGTCTTCCTCATTATTGCGGCTGCCCTCTGACTCCGCTTTGGGTGGGGAAGCTGCTGGTGGAGAAGTGCGGCGGTGCCTGCTCGCCCGGCGGTCTGGGGAGTTAGGAGTCCATGTGTCATTTACGATGACACAAAGTTCATTCCCATCTCCTCTTTCTCTTGCCCTCAAGCTGGCTCGAAGCAACGCCTCAGTCTCCTTCAGGGTGTCACGAACATCCTGAAGCTCCTGCTGGCACTCCTGCAGTCGAGTGCTGAGCATAACAGCATCCTCCAAGCACAGGTCCATGTGCTCATGGGAAGTCCCCTGCTGCACTGGTGGGTACTTGTACTCCGTTGTACCACTCTCACGCTGGAGGACATACATGTACTCAGTCCTGTCCAGGTGGCGACGGTAGATGTGACCCTTGCAGGTGATGGCCTCCCAGGTGAGATCCTTCTCCGCATGGACCTGTGTCGCTCGACAAGCTGGAGAGCGGTGGATCTTAAGCAGCTGATTTTCATGGATGATCCTCATTTCCTGAACTCCATTCTTCCCGCTTCTCACGGATGGTCCGGGTGGAGCTGTAGTGTATGATTAGCTTGCCCGTATTACCGGCGGCGTGGAGCATACGTCGAAGACAGCGCAACAAGCCTCCTACTGCCAATCCGTAGGAGATATACGTCACCGGACGGTTCTCCTCTCTCAGGGCAAGGGCAACTATGGGAACTCTCCCTCCGGTGGACTTGCGGGTGGTGCGGATCATGCGAACCATCTAAAACATAAAGCATTTAAAATTAAGTTAGATAAGATTTTAAACAAAAATCCTATTTTGAATAAAAGTTGGGGTAAGATGAATAAAGTGACCCCATTAAATAACACTTTTCAACCCACACCTTTGTAAAATAGTTTTTAAGAAAACAGGGTCCTTAAATACGTCCATTTCTACCTAGGTCCATGTTCCTACGGGCAACCTTGGCTCTGATAACACTTCTGTCACACCCGGTTTCTCCGAAGAACAACCGAGTGAATATCACATGTATGCCAGGATCATTTTCTCATACATGTGATGACAAATAGTGAAGCATCATTTATTACAAGCCAGGTGTCGAATATAAATAAGTCTTACATAGCATATGTCTCGATGGACGGTAATAAGTTCATGACATGTAAATAAAATAGCAGCGGTATATTATTCTTGTGGGCTCCGTCACAGACGTTGCCCGGGGGACTCCATGAACCTAGAATCCTTCTTCGGGTCCGAAGTCTTGGTCATTGAACACCACCTCATCCCCTTGACCTGAGCAGCAATTTAAACCAACAAATATGCAAGTTTGAGTACCGTTGGTACTCAGCAAGTGGGGAAAAGTTATGTCATGCATGGCCAGAGCAAGGATAGGTTGAACTCATGGTTAAAGCACTATGCAATTAATACCTATCACCTTAGCTTATTAAGCACCTACATTACTACATAGGTGAAATGGTCCCAATCTCCCAACCCATCATCAAAATCAAGTAACCATATCATCATTTGCAATGTTAAGCTCCCCTCTTAACATCCACAACTTCCAAAGTCATCATCCTCTAATCATGAATAAGTCCAAGCCGCTCTTGACCGTGAGCACGGTTGTCATGACAGTTTTGACTCATGCAGAGTTTGCACCACTGTACCCACATGTAGTGATTTCATCCCCCGTTGCCAGGTGGACTAAAATAACCTCCATTATGCCAGTGGCTACGAACCACATTCACACTTCCCAGGTGTGTAGCCAGGAGATCACTACGAAGCCTTTACGAAGGGATTCCCGACGAGCGTGGGCCCACTGAGGTTTCACACCTAACAGCATACAAGAGGCTCCAACCCCGCTGCAGTGGCCCCCTCTTGAGCCTTGCGGTTCATATGGTAGTCCAGCTGACACCTATTCCCCGCACCATCCAAAACACCCATACTACGCCGGGGATACTCTTAATTAATTGGCCAAGCTGCCCCATCTCAGCATGTGGTTGGCACTGTAAAGCCAGGTTACATGCTCCATGAACCGGTCCTTAGGATCCAGGCAAGTACTAAACACAAACCCGAGTCTCGTGCGCCCAGCACCAACCAAATCATCCAACTTGCCTCGATCCCTACCTCTACATAACTCATAATGTCTCATTCAAGAGTAAGGTAAACAAGTTGATGATCTCATATCCCACTTATCCCATTCTAAGCATGGCTAAGCATAAGTAATATGAATGAATGACATAATAAAGCAAATCCCAACCCAAGCTACATGGAAACAAGATAATACAATTCTAGGGAAACTTCCTAGCATGGGTTTCATGTTTCAATTGACAATGCAAATAATTCTATCTACACATCCTAGTATAGGATCAAAGTGGTCAAGGACACTTGCCTTCTTCTTGCTGCTCTGAGAATGGAAAGTCTTGGTCTTGGAAGGGAAGAACTTGCTCTGGGGCAGGTTCTACTCATGTCAACACACATAGCAAAAGAAAACAACAATCCATAAGACATAGTTCACACTTTCACTCCACACATACATATGATAATCATTCACATTTCTAAATGTTGTGTTTACCCCAGCTGTGTTGATTTTTAGCCTTCATGCACTTTTAAACATATGTATATGATTTCTAACTTTTGTATTTCAGATTTCTGTTTGCACACTATAAATAAATTCTTTATATTTAATTAATATACTTCTTAACTACCAAGTTTGCATGGAAGGTATTTTCCTACTCCAAATGGGTTTTCAGATCTTCTACCAAGTCCTAAACTGAAATCTTTGGATTTGGAAACTTCATTTATCATTTTCTAGTTATGCATACCCATTTTCCTATATTTTGAGATTTATTTTCTATGCCTAAATGTGAACTTTATTATGAAAATTTTAAGACACATCATCTAAAAAGAATAGGTTCTGGTCTAAAATTTAAATAATATATTTTTGAACTTCTCCTCTGATGTGAACTTTTTAAATTTATTTTACCCATTTTCAGAATTACTTCCTAACCTAAAAATGTGTTCCTATAACTAATAAATGTGAACAATCAATTAGACAGATTCATTTCAGCTTAAAATCTACTCTTAACTCATTCTAAAGTTTTCCATGTGCTAGGAGAGTTTAAACATGAATTAGCACATGTGTTTGTCTTTCATTTTAAATTTAAATCCTAGTCACACATTCAAATTTCAAAACTTAATACCATATAGGTCAAAAAGGTAAGTTCACCCTACTACAGGATCTAATTTATTATTTTAAGAATTTCCAGGGGCCTAACTATGCATAACAGAGGGGTTTTGCTAATTTTTATTAAGTCCAGGGGCTAAAATTGATTTTTAAATGAATTTACATGAATTTCTGAAGTTCCAGGGGCTAGATCAGAAGTTTCCGGGGCTAGCTCATATTTTCCGAGATCCCTAGGGGGTAGCGCGTAAGAATCCCGGCCTTTATAATGCAGGGCTGATGTGGACCGTCCGATTTAAAACAGACGGCTCAGATTAGATCGCCGAACCGGTACGCGCGGGTTTTAATTCTACCGTGCGATTTAAAATAGACGGCGCACAAGCGGCCACGTCGCCCTGGCCGGAGCCAGCCCGCGCTGCCCGGTGGCGCGCGGCGGCGGGGGGCGGCGATCTCGCCGGAGAACTTCGGATCTTCGTCTATACCTCCTAAAACTGGGATTTCATGGCATAGATCGGTATAGGGGAGGTCGGGAATCTCACCTCGGGGTTTTTCTTGAGCTCGGAGGCCCTGGAAGGCGTTCGGCGACGAGGTCCGAGATGGAATAGCGGCGATGCTCGTCGGAGCTGCGTCTAGGGCGCAATCTACCGAGTTTTCTGCACCTGCATGATTCCTCGGAGGCGGTGGAACAAGATCGGCGCGTTAGATCAGAAATCCCGAGCGAAGATCAAGAGAAAACGGCCGGAGAAACTCTGGTTCTCACCGGGAGGAAAAACAGGCGATCGGGATGAAAAAAGGGCAATGCCGGCGCTTATATAGACGAGGGAGGGCAGCGTTCAGAGTCGTCCAGAACCGAAATTCGGCTGGGGAAACACGGGTTTCCGGGGTGGTTTGGATTCACCGCGCGGAGGAGTCCCGGCGGGTGGCGCGATCACGCGAGGAAGACGATGACCGTGGGCCCCGCGTGTCAGTGAGAAAGAGAGGGGAGCGCGCGGCTGCGGGTTGGCGCGGGAAAAGGTGGGCCGGCTGGTGGGTTTCGGCCCACTGGCCGGGGTTTTGTTTTTTTTTCTTTTTCTTTTCTGTTTTAATTGAATTTGAATTCTAATTTGAATTTGAATTTCTGCACCACATGCAATACGTCCAAAAAATATTAAATTCCCCTCTTAACAGATTTTGGGGTGTTACACTTCCGCTTTGTACTTTTGATGTGTGTTATCCGGTGCTGTGCAACGCAGCACCCCTCAGCGTGATCCTGGCTCGACAAGACCGTGGGGTCGTGTCATCAGTGTCGGACCTCTCTTCTTCTCGGAGGTGTTCTCCGAGAATGACACGTGTTCCACAGTGTTATACCTCCTTTTATCTCGGAGATGGGATCCAAGGATGACACTTGTCAAGCAGGGCGGGACCTCTCGGAGGCGAGCTCCGAGGCTGACGCGTGTCCTATAGTACCTTCTCCTCGGAAGTGAGCTCCGAGGATGACACGTGTCCAGTACGACCGAACCTCTCGAAGGTTAGCTCTGAGAGTGACACGTGGCCATCGGGACGGACCTCCCGGAGGCAAGCTCCGGAGGTGACACGTGTCTGGCGGGGCCGGACCTCTCGGAGGTGAGCTCCGAGAGTGACACGTGTCTCACACGACTGGTCCTCTCTTCTCCGTAGTGACTAGCTCCGAAGGCAACACGTGTCCTGCGGGACTAGCCTCGCTTCTCCGCAGAGGCTAGCTCCGGGGGCAACACGTGTCCCATGGGGTCGGACCTCGCCCCCTTCACAGAGATGAGCTCCGAGCCTGCCACGTAGCCAGTTAGTGACGGACCTCTCCCCCTTTTGCGGGGATGAGCTCCGAAGGTGCCACGTGGCCAGCGGGCCGCGGGAAGTGTCTTCGGCGCTCTCGGTGAACTGGAATTTGCTCTTTTTGGCTATCTTTTTTTATTTTTTCTTTGTTCCCACTTCTTTTAAAATGCTTTCTCTATAAAAAATATGAATGCATGCAGAAATCGAAATTGAGGGTGTCACAAACCTACCCCCCTTAATTGAATATCGCCCTCGAGATTTGATAGTGGAGAATAGATGAGGGGATTCTGCCTTGATGTCTTCTTCACGCTCCCATGTGGCTTCAGCTTCTGTGTGATGGCTCCATTGTACCTTGCACCAACGGATCACTTTGTTCCTCGTGACCCTTTCCTTCACGTCCAAAATTCGGACAGGGTGCTCTACATAGGTCAGATCCTTTTGAAGCTCAAGTTCATCCATTGATACTTGTTCTTCTCGTACTCTCAAGCACTTCTTGAGCTTGGATACGTGAAACACGTCATGCACGTCGGAGAGGTGCATTGGGAGCTCTAGTTGATAGGCTATTTCTCCTCGCTCGCCTAAAATCTTGAAGGGTCCGATGTAGCGAGGTGCTAGCTTGCCTTTGACATTGAAAAATCATTGGCCTCGGATAGGCGATACCTTAAGTTATACGAAGTCTCCTACTTTGAAGGTCAACTTTCTTTGCCTATTGTCCGCATAGCCTTTTTGTCGTGACTGAGCAGCCATCAAGTTCTCCCGTATCGTTTGGACTTGCTTCTCAGCTTCTTGCAGCACTTCCGGTCCAAACACTTGGTTCTCTCCGGTCTCGTTCCAAAACAACGGCGTCCTACACCTCCTACCATACAATGCTTCAAAAGGTGACATCTTCAAACTGTCCTGGTAGTTGTTGTTGTACGAGAACTCGGCATACGGCAAGCTCCTATCCCAACTACGTCCATGTTTCAAGGCGCAAGCTCTCAACATGTCTTCCAAAATTTGGATTGTCGTCTTGATTTGCCCATCGGTCTATGGGTGGTAAGCGGAGCTAAAATCCAGTCGTGTACCCATAGCTTCATGCAGCTTCCTCCAGAACCTAGAGGTAAACTGGGTACCTCGGTCTGAAACTACCCTCTTCGGGACTCCATGATGGCACACGATTTGCTCCATGTACAGCTCGGCTAGATCTGCCACGCGGTACGTGGTTTTAACATGAAGAAAATGAGCGGTTTTTGTCAATCGGTCCATGATAACCCAGATTGAGTCGTAACCCGATCGAGTACGTGGTAATCCGACGATGAAATCCATACTGATGTCTTCCCACTTCCACTTGGGTACTTTCAATGGTTGCAACAGTCCAGCGGGTCTTTGATGTTCGGCCTTCACCCGTTGGCATGTGTCGCACAAGGCAACATATTCGGCTATGTCCCTTTTCATACCATCCCACCAATAACAAGTCTTCAAGTCCTTGTACATCTTGGTACTGCCGGGATGTATGGAATAAGGTGAATCATGTCCCTCTTTTAATATCGTATCGCGGATATGCTTCATGTTAGGCACACAAATTCTTTTTCCTAACCAAACTGTACCCTTCTCATCTTCCTTGAAGTCCTTTTCTATGCCTTGTCGGATCCTTTCCTTGATCTCCTTGATCTCCTCATCCGTTGATTGGCCATCTCTGATCTCTTGTTCCAGCGAAGAATGGAGTTCCATCACTTCCATCTCGTTCAAGAACCCGAGATGCAACCATTCGAACTCCTTGCGTAGCTCGGGTGGTAGCTCCCGAACCGTGAGATGGTGACATGCTTCCTTCCGGCTCAATGCATCCGCTACTACATTGGCCTTTCCAAGGTGATAGTTGATTCCAACACCATAATCCGTGATAAGCTCCAACCATCGACGTTGCCTCAAATTCAAATCCATTTGCGTGAATATGTACTTGAGGCTTTTATGATCTGTATAGATCTCACATCGGTGGCCAAGGATATAATATCTCCAAATCTTCAATGCATGCACCACTGCTGCAGCCTGCAAGTTCCAAGTCATGTGTGGGGTAATTCAGCTCGTGCTTCTTTAGCTGTCTCGACGCATAGGCTACCACTTGTCCTCCTTGCATGAGCACACATCCAAGCCCTTGTCTTGATGAGTCACAATATATGTCAAAGCTCTTGCTTACGTCCGGTAATACTAGAACCGGTGCTTTGGTTAGCCTTTTCTTGAGCTCCTCAAAGCTTTCTTGGCATGCTGGTGTCCATTGGAAGGCTTTTCCTTTCATTAGCAATTCCGTCATAGGTTTTGCTATCTTGGAGAAGTCCTTGATGAACCGTCGGTAGTATCCAGCCATCCCAAGAAAACTCCGATATCCCTCATGTTTTGCCGTTGGTTCCACTTTAGAACATCTCCCACTTTTCCGGGATCAACCGATACTCCTTCCTCGGAGATGATGTGGCCTAGGAACGATATCTCCTTTAGCCAAAATTGACACTTGCTGAGCTTGGCATACAATTGATGCTCTCGCAGCTTCTGTAATGTCAATCTCAAGTGTTCTTCATGTTCCTCCTCACTTTTTGAATACACCATGATGTCGTCGATGAAAACCACGATGAACTTGTTCAAGTACTCCATGAAGACCTTGTTCATGAGGTACATGAAATACGCGGGTGCATTCGTTAACCCAAAAGACATAACAGTATATTCATACGAACCATACCATGTTCGAAAGGCAGTCTTGGGTATGTCAGAGGGTTTAATCTTCAACTGGAAATGTCCCGACCGAAGATCAATCTTGGAGAAAACTCGAGCTCCTTTCATTTGGTCGAACAGGTCCTCTATACGGGGCAGAGGGTATTTATTCTTGATCATCACCTCGTTGAGAGACCTATAATCCACACACATCCTTTGGGTCCCATCCTTCTTATCTACGAAGAGCACGTGGGCTCCCCACGGTGACGAACTTGGGCATATAAAACCCCTTTTCCAGTTGCTCTTGAATTTGCTTCTTGGGTTCCACTAGTTCGTTGACGGGCATCCTATAGGGTCTCTTTGCTATAGGTGCCGTTCCGGGTACCAAGTCAATGGAAAACTCAATGTCCCGGTCAGGTGGCATACCTGGAAGTTCTTCCGGGAACACATCTGAAAAATGTTGAACCACCGGAATGCTTTCCAATGTTGCTTCTTTGACGTGGTTCAACGTTGCCTTCTCGGTTGCCGGTTGGGCTGACTCAAACTCAATACGGGTACCGTGCTTGTTTGTCAACTGCACACTCCTCTTAGCACATTGGATTACTCCGTTGTGCTTGCTTAACAAATCCATTATGAGTATTATATCAAGCCCTTGGGAATCCAAGACAATGGGGTTGGCAAGGAAGTCTACCCCCCTTATTTTAAGGTTTACTTTCGGACATACTATATTAGTCCTCATCTCTCCACCGGGAGAATTAACCAACATAGTATATTTCAAATGTGATATGGGTAGATTATACTTGGCAACATACTTGGATGATATGAATGAATGCGATGCTCCGGAATCAAATAAAATGGTGGCTGGGTTGGAGTTTGCAAGGAACATACCAATCACGACGTCCTCAGCCTGTTGTGCTTCCTCAGCAGAAACATGATTCACGTTGCCGCGAGCGTAGTTCTGCTGTCCACGGTTACCTTGATTAGCTCCTCTGTTCGGCCGTGGGTTCTGCTTGGGCGTGTTGCTTGGTTGTCCAAGACCTTTCTTCGGGCCTGACTTGTGAAGTGTCATGTTTCTCCGCATGCGAAGCATGCCTTGTTGCCCAAGACAGCGGGGAAGTTGGGGTGGAGGTTTTGAACAGAAGCACCCATGTTGGGTCAGGGTGCAGGAGGCAAAGGCACACGAGGTGCTTGCATGGCAGGACGTTGCTGTGGTGGTTGATTAGGGCAAAACGATCCATACTGGGTGCAGCTGGGGGCATGTACCGAGGGCGTACGTTGCTCCCTTGCGGCTGGTATGGCATCTTCCTTTTGCCCTCTTGCTCGATCTCTCGGATCCTGCTTTCAACCACTATGGCTTTGTCAACTAGCTTCTGGAAGTTCGCATAGTCATTGTTGAGAAGATGAACTTGGATATAATTGTTCAACCCTCTCATGAACAAGTACTGCTTCCGTTGGTCTGAGTTGACATCTTTGGGGGCATACCTTGACAGCTGCGTGAACTTGTTAAGGTACTCATTCACGCTCTTCTTGCCTTGGCGGAGACCTTCAAACTCTTGCCTTTTGAGCATCATGACTCCCACAGGGACGTAATGAGAGTGGAAACTCTCCTTGAAATCAACCCAAGTGATAGTCTCCGGGTTGTCATGAGCATTGCATAGAGCATCCCACGAGTCAGCGGCTGCTCCCATGAGTTGGTGCGATGCAAAGAGAATCTTCTCTCGTTCATTGCACTGAACTATGGCAAGCTTCTTCTCCATGGATTTCAGCCAATTGTCAGCCTCCATGGGATCATTAGCTTTAGCAAAAGTGGGTGGTCGAGTCCTCATGAACTCTCCCAATCGGTTGTGAGCCGGCGGTGGTGGCGGTGGTGGTGGCGGTGGTGCAGGAACGGGGTTGTTGTTGTTGTTGTTGACTTGCAGCTGACCCAAAGTTTGGATCATGGTTTGCATGAGCTGATTCTGCATAGCCATCAACCGTTCCAAGTTGTTTGCACCAGTCCCGGGGTTATCATTCTCAGGAACCTCAACGTGGTCCTCCTCTTGGTTACCACAGACGTTCCTCCTTTGACGGCTGGCGTTTTCTCTCACCATCAGTGAGAGAGAGTTGGATAGAATAGAAGTTAGAAGTTTAGATAGACCCCCCCAACTATATGCATCAACGTGGATGGACTATATATCATCCTATATGAGGATGTGAATAAGTGCCGAAGCATCTCACATCTCTCTACTATGTTTCGATATGGACAACGCTGAAACGTCCCATAACTCACACTAAGCACTCAAGCACAAACAATCATCACAAAAGTCTCAGCACACAACTCCTAGTCAAGGCTTACTCAATGGGGTCCTATGTGGGTTTGGGGTGATACCAATCTGTGACCAATTTGTGATTACCAATCTGTGACTTTGTCCTATGGCCAATGGGGTTCTAATGCCAATCTATGCATTTTACCTAGGCTTGTATCCTAGGTTCAACGTGGCTCCAAATACCAATCTATGACTAGGCTTGCGTCCTATGGTCAATGTGGCAGCACCAATCTTGTGAATTCTATCTAGGCTTGCGACCTACGGTCAACCGGGGTTTTGCTACCAATCTGTGATTAATCTAGACTTGTGACCTATAGTCAACCGTGGTTTCTAAAACCAATCTGTGAGTTCTTTCTAGGTTTGTGATCTACAGTCAACCGTGGTTCCTAAAACCAATCTGTGATTTCTATCTAGGCTTGTGATCTACAGTCAACCATGGCTCTGATACCAATCTGTGACGCCCCTGTTCCAAGAGAACCTCGGAACCAGGACTGATGCATATGTGTGCCCAGGATGTTCATCACACATACACATATAATCCACAAACTGAATTCAGAATATATATAACCACAAACGAATAGGGTTTTAATACAATGTCTCATGAGTCTCAAACTCATTCTAGCAGCGGAAGTCTTATTCTAGCAGCGGAAGTCTTCTAAACTATTGAGGAAGCAACTAAGCAGCAGCAACGGCTCCATCTCCTACTCCACAGGCAAGTTGACGGAAGATCACACCCTAATACTCCACATGGTCTTCGAAGTATTCCTCCCCTGTTGCTGATGATGTATGATAATGCAAGGGCGAGTACATGTTGTACTCAGCAAGTGCGGGAAGTATGACATGTAGCTTACAACAAGGTAGGTATAAAAAGGCTCATTGCATAAAAGCAAAGTTTATTTCACAAAACATGATAAAAAACAACTAGCTTTAAGTGAATTAAATCTCAACATCAACATACCTCCATCATATTTCACCTCTTTTCATGTCTCATCCAGATATTTATCTTTCTCATCTTTCATCTCATGCTCATGAATACCATCTCGTATCCATTACCATCTCATCTCATGTTCAATTGCGTCTCATACCGAGACCAATGCTCATTGCCATGACTCAACAGTCATGAAACCAATCTCATTACCAGGACTCTACAGTCCCAAAACCATCCCTTAATGACCAAACCAAATACCATCCCAATAACCATCCCATCTAATCATGTGAGTTGTCCAGGCGCTTGTGACCATAAGCTCGGTTATCATGATAGTTTTACACTCCGCAGAGGTTGCACCACTTTACCCACAAGTTTGTGATTTCGTCACCCGTCGGCGACTGTAGAACCTCTATTATACCAGTACACAACCGTCGGTGCATGGCCAAGAGATCACAAAATAGCCTTTACAAAGGGGCTACTAGATGTATGGACTCACTAAGTTTTCACCAGCAGGCTAGAATCTCCAATTCTCCAACCTACGGGCCCCCTCTTGTGCCATGCAGTTCCCAGGGCAGTCCACTCTCGACTCCCATTCCCCGCGCCTTCCACGGTCCATGACAATCTAGCAACTTAGCGAATTAGTCAGCTAAGCCGCACCCATATTTGGCCTTGTGGTGGCACTGTTTTCCTGGCATGGCTGGCATGAACCGGTCCTTAGATCTATGGCAAGTAAACCACCATCTCATTCTACCACTTTCACAAACCAAGCTTGCCTAGATCTTCCCCCGATTCATGTTCATTATCATCAAGTTTTTATTATCATTATGAGTGCAGTAGCTAAACACATTCTATCGCTTCCCATATCCCGTGGACTCGGCGAAGCAAAAGCAAAAACGACCATACTCGACTCATCAACTTTCCCAGCGACAAGGGTGGTTAACAAAACCAGTAAACTCCTATGAAAGGGTTTCCCATTAAGTTGACTCAAGCACACACACCTTTTCGCAAACAAAACAGTTTCCAAAAAACATGGGAACAATATGGTCAATGGGCACTTGCCTTGTTCCTGTGGCTTCTGTTGTTCTGGTATCTTAAAGTCTTGTCGTTGTAGTTCGTCGTAGATAGCTCCCTGAACTTGTCCTTCTAATTACGATCACGCACATACGAGATTTATAGCAATCAATCATCATGCACAAACTTTACTCAAGATGCAATGGTGCATATGCATGCTAATCCTATGGTGCAGTTTAGTTTGTACGTGTTCTTGCATGTTTTAAGGGGTTTGCATGGGGTTTTACGATGAACAGAGGGGTAAAGATCAATTGTGGACGTGGTGATGATCTTAACTCTAGATCAAACCGATCAACACGTGATCTGTCCATGAAAAAGCTTCTGTTTGAAGGGATCGAAGAGAACAGATGCAAAGAAAACCGCGATCTCGTCGTAAGGTGGTAATGGAGACCTACCTTACTTCCTTCGGGTCCTTTCTCAAAAATAGATCGTCGGCTCTCCTCCGGTGATGATGATCGTGTCTAGCTCGTCGGCGGTCTCTCCGGTGGTCAAACTCCAACGAAGGGGGTTTAACTCGGCGAGTTTGGAGCTAGGGCTCTAAGTTGTCGGCATGGAAAAGATGTTACGATCAAGGGTGTGTTTCGGGTTCTATTTATAACCTAAACAAGAAGAGTCCTTCTCCGATTGGATTTCAAATAGGAGTCCTATTTGATTTGTGTTTGGATCTTAACAACTTATCTCCAATCGATTTGGTTGCAGTATCAACGTAGAAGAGTTCATGTCGGTTTCCTCCGTGTCGGGTACTCGCGCACGAAAGAAAAACTGCTTCAGAATCGCGTCCTTCCGCAGAGATAAGCTCCGGAGGCTCCACGTGTCCAGCGGGGGCCTGAGCTTCCCTTTTTCTCAGGGGCGGCTCCGGTTGCGCCGCGTGTCAGGCGGGCGGGACCTCCCTCTCCCTCAGAGGTGAGCTCCGCATGCGCCACATGTCCTGGTCAGTCAGGTCCTCCCCTCTATCCAGAGACGAGCTCCGTGAATGCCACGTGTTAGTGCCAGACCTCCCCTCTCTTCGAAGGTGGCTCCGAATGTGCCACGTGTCAGTGCCAGACCTCCCCTCTCTTCGGAGGTGAGCTCCGATAGTGCCACGTATCCTAGCAGCGTCGGACTTCCTTTCTGCTCAGGGATGAGCTCTGAGGTCGACACGTGTCCATCAGTGTCGGACCTCCCTTCTTCTCGGAGGTGTGCTCCGAGAATGACACGTGTTCCACAGTGTTATACCTCCCTTTATCTCGGAGATGGGATCCGAGGATGACACGTGTCAAGCAGGGCGGGACCTCTCGGAGGTGAGCTCCGAGGCTGACGCATGTCCTGCAGTACCTTCTCCTCGGAAGTGAGCTCCGAGGATGACACGTGTCTAGTAGGACCGAACATCTCGGAGGTTAGCTCTGAGAGTGACACGTGTCCATCGGGACGGACCTCCCGGAGGCAAGCTCTGTAGGTGAGACGTGTCTGGCAGGGCCGGACCTCTCAGAGGTGAGCTCCGAGAGTGACATGTGTCCCGCACGGCTGGTCCTCTCTTCTCCGTAGTGACTAGCTCCGAAGGTGACACGTGTCCTGCGGGACTAGCCTCGCTTCTCCGCAGAGGCTAGCTCCGTGGGCAACACGTGTCCCACGGGGTTGGACCTCGCCCCCTTCACAGAGACGAGCTCCGAGCCTGTCACGCAGCCAGTTAGCGGCGGACCTCTCCCGCTTTTGCGGGGATGAGCTCCGAAGGCGCCACGTGGCCAGCGGGCCATGGGAAGTGTCTTCGGCGCTCTCGGTGAACTTAAATTTGCTCTTTTTGTCTATCTTTTTTATTCTTTCTCTGTTCCCACTTCTTTCAAAATGCTTTCTCTATATAAAATATGAATGCATGCAGAAATCGAAATTGAGGGTGTCACATGCGGAGTGGGTGATGTCCGGCATCAGGGCTCACCCCTGCGGAGGGGGTGAGGTCCGGCTTCGGAGCTTATCCCTGCTGAGGGGGTGATGTCCGGCTTCGGAGCTCACCCTCGCTGAGGGGGTGAGGTCCAGCATTGGAGGTCAACCCTGCGGAGGGGTTGATGTCCGACATCGGAGCTCACCCCTGCGGAGGGGTTTAGGTCCAGCTTCGGAGCTCACCCCCGCTGGGGGGGTTTAGGTCCGGCACTGCTGGCCACGTAGCAGGCCCGGGGCTCGCCTCTGAGGAGAGGGGAGGCCCGGCCCCGCTGGACACGTGGCGCCTTCGGAGCTCACCCCTACGGAGGGGGTGATGTCCGACATCGGAGCTCACCCCTGCGGAGGGGGTGAGGTCCGGCTTCGAAGCTCACCCCTGCTGAGGGGGTGATGTCCGGCATCGGAGCTCACCCCTGCGGAGGGGGTGATGTCCAGCATCGGAGCTCACCCCTACGGAGGGGGTGAGGTCCGGCTTCGGAGCTCACCCCCGCTGAGGGGGTGAGGTCCGGCAGTGCTGGCCACGTGGCAGGCCCGGGGCTCGCCTCTGAGGAGAGGGGAGGTCCAGCCCCGCTGGACATGTGGCGCCTTCGGAGCTCACCCCTGCGGAGGGGGTGAGGTCCGGCTTCAGAGCTCACCCCTGCAGAGGGGGTGAGGTCCGACACTGTAGGCCTCTTAGGAGGTCCTGCACACGAGTAGGGAAACGGTAATTCTGCTCAGAGGTCCTCCCTTCCCTGTCTGTTAGTCCTATTTGGCTTACAGTCCTCGCCCGGTATACGGGACTTGGGAAATTCAGTGCGCTCGGTACTGGAGGTCAGGCTCCCACCTTGGTCGGGGTGTAACCGTCCGGCCCCTAGCACTTAACCGTAGCGCTGGGAAGGTTGACTGTGCACGCTTTGGGTGCAGGACCAGGCAAAGCAGGCTGCACACCCTAGACCTCCCGGGAGGCAGAGTTCGCACGCTTTGGGTGCAGGATCTGGCAAAGCAGGCTGCACACCCTGGACCTTCCATTCTGGCGTAGGTCTTTCCTAGAGAGACCAACT
The DNA here is from genome assembly GCA_030760725.1 of Neostapfia colusana. Classification (NCBI taxonomy): domain Eukaryota; kingdom Viridiplantae; phylum Streptophyta; class Magnoliopsida; order Poales; family Poaceae; genus Neostapfia; species Neostapfia colusana. The sequence continues at coordinate 94,253,449 of JASWHV010000003.1, forward strand.
GGCGTCACAGTACCCTAACAGGGGGAGGTCCGAGAGGCCCCCGGGCCTTTGGCAGGTACCTCAAGCACAACCTCCTTCGGCAGGGTGGCAAATGCCGACTAGGCATGAGAGTGGGAAAGGAGAGTCGAGTATACGATGAGCGTACACTGTCTTGAGCATGGGAAGGTGATCATAAAAATTAATGCATAATTTAAATAAACACATAAGTAAGCGTGGTAGGACAGGGTTCTTTTCATTCATGTAAGTCCATAGGAGGAAAACAGGCCATACATGGAGGCAACGACCCGCCCCATTGTAAAGGGGCGCAGGGCCTACGCGCTTAGGGTACAGGACCAAGCTAAGCCGAACGTAGTCCTGGACCACCGCCTGGGGCTTAGTTGCTCCGAGTGCTGCTCCTGGGCTCTATGGATCTGTTACAGAAAGAATAAACCTGTCCTACCACTGCTCTAAGGGTAGAACTTACGGAAGCAATGCGCACACACCCAGGGAGGCAATCTTTCATGACTCGGAAGGGACCTTCCCAGCTGGGGGAGAGTTTGTTGGCCCCTTCTCGAGAAAGTATGCGCCGCAGCATCAGGTCGCCTTCCTTGAGCTCCCATGCACGGACCTCTGGTGGTAGCGCCAGAGTGCCTGCCGGTACCGTGCGTTTTGGAGCGTTGCTTGCCATCTTGCCTCATCGACGAGGTTGATGTCCTCACGCAGGAGTTGGTCCTGCGTGGCTTCGTCGTACGCTCGGACACGGGGGGACCCCATGGTGATCTCCGGGGGAAGCACGGCTTCGGCCCCACATACCATGAAGAAGGGTGTTTCCCGTGGCCCAGCTCTGGGATGTCCGGCTGGCCCCTGACGTAGAGGAACCAGTATCCTCCGACGGCTCTGGGGAAGGGCCCCAGGATGTGCAGCGTCTACACCGGTGTGTGGATCTGCTTGGCATGGAACTGGCACGCCTTGCATCTCTTAACTGGCTTGACGGCGTCCAGGAGGCTGTTGGCCAGTAGAAGCCATGCCGAAAGTCTTTACTGACCAGCGTGCTGGAAGATGCGCGTTTCCCACACTCGCCTCCGTGGATTTCTGCGAGCTGGTCGCAGCCTTCCTCCTGGGTTATGCACCGCAATAGGATGCCGTTGGCGCCACGTCGGTAGAGATACCAGCATGTATCCCTTAGCCATCTGTGCAATTTGTTCAGTAGATGCATGTTCATCAGGAAGGATGTTGTCTTTCAAGTAGTCCTGTACCTTCGTGGTCCATGCATCGGGACTTACTTGAGCTTCTGGATCTTGGGCGCTGGGTAGCACGGAGTCCCCAGTGGCTAATACCATCCTTGGTGGGCACCATGGCTGCAGGGCCGCCGGGACCGCCAGCTTCGAGGTGCTGGTCTCGCCCCTTTCGCCCGGTTCGGCAGGCCGGGCTGTGGGTTGCGACAACGTCCTTTCGAAGGCTCCTTCGGGCACCGGGGCTCTGGTGGAGGCCTTCGCTGACAGGTCGTTGGCAACGGTGTCGTCGGCGTGTGGTACATGGCACAGGTCCAAGGCCATGTTGTTGGTTGCCTTGAAGTTGAGGCGCACCATGTACTTGAACTGCTCCGCCATCGGCGTGAGGAGCAGTACGCCAGCTCCGGCCCCCTGATTCCGCGAGGAGCCGTCGAAGTAGAGTGTCCAGTGAGGCTCAGTGAATACCGGTGCCCGGGGCTCCGGTTCTCCACCTTCAGGGCCTCCTGGGTTGCTTGGTGGTGGCGTCCACTCGGCCACAAAGTTAGCCAGTGCTTGGCTGAAGGAAGCTTGGTCATCTTCGTTGGCGCAAACCTGTCTCGAGAGAAAAAAGCCCCCTACCTGGCGCGCCAAATGTCAAAGTATGCCGTCGACATTTCCCCCAGGCCTGCTTCAGGAGCAACCCGCAGAGGTTCTTTTTCGGAGGGGCTAGTTCTCTCGGAAGGTCACGTTGGTTGTGAGAGGATTGAAACAAGGATTTTTACGTGGTTCGGTCCGCCGGAGCGTAATACCCTACGTCCACGGGAGCTGTATTGCCTGGAGCTTAGAACCGGAGTTCTAAGCTTGGTGGTTTGGATGAACTGAGTTTCCCTAGGCGCTAGAGGGAGCCGAACCCACGGGTGTTCGAACCCCTTGTAACGTTGCCAAACCCAAGTCTTTTATACTTCAAGGCTCAGGCGGCTTACAAGGTGGGCCCCGGGCCCGACAGGTGGCCCCGGGGAAATTTCCTGCCATCTACCATATTTCACAGTGAATGCTGGTAGTTGTCTCTGGCAATGGCTTCTTAGTCGTCATTCTGCCGTCCTGCCCATGCCGCAAGCTAGGCATAGTGGTTGATGATGGCAGGGACGGCAGGGCATGTCTTGTCGCTGTATTTATTGGTCAACAGCTTCTAACATGGTGCGTGTGACACCCTTAATTTCGTATCCATGCATGCATACATATTTCATATAGAGAAACATTATAAAAGAAGCAGAAATGGAGAAAGAATCAGAAAGATCGCCGAAAAGAGCCAATTCCAGTTCGCCGAGGAGCGCCGTCGACACTTCCCGTGGCTTGCTGGCCACGTGGCGCTTTCAGAGCTCATCCCTACGGATGGGGTGAGGTCCGGCACCGTTGGCCACGTGGCAGGCTAGGAGCTCGCCTCTGCGGAAGGGGGCGAGGTCCGGCCCGCTGGACACGTGTTTCCTCCGGGGCTTGTCGCTACGGAAAAGCGAGGTCCAGCCCCGTGGGACACGTGTTGCCTTCGGAGCTAGTCTCTGTGGAGAAGCAAGGCTCAACCCCGCGGGACACGTGTCGCTCTCGGAGCTCACCCCCGCGGAGGGAGTGAGGTCTGGTCCCGATGGACACGTGTCATCCTCGGAGCTCACCTCCGAGAAGTAGGGAGGTCTGACACTATGGGACACATGTCATCCTTGGAGCTCACCTCCGAGGAGAAGGGAGGTCCGACACTACGGGACACGTGTTGTCCTCAGAGCTCACCTCCGAGGAGAAGGAAGGTCCGATGCTGCTAGACACGTGGCACTCTCGGAGCTCGCCTCTGAAGAGAGAGGAAGTCCAGAACTGACACGTGGCACTCTCGGAGCTCGCCTCTGAGGAGAGGGGAGGTCCGGAACTGACACGTGGCACCCCCAGAGCTCGCCTCTGTAGAGAGGGGAGGTCCCGCCTGCCAGACACATGGCGCACGTGGAGCTCGCCTCTGAGGGAGAGGGAGGTCCCGCCCACCAGATAAGTGGCGCACCCGGAGCTTGTCTCTGCGGAAAAGGGAGTCCATACCCCCGCTGGACACGTGGAGCCTCCGGAGCTTATACCTGTGGAAGGACAAGATTCTTAAGCGGTTTTCCCCCTGTACGCGAGTACCCGGTACTGAGGAAACCGACACGATTTTTTCAAAGTTGATACCGCACCCAAATCAATTGGAGATAAATTGTTAAGATCCAAAACAAATTGAATAGGACTCTTATTTTGAAATCCAATCGGAGTAGGACTCTTCTTTTCCTCTTATAAATAGAGCCCGAAACGGGACGCAACCACGCATCTATTTTCCCCTCCTGAGTCGGCGACTTGGAGGTCCTAGCTCCCAACTCGCCGAGTTAACCCCCTTCGCTGGAGTTCAGCCACCGGTGAGACCGCCAACGAGCCCCGTCATGCTCGCTGTTGCTGCTGCCATTGCTTGGAGGAAGGCTGAGGTAGGTCTACGTTACCACCTTACGACATCATCACAGTTTCTACGCATCTATTTCTTCGAACAAAAGCTTTTTTGTGTGGACAGATCACGTGTTGATCGGTTTTTGACGGTGGAATTGATCTAGATCTTGAGTCAAGATCATCACCACATCCACACTTGATCCCTACACCCTTGTTCATTGTAAAATCCCATGCAAAGCCATTAAAACATGCAAGAACACGTACAAACTGGTATTAATGAAACTGCATCATAGGATTAGCATGCATCTACACCATTGCATCTTGAGTAAAGTTTGTGCATGATGTTTGATTGCTATAAATTTTGTATATGCGTGGTCGTGAGTAGAAGGACAAGCTCAGAAAGCCATCTACGAAGGACTACAGCACCAAGACTTCGAGATCCGTGAGCAACAGAAGCCACAGGAACAAGGCAAATGCCCCTTGACCATATTGATCCCATGTTTTTGAAACTGTTTTGTTTGCAAAAACATGTATGCTTGAGTAAATTTGATGGGACACCCTTTATAGGAGTTTACTAGTTTTGTTAACCATCCTTGTCACCGGGAAAGTTGATGAGTCGAGTATGGTCGTTTTTCCTTTTTGCTTCGCTTAAGCTACGGGATACGGGAATGCAAAGTAGAACATGTCTAGCTACTGCACTCATATGAATAATGATAATGAGAACTTGATGATGATAATGAACATGGATCGGGGGATATCTAGGCAAGCTTGGTTCGTGGATGTGGTAGAATGAGATGGTGGTTTACTTGCCGTAGATCTATGGACCGGTTCATGCCATCACATGCCAGGAAAACAGTGCCACCACAAGGCCAAATATGGGTGCGGCTTAGCTGACTAATTAGGTAAGTTGGTAGATTGTTATGGACCGTGGAAGGTGATGAGGACATCACAACAGTGGATACTCACATTGATATACAAGGACCAATCACAAGAGCACGAGCACAGTTACTAAATCAGCAGGTGAACTCGTTCCTAACTTCCTACCCATGTGAGTTTGAGAATGGATTGCTATTTAATGATTTAATTGTTATTAGGAACCATGGAAATGATCAATAAGTAAAGGGAGGAGGATTTGGGGACGTGAAGTGTGACACCCTCATCTCGGGTGTCAGCATATGTTCATGTTTTATGAAGAGGAAACATTTTAAGAAAAGAAGGAACAAAGAAAAATATCAAAGGGATAGCCAAATCCAGCTCTTAGAAAGCGCCAAAGACAACTTACCGCGGCCGCTGGCCACATGGCGTGATCGGAGCTCATCCCCGAGAAGTTGGGAGGGGTCCGCCGCTAAACTGGCTACGTGGCAGGCTCAGGGGTCACCCCCGCAATTGGAAAGAGGTCCGACCCTATGGGACACGTGTTGCCCACAGAGATAGCCTCTGCGGAAGAAGCAAAGGCATTTTTCGTAGGACACATGTCACCTTCGGAGCTAGTACTCGCGGAAGTCAGAGGACCAGTCGCACGGGATACGTGTCAATCTCGGAACCCATCTCCGGGAGGTCCGGATCTATCGAACACGAGTCGCCACCGGAGCTTATCTCCAGGAGGTCCGTCACTTCTGGACACGTGTCAACCTCGGAGCCCGTCCTTGAGGAAAGAAGAGAAGAAAGACTGGCGCCGACACGTGGCGTGCGCGGAGCTCACCTCCAAAGGAGGGGGGAGGTCTCGGTCAGTTGACACGTGGCACAACCGGAGCTCGTCTCTGTGGAGAAGGAGATACCAGGCCCCAGAAGGACACGTGGAGCCTCCGGAGCTCATCGCCGTGAAGGTAACGAGTTCTGGAGTGGCGGTTACGCGTAAGAATATCAGTACGTAAAGGAAACCGACCTGAATTCCACAACGTTACCGCACCAAATCACCTAGAGATAAGATGATAGGATCCAACAACCATCTGAATAAGACTCTATTTTGGGATACAATCAGATTAGGACTCTTCTCTTCCCGATTATAAATAGAACCCAGAACCTCTGGCCGAAACCACAAACTTCTTTTCCAATTTCTGAGCCAACGACTTAGAGCCCTAGCCACAACCCACCGAGAAAGCCATCGCCGGAGCGCGGCAAGGAAGATCGCCGGAGGAAAGCCAGCGGTCTGAGGAGGACCTCGAAAACCAAGAGGAAACGTAAGGTAGGCCCCAATACCACCTTACGATATCGTTGTGTTTTCTTCGCATCTGTTCTTTGATTCCTTTCGAACAGAAGCCTTCTCGTGGACAGATCACTTGATGATCAGGTTGATCTAAAGACAAGATCATTGCGACGTCCACCTTTGATCCGAACACCTCTGTCCATGCAAGCCATGCGAGAAAACACCAGTCTAATAAAAATCATAGGATAGCATGCATATGCATCATCGCATCTAGTTTAAGGTTTGTGCATGATATTGATTGCTGTGAATCTTGTATGCACGTGATCCTACCTAGCAGGACAAGCTCAGGGAGCTGTCTACGACAAACTGCAGCAACCAGGTTTTGGGATTCAAGAGCAACCAGAACCACAAGACAAGGCAAGTGCTCCTTGACCATATTGATCCTATGTTTTGGGTAAAACTGTTTTGTTTTGCGAAAAGGTGTGCGTACTGGGTCAAACATGATGGGAAACCCTTTTATAGGAGTTTACTAGTTTTGATTAAACCACCCTTGTCGCCTAGGAAGTTTATAAGTCGGGTATGGTTTTTGCTTTATGCTTCGCTGAGTCTATGGGATTGGGAAGCGAGATAGATGTGTCTAGCTAACTGCACTCGTATTGATAATGAGAAACTGATGTTAATAATGGACATGGATCGGAGGGAGATCTAGGCAAGACTGGGTTTGTGAATGAGGTAGCATGAGACGGTGGTTTACTTGCCATAGATCTAAGGACCGGTTCATACATGCACATGCCAGGATAACAGTGCCACCACAAGGCCAAGTATGGGTGCGGCTTAACTGAGTAATTAGGTAAGTTGCTAGAGTGTTATGGACTGTGGAAGGCGCGGGGAATGGGAGTCGAGTGAGGACTGCCCTGGGAACTGCATGGCACAAGAGGGGGCCCGTGGGTGGGAGAATTGGAGATTCTAGCCTGCCGGTGAAACCTTAGTGAGTCCATACATCTAGTAACCCCTTTGTAAAAGCTATTTTGTGATCTCTTGACCATACACCGATGGATGTGTACTGGTATAATGGAGGTTCTGCAGTCGTCGACGGGTGACGAAATCACAAACTTGTGGGTAAAGAGGTGCAAACTCTGCAAAGTCTAAAACTATCATGATAGCCGAGCTTACGGTCACGAGCACCTGGCTAAACTGCCATGATTAATTGGGAATGGTTATTGGGATGGTCATTGGGATGGTTATTGGGAAGGTTCTTGGTTATGATTATTGGTTTGGTGATGGTTTGGTTGTTGGGACTGTTGAGTCCGGGTGATGAGATGGTTGCATGACTGTTGGGTCATGACATGAGATTGGTCTCGGTGTGAGATGAGGTTGTTTTATGAGGTGAGATGGTAGCGAATACGAGGAGGTATTAGTGAGTATGAATAAAGGATTGGTTAATGTTCGGATGGAACATGGGAAGTGATGGAGGTATGTTGGTAATTTAATACATGCTGGGATTACATCTAAAGTTAAGTTGCTGTTTTATCATGGTTTTATAAATCTGCTTTTCTGCAAATAAGCCTTTTTATGCCTACCTTGTTTATGAGCTGCATATCATGTGTTTTTCCGCGCTTGCTGAGTACATCATTGTACTCAAACTTGCATTACTACTTCATCATCAGCAGCAGGAGAAGCCTACTATGAAGACCAAGTGGAGCATCATGGCGTGTGATCTGTTCTCAACCTTGCGTGTGGAGGGAGTAGAGATGGAGCCACTTCTTCTTAGATTTGCTTCCGCTTTGGAATAAAGACTTCCGCTGCATAGAAATAAGACTTCCGCTGTGAGCATGAGTCCAAGACTCATGAGGTGTTGTAATAAACTCTTTTATTCGTGGTAATATATAATCTGAATTCAGTTTGTGGAACGTATGTGTATGTGTGATGAACATCCTGGGCGCACATATGCAGTAGTTCTCGGTTCCGTGGTTTTCCCACAGAATTGAGGCCGTCACAGATTGGTATCAGAGCCACGGGTTGACAGTAGGTTACACGCCTAGATAGAAACCTTAGATTGATATTAGAGCCACAGGTTAATCAGCAAGTTACACCCCTAAATAGGAGTCACAAGCGTCCTAGGGTGAATAGCTTAGATCGGCCTTGAAACCACCTTGGCATAGGGAACCATCCTTGAATAGGAGTTGTGTGGGCCCTTGTGATGATTATTTGTGATTATGTGCTAGTGTGAAGTTGTGGGACGTCTCAAAACGTTGTCCACATCCGCACGTAAGAAGAAAGAGGTGTGAGATGTCTCGGCACTTGCTCACATCCTCATATGGGCTAGTATATACATAGTCCAACACACCTTGATGCATATAGTTGGAGGGAATCTACCTAACCTCCTAACATCCTAATCTATTTCGATCTCTCTCACAGATGGTGAGAGGAAACGCCGGCCGAAGGAACGTCCAGGAGGATGACCATGATGAAGTTCCTGCTAACCCAGGAGCTGGCGAAAACCATCTGGAGAGGTTGATGGCCATGCAAAACCAGCTTATGCAAACCATGATCCAAACTTTGGGTCAGTTGCAGGCCAACCAAAACCCCGTTCCGGCACCGCCTCCACCACCACCGCCGGCTCATAACAGGTTGGGAGAGTTCATGAGGACTCGACCACCCACCTTTGCTCAAGCTAGTGATCCCATGGAGGCCGATGATTGGTTCAAATCCATGGAGAAAAAGCTTGCCATTGTTCAGTGCAATGACCGAGAGAAGGTTCTCTTCGCGTCGCACCAACTTACGGGAGCCGCTGCTGGCTGGTGGGATGCCTTGAGCAACGCCCATGCCAACCCGGAGACAATCACTTGGACTGAGTTCAAGGAAAGTTTCCACTCGCACTACATCCCTGCTGGTGTGATGATACTCAAAAGGCAGGAGTTCGAAGGTCTCCGCCAAGGACAGAAAAGTGTTAATGAGTATCTCAACAAATTCATACAACTGTCCCGGTATGCCCCCAAAGATGTCAACTCAGATCAAAGGAAGCAGTACCTGTTCATGAGAGGGTTGAACAACGAGATCCAGGTTCAGCTCCTCAACAATGACTACGAAAGCTTCCAGAAGCTGGTTGACAAGGCCGTAGTGGTTGAAAACAAGATCCGAGAGATCGAGCGAGAGTGCAAGAGGAAGATGCCATACCAGACCCAAGGGAGCAACATACGACCTAGGTATATGCCCCCTGCACCACAGTATGGATCAACCACTCCTGCATACCGCCCTGGTCAGCCACCACAGCAACAATTCGTTGCACCGGCACCTCGTGTGCCCATGTCTCCTGCGCCCCGACCTAACAATGCCGCCCCTGTTCAAACCCCCCCCCCCCCCCACAATGTACCTGCTGCCACAGGCAACAGGGCATGCTTTGCATGCGGGGAAGTAGGACACTTCGCAAACCAGTGCCCGAGGAGAGGCCCTGGACAGCAAGGTAACGTGCCCAAGCAGAACCCACGACCGAACGGAGGAGACAATCAAGGGAACCGTGGACAGCAGAACTATGCTCGCGGCCACGTGAACCATGTCACTACCGAAGAAGCACAACAGGCTGAGGACGTCGTAATTGGTATGTTCCTCGCCAACTCCAACCCAGCCAACATCTTATTTGATTCTGGAGCATCGCATTCCTTCATATCATCCAAATACGTTGCCAAACATCATCTACCCGTATTCCACTTAAATTCTCCCGGAGGAGAAATGAGGACTAATATAGTATGTCCTAAAGTAAGCCTTAAAATAAGGGGGGTAGACTTCCTTGCCAACCTTATTGTCTTGGACTCCCAAGGGATTGACTTCATACTCGGAATGGATTGGCTAAGCAAACACAACAGAGTAATCCAATGTGCTGAGAGGAGCGTGCAGTTGACAAACGAGCACGGAATTCGTGTCGAGTTTGAGTCAGCCCAGCAAACAACCGAATGGGCAAATTTGAACCACGTCGAAGGAGCAACATTGGACAACATTCCAGTGGTTCAGGAATTTTCGGACGTGTTCCCGAAAGAGCTTCCAGGTATGCCACCTGACCTGGACATCGAGTTTGCCATAGATTTGGTACCCGGAACTGCACCCATAGCCAAGAGACCCAATAGGATGCCCGTCAACGAGCTAGTTGAACTCAAGAAGCAAATTCAAGAACAGTTGGAAAAGGGTTTTATCCGTCTAAGCTCGTCACCATGGGGAGCTCCGGTGCTCTTCGTAGACAAGATGGATGGAACCCAAAGGATGTGCGTGGACTATAGGTCTCTCAACGAGGTAACAATCAAGAACAAATACCCTCTGCCCCGTATAGAGGACCTATTCGACAAAATGAAGGGAGCCCGAGTATTCTCCAAGATTGATCTTCGGTAATCCCTCCGATATACCTAAGACAGCCTTTCGGACACGGTACGGTTCATATGAATATACCGTTATGTCTTTTGGATTGATGAATGCACCCGCATACTTTATGTACCTTATGAACAAGGTTTTCATGGAGTACTTGGACAAGTTCGTCGTGGTTTTCATCGACGACATTATGGTGTATTCAAAAAGTGAGGAGGAGCATGAAGAACATCTGAGATTGACCCTGCAGAAGTTGCGTGAGCATCAATTGTATGCCAAGATCAACAAGTGTCAATTTTGGCTAAAAGAAATATCTTTCCTAGGCCACATTATCTCCAAGGAAGGGGTATCGGTTGATCCTGGAAAGGTGAGAGATGTTCTGAAGTGGGACCAACCGAAGAGCGTGAGGGATATTCGGAGTTTCCTTGGGATGGCAGGATACTATCGGCGCTTCATTAAAGACTTCTCTAGGATAGCAAAACCTATGACGGAGTTGCTAATGAAGGGAAAAGTCTTTCAATGGACACCAGCTTGCAAAGAAAGTTTCGAGGAACTCAAGAAAAGGCTAACCACAGCACCAGTTCTGGTATTACCAGACGTAAGCAAGAGCTTTGACATATATTGTGATGCATCCAGACAAGGGCTCGGATGTGTGCTCATGCAGGGAGGACAAGTGGTAGCCTATGCCTCACGGCAATTAAAGAAGCACGAGCTTAACTATCCTACACATGACTTGGAGCTAGCAGCAGTAGTGCATGCATTGAAAATTTGGAGACATTATATCCTTGGTCATCGATGTGAGATCTATACGGATCATAAGAGCCTCAAGTACATATTCACACAAACGGACTTGAATTTGAGGCAACGTCGATGGTTAGAACTCATCAAGGATTATGATGTTGGAATCAACTATCACCCCGGGAAGGCCAATGTAGTAGCTGATGCATTGAGCAGAAAGGGAGCATGTCATCAACTCACGGTTCAGGAGTTACCACCAGAACTACGCAAGGAGTTCGAACGGTTACACCTCGGATTCTTGAATAACATGGAAATAATAGAGATCCACTCCTCATTGGAGCAAGAAATAAGAGAGGGCCAAGCAACGGACGAGGTGATCAAGGAGATCAAGGAAAGAATCTGACAAGGAATAGAGAAGGATTTCAAGGAGGATGAAAAGGGTACGCTTTGGCTAGGAAAAAGGATTTGTGTGCCGAACATAAGGCACCTCCGCGACATGATATTGAGGGAGGCACATGATCCCCCCTATTCCATACATCCCGGAAGCACCAAAATGTACAAGGACTTGAAAACATGTTATTGTTGGGATGGTATGAAGAGGGATATAGCCGAATACGTTGCCCTATGCGACACATGCCAACGGGTGAAGGCCGAACATCAAAAACCCGCTGGATTGTTGCAACCTTTGAAGATACCCGAATGGAAGTGGGAGGATATCAGTATGGATTTCATCGTCGGATTGCCATGTACTCAGTCGGGTTATGACTCCATCTGGGTTATCGTGGAACGATTGACGAAAACCGCCCATTTTCTTCCTGTAAAGACCAGTTACAACGTTGCACAATTGGCAGAATTATACATGGAGCAGATCGTGTGCCGTCACGGAGTTCCGAGGAGGATAGTCTCAGATCGAGGTTCTCAGTTTACCTCTAGGTTCTGGAGGAAGCTGCCGAAAGCCATGGGTACACGACTGGATTTTAGCTCCGCCTATCACCCACAAACAGATGGACAAACCGAAAGGACGGACCAAATTTTGGAGGACATGTTGAGAGCTTGCGCCTTGAAACGTGGGCGTAGTTGGGATAGGAGTTTACCGTATGCCGAATTCTCCTATAACAACAGCTATCAAGCTAGCTTGAAGATGTCGCCTTTCGAAGCCTTATATGGTAGACGGTGTAGAACGCCACTGTTTTGGAACGAGACTGGAGAAAACCAGGTGTTTGGACCCGAAGTGCTACAAGAATCCGAAGAGCAAGTCCAAACGGTACGGGAGAACTTAAAGGCTGCTCAGTCACGACAGGAAGGCTATGCGGACAATAGGCGAAGGAAGTTGACTTTCGAAGTGGGAGACTTCGTATACCTTAAGGTATCGCCTATCCGAGGCCAACGACGTTTCAACGTCAAAGGCAAGCTAGCACCTCGCTACATTGGACCATTTAAGATTCTGAATAAGCGAGGAGAAGTAGCCTATCAACTAGAGCTCCCAAACCACCTCTCCGACGTACATGACGTGTTTCATGTATCCCAGCTCAAGAAGTGCTTGAGAGTACCAGAGGAACAAGTATCAATGAGAGAGCTTGAACTTCAAAAGGACCTGACTTATGCGGAACACCCTGTCCGAATCTTGGACGTAAAGGAAAGGGTCACCCGAAACAAAGTAATTCGATGGTGCAAGGTACAATGGAGCCGTCACACCGAAGCTGAAGCCACATGGGAGCGTGAAGAGAATATCAAGGCAGAATTTCCCCATCTATTTTCTACTAACGAATCTCGAGGGCGAGATTCAATTTGAGGGGGGTAGATTTGTGACACCCTCATCTCGGGTGTCAGCATATGTTCATGTTTTATGAAGAGGAAACATTTTAAGAAAAGAAGAAACAGAGAAAAATATCAAAGGGATAGCCAAATCCAGCTCTCAGAAAGTGCCAAAGACAACTTACCGTGGCCGCTGGCCACATGGCGTGATCGGAGCTCATCCCCGAGAAGTTGGGAGGGGTCCGCCGCTAAACTGGCTACGTGGCAGGCTCGGGGGTCACCTCCGCAATTGGAAAGAGGTCCGACCCTATGGGACACGTGTTGCCCACGGAGCTAGCCTCTGCGGAAGAAGCAAAGGCATTTTTCGTAGGACACATGTCACCTTTGGAGCTAGTCCTCGCGGAAGTCAGAGGACCAGTCGCACAAGATACGTGTCGATCACGGAACCCATCTCCGGGAGGTACGGATCTATCGAACACGAGTCACCACCGGAGCTTATCTCCAGGAGGTCCATCGCTGCTGGACACGTGTCAACCTCGGAGCCCGTCCTTGAGGAAAGAAGAGAGGAAAGACTGGCGCCGACACGTGGCGTGCGCGGAGCTCACCTCCAAAGGAGGGGGGAGGTCTCGGTCGATTGACACGTGGCACAACCGGAGCTCGTCTCTGCGGAGAAGGATATACCAGGCCCCGGAAGGACACGTGGAGCCTCCGGAGCTCATCGCCGTGAAGGTAACGAGTTCTGGAGCAGCGGTTACACGTAAGGATATCAGTACGTAAAGGAAACCGACCTGAATTCCACAATGTTACCGCACCAAATCACCTAGAGATAAGATGATAGGATCCAGCAACGATCTGAATAAGACTCTATTTCAGGATACAATCAGATTAGGACTCTTCTCTTCCCGATTATAAATAGAACACAGAACTTCTGGCCGAAACCACAAACTTCTTTTCCAATTTCTGAGCCAACGACATAGAGCCTTAGCCACAACCCGCCGAGAAAGCCATCGCCGGAGCACGGCAAGGAAGATCGCCGGAGGAAAGCCAGCGGTCTGAGGAGGACCTCGAAAACCGAGAGGAAACGTAAGGTAGGCCCCAATACCACCTTACGGTATCGTTGTGTTTTCTTCGCATTTGTTCTTTGATTCCTTTCGAACAGAAGCCTTCTCGTGGACAGATCACTTGATGATCAGGTTGATCTAAAGACAAGATCATTGCCACGTACACCTTTGATCCAAACACCTCTGTCCATGCAAGCCATGCGAGAACACAACAGTCTAATAAAAATCATTGGATAGCATGCATATGCATCATCGCATCTAGTTTAAGATTTGTGCATGACATTGATTGCTGTGAATCTTGTATGCACGTGATCCTACCTAGCAGGACAAGCTCAGGGAGCTGTCTACGATGAACTGCAGCAACCAGGTTTTGGGATTCAAGAGCAACCGGAACCGCAAGAACAAGGCAAGTGCTCCTTGACCATATTGATCCTATGTTTTTGGTAAAACTGTTTTGTTTTGCGAAAAGGTGTGCGTACTGGGTCAAACATGATGGGAAACCCTTTTATAGGAGTTTCCTAGTTTTGATTAAACCACCCTTGTCGCCTGGGAAGTTTATAAGTCGGGTATGGTTTTTGCTTTATGCTTCGCTGAGTCTATGGGATTGGGAAGCGAGATAGATGTGTCTTGCTAACTGCGCTCGTATTGATAATGAGAAACTGATGTTAATAATGGACATGGATCGGAGGGAGATCTAGGCAAGACTGGGTTTGTGAATGAGGTAGCATGAGACGGTGGTTTACTTGCCATAGATCTAAGGACCGGTTCATGCATGCACATGCCAGGATAACAGTGCCACCACAAGGCCAAGTATGGGTGCGGCTTAGCTGAGTAATTAGGTAAGTTGCTAGAGTGTTATGGACTGTGGAAGGCGCGGGGAATGGGAAGCGAGTGAGGACTGCCCTGGGAACTGCATGGCACAAGAGGGGGCCCGTGGGTGGGAGAATTGGAGATTCTAGCCTGCCGGTGAAACCTTAGTGAGTCCATACATCTAGTAACCCCTTTGTAAAGGCTATTTTGTGATCTCTTGACCATACACCGACGGATGTGTACTGGTATAATAGAGGTTCTGCAGTCGTCGACGGGTGACGAAATCACAAACTTGTGGGTAAAGAGGTGCAAACTCTGCAGAGTCTAAAACTATCATGATAGCCGAGCTTACGGTCACGAGCACCTGGCTAAACTGCCATGATTAATTGGGAATGGTTATTGGGATGGTCATTGGGATGGTTATTGGGAAGGTTCTTGGTTATGATTATTGGTTTGGTGATGGTTTGGTTGTTGGGACTGTTGAGTCCGGGTGATGAGATGGTTGCATGACTGTTGGGTCATGACATGAGATTGGTCTTGGTGTGAGATGAGGTTGTTTTATGAGGTGAGATGGTAGCGAATATGAGGAGGTATTCGTGAGTATGAATAAAGGATTGGTTAATGTTCGGATGGAACACGGGAAGTGATGGAGGTATGTTGGTAATTTAATATATGCTGGGATTACATCTAAAGTTAAGTTGCTGTTTTATCATGGTTTCATAAATCTGCTTTTCTGCAAATAAGCCTTTTTATGCCTACCTTGTTTATGAGCTGCATATTGTGTGTTTTTCCGCGCTTGCTGAGTACATCATTGTACTCAAACTTGCATTACTACTTCATCATCAGCAGCAGGAGAAGCCTACTATGAAGACCAAGTGGAGCATCATGGCGTGTGATCTGTTCTCAACCTTGCCTGTGGAGGGAGTAGAGATGGAGCCACTTCTGCTTAGATTTGCTTCCGCATTAGCTAAATTGCTTCCGCTTTAGAATAAAGACTTCCGCTGCATAGAAATAAGACTTCCGCTATGAGCATGAGTCCAAGACTCATGAGGTGTTGTAATAAACTCTGTTATTCGTGGTAATATATAATCTGAATTCAGTTTGTGGAACGTATGTGTATGTGTGATGAACATCCTGGGCGCACATATGCATTAGTTCTCGGTTCCGTGGTTTTCCCACAGAATTGAGGGCGTCACATGGAGAACCAGATGGGACGTCCACAAGTTGACGGAAACAGTCACCAACTCGGACTCGAGTTCAACTCGGAGTCTAGGAGCAGTCCATCTTAAAACGGACGCCCAGGATGCATACGGACTCTGTTTTTGATGTTATACATATGCATGAAAAGATGAGAAAATAAAATTTCCAATGGTTCTGGTCCCACATTAAAATTCGGTAGGAGTCATTGGGAATTGTCGAAACAAGTCGAATTCAGAGTTCTGTCCGGTATTGCACCACCGTATTGGGCTTTTGGGCCTTGTATCCCGTATGAGTCCATTAGGGACGCATCTAAGGGTCTTATGGACGAACCCTAGCCTTTAAATACTGCAGACACCAGCCATATTTCGTGGGTTTTGCTTAGATAAACAGCCGCCGTTCTACGGTTTTGGTGAAACCACAACTTCGTGACTTTCAGATCACGTCTTCTATGTTCTTGCTCGTGTTCTCGGTTGCACCTGCAGGGATTAGCCTTCTTGGCGAGGTCAAGCATGTGCTGCACGGTTGATAACCAACGAAGCAGTGGTGTAGTGATTGTAGGGGTGTTCAAACTGCTCGAGTGCCGTGGATCATCAACGTCGAGTTCTCCACCTTAATCGACCTACCTTTCGAAAGATCGGGCCTAAACCACTCATCATTTGGTATCAGATTTCAGGTTTCCCGTGAGGTACTTTGATTTCCCACTAGATTAGTTTTTGTTTTTCATACCTAGAGTCCACAGAAAAAGCCACAAAAAAACATATCGTGTTTACCGATTCCTAGACCATAGTGCCTGCAATTTACGTTTTTCAGTTTGCATTGTTGAGTTTGCATTCGTGTGGTCGAGTCTTGTTGCTGGTTTAACTTTGTGTTTTTTGGGTCGTAGTTATCGGTTTTCTTCCTTGTTGTTCTTGCTGCTCACCTATTCCACAATCTCTAAACAACAAACCGAGCCACCAAGATCATCGGTTTGCCCTAGCTAGCCGCCTTGCGATAACTCCCACATCGCAAGCCCTAGAACAGGTGACAAACCATTGTGCCAGTCCTCCTTGATTCATCACACAACATCCCATCAGTCGCCGTCGCTAAATTCCGATTGTTTCTCACATCCTATTGCGAGATCTTCTTCACAACCGAGTTTGAATCAACATAAAAAAATAGTAACTCGGGTAGCCTACCTTAAAACGGCCATAACTTTTGCATACAAACTCGAAATCGGGTGATTTTTTTTCAAATTGATCTACTCAAAGTTTCGCAACCAATTTTCCACCGCTTCACCGTGTTTTGTGAAATTTGTTTGTCCAAATTCCCCTCGGAAGATAGACTATCCGGCCTCCGAAGTTTCAGCCCAGATTTTAAAGAATCTTACTGATTTTCTATAGGCCACATCTTACATTCAATTGAGCTGCAAAGTTGTGTGCTTTCTATTTTTGTGCTCTCGAGTAAATGAAAAATATCAGAAAAAAATATTAAAAAAAAGAAAAAATAATGAAGAGAGAACAGATATTAAAGCATTGACAGCATACCCTTGAAAACAGTTGGCCTATACACTTGTGCTGTACTTGTTTGGTTATATCTTCCTGATTTTCTATTTGCCTTTCTACTGCCTTGTGTTGTGCTAGGCCTAGAACACTTGTTAACCAGCAACAGTTCCTACATTGAATACTTATTCAACTTTTGTTTTTTGCTGTTAATGATTTTTGCTTATTAGCCACCATGTTGTGCCATCCAAGCTCCACTTTTCCTCTTGAGCAGAACATGTACCTTTGCAATCACTCCACACTTCATTGGTTCTCACCGTCCATCGTTTACCACCTGCTGTGTCGGTAAGAAGACTTGTAAGAACGTGGTAAGACGCTTGAGAGAGAGAGATTGTGTCCTTCCTTCCGCTTTTCACATTGCCACTATCCTTTGTAGTTGATAGGGATAACATCTTTTCGTTGTCTTTTGTTTACTACTAACAATGGCAGAAGATAAAAGGGATGATGAATGTGTTCAACATGCTGAGTTGCGTGACATGATGAGGGAAATGACAGATATGTTCACCAAAACCCAAGCATCGACAGAGGCGTCATTGACGACCTTGAATCGCCAACTTGCTGATCTTGTTGTTCGGATGGATACTCTTGAGGCGCGATTGCCTCTCGCTGAAGATCGTGAAGACGATGCTTATAATATGGAAGATCATAACAATCAACCACGACTTACATGTTATCTACGAGGTATGGGAGGTAATAATCGTTATAATTACAATTATCGTCATAACAATTTTAATTGCCCTCTTGATGATCCTTTTGCTAAAATGAAGTTTACTATACCCTCTTTTTCTGGTGCTTATGATGCTGAGGCATATCTTGATTGGGAGATGACAGTAGAGCAGAAATTTAATGCCCACCTTGTTCCTGAACAACATAGAGTTCGTCAAGCCACTAGTGAGTTTAAGGATTTTTCTATCATGTGGTGGAATGAAGTTGTTAAAACTAGAACTGATCCTCCAATATGGGATAGATTAAAGGAAGCTATGCGTGTTCGTTTTGTTCCTCCTTTTCAGCGGGACCTTCGCAAAAATTGCAGCGCTTAGACCAAGGTAACATGTCCGTAGAGGAGTATTATCAAGAGTTAGAAAAGGGTATGTTGCGCTGTGGGGTAGTAGAGGACATGGATGATATTTTTTTATGGGGGGTTGAGGCGTGAAATTCAGGACATTGTTGATTATAAGGAATATGATACTGTTAACAGATTATTTCAGCTGGCTATGTTGGCAGAAAAAGAATTGCAGGGCCACCAACAGCAGCAGCACCAACGCACGAGGGGCACCTTCACACCACGTTCGACATCTACACCATCTAAAACAGCACCATCTTCGAGTTTTCCTACTGCCACTACACCAGCCAATGGTGGCCAACGAACTTCATCTACTGCTCCATTTCCTCGCGCGCCGGAGGGCAGCAAGATGACACCATTGAAGCCTACGTCTTCCACTCCTTCCACGAGTCGAACTTCCAACATTAAGTGTCACCGCTGTCAGGGAGTTGGTCATATGATGAAAGATTGCCCTAGCAAACGTGCATACATAGCACGAGATGATGGCGGGTATGATAGTACTTCGGATGTTGAAGATGAATATTCTCTTGCTACTAACGTTGCAGGACCAAAAGATGACCACTATAGCACATATGAAGAGGTACTTGGTACTGCAGCAACGGAAAATTATAGAAGCATAATTGTGCAGCGTGCTTTGAGCTTCAAAGTTGAGGTGGATGACAAGCTACACCAACACAATCTTTTTCACATGTTTCTCATTGTCAAGGACTGCCATGTGCACACTATAATTGATGGAGGCAGTTGCAATAACTTGGTGACACACGGATGTGGTCAAGAAACTTGGGTTGACAACAAGAGCACACCCTCATCCATACCACATTCAGTGGTTCAACAACAGCGGTAAGGTTAGGGTAACACAAACAGCGAGAGTATATTTTTCGATTGGTTCTTACCATGATTTTGCTGATTTTGATGTCGTATCTATGGATGCTTGTTCTCTTTTGTTGGGACGTCCTTGGGAATTTGATACGGATGCTATTCATCATGGTAGAACTAGTAAATATACTCTGATGCATAAAGGAAAGAAAATCACTTTGCTTCCTATGACTCCTGCTGAAATTGTACATTTGGAGAAAAGTAAAACACGTGATGAAAGACTGCCCTAGCAAACGAGCATACATAGCACGAGATGATGTCGGGTTTGATAGTACTTTGGATGTTGAAGATGAATATTCTCTTGCTACTAATGTTGCAGGACCAAAAGATGACCACTATAGCACAGATGAAGAGGTACTTGGTACTGCAGCAACGGAAAATTATAGAAGCATAATTGTGCAGCGTGCTTTGAGCTCCAAAGTTGAGGTGGATGACAAGCTACAGCGACACAATCTTTTTCACATGTTTCTCATCGTCAAGGACTGCCGCGTGCACACTATAATTGATGGAGGCAGTTGCAATAACTTGGTGAACACGGATGTTGTCAAGAAACTTGGGTTGACAACAAGAGCACACCCTCATCCGTACCACATTTAGTGGTTCAACAACAGCGGTAAGGTTAGGGTAACACAAACAGCGAGACTACATTTTTCGATTGGTTCTTACCATGATTTTTCCGATTTTGATGTCTTACCTATGGATGCTTGTTCTCTTTTGTTGGGACGTCCTTGGGAATTTGATACGGATGCATCATGGTAGAACTAATAAATATACTCTGATGCATAAAGGAAAGAAAACCACTTTGCTTCCTATGACTCCTGCTGAAATTGTACATTTGGAGAAAAGTAAAACACGTGATGATAAGGCAACAAAATCACTAGACTCTGAAAAACAGCAAGTAATTAAGTTAAAATCACCTTCTCTGCTCACAACTAAATCTGACCTTGCTGATTTATTTAATACCAAGGGGATGTACTATGCTTTAGTATGCAAAGAAGCCATGTTTTCGCTTCATGAAGTGTCCATTGCATTGCCCCCCGCTGTTGCTAACCTTTTGTAGGATTTTGTGGATGTGTTTTCCCCCGAGATACCCCCTGGATTACCACCTATGAGGGGCATTGAACATAAGATCGACTTGATTCCAGGGGCAAGTTTGCCAAATCATGCGGCGTACAGGGCGAATCCGGAAGAGACAAGGGAAATTTAGCGACAAGTTCAAGATCTTTTGAACCGCGGGTATATTCGTGAAAGCCTTAGTCCTTGTTCTGTTCCTGTTCTTTTGGTTCCTAAGAAATATGGTAGCTGGCGCATGTGTGTTGATTGTAGAGCGATTAATAACATCACCATTCGATATCGTTATCCTATTCCTCGCTTAGATGACATGCTTGATGAATTAAGTGAAGCTATTATTTTCACACAAATTGACTTGCGTAGTGGTTACAACTAAATTAGAATGGCACTAGGAGATGAATCGAAAACTGCATTTAAAACCAAGTTTGGACTTTATGAGTGGTTAGTAATTCCTTTTGGTTTAACTAATGCACCTAGCACTTTTATGCGATTAATGAACGAGGTTTTACGTGCTTTTATTAGAAAATTTGTGGTGGTTTACTTCGATGATATCCTCATTTACAGCAAGTCATATGACGAACATCTTAATCATTTACTGTGACGCCCTCAATTCTGTGGGAAAACCACGGAACCAAGAACTAATGCATATATGTGCCCAGGATGTTCATCACACATATACATATATTTCACAAACTGAATTCAGAATATATATAACCACGAATAACAGAGTTTATTACAATGTCTTCGTGAGTCTTGGACTCATGCTTACAGCGGAAGTCTTATTTCTATGCAGGGGAAGTCTTATTTTAATGCGGAAGCAAAAACTAATGCGGAAGCAAAACTAAGCAGAAGTGGCTCCATCTCTACTCCCTCCACAGACAAGGTTGAGAATAGATCACACGCCATAATGCTCCACTTGGTCTTCATAATAGCCTTCTCTTGCTGTTGATGATGAAATAATAATGCAAGTTTGAGTACAATGATGTACTCAGCAAGTGCGGGAAAACACATGATATGCAGCTCACAAACAAGGTAGGTAATTAAGGCTTATTTGCAGAAAAACAGATTTGTAAAACCATGATAAAACAACAACTTAACTTTAGATGTAATCCCAACATGTATTAAATTACCAACATACCTCCACCACTTCCCATGTTCCATCCGAACATTAACCAATCCTTTATTCATACTCACGAATACCTCCTCGTATTCGCTACCATCTCACCTAGTAAATCAACCTCGTCTCACACCGAGACCAATCTCATGTCATGTCCCAACCGTCATGCAACCATCTCATCACCCAGACTCAACAGTCCCAAACCAAACCATAACCATAACCAATAATCACAAACAAGAACCTTCCCAATAACCATCCCAACTAATCATGGCAGTTTAGCCAGGTGCTCGTGACCGTAAGCTCGGCTATCATGATAGTTTTAGACTCTGCAGAGTTTGCACCTCTTTACCCACAAGTTTGTGATTTCGTCACCCGTCGGCGACTGCAGAACCTCCATTATACCAGTACACACCCGTCGGTGTATGGTCAAGAGATCACAAAATAGCCTTTACAAAGGGGTTACTAGATGTATGGACTCACTAAGGTTTCACCGGCAGGCTAGAATCTCCAATTCTCCCATCGACGGGCCCCCTCTTGTGCCATGCAGTTCCCAGGGCAGTCCTCACTCGACTCTCATTCTCCGCGCCTTCCACAGTCCATAACACTCTAGCAACTAACCTAATTACTCAGCTAAGCCGCACCCATACTTGGCCTTGTGGTGGCACTGTTATCCTGCCATGTGCATGCATGAACCGATCCTTAGATCTACGGCAAGTAAAACCACCATGTCATGCTACCTCATTCACAAACCCAGGCTTGCCTAGATCTCCCTCCGATCCATGTTCATTAACACCATTAGTTTCTCATTATCATTACGAGTGCAGTTAGCTAGACACATCTATCTCGCTTCCCAATCCCATAGACTCAGCGAAGCATAAAGCAAAAACCATACCCGACTCATAAACTTCCCAGACGACAAGGGTGGTTTAGTCAAAACAAGTAAACTCCTATAAAAAGGGTTTCCCATCATGTTTGACTCAGCACATACACCTTTTCGCAAAACAAAATAGTTTTACCCAAAAGATAGGATCAACATGGTCAAGGAGCACTTGCCTTGTTCTTGCGGTTCCGGTTGTTCTTGATTCTCAAAACCTGGTTGCTGCAGTTCGTCGTAGACAGCTCCCTGAGCTTGTCCTGCTAGGTAGGATCAAGTGCATACATGATTCACAGCAATCAATCTTTATGCACAAACTAGATGCGATGATGCATATGCATGCTATCTGATGATTAGTTTTATTAGATTGATCTGTACGTGTTCTTGCATGGCCTTGTATGGACAGGGGTGTTCGGATCAAAGGTGGACGTGGCGATGATCTTGTCTTTAGATTAAACTGATCATCAAGTGATCTGCCCACGAGAAGGCTTCTGTTCGAAAGGAATTGATGAACAGATGCAAAGAGATGAACACAATGATATTGAAGTCCTACCTCTCTTTCTTCTTGACTTCGAGGTCCTCCTCAGACTGCTCGGTTCTTCTCCGATGATCTCCCTTTTTGCGCTTCGGCGATGGTTTGCTCGGCGAGTTAGGGCTAGGGCTCTAAGTCGTCGGCTCAGGAGTCGAAAGAGAAGTTTGTGGTTTCGGCCAGAGGTTTTGGGTTCTATTTATAATCGGGAAGAGAAGAGTCCTAATCTGATTGTATCCCGAATAAGAGTCTTATTCAGATCTTTGTTGGATCCTAACATCTTATCTATAATATTATTGTGGAATTTAGATCGGTTTCTGTTGCGTACCGGTATCTTTACGCGTAAAAACCGCTCCAGAATTCGTTACTTCCGTGATGATGAGCTCCGGAAGCTCCACGTGTCCTTCCGGGGCCTGGTATCTTCTCCTTTGCAGAGACGAGCTCCGGTTGTGCCGCGTGTCACGAGCGAGACCTCCCCCTTCTTCGGAGGTGAGCTCCGCGCACGCCACGTGTTGGCGCCGGTCTTCCCTCTCTTCCTTTCTCAGGAACATGCCCCGAGGTCGACACGTGTCTAGCAACGAAAGACCTCCCGAACCTGCCACGTAGCTCTTTCAGCGGCGGACCTCTCTTCACCCCGCTGGGACGAGCTCCGAACACGCCACGTGGCCAGCGGCCGCGGTAAGTTGTCTTCGGTGCTCTCTGAGGGCTTTATTGGCTATTCTTTTGATAATTCTCTCTGTTCCTATTTTTCATTAAAATGTTTGCTCTTCATAGAACATGAACATATGCTGACACCCGAGGCGAGGGTGTCACAAATCTACCCCCCTTAAATTGAATCTCGCCCTCGAGATTCGTTAGTAGGAAATAGATGGGGGAATTCCGCCTTGATATCCTCTTCATGCTCCCATGTGGCCTCAGCTTCGGTGTGATGGCTCCATTGTACCTTGCACCATCGAATCACCTTGTTTCGGGTGACCCTTTCCTTTACGTCCAAGATTCGGACAGGGTGTTCTGTGTAAGTTAGGTCCTCTTGAAGTTCAAGCTCCTCCATTGACACTTGTTCCTCTGGCACTCTCAAGCACTTCTTGAGCTGGGATACGTGAAACACGTCATGTACGTCGGAGAGGTGGTTTGGGAGCTCTAGTTGGTAGGCTACTTTTCCTCGCTTGTCCAAAATCTTAAATGGTCCGATGTAGCGAGGTGCTAGCTTGCCTTTGATGTTGAAACGTCGTTGGCCTCGGATAGGCGATACCTTAAGGTATACGAAGTCTCCCACTTCAAAGGTCAACTTCCTACGCCTATTGTCCGCATAGCCTTTTTGTCGTGACTGGGCAGCCTTTAAGTTCTCCCGTATCGTTTGGACCTGCTTTTCAGCTTCTTGTAGTACTTCGGGTCCAAACACCTGGTTTTCTCCAGTCTCGTTCCAGAATAGTGGTGTTCTACACCGTCTACCATATAAGGCTTCGAAAGGTGACATCTTTAAGCTAGCTTGATAGCTGTTGTTATAGGAGAACTCGGCATACGGTAAACTCCTATCCCAACTATGCCCACGTTTCAAGGCACAAGCTTTCAACATGTCCTCCAAAATTTGGTTCGTCCTTTCGGTTTGTCCATCTGTTTGTGGGTGCTAGGCAGAGCTAAAATCCAGTCGTGTACCCATGGTTTTCTGCAGCTTCCTCCAGAATCTGGAGGTAAACTGAGAACCTCGATCTGAGACTATCCTCTTCGGAACTCCGTGATGGCACACGATCTGCTCCATGTACAACTCTGCCAATTGTGCAACGTTATAACTGGTCTTTACCGGAAGAAAATGGGCAGTTTTCGTCAATCGGTCCACAATGACCCAGATGGAGTCGCATCCCGACTGAGTACGTGGTAATCCGACGATGAAGTCCATACTGATGTCCTCCCATTTCCATTCGGGTATTTTCAAAGGTTGCAACAATCCAGCGGGTTTTTGGTGTTCGGCCTTTACCCGTTGGCATGTGTCGCATAGGGCAACATATTCGGCTATATCCCTCTTCATACCATCCCACCAATAACAAGTTTTCAAGTCCTTGTACATTTTGGTGCTTCCTGGATGTATGGAATAGGGTGAATCATGTGCCTCCTTCAATATCATGTCGCGGAGGTGTCTTATGTTCGGCACACAAATCCTTTTTCCTAGCCAAAGCGTACCCTTTTCATCCTCCTTGAAATCCTTCTCTATTCCTTGTCGGATTCTTTCCTTGATCTCCTTGATCTCCTCGTCCGTTGCTTGGCCCTCTCTTATTTCTTGCTCCAATGGGGAGTGGATCTCCATTATCTCCATGTTATTCAAGAATCTGAGGTGTAACCGTTTGAACTCCTTCCGTAGTTCGGGTGGTAACTCCCGAACCGTGAGTTGGTGACATGCTCCCTTTCCGCTCAATGCGTCCGCTACTACATTGGCCCTCCGGGGTGATAGTTGATTCCCACATCATAATCCTTGATGAGTTCTAACCATCGACGTTGCCTCAAATTCAAGTCCGTTTGTGTAAATATGTACTTGAGGCTTTTATGATCCGTATAGATCTCACATCGATGTCCAAGGATATAATGTCTCCAAATCTTCAATGCATGCACCACTGCTGCTAGCTCCAAGTCATGTGTAGGATAGTTAAGCTCGTGCTTCTTTAATTGTCGTGAGGCATAGGCTACCACTTGTCCTTCCTGCATGAGTACACATCCGAGCCCTTGTCTGGATGCGTCACAATATATGTCAAAGCTCTTGCTTACGTCTGGCAATTCCAGAACTGGTGCTGTGGTTAGCCTTTTCTTGAGTTCCTCAAAACTTTCTTGGCAGGCTTGGGTCCATTGAAAGACTTTTCCCTTCATTAACAGCTCCGTCATAGGTTTTGCTATCTTAGAGAAGTCTTTAATGAAGCGTCGGTAGTATCCTGCCATCCCAAGGAAACTCCGAATATCCCTCACGCTCTTCGGTTGGTCCCACTTCAGAACATCTCTCACCTTTCCAGGATCAACCGATACCCCTTCCTTGGAGATAATATGGCCTAGGAAAGATATTTCCTTTAGCCAAAATTGACACTTGTTGAGCTTGGCATACAATTGATGCTCACGCAACTTCTGCAGGGTCAATCTCAGATGTTCTTCATGCTCCTCCTCACTTTTTGAATACACCACAATGTCGTCGATGAAAACCATGACGAACTTGTCCAAGTACTCCATGAAAACCTTGTTCATAAGGTACATGAAGTATGCGGGTGCATTCGTCAATCCAAAAGACATAACGGTATATTCATATGAACCATACCGTGTCCGAAAGGCTGTCTTAGGTATATCGGAGGGCTTAATCTTCAGCTGGAAATATCCCGACCGAAGATCAATTTTGGAGAATACTCGGGCTCCCTTCATTTGGTCGAATAGGTCCTCTATACGGGGCAGAGGGTATTTATTCTTGATTGTTACCTCGTTGAGAGACCTGTAGTCCACGCACATTCTTTGGGTTCCATCCTTCTTGTCCACGAAGAGTACCGGAGCTCCCCATGGTGACGAGCTTGGACGGATAAAACCTTTCTCCAACTGTTCCTGAATTTGCTTCTTGAGTTCAACTAGCTCGTTGACGGGCATCCTATATGGTCTCTTAGCTATAGGTGCAGTTCCGGGCACCAAATCTATGGCAAACTCGATGTCCCGATCAGGTGGCATTCCTGGAAGCTCTTTCGGGAACACGTCCGAAAATTCTTGAACCACTGGAATGCTGTCCAATGTTGTTCCTTCGACGTGGTTCAAATTTGCCCGTTCGGTTGTTTGCTGGTCTGACTCAAACTCGACACGAATACCGTGTTCGTTTGTCAACTGCACGCTCCTTTCAGCACATTGGATTACTCCATTGTGCTTGCTTAACCAATCCATTCCGAGTATGATGTCAATCCCGTGGGAGTCCAAGACAATAAGGTTGGCAAGGAAGTCTACCCCCCTTATTTTAAGGCTTACTTTAGGACATACTATAGTAGTCCTCATTTCTCCTCCGGGAGAATTAACTAACATAGCACATTCTAAGTGGGATACGGGTAGATGATGTTTGGCAACATATTTGGATGATATGAAGGAATGCGATGCTCCGGAATCAAATAAAATGGTGGCTGGGTTGGAGTTGGCAAGGAACATACCAATTGCGACGTCCTCAGCCTGTTGTGCTTCCTCAGCAGTGAGATGGTTTACATGGCCACGAGCATAGTTCTGTGGTCCATGTTTCCCTTGGTTGTCCCCTCTGTTTGGTTGCTGGTTCTGCTTGGGCACGTTACCTTGCTGTCCAGGGCCTCTCCTCGGGCACTGGTTAGCGAAGTGGCCTACTTCCCCGCATGCAAAGCATGCCCTGTTGCCTACGGCAGCAGGTATGTTGGGGCGGGGGTTTTGAACAGGAGCACCATTGTTAGGTCGGGGCGCTGGAGGCATGGGCGCACGAGGTGCCGGTGCAACGAATTGTGGCTGTGGTGGCTGACCAGGGCGGTACGCAGGAGTGGTCGATCCATACTGCGGGGCAGGGGGCATGTACCTAGGTCATACGTTGCTCCCTTGGGGCTGGTATGGCATCTTCCTCTTGCACTCTCGCTCGATCTCTCGGATCATGTTTTCAACCAAAATAGCCTTGTCAACCAGCTTCTGGAAGCTTACGTAGTTATTGTTGAGGAGCTGAACCTGGATCTCATTGTTCAACCCTATCATGAACAGGTACTGCTTCCTCTGGTCTAAGTTGACATCTTCAGGGGCGTACCGGGACAGTTGTATGAACTTGTTGAGATACTCGTTCACACTCTTCTGTCCTTGGCGGAGACCTTCAAACTCCTGCCTCTTGTGCATCATTACACCAACAGGGATGTAGTGAGAGCGGAAACTTTCCTTGAACTCAGTCCAATTGATTGTCTCCGGGTTGGCATGGGCGTTGCTCAGGGCATCCCACCAGTCAGCAGCGGCTCCCGTAAGTTGGTGCGATGTGAAGAGAACCTTCTCTCGGTCGTTGCACTGAACAATGGCGAGCTTCTTCTCCATAGATTTCAACCAATCATCGGCCTCCATTGGATCGCTTGCTTGAGCAAAGGTGGGTGGTCGAGTCCTCATGAACTCTCCCAACCTGTTATGAGCCGGCGGTGGTGGTGGCGGTGGTGCCGGAACGGAGTTTTGGTTGGCCTGCAACTGACCCAAAGTTTGGATCATGGTTTGCATAAGCTGGTTTTGCATGGCCATAAACCTTTCCAGATGGTTTTCACCAGCTCCGGGGTTAGCAGGAACTTCCTCGTGGTCATCCTCCTGGACGTTCCTTCGGCTGGCGTTTCCTCTCACCATCTGTGGGAGAGAACAAATTAGAATGGAAGGTTAGAAGGTTAGGTAGGTCCCTTCAACTATATGCATCAAGGTGAGTTGGACTATATATAGTAGCCCTTATGAGGATGTGATCAAGTGCTGAAGCATTTCACACCTCTTTCTTCTTACGTATGGATATGGACAACGTTTTTGAGGCGTCCCACCACTCACATTAAGCACATAATCAGACACAATCATTGCAAGGGCTCATAAAGCTCCTATTCAAGGATGGTTTCCTATACCAAGGTGGTTTCAAGGCCAATCTAAGTTATTCACCCTAGGATGCTTCCTTTGGTGAGCGTGGCTTAGCTACCTGTGACTTCTATTTAGGGGTGTAACTTGCTGTTAACCCGTGGCTCTAATATCAATCTAAGGTTTCTATCTAGGCATGTAACCTACTGTCAACCCGTGGCTCTGATACCAATCTGTGATGCCCTCAATTCTGTGGGAAAACCACGGAACCAAGAACTAATGCATATGTGTGCCCAAGATGTTCATCACACATATACATATATTTCACAAACTGAATTCAGAATATATATAACCATGAATAACAGAGTTTATTACAACATCTTCATGAGTCTTGGACTCTTGCTTACAGCGGAAGTCTTATTTCTATGCAGCGGAAGTCTTATTTTAATGCGGAAGCAAAACTAAGCAGAAGTGGCTCCATCTCTACTCCCTCCATAGGCATGGTTGTGAATAGATCACATGCCATAATGCTCCACTTGGTCTTCATAATAGCCTTCTCTTGCTGTTGATGATGAAATAATAATGCAAGTGTGAGTACAATGATGTACTCAGCAAGTGCGGGAAAACACATGATATGCAGCTCATAAACAAGGTAGGTAATAAAGGCTTATTTGCAGAAAAACAGATTTGTAAAACCATGATAAAACAGCAACTTAACTTTAGATGTAATCCCAACATGTATTAAATTACCAACATACCTCCACCACTTCCCATGTTCCATCCGAACATTAACCAATCCTTTATTCAAACTCACGAATACCTCCTCGTATTCGCTACCATCTCACCTCGTAAATCAACCTCGTCTCACACCGAGACCAATCTCATGTCATGTCCCAACCGTCATGCAACCATCTCATCACCCAGACTCAACAGTCCCAAACCAAACCATAACCAATAATCACAAACAAGAACCTTCCCAATAACCATCCCAACTAATCATGGCAGTTTAGCCAAGTGCTCGTGACCGTAAGCTCGACTATCATGATAGTTTTAGACTCTACAGAGTTTGCACCTATTTACCCACAAGTTTGTGATTTCGTCACCCGTCGGCGACTGCAGAACCTCCATTATACCAGTACACACCCGTCGGTGTATGGTCAAGAGATCACAAAATAGCCTTTACAAAGGGGTTACTAGATGTATGGACTCACTAAGGTTTCACCGGCAGGCTAGAATCTCCAATTCTCCCATCGACGGGCCCCCTCTTGTGCCATGCAGTTCCCAGGGCAGTCCTCACTCGACTCCCATTCCCCGCGCCTTCCACAGTCCATAACACTCTAGCAACTTACCTAATTACTCAGCTAAGCCGCAACCATACTTGGCCTTGTGGTGGCACTGTTATCCTGCCATGTGCATGCATGAACCGGTCCTTAGATCTACGGCAAGTAAAACCACCATCTCATGCTACCTCATTCACAAACCCAGGCTTGCCTAGATCTCCCTCCGATCCATGTTTATTAACATCATTAGTTTCTCATTATCATTACGAGTGCAGTTAGCTAGACACATCTATCTCGCTTCCCAATCCCATAGACTCAGCGAAGCATAAAGCAAAAACCATACCCGACTCATAAACTTCCCAGGCGACAAGGGTGGTTTAGTCAAAACTAGTAAACTCCTATAAAAAGGCTTTCCCATCATGTTTGACTCAGCACACACACCTTTTCGCAAAACAAAATAGTTTTACCCAAAACATAGGATCAACATGGTCAAGGAGCACTTGCCTTGTTCTTGCGGTTCCGGTTGTTCTTGATTCTCAAAACCTGGTTGCTGCAGTTCGTCGTAGACAGCTCCCTGAGCTTGTCCTGCTAGGTAGGATCACGTGCATACAAGATTTACAGCAATCAATCTTTATGCACAAACTAGATGCGATGATGCATATGCTTGCTATCTCATGATTAGTTTTATTAGATTGATCTGTACGTGTTCTTGCATGGCCTTGTATGGACAGGGGTGTTCTTATCAAAGGTGGACGTGGCGATGATCTTGTCTTTAGATTACACTGATCATCAAGTGATCTGCCCACGAGAAGGCTTCTGTTCGAAAGGAATTGAAGAACAGATGCAAAGAGATGAACACAATGATATTGAAGTCCTACCTCTCTTTCTTCTTGACTTCGAGGTCCTCCTCAGACCGCTCGGTTCTTCACCGATGATCTCCCTTGTTGCGCTTCGGCGATGGTTTGCTCGGCGAGTTAGAGCTAGGGCTCTAAGTCATCGGCTCAGGAGTCGAAAGAGAAGTTTGTGGTTTCGGCCAGAGGTTTTGGGTTCTATTTACAACCGGGAAGAGAAGAATCCTAATCTGATTGTATCCCAAATAAGAGTCTTATTCAGATCTTTGTTGGATCCTAACATCTTATCTTTAGTATTATCGTGGAATTTAGATCGGTTTCTGTTGCGTACCTGTATCTTTACGCATAAAAACCGCTCCAGAACTTGTTACCTCTGTGATGATGAGCTCCGGAAGCTCCACGTGTCCTTCCGGGGCCTGGTATCTTCTCCTTCACAGAGACGGGCTCCGGTTGTGCCGCGTGGCACGAGCGATACCTCCCCCTTCTTCGGAGGTGAGCTCCGCGCACGCCACGTGTTGGCGCCGGTCTTCCCTCTCTTCCTTTCTCAGGAACATGCCCCGAGGTCGACACGTGTCTAGCAACGAAAGACCTCCCGGAGATAAGCTCCGGTGGCGACACGTGTTCGATAGATCCGGACTTCTCTGAGATGAGCTCCGAGATCGACACGTATCCCGCACGACTGGTCCTCTAATTTCCGCGAGGACTAGCTCCGAGGATGACACGTGTCTTGCGGAAATGCCTTTGCTTCTTCTGCAGAGGCTAGCTCTGTGGGCAACACGTGTCCCACAGGGTCGGACCTCTCCCCTTTGTGGCGACGAGCCCCGAACCTGCCGCGTAGCTCTTTCAGCGGTGGACCTCTCTTCACCCCGCAGGGACGAGCTCCGAACACGCCACGTGGCCAGCGGCCACGGTAAGTTGTCTTCGGCGCTCTCTGAGGTCTTTATTGGCTATTCTTTTGATAATTCTCTCTGTTCCTATTTTTCATTAAAATGTTTCCTCTTCATAGAACACGGACATATGCTGACACCCGAGGCGAGGGTGTCACATTTATGTGCTGTTTTCAGTGTCTTGAGAGATGCACATTTATTTGGTAACCTCGAAAAGTGCGTCTTTTGCAGCAATCGAGTTTCGTTTCTTGGATATGTCGTTTCATCGCGGGGATTTGAGATGGATGAGGCAAAAATTGTGGCGATCACTAGCTGGCCAACTCCATCGACCGTCACGCAGGTGCGCAGTTTTCTTGGTCTTGCAGATTTTTATCGATGCTTTGTGCGGGATTTCAGCACCATTGCAGCACCTCTCCATGAACTGACGAACAAGGGAGTGCAGTTTCGATGGGGCGAACAGCAGCAACAAGCTTTTGATGTTCTCAAATCAAAGCTTACACAAGCACCATTGCTACAACTTCCTGATTTTGACAAGACATTTGAGATAGAATGTGATGCAAGCGGCATTGGTATTGGAGGTGTTCTCAAACAAGGAGGTAAACCCGTTGCATTCTTTAGTGAAAAATTGCATGGTCCTTCTCTGAATTATTCTACTTATGATAAGGAATTGTATGAGTGTGAGTTCTACAAACTTGGCAACATTACCTTTGGTCTAAGGAGTTCGTCATACATTCCGATCATGAATCTTTGAAGTATATTAAGTGCTAAAACAATCTGAATAAACGACATGCTAAATGGATTGAGTTCATAGAATCATTTCCATACATCATTAAGCATAAGAAAGGGAAGGAGAATGTTATTGCAGATGCATTATCTAGACGTTACACCATGCTGTCCCAACTTGATCATAAAATATTTGGTTTAGAAACAATAAAATGATTATATCCTACTGATTGGGACTTCAAAGATGCCTTTGAAAATTGTAGAGAAGGAAGAACATGGAATAATTATGTACTACAAGAGGGCCTCCTCTATCGTGCTAACAAGCAATGTGTTCCTGCTAGTTCCGTTCGCCTATTACTTTTGCAGGAAGCACATGGAGGAGTTTTGATGGGACATTTTAGAGTGAAGAAAACGGAGGACGTGCTGGACACACACTTTTTTTGGCCAAAGATGAGACGTGATGTCGAGCGCTACGTGTCACGATGCACTACTTGCAATAAAGCTAAGTCTCGACTTAACCCACATGGTTTTTATATGCCTCTTCCTGTTCCTAGTGTACCTTGGCAGGATATTTCCATGTATTTTGTTTTGGGATTGCCTAGGACTAAGAGGGAGGGATAGTATTTTTGTGGTTGTTGATCGTTTCTCCAAAATGACACATTTTATACCTTGTCATAAGAATGATAATGCCTCACACATTGCTGATTTGTTTATTACAGAAATTATTCGTTTACATGGTCTATCAAATACTATTATTTCTGATCGTGATGCAAAATTTTTAAGTTATTTTTGGAGAACTTTATGGTATAAATTGGGAACCAAGCTGCTGTTTTCAACCACATGTCACCCACAAACCGATGGACAAACTGAGGTAGTAAATCGTACTCTATCCACTATGTTGCGGGCTGTTTTAAAAACAAATTTAAAGGGTTGGGAGGATTGTTTACCACATATAGAATTTGCTTACAACAAGTCAGTTCACTCTTCTACAAGGTAAGCCCATTCTAGGTAGTGTATGGTTTCAATCCCCGTGCTCCTATTGATTTATTACCTTTGCCTCCTTCTGAAACTATAAATTTGGATGCTACATAACAATCTGAATTCATTCTTAAGATGCATGAAACTACAAAGAAAAATATTGAAAGGATGAATGAGAAGTATAGAATTTCTAGTAGTAAAGGTAGAAAAGAAGTAAACTTGAACCAGGGGACTTGGTATGGCTACATTTGAGAAAAGAACAGTTCCCTCACTTGAGAAAATCTAAACTTATGCCACGAGCTGCTGATCCTTTTAAGATTGTTGAAAAGATCAATGACAATGCATATAAGCTTGAGTTGCCTCCCGATTTTGTGGTTAGTCCCACATTTAACATTTCAGATTTATGACCATACTTGGGAGAAGAAGATGATCTTCAGTCGAGGACAACTCCGATTCAAGAGGGGGAGGGTGATGAGGACATCACAACAGTGGATACTCACATTGATATACAAGGACTAATCACAAGAGCACGAGCACGGTTCCTAAATCAGCAGGTGAACTTGTTCCTAACTTCCTACCCATGTGAGTTTAAGAATGGATTGCTATTTAATGATTTAATTGTTATTAGGAACCATGTACATGATCAACAAGTAAAGGGAGGAGGATTTGGGGACGTGGAGAACCAGATGGGACGTCCACAAGTTGATAGAAACAGTCGCCAACTCGGACTCGAGTTCAACTCGGAGTCCAGGAGCAGTCCATCTTAAAACGGACACCCAGGATGCATACGGACAATGTTTTCAACGTTCTACATATGCATGAAAATATGAGAAGATAAACTTTCCGATGGTTCTGGTCCCACATTAAAATTTGCAGGAGTCATTGGGAATTGTCGAAACAAATCGAATTCGGAGTTCTGTCCGGTGTTGCACCACCGTATTTGGCTTTTGGGCCTTGTATCTCGTATGAGTCCATTAGGGACTCGTCTAAGGGTCTTATGGACGAATCCTAGCCTTTAAATACTGCAGCCGCCGGCCATATTCGGTGGGTTTTGCTTAGATAAACAGCCGCCGTTCTACGGTTTTGGTGAAACCCAACTTCGTGACTTTCAGATCACGTCTTCTATGTTCTTGCTCGTTTTCTTGGTTCCACCTGCAGGGATTAGCCTTCTTGGCTAGGTCAAGCGTGTGCTGCACGGTTGATAACCAACGGAGCAGTGGTGTAGTGATTGCAGGGGTGTTCGAACTGCTCGAGTGCCACAGATCATCAACGTCGAGTTCTCCACCTCAATCGACCTACCTTTCAGAAGATCGGGCCTAAACCACTCATCAAAAGGCGCGAGGAATGGGAGTCGAGAGAGGACTGCCCTGGGAACCGCATGGCACAAGAGGGGGCCCGTAGGTGGGAGAATGGTGATTCGAGCCTGCTGGTGAAACCTTAGTGAGTCCATACATCTAGTAGCCCCTTTGTAAAGGCTATTTTGTGATCTCTTGGCCATACACCGACGGTTGTGTACTGGTATAATGGAGGTTCTGCAGTCGCCGACGGGTGACGAAATCACGAACTTGTGGGTAAAGTGGTGCCACCTCTGCAGAGTGTAAAACGATCATGATAGCCGTTCTTACGGTCACAAGCGCCCGGCCAACTCACATGATTAGATGGGATGGTTATTGGTATGGTTATGGTTTGGTCTTTGGTATTGGTTTCGGGACTGTTGAGTCTTGACAATGAGTTTGGTTTGGTGATACGAATATGAGATGGTTTGGGAGATACGAATGTGAGATGGTTATGGATATTATGAATATGAGATGGTTATGGATATCATGAGCATGAGAAAAAGTTGAGAAAGATTTATGGTGGGATGAGACATGGAAAGTGGTGAAATATGAAGGAGGTATGTTTATGTTTTAATTGGATTTATGTTGGGATTAAATTCACTTAAAGATAGTTGCTGTTTTTATCATGGTTGTGAAACAAAATTTGCTTTCTGCAAATGAGCCTTTTATTTCCTACCTTGTTGAAAGCTACATGTCATACTGTCGGTACCCTCAATATGGGGTAACCCCGCGCACTGGAGAAACTGCCTAAGGACCTCTCCCCTCTCTGTGGGGAGAGCTCCGAGGGTGCCACGTGTCCCGTGGGGCCGGACCTCCCTCTCCTCAGAGGAGAGCTCCGGGCCCGCCACGTGGCCAACAGAGCTGGACCTCCCCCCTCCGCGGGGAGAGCTCTGAGGGTGCCACGTGTCCCGCGGGGCCAGACCTCCCTCTCCTCAGAGGAGAGCTCTGGGCCCGCCATGTGGCCAACAGAGCCGGACCTCCCCCCTTCGCGGGGAGAGCTCTGAAGGCTCCACGTGTCCAGCGGGGCCGTCCCTCCCTCTCCTCAGAGGAGAGCTCCGGGCCTGCCACGTGGCCAGCAGAGCCAGATCTCCCCACACCGCGGGGAGAGCT
Source organism: Neostapfia colusana (assembly GCA_030760725.1). Taxonomy (NCBI): domain Eukaryota; kingdom Viridiplantae; phylum Streptophyta; class Magnoliopsida; order Poales; family Poaceae; genus Neostapfia; species Neostapfia colusana. Next base: position 94,288,916 of record JASWHV010000003.1, read on the forward strand.
CCGAAGGCTCCACGTGTCCAGCGGGGCCGGACCACCCTCTCCTCAGAGGAGAGCTCCGGGCCCGCCATGTGGCCAGCAGAGCCGCGCTACCTGCCCCCGCGCGGTAGGCAGCAAGAGTAAAGACGTGCCATACCTTGTCGTACAAGGTATTCAAGACCCGCGCCTTCCCAAGACGCGGACACGCGGAGCACGCCTCTGCCAGGTGCCATTGCGCCCAGTCACATCGAAGTGAAGACTGGCACGCCGCGTCAGAGGTTGTACGCCAATAAACACAGCGATAAGACATCCCCTGCCGCCCCTGCCATCATCAACCACTACGCCTAGCTTGCAGCGTGGGCAAGGAGGCAAGACGAAGACTCAGAAGCCTTCACCAGAGACAACTACCGGCGTAACTGCAGTATACGGTAGATGGCAGGCAATCTCCCCGGGACCACCTGTCAGGTCCCGGGCCCACCTTGTAAGCTCCCTGAGCCTTGGACTATAAAAGGCTCGGGTAGGCGACGTTAGCAAGGGTTCAACACTTTGCTCAACTCCCTCTAGGGTTCGGCTCCTTGCACACTTACTCTATAACATTCTAGCACTCAACTCATCCTCAAGCTCAGAACCCCGGTCCTGAGCACCAAGCAATACAACGAGCACCTCTGCTCACCGTGGAAGTAGGGTTTTACGCTCCGGCGGCCTGAACCACGTAAAAAATCTCTGTGTCAAGCTTCTCCTTCCATCGTCCCCAACGCGTAAGCTCTCCGTGAGTGACTAGCCCCTCCAAAAAATAACCTCCACGGGCTGCCCAGAGCGGGCCCGGGGGAAGTGTCGACGGCACACTTCGACATTTGGCGCGCCAGGTAGGTGGTTTTTCCCTTGCGTGACGAGCTTTCGCCGGCGAAGATGACGAAGCTTCCTTCAGAGGCAAGCTCTCCCCGCCCACGTTCATGACGAACGGTGACCAGCGGGGACTACGTCTCGACGACACACTCAGGACAGAGTGTGTCGGTGCAAGCTGGAAGCCAGAAGCCGACGCCGGCAGCGCCGACTCCAGCAAGCCCAAGATCCACTGCGGCGCTGAGTGTCTCCCACGGGAGTGCACTAGCTTCAGCACGAGCGCTACTGCGCAATCCACCTGCTGGGGACGCGCCTCAGTCAGCGACCCAACAGTGGATTCGCGACGTAGACTGTCTCGTCGTCGCCGCCGCCAACCCTCAGCTTCGGCGGGGACGACGTCCCGGTCAACCAGGTGTGTCGCTGACTCGCACGCCAACGGTTGATGGGCAGATGGCAGACTCCCGCTCCACCAGGCTCCCATCTGCGGACCTGAGGTAAGAGCTGGAGCGATGTCACCTGGGCGAAGACGCCCGCCTGACCATTGAGCAACGCCGAGAGAGGCGTCGCAACCACGAGGTCGGCGACAGCATGTCGACCGTCTCGACTCAGCCTGGCCTGCAGACGTTGGCTACGCGATCTCTGCCCCAGGAATACGCCACGCAGCATATGCCTCAGCCATATGCCCTGCAAGTGGCACCCCCGGTCTATGGCGCAGCCTTGCCCGTACCGGGGTACACGGTGCCGACGGCAAACCAAGCATTCGAGGCACCAACACCTGCAGCAACAGGAGCAGGATGTGCGGCCCTGGCGCCACACCTTCGCTTTGCGTCATGGCCAACTACTTCCCCGTCGCCTTGACCAGCCCAGCATGGTCTTGGCTCATGAATCTCCCCCAGGGTTCCATAACCTCCTGGGGAGAGCTCTGCCGGCAGTTTACTGTGAACTTCGGCAGCTCCTACACCCGGCCTGGCACGGAGCTCGACCTCCACGCCATCCAACAACAACCTAGAGAGACACTGCGCTCCTTCATCCAGCGGTTCTCCCAGGTGCGGAACACCATCCCCCATATCCAGAATGCTTCTTTGGTGGTGGCGTTCCGACAGGGTGTAAGGGACAAGAAGATGCTCGAGAAGCTCGCGACCAGAGAAGTGCGCGACGTCTCAGAGCTCTTCAGCCTGGCAGACAAGTGCGCCAGGGCAGCAGAAGGGCGTAACTGGCACTCACAGCCAGTCACCGAAGACGGAGAACAGCCCATACCAAATGCTGCCCCCCATGGGAGCAGCAGAAAGGTCAAGAAGGCCGGCGGCAAGATCATGCTGCCAACCGAAGCTCCAGTTGCAGCAGCTGCAGCACCCACTGGAGCTCGGGGGCCACGCCCCGACAAGAGGCCGCGACAGTCATCAGCCCCAGACGGTGACCAAGGCGAGCTGTGCCCCATGCACAACACCAGCAGCCATACTGCTGCTGAGTGCCGGGTGTGACGCCCTCAATTCTGTGGAAAACCACGGAACCGAGAACTGATGCATATGTGTGCCTAGGATGTTCATCACACATACACATATGTTCCACAAACTGAATTAAGATTATATATTACCATGAATAACAGAGTTTATTACAATGTCTTATGAGTCTTGGACTCTTGCTCACAGCGGAAGTCTCATTTCTGTGCAGCGGAAGTCTTTATTCTAATGCGGAAGCAATTTAACTAGTGCGGAAGCAATTCTAGGCAGCAATGGCTCCATCCCTACTCCATCCCCACAGGCAAGGTTTAGAACAGATCACACGCCTAATGCTCCCCTTGGTCTTCATAGTAATCTTCTCCTGTTGCTGATGATGAAATAATAATGCAAGTTTGAGTACAATAATATACTTAGCAAGTGCGGGAAAATATGATATGTAGCTTATAACAAGGTAGGTATAAAAAGGCTCATTGCAGAAAGCAAAATTATTTATCAAAAACATGATAAAACAACGACTCATCTTTAAGTGAATGTAATCCCAACATGTATTAAAATACCAATCATACCTCCATTATGTTCATTACCTTCCATGTCACAACCAGTCATCAATCAACCTCATTCTTGCTCACAAATACCTCCTCGTATTCGCTACCATCTCACGAATACCATCTCGTATTCGCTACAATTTCATCTCATAACCAACTTCGTCTCCTACCGAGACTAACCTTGTTGCCATGACTCAACAGTCATGCAACCCATCTCATCACCCGGACTCAACAGTCCCGAAAACCAAGCCATCCAAGACCATAACCAATAACCGTATCCAATAACCATATCCAATAACCAACCCAACTAATCATGGAAGTTGGCCAGACGCTCGTGACCGTAAGCTCGGCTATCATGATAGTTTTAAGACTCTGCAGAGTTTGCACCTCTTTACCCACAAGTTTGTGATTTCGTCACCCGTCGGCGACTGCAGAACCTCCATTATACCAGTACACAACCGTCGGTGTATGGACAAGAGATCACAAAATAGCCTTTACAAAGGGGCTACTAGATGTATGGACTCACTAAGGTTTCACCGGCAGGATAGAATCTCCAATTCTCCCACCCACGGGCCCCCTCTTGTGCCATGCAGTTCCCAGGGCAGTCCTCACTCGACTCCCATTCCCCGCTCCTTCCACAGTCCATAACAATCTAGCAACTTACCTAATTAGTCAGCTAAGCCGCACCCATACTTGGCCGTGTGGTGGCACTGTTATCTTGGCATGTGCTCGCATGAACTGGTCCTTAGATCTATGGCAAGTAAACCACCATCTCATGCTACCTCATTCACAAACCGAGTCTTGCCTAGATCTCCCTCCGATCCATGTTCATTAACAACATCAGTTTCTCATTATCATTATGAGTGCAGTTAGCTAGACACATCTATCTCGCTTCCCAATCCCATGGACTCAGCGAAGCATAAAAGTAAAAACCATACCCGACTCATAAACTTCCCAGGCGACAAGGGTGGTTTAACCAAAACTGGTAAACTCCTATAAAAGGGTTTCCTATCATGTTTGACTCAGCAAACACACCTTTTCGTGAAACAAAACAGTTTTCCCCAAACATAGGATCAATATTGTCGAAGTGTGTGGTCGACACTTCCCCCGGACCTGCTCTGGGCAGCCCGCGGAGGTTCTTTTTCGGAGGGGCTTGTCGCTTGCAGAGAGCTTAAGAGTAGGGACGAGTTAGGGAGGAGCTTGACACGGCGAGTTTTACGTGGTTCGGGCCACCGGAGCGTAAAACCCTACGTCCACGGTGAGCTGAGGTGCTCGCTGTGTTGCTTGATGCTCAGAACCGGAGTCCTGAGCTTGAGGATGAGTTATGCCTAGGGTGTGAGTTGCTGGAGTGCGAACCCTTGCTAACGTTGCCTACCCGAGTCTTTTATAGTCCAAGGCTCGTGCGGCTTACAAGGGGGGCCTGGAACCCGATAGGTGGTCCCGGGGTGATTTCCTGCCGACTATCGTATCCGCAGTTATGTTGGTTGTTGTCTCTGGCGAAGGCTTCCAAGCCCTCGTTCTGCCGCCCTGCCCATGCCGCAAGCTAGTCGTAGTGGTTGATGACGGCGGGGGCGGCAGGGGATGTCTTGTCGCTGTGTTTATTGGCTGGCAGGTTCTGACACTGCGCGCCAGTCTGTGATATGACTGAGCGCAACGGCACCTGACGGAGGCGTGTTCCGCGTCTTCGCTTCTTGGGAAGGCGCGGGTCTTGAATGCTTTGTACGGTAAAGGAATGGCGCGCCTTTACTCCTGCTGCCTACCGCGCCGGGCGGCAGCACTGCTCTGCTGGCCACGTGTCGGACCCGGAGCTCTCCTTTGAGGAGAGGGGGAGCTCCGGCTCCGCTGGACACGTGGAGCCTTCGGAGCTCACCCCCGCGGAGGGGGCGAGGTCCGGCCTCCTGGGCCACGCGGCAGGTCCGGAGCTATCCTCCGAGGGGAGGGGAGCGTTCCGGCCCCGCTGGACACGTGGCACCTTCAAACCTCGCCCCTGCAGAGGGAGCAAGGTGCTTAGGAAGTTTTACGCTGTGCGCGAGGGTACCCGGTATTGAGGGTACTGACAGTGGCCCCCGGGCTCACCTCGGGGGAGGTAGCGAGCCCGAGGTGGGGCCTTCTTCTACCCGCGCACTTTCTTGTATTGAGTACTCCCTGTGCTGGCAGGGTCTTGACGGCTTCGGAGTTCAGCCTCTGAGGAGAGGGTGAAGCCTGGCATTGGAGCTCTGCCCTTGTGAAAGGGGGAGGTCCGGCCTCGGAGCTCGCCTCTGAGAAGAGGGGTGGTCCGGGAAGTCATCCGAGCTCTGCCCCACGAAGGGAGTGAGGTCCGGCATCAGGGCTCGCCTCTGAAAGGAGGGCGAGGGCCGGCAACGGAGCTCGGCCCAGCTGTGGGGGTGGAGGTCCGGAAGTCATCGGAGCTCAGGCTCACGAAGGGCGTGAGGTCCGGCATCAGGGCTCGGCTCTGAAAGGAGGGCGGGGGCTGGCATCGGAGCTCGGCCCAGCTGTGAGGGCGGAGGTCCGGAAGTCATCGGAGCTCGGGCCCATGAAGGGCGTGAGGTCCGGCATCAGGGCTCGCCTCTGAAAGGAGGGCGAGGGCTGGCATCGGAGCTCAGCCCAGCTGTGGGGGTGGAGGTCCGGAAGTCATCGGAGCTCAGGCCCACGAAGTGCGTGAGGTCCAGCATCAGGGCTCACCTCTGAAAGGAGGGCGAGGGCTGGCCTCGGAGCTCGGCCCAGCTGTGGGGGGCGGAGGTCCGGAAGTCATCGGAGCTCAGGCCAGCGAAGGGCGTGAGGTACGGCATCAGCGCTCGCCTCTGAAAAGAGGGCGAGGGCTGGCCTCGGAGCTCGGCCCAGCTTGGGGGAGGAGGTCCGGAAGTATTCGGAGCTCAGGCCAGCGAAGGGCGCGAGGTCCGGAGGTCATCGGAGCTCAGGCCAGCGAAGGGCGTGAGGTCCGGCATCAGCACTCACCTCTGAAAGGAGGGCGAGGGCTGGCCTCGGAGCTCGGCCCAGCTGTGGGGGCGGAGTCCGGAAGTCATCGGAGCTCAGGCCAGCGAAGGCCGTGAGGTCCGGCATCAGCGCTCGCCTCTGAAAGGAGGGTGAGGGCTGGCCTCGGAGCTCGGCCCAGCTATGGGGGGCGGAGGTCCGGAGGTCATCGGAGCTCAGGCCAGCGAAGGGCGTGAGGTCCGGCATCAGCGCTCGCCTCTGAAAGGAGGGCGAGGGCTGGCCTCGGAGCTCGGCCCAGCTGTGGGGGCGGAGTCCGGAAGTCATCGGAGCTCAGGCCAGCGAAGGGTGTGAGGTCCGGCATCAATGCTTGCCTCTGAAAGGAGGGTGAGAGCTGGCATCGGAGCTCGGCCCAGCTGTGGAGGCGGAGTCCGGTACTGCTCAGAGGTCCCTCCTTTCCCATCCCTTAGTCTCATTTGGCTTACTGTCCCAGGCCAGAATACGGTGCTTGGGTAATCCAGTGCACTTGGTCCCGGAGGTCTGGCCCCCAGCCCCAGTCAGGGTGTAACCGTCCGGCCCCCTGGTACTCAGACCGTAGCGCTGGGGGGCAGAGTGCGGATGCTTTGGGTGCAGGACCGGGAAAAGCAAGGCTCCTGACCCCCGGTCTAGCGTAGGTCTTTTCTCGGAGGAGACCAACTGGCGGTACAGTACTGTCGAAGTGTTCAGTCGACACTTCCCCCGGGCCTGCACTGGGCAGCCCGCGGAGATTCTTTTTTCGGTGGGGCTAGTCTCTAGCGGAGAGCTTGCGCAGATGGACGAGTTAGTAAGAGCTTGACACGGCGAGGTTTACATGGTTCAGGCCGCCAGACCATAAAACCCTACGTCCACGGCGAGCTATGGAGCTCGCTGTATTGCTTGCTGCTCAGGACCGGAGGTCTGAGCTCGGGGGTGAGTTACAGCTTGAGAGTGTATGGCTAGCGTATGAGTTGCAAAGTGCGAACCAACAGGGTTCGAACCCTTGCTAACGTTGCCTACCGGAGCCTTTTATAGTCCAAGACTCGGGTGGCTTACAAGGGGGGCCCGGGACCCGACAGGTGGTCCCGGGGAGATTGTCTATTATCTACCATATCTGCAGTTATGCCGGTAGTTGTCTCTGGCGGAGGCTTCTGAGTCTTCGTCTTGCAGCCCTGCCCATGCCGCATGCTAGTCGTAGTGGTTGATGACGGCGGGGCCGGCATGGGATGTCTTGTCGCTGTGTTTATTGGCTGGCAGACCCTGACACCGCGTGCCAGTCTGTGATGCGACTGGGCGCAACGGCACCTGACAGAGGTGTGCTCCGCGTCTCCGCGTCTTGGGAAGGCGCGGGCCATGAATACCTTGTACGGGCAAGGTATGGGGCGTCTTTACGCCCGCTGCCTACTGCTCGGGGGCAGGCAGCGCTGTTCTGCTGGACACGTGGCGGGCCCGGAGCTCTCCTCTGAGGAGGGGGAGGTCCGGCCCCGCAGGAAACGTGGAGCCTTCGGACCTCTCCCCTGCGGAGGGGGGAGGTCCGGCTTCTGTCGGCCACGTGGCGGGTCCGGAGCTCTCCTCTAAGGAGGGGGAGGTCCGGCCCCGCGGAACATGTGGCACCTTGGGAGCTCTCCCCACGGAGGGGGGAGGTCTGGCTGCTGTAGGCCACATGGCGAGCCCGGAGCTCTCCTCTGAGGGGAGGGAGATCCGGCCCCACTGGACACGTGGCGCCTTCGGAGCTTTCCCTGCGGAGAAGGGCGAGACCCTTAGGCATTTTCCCCTGTGCGCGGGGGTACCCCATATCGCGGGTACCGACAGTGGCCCCCGGGCTCACCTCGGGGGAGGTAACGAGCCCGAGGTGAGGCCTTCTCCTACCCGCGCACTTTCTTGTCTTGAGTACTCCCTGTGCTGGCAGGGTCTTGACGGCTTCGGAGTTCAGCCTCTTAGGAGAGGGTGAAGCCTGGCATCGGAGCTCGGCCCAGCTGTTGGGGCGGAGGTCCGGAAGTCATCGGAGCACAGGTCCACGAAGGGCGTGAGGTCCGGCATCAGGGCTCGCCTCTGAAAGGAGGGCAAAGGCTGGCATTGGAGCTCGGCCCAGCTGCGGGGGCGGAGGTCCGGAAGTCGTCGGAGCTTAGGCCAGTGAGGGGCGTGAGGTCCGGAGGTCATTGGAGCTCAGGCCAGCGAAGTGCGTGAGGTCCGGCATCAGCGCTCGCCTCTGAAAGGAGGGCGAGGGCTGGCCTCGAAACTTGGCCCAGCCATGGGGGCAAAGGTCCGGAAGTCATCGGAGCTCAGGCCAGCGAAGGGCGTGAGGTCTGGCATCAGCGCTCGCCTCTGAAAGGAGGGCGAGGGCTGGCCTCGGAGCTCGGCCTGGCTGTGGAGGCGGAGTCCGGAAGTCATCGGAGCTCAGGCCAACGAAGGGCGTGAGGTCCGACATCAGGGCTCGCCTCTGAAAGGAGGGCAAGGGCTGGCATCGGAGCTCGGCCCAGCTGCGGGGGCGGAGGTCCGGAAGTCGTCGGAGCTCAGGCCAGCGAGGGGCGTGAGGTCCGGAGGTCATCGGAGCTCAGGCCAGCGAAGTGCGTGAGGTCTGGCATCAGCGCTCGCCTCTGAAAGGAGGGCGAGGGCTGGCCTCGGAACTTGGCCCAGCCGTGGGGGCAAACGTCCGGAAGTCATCGGAGCTCAGGCCAGCGAAGGGCGTGAGGTCCGGCATCAGCGCTCGCCTCTGAAAGGAGGGCGACGGCTGGCCTCGGAGCTCAGCCTGGCTGTGGAGGCGGAGTCCGGAAGTCATCGGAGCTCAGGCCAACGAAGGGCGTGAGGTCCGGCATCAGCGCTCGCCTCTGAAAGGAGGGCGAGGGCTGACCTCGGAGCTTGGCCCAGATGCGGGGGCGAAGTCCGGCACTGCTCAGTGGTCCCCCTTTCCTGTCCCTTAGTCTCATTTGGCTTACTGTCCCAGGCCGGAATACGGGGCTCGGGTAATCCAATGCACTTGGTCCCGGAGGTCTGTCCCCAGCCCCAGTCAGGGTGTAACCGTCCGGCCCCCTGGTACTCAGACCATAGCGCTGGGGGGCAGAGTGCGCATGCTTTGGGTGCAAGACCGGGCAAAGAAAGGCTCCTGACTCCCCGGTCTAGCGTAGGTCTTTTCTCGGAGGAGACCAACTGGCGGTACAGTACCCTCACAGGGGGAGATCCAAAAGGCCACCGGGCCTTTGGCAGGTACCCCAAGCACTACCGTTTTTGGCAGGACGGCAAATATCGACTATGCATGAGAGCAGGAAAGAGGAACCAAGTGTACAATGGACGCACACTTTCTAGAGCGTGGGGAGGTGTTCATATAAATTAATGCGTAATTTAAATGAACACCTAAGTAAGCATGGTGAACTTACTGGGGTAGCGTCGGAGCGCCTGTCTTCACGCAGAGCGGGTCATCCGTGGCTTCGTCGTATGCTGGACACGGGGAGACCCCATGGCGATCTCAGGGGGAAGCATGGCTTCGGCCCCGCATGCCATGTGGAAGGGTAGTTCCCGTGACCCGGCCCTGGGAAGTCCGGCTGGCCCTCGACATGGAGGAGCCGGTATCCCCCGACGGCTCTGGGTGCGCGTCTGCACCGGTTGTGTGGGTCTGCTTGGCGTGGACCTGGCACACATTGCATCCCTAACCGGTTTGACGGCGTCCAGGTGGCTCTCGGTCAGTAGGAGCCATGCCGGGTGGCTTAACTGACCAACGTGCGGGACGATGAGCGTTCCCAGCACTCGCCTCCTTGGACTACTGCAAGCTAATCGCAGCCTTCCTCCTGGGTTATGCACCGCAATAGGATGTCGTGGCGCCACGCCAGTAAAGATACCAGCGCGTAGCACTTAGCCATCCGCACCACCCGTTCAGCGGATGCACGTTCATCAGGAAGGATGTCCTTCAAGGAGTCCCGGACCTCCATGGTCCATGCATCGGGACTACTTGAGCTTCTGGATCTTGAGCGCTGGGTTGCACGGAGTCCCCAGTGACTCTTACGATCCTTTGGCGGCATCCAGGGCCGCCGGGACTGCCTAGCTTCGAGGCACTGGTTCAGCCCCCTTCGCCCGGCTCGGCGGGCCGGGCTGTGGACCGCAGCAACGCCCTCTCGAAGACTCCTTCGTGCGCAGGGGCTCCGATGGAGGCTTTCGTTGAGAGGTCGTTAGCTGCGGCCGTGCAAGCGCGCGGTACATGGCGCAGGTCCAAGGCGAGGAATTCTTTCTCCAACATCCGCACGTGAAGCAGATAAGCAGCTAGCTGTGGGTAATTGCAGGGGCATTCACCCTTAACTTGCTTGATAACTAGCTGGGAGTCGCCCTGCGCCAACAACTGGCGAGCGCCCAGAGACAGGACTGTCTTTTAGGCCAAAGATGAGTGCTTCATACTCTGCCAAGTTGTTGGTTGCCTTGGAATTGAGACGCACCATGTACCCAGACTGCTCCCCCGATGGCATGAGAAGCAGTACGCCGGCACCGGCCCCCTGCTTTCACGAGGAGCCGTCGAAGAAGAGTGTCCAGTGAGGCCCGGTGAAGACCAGAGCTCGGTACTTTGGTTCACCGTCTTCGCGGCCCCCTGGGTCAGCCTTCGTTGGCGTCCACTCAGCCACGAAGTCAGCCAGTGCTTGGCTCTTGGCTGTCTGACGTGGTCGGGAGCTCAACTTGAACTCCGCCGTCTTCGGGCTGTCTTCCGGCTTCGGAAGCTGGCAGTGAGTGCCAGCTCCGCCCTCCGGCTGCTCTGGCGCACTTGTCCGCCAGGCTGAAGGGCTCGGAGGCATCGCAGACCTCTCTGGTTGCAAGCCTCTCAAGCATCTTCTTGTCCTGGACACTGTCGAAGTGCCGCCACCACAGAAGCACTTTGAATATGTGGAATGGTGTTGCGTACCTGGGAGAACCGCTGGATGAAGGAGCACAGAGACTCCCCAGGTTGTTGCTTGATGGCTTGGAGGTCAAGCTCCGTGCCGGGACGGGTGTAGGAGCTGCCGAAGTTGGCGATGAACTGCCGGCAAAGCTCTCCCCAGGAAGTTATGGAACCCTGAGGGAGGTTCATTAGCCAAGACCGGGCTGGGCCGGTCAAGGCAACGGGGAAGTAGTTTGGCCATGACGGCCTCATCCCCTCCTGCGGCAAGCACGGCGGTGGAGTAGATCTGGAGGAACCCCGCCGGGTTGACGCTGCCATCGTACTTCTCGGGCAGGTGCGGCCAAAACTTGCGCGGCCACCTCGCGAAGCAGAGGTGGGGCTCCAGGGCCGTACATCCTGCCCATGTTGCTGCAGGCGTTGGTGCCGCGAACGCTTGGTTTTCCGCTGGCACAGTGTACCCCGGTATGGACAAGGCTGCGCCATAGACCGGGGGCGCCGTTTGCAGGACATATGGCTGTGGCATATGCTGCGTGGCGTATGTCTGGGGCAGAGTTCGCGTGGCGAAAGTCTGCGCCTCAGGCAGGGTTGAGGCAGTCGTCATGCTGATGCCGGCCTCTTGGCTGCGACGCCTTTCTCGTCGCCGCTCGAGGAACATTCGGGCGTCTTGGCCCAGGTGGCATCGTTCCAGCTCAGTCCTCAGGTCCGTCGACGGAAGCCTGGTGGAGCTGGAATCCGCCGTCTGTCCGTCAACCGTTGGCGTGCGCGTCAGCGACACAGCCGGTTGGCCGGAGCGTCGTCCCCGCCGAAGTCAAGGGTTTGCGGCGGCGACGACAAGACGGTCTACCTCGCGAATCCACTGCTGGGTCGCTGCCTGAGGCGCGTCCCCAGCAGGCGGATTGTGCAGTAGCGCTCTTGTTGCGGCTAGCGCACCCCCGCCGGGTACGCCCAGCGCTACTGAAGACCTGACGCTGGTTGGAGCCTGCATTACCGGCGTCGGCGCTGCCAGAGCCGGTTGCTGGCTCCCAGTGCAGGTACTGGTGCCGCGAACGCTTGGTTGCGCCTGGCACAGTGTACCCCGGTATGGGCAAGGTTGCGCCATAGGCCGGGGACGCCGCTTGCAGAGCACATGGTTGTGGCTTATGCTGTGCGGCGTACGCCTGGGGCAGAGCTCGCGTAGCGAAGGTCTGCCCTCCAGGCTGGGTCGAGGCCGACGTCATGTTGTCGCCAGCCTCTTGAGTGCGACGCCTTTCTCGACGTTGCTCGAGGAACACTCGGGCATCTTGGCCCAAGTGGCACCGTTCCAGCTCTGTCCTCAGGTCCGTCGACAGAAGTTTGGTGGAGCTGGAACCCGTCGTCTGCCCGTCAACCATTGGCGTGCACGTCAGCGACACAGCTGGTTGACCGGAGCGTCGTCCCTGCTGAAGTCAATGGTTTGCGGCGGCGACGACAAGACGGTCTACCTCGTGAATCCACTGCTGGGTCGCTGCCTGAGGCGCGTCCCCAGCAGGCGGATTGTGCAGTAGCGCCCTTGCTGCTGCTAGCGCATCCCCACCGGGTACGCCCGGCGCTACTGAAGGCCTGACGCTGGTTGGAGCCTGCATTGCCGGGGTCGGCGCTGCCAGAGCCGGTTGCTGGCTCCCAGCTTGCCCTGACACACTCCGTCCTGAGTGTGTCATCATGTACTCTCCCCTGGTCACGGTTTGCCGCGGACGCAGGGGGGAGAGTTTGCCGCTGAAGGAAGCTTGGTCATCTTCGTCGGCGGAAACTCGTCGCGCAAGGGGAAAAGCCCCCTTCCTGGCGCGCCAAATGTCAAAGTGTTCAGTCGACACTTCCCCCGGGCCTGCACTGGGCAGCCCGCGGAGGTTCTTTTTTCGGTGGGGCTAGTCTCTAGCGGAGAGCTTGCGCAGATGGACGAGTTAGTAAGAGCTTGACACGGCGAGGTTTACGTGGTTCAGGCCGCCGGAGCGTAAAACCCTACGTCCACGGCGAGCTATGGAGCTCGCTGTATTGCTTGCTGCTCAGGACCGGAGGTCTGAGCTCGGGGGTGAGTTACAGCTTGAGAGTGTATGGCTAGCGTATGAGTTGCAAAGTGCGAACCAACAGGGTTCGAACCCTTGCTAACGTTGCCTACCCGAGCCTTTTATAGTCCAAGACTCGGGTGGCTTACAAGGGGGGCCCGGGACCCGACAGGTGGTCCTGGGGAGATTGTCTATTATCTACCTGTCGAAGTGTGCGGTCGACACTTCCCCCGGGCCTGCACAGGGCAGCCCGTGGAGGTTCTTTTTTCGGAGGGGCTAGTCCCTAGCGGAGAGCTTGCACAGATGGACGAGTTAGTAAGAGCTTGACACGGCGAGTTTTACGTGGTTCAGGCCGCCGGAGCGTAAAGCCCTACGTCCACGGTGAGCTATGGAGCTCGCTGTATTGCTTGCTGCTCAGGGCCGGAGGCCTGAGCTTGGGGGTGAGTTACAGCTTGAGAGTGTATGGCTAGCGTATGAGTTGCAAAGTGCAAACCCCTGCTATCGACGCCAACCCGAGCCTTTTATAGTCCAAGACTCGGGCGGCTTACAAGGGAAGCCGGGACCCGACAGGTGGTCCCGGGAAGATTGTCTATTATCTACCGTATCTGCAGTTATGCCGGTAGTTGTCTCTGGTCAAAGGCTTCTGAGTCTTCATCTTGCCGCCCTGCCCATGCCGCATGCTAGTCGTAGCGGTTGATGACGGCGCAGGCGGCATGGGATGTCTTGTCGCGGTGTTTATTGGCTGACAGGTTCCGACACCGCGTGCCAGTCTGTGATGAGACTGGGCGCAACGGCACCTGACAGAAGCGTGCTCCGTGTCTCCGCGTCTTGGCAAGACGCGGGCCTTGAATACCTTGTACGGGCAAGGTATGGAGCGTATTTACGCCCGCTGCCTATCGCTCGGGGCAGGCAGCGTCACTCTGCTGCCACGTGGCGGGCCTGGAGCCCTTCTCAGAGAAGAGGAGGGTCAGCCCCGCGGGGCACGTGGAGCCTCCGGACCTCTCCCAGCGGAGGGGGAGGTCTGGCTTCTGTATGCCACGTGGCGGGCCCGGAGCTCTCCTCTGAGGAGAGAGAGGTCCGGCCCCGCTAGACACGCGGCGCCTTCGGGCCTCTCTCCCGCGGAGGGGGAGATCCGGCTTCTGTATGCCACGTGGCGGGCCCGGAGCTCTCCTCTGAGGAGAGGGAGGTCCGGCCCCGCCGGACGCGTGGCGCCTTCGGAGCTCTTCCTGCGGAGAAGGGCGAGTTCCTTAGGCATTTTACCCTGTGCGCGGGGGTACCCCATATCTCAGGTACCGACAGTGGCCCCCGGGCCCATCTCGGGGGAGATAGTGAGCCCGAGGTGGGACCTCCGTTCTTCCGATCCGCGCACTTCCTCTAAGTCCCGAATTGACCGCTGCCGGAGCACGAACGGCCACGGGATCGTGGGAGCGTGCGCTCACTTGATTGTTGCTTTTACTACGGCGGTTCCCAAGACTGCCACTTCTGCACGTTGCGGCGCTTTCTTCGGGAACCGCCGAAGTGCCTTGCCGGCTCATCTTCTTAGGAGACTGACTCCTTGCCCCCACCGCTTCAGTTAGGCGGCTTGGGCCCACCCGTCATCGGCACTCGGTCTAGGAACCGAAGCGGTTGCCGGTGCGGGGTATTCGAAGAGTTCCAAATCGCTTGGGATTGCACCCGGGAAGGTGTTTTAGAGGGGGTCTTACCCACATTGCAGCTTCCTTTGCACTTCTCTACGTTTCACCTCGGACTCTTGTGCTTTTGCTCTCTTGCTTTTGAGTTCTCCCTTGCCATGGCTTCCAACCCGCCGCCAGAGAAGAAGCGCGCTCGATCTCCTCTAGCAGCGGCGTCTGTGCCTAGTCGGGACTCAGGGAGCTTGCCTGCGCTGCCCCTGAGGGTGGTGGAGTCTTCAAAGGAACCGCTGAAGCATCGAGAGGAATCCCAGGCGGCAGGGTCTCCAAGAACACCGCTGAATACCGCGGAGAGGGCCTCAGGAGCACCCTTGATGACTCCAGTTTTTGCGCAGGTGATGAGGGTTGGGGGCTCCAGTGGCACCCTTGACGACTCCGGCTTTTGCGCAGGCGATGAGGGAACTTCAGGAGAAGGAAACCGCCAATGCTCCATGGAGAATCCCAGACGGTAGAGTCTCCAGGAAGACCGCTGAATACTGCGGAGGGGGCCTCAGGAGCTCCCGTGGTGTCACTGGTTTTTGCGCCGGTGATGAGGGAGGCGATTCCTGCGCTCTGGTCATAGAGCGAGAGAGTTCCGCCAGGGCTGAAGCCTGGTGACGCGGCCGTTGTTGCAACTTCCGGATTCTGGTTGTGTCAGGAGACCTTTGGGACTTGTTTCTTTCTTCTTATCGAGTCTGTAGTCCAGCTCAAGGAGCCTTGCATAGCTTGAGTCTTTTAGATATTTGTGCCTGTGACGCTCTTTCTCTCCTTCTTGGCTTTGCCTGTCTGAGTCCTTAGCTCCGCAAGGCACCCAGAGGCCATCTCCAATCTCGGAGCTCTGCGTAGACACCTTCCCCGGGTCCTAACCGTGTTAGGGGTCCCTGGGGGTCTCCGGATCCCGCCCCATGGGGAGCCCCAAGTCTGCCCGCCACGCGGCGTGCCCGGGGCTCTCCTCAAGGGAGGTGAGGGTTCCGAGCCTGCTGGACACGTGGGGCCCTCGGGTCCCGCCCTTGCTGGAGGGGCAGGTCCTGGTCCTTCCAGTCCTAGGTCGGAGTAGTTGGTAGCTCCTTTCCCCCTGCTTCATGCAGTCCCTGTTGCCGCAACCTGGAGGTCCTGCACATAGGTAGAGGAAACGTAATTCTTCTTGGGGGCTCCCCCTCCCTTATCTCATAGTCTTATTTGACTTATAGCCCCCAACCATACGCTTGGTGCTTGGGGACTTGTAGAGAGGGGGAGCTGAGCACATGGCAACCATGCACTGCAAGGGTGATTAAAAAACTCAATTCACAATTTAAATGAGTACAAGGAAAGAGCAAAGTAGAGCAGATTTCTTTTCGTACAACTTTCCATAGGAGGAAGGCAGGCTAAACATGGAGGCCACGACCCACCCCATTAAGAGGGGAAGCAAGACTCTACGCGCTTGGAGTTGGAACCAGGCAAAGCTGAACGTAGTCCTGGACCGTCCCCTGGGGTTTAGCTGCTCCGAGCGCTGCTCCTGGACTCTATGGAGTTTATTACGAAAAGAAAGTATTGTCCTATTTCTGCTCTAGGGGTAAAACTTACGGAGGTGTTCTATGTTCCAAGGGTTCGGGAGCAGGTCCCCATCCTCGGTGGAAAGGCGCACACACCCGGGGCGGCATACTTTCGCGACTCAGAAGGGGCCTTCCCAACTAGGGGAGAGTTTGTGGGCCCCTTCGCGAGAAAGTATGCGCCGCAACACCAGGTCACCTTCCTGCAGCTCCCGGGCACACACAGACCTCTGGTTATAGCGCCGAAGCGCTTGTCTGTACCGCGCGTTACGGAGTGCCGCATGTAATCGGGCCTCGTCGACGAGGTCGATTTCTCCACGCCGGAGGTTGTCCTGCGTGGCTTCGTCGTAAGCCCGGACACGGTGAGACTTCATGGTGATTTCTGGGGGAAGTACAGCTTCAGCCCCGTACACCATGAAGAAGGGTGTCTCCCCGGTGGCCCGGCTCTGGGATGTCCGGTTTGCCCATAGTGTGCTCGGAAGCTCCTCTACCCAATTGGCACCATGTCTCTTCAGGCTGGCGAAGGTGCGAGTCTTGAGGCCCCGGAGGATTTCCGCGTTGGCCCTCTCAACTTGCCCATTGCTCCTCGGGTGGGCGACAGAGGCATAGCATACCTGAATACCAAGGTCCTCGCAGTAGTCTTGGAATGCTGCGCTGGTGAACTGGGTCCCGTTGTCGGTGATGATCCTGTTTGGGACCCCGAACCGGCAGACAATAGACTTGATGAATTTTACTGCGGATTGTTTGTTGATGGTGACAACTGGTGTAGCTTCCGGCCACTTGGTGAACTTGTCGATAGCGACATAGAGGTACCGGAATCCCCCAATGGTTCTGGGGAATGGTCCCAGGATGTCCAGCCCCCATACGGCAGATGGCCACGAGGGCGGGATCATCTGTACCGCCTGAGCCGGTGTATGGATCTGCTTGGCGTGGAACTGGCACGCCTTGCAGCTCTCGACCAGCTTGACGGCATCCTGGAGTGCTGTCGGCCAGTAGAAGCCATGCCGGAAGGCTTTACCGACAAGCGTGCGTGAGGAAGAATGACTTCCACATTCGCCTCCATGGATCTCAGCGAGCAAGTCGCAGCCTTCCCCCTTGGTTATGCACCACAATAGGATGTGGTTGGCGCCACGCCGGTAGAGATCCCCCTCTACCAGCGCGTACCTCTTAGCCATACGCACAATCCGTTCAGCGGTTGCATGTTCATCAGGGAGGATATTGTCCTTCAAGTAGTCCCGGATCTCCGTGATCCATGCATCGGGTCTGACTTGAGCTTCTGGATCTTGAGCGCTGGGTTGCACGGAGTCCCCAGTGACGCTTACGATCCTTGGCGGCATCCATGGCTCTAGGGCCGCCGGGACCACCAGCTTCGAGGTGCTGGTCAAGCCCCCTTCGCACGGCTCGGTGGGCCGGGCTGTGGGCCGCAGCAACGTCCTCTCGAAAACTCCTTCGGGCGCAGGGGCTCCGGTGGAAGCCTTCGTTGAAAGGTTGTCGGCTGCGGCATTACCAGCGCGCGGTACGTGGTGCAGGTCCAAAGCGAGGAATTCTTTCTCCAACATCTGTACGTGGAGCAGATACGCAGCTAACTGCGGGTCATTGCAGGAGCATTCGCCCCTGACTTGCTTGATGACCAGTTGGGAGTCGCCCTGTGCCAACAACTGGCGAGCGCCTAAAGACAGGGCTGTCTGCAGGCCAAAGATGAGTGCTTCATACTCCGCCATGTTGTTGGTTGCCTTGAAATGTAGACGCACCATATACCCAAACTGTTACCCCCGATGGCATGAGGAGCAGTACGCCGGCACCGGCCCCCTGCTTTCGCGAGGAGCCGTCGAAGAAGAGTGTCCAGCGGGGTTCGGTGAAGACCGGAGCTTTGGGCTCTGGCTCACCGCCTTCATGGCCCCCTGGGTCAGTCTTCGTTGGTGTCCACTCCGCCACAAAGTCAGCCAGTGCTTGGCTCTTGACTGCATGGCGTGGGAGGAAGTCCAGTTCAAACTCCGCCAGCTCCGCCGCCCATTTAGCAACGTTGCCAGTCGCATGGGGGCTGTGAAGAATTGTCTTCAGCTGGTACGAGGTGACCACCGAGACCCGGTGGGCCTGGAAGTAGTGGCGGAGCTTCCTGGAGGCCACGAGCACCGCATACAGCAGCTTGTGGACTTCTAGGTACCTTGTCTTGGCCTCATGAAGTACTTCACTAATGTAGTAGACAGGCCTCTGTATGGTTCAGACCCTCTCTCGTAGGCTTGGGAGCTCCTCGTCCATTGGCTCCGGCCCGCCGGAGGTGGGTGGACCCATGGGGGCCTCCGGGAACTGGGACCCGGAGGCCCTTAAGCTTTCTTGATCATCCGGGAGCTCCGGGGGGTCTTGAGGGACCTCCGGGAGATCCCAATTGGACCCTATAGTTTTATCTTGGGGATCCGGGAGGCCGTCCTGGGCCTCCGGGTGGTCGTCTTGGACCTCCAGGGGGTCCGGGAGACCGTCTTGGCCCTGCGGGACCCCCTGGCGTCTGGCTTCTGCTAACGGAGCAGGTTGCGAGGGTGAGGGGTCTGGCCGCTCCACGACTAGGACCATACTCACCACTTCTGTTGTCGCCGCAATGTAGAGCAGCAAGTGCTCCCCGGGCTCAGGGGCTACCATGATAGGTAGGGTCGTCAGGAGTCGCTTCAATTCCTGGAAAGCTTCTTCTGCTTTGTCAGTCCAGGCAAAGGGGCCTGACTTGCGCAGGAGCTTAAAGAAAGGGAGTGCCCGCTCTGCTAGCCTCGGTATAAACCGACTCAGCGCGGCTAGACATCCCGTGAGTCTCTGAACGTCCTTAACACGGACAGGGGGCCGCATCAAGTCGATGGCCTTGATCTTCTCTTGGTTGGCCTCAATCCCTCGGTGCGAGACCAGGAACCCTAAGAGCTTCCCAGAGGACACGCCGAACACACATTTATCTGGGTTCAGCTTGGTGCGCGTAGAGCGCAACTTGTCAAAGACTAAAGCTAAGTTATCTAGTAGGGATGAACCCTGCTTGACCGTGACAACTATGTCATCGGCATACACCTCAACTAGGTCTCTTATTAACTCCCCAAAGGTTTTGTGCATCGCCCGCACAAAGGTGGGGAGTGCATTCTTTAGGCCATAAGGCATAGACACATAGCAATAAAGGCCGTCTACTGTGATGAAGGAGGTGTGCTCCTCGTCCTCCCTAGACATGGGGATCTGATGGAAACCCAAGTAGGCGTCTAGGAAGCACAGCATATCACAGCCCGACGTTGAGTCTACTATTTGATCTATTCTAGGGAGAGGGAACGGATCTTTAGGACATGCCTTATTGTGACTGGTGTAGTCGATGCACATCCGGAGCTTCCCGCCGGCCTTCAGGACAACGACGGGGTTCGCCAACCATCGGGGGTGGTGGACCTCCCGTATGAAGCCAGCGTCCAGCAGCTTCTTGACTTCTTCACGGATGAAGTTTTGCCGCTCAATGGACTGCTTGCGGGGCTTCTGTTGAACCGGCCGGGCGTCGGGGAAGACTTTCAAGTGGTGCTCGATCACCTCCCTGGGGATCCCCGGCATCTGCGACGGCTGCCATGCAAACACGTCGACGTTGTCCCGGAGGAAGGTGACGAGCGCGCCTTCCTATTTGCTATCCAGGCCCCCGGCTACCCGGGTGGTCTGGGTAGCTTCGGCGCCGACTTGGACGACCTTTAAGGGGACGCCGCCCTCGTCGAGAGGTTGCACCCGGGGTGCTGTGGTGGAAGCGCGGTGACGTGCGCTCGGGCGGAGCTGGTCCGGCTCGGTATTGCCGGGGGCTGATGCCCCAGCTGTTGCGAGTGCTTGGAGCTTCTCCAGGGCCGACACTGCAGCAGTGTGGTCCCCACGAATCCTGAGAACGCCCGTCGGTGTTGGCATCTTCAGGACGAGGTAGCCATAGTGGGCTACAGCCATGAACCGGTACAGGGCTGGCCTGCCGATTATGGCGTTGAAGGGGAGGTCTATCTCCGCTACGTCGAACAAAATGTACTCTGTTCGATAGCTGTCTGGAGCCCCGAAGGTCACCGGGAGACTAATGGTTCTGTAGGGGATAACCTGTCCCGGCCCTACCCCTGAGAACGGGCTCGACGGGGTGAGCTTGGCCATCGGGACCTGCAGCTTCTGGAAAGCTGCACGGCTGATGAGGTTCAGCCCAGCCCCTCCATCTACCAAAACGTGGTACATTCTCACGTTAGCGATGGTAGGGGCCAGCAGGAGCGGTAGTTGGCCGGCCCCAGCCATGTTCCTGGGGCAGTCGGTGGCGTCAAAGCTGATGGGGGTCCCCATCCACTTAAGGTGCGGTGCAGCACTCGGGAGTGGCGCCACCGACGCTACCGCTCGGCGCAGAGTCTTGACTGCGCTTCGGGACGAGGGGTCGGCAGACCCGCTGTATATGACGTAGAGCTTCTTCCGACGCTCATCGTCGCTGGAGCCGGAGTCCTCATGATTGCGTGCCGCCTTCACGACACGCTGAGGCTCCTGGATCTCCTCTGGGTGGTCGATGTTGTCTGGAACATCCACCCCCTGCTCATCTTCCTTTGGACGGAAGGGCAGGGCATCAGCCCGCTGCCGCTTCCCCTTGCGGAAGCGCTCTGCGAGCCTTCGAATCTCCCGGCACTCGGCAGTAGTGTGGCGACAGCGGCCGTGCACGGGGCACATGTTGTCCTGGCTATCTTCCGGGGTCGGTGACTTTCGCTGCCTCTTGTCAGGGCGCGGCCCCTGAGCCCCACTGAGAGTCGCCGTAGTGATGACTTGGGTCGCGGCCGGCGGTCTTATCTTGCTTCTGCCCCGGCTCTTGGTCTTCCTGCTACCTCCAAAGGGAGTTGGACCAGATCCGGGCAGCCCTCCTGACTCGGAGGATGGCTGTGAGTGCCAGTTCCGTCCTTCAGCTGCTCTGGCGCACTTGTCCGCCAAGCTGAAGAGCTCCGAGGCATCGCGGACCTCCCTGGTCACGAGTTTCTCGAGCATCTTCTTGTCTCGGACGCCTTGCCGGAACGCCACCACCACAGAAGCATTTTGAATGTGTGGGATGGTGTTCCGCACCTGGGAGAACTGCTGGATGAAAGAGCGCAACGACTCCCCAGGTTGTTGTTGGATGGCGTGGAGGTCGAGCTCCGTGCCAGGCCGGGTGTAGGAACTGCCGAAGTTGGCTATGAACTGTCGGCAAAGCTCTCCCCAGGAAGTTATGGAACCCTGGGGAAGGTTCATGAGCCAAGACCGAGCTGGGCCGGTCAATGCGATAGGGAAGTAATTGGCCATGACGGCTTCATTCCCTCCTGCGGCAAGTACGGCGGTGGAGTAGATCTGGAGGAATTCCGCCGGGTTGATGCTGCCGTCGTACTTCTCGGGCAGGAGCGGCCGAAACTTGCGTGGCCACTTTACGAAGCGAAGGTGGGGCGCGAGGGCCGCACACCCCGCTTCTGTCGCCGCAGGTTCGGGTGCCGCGAGCGCTTGGCTCGCACTGAGCACTGAATGCCCCGGCATGGGCAAGGCTGCACCGTAGGCCGGAGGCGCCATATGCAGGACATATGACTGTGGCATATTCTGCACGGAACAGGCCTGGGGCAGAGATCGCGCAGCGAAGGTCTGCTCTTCAGGCTGGGTCGAGGCCGACGTCATGCTGTCGTCAGCCTCTTGGTGGCGACGCCTTTCTCGGCGCCGCTCGAGGTATACCCGGGCATCTTGGCCCAGGTGACACCGTTCCAGCTCCGTCCTCAGATCTGTTGACTGGAGGCTGGTAGAGCTGGAGTCTGCCGTCTGCTCGCCATCCAAAGGTGCGCGCATCAGCGACACGACCGATTGGCCAGAGCGTCGTCCCCGCCGAGGTCGAGGGCTTGCGGCGGCGACGACGAGACGGTCTACCTCGCGGATCCACTGCCGGGTCGCAGCCTGAGGCGCGTCCCCCGTGGTCGGATTGTACAGTAGCGCTCTCGCCGCAGCTAACGCACCCCCACTGGGCACGCCCAGCGCTACTGGAGACTTGAAGCTGGTTGGAGCCTGCATTGCCGGGGTCGGCGCTGCCAGAGCCGGTTGCTGGCTCCCAGCTCGTTCCGACACACTCCGTCCCGAGTGTGTCGACATGTACTCCCCCCTGGTTGCGGTCTACCGCAGAGACGGGGGGGGGGGGGGGGGGAGAGTTCGCCGCTGAAGGAAGCTTGATCATCCTCGTTGGCGGGAACTCGTCGCGCTAGGAGAAAAGCCCCCTACCTGGCGCGCCAAATGTCGAAGTGTGCGGTCGACACTTCCCCCGGGCCTGCACAGGGCAGCCCGCGGAGGTTCTTTTTTCGGAGGGGCTAGTCCCTAGCGGAGAGCTTGCGCAGATGGACGAGTTAGTAAGAGCTTGACACGGCGAGTTTTACGTGGTTCAGGCCGCCGGAGCGTAAAACCCTACGTCCACGGCGAGCTATGGAGCTCGCTGTATTGCTTGCTGCTCAGGGCCGGAGGCCTGAGCTTGGGGGTGAGTTACAGCTTGAGAGTGTATGGCTAGCGTATGAGTTGCAAAGTGCAAACCCCTGCTATCGACGCCAACCCGAGCCTTTTATAGTTCAAGACTCGGGCGGCTTACAAGGGAAGCCGGGACCCGACAGGTGGTCCCGGGAAGATTGTCTATTATCTACCGTATCTGCAGTTATGCCGGTAGTTGTCTCTGGTCGAAGGCTTCTGAGTCTTCATCTTGCCGCCCTGCCCATGCCGCATGCTAGTCGTAGCGGTTGATGACGGCGCAGGCGGCATGGGATGTCTTGTCACGGTGTTTATTGGCTGACAGGTTCTGACACCGCGCGCCAGTCTGTGATGCGACTGGGCGCAATGGCACCTGACAGAATCGTGCTCCGCGTCTCCGCGTCTTGGGAAGACGCGAGCCTTGAATACCTTGTACGGGCAAGGTATGGAGCGTATTTACACCCGCTGCCTATCGCTCGGGGCAGGCAGCGTCGCTCTGCTGCCACGTGGCGGGCCCGGAGCCCTTCTCAGAGAAGAGGAGGGTCAGCCCCGCGGGGCACGTGGAGCCTCCGGACCTCTCCCAGCGGAGGGGGAGGTCTGGCTTCTGTATGCCACGTGGCAGGCCCGGAGTTCTCCTCTGAGGAGAGGGAGGTCCGGCCCCGCTGGACACGCGGCGCCTTCGGGCCTCTCTCCAGCGGAGGGGGAGGTCCGGCTTCTGTATGCCACATGGCGGGCCCGGAGCTCTCCTCTGAGGAGAGGGAGGTCCGTCCCCGCCGGACGCGTGGCGCCTTCGGAGCTCTTCCTGCGGAGAAGGGCGAGTTCCTTAGGCATTTTACCCTGTGCGTGGGGGTACCCCATATCTCAGGTACCGACACTACCGTATCTGCAGTTATGCCGGTAGTTGTCTCTGGCGAAGGCTTCTGAGTCTTCGTCTTGCAGCCCTGCCCATGCCGCATGCTAGTCGTAGTGGTTGATGACGGCAGGGGCGGCATGGGATGTCTTGTCGCTGTGTTTATTGGCTGGCAGACCCTGACACCGCGCGCCAGTCTGTGATGCGACTGGGCGCAACGGCACCTGACAGAGGTGTGCTCTGCGTCTCCGCGTCTTGGGAAGGCGCGGGCCTTGAATACCTTGTACGGGCAAGGTATGGGGCGTCTTTACGCCCGCTGCCTACTGCTCGGGGGCAGGCAGCGCTGTTCTGCTGGACACGTGGCGGGCCCGGAGCTCTCCTCTGAGGAGGGGGAGGTCCGGCCCCGCAGGACACGTGGAGCCTTCGGACCTCTCCCCTGCGGAGGGGGGAGGTCCGGCTTCTGTCGGCCACGTGGCGGGTCCGGAGCTCTCCTCTAAGGAGGGGGAGGTCCGGCCCCGCGGGACATGTGGCACCTTCGGAGCTCTCCCCACGGAGGGGGGAGGTCTGGCTGCTGTAGGCCACGTGGCGAGCCCGGAGCTCTCCTCTGAGGGGAGGGAGGTCCTGCCCCACTGGACACGTGGCGCCTTCGGAGCTTTCCCTGCGGAGAAGGGCGAGACCCTTAGGCATTTTCCCCTGTGCGCGGGGGTACCCCATATCGCGGGTACTGACAAGTACCCTTTTAGGGGGGGGTCCAAAAGGCCCCCGGGCCTCTGGCAGGTACCCCAAGCACTACCGCCTTCGGCAGGATGGCAAATATCGACTATGCATGAGAGCAGGAAAGAGGAACCGAGTGTACAATGGATGCACACTGTCTAGAACGTGGGGAGGTGTTCATATAAATTAATGCGTAATTTAAATAAACCCCTAAGTAAGCATGGTGAACTTACTGGAGTAGCGTCGGAGCGCCTGTCTTCACGCAGAGCGGGTCATGCGTCCCTTTGTCGTACGCTCGGACACGGGGGGACCATGGCGATCTCAGGGGGAAGCATGGCTTCGGCCCCGCATACCATGTGGAAGGGTAGTTCCCGTGACCCGGCCCTGGGAAGTCCGGCTGGCCCTCGACATAGAGGAGCCGGTATCCCCCAATGGCTCTGGGTGCACGTCTGCACCGGTTGTGCGGGTCTGCTTAGCATGGACCTGGCACGCATTGCATCCCCTAACCGGTTTGACGGCGTCCAGGTGGCTCTCGGTCAGTAGGAGCCACGCCGGATGGCTTAACCGACCAGCGTGCGGGACGATGAGCGTTCCCAGCACTCGCCTCCGTGGACTACTGCGAGCTAGTCGCAGCCTTCCTCCTGGGTTATGCACCGCAATAGGATGCCGTGGCGCCACGCCAGTAAAGATACCAGCGCGTAGCACTTAGCCATCCGCACAATCCGTTCAGCGAATGCACGTTCATCAGGAAGGATGTCCTTCAAGGAGTCCCGGACCTCGTGGTCCATGCATCGGGACTACTTGAGCTTCTGGATCTTGAGCGCTGGGTTGCACGGAGTCCCCAGTGACGCTTACGATCCTTTGGCGGCGTCCATGGCTGCAGGGCCGCCGGGACCGCCAGCTTCAAGGTGCTGGTCCAGCCCCCTTCGCCCGGCTCGGTCGGCCGGGCTGTGGGCCGCAGCAACGTTCTCTCAAAGACTCCTTCGGGCACAGGGGCTCCGGTGGAGGCCTTCGTTGAGAGGTCGTCAGCTGCGGCCTTGCCAGCACGCGGTACACGGCACAGGTCCAAGGCGAGGAAGTCTTTCTCCAACATCCGCACGTGGAGCAGATTAGCAGCTAGCTGTGGGTCATTGCAGGGGCATTCACCCTTAACTTGCTTGATGACTATCTGGGAGTCGCCCTGCGCCAACAACTGGCGAGCGCCCAGAGACAGGACTGTCTTTTAGGCCAAAGATGAGTGCTTCATACTCTGCCAAGTTGTTGGTTGCCTTGGAATTGAGACGCACCATGTACCCAGACTGCTCCCCCGATGGCATGAGAAGCAGTACGCCGGCACCGGCCCCCTGCTTTCGCGAGGAGCCGTCGAAGAAGAGAGTCCAGTGAGGCCCGGTGAAGACCGGAGCTCGGTGCTTTGGTTCACCGTCTTCGTGGCCCCCTGGGTCTGCCTTCGTTGGCGTCCACTCAGCCACTAAGTCAGCCAGTGCTTGGCTCTTGACTGTCTGGCGTGGTCGGGAGCTCAGCTTGAACTCCGCCATCTTCGGGCTGTCTTCCGGCTTCGGAGGCTGGCAGTGAGTGCCAATGACGCCCGTCTTCTGCTCGGGCGCACTTGTCCGCCAGGCTGAAGAGCTCCGAGACGTCTTGCACCTCCCTGGTGGCCAACTTCTCGAGCATCTTCTTGTCCCTAACACCTTGTCAGAATGCGACCACCGCTGATGCATTCGAGATGTGGGGGATGGTGTTGCGTACCTGGGAGAACTGCTGGATGAAAGAGCGTAGTGATTCCCAGGTTGTTGTTTGATGGCGTGGAGGTCAAGCTCCGTGCCAGGACGGGTGTAGGAACTGCCAAAGTTGGCAATGAACTGCCGTCAGAGCTCTCCCCAGGAAGTTATGGAACCCTGGGGGAGGTTCATGAGCCAAGACTGGGCTGGGCCGGTCAAGGCGACGGGGAAGTAGTTGGCCATGACGGCCTCATCCCCTCCTGCGGCAAGTACGGCGGTGGAGTAGATCTGGAGGAACTCCGCCGGGTTGACGCTGCCGTCGTACTTCTCGGGCAGGTGTGGCCGAAACTTGCGCGGCCACCTCGCGAAGCGAAGGTGGGGCGCCAGGGCCGCACATCCTGCTCCTGTTGCTGCAGGCATTGGTGCCGCGAACGCTTGGTTCGCCGCTGGCACAGTGTACCCCGGTATGGGCAAGGCTGCGCCATAGACAAGGTCGCCGTTTGCAGGGCATATGGCTGTGGCATATGCTGCGTGGCGTATGCCTGGGGCAGAGATCGCGTGGCGAAGGTCTGTGCCTCAGGCTGGGTCGAGGCTGACGTCATGCTGTCGCCAGCCTCTCGGTTGCGACGCCTTTCTCGATGTCGCTCGAGGTACACCCGGGCGTCCTGGCCCAAGTGGCACCGTTCCAGCTCTGTCCTCAGGTCTGTCGACTGAAGCCTGGTGGAGCTGGAATCCGCCGTCTGCACGTCAACCGTTGGCGTGCGCGTCAGCGACACAGCCGGTTGGCCGGAGCATCGTCCCCGCCGAAGTCGAGGGTTTGCGGTGGCGACAACGAGACGGTCTACCTCGCGAATCCACTGCTGGGTCGCTGCCTGAGGCGCGTCCCCAGTAGGCGGATTGCGCAGTAGCGCTCTTGCTGCAGCTAGTTCATCCCCGTGGGGAACGCTCAGCGCTGCAGAAGATCTGACGCTGGCTGGAGCCTGCATTGCCGGAGTCGGTGTTGCCGGGGTCGGCTGCTGGCTTCCAGCTTGCGCCGACACACTCCGTCCTGAGTGTATCGACACGTATTCCCCGCTAGTCACGGTCTGCCATGAACGCGGGGGAGGAGATCTTGCCGCTGGAGGTAGCTTCGTCATCTTCGTCGGCAGAAACTCATCGCGCAAGGGAAAAGCCCCCTACCTGGCACGCCAAATGTCGAAGTGTGTGGTCGACACTTCCCCCGGACCTGCTCTGGGCAGCCCGTGGAGGTTCTTTTTCGGAGGGGCTAGTCGCTTGCGGAGAGCTTAAGCGTAGGGACGAGTTAGGGAGGAGCTTGACACGGCGAGTTTTACGTGGTTCAGGCCGCCGGAGCGTAAAACCCTATGTCCACGGTGAGCTGAGGTGCTCGCTGTATTGCTTGATGCTCAGAACCGGAGTCCTGAGCTTGAGGATGAGTTATGCCTAGGGTGTGAGTTGCTGGAGTGTGAACCCTTGCTAACGTTGCCTACCGGAGCCTTTTATAGTCCAAGGCTCGTGCGGCTTACAAGGGGGGCCCGAGGGGAGGGGAGCGTTCCGGTCCTGCTGGACACGTGGCGCCTTCCAACCTCGCCCCTGCAGAGGGAGCGAGGTCCTTAGGAAGTTTTACGCTGTGCGTGGGATACCCGGTATTGAGGGTACCGACAAATATGGTCAAGGGGCACTTGCCTTGTTCTTGCGGTTCCGGTTGCTCTTGGATCTCGAATCCTTGTTGTTGCAGCTCGTCATAGACAGCTCCCTGAGCTTGTCCTTCTATACAGGATCACGTACATACCATATTCATAACAATCAATACCATGCACAAACTTTAACTAGATGCGTTGATGCATATGCATGCTATCCTATAATCAGTTTAGTTTTATTAGGTCGCTTTGTTCATGTTCTTGCATGGCTTGCATGGTTTTACGATGAACAGAGGTGTTCGGATCAAATGTGGACATGGCGATGACCTTGTCTTTAGATCAACCCGATCAACAAGTGATCTTTCCATGAGAAAGCTTCTGTTCGAAAGAATCGAAGAACAGATGCAAAGAAAACACAACGATGTCGTAAGGTGGTATTGGAGACCTAACTTATGTTCTTCTCGGTCTCGGGGTCCTTCTCTGATCAGACAGATCGTTGGGGCTCTCTTCCGGCAATCTTCCTCGCTGAACTCCGGTGATGGGCTTACTCGGCGAGTTGGGGCTAGTGCTCTAAGTCGTCGGCTCAGGAGTTGAAAAAGAAGTTCGTGGTTTCGGCCAAGGGTTCTGGGTTCTATTTATAATCGGGAGAAGAAGAGTCCTAATCTGATTGGACTTCGAATAAGAGTTCTTTTCAGATTGTCGTTGAATCTTAACAACTTGTCTTTAGTTGATTTGGTGCGGTAACATTGTAGAATTCAGGTCGGTTTCCTATCCGTACCGATATTTCCGCGCGTACAGAAGCAAAAACCGCTCCAGAACTCGTTACCTCCGCGGCGATGAGCTTCGGAAGCTCCACGTGTCCATCGGGGGCTCCGGTTGTGCCGCATGTCAAGCGAGCGAGACCTCCCTCCTCTTTCGGAGGTGAGCTCCGCGTGCGCCACGTATCATGGCGGTCGGGACCTCCTCTCTATTCGGAGGTGGCTCCGCGCATGCCACGTGTCAGTGCCAGACCTTTCCTCTCTCCGGAGGTGGCTCCGGGTGTGCCACGTATCCATTCTGGACCTTCCTCTCTTCGGAGGTGAGCTCCGTGAATGCCACGCGTCAAGTAGCGTCAGACTCCGTTTTTTTCTCAGAGATGAGCTCCAAGGTAGACACGTGTCCAATAGGACCGGACCTCCCGGAAATAAGCTCCGGTGGCGACATGTGTCCAATAGAACCGGACCTTCTCGGAGGTGAGCTCCGAGATCGACACGTATCCCGCGCGACTGGTCCTCTGATTTCCGCGGTGACTAGCTCCGAAGGTGACATGTGTCCTGCGGAACTGCCTTTGCTTCTTCCGCAGAGGCTAGCTCCGGGGGCAACACGTGTCCCACAGGGTCGGACCTCTCCCCCTTTGCGGAGATGAGCCCGAAGCCTGCCACGTAGCCAGTTTAGCGGCGGACCTCTCCCCTCTTCGCAGGGATGAGCTCCGAACATGCCACGTGGCCAGCGGGCCGCGGAAGTTGTCTTCGGTGCTTTTGGTGAATTGGATTCGGCTCTTTTTGGCTATCTTTTTAATTCTCTCTCTGTTCCTACTTCCTTTAAAATGTTTTCTCTTCATGAATCATGAATATATGCAGAAACTAGAAATGAGGTTGTCACACCGGGAGATCCAGAAGCTCGCGGAGCGCTTCCGCAGGGGGAAGCAGCCGCGTGCTGACATCCATCCCTTCCGTCAAAGGGAGGGCAAGCAGAAGGTCGACGCCCAAGACAACGTCGACCACCAGACAGAGTTCCAGGAGCCTCAACGCACCGTGAAGGCGGTGCACAACCGTGAGGACTCCAGCTCCAGCGACGATGAACGTCGGAAGGCGCTCTACGTCATCTACGGCGGGTCCTCTGACCCCTCGTCCCGAAGCGCAGTCAAGACTCTGCGCAGAGCAGTAGCGTCGGTGGCTCCTCTCCCAAGTGCCGCGCCGCACCTCAAGTGGATGGGAACCCCCATCAGCTTCGACGCCACCGACTGCCCAGGAACATGGCTGGGGCCGGCCAGCTACCGCTCTTGGTAGCGCCCACCATCGCCAACGTGAAGATGTAACACGTCCTGGTAGATGGCGCGGCTGGGCTGAACCTCATCAGCTGCGCAGCTTTCCAGAAGCTGCAGATCCTGATGGCCAAACTCACCCATCGAGCCCATTCTCAGGGGTCGGGCCGGGACAGGTCGTCCCCTATGATAACATCAGCCTTACGGTGACCTTTGGGGCACCGGACAGCTATCGAACAGAGTACATTCTGTTCGACGTGGCGGAGATCAACCTCCCCTTCAACGCCATCATCGGCAGGCTAGCCCTGTACCGGTTCATGGCAGTAGCCCACTACGGCTACCTCGTCTTGAAGATGCCTACACCAACAGGTGTTCTCAAGATTCGTGGAGACCGCACTGCTGCAGTGCAGCCTTGGAGAAGCCCGAGCACCAGCTCCTGGCAGTGCAAAACCGGGCCAGCTCCACCCGAGTGCACGCCACCGTGCCTCGACCTCAGCACCCCGTGTGCAACCCCTCGACGAGGGCGACGTCCCCCTGAAGGTCGTCCAAGTCAGCGCCGATGTTACCCAGACCACCCGGGTAGCCAGGGCCTGGACAGAAAATAGGAAGGCGCGCTCATCACCTTCCTCCGGCACAACGTCGACGTGTTTGCATGACAACCGTCGCAGATGCCGGGGATCCCTAGGGAGGTGATCGAGCACCATCTTAAGATCTTCCCTGACGTCCGGCCAGTCCAACAGAAGCCCCGCAAGCAGTCCATCGAGCGGCAGAACTTCATCCGTGAAGAAATCAAGAAGCTGCTTGATGCTGGCTTCATATGGGAAGTCCACCACCCCCGGTGATTGGCGAACCCCATCGTCGTCCCGAAGGCCGGCGGGAAGCTCCGGATGTGCATCGACTACACCAGTCTCAATAAGGCATGTCCTAAAGATCCATTCCCTCTGCCTATAATAGATCAAATAGTAGACTCTACATCAGGCTGTGATACGCTATGCTTCCTAGACGCCTACTCGGGCTTTCATCAAATCCCCATGTCTAGAGAAGATGAAGAACATACTTCTTTCATCACAGTAGATGGCCTGTATTGTTATGTCTCTATGCCTTATGGTCTAAAGAAATCTCTCCCCACCTTTGTACGTGCTATGCACAAAACCTTTGGAGAGCTAATAAGAGACTTAGTTGAGGTGTATGTCGATGACATCATTGTCAAAGTCAGGCAGAGCTCATCCTTGTTACATAACCTGGCTCTAGTCTTTGACAAACTACGCTCCACGCGCACTAAGCTGAACCCCATCAAATGTGTGTTCGGCATATCCTCTGGGAAGCTCCTAGGATTCCTGGTCTCACAGCGAGGGATTGAGGCCAACCCAGAGAAGATCAAGGCCATCGACCTGATGTGGCCCCCCGCCCGCATCAAGGATGTCCAGAAACTCACGGGATGCCTAGCCGCGCTGAGTCGCTTTATACCGAGGCTAGCAGAGCGGGCACTTCCCTTCTTTAAGCTCCTGCACAAATCCGGTCCTTTTGCTTGGACCGACGAAGCAGAGGAAGCATTCCAGGAGTTGAAGCAGCTCGTGACGACCCTACCCATCATGGTAGCCCCCGAGCCCACAGAGCACTTGCTGCTCTACATCGCGGTAACAACAGAGGTGGTGAGCATGGTCCTCGTCGCAGAGCAGCCAGACCCCTCATCACCGCAGCCTGCTCCGGTAGCAGAAGACAAGCACCAGGAAACCCCAGAGACTCAAGACGACCTCCCAGAGCTCCAAGGTGACCTCCCGGAGGTCCAACGGGACCTCCCAGAGCTCCAAGATAACCCCCCGAGGTCCAAAGGGAGATCGCAGGAGAACTGTGACACCCTCATCTCGGGTTTCAGCATATGCTCATGTTTATGAAGAGGAAACACTTTAAGAAAAGTAGGGACAGAGAAAAATATCAAAAGGATAGCCAATAAGAGCCGAATCCAGCTCTCAGAAAGCGCTGAAGACAACTTACCGCGGACGCTGGCCACGTGGCGTGTTCGGAGCTCATCCCCGCGAAGTGGGGAGAGGCCGCCGCCAAGCTGGCTACTTGGCAGGCTCGGGGCTCGTCTCCGCAAAAGGGGAGAGGTCCGATCCTGTGGGACACGTGTTGCCCACGGAGCTAGCCTCTGCGGAAGAAGCAAAGGCATTTCCGCAGGACACGTGTCATCCTCGGAGCTAGTCCTCGCGGAAATCAGAGGACCATTCGCGCTGGATACGTGTCGATCTCGGAGCCCATCTCCAAGAGGTCCTGTTCTATTGGACACGCGTCGCCACCAGAGCTTATCTCCGGGAGGTCTGTCGCTGCTGGACTCGTGTCGACCTCGGGGCATGTCCCTGACGATAGAAGAGAGGAAAGACCAGCGCCAACACGTGGCGTGCGCGGAGCTCACCTCCAAAGGAGGGGGAGGTCTCGGTCGATTGACACACGGCACAACCGGAGCTCGTCTCTGCGGAGAAGGAAATACCAGGCCCCGGAAGGACACGTGGAGCCTCCGGAGCTCATCGCCGCAAAGGCAACGAGTTCTGGAGCGGCTGTTACGCGCAAGAATACCGGTACGTAAAGGAAACCGACCTGAATTCCACAACGTTACCGCACCAAATCAACTAAAGATAAGATGATAGGATCCAACGACGATCTGAATAAGACTCTTATTCAGGATACTATCAGATTAGGACTCTTCTCTTCCCGATTATAAATAGAACCCAGAGCCTCTGGTCGAAACCACAAACTTCTTTTTCAACTCCTGAGCCGACGACTTAGAGCCCTAGCCCCAACTCGCCGAGAAAGCCATCGCCGGAGCGCGGCAAGGAAGATCGCCGGAGGAAAGCCCAGCGGTGTGAGGAGGACCTCAAAAACTAAGAAGGGCGTAAGGTAGGACTCCGACACCACCTTACGGCATCGTTGTATTTCCCTTGCATCTGTTCTTTGGTTCCTATCGAACAGAAGCCTTCTCGTAGACAGATCACTTGATGATCAGGTTGATCTAAAGACAAGATCATCGCCACATCCACCTTTGATCCGAACACCTCTGTCCATGCAAGCCATGCAAAAACACTTACAGACCAATCTAATAAAAAGATCATAGGATAGCATGCATGTGCATCATCGCATCTAGTTTAAGGTTTGTGCATAATATTGATTGCTATGAATCTTGTATGCATGTGATCCTACCTAGCAGGACAAGCTCAGGGAGCTGTCTACGACGAACTGCAGCAACCAGGTTTTGAGATTCAAGAGCAACCGGAACCGCAAGAACAAGGCAAGTGCTCCTTGACCATATTGATCCTATGTTTTGGGAAAAACTATTTTGTTTTGCGAAATGGTGTGTGTGCTGAGTCAAACATGATGGGAAACCCTTTTATAGGAGTTTACTAGTTTTGGTTAAACCACCCTTGTCGCCTGGGAAGTTCATGAGTCGGGTATGGTTTTTGCTTTATGCTTCGCTGAGTCTATGGGATTGGTAAGCGAGATAGATGTGTCTAGCTAACTGCACTCGTATTGATAATAAGAAACTGATGTTAATAATGGACATGGATCCGAGGGAGATCTAGGCAAGACTGGGTTGTGAATGAGGTAGCATGAGACGGTGGTTTACTTGCCATAGATCTAAGGACCGGTTCTTGCATGCACATGCCAGGATAACAGTGCCACCACAAGGCCAAGTATGGGTGCGGCTTAGCTGAGTAATTAGGTAAGTTGCTAGAGTGTTATGGACTGTGGAAGGCGCGGGGAATGGAAGTCGAGTGAGGACTGCCCTGGGAACTGCATGGCACAAGAGGGGGCCTGTGGGTGGGAGAATTGGATATTCTAGCCTGCCGGTGAAACCTTAGTGAGTCCATACATCTAGTAACCCCTTTGTAAAGGCTATTTTGTGATCTCTTGACCATACACCGACGGTTGTGTACTGGTATAATGGAGGTTCTGCAGTCACCGACGGGTGACGAAATCACAAACTTGTGGGTAAAGAGGTGCAAACTCTGCAGAGTCTAAAACTATCATGATAGCCGAGCTTACGGTCATGAGCACCTGGCTAAACTGCCATGATTAGTTGGGATGGTTATTGGTTTGGTTGTTGGGACTGTTGAGTCCAGGTGATAAGATGGTTTCATGACTGTTGAGTCATGGCAACGAGTTTGGTCTCGGTATGAGACGAAGTTGTTTTGAGATGGTAGCGAATACGGGGAGGTATTCGTGAGATGGTAGCGAATACGAGGAGGTATTCGTGAGAAAGAATGAGGTTGGTTAATGTTCGGGTGGAACATGGAAAGCGATAGAGGTATGTTGGTAATTCAATACATGCTGGGATTACATTCATGTAAAGTTAAGTTGCTGTTTTATCATGGTTTTATAAATCTGCTTTTCTGCAAATAAGCCTTTTTATACCTACCTTGTTTATGAGCTGCATATCTTGTGTTTTCCCGCACTTGCTGAGTACATCATTGTACTCAAACCTGTATTATTACTTCATCATCAGCAGCAGGAGAAGCCTACTATGAAGACCAAGTGGAGCATTAAGGCGTGTGATCTATTCTCAACCTTGCCTGTGGAGGGAGTAGAGATGGAGCCACTTCTGCTTAGATTTGCTTCCGCATTTAGCTAAATTACTTCCGCTTTAGAATAAAGACTTCCGCTGTGAGCATGAGTCCAAGACTCATGAGGTATTGTAATAAACTCTGTTATTCGTGGTAATATATAATCTGAATTCAGTTTGTGAAACGTATGTGTATGTGTGATGAACATCCTGGGCATACATATGCATTAGTTCTTGGTTTCGTGGTTTTCCCACAGAATTGAGGGCGTCCCAGATTGGTATCAGAGCCACGGGTTGACAGTAGGTTACACGCCTAGATAGAAACCTTAGATTGATATTAGAGTCACGGGTTAACAGAAAGTTACACCCCTAAATAGGAGTCACAGGTAACTAAGCCACGCTGACCAAAGGAAGCGTCCTAGGGTGAATAGCTTAGATTGGCCTTTAAACCCACTTTGACATAGGAAACCATCCTTGAATAGGAGTTGTGTGGGCCCTTGTGATGATTATTTGTGATTGTGTGCTTAGTGTGAAGTTGTGGGACATCTCAAAACGTTGTCCATATCCACACGTAAGAAGAAAGAGGTGTGAGATGTCTCGGCACTTGCTCACAACCTCATATGGGCTAATATATACATAGTCCAACTCACCTTGATGCATATAGTTGGAGGGAATCTACCTAACCTTCTAAACATTCTATTCTATTTTGTCCTCTCTCACAGATGGTGAGGGGAAACACCGGCCGAAGGAACGTCCGTGACAACCAAGAGGATGATCACGATGAAGTTCTTGTTAACCCCGGAGCTGGCGAGAACAACCTAGAGAGGTTGATGGCCATGCAAAACCTGCTTATGCAAACTATGATCCAAACTTTGGGTCAGTTGCAGGCCAACAACAACCCCGTTCTGGCACCGCCGCCACCACCCCCGCCGGCTCACAAAAGACTGGGAGAGTTCATGAGGACTCGACCACCCACCTTTGCTCAAGCTAGTGACCCCATGGAGGCCGACGACTGGTTGAAATCCATGGAGAAAAAGCTTGCCATTGTTCAGTGCAATGACCGAGAGAAGGTTCTCTTCGCATCGCACCAACTTACGGGAGCCGCTGCTGACTGGTGGGATGCCCTGAGCAACGCTCATGCCAACCCGGAGACAATCACTTGGACTGAGTTCAAAAAAAGTTTCCGCTCTCACTACATCCCTGCTGGTGTAATGATTCTCAAAAGGCAGGAGTTCGAAGGTCTCCGCCAAGGACAGAAAAGTGTGAATGAGTATCTCAACAAGTTCATACAACTGTCCCGGTATGCCCCCGAAGATGTCAACTCAGACCAAAGGAAGCAGTACCTGTTCATGAGAGGGTTGAACAATGAGATCCAGGTTCAGCTCCTCAACAATGACTACGTAAGCTTCCAGAAGCTGGTTGACAAGGCCATAGTGGTTGAAAACAAGATCCGAGAGATCGAGCGAGAGTGCAAGAGGAAGATGCCATACCAGCCCCAAGGGAGCAACGTACGACCTAGGTACATGCCCCCTGCGCCGCAGTATGGACCGACCACTCCTGCGTACCGCCCTGGTCAGCCACCACAGCAACAATTCGTTGCACCGGCACCTCGTGTGCCCATGCCTCCTGCGCCCCGACCTAACAATGGCGCCCCTGTTCAAAACCCCCGCCCCAACGTACCTGCTTCCGTAGGCAACAGGGCATGCTTTGCATGCGGGGAAGTAGGACACTTCGCGAACCAGTGCCCGAGGAGAGGCCCTGGACAGCAAGGTAACGTGCCCAAGCAGAACCCGCGACCTAACGGAGGAGACAATCAAGGGAACCATGGACAGCAGAACTATGCTCGCGGCCACGTAAACCATGTCACTACCGAGGAAGCACAACAGGCTGAGGACGTCGTAATTGGTATGTTCCTTGCCAACTCCAACCTGGCCACCATCTTATTTGATTCTGGAGCATCGCATTCCTTCATATCATCCAAATATTTTGCCAAACATCATCTACCTGTATCCCACTTAGAATGTGCTATGTTAGTTAATTCTCTCAGAGGAGAAATGAGGACTAATATAGTATGTCCTAAAGTAAGCCTTAAAATAAGGGGGGTAGACTTCCTTGCCAACCTTATTGTCTTGGACTCCCAAGGGATTGACATCATACTCGGAATGGATTGGTTAAGCAAGCACAACGGGGTAATCCAATGTGCTGAAAGAAGCGTACGGTTGACAAACGAGCACGGCATTCGTGTCGAGTTTGAGTCAGCCCAGCAAACAACCGAACGGGCAAATTTGAACCACGTCAAAGGAGCAACATTGGACAGCATTCCAGTGGTTCAGGAATTTTTGGACGTATTCCCGGAAGAGCTTCCAGGTATGCCACCTGACCGGGACATCGAGTTTGCCATAGATTTGGTACCCGGAACTGCACCCATAGCCAAGAGACCCTATAGGATGCCCGTCAACGAGCTAGTTGAACTCAAGAAGCAAATTCAAGAACAGTTGGAGAAGGGTTTAATCCGTCCAAGCTCGTCACCATGGGGAGCTCCGGTGCTCTTTGTAGACAAGAAGGATGGAACCCAAAGGATGTGCGTGGACTATAGGTCTCTCAACGAGGTAACAATCAAGAACAAATACCCTCTGCCCCGTATAGAGGACCTGTTAGACAAAATGAAAGGAGCCCGAGTGTTCTCCAAGATTGATCTTCGGTCGGGATACTTCCAGCTGAAGATTAAGCCCTCCGATATACCTAAGACAGCCTTTCGGACACGGTATGGTTTGTATGAATAAACCGTTATGTCGTTTGGGTTGACAAATGCACCCGGTACTTCATGTACCTTATGAACAAGGTCTTCATGGAGTACTTCGACAAGTTCATCGTGGTTTTCATCGATGACATTATGGTGTATTCAAAAAGTGAGGAGGAGCATGAAGAACATCTGAGATTGACCTTGCAGAAGTTGCGTGAGCATCAATTGTATGCCAAGATCAACAAGTGTCAATTTTGGCTAAAGGAAATATTTTTCCTAGGCCACATTATCTCCAAGGAAGGGGTATCGGTTGATCCTGGAAAGGTGAGAGATGTTCTGAAGTGGGACCAACCGAAGAGCGTGAGGGATATTCGGAGTTTCCTTGGGATGGCAGGATACTATCGACGCTTCATTAAAGACTTCTGTAAAAAAGCAAAACCTATGACGGAGTTGCTAATGAAGGGAAAGGTCTTTCAATGGACACCAGCCTGCCAAGAAAGTTTTGAGGAACTCAAGAAAAGGCTAACCACAGCACCAGTTCTGGTATTGCCAGACGTAAGCAAGAGCTTTGACATATATTGTGATGCATCCAGACAGTAATTCGGATGTGTGCTCATGCAGGAAGGACAGGTGGTAGCCTATGCCTCACGGCAATTAAAGAAGCACGAGCTTATTTATCCTACGCATGACTTGGAGCTAGCAGCAGTGGTGCATGCATTGAAGATTTGGAGACATTATATCCTTGGTCATCGATGTGAGATCTATACGGATCATAAAAGCCTCAAGTACATATTCACACAAACGGACTTGAATGTGAGGCAACGCCAATGGTTAGAACTCATCAAGGATTATGATGTTGGAATCAACTACCACCCCGGGAAGGCCAACGTGGTAGCTGATGCATTGAGCAGAAAGGGAGCATGTCACCAACTCACGATTCAGGAACTACCACCCAAACTACGTAAGGAGTTCGAATGGTTACACCTCGGATTCTTGAACAACATGGAAATAATGGAGATCCACTCCTCATTGGAGCAAGGGATAAGAGAGGGCCAAGCAACGGATGAGGGGATCAAGGAGATCAAGGAAAGAATCCGACAAGGAATAGAGAAGGATTTCAGGGAGGATGAGAAGGGTACGCTTTGGCTAGGAAAAAGGATTTGTGTGCCGAACATAAGACACCTCCGCGACATGATATTGAAGGAGGCACATGACTCATCCTATTCCATACATCCCGGAAGCACCAAAATGTACAAGGACTTGAAAACTTGTTATTGGTGGGATGGTATGAAGAGGGATATAGCCGAATACGTTGCCCTATGCGACACATGCCAACGGGTGAAGGCCGAACATCAAAAACCCGCTGGATTGTTGCAACCTTTGAAAATACCCGAATGGAAGTGGGAGGACATCAGTATGGATTTCATCGTCGGATTGCCACGTACTCAGTTGGGATACGATTCCATCTGGGTCATTGTGGACCGATTGACGAAAACCGCCCATTTTCTCCCTGTAAAGGCCAGTTACAACGTTGCACAATTAGCCGAGTTATACATGGAAAAAATCGTGTGCCGTCACGGAGTTCCGAGGAGCATAGTATCAGATCGAGGTTCTCAGTTTACCTCTAGATTCTAGAGGAAGCTGCAGAAAGCCATGGGTACACGACTGGATTTTAGCTCCGCCTATCACCCACAAACAGATGGACAAACCGAAAGGACAAACCAAATTTTGGAGGACATGTTGAGAGCTTGCGCCTTGAAACGTGGGCATAGTTGGGATAGGAGTTTACCGTATGCTGAATTCTCCTATAATAACAGCTATCAAGCTAGCTTGAAGATGTCGCCTTTCGAAGCATTATATGGTAGACGGTGTAGAACGCCACTATTTTGGAACGAGACCGGAGAGAACCAGATGTTTGGACCCGAAGTTCTACAAGAAGCTGAAAAGCAAGTCCAAACGGTACGGGAGAACTTAAAGGCTGCCCAGTCACGACAGAAAGGCTATGTGGACAATAGGCGTAGGAAGTTGACCTTCGAAGTAGGAGACTTCGTATATCTTAAGGTGTCGCCTATCCGAGGCCAACGACGTTTTAACGTCAAAGGCAAGCTAGCACCTTGCTACATCGGACCATTTAAAATTTTGGACAAGTGAGGAGAAGTAGCCTATCAACTAGAGCTCCCAACCCACCTCTCCGACGTACATGACGTGTTTCATGTATCCCAGCTCAAGGAGTGCTTGAGAGCACCAGAGGAACAAGTATCAATGGGAGAGCTTGAACTTCAAAAGGACCTCACTTATGCGGAACACCCTGTCCGAATCTTGGACGTAAAGGAAAGGGTCACCCGGAACAAGGTGATTCGATGGTGCAAGGTACAATGGAGCCATCACACCGAAGCTGAAGCCACATGGGAACGTGAAGAGGATATCAAGGAAGAATTTCCCCATCTATTCTCTACTAACGAATCTCGAGGGCGAGATTCAATTTAAGGGGGGTAGATTTATGACACCCTCATCTCGGGTGTCAGCATATGTTCATGTTTTATGAAGAGGAAACACTTTAAGAAAAGTAGGGACAGAGAAAAATATCAAAAGGATAGCCAATAAGAGCCGAATCCAGCTCTCAGAAAGTGCCGAAGACAACTTACCGCGGCCGCTGGCCACGTGGCGTGTTCGGAGCTCATCCCTGCGAAGTGGGGAGAGGTTGCCGCCAAGATGGCTACGTGGCAGGCTCGGGGCTCGTCTCCGCAAAAGGGGAGAGGTCCGATCCTGTGGGACACGATGTTGCCCACGGAGCTAGCCTCTGCGGAAGAAGCAAAGGCATTTCCGCAGGACACGTGTCATCCTCAGAGCTAGTCCTCGCGGAAATCAGAGGACCAGTCGCGCGGGATACGTGTCGATCTCGGAGCCCATCTCCGAGAGGTCCTGTTCTATTGGACACGCGTCGCCACCGGAGCTTATCTTCAGGAGGTCTGTCGCTGCTGGACACGTGTCGACCTCAGGGCATGTCCCTGAAGAAAGAAGAGAGGAAAGACCGGCGCCGACACGTGGCGTGCGCGGAGCTCACCTCCAAAGGAGGGGGAGGTCTCAGTCGATTGACACGCGGCACAACCGGAGCTCGTCTCTACGGAGAAGGAGATACCAGGCCCCGGAAGGACACGTGGAGCCTCCGGAGCTCATCGCCGCGAAGGTAACGAGTTCTGGAGTGGCTGTTACGCGTAAGAATACCGGTACGTAAAGGAAACCGACCTGAATTCCACAACGTTACCGCACCAAATCAACTAAAGATAAGATGATAGGATCCAACGACGATCTGAATAAGACTCTTATTCGGGATACAATCAGATTAGGACTCTTCTCTTCCCGATTATAAATAGAACTCAGAGCCTCTGGCCGAAACCACAAACTTCTTTTTCAACTCCTGAGCCGACGACTTAGAGCCCTAGCCCCAACTCGCCGAGAAAGCCATCGCCGGAGCGTGGCAAGGAAGATCACCGGAGGAAAGCCCAGCGGTCTGAGGAGGACCTCGAAAACTAAGAAGGGCGTAAGGTAGGACTCCGACACCACCTTACGGCATCGTTGTATTTCTCTTGCATCTGTTCTTTGATTCCTTTCGAACAGAAACCTTCTCGTGGACAGATCACTTGATGATCAGGTTGATCTAAAGACAAGATCATCGCCACATCCACCTTTGATCCGAACACCTCTGTCAATGCAAGCCATGCAAAAACACTTACAGACCAATCTAATATAAAGATCATAGGATAGCATGCATGTGCATCATCGCATCTAGTTTAAGGTTTGTGCATAATACTGATTGCTGTGAATCTTGTATGCACGTGATCCTACCTAGCAGGACAAGCTCAGGGAGCTGTCCACGAAGAACTGCAGCAACCAGGTTTTGAGATTCAAGAGCAACCGGAACCGCAAGGACAAGGCAAGTGCTCCTTGACCATATTGATCCTACGTTTTGGGAAAAACTATTTTGTTTTGTGAAAAGGTGTGTGTGCTGAGTCAAACATGATGGGAAACCCTTTTATAGGAGTTTACTAGTTTTGGTTAAACCACCCTTGTCGCCTGTGAAGTTCATGAGTCGGGTATGGTTTTTGCTTTATGCTTCGCTGAGTCTATGGGATTGGGAAGCGAGATAGATGTGTCTAGCTAACTGCACTCGTATTGATAATAAGAAACTGATGTTAATACTGGACATGGATCAGAGGGAGATCTAGGCAAGACTGGGTTGTGAATGAGGTAGCATGAGACGGTGGTTTACTTGCCATAGATCTAAGGACCGGTTCATGCATGCACATGCCAGGATAACAGTGCCACCACAAGGCCAAGTATGGGTGCGGCTTAGCTGAGTAATTAGGTAAGTTGCTAGAGTGTTATGGACTGTGGAAGGCTCGGGGAATGGGAGTCGAGTGAGGACTGCCCTGGGAACTGCATGGCACAAAAGGGTGTCGTGGGTGGGAGAATTGGAGATTCTAGTCTGCCGGTGAAACCTTAGTGAGTCCATACATCTAGTAACCCCTTTGTAAAGGCTATTTTGTGATCTCATGACCATACACCGACGGTTGTGTACTGGTATAATGAGGGTTCTGCAGTCGCCGATGGGTGATGAAATCACAAACTTGTGGGTAAAGAGGTGCAAACTCTGCAGAGTCTAAAACTATCATGATAGACGAGCTTACGGTCATGAGGACCTGGCTAAACTGCCATGATTAGTTGGGATGGTTATTGGGAAGGTTATTGGTTTGGTTGTTGGGACTGTTGAGTCCGGGTGATAAGATGGTTGCATGACTGTTGAGTCATGGCAACGAGTTTGGTCTCAGTATGAGACAAAGTTGTTTTGAGATGGTAGCGAATACGGGGAGGTATTCGTGAGATGGTAGCGAATACGAGGAGGTATTCGTGAGAAAGAATGAGGTTGGTTAATGTTCGGGTGGAACATGGAATGCGATAGAGGTACATTGGTAATTCAATACATGCTGGGATTACATTCATCTAAAGTTAAGTTGCTGTTTTATCATGGTTTCATAAATCTGCTTTTCTGCAGATAAGCCTTTTTATACCTACCTTGTTTATGAGCTGCATATCTTGTGTTTTCCCGCACTTGCTGAGTACATCATTGTACTCAAACTTGCATTATTACTTCATCAGCAGCAGCAGGAGAAGCCTACTATGAAGACCAAGTGGAGCATTAAGGCGTGTGATCTATTCTCAACCTTGCCTGTGGAGGGAGTAGAGATGGAGCCACTTCTGCTTAGATTTGCTTCCGCATTTAGCTAAATTGCTTCCGCTTTAGAATAAAGACTTCCGCTGTGAGCATGAGTCCAAGACTCATGAGGTATTGTAATAAACTCTGTTATTCGTGGTAATATATAATCTGAATTCAGTTTGTAGAACGTATGTCTATGTGTGATGAACATCCTGGGCACACATATGCATTAGTTCTCGGTTCCGTGGTTTTCCCACAGAATTGAGGGCGTCACAAGAACAAGACGACCTCCCGGAGGTCCAAGACGGTCTAGAAGCCCCCGGGTCCCAGCTCCCGGAGGCTCCCCCAGACCCGTCTACCTCCTGTCGGCCTGAGTCAATGAAGGAAGACATCTAAGGCCCAGGGGGAGGGTCCGGACCATCCAGAGGCCTGTCTACTACATCAGCGAAGTCCTCCACGACGCCAAGATAAGGTACCTGGAGGTACACAAGCTGCTGTATGCAGTACTCATGGCGTCCAGGAAGCTCCGCCACTACTTCCAAGCCCACCGGATCTCAGTGGTCACCTCATACCCGCTGAAGCCATTCTTCACAGCCCCAATGCGACCGGCAATGTCGCTAAATGAGCAGCTGAGTTGGTGGAGTTTGAGCTGGACTTCCTTGCTCACCACGCGGTCAAGAGTCGGGCACTGGCTGACTTCATGGCCGAATGGACGCCAACAACGACCAACCCAGGGGGCCACGAAGACGGTGAACCAAAGACCTGAGCTCTGATCTTCACCTGGACACACTGGACGCTTTTCTTCGACGGCTCCTCGCGAAAGCATGGGGCTGGTGCCGGCGTACTGCTTCTCATGCCATCGGGGGAGCAGTTTGGGTACATTGTGTGTCTCAATTTCAAGTCTACCAACAACATGGCAGAGTATGAAGCACTCATCTTTGGCCTGAAGACAGCCTTGTCTCTGGGCGCTCGCCAGTTGTTGGCACAGGGCGACTCCCAGCTAGTCATCAAGCAAGTCAAGGG
This sequence comes from Neostapfia colusana, assembly GCA_030760725.1. Classification (NCBI taxonomy): domain Eukaryota; kingdom Viridiplantae; phylum Streptophyta; class Magnoliopsida; order Poales; family Poaceae; genus Neostapfia; species Neostapfia colusana. The sequence continues at coordinate 94,331,686 of JASWHV010000003.1, forward strand.
TGAATGTTCCTGCAACGACCCGCAACTAGCTGCTTATCTGCTCCACAGGCAGATGCTGGAGAAATACTTCCTCGCCTTGGACCTGCACCATGTACCGCACGCTGGCAATGCCGCGGCTGACGACCTCTCAACGAAGGCCTCCACCGGAGCCCCCGTGCCCGAAGGAGTCTTCGAGAGGACGTTGCTGCGGCCCACAGCCCGGCCTGCCGAGCCAGGCGAAGGGGGCTGGACCAGCACCTCGAAGCTGGAAGTCCTGGCGGCCCTGCTACCATGGATGCCGCCAAGGATCGTAAGCGTCACTGGGGACTCCGTGCTACCTAGTGCTCAAGATCCAGAAGCTCAAGTCAGACCCGATGCATGGATCGCGGAGATCCGGGACTACTTGAAAGACAATATCCTCCCTGATGAACGTGTATCCGCTGAACGGATCATGCGCATGGCTAAAAGATACGTGCTGGTAGAATGGGATCCCTACCGGCGTGGCACCAACCACGTCCTATTGCGGTGCATAACCCAGGGGGAAGGATGCGACTTGCTCGCTGAGATCCATGGAGGCGAATGTGGGAGTCACTCTTCCTCACGCACGCTTGTCGGTAAAGCCTTCCGGCATGGCTTATACTGGCCGATAGCACTCCGGGATGCCGTCAAGATGGTCAAGAGCTGCAAGGCGTGCCAGTTCCACGCCAAGCAGATCCACACACCGGCTCAGGCGGTATAGATGATCCCGCCCTCGTGGCCGTTCGCGGTGTGGGGGTTGGACATCCTGGGGCCATTCCCCAAAGCCGTCGGGGGATTCCGGTACCTCTACGTCGCCATCGACAAGTTCACCAAGTGGCCAGAAGCTACACCCGTCATCACCATCAACAAGCAATCTGCAGTCAACTTCATCAAGTCAATTGTCTGCCGGTTTGGGGTCCCGAACAGAATCATCACCGACAACGGGACCCAGTTCACCAGCACAGCATTCCAAGACTACTGCGAAGACCTTGGCATCCAGGTGTGCTATGCCTCCGTTGCTCACCCAAAGAGCAATGGGCAAGTCGAGAGGGCCAACGCTGAGATCCTTCGGGGCCTCAAGACTCGCACCTATGCCGGCTTGAAGAAACATGGTGCCAAGTGCTTGGACGAGCTTCCGAGCACACTGTGGGCTAACCGGACATCCCAAAGCCGGGCCACCGGGGAGACACCCTTCTTCATGGTGTACGGGGCCGAAGCTGTGCTTTCCCTAGAGATCACCATGGGGTCTCTCCATGTCCGAGCTTATGACGCCCGCGCAGGACAACCTCCGGCGTGAAGACATCATCCTCGTCGACGAGGCTCGATTACACGCAGCGCTCCACAACGCACGGTACCGGCAGACGCTCCGGCTCTACCACCAAAGGTCCGTGCGTGTCCGGGAGCTGCAAGAAGGCGACCTGGTACTGCGGTGCATACTTTCTCGCGAAGGGACCAACAAACTCTCCCCCAGCTGGGAAGGTCCCTTCCGACGCACGAAAATTTGCCACCCCGGTTGCGTACACCTCTCCACCGAGGATGGGGATCCGCTCCCGAACCCTTGGAACATAGAACACCTCCGTAACTTCTATCCCTAGAGCAGTTGTAGGACAGTTCTTTTTCTTTCTGTAATAAATCCCATAGAGTCCAGGAACAACGCTTGGAACAGCTAAGTCCCAGGAGACGGTCCAGGATTACGTTTCAGCTTGGCCTTGTTCCGACCCTAAGCGCGTAGAGTCTTGCTTCCCTTCTTAATGGGGCAGGTCGTTGTCTCCATGTTTAGCCTGCCTTCTTCCTATGGATATTTATATGGAAAGAAACCTGTCCTGCTACGCTCTTACCCCTGTGTTCATTTAAATTACGCATTAATTTTTATGATCGCACTTTCCATGTATGCTCACCGTACATTTAGCTCTCCATTCCCACTCTCGTCCCTAGTCAGCATTTGCTATCCTTCCATATACCGTACTAGGACCGTAAGCCAAATAAGACTATGAGAAAGGGAAGGGAGAGCTCCCGAGGAGAATTACGTTTCCTCTACTTGTGTGCAGGACCTCCTGGCTTTAGCTCCCCCGCAGGAGTATGGTAGGTGTGCCCAAAGCATTGGCCACACCTACCAGGGGGCCACTACGGGGACCGTGCAGGAAAAGACCGGAGCTCCAGACTACTCCAAGGCAAGACCGGAGGAGCTGGACCTCGCCCCCTCCGCAGGGACGAGCTCCGAGGGCTCCACGTGTCCCGCGGGGCTGGACCTCCCTCTCCTCAGAGGAGAGCTCCGGGCCCGCCATGTGGACAGCAGATCTGGACCTCCCCGTCCTCACGGCACGAGCTCCGAAGACCCCTTGGGCCCTTAACGCAACAGGGACCTGAGGAAAGTTTCTGCGCAAGACTTCAAGATCGGTGAAGGCCTCCGAGGTCCTTGCGGAGCTAAGGACTCGGCCAGGCCAAGCCAAGAAGAAGATAAGCACGGACACAAGAAACAAAGAGCCTGTTCATTCATCAAAGCTCCACGAGCTGGGCTACAGACTCGACAAAAACAAACAAAGAAAAAGAAAAGATACAGGGCCTTCTGGCCGCAGGGGCAACTGTCTAGGAGTCCCCGGACTCTCGCTGGAACCTAGAGGCCACGAGGGCGGCCATGTCCCCGACTTCGACCCTGGCAGCTTCCTCCCGCTCGACGACGGGGCCTAGTCTCACTGGCTCCAGAGATAAGGAAGGATCTTGACTCCGGAAGCACGCCAGCACGTGCGTGGCGACCTAATTCGCTAGGCCCCGTCCCTCCACCTCAAGCTCGTCGGAGATCACCGCTTCGATCCTGCCCAGCTTGGCGCCGATGGACTCAAGCACCGGGATTGCCTCAACCACCTCCTGCGCCGAAGCCTCCGTCCTCACCGGGCTGAAACCGAGGGGAACCAGGGTGGACCCCGCCTGACCGACAAAGCTCCAGATCGCTCGGGCCTCGACAGACCGTGAAGCCTGGAGCTTCTCCACCTCTTGGCGGGCCGCCAGCTCACGATCCAGCGCCGCCTGGCGCTCCCAGGAGGTCTGCTCCTCCCTCACGGCAACAGCCGACTCCCAAAGCCTCAGCTCCTCGGCCCGGGCCCTCAGCTCGCCCTCGCTGGCCTCCAGCTGTGCGGCGACCTTCTCCTCCTCGATAGCCACAGCGCGCCCCCGATCTGCGACGGCGCACTCGCGGCGAGCTACCTGCAGCCGCAGCTCCTCCACGGAAGTGGAACGCGCCTCGGCCCTGGCGTGAGCCTCGTGGGTCTCCTGGTGGAGCCGCCGGGTCTCGGAGTCCAGGCGGTCGACGGACCTCTTATGAGCGTTGAGCAGCGCCTCCATGGCATCAAGCCTCGACCACCTCGAGTCGAGCTCCGCCCTGACCTCCTGAGTCCGCTGCTTCAGGAGATGCCCCCAGCTGAGGAGGCGGTCCCTCTCCCCGGCCAGCACCTCCCGCTCTCGCTCCAGGGTGGCCTGGACCTGCCGGACGCCCGCCTGGGCAAGCTGCAAGGCATCCGCCAGGGGCAGCGAGGCGGCAGAGGCCAAAGCCGCGCCCCCGATCTCCTCCATCACGTCATCGTCCGAAGGAGATGACAGCATCTCGGCAACCGAGATGAGGCGCCGATCTGGGGAAGCTGGAGGACCTGCAGCTTCTCCTGCAGCTGCTCTTCCAGCCTCAACACCGGAGGGTCGGGCACCGCCAGCAGGCTTCGCTGAGCCCTCGGCAACCACCGGCTTCCGAGCTGGTGAAGGGGGACGAGCGGGTGCTGCCGCCACCACCGCAGGGGATGATCCCGCCGGCACAGAAGAAGCCTGCGCCGACTTGGGGGCCGTCGGAGCCGCTGCAGCTTCCGTACGCTGCGGTGCAGAACCTCCGCCAGCCGGAGATGGCCGGGGAACAGACTCACCCCCGCAGCCGATGGGTTCCTGCCAACATGGGACTCAGGCTAAGAAAAGGAGAAAGGAACACTGGTTCTAAAATCCAGAAAGAACAAAGCTTACCGAGGGACGCGAGCGCTCCAACGGGCATGGAGCCCCGGCTTCCAAGCAGGGGCAGGACCACCAGAGCCTACCGCCGACGCCTGCGCCTGCGCTGCAGGTACCCGGACCGGCGGAGCAGGAGATGCACCCAGAGCCCCCTTGGGAGGCGAGCAGTAGGGCTCCCACCGGCAGCGCCCCTGGCGCAGCTCGCCGATCCAGTCCCTGAAGCCCAGGGCACCTGCGTCCCCGGTTGAGTCTTGGCGCTGCTCCATTTGACGCCGTCGCCCGCCGAGCCTGCGGCCGGGATGTTCATTGGCCGGGGCACCTGAGCTCTCGGCTCACCCTCGGGCGTCGCTGCACCGGCGTCCCCCCTCAGAGCTCCTCCCCCTGAGGAAGGAGGGCAGGACGCCCGGGGCCCCTCGGACCGCCGCTGTCCGAGAGGAGCCCCGTCGGAGTGGAAGACCCGAGGCCTCTTGGGGTCGCCGCCCGACGAACCGGCACTTCCCGAAGATGGGCGCAAGGGTACCCCGGTCCCCTGGCTCGGCGTGAACGGTGCCCTTGGAGGGGACCGGGCACGCTTCTTCTCCGGCTGCCCGGAGGCCGACTCCTTCCCCTTCCCCTTGTCGACAGTCCGAGCTCCATCGACCCTCGGTGCGGGTTGGGCGTCAGCCGACGCCTCGCGCTCCGCTCCGTAGCGCTCGACCCCGGGGATCGAGATTCCCCGGAATACATCCCAACCTGACGCATGGCGATTCCAATGTCGTCCAGGTTCGACATCTTCCGCAGCAAGTCCGCCCTCCACTGCGGCTCCAAGAAGAGGGGAGTGCAGGAGGCCAGGAAAGTGAGGTCGCCGCCATTGATGAAGTCGTCGCTCACCCTTGCCACCATCTCGTACAACATATCCTCAGATGGGTCGGAGCTGAGACCCGTCTCCAGCCTGGTGCAGTCGTGCTCGCCGGTGTAGTACCATGCCGGGCGGTTGCGCTGTTGCAAGGGTGCAATGCGGTGTGACAGGAAGTCTATCAGCACCATCAGGGATGTCAGCCCCTCGTTGGCCAGAAACCGGATCCGCTCCAAGACCGGCGCGTACTCCGGCTCCAGCTCTGGGATCTCCTCCCAGAAGCGATGCTCGGTGGTCGGGCCGGCAGTTGGCAGCTGAAGGTGATCATGCTCGTCGGTCTGCATGATCACCTAGTTCTCTCTCCAGTTTTCCCACTTCGCCGCGCCGAAAGGTAGAAGGTACCCAGATGCCTTCGGATCCTTGCAGCGATGCTGGAAGTAGTACGCCCCCAGCTGATTCTTCGAGCTGCGCCCAGTCGTCCGCAACCGCAACATGAAGAGGTAGCGGAAGAGCGTCACCAAAGTGCGCACTCCCACAAACATCTCGCAGAAGTGCACGAAGACGGCAGCCATCGCGAAGGAGTTGGGGGATAGATGATGAAGCTGGAGACTGTATGTCTCCAGCAGTGTCACGAAGAAGGAAGAAATCAGCGGAACAAACCCCGCCAAGGCGTAGGCGGTGAAGAAGACTATCTCCCCCTTCTCCAGGAACAGGGGGAGAGATCCCCGCCGGAGCCAGTGTTTCTGCTCCTCCGCGCGCCAGCCCAGCAGCTTGCGCACTGTCACGAGCTCGGCCGATCGGGTAAGGCGCGGCGGAGGCAGGTTGGAAGCCATGGCCAACAGAAGCTCAAGAACATGGAAGACAAGGGCGCAAGAACTCAGAGGACTCTGGAGGGTTCAAGCTCGGGGAAGTGCGAAGGGAAGCCTGCGATGCAGATAAGATCCCCTTTTATACTTCCCATACTTGATTCAAATTGATTCGAAACTCTTCGAATGCACTGCTTGGACAACCGCTTCAGCTCCAAGACCAAGCGTCAATGAAAAGTGGACCCGAGCCGTCCAGAAGAAGCGGTGGGCCAAGAAGTCGGTCTCCCGAGAAGTCGATCCGGCGGGACGCTTCGGCGGTTCCCGAAAAGGCGCTGCGACGTGCAGAAGTGGCAGCCTTGGGAACCACTGCAGTAAAAGCAGCCATCAAGCAAGGCACACGCTCCCACGATCCGGCGACTGTTCGTGCTCCGGCAGCGGTCAAAGCGGGTCTTCGAGATGGTGTGCGGAGCGGAAGAGACAGGGGCCCCACCTCGGGCTAATTATCTTTCCCGAGATGGGCCCGGGGGCCACTGTCGGTACCCTCAATAAGGGGTACCCCCGCGCACAGGGGAAACTGCCTAAGGACCTCGCCCCTCCCGCGCGGGGAGAGCTCCAAGGGCGCCACGTGTCCCGCGGGACCGGACCTCCCTCTCCTCAGAGGAGAGTTCCGGGCCTGCCACATGGCCAACAGAGCTGGACCTCCCCCCCCCCCCCCCAGGAGAGCTCCGGGCCCTCCACGTGGCCAACAGAGCTGGACCTCCCCCCTCCACGGGGAGAGCTCCGAAGGCTCCACGTGTTCAGCGGGGCCGGACCTCCCTCTCCTCAGAGGAGAGCTCCGGGCCCGCCACATGGACAGCAGAGCCGGACCTCCCCCCACCGCGGGGAGAGCTCCGAAGGCTCCACGTGTCCAGCGGGGCCGGACCACCCTCTCTTCAGAGGAGAGCTCCGGGCCCGCCACGTGGCCAGCAGAGCCGCGCTACCTGCCCCCGCACGGTAGGAAGCAAGAGTAAAGACGCGCCATACCTTGTCCGTACAAGGTATTCAAGACCCGCGCCTTCCCAAGACACGGAGACGCGGAGCACGCCTCTGTCAGGTGCCGTTGTGCCCAGTCACATCGCAGTGAAGACTGGCACGCCACGTCAGAGGCTGTATGCCAATAAACACAGCGATAAAACATCCCCTGCCGCCCCTGCCATCATCAACCACTACGCCTAGCTTGCTGCGTGGGCAGGGCAGCAAGACGAAGACTCAGAAGACTTTGCCAGAGACAACTACCGGCGTAACTGCAGTATATGGTAGATGGCACGCAATCTCCCCGGGTCACCTGTCGGGTCCCGGGCCCACCTTGTAAGCCGCCCAAGCCTTGGACTATAAAAGGCTTGGGTAGGCGACGTTAGTAGGGGTTCAACACTTTGCTCAACTCCCTCTAGGGTTCAGCTCCTTGCACACTTACTCTCTAGCATTCTAGCACTCAACTCATCCTCAAGCTCAGAGCCCCGGTTCTGAGCACCAAGCAATACAACGAGCACCTCTGCTCACCGTGGATGTAGGGTTTTACGCTCCGGCGGCCTGAACCACGTAAAAAATCTCTGTGTCAAGCTTCTCCTTCCATCGTCCCCAACGCGTAAGCTCTCCGTGAGTGACTAGCCCCTCCAAAAAAGAACCTCCGCGGGCTGCCCAGAGCAGGCCTGGGGGAAGTGTCGATGGCACACTTTGACACATACTTTTCCCGCACTTGCTGAGTACGACATGTACTCACCTTTGCATTATCATACAAACATCAGCAACAGGAGAGGAGTACTTCGAAGACCATGTGGAGTACTAGGCGTGCGAATTACCGTCAACTTGCCTGTGGTGATGGAGTTGAAGATGGAGCCACTGCCGTTCTTAGTTTGCTTCCGCTATCATTTAGAGACTTCCGCTGCTAGAATAAGTAAGAGACTTCCACTGCAAGAATAAGTTAGAGATTGATGTAATAAAGTACTTAAACCCTATTATTCATGGTTATATTCTGGATTCAGTTTGTGGATTACATGTGCATGTGAGATGAACATCCTGGACACACATATGCATTAGCTGGGTTCCATGTTTTACGGGACCGGGCGTCACAGATTGGTATCAGAGCCACGTTGACCGTAGGACGCAAGCCTAGGTAGAGTGCACAGATTGGAGCCACGTTGACCGTAGGACGCAAGCTTAGGTAGAGTGCACAGATTGGAGCCACGTTGACCGTAGGACGCAAGCCTAGGTAGAATGCACAGATTGGCATCAGAACCAAATTGACCGTAGGATGCCAGTCAAGGCAGAATGGACACCCTAAAACACATAGGAACATTAGAATCATAGTAGCTTGAATAGGAGTGTAGTGTTGAACTCTTGTGATGATTGCTTGTGTTTGTGTGCTTAGTGTGAGATGTGGGACGTTTCAGCGTTGTCCATATCCACACATAGCAGAGAGATGTGAGATGCTTCGGCACTTGTTCACATCCTCATATAGGCTAATATATTTAGTCCATCCACCTTGATGCATATAGTTGGGGGGATCAATCTAAACTCTAATTTCTATTCTACCCAACTCTCTCTCACAGATGGTGAGAGAAAACGTCGCCATCCAAGGAGGAATGTCCGTGGCAACCATGAACTACAAGAGGATGACCACATTGAAGTTCCTGAGAATGTTAACCCCGGGGCTGGTGCAAACAACTTTGAACGGTTGATGGCTATGCAGAACCAGCTCATGCAAACTATGATCCAAACCTTGGGTCAGCTGCAAGCCAACAACAACAACAACCCTAACCCCGTTCCTGCACCACCACCACCACCACCACCACCACCACCACCGCCACCACCGCCGGCTCACAACAGATTGGGAGAGTTTGTGAGGACTCGACCGCCTAGTTTTGCACAAGCTAATGATCCCATGGAGGCCGATGATTGGTTGAAATCGATGGAGAAGAAGATTGCCATTGTTCAGTGCAATGATCGGGAGAAAGTTCTCTTCGCATTGCACCAACTTATGGGAGCAGCCGCTGACTGGTGGGACGCTCTTTGCAACGCTCATGTCAACCAGGAGACTATTACTTGGACTGAGTTCAAGGAGAGCTTCCGCTCTCATTACGTCTCTGCTGGAGTCATGATGCAAAAACGACAAGAGTTTGAAAGTCTCCGTGTGACACCCTCATTTCTGGTATCTGCATATATTCATGTTTTATGAAGAGAAAACATTTTAAGAAAAGTAGGAACAGAGAAAAATATCAAAAAGATAGCCAAAAAGAGCCAAATCCAGTTCACCGAGAGTGCCGAAGACAACTTCCGCGGCTCGCTGGCCACGTGGCGTGTTCGGAGCTCATTCCTGCAGAGTGGGAAGAGGTCCGCCGCTAAACTGGCTACGTGGCAGGCTCGGGGCTCATCTCCGCAAAGGGGGAGAGGTCCGACCCTGTGGGACACGTGTTGCCCCCGGAGCTATCCTCTGCGGGAGAAGCAAAGGCATTTCCGCAGGACACATGTCACCTTCGGAGCTAGTCACCGTGGGAATCAGAGGACCAGTCGCGCAGGATACGTGTCGATCTCGGAGCTCACCTCCGAGTGGTCCGGTTCTATTGAACACATGTCGCCACCGGAGCTTATCTCTGGGAGGTCCGTCACTGTTGGATACGTGTTAACCTCGAAGCTCATCTCTGAGAAGAAAGGAAGTCTTGCGCTGGAGCCACCTCCGGAGAGAGGGAAGGTCCAGCACTAACACGTGGCGTGCGCGGAGCCACTTGTAACACCCCAAAACCTGCTAAATAGGGGAATTTAAAATTTTTTGGACGTAATGCATGTGATAAAGCAATTCAAATTCAAACTGGAATTCAAATTCAAATCAAAACAGAAAAAGAAAAGGAAAAGGAAAAAGAAAAACGGCCAGTGGGCCGAAACCCGCTCAGCCGGCCCAAGACCGCGAGCCAGCCAGCCCAAACCCGCGCGCGCCCCCTCTCTCCCTCTCTCTGACGCGCGGGGCCCGCCCGTCATCTTCTTCCCCCCCCCCCCCCCCCCCCCCGCGCGCCCCAACCGACCCCGGCCCTCTCTCGCGCCCGGTCAAAACCAACTCAGCGGAACCGTTGGATAGCCACTCCCATGTTGTGGCACCCACCAAAGGGTATAGCCACTCCCAAGTCACCAAGACAAGGGAATCCACTATCTTTCTCCGTCCGCCTTCTCCGGCAAGGTGGAGCTCAAGCCTTGTACAATGGTGATCCTCCGGGCTTCCACAAACGCCTTGGTAAGCTCCGGAGCGATCTCTTCTTCCTCCAACGTTTACAAGGTGAGAGAAGTCACCAAGACACTCTCTCTCACTAGCCTAGAGATTCCAATCACCAAGAATGGACGCACACAAGCTTCTCTCTAGCTAGATATAACCTATAGTTGGAGTACAAGAGGTTTTGAAGTGTGGAAGTGGTAGCTCTTGGTCTTGAATGCTTGAGAATGTGTAGTGAGGCTCTGGTGATCAAGACTTGTCGAAATGGCCGGTTGGAGGGGTATTTATAGCCAGCCCACACGAGATAGCCGTTGGAAAAGTAGGCAGACTTTTTCAGTGAACATCGGATCCTCCGATGCACCCCTTTATATGAGCATCGGTCGAATTCCAAATTAGCTGATGTCATGTGTCAGATGTGACCGTTGGATATAACCGTTGGATCTTTTAATCGACCGATGTTACTTCAACTCATCATCGGATGATCCGGTGAGTTGATCTTCAGAATTGGTTCAGAAATAATGTCTCGGTTGAAATTGACCGATGTACACTTACTTCATCATCGGATGATCTGGTGTGTACTTCTTCAGAATAACTCAGATATCATCCTTCTGTTGAAATCAACCGACGTGCCACTTCCTTCACATCGGATGATCCGGTGTGTACTGGACTCTGAGGTCTTCTTCTTCTGCCAACTCAAACTCGACCGATGTAGTTATTTTGCAAGACATCGGATGATCCGGTGAGTGCAACTTGTTTGCTTCGAGTTGTTTTGAGTTGATCTTTTGGAATCTTCTTGAGTGACCTCTTTGACACTTATTTGAAATGATATTATGATGAAGTGTAAGCTTCTTGTGTTGCCAATTTTGATAGAATAGAGTCGTTGTATGAGTTTTTCATTTAGTTTTCATGAGTATCGAATAACCCCTTAGAATAGATCGTTGAGGGGTCTCCATTTGTATCCAATGAGCAGTAGATGGTGTGAATAGATAGTTCATTAACGTTTGATGCGATATACGTGAAACCTCGCATCCACAAACTCATTAGTAATAACGAACGGTTGTCATTAATCACCGAAACCATACCTCACGGGGGCCTAGATACTTTCCATTCCTAGAGCAGCAGGAAGAAGGCAAGTGTCCTTGACCACTTTGATTCTATACTAGGATGTGTAGTTAGAATTAATTTGCATTGTCAATTTGGAATATGATGCCCAAGCTAGGAAGTTTCCCTAGATTTTCATTATCTTATTTCCTTGTAGCTTGGGTTGGGATTTATTTTATTTTGTCATTTATTTATATGCTTATGCTTAGCCATGCTTAGAATGGGATAACTGGGATATGAGATCATCGACTTATTTACCTTACTCTTGAATGAGATATTATGAGTTATGTAGACATAGGGATCGAGGCAAGTTGGATGATTTGGTTGGTGCTGGGTGCACGAGACTCGGGTTTGTGTTTAGTACTTGCCTGGATCCTAAGGACCGGTTCATGGAGCATGTAACCTGGCTTTACCGTGCCAACCACATGCTGAGATGGGGCAGCTTGGCCAATTAATTAGGTGTATCCCCAGCGTAGTATGGGTGTTTTGGATGGTGCGGGGAATAGGTGTCAGCTGGACTACCATATGAACCGCAAGGCTCAAGAGGGGGCCACTGCAGCGGGGTTGGAGCCTCTTGTATGCTGTTAGGGGTGAAACCTCAGTGGGCCCATGCTCGTCAAGAATCCCTTTGTAAAGGCTTCGTAGTGATCTCCTGGCTACACACCTGAGAAGTGTGAATGTGGTTCGCGGCCACTGGCATAATGGAGGTTATTTTTGTCCACCCGGCAACGGGGGATGAAATCACTACATGTGGATACAGTGGTGCAAACTCTGCAGAGTTAATACTATCATGACAGCCGTGCTCACGGTCAAGAGCGGCTTGAACTTATTCATGATTAGAGGATGATGAATTGGGAAGTTGAGGATGTTAAGCGGGAAGCTTAACATTGGAGATGAGATTATGGTTACTTAATATTGATGATGGGTTGAGGGATTGGGACCATTTCACCTGTGTAGTAATGTAGGTGCTTAATAAGCTAAGGTGATAGGTAATAATTGCGTAGTGCTTTAACCATGAGTTCAACCTCTCCTTGCTCTAGCCATGCATGACATAACTTTCCCACACTTGCTGAGTACCCACGGTACTCAAACTTGCTTTTCTGTTGGTTTATATTGCTGCTCAGGTCAAGGGGATGATGTGGTGTTCAATGACCAAGACTTTGGTCCATAAGAAGGGTTCTAGGTTCACGGAGTCCCCCGGGCAAAGCCTGTGACGGAGCCCACAAGATTTATATTCCGCTGCTGTTTCATTTACATGTTATGAACTTATCGTCGTCCATCGAGACGTATGCTATGTAAGACTTATTTATATTTGAACACCTAGCTTGTAATATGATGATGCTTCACTATTTGTCGTCACATGTATGAGAAAATGATCCTGGCATACATGTGATATTCACTCGGTTGCTCTTAGAGAAGCCGTGTGTGACAGAAGTTGTATCAGAGCCAAGGTTGCCTGTAGGAATGTGGACCTAGGTAGAAATGGACGTATTTAAGGACCCTATTTTCTTAAAAACTATTTTACAAAGGTGTGGGTTGAAAGTGTTATTTAATGGGGTCACTTTATTCACCTTGCCCCAACTTTTATTCAAAATACAATCTTTATTTAATTCTTATCTAACTTAATTTTAAATGCTTTATGTTTTAGATGGTTCGCATGATCCGCATCGCCCGCAAGTCCACCGGAGGGAGAGTTCCTGTAGTTGCCCTTGCCTTGAGAGAGGAGAACCCTCCGGTGACGTACCACTCCTACGGGTTGGCAGTAGGAGGCTTGTTGCGCCGTCTTCGGAGTATGCTCCACGCCGCCGGCAATGTGGGCAAGCTGATCATACACTACAGCTCCACCAGGACCATCCGCGAGAAGCAGGAAGAATGGAGCTCAGATATAAGGATTATCCATGAAAATCAGCTGCTCAAGATCCACCGCTCTCCAGCTTGCCGGGCGACCCAGGCCGATGCTGAGAAGGATGTCACCTGGGAGGCCATCACCTGCCAGAGTTACTCAACCGTCGCCACCTGGACAAGACTGAGTACATGTATGTCCTCCAGTGTGAGAGTGGCACCGCGGAGTACAAGTACCCGCCAGTACAGCAGGGGACTTCCCATGAGCACATGGACCTGTGCTTGGAGGATGCTGCTATGCTCAGCACTCGACTGCAGGAGTGCCAGTAGGAGATTCAGGATGTTCGTGACACCCTGAAGGAGACTTAGGCATTGCTTCGCGCCAGCCTAAGGGTGAGAGAAAGAGGAGATGGGAATGAACTGTTTGTCACCGTGAATGACACATGGACTCCTGACTCTCCAGACCGCCGGGCGAGCAAGCGTCGCTGCACTTCTCCACCAGCAGCTTCCCCACCTAAAGCGGAATCAGAGGGCAGCCGCAATAATGAGGAAGACCCCGACGAGCCAGCTCAGTGATACGAGTTGTTTAGAGTCATTGCCCTTATTTCAGCAGGTTATCGAGTAGTCGAGTCAATACCTTATTTATTTGTGTGTTAATGTTTGGTGTGTGATGTGAGTTGTGGAAGCCATGGGCATTTGTCCACAACCTTGTCTTTAGGTTGCTTTGCTTTGATATGTGAACCCTTATGAATCAATAATGCATTTTATTTTCGTGTGAGACGTGACGCCCAAAGATCTACGTGAAATCTTCAGAAAATGTTTAAATATTAAGGCCTCAAAAGTTTAAGTTTAAACAAGCAATTTGGGAAGTTAATACGTAATGCATTAAGTTAACACTTGGTTGATCATGATAGATGGCTGGAAGGGGAAAAGGTCGTGGTGCCAACCCCACCAACAACAAAAGATGAGGCCGGCAATCCTCACCTTTCTGGAGGACAAGACAGGGGTGGTCGCCGTGAAGGAGCTGATCCTATCCACCAAATGCTCGAAAATCAGAATCAGCTCATCCAGAGTCTGACTCAAGTGGTGGCCAACTTGCACCAAGCTCCACCCCCACAAGCTGCACCCGGTCAACCAAGGTTGAGTGAGTTTCTGGGAACTCAACCCCCAAAGTTTGCAAGTGCTGCTGAACCTCTGGAGGCCTATGATTGGCTAAAGACCATTGAGAGCAAGATGAGGATCATACAATGCCAAGGGTATGGGAGGGTGCTGTTTGCCTCTCACCAATTGCATGGACCTGCTGCTGATTGGTGGACCGCTTACGTAGCAGCCCATCATGACCCCGAGAACATCACTTGGGAAGAGTTCAAGCACAGTTTCCGCAACCACTACATACCAAGGGGTGAACTCAAAAACAAGAGAAAGGAGTTCTTGGGACTGCAGCAAGGCAACATGACTGTGAGGCTATACCTCACCAAGTTCACCCAACTATCCCGTTATGCACCACGGGACATCGAAACTGATGAGCAAAAACAGGACTGTTTTGTGGAAGGACTTACTATGGAAATGCAATGTGCAACTTGTCATGGAGAGGAAGCTGAAGGCCTTGGAGAATGAAAACAAGAGGAAGGCGGGATGGTCACACCAAGCCTCAAGTAGCAACACACGTCCACGTCTGATGCAGCAACCCACAGGGCAGACGAGCCGTGCTGTGGTACCCTACTCAGCACCAAGAGGGTACAACCCGAACTTCAGGCCTCCATCAGCACCAGCACAGCCGCAGCGTCAGTTTGTGCAGCAGCCTCGCCCCACATATCAACCTCGACCAGCAGGACAAGGGCGACAGAACCAACCCCAAGATAACAAAGGCCAGACACCTAATGTTGGGGTGCAATGCTTCAACTATGGTGAAGTGGGGCACTACGCCCATAAGTGCCCAAAGAAGAAGCCCATGCAGCCACAACAACAGAATGTGATGCGAGGACGGGTGAACCACGTGACCATGGAGGAAGCGCAAGAGACACCTAACGTGGTAATTGGTAAGTTTCCTGCCAATTTACACATTGCAACCCTATTGTTCCATTCTGGTGCTACCCACTCGTTCATTTCTCAAGGGTTTGTTAAGAAGCACGGTCTAGCAACAACACAAATGAACCATATGTTAGCAGTGAACTCTCTAGGGGGAGAAATAAAGACAAGACAAGTGTGTCCCAAGGTGAATCTAGACATTAATGGGGTAGTATTTACTGCAAACCTCATAGTGATAGACAAACAAGGGATAGATATTATTTTGGGTATGGATTGGTTGACCAAACATAAAGGAATCATCCATTGCTCGACAAGAACGGTGGAACTAACTCACCCTAGCGGCACAAAAGTGAAGTTCATAACCGTACAAGAACCTACGAGGGACCTTAAACTCAATCAAATTGGGGTGGAAGTGGAAGAGATCAGGATTATCAGGGAATATCCTGACGTTTTTCCGAAGGAGTTGCCAGGTATGCCCCCCCGATCGTGAATTAGAATTCGCGATTGAACTGGTGCCTGGAACAGCCCTGATATACAAGAGGCCTTATAGGATGGACTCCAAACGGCTGGAAGAGCTCAAGAAGCATATAAGAGAATTGACAGAGAAGGGGTATATTCGTCCTAGTTCCTCACCATGGGGAGTTCCAGTGATATTTGTGCCCAAGAAGGACGGAACCCAAAGGTTATGCGTAGACTACCGTGCGTTGAACGAAGTAACCATCAAGAACAAGTACCCATTACCCCGCATTGAAGACTTATTTGATCAGTTGAGGGGAGCTTGTGTGTTCTCAAAAATTGATCTCAGGTCGGGATACCACCAACTGAAGATAAGGCAAACCGACATTCCAAAGACAGCTTTCGTATCTCAGTACGGGTTGTATGAATACACCGTCATGCCGTTCGGGCTAACTAATGCCCGGCATATTTCATGTATCTCATGAACAAGGTATTCATGGAATGTCTGGACAAATTTGTGGTGGTTTTCATTGATGACATTCTCGTCTTCTCCAAAGATGAAGAAGAACATGAGGGACATTTAAGATTGGTGTTGCAAAAACTGAGAGAACACCAACTATATGCCAAGCTGAGCAAGTGTGAATTTTGGCTGAAGAGAGTTCCCTTCTTAGGACATATAATCTCGGAGGGAGGAATCTCGGTAGATCCCACAAATATCGAGGATGTGCAGAAGTGGAAGACCCCTGAAAATGTCGGGGAAGTTCGAAGCTTCTTAGGATTGGCTGGGTATTATCGACGGTTTATTGAGGGTTTCTTCAAGATTTCGAGACCCCTCACCAAATTGTTAGAGAAGGGAACCACATTCACATGGACACGACAGTGTGAGACGAGTTTTCAAGAACTGAAGAAAAGATTGACAACAGCCCCAGTACTAGTTATGCCAGATATGCAGAAGAACTTTTTGGTGTACTGCGATGCCTCTGGACACGGGTTGGGATGTGTTCTCATGCAAGAGGGGCATGTAGTGGCTTACGCGTCCCGGCAGCTCCGAAAACACGAGAAGAACTATCCTACGCATGACCTAGAGCTAGCCGCAGTGGTACACGCATTGAAGATTTGGCGGCATTACTTGATGGGGAAAAGGACAGAGATATATACGGATCATAAGAGCTTAAAGTACATTTTCACACAGCTAGATCTCAACCTCAGACAAAGGAGATGGTTAGAGCTAATCAACGACTTTGATCTAGGCATCAACTATCATCCTGGGAAAGCGAACATCGTGGCGGATGCTTTAAGCCGGAAAGTGCAGGTCAACATGTTGAGTTCGAAGGACATGCCTACAGAATTGAAGGAAGAGATTGCAAAACTCAATCTATGTCTGGTGAATAGTGGTGAGGCCATTGCCATGGAAGTGGACTCGACATTAGAGCAAGACATACGCAACGGTCAGAAGAATGACGAGAAGATACAATAGATTAGAGAACTCATCAAAGAAAATAAAGCCCCTGGGTTCAGAGAAGATGAACAAGGTACGGTGTGGCATGGGAAAAGAATCTGTGTGTCTGAAGTGAAGGAGATCCATGAATTGATTTTGAAGGAAGCTCATGATTCCGACTATTCCATTCATCCTGGGAGTACGAAGATGTATCATGACCTCAAGAGCAGATATTGGTGGTATGGCATGAAGCGAAATGTCGCAGAACATGTTGCCCTATGTGACACATGTCAGTTGGTGAAAGCAGAACATCAACGACCCACGGGACTATTGAAACCACTCAAAGTGCCTGAATGGAAATGGGAAGAAATAGGTATGGACTTCATAGTGGGACTACCCAGGACCCAATCAGGATATGATTCGATATGGGTCATCATCAACAGGCTAACAAAGGTAGCTCATTGTAAGGATCGAAATGCCCAAGAGGGGGGGGGTGAATTGGGCTTTTTCAAATTTTAGAGCAATTTGAAACTTAATGGTTGAGGCCCAATTCCCTATGCGAACTAACTACGCAAGTAAGAGCGTTACGTGCGGAATAGTAAATGCGTATTAGTAAGGGGGTGAGGAGAGAAATGCAAACTCCCGCGGAGACTCGGAGACAAGGCGATTTTTCCCGTGGTTCGGTAAGATCACAAAAATCTACCTACGTCCACGTTGTGGCACCCACCAAAGGGTATAGCCACTCCCAAGTCACCAAGACAAGGGAATCCACTATCTTTCTCCGTTCGCCTTCTCCGGCAAGGTGGAGCTCAAGCCTTGTACAATGGTGATCCTCCGGGCTTCCACAAACGCCTTGGTAAGCTCCGGAGCGATCTCTTCTTCCTCCAACGTTTACAAGGTGAGAGAAGTCACCAAGACACTCTCTCTCACTAGCCTAGAGATTCCAATCACCAAGAATGGACGCACACAAGCTTCTCCCTAGCTAGATATAACCTATAGTTGGAGTACAAGAGGTTTTGAAGTGTGGAAGTGGTAGCTCTTGGTCTTGAATGCTTGAGAATGTGTAGTGAGGCTCTGGTGATCAAGACTTGTCGAAATGGCCGGTTGGAGGGGTATTTATAGCCAGCCCACATGACACGACCCCATTGGTCCTGTCGAGCCAGGATCACGCTGAGGGGTACTGCGTTGCACAGCACCGTATAACACACGTCAAAGGTGCAAAGCGGAAGCGGAAGTTTTATTACATAAACAGTTTTATGAACATGATTACATCAAAATAAGATTAGTCCACACTCGCGGGCGTAGACTAAGCACCAAGTCCACGTTCAGCCCTTGAACGTGTCCTTGCTAGCACACACGCACACTAACTCTGCGGCGTGCACGACTCCCACTCGACGGGGTTCCCCTCCTGGGGTTCCGTCTCCTCTTCGGAAGTCCCTTCCTCATAGAACCCTGCAAAAGCTTCAAACACAAGCAGTGAGCACGAAGGCTCAGCAAGTCTGACCCGTCTCACCTAAACATGGAACTTCTACATGAGGTAGTGGGTTGCATGAGGTAAAAATCATTTGCAAGGACTCGCCTAATTAGTAGAACCTTACTTTCAAGTTTTAGCAGCAGGTTGTGGAGAACCTTACGCGAAGGTACATGAGAGAGCCGCAATCAAACAAGAAACGCATTTCTCTCATGTACTTTGCCCAAAGTTGAAAAGAACTTTAGTTAGCTCTAAGCTACAGCATATCATTAACAATCAATGTCCATCTTTCAATCAGCAACATTTTAACATGTAACTAGCCTGTTCATTCTACGTCACGGTACAGTGAACAAGTGGTACTCACTGACCGCGAGGGACGGCGATTATAATCGATTTACACCTGCAGGGTTACCCGAACAACCCGTCACGTACGCCCGTACTCGATGTTGCCTACAACAACCATCACGGACGCCGTACGCGACTACCTTTCACCCGTTAGCCAAATATTGAACCGGTCCCATCGTCCCGAGCAAGAGGTCCCTGCACGCGCATCTCTGTGCCGCCAGCTGATTTACACCTCGAGCTCTCAACCTACCCTCTGAACGACGGGCAATGCCTCAATACCCAGCTACCCGAGTTACATCAGTTTCCCGGTTCCCATATAGCCGGTAGGTCTTCGGTACTGTTCTAGCTTGTTCAACAGGCCCGCACACGGCTCGGTCCTCAATCGACACAAGCGGAGCTACAGCACACAGGCCCCAAAGTCCTGCTGCCCTTACTCTCCGCTCGGTCTCATTTTCTTGCCATGTGTATCATGTGCTATCTCTACCCGAGCAATGTGCCTCTAGCCTATTCTCGCGAGTAGTTCCAACTACTCGGCTTGTACCGAATCCTACTCTATCCTAGCAATGCAGTGGCTAACGAGGTTTGCAATCCTAAACCCAACCCGTGGTTTTCTTGGTCATGCAATTGGATTTCCAAACAAGACTCTAATGCACAGAATAAAGGAAACAAGTATGTGCTCAAAACAATAAACATTTGTAAAAAGGTTAATGCAAACCGGGGCTTGCCTTGCTGCTCTTGGTCGTAGGCTAGCTGTTCCTCCGGAGTAACGAAGTCTAGGACTTCGGGTTCCTCCTCGACCTTAGTGACTACATAATAAGAACAATGTATGTATTAATGCATTTGTATTAACTTTGAAGTTGTGAAGTCTACCACCCTTGCTAGACAGACCTAATGACTGTGAAACTTTTACTGTGGCTTGGTTACAACCTAAACAAAGACTTGGTCAAGTTTTAGTTGCAGCAAAGCTCATTTGAGCCCTCCACAAATAATTATGTCCTTGACCTTAATTGGAACTCTTAGGGTGTTCTAGGAATTTTCATGAGACAAACTATGACTTTCTGAAAACTAGATTTCCAGAGGGTTCTAATGGAGTTGGTCTCACTTAATTTGGAAGTCTCTAACTAAAGATATGATCTAAACAATTTCAGAGAAAATTCTGAAAATGTTTCTGAACATTTTCTATTTTCTCTGGACCAGTTTCACTAATCACACCATTAGGTGGATTAAATGAGCTCAAATGGATCTGAATTTTTTATGGTAGTTCACGGATATTTTGTTGAATATCTCAGTAAAATTTCAGGATTTTCCTCCAAAGGATTCTCCAGTTAAAATTCCTAACAGTTTAAACTTTAAGGAATTAATTCTGGAGAAATAAGGAATTTCATGGAGTGAAACTTGATTTTCCGGAAAGTACTCAGAGAGCTGAATCCAGCAAAATTTGGTTCACTCAATTTGGAGCTTTCTAGCCAAAGTTATGAGGATTTGAAGTTGGAAGGAAATCTGAAAATCGGGGAAAAGTTTAAACTCGCGCGTGGGCCCAGGGGACACGCGTCGCACGCCTAGGCGATGGCACACCGCGGCCCACAAGGACTTTGCGCGCCAGCACTCCCAATCCCGGCCGCAGCCGGATCCCGATTTAAAATATCGGCCGCTGACAGCTGGGGTCCACCCCCTTCTTCAACCTCGCGACACCCGCGCTCCGCCGCCGAGGGACCTCGCCGGAGAGCTCGCCGCTGGCTGCTGTACAGCTCCAAACTTCTTGATTCTGGCCGCCCCTGCCTACTTTTACTTGGGGAACATGATCCGAGGGTCAGCTGCTCATGACAACGGCCGGAGTATGGTCGGCGACGAGCCGCCATATCGGAGCGACTTCGGCCATGTCGGCTGACTCTCCTAGTACCTCAGCTACTTGGGAAATCGGTCGGGGAGCATCAGTGGACCTCAGAGAAGGTCGACATGAGCTTGAGACAGCTCGGGGAAGGCCCGAAATAGGTCCTCACCGTGCGCCCGATACCCCCCGTTCGTTCCGCCATTAGTAGACCTTGAATTACGCCGGGCACAGAGGTTCTCCGGCCCAGAGTTGTGAAGGCAACTTGTGCGTCACCGTGTCTAGCTCGTGTGGGAGTGGCCTGAGGCCCTCTAATCCTTTCTAGAGCACGAATTAAACAGAATCGTACCCGAAGGTCGTTCTGCACACAGAAAGGGGAAAAGTGGAAATTCGCCGCCGGTGAGCAACCACTCGAGCTGTGGCTCGGGGGTGAGCAGCACCGGTCACCTGCGCGTCCAAGGGTGCCTTGGGTCGGGCGTGACAATGCCCAGGTTGGGCTGTCCACGAGAGCCCGAGGTGCGGCGGTTCCAAGTTCCGAGTTTGATCTTTCGGCACAGCCGATATCACTCGGTTCCAATCGAATTCTAGCAATGGGGAGGATGGAGGAAGGCCTCTAGTACCTTGCTGGGACTCTGGAGTGGAAAGAGGGAGCTGCGATCGGCTTGATCAAGCAGGAGCTCGAGCGGCGGTGATGGCAGCGGAAAGACAGGTCGTGCACGTCGGCAGCTCGGGGAATGGCGACTGAAGCACGCCGGGGAGGAAATAAATAGCCCGGCGGCTGGCCTCCGGCTTGGGGCGCGCAGCAGGAGCTGGCGCCGGCTGCCCCCCTTCGGTGGCGCGCGCGCACAGCAGCCGGGAACCGACTGAACTGTGGTTCAGTAGGTTTGTTTTGAGGCAGAGGCTGACATGTGGGTCCCACCCCTCTTTTAACCTCTGAAATTTACTCCTAACAGCTGTGGTAAACAGTGAACCCCATTCTACCCTTGGTAATTCAAATTATTCACCCAAGAGCCATTTGAGTTGATCAAAGTTCAAAGGAGGTTTGGTTTGAATGAATTTCAGCACAAGTTCAGTTTGAAATTCAAATAAAGTTTGAATTTCTCCCACTTAGCTCATGTCAAGATCAACTCCAAATGGAGCGAAAATTGGTGTGTGAGCTCACAAAAATGTGCTGAGTAAGAATATGCCCCCCACTTTTAAATTCAGTGGATAAAAACAGTTTGAATTTGAATATGGTTTCGAACTGCCCTCTTCCTAACTATACCCAAAATGACCTCAAAAAGGTTTTGAGTTTGGGTGAAACTTGGCATGGACATCCTTAGTAAAGTGTAGGAGTTTTCATATGTCCAGCTCATCTATATCACATGTGGGAAATACCACTTTTGGCAATGTGTGAGTTTGTTCTCTAATGAGCATGTTGATAATTGTTACTTGCTCTTCATTTGTGTTCATCATTCTTGCTCAAATGAGGTGTGTGGTGTGGTGATGAACACTGCAAATGGTTGTCAAAACTGAGGCCCTTACATTCCTCCCCCCTTAAAAGAATCTCGTCCCGAGATTATAAGGTGAAAATGAGAGAGAGGACGGTGGAAAATTACCGGATATGGGACGTGAAAAAGTCGGGGTAGTTAGTGCGAAGGAATTCTTCGCTCTCCCATGTCGCTTCGTCCATGGAGTGATTACTCCATAGAACCTTGTAGAACCACAACACACGGTTGCGTGTGGTTCGGGCCTTTTCATCAATAATCTGCACCGGTTCCTCCCGATAGGTGAGATCCGGTTGCAGTCCTTCAATGTCTTCCAGCTGAACGGTAGTTGATAGCTTGAGACACTTCCTCAGCTGGGAAATGTGAAAGACGTTGTGCACACCGGAAAGTGCTTCTGGTAATTTCAGCCGGTATGCCACTGATCCACATCTTTCGGTAATCTGGAATGGACCGATGAATCGGGGTGCCAACTTTCCTCTCACCCCAAATCTGTTTACGCCCTTCATTGGAGACACTCGTAGGTATACGTGATCTCCAACTTCGAATTGTAATGGGCGCCTTCTCCGGTCCGCATACTGCTTCTGTCGGGATTGAGCGGCTCTTTGGTTCGCTTGAATCAGTCGAACCTTTTCTTCCGCGTCGTTGACAAGGTCAATCCCGAAGGTAACCCTCTCGCCAGACTCACACCAGTTCAGTGGTGTGCGGCATTTTCTCCCGTATAGCGCCTCGTAGGGCGCCATCTTGATGCTGACTTGGTACCCATTGTTATACGAGAACTCGGCTAACGGCAAGTGATCATCCCAATTCTTGCCGTGGTCGATAGCGCAAGCTCGTAGCATGTCTTCTAGAATCTGATTTACCCGCTCAGTTTGTCCATCTGTCTGCGGGTGGTAGGCTGAACTACGGATCAGCTTCGTCCCCAAGACAGCGTGTAGCTGCTCCCAAAAACGGGACACAAATAAAGTGCCCCGGTCCGATATGATGGTACGGGGTATGCCGTATAAGCATAGGATCCGTGAGATGTACAGTTCAGCATACTTCTTGGCGTTGTAGTTGGTGTTGACCGGGATGAAATGGGCAACTTTGGTGAGCCGATCGACGATCACCCACACAGAATCATGTTTCTGTGCGGTGGTGGGTAAACCGACGACGAAATCCATGCTCACGTCCTCCCACTTCCAGGCAGGAATGCCCAGTGGTTGCAGCAGTCCCGGTTTCCGCATGTGGTCTGCCTTCACCCTTCGACATGTATCACACTCGGACACGTACTTTGCAGTCTCTCGTTTCATCCGTGTCCACCAAAACTTTCTTCTGAGTTCTTGATACATCTTGTTGCTGCCGGGGTGAATAGAAAACTTTGATAAGTGAGCCTCATCAAAGATTTTCTTCCGTAACTTCGGGTTTCGGGGTACGACGATTCGGTCCTTGAACCATAGGACGCCGTCTCCGTCCTTCCGGAAACATTTTAATTCCCCACTATCTACACGTCTCCGCAAATGTGACATGCCCTTGTCATTCTTCTGGGCTGCCGCTATCTCTTCACGGATGGTGGGGATCAAAGCTAGGTTGTAGAGAGCTCCATGTGGAATCACATGTAGTGGTGGTTCGCTCTCTTCCCACGGTGTGATGGTCAGATTATTGACGTGTGACTTGCGGCTCAGCGCATCTGCCACAACGTTTGCCTTGCCCGGATGATAATGGATCTCTATTTCGTAATCCTTTATCAGTTCTAACCATCTTCGTTGCCTCATGTTCAGCTCCTTCTGAGTGAATATGTACTTGAGGCTTTTGTGGTCGGTATATAAATGTACGAGGTTACCGAGTAGGTAGTGCCTCCACATCTTTAGTGCAAGTACCACGGCAGCGAGCTCCAAGTCATGAGTTGGATAATTTTGCTCATGGTTCCTAAGCTGCCGTGATCCATACGCGACCACTCTTCGGTCTTGCATCAGCACACATCCGAGCCCAATGCCGGATGCATCGCAGTACACATCGAACGGTTTTGTTGTGTCTGGCTGCGCCAAAACCGGTGCTGATGTTAGGTGCTTGACTAAAGCCTTGAATGCTGCTTCACATGCTGGACTCCAAACATATTTGGTAGCCTTCTTCAGCAGCTCTGTCATTGGCTTGGCAATCTTCGAGAAGTTCGGAATGAACCTCCGATAATATCCCGCGAGTCCGAGGAAACTCCGTACCTCATGAACAGTTCTCGGGGATTTCCAATTCAGCACTTGCGTGATCTTGCTCGGGTCCACAGCGATACCCTCCGCTGAGATGATATGCCCGAGGAAAGGCACTTGCGATATCCAAAACTCGCATTTGCTGAATTTTGCGTATAACTTGTGATCCCGCAGCCGTTGCAAGACTATACGCAAATGTTTCTTGTGATCTTCCTCCGACTTGGAGTATACTAGGATGTCATCGATGAAGACCACGACAGACTTGTCCAGCTCCGGCATGAACACCGAGTTCATTAAGTACATGAAGTGAGCTGGAGCATTGGTGAGGCCGAAGGACATGACCAGGTACTCATAAAGTCCGTACCTTGTCGAGAAAGCTGTATTTGGAATGTCCTCCGCCCTTATCTTAATCTGATGGTACCCGGATCTTAAATCCATCTTGGAAAAGATCTTTGCTTCGACCAACTGATCAAACAACATGTCGATCCGTGGCAACGGGTACTTGTTCTTGATGGTTACGGCATTTAATGGACGGTAGTCCACGCAAAGCCGTAGCGTCTCATCCTTCTTCTTGACAAATAATGCCGAACAGCCCCATGGCGAGGAGCTCGGCCTAATAAAACCCTTCTCCAGAAGGTCCGTGAGCTGAGTCTTCAGTTCAGCCAACTCCTTGGGCGCCATCTTGTACGGCCTTCGGGATATTGGCATGGTTCCCGGTGCAAGTTCAATCTTGAACTCCACCTCTCTATCGGGTGGCATCCCCGGCAAATCGTCCGGGAACACATCCGGGAACTCTCGGACCACTGGAATGTCTTCCAATCTGATGGTTGTGGCTTGATAGACACTTGGAAGTTTTATTTCTGGACTGTCCAGAAATAATGAGTGAGAACCGTGCACCTCTGAGTTTAAGTGCACGACTCGAAGGACGGTGTCTAAAACAGCGCCGTGGCGGGTTAACCACGACATCCCTAGGATGACATCGACCTTCTGTCCCTCTAAGATAATGAGAGACGTGGGGTACACTCTACCCGCTAAGCATAATGGTGCTTTGGAGACCATTACGCTTGCTGAAATCTTCCCACCCGGTGAACAAATTAGATATGGACTATCGGTGGGTAGTATTGGCAAGCTGTGTTTAGCAATGAAAGCTTGGCTAATAAAATTATGCGTGGCGCCTGAATCAAATAGTACTATAGCGGGATGCTGGTGGAGTTGGAACATACCCGCAAGGATTGGCTCGCCCTCCGGCACGTCCTCAATGGTAAGCTGGTGGACAGTGCCGGGCCTAGGGTTTGCCCGCCGCGCATTAGTAGGGTTCCGGGGTTGATTCCTTCCCGGAAACTGTGGTGCCACTCCGCCGCCTTGCCTCTCCGGGCAACTGCTCGCGAAGTGTCCTGGACGACCACACTTGTAACAAGTGGCCGCTGCTGGTGGAGTACTCGGGGGACGAAAGCCCGGCATGCGTTGCGGAGGTGCAAACGCACGCGGCATCGCCCGCTGCTGCTGCTGTTGTTGCGGTGGTACTGGCAGTGCCGGCCGGAATGCCGGTGAAGAGTACGGTCGACTGCGGAACGGCATCGACCGCTGTGGTGGTTGCCAGCGTGGACCTGATGGTGGGCGATTCACCATCCGAAACTTCTGAGAAGGACCACCTCCTTCTCCACTGCTCTGCGGCGCGCTTCGCTTTCGCTCTGCCGCCGCCAACTCCTTGCTGGAGTCCTCCTGAACAATCGCAGCATCAATTATGTCGTTGAGGCTGCCGCGATTGAACATCGCCAGCTTGTCCTTCAGGAGCGGGTTAAGCCCCTGGTAAAAGTGGTCCTGCCGCTTCTCGTCCGTATCTGCGTGATACGACGCGTAGAGCGCGAGATCGTTGAACGCCCTGGAATATTCCAGCGCGTTTCGGCTCCCTTGTTGCAGGTGTAGGAACTCCTGCGTCTTCCTCTTCATCAAGCCGGGCGGTATATGATAGGCCCTGAAGGCCGTCCGGAACTCCGCCCAGGTCATCACTCGGTCGGTGGGCTGTGAAGCACAGAAGTTGGCCCACCACGCGCTCGCGGATCCTTGGAGCTGCTGGACCGCGAACTGAGTCTTGCGCTGCTCGCTGATTTGGAGCAGCCCGAACTTCATCTCTATGGCGCGGAGCCAGTTGTCCGCGTCAAGTGGTTCATCCGCCCTTGAGAATATAGGGGGATGAGTCGCCAGGAAGTCGGAGTAGGAGCTCTGTTGGCGCTCCTCACGATCTTGACGTCTCTCTGGGCGAGACGTATTCGCAATTAACGTTTGCAGCAGCTCTGTGTGCTGCTGATGTGAACCCGCCATTGCCGCGACAATGTCGGCCAATGTAACCGTTGGCAGTGGCGGTGGCGGTGTTTGCTGTTGCTGTTGCTGCTGCTGTCCCGAGGAGTCCTCGGGAGGTGGTTGGGAGGTCTCTCCCCCTTGGCTAGTACCTCCAACATCAGGGTTGGCACGAGTACGCGTCATTCTGAAATTCAACACAGCAGCAATTAGCACATGTCTTACTCAAAATTCCATAAACAGCAGTAGTATTGAAGCGACGCATGATTATCTTGCACAACCTTCACATATATTGATAAAGCATAAACTTTATACAAGATACATTATTCTCGGATCTCCGAGAAGTCGTGCTCATGTCGTCACTACCTATACATACGCTACTGTCTACACGACATGTCACCGATTACAAAAGTTGGGTTACGCTACCCTAGCTGCCCTACTTGGCAACCGTAACCCCCTACTCGGAGTAGAACTCAACCTCCTGTGGGTCGTCCTCCTCCGGTACTTCTGCTGGTGGCTCTGGATCTACCACCTCTTCTCCCATTCCAGGTTCTCCCATTGCTGGAAGACCCAAGACCACCGGTATGCCTAACACCGGGGGCACGAGGTCCTGCAATGCATGCACCTCGTCCATAGCCTGGTTGTAGTCCTCTTCCCAGCCTTGTCCTTCCTCAATAGCGTCGTCCCGCTCTTGAGCAAGGTCCTCATTCTGCTGGGTTAGGGTCTGCACCAGCTCTTGCAACGCCGCGATGTCAACACGGCTCTTCTTCTTTGCCTTCTTCAGACGACGCAACTGATTGTGTTGTTCATTCAGTCGCTTGATCGTCGGAAGGAGCACATTGCGGAGTGCACTGTGAGCACTCTCAAAATGATCTCCACGGCTGGTGCTCTCCTTGAGCTTGGTGGCGAGATGCTCCGTATGAACAGCTTGGCTGTTCATCACAGCGTTTCCCGCCCTCATTTGGAGACTGAGATTTGCCTCCGCGGGGTTGTACCTTGGGCAACTCGGGTCTGTTGCCTCCAGGTACCTCTCTTCCCACACATGCTGAGCTCGTCCCTCCACCGGAACGAGTGCGTATGGAGTTCCCTCCATAGCCTGCACGTGTAGTTGGCAGAAACGTGACATAGTGTCACGGGCTGCCACTTGCCACATCCCTTCCGGTTGTCTTCCTCTCACCGTGACGGTGAATGGCACCCAACCGGGTGGCGTAGGCCCTGCAGGAACCTCGACATGGATCGTCCATGTCTTGTTCCCCTCTTCGCCTTCTTCCTTGGCGAAGTATTGCGGCATCTGGTTATACCCGAAATATTGGAGCATTTGCCACAATGCTTCCGGGTAGCCGCTACGGTCAGAACAGTGGGAAACTACCCACCCGTTCTCCAACCGTTTATCTGCTGCCATCTGTAAAAATATATTTGAGAAAGGTCAAATATTTATTTAACAGTGAACCATTGAGTTATAACATAAGATATGTCATTGAACCCATAACACTTGGAAACATAGTTCAAATTTTTAAACAAATTTGACTGCTGATCTGCTGTTACCATGACAGCCCTGACCCGTTTCCATAACAATCTGATTTAGGCCAGAATAAGAGCAAAACCAGTTCTGGAGCTCAACATCAAAGTTAAAGTTAACTTCAATAGCTTTCCATAAAGTATTTGGTTGGCCTAAGATCTGTCCTGGTTCAAAAGTTATGAGACGTCAAAGTTAGCAGAATTTCTGGGAACAATTGGACAGCACCTCCCTGCCTTAGGTACTGATTTAATCCAAGAATCCCAGTTAATTCTGTTCCTAATCTGACAAAACTTTCTGTTACAAAGTTGTAACCCATCTCATAAGGTTTCCAGAACTACCTCATTTCTTATTTTTGGATTTTTAAGCAGGAAGTTATGCTTAATTTACAGAGAGTTTACAGAGAGTCTTTGCTCTGTCCTGTTTTCTGGACAGTTTCAACTCTACTGCATTTTTCGAGTGGTTAAGGGATGAAACACCTCTGGACCTCAACAGAAGAGTTGTAAAGCTCTTCCAATGCTTTCCAGAAATGTATCATACGACCCCAACCCCGAAAGAACTCAACCTCTAACCTCTGATTAACTTCAGCCTCGATTCAGCTGAAAACAGAGTGCTCTGTCCCTAACATCCTATAAGTTGAAAACTTGTTAACTTTGAATATCCTGTACAAGGGGAGGAGTTACATCAATTTTACTACTTTGGATCAAAAACCTTCAAATTTTTAGATGAAGTTGTTCATTTAGTTGGGTGCGACGTCGATGCGTCACCAGCTTATGTCGGTACTACGTCCTCACAAAGGAAAAACCTATACCGGACTTAGCCGGCTTCGTTATTTCAGTGGCACTACTCGTCACTCGCACACGGATGCTACACGTCTACCGTTTCGTGGTAAGGCTACCTGCAGAAACTCAAACAATCATCAGACTCGGCTGCACACCGAGCCTGGAATACATACAGTTAGTACACCCGGCCGTCATCACCCGCCCGGATGTTCTCAAGCCAACCACGCCTTGAGTTGCGTGTTCACGTTTCAGACCACGTGACGGGGTCTCCCATGTTGCACCACGCACGCCAGGGACAGACGTTGCTCGAATACCCCAAACGACATGAAGAGTCGTAGAGGATACCAAAGCGGGTCGGGTTACCTGCCACCCGTGGGGCTCCACCCTTCAGCTTGTGCGCACTGGTGGACAGCGCTTACGTGCACCCCCCAAGACATGAACGTCCCGAGATGCACGATTTTCCGACATAACAAATAGGTTAATATGCCACTTTCTATATGCTAATAACATCCTTATACGGGCTACTAAATCGTTCCTCACTGGATTTTTGAAAAAGAAGACCTTTGTACTGTGTTAAACCTCAAGCGGGCTCTGATACCACGCTGACACGACCCCATTGGTCCTGTCGAGCCAGGATCACGCTGAGGGGTACTGCGTTGCACAGCACCGTATAACACATGTCAAAGGTGCAAAGCGGAAGCGGAAGTTTTATTACATAAACAGTTTTATGAACATGATTACATCAAAATAAGTTTAGTCCACACTTGCGGGCGTAGACTAAGCACCAAGTCCACGTTCAGCCCTTGAACGTGTCCTTGCTAGCACACACGCACACTAACTCTGCGGCGTGCACGACTCCCACTCGACGGGGTTCCCCTCCTGGGGTTCCGTCTCCTCTTCGGGAGTCCCTTCCTCATAGAACCCTACAAAAGCTTCAAACACAAGCAGTGAGCACGAAGGCTCAGCAAGTCTGACCCGTCTCACCTAAACATGGAACTTCTACATGAGGTAGTGGGTTGCATGAGGTAAAAATCATTTGCAAGGACTCGCCTAATTAGTAGAACCTTACTTTCAAGTTTTAGCAGCAGGTGTGGAGAACCTTACGCGAAGGTACATGAGAGAGCCGGAATCAAACAAGAAACGCATTTCTCTCATGTACTTTGCCCAAAGTTGAAAAGAACTTTAGTTAGCTCTAAGCTACAGCATATCATTAACAATCAATGTCCATCTTTCAATCAGCAACATTTTAACATGTAACTAGCCTGTTCATTCTACGTCACGGTACAGTGAACAAGTGGTACTCACTGACCGCGAGGGACGGCGATTATAATCGATTTACACCTGCAGGGTTACCCGAACAACCCGTCACGTACGCCCGTACTCGATGTTGCCTACAACAACCATCACGGACGCCGTACGCGACTACCTTTCACCCGTTAGCCAAATATTGAACCGGTCCCATCGTCCCGAGCAAGAGGTCCCTGCACGCGCATCTCTGTGCCGCCAGCTGATTTACACCTCGAGCTCTCAACCTACCCTCTGAACGACGGGCAATGCCTCAATACCCAGCTACCCGAGTTACATCAGTTTCCCGGTTCCCATATAGCCGGTAGGTCTTCGGTACTGTTCTAGCTTGTTCAACAGGCCCGCACACGGCTCGGTCCTCAATCGACACAAGCGGAGCTACAGCACACAGGCCCCAAAGTCCTGCTGCCCTTACTCTCCGCTCGGTCTCATTTTCTTGCCATGTGTATCATGTGCTATCTCTACCCGAGCAATGTGCCTCTAGCCTATTCTCGCGAGTAGTTCCAACTACTCGGCTTGTACCGAATCCTACTCTATCCTAGCAATGCAGTGGCTAACGAGGTTTGCAATCCTAAACCCAACCCGTGGTTTTCTTGGTCATGCAATTGGATTTCCAAACAAGACTCTAATGCACAGAATAAAGGAAACAAGTATGTGCTCAAAACAATAAACATTTGTAAAAAGGTTAATGCAAACCGGGGTTTGCCTTGCTGCTCTTGGTCGTAGGCTAGCTGTTCCTCCGGAGTAACGAAGTCTAGGACTTCGGGTTCCTCCTCGACCTTAGCGACTACATAATAAGAACAATGTATGTATTAATGCATTTGTATTAACTTTGAAGTTGTGAAGTCTACAACCCTTGCTAGACAGACCTAATGACTGTGAAACTTTTACTGTGGCTTGGTTACAACCTAAACAAAGACTTGGTCAAGTTTTAGTTGCAGCAAAGCTCATTTGAGCCCTCCACAAATAATTATGTCCTTGACCTTAATTGGAACTCTTAGGGTGTTCTAGGATTTTTCATGAGACAAACTATGACTTTCTGAAAACTAGATTTCCAGAGGGTTCTAATGGAGTTGGTCTCACTTAATTTGGAAGTCTCTAACTAAAGATATGAGCTAAACAATTTCAGAGAAAATTCTGAAAATGTTTCTGAACATTTTCTATTTTCTCTGGACCAGTTTCACTAATCACACCATTAGGTGGATTAAATGAGCTCAAATGGATCTGAAATTTTTATGGTAGTTCACGGATATTTTGGTGAATATCTCAGTAAAATTTCAGGATTTTCCTCCAAAGGATTCTCCAGTTAAAATTCCTAACAGTTTAAACTTTAAGGAATTAATTCTGGAGAAATAAGGAATTTCATGGAGTGAAACTTGATTTTCTGGAAAGTACTCAGAGAGCTGAATCCAGCAAAATTTGGTTCACTCAATTTGGAGCTTTCTAGCCAAAGTTATGAGGATTTGAAGTTTGAAGGAAATCTGAAAATCGGGGAAAAGTTTAAACTCGCGCGGGGGCCCAGGGGACACGCGTCGCACGCCTAGGCGATGGCACACCGCGGCCCACAAGGACTTTGCGCGCCAGCACTCCCGATCCCGGCCGCAGCCGGATCCCGATTTAAAATATCGGCCGCTGACAGCTGGGGTCCACCCCCTTCTTCAACCTCGCGATACCCGCGCTCCGCCGCCGAGGGACCTCGCCGGAGAGCTTGCCGCTGGCTGCTGTACAGCTCCAAACTTCTTGATTCTGGCCGCCCCTGCCTACTTTTACTTGGGGAACATGATCCGAGGGTCAGCTGCTCATGACAACGGCCGGAGTATGGTCGGCGACGAGCCGCCATATCGGAGCGACTTCGGCCATGTCGGCTGACTCTCCTAGTACCTCAGCTACTTGGGAAATCGGTCGGGGAGCATCAGTGGACCTCAGAGAAGGTCGACATGAGCTTGAGACAGCTCAGGGAAGGCCCGAAATAGGTCCTCACCATGCGCCCGATACCCCCCGTTCGTTCCGCCATTAGTAGACCTTGAATTACGCCGGGCACAGAGGTTCTCCGGCCCAGAGTTGTGAAGGCAACTTGTGCGTCACCGTGTCTAGCTCGTGTGGGAGTGGCCTGAGGCCCTCTAATCCTTTCTAGAGCACGAATTAAACAGAATCGTACCCGAAGGTCGTTCTGCACACAGAAAGGGGAAAAGTGGAAATTCGCCGCCGGTGAGCAACCACTCGAGCTGTGGCTCGGGGGTGAGCAGCACCGGTCACCTGCGCGTCCAAGGGTGCCTTGGGTCGGGCGTGACAATGCCCAGGTTGGGCTGTCCACGAGAGCCCGAGGTGCGGCGGTTCCAAGTTCTGAGTTTGATCTTTCGGCACAGCCGATATCACTCGGTTCCAATCGAATTCTAGCAATGGGGAGGATGGAGGAAGGCCTCTAGTACCTTGCTGGGACTCTGGAGTGGAAAGAGGGAGCTGCGATCGGCTTGATCAAGCAGGAGCTCGAGCTGCGGTGATGGCAGCGGAAAGACAGGTCGTGCACGTCGGCAGCTCGGGGAATGGCGACTGAAGCACGCCGGGGAGGAAATAAATAGCCCGGCGGCTGGCCTCCGGCTTGGGGCGCGCAGCAGGAGCTGGCACCGGCTGCCCCCCTTCGGTGGCGCGCGCGCACAGCAGCCGGGAACCGACTGAACTGTGGTTCAGTCGGTTTGTTTTGAGGCAGAGGCTGACATGTGGGTCCCACCCCTCTTTTAACCTCTGAAATTTACTCCTAACACTGTGGTAAACAGTGAACCCCATTCTACCCTTGGTAATTCAAATTATTCACCCAAGAGCCATTTGAGTTGATCAAAGTTCAAAGGAGGTTTGGTTTGAATGAATTTCAGCACAAGTTCAGTTTGAAATTCAAATAAAGTTTGAATTTCTCCCACTTAGCTCATGTCAAGATCAACTCCAAATGGAGCGAAAATTGGTGTGTGAGCTCACAAAAATGTGCTGAGTAAGAATATGCCCCCCACTTTTAAATTCAGTGGATAAAAACAGTTTGAATTTGAATATGGTTTCAAACTGCCCTCTTCCTAACTATACCCAAAATGACCTCAAAAAGGTTTTGAGTTTGGGTGAAACTTGGCATGGACATCCTTAGTAAAGTTTAGGAGTTTTCATATGTCCAGCTCATCTATATCACATGTGGGAAATACCACTTTTGGCAATGTGTGAGTTTGTTCTCTAATGAGCATGTTGATAATTGTTACTTGCTCTTCATTTGTGTTCATCATTCTTGCTCAAATGAGGTGTGTGGTGTGGTGATGAACACTGCAAATGGTTGTCAAAACTGAGGCCCTTACACCACACGAGATAGCCGTTGGAAAAGTAGGCAGAATTTTTCAGTGAACATCGGATCCTCCGATGCACCCCTTTATATGAGCATCGGTCGAATTCCAAATTAGTTGATGTCATGTGTCAGATGTGACCGTTGGATATAACCGTTGGATCTTTTAATCGACTGATGTTACTTCAACTCATCATCGGATGATCCGGTGAGTTGATCTTCAGAATTGGTTCAGAAATAATGTCTCGGTTGAAATTGACCGATGTACACTTACTTCATCATCGGATGATCTGGTGTGTACTTCTTCAGAATAACTCAGATATCATCCTTCTGTTGAAATCAACCGACGTGCCACTTCCTTCACATCGGATGATCCGGTGTGTACTGGACTCTGAGGTCTTCTTCTTCTGCTAACTCAAACTCGACCGATGTAGTTATTTTGCAAGACATCGGATGATCCGGTGAGTGCAACTTGTTTGCTTCGAGTTGTTTTGAGTTGATCTTTTGGAATCTTCTTGAGCGACCTCTTTGACACTTGTTTGAAATGATATTATGATGAAGTGTAAGCTTCTTGTGTTGCCAATTTTGATAGAATAGAGTCGTTGTATGAGTTTTTCATTTAGTTTTCATGAGTATCAAATAACCCCTTAGAATAGATCGTTGAGGGGTCTCCATTTGTATCCAATGAGCAGTAGATGGTGTGAATAGATAGTTCATTAACGTTTGATGCGATATACGTGAAACCTCGCATCCACAAACTCATTAGTAATAACGAACGGTTGTCATTAATCACCGAAACCATACCTCACGGGGGCCTAGATGCTTTCAATCTCCCTCTTTTTGGTGATTGATGACAACACAACGAGTAGAGCATAGAATTAATAGAATTAAAACGCAATGCTCAAAAAGGAATATAACAAGTACAAATTGCAACACAAGTGGCTCGAAGGCTCAAATAATAAACAATAAAGCGTAAGAGCACAAAGTAGCACCCGGAGTACAATAATAATAAGTAGCAAAAGGATAGACACTCCCCCTAAAACTGAGCTAACCCTCCCCCTGACTCTAACTCTTCTCCCCCTTTGGCATCAAGACACCAAAAAGAGAAGTCGAGTGCCTACGACTCAGGCGCGCTCCTGGCGATGGTGAAGCGGTCGGCGTCGACGGTGCTGTCGCCGGAGCTGCTGGAGGTGGAGGTCGCTGGTGCTGGAGCTGGAGCGGGGGGAGCTGGAGCTGGAGCTGGAGCGGGGGGAGCTGGAGCTGCTGGGGGATCTGCTGAGACGGCTGGCGCTGGTGGAGAAGGTACTGCCAGAGGAGGTGAGGACTGGAACGACGTCGGCGGCAGTACTGGAGCTGGTGCCAGTGGGGGTGCACCTGGAGCCTGACTGAGTCCCAAGTGCTGAGGTGGAAGGGCGACTCCCGTCTGCTGGTAGAGGTTGGTGACCAACCCCAGGATGCCCAACAACATCTGCTGAGTCTGCTGCTGCTGGTCCAGAGTGCGTCGCGTCATCTGGTCGACAAGGTTGGTGAACCTATCGGTGTCCTCTTGCCTCTGATGGGCGATCTCCAGCTGCATCTCCTGCTGCTGCCTCTTAAGCTGCTCCTGTCGATCTGCCTGCTGCTCCTGCTGCTGAGCCATCCGCTGAAGTAAGGCAGTGAGCTCTGACGGCTGAGTCACCTGAGCCTCTGACACTGGAGGAGGTGTAGGTGGTGGAGCTGCTGAGCCTCCTACCTCTGCGTCGTGCTGCCTCGGTGAGGGAGGAGCAGGAGGGAGGTACTCCTCGACACTGTCGCTGGTGTCGCTGTCCGACCATATGTGCTATAGGTTTCCTCCCTGAGCCTCTGCCTGTGCCAGCTCTGCGTCCTCCTGAGTCAGCTCTGCCCAGTCCTCCTCTGACAGTCTGGCTCGAACCTCACGCTCGACTGGACGGCCAAGGCGGCGGTCTCCTGGAGTGGGGACTCGGTAGTGACTGAACCGGGTCACGTGCATCTCCGTCAGCTGAGAGATTCCTGGAGTGTCCTCTGGAACCAACTGGTGGAGAAGGTGACAGATCCAGTGACCGAAGACCAACTGTCGCAGCATCCCAACTCCGTCAGTGATCACGTCCTCCATCTCGCAGATTAGAATATCTACGATGTCGAACTCCATCCCGTTCATCACATAGAACAGGATGGTCTGCTGAAGGCTCGTGAAGCCCTCCAAGTAGCCAGACCTCGGTAGTAGAGTACGCCTGAGGACGTGGTGAACTGTCCGAGCTGCTGGGGTGAGAAGTGCTGGCACCCTCGGCTGGTCAGGAGTGAACGGCTGAGTGAACAGACCTCTGATCTCCTCGAAGGGCGGTGCCACCCCTCCAGTCAGTGGCCTCCTCGGCGGGTCTGCGTCTCCGTAGACTATCTGGTGCAGGCACGTAGTAGAGAGCTCCACACCAAGCAGTCTGCCCAACAGGTCTCGAGATACGTCGTGGATCCGCCCCATGAACATGAAGTGAATCGAGCGACGGCCCTCAGAGACGTAGAGTGTCGCGTAGAACACCCTGACCCACTCCTCAACGTACGCACTCCTCTGGTGCGAGAGCAGGTCCACAAGTCCTCTGTATCTCTCAAAAAGTGGCCTGATCCCGTGTCCTGCTGCCACTGCAAGCTGATCCCAGTCGATGCTGTTGTGATGGAAGAGCTTGTGGCCCCGACGCCTGTAAGTCTCGTACAGGGACGCCTGTGTCAGGGTCCAGAAGCGGGAGTCAACTCGAGCGTCCCTAGGCCGCGGGAACCACTCCTCAATCAACGCTGACCATCTGAGCTTCTTCAGTTGCCTTGCCTTCATCTTCCTGTAGTCGGTGAGTCTGACATCTTCGGCAACTCGGACTGCTGTGTCCATTAGGTGGATGGCCCTTTCGGCCTCTCTGTCCTCGGCGCGGTCAGCCGCAGAGGGACGCCGACTCGCCGTAGGAGTCTGTCCACCTCCACGAGTCCTCGGGGTGCGCCGGCGGATGAGAGGCGGCACCTCGGTCTCCTCCTCGTCGGAGCCCTCGGGAGGCACCGGCTGGATCGGAGGCTGCTCCTGCCTCTGCCGGGACTCGCGGATCCGTAGGGAACCGCGATGGCCGCGCTCACGCTCCTCGGCGGCGTGAGCGGCCAACTCCGCACGACGAGCGTCCTTGGACATCTTGCGCTTCTTCGCGGCGGGCTCCTCAATTGCCTTTCCCTTTCCTTTGCGATCGCGACCCATCTTAGCGACGAACTGCGAAGCACGACGAGACCCTAGCGGAGAGGGTGATGCGAGCCGGCGGCGAGTGGTGGAGGGGAGACGGCGAGAGAGGCGCGGCGGTGCGGTGGAACAGCAGCGGCACGCTCGGGAGAGGCGGCGGCGCGGGCACGGACGGCGCCTAGGCGGCCGAAAGGTGGCGGTGGCGGCCCCTGGGAGGAGGCGGCGGCGCGGGAGAGGCAGCGGCGGCTGTGCCTGGAAGGCGGCGGCGGCTGGGAGGCGGCGCGCGCGGGAGGCGGCGTGCGCGGGAGAGGCGGCGGCGGCGGCGGCGCCTGGGAGCCGGCGGCGGCGGCTGGGAGGCGGCGGTAGCGACTGGGAGGCGGCGGCGGCGACAGGGAGGCGGCGCGCGTGGGAGAGGCGGCGGCGAGGGCGTCGGGCGGCGGCGGAGGTCGGGAAAGAAGAAGAAGAAAAAAGAAGGGCGGCCGAGCCGCTTTTTAAACCGTACGGGCAAACCCTAGCCGCGCACAAAGCACCGGATGGACCGATGATCATCGGAGGATGCATCGGTCGAGTTCAACAGAGAGTTGTTCCAAAAACTCTCTTTGAACACCGGATGAGCCGACGTTGAGGTGTCGATCATCGGTCGATTTCTGCAGGGCACCAGAAAACTGAACACCGGATGCTCCGATGTCTTCTGAAATGAACTCATCAGTTGATTTGTGACATCTGACTTAATCTGAGCACTGAACTGAAGCACCAATTGATCCGATGATCTGCTGGCCCTAGCATCGGATAATCCGATGACTATAGAAAACCTAAGACTGCCCATATGTGTCCTTGGACTTAAACACACAAATATAAGGATGGGTCCTAGGACTTTTTGGGCAACTCCTAACGTCTAATAGAAGGCTTCAAATATATTGCCACATATTGGCTAAGCCCTTAAGCAAAGAGAACACACAAGGTTAGGAGGGAAACTACGAAAATGTAAGACCCATGCTTTGTGAGCTAGAGTATGGAAAACTTCTATCTCTTTAAAGCATGTACCTTTAGAATTTTGCTCTATCCACATCCTATGAGTTGAGATATTGCATTTTGAACAAGTCTCCTTCTCATGATGCGGGTTCCCCTTTGTGACAATCTACCGTATGCAATGCCAAACAAAATAATGCAAGATATTAAATGAGTGCAAGTCTATATGGCAGGGATCATGCAAGGCGTAATGTAAATCTATCTTGCCAAGTTTAAACCTGCCAAAGGCTTCCTCAGGGAAAACTATTTCTAGCTTGCCCCTATCCTTTGGGAGTTAGACAAGACCTATTTGGTATGCAACCTTACATGAACATGGCAACTTACATGACGTTAGATGCATCTAGCACACTTAGTTCACTTCTAAGTCTAGAAAAAGTTTTCTCATCAAGTGGTTTAGTGAAGATATCCGCCAATTGTTCTTCGGACCTAACACTTTGCAAAGAGATGTCTCCTTTAGCCTCATGGTCCCGCAAGAAGTGATGGCGAATATCAATGTGCTTAGTGCGGGAGTGCTGAACGGGGTTTTTGGCTATCTTAACCGCACTTTCATTGTCACAAAGGAGAGGCACACAATCAAACTTAATTCCAAAATCCAAGAGGGTTTGCTTCATATATAGAATTTGGGCACAACATGCACCTGCCGCTATATACTCTGCCTCCGCGGTGGACAAAGCCACGGAGTTTTGCTTTTTGCTCGACCAAGATACTAGGGAACGCCCAAGTAAGTGGCACCCACCGGAGGTACTCTTGCGATCCACACGGCATCCGGCAAAGTCCGAATCCGAGTAACCCAAGAGATGGAAACTAGCGTTCTTGGGGTACCACAAACCTACACTTGGGGTATGCTTGAGATACCTAAGTATCCTAAAGACCGCCTTACGATGCGATTCTTTAGGTGCCGCTTGAAAGCGAGCACACAAGCACACACTAAACATGATATCGGGGCTAGATGCGGTAAGATATAACAATGAACCAATCATGGAACGGTAATGAGATTGATCAATAGGTTTACCGTCCATGTCCGCGTCGAGATGACAATTTGTCGCCATTGGAGTACTTCTTGAGCTACAATATTCCATTTCAAACTTCTTCAAGAGGTCTTTGGTGTACTTTTCTTGGTAGATGAAAGTCCCCTCTTGAAGTTGCTTGATTTGAAATCCTAGGAAGAAATTGAGTTCTCCAATCATTGACATCTCGAACTCCCTAGACATCATGGTGCCAAACTCAAGGCTAAGAGATTTGTTAGTTGAGCCAAAAATAATGTCATCAACGTAAATTTGACAAAAAAATAAATCTCCGTTGATGTCCTTGGTGAAAAGTGTGGTATCCACCCTCCCGGTCTTGAATCCTTGCATGACTAGGAAATCCCTTAGACGTTCATACCATGCCCTAGGTGCTTGCTTGAGCCCGTAGAGCGCCTTGTGTAACCTATACACATGGTTAGGATTCCTCGGATCTTCAAACCCGGGAGGTTGCTCAACGAAAACAAGCTCGTTAATATAACCATTGAGGAAGGCACTTTTCACATCCATTTGATAAAGCATAATATTGTGATGTGAAGCAAAAGCAAGGAGTATGCGAATAGCTTCTAACCGTGCGACCGGGGCGAATGTCTCTCCAAAATCTAGTCCTTCAACTTGTGAAAAACCCTTGGCCACAAGCCTTGCC
Source organism: Neostapfia colusana (assembly GCA_030760725.1). Lineage (NCBI taxonomy): Eukaryota > Viridiplantae > Streptophyta > Magnoliopsida > Poales > Poaceae > Neostapfia > Neostapfia colusana. Next base: position 94,370,840 of record JASWHV010000003.1, read on the forward strand.
TTGTTGCGGACCACCACGCCATTCTCGTCTTGCTTGTTGCGGTACACCCACTTCGTTCCGATGACGTTCTTGTTCTTAGGTCGCTCCTCCAATACCCAAACTTCATTGCGGGTGAAGTTGTTGAGTTCTTCTTGCATAGCCATCACCCAATTGGGATCTTGGAGTGCTTCCTCAATATTTGTGGGTTCTACACACGAAACAAAAGAGTAGTGCTCACAAAATGAAGCAACATGGCGAGAACGAGTACTTACTCCCCGTGACGGACTTCCGATGATTTGATCCATCGGATGTGCCTTGGAGATGCGCCCATGCCTCATAAGAGGTTGTGAGGCACTTGGCGGTGGTGAGGCATCTCGCTCGTCTTGTGGTTGGACTTGCCCTTGGACTTCTTCTTCTTCTTGGTGTTGTGTGGCATGTGAATCTTGCATTGGCAATGGATCATCTTTCTCTTCTTCTTCATCAATTTGAGGCGCCATGGAGGTGTTGATGTTGGAACTTGAAGCTCCCCCTTGATCATGGCTCTCCTCAACTTCGGGCTTGATGTCTCCTATGGTCATGTTCTTCATAGCTTCTCGTAGAGGCTCATCATCTATATCATCATGACCAAAACTCTCCTCTTGGGAGCCATTAGTCTCATCAAACTCAACATCACAACTTTCTTCAACTAACCCGGAGGTTTGGTTGAATACTCGATATGCTTTTGAGTTTGACGAATAACCAAGAAAGATACCAACATCACACCTTCTTTCAAACTTACCGAGTCTTTTCTTGCGGTAGATGTAGCACTTGCACCCGAAGACTCGGAAGTAGGAGATGTTGGGCTTTCTCCCAATGAGGAGCTCATATGGGGTCTTTTGAAGTAGTCGATGAAGATAGACCCTATTTGCGGCATGGCACGCCGTGTTGATTGCTTCGGCCCAAAACTTCTCCGACGTGCCATAGTCATCAAGCATTGCTCTTGCAAGGGTGATGAGAGTCTTGTTCTTCCTTTCAACGACACCATTTTGTTGAGGGGTGTATGTAGCCGAAAACTCGTGCTTCACGCCTTCACGATCACACCACTCCCCAATGTTGTAGTTCTTGAACTCGGTGCCGTTGTCACTCCGGACCTTGATGATGGGAAGTTGAAATTCCCTTTGAGCTCGTTTAGCGAAGGTCTTGAAGATTTCCGGAGTTTCACCCTTGTCACCTAAAAATAATGTCCAAGCATAGCGAGAGTAGTCATCAACAATAACAAGACAATAGAGGTTACCGCCAAGACTTTGGTATGTGGATGGTCCGAAGAGGTCCATGTGAAGTAGTTCAAGTGGCTTGGAGGTTGACACCATTGTCTTCATCGGATGGTGTGAGGCAACTTGCTTCCCGTCTTGACACGCGCTACAAAGCTTGTTCTTCTCAAAAGTGACATCCTTCACGCTGGTCACCATCCCAAGCTTGAATGACTTCTTGAGCTTGCTCATCCCAATGTGAGCAATGCGCCGATGCCAAAGCCATCCCAAACTTGTCTTGGTGAAAAGACAAGTAGTCAAGCTAGCATCCTTGTTGGAGAAGTCCACCAAGTAAAGATGTCCATGCCGAAAACCTTTGAATATTAGTTCTTTGCTTGATTCACTAGTCACCATAACACCATTCTTGTCAAATGTGCACGTTAGTCCAAGATCACATAATTGTGCAATAGAGAGTAAATTGAAACTAAGAGACTTAACGTAGAGCACATTGGAGATAGACAAATCATGAGAAATAGCAATTTTACCCAAACCAATTACCTTCCCCTTTGAGTTATCACCAAAGGTGACTTGTTCATGATTGCCGGGGTTCTCTATGGAGGTGAACATACCATCATTGCCGGTCATATGTTGAGTGCACCCACTATCGAGTACCCAATGCTTTCCTCCGGCTTTGTAGTTCACCTACACACATGAAGTTAGTTTTTGTGTTTAGGAACCCAAGCCAACTTAGGTCCTTGTATGTGTGATACAAGTGATTTTGGGACCCAAAGTTGCTTGGGGAGCTTGCCCTTCATGCCCTTGATGTCTTTGCCGATGAACCTTGCCTTCACCTTTCCACCTACTTTGCTCAATAGATAGTGATAATCATTGAAAGTAGATTTGTAGTTAGAAGGCAGTTTGGGAGAAGGACGGTTGGGAAGAGGACACTCCCTCGTGTGATGTCCGGTGACCTCACAATGTTGGCAATAGGAACCAACTTCCTTGATGAAGCTTGTCCTAAGCTCCGGTGAGGGCACCTTTCCTTTGTTGGGCACCGGGAAGGATCCAAGTCCCCTCTTGTTGAAGCTTTTAGCTTGTTGGTAGAGGATTTCCTTGTGCTTGTACTCCCCCTTAGAGAGTCTTGCCACACTAGTGCGAAGACTTTCAATTTCGTCCATTAGCTCCTTCTCCCTAGGGCTCGCTTTCAAAGGCAATGACTTATCCAAAATATTAGTGGCATGTGAATTAGATGATATTTTGCCATCGTAGGTTTCTTTCTTTGTGTTTTTCAATTTAAGTTCAATCGCTTCATAAGCAAGGTTAAGCACTTCATGTTCTTGAACCAACTCATTGTGCTTTGCCAAGAGTGCTAAGTTAGCTAAGTCAAGCTCATGATACTTAAGCTTGATTTGAGCATTCTCCTCCTTGATTGGCTTGACATTTGATTTGAGCGCGTCATGCTCTTTAAGTATGGTTACATACTTGTCATGCAAATCGAGGTTAGCACTTTCAAGCTTAGCATGAGCTAGCTCAAGAGCCTTAACCTTAGCCTTTTCCCTTTTTATAATGGCATGATATTCTTTAATCATAGATGCTAATTCATCGGGTGAAAGCTCATCATCATCGCTAGAGTCTTCACATACCTTTGAGTTACCTTTCGCCATTAGGCACATAGGAGGTGGACGAAGAGGTGAGTTATCCTTGTTGATGATGGCAAGGCCCGCCAAGTTTTCTTCATCTTCACTATCTTCTTCGCTTGACTCTTCATCCGTGATCCACTCATTGGCTTCACACATGAAGACCTTTTGAGGCCCTCTTCTCTTCTTTGGAAAGAGCTTGGTTTTCTTGCCTTTGTCAAATTTCTTCTTTCCAAAAGAGCGCTTGGGCTTGGCCTCCTCTTCATCATCACTTTCTTCTAGCTTGTGATGCTTGCCATTGTCCTTCCTTTTGTCCGGTCTTGGACAATCATATGATATGTGGCCTAGATCACCACAATTGTAGCACGTCTTGTTTTCATCTTTTCTTGGCAAGAAGGCTTTCTTCTTGGGATCATAAGAGTATCCCTTCTTTGCAATCCTGGAGTTGAGGCGTGAGAATTTCCTCATCATCAAAGCAAACTCATCATCATCATCTTCGCTTGTTTCCTGTTCTTCTTCACTTGAGCTAGGCTCAACCACTTTCTTCTTCTTGGGAGTTGTCTTCTTGGTTGAAGCCTTGAGAGCAATGGTTTTTGATGATGACTCCTCCATCATTCCAAGTACGCTCATCTCATGAGCATGGATTTCTCCAATGAGCTCCGAAACTTCAATGTTGTCTAGTGACTCTTTTTGGAGCATTGAATTGATAATGTTGTACTTGGGCTTGGATAGAAGCATGAGGATCTTGCGATTGATAAGTCCCTTGCCAAGAGAAGCAATGTCAAGTGCGTTAATTTCCTCAATGAGCACATTTAAACGAGAAAACATTTGGTTAACATTCTCATGAGGAAACATTTTAAATTCATCATATTTTGATTTAAGCATGTGATATTTGAGTTCTTTAATACGAGATGAGCCCTCATGTATTTCAATTAGACATGCCCAAATTTCACATGCTTTTTCCTTACTAGCAATCCTAGCAAAAACATCTTGACTAATGCATTCATATATGGCATTTCTAGCCTTAGCATCCCATTTTAATTGGTCTCCAACATAGTCAAGATTTCCAAACCCCGCATGGGTCGCTTCCCACACTTCGGGAGCAATTGCCTCAAGGTAAGCGCGCATGCGTGCTTTCCAATAAGAAAAATTCTTGCCTTCGAAGGTAGGAACCGAACCCCCATTCTTGGCCATTTTCGCTCTCTAGCGGTGAGGCTAGAACGATCCAATGAGCAACCTTGCTCTGATACCAATTGTAAGTATCGAAACGCCCAAGAGGGGGGTGAATTGGGCTTTTTCAAATTTTAGAGCAATTTGAAACTTAATGGTTGAGGCCCAATTCCCTATGCGAACTAACTACGCAAGTAAGAGTGTTAAGTGCGGAATAGTAAATGCGTAATAGTAAGGGGGTGAGGAGAGAAATGCAAACTCCCGCGGAGACTCGGAGACAAGGCGATTTTTCCCGTGGTTCGGTAAGATCACAAAAATCTACCTACGTCCACGTTGTGGCACCCACCAAAGGGTATAGCCACTCCCAAGTCACCAAGACAAGGGAATCCACTATCTTTCTCCGTTCGCCTTCTCCGGCAAGGTGGAGCTCAAGCCTTGTACAATGGTGATCCTCCGGGCTTCCACAAACGCCTTGGTAAGCTCCGGAGTGATCTCTTCTTCCTCCAACGTTTACAAGGTGAGAGAAGTCACCAAGACACTCTCTCTCACTAGCCTAGAGATTCCAATCACCAAGAATGGACGCACACAAGCTTCTCTCTAGCTAGATATAACCTATAGTTGGAGTACAAGAGGTTTTGAAGTGTGGAAGTGGTAGCTCTTGGTCTTGAATGCTTGAGAATGTGTAGTGAGGCTCTGGTGATCAAGACTTGTCGAAATGGCCGGTTGGAGGGGTATTTATAGCCAGCCCACACGAGATAGCCGTTGGAAAAGTAGGCAGACTTTTTCAGTGAACATCGGATCCTCCGATGCACCCCTTTATATGAGCATCGGTCGAATTCCAAATTAGCTGATGTCATGTGTCAGATGTGACCGTTGGATATAACCGTTGGATCTTTTAATCGACCGATGTTACTTCAACT